>BSYR01000033.1:4077000-5436000 GCA_030270665.1 Hibiscus trionum | reverse complement strand
TAAAAAGTTTGAAAGTCTTTCATACCAAGCTCTAGGAGCTTGTTTTAAACCATAAAGAGCTTTAGTGAGTTTGAAAACATGATTTGGAAATTTTGAGTCTTCAAAACCCGGTGGTTGTTCCACATACACTTCTTCATTTATAAAACCATTTAAAAACACGCTTTTAACATCCATTTGAAAAAGCTTGAAATCATGATAACATGCATATGCAAGCAACATCCTAATGGCTTCCATTCTAGCTACGAGTGCATAGGTTTCATCAAAATCTATTCCCTCTTCTTGAGTGTAACCTTGTGCTACTAGTCTAGCTTTATTTCTCACAATGTTACCACTCTCATCTAGCTTGTTCCTAAAGACCCATTTAGTTCCTATGGTAGATTGATTACTAGGCCTATCAACTAATGTCCAAACGTTACTTCTCTCAAATTGATTTAACTCTTCTTGCATAGCCATAATCCAAAAATCATCTTTCAATGCTTCTTTTATATTCTTAGGCTCTATGCATGAGATAAATGCAACACGATTCATTAATCTAAGAGAAGATCGAGTGGTTACCCCCTTGGATGGATCACCCAAGATTTCACCATCTTTGACATAGTTGAACTCCTTTGGCTAGCTCACTTCCTTTTCCTCAAGAGCCAAGTCCTTCAAGGCTTCAAGAGGTGGATCTTGTGTGTCCTCTTCTTTTGTTGGAATCTCATCCCCCTTTGAAGTTTTTTCTCCATCAAAGGCATTTATGATTCCTACATCATCATCATCACAAGAATCCTTCCTTGGAAGGAGGTTATCATCGAATACAACATGTATAGATTCTTCTACTACTAAAGTTCTCTTGTTAAATACTCGATAGGCTTTAGAGGTTAAAGAGTATTATATGAAAATAGCTTCATCACTTTTTGCATCAAATTTACCTAAGTTGTCTTTTTCATTATTTAAAACAAAACACTTGCAACCAAAAGGGTGAAAATAGCTAATGTTAGGCTTTTTAGATTTTAAAATCTCATAAGGTGTTTTCTTTAAAATTGGCCTAATCATTACTCGGTTAACAACATAGCAAGCGGTGTTTGTGGCTTCCGCCCAAAAATATTTAGGTAAATTATTTTCACAAAGCATGGTTCTAGCCATTTCTTGCAAAGTTCTATTTTTCCTCTCAACTAACCCATTTTGTTGAGGAGTTCGAGGAGCCGAAAAATTGTGGCTAATACCATTTTCATTTAAAAAATCTTAAAACCCTAAATTTTAAAACTCGGTTCCATGATCACTTCTAATATGTGAAATTCTAAGTTCAAGATCATTTTGGTTAGTTTTGAAAATGTGATGAATTTTTCTAAAGCCTCAGCTTTAGTACTTAAAAATAGAACCCAAGTAAATCTAGAAAAATCATCAACAAGTACAAATGCATAAGATTTACCACCCAAGCTCATAGTCCTAATTGGCCCAAATAAATCCATATGGATAAGTTGTAAACATCTACTTGTAGAAACATCATTAATCGATTTAAAGGAAGACTTATGTTGTTTACCCTTAGAGCATGCATCACAAATTTTATCGTTTGAGAATTTAATCTTGGGTAAACATCTAACTAGATCAAGGGAAACTAGTTTTTCTAAAACACTAATGCTAGCATGTCCTAGTTTCCTATGCCACAACCATGCATCATTTTCATTTTGTGCTACTAAGCATGCATGAGATGTATGTATGTCATCTAGATGCACCATGTATATGTTCCCTATGTGATGACCTATGAGCATAATATTATTAGATTTAATGTCAACAATTTTGCACCCATTTTTATCAAATAAAACATTAAATCATTTATCACACAATTGACTTATGCTCAATAAGTTATGTTTAAGACCATCGACATACAAAACATTTTCAATGAGAATAATAGAGTGATTACCTATGGAGCCAATACCTTTAATGTGGCCTTTGGAGTTGTCACCAAATGTCACAACTCCTCCACTTTTTGGCTTTAGATCCATAAATCTACTCGTCTCTGGTCATATGCCTTGAGCATCCACTATCAAGGTACCATGAGTTTTGACTTTGTGCTTTGGCCTTGTAGCAATGCTCCCCCTACAAACAAAGATATTAAGCTTTTGTTTTTAGTACCCAAATCATTTTGGGTCCATGAGTGTTAGCTCCCAATACCTTGGTTCCCTTAGGAATCCAAGATGACATAGCAACAATGTTATTAGATTTTACAAGTTCCTTAAGAACCCATACACTTCTAATCCTTTTAGTTCTACTATGTCTAGGAAAGTTACCTTGTTTGTAGTAATTAGTCTTTTTCTTAGGTTGGTTTGTTTTTGAAGATTCACCTATTTCATGCTTCACACTACCAACATTTTTAAAAGACTCTTTTAGCTTATTTAGCTCATCTAACACCTTTTGGTGTTCACTATTACATTGAGATAAAAGATTATTAAGGTCAATATTTTCATCTTGAAAAAATTTTAGTTCATATTTCAACCCTAATATCTTTTTCTCAAATTTTAAATTAGCTTGAGAGAGTGAGTCATTTTTATCATTTAGTTCCAAAATAATTTTCTTATTCCTAATGACCGACTCCTTGTATTTCTCAACTAATTCATCATAGACCTTTTGCAAGTCATCATATGCATCATTTAATTCATCATATGTAAAATCTAAAGATGATGAGTTAGAGGTTACCATGGAGGAATCTTCCTCAAGTGCAATGAGGCAAAGGTTGGCCACTTCTTGTTCGTCATCCTCGGATGACTCCTCATCACTCCAAGTAGCAAGCTTGGCTTTGAGTTTCTTCTTCTTCTCAAAGCCCTTCTTCTTGAGTTGAGGGCACTCCGAACGTATGTGGCCGAGTTTATTGCACTCGAAGAAAATGATTTGATCCCTTGCTTCTTCTTTGTTTTTACCTTTGAAGTCCATCTTCCTTTAAATTTTTCTTCCCCGGTTGGACCTCATAAAGCGTGAGAATCGTTTGGCTATCATAGCCAATTCTTCTAGCTCATTCTCCTCACTAGAAGAGCTCTCCTCAAGTAATGAAGCTTTGAGAGCTATTCCCATCTTCTTATTCTTTTCAACCTCTAGCTTTTCTACTCTCTTCTCTTCCTTCTTCTTCTCTTCTTCCCTTCCTTGCTTCATAATCTCATGAGTAAGGAGAGAACCCACTAGCTCATCAAGCTTTAAAGTCTTCAAATTTTTAGCTTCTATGATGGCGGTTCTCTTCCCATCCCAAGATTCGGGAAGTGAGTAGAGTAGCTTCCGGACAAGCTTGTCTTCCGGTATTGTCTCTCCAAATCCTTTGAGCCCATTGACTATGGTGGAGAAACGATCAAACATCTTGGACAACGTCTCATCGGGCTCCATCTTAAAATTTTCATAACTAAGATTGAGAATTCCAATCTTAGTTTCCTTGACATCATTGGTTCCCTCATAGGTAGTCTCAAGAGTGTCCCACACTTCTTTGGCACTCTCAATGGATGATACTTTGGAGTAGATGTCCGGACCGAAAGAATAAAAAAGCATGTGGAGAGCTTTGTTATTTATTTGGATCTTCTTCCTTTCTTCTTCACTCATTTCCACCTTTTTCTTCAAAACCATCTTTCATTCACTATCTTGCTTCAATGGAATATAGAGGCTATCTTCAATCACATCCCAAACCAAGTAGTCATTGGACTTGATGAAGAGACGCATTCTATTCTTCCAAAACGGATAGTTGTCACCATTGAAGAAGGGTGGTTTTGTAGTGGATTGAGACTCATACATGCTCGAACCGGAGGTAGAAGTCATCTCTTGATTTTTGGATGATCACACTCTTCCTAGGAACTCCTCTTGTGGTTGTTAATCCTCAAAGAGGTAGGCTCTGATACCAATTGTTGAGTGGATCGAATGATCGAAATGAACCAAGAGGGGGTGAATTGGATTTTTAAAGTTCTTGGTGGTGGAAATTGCAAATTAAAAGGTAGACAAGGAATTTTAGAGTGGTTCAAGTTCCAAATGAACTCTACATCCACTACCTTAGCTTCACTAAGGATTTGCAACAATTTCACTAATTGCTCTTCCCCTTTTCTAGGCTAAGGAGGTAACCCTTAAAATTTTCGGTCAAATTTTCTACCCAAAATTTGACACAATCCTCACACAATTGAAACAAAGAATTTGTTGGCTAAACAAGTATCTCTCAATACATAAACTAGCCCAATTACAAGCACTCAACCCAATTGAAATGATAAGAATGAAAAATACAATTGGGGTTTCTAGACAATAATGGGATTTAGGCACAAATGCTTGGATTTGATGTTTGCTTTAGGATCAATAGTTGTTGCTGAAGCTTTTAGAGGTCCCTTTTATACCATCTCATTGAATTCTAGTCGTTGTGGTTGTTGCATTCATCAATAGAGCCGTTGGGGTGTTATCTCCCCTCCATAAATGCAGTCTGCAACCAACCATTTCGAAACGCCCGACCTTGTTTCGAAATAAACCAAAATAGAAAGAGTCGTTGGAGTGCATTAAAGAGCCCGTATCGAAACGGTCAGACCTGTTTCGATACGCTAAGAGCCATTTCGAAACTTGTTTCAAAACATTTTGCCACTGTCAAGGATCGTATCGAAACGGCTTGAGATCGTTTCGATATGCCTTAACGGTTTGTTAAAAATTAGTTAAAAGCATTCAACGGTCATATTTCTCAAATCAATTTAAGAACCGTTTCGAAACACTTGATGTCGTTTCGATATGATGTCTCTTTGTTCTAAAGCCGTTTCGAAACTTGTTTCGAAACATAGGTTGGCAGTGTTGAAATCTTTTCGATACACGTTTCGAAACATGGACTCACAGTTTCAAAACTGTTCCGAAACGCCTTAGGCCGTTTCGAAACGGTGACTCGAAAATCACTGTTTTGACTTTAAGAACACTTAGAAAATATTTGATAAACTTAGTTTTTAACTTAGGCATATTCTTCAAAACATATAGGGATGTTTGAGGACTTAAAAATTCATTTTCACATTTTCAATTTAGTCCTTAGGTTCTTTAGTTATATCAAAATTAAAATATCAGTTTCACATATTATTTAAGTTTTAAATTTCCAAATAATCTTACATACAACAAAATCTACATAAACAAAATTCTCATTTCCCAATAATAAACAAAAGCTTAAAAAATTCTAAGGATTAAAATATTTTTGAAAACTAACAATATATCGATGGATGGGGTGGGTGATGGATCGGATGGTGGGTTGAAAATTTTTCACCCGAATCCATCACCCGCTCCTTTCGCCACCCACTTCAAACGGATCAAATTCATGTTTTATCAGGTTCTCGTCCATTTAGTTAGATTAGGTGGGTCGGGTGGGCAACCATCCATGGATAATTACCGGCCCTATATAGGCGAGAGTGGGCAGGGGCCCACCCTAGAAAAAAATTGGTTTATTAAATATTCATTTTATTTTTTGGTGCCCACCCTGAATTTTTTTTTTGTGCGGGCCCTGTAATCAAATTAGTGTGGTATATGTGGTTGGTGCTTTATGTAAGAGAAAATAAAATTTTCAATATAGTCAAATGATTAAGGTAAGAGAAGAATTACGAAGTGGTGAAATCTTCAATGGTCGTAGATTAAGATAAAAAAATCTTCCATCCTTTTTTGGTGCATCTATTTATGCTCCAACACTAAAAAATTAAACCCTACACTCTAACCCTAATTTTTAAATCATAAATTATAAAACATACACCCTACAACTTAAATCTAACTCCATTTTTTTTTCTAAATTCGCCACTGCTTACCAAACACCATAATTTTATGTATATACAGTATTTCTATTTACGTCAATACATTTTTTCTATTCTTCTTCTCTTTTCAAAGGCATTTCCGGCATATGAGATGGCAGTAAAGATATTGCTCGCTGTGAGACAGAGATTGCACGGCCAGAGTTGCCTTCCTTGGTTCAAATTCACCATGCCCATTGTAGTTGTAAATTGATTTTTTATCTTTTGAGTGTTGGGGGTTTTGAGTTTAGTGTTTTAAGTTTATCGTTTATGGTTTTAGTGTTTAGTATTTTAGGTTTAAGGTTTATGGGTTCGAGGTTTTTAGGTTTGTGTTTATAGATTTGAGGTTTTAGGTTTAGTGTTTTGGATTTAGGGTTTAATTATTTTTAATTAAAATAGGGCCAAATTAAAATAATGTGTAAATATTAATGGTTAAATTTATTATTATTTTTTGAATTAGGACTAAATTGTTTGAATGTGCATATGTGGATGACTAAATGTGTTATTATACAAAATTTATTAACTGCCGTTAAAAGCTCAGTGGCCAAATGGAAGCAAATCACAAAGTTTAATGGTAACATCGAAGCAATTGAAACTTTAATTACCAAATTAAATAATTAACCAAAGTTTTGTGACCATTTGTGAACTTTAACCTTTTGTTTATTTGCTTTTTGTTGCGAGTTTCAAACAGATTTTTACGTTACAAAACAACCAATGAGATGGAGAATAATAACAAAACGTGGGAATTTTATTATATAAAATGAGAAATAATGGAAATCTTCGCTGCACATGATAATGAGAGAATTTTTATTTCTGAAGCCTAAATAGAGATGAAGAAGACGATTGTTATATATGTACTGTGACGATCTCTTACTGTACGATGTAAGTCATTATAGGATCTGAAAAATATCTGTAGTGATCCCAATATTTTATAATGTAAACAACACCATTAGTCATTAATGTTACATTTTTTTATTTTGGTCACTAATATTATTTTTTTTCTGTTTTGGTCACCAATCTATTGCTTCTTTTTTTTTGTTACCAAACTATTATTTTTCTGCGAGTTTTTGTAGAACTAATGTTTTGATATAATAATTGAAAAATGTTTTGGACTGATTTAAAAAGTATTTAAAACATTTCCAAAGTCCAAACAACTTGAAATTATGTTTAGGGAAGTCTTTAAAAGGGTTTTTCATGTTTTTCAAAGCCAAATTTAACAAAACTGTCCAGGTGTTTCGAAACTCCTTAGGGCGTTTCGAAACAGGGGATTTCAGTAGCAAAAACGTTTCGAAACTTGTTTCGAAACGGGTTTTCCCTGGATAGGATTTTTGCCCAGCGTTTCGAAACGGGCTATGCCGTTTCGATACGCCTACGTGGCATTGACCACAACGGTCATAAACCCCAAGGGCTATTTTCCCAACTAACTTTTAAATGCAGGCGTTTCGATACGGGCCTATAGCGTTTCGATACGGGTTTCGAAACGGAAAGGGGGTGTTTCGATACAGATGCCCTGACAGACTGCAACGGCTCTTTCTACTTAAAGAGCGTTTCGAAACGGGTTCGAACGTTTCGAAACGGGGAGCTGCAGAACTGCATTTATGGTGGGAATTAAAGTCCTCAACGGCTTCAATATGATCCCAACGGCTAGAAACGGCCACAAACTCAATTGGGACTATAAATTGAAGGCTGGAACACTTGAAGAAGGTTAGAGACTACATCCAAGCAACATGATCAAGAGAATTAGAGTCTAAGTTTTATTTTTACTATTCTCTTGTACATAGTCTTTAGAGAGAGTGCTTAACTGTAAATCTTTGTACTCTTGTGAGCTTAAATTGTGTAAACACCAACCTTGTGAGGTATTTAGTTTACCCAAACAAATCCCTTGTAAAAGGAGAGGTTCTAGTTTAGCCTTGAGAGAAAAACTAGAGTTGGTTCTATCTTAGCCAAGTCCAAAAGATAGGGTTGTAACGGTTTCCTCCTAAACCGGGAAAAGGGGACGAATTCATTGTTGAGTGAATTGGGAAATTCTTAGTGGTGTGCTAAGGTAGTGGATGTAGGTGCTTGTTAGAAGACTGAACCACTCTAAAATCATTGTGTCACTTGTCTACCTTATTTCGATTTTAGCCAATTCAACCTCTAAACAAAAACAACCCTCCTTGACGGTTTCGGTGATCGATTCGAGCGTGCTAAAAACTCAACAGTTTATTAACGAAGGAGGACCAAAATAGAAAAAATAATTTTAATGATGATTTTGTCAAAAAAATAGTTTGGTGATCAAAACAGGAAAACGAGAATTGCTTATGGACCAATAGTGTTGTTTACCTTTTAAAAAAAGTTACTTCCCATTTACACACATATATACCCGACATATATTATTGTTGGAAAAACTAAATTTATTATCTATGTTTATAATTTTAGAGTTTTAATGTTGGATATTTGTTAGCAAAATAGTAAGTGTTGTTTATTTTTTTGAGATGAGGATTTCCTGATACCTGTTGGGATCTTGTGTGGGGGGTATGAGAAAAAAATTCTCGAAATATTTAATGGAGATTCTTCAAAACCGCCCCATAAGTGTAAGAGGCGAAGGGGAAAATGCAAAATTGTCTTTGCCCGCCCTGTTGCCAACCCTGATTTAGTGGATAAGATATTAGATCTCTTAAGTAAGGTCAGAAGTTTAATTTTCGATACAGTGAATGAAACAAATTGAATTAAAAAGATCGTCCTTATAATAAGTCTTTGTAGTATTCGATCTAAATTTGTTAAGCAATATATTAGATTGGAGTAACTTTGTAGCCTGGTACAGAAGCCGAAGCCTGTGGACTTTAAGATATTACATAAGCTTTAAAGTATTGATGTTTCTGGCCCAATTAAGGCGACCGTATGCGAAATTCAATCGACTTTACATGCAAGTTAAGCAAGGTGAGGAGCAAAGCCTGTATTGATCGGGATGCCCCCGAAAGGTAAATTTGTGATGTTGTGGAGCAATGTTATGAATTTAGGGATGGTAACGTGGCGGGACGGAAATAATTTTATATTTTTTATTATGACTCTAATATTTATGAGGACGGTTTTATAAAATTTTATTATATATTTTTTTTAAAAAATCGTTCGTATATCGTCTCCATGCAGAGTCTTACTGATTTCGAAAAATCCTAAAAAATAATAATAATTACTACTTTACTCCACCAAGAGATTGGGAAAAAATCTGTCCCTTTTTGTGCCTCTTTCTATGTCCAACATTAAAAAAATTAAACTTTAAGCCCTAATCCTAAATTCTAAATTCTAAACTATAAAGTATAAACCCTAAACATACACTATACTTCTAATTCTATAAACCCTAACCTTAACCCCTAAATCTATTTTTTAAATATAGGGCATAAATAAAGGCATCAAAAAGGATACAAAATTTCTATTCCCAAAAATATATGATCAATTTTAGTTTACAAGTCATATTCATTACAATTATCCAAATCTTAATAGATTAAAATAAACATCAAACATTAATTTTCCAAAATTACAATTTACAGGAGGTAAGTGTATATTTTTAAAATTTTATAAAATACAAAATCCTTATCAATTTTTTTCGGGAATATAATAATGCTTATATCCATTTGAGCTTCGGAAATAAAATTTTTCCATCCATGGTTATTTCCCAACCAACTGTTATCCCTAATTATAGTTGGGATGATTGAAGTGCATGGAAGTTTCCAAAACCAAACAGTGAAATCTAAGGATATTTATGGGGTTTCTTACGGCAAAATTAAATGATTATTCTGGTTTAAATTATGTTAAAAAAACACTTTCAGCTTATTTAGGATAAAATTTACGTTTAGTCAAAAGTTAATTTTAAACTCGTTTATAATTAAATGCGAGTTTCGTGTTAAGTGGGTAAGTAAAACACAAAAAAAATATTATATTCTTTTTACACATAACTCGCTTTTAGTTAAGTGTGAGTTTAAAACTCGCTTTTAACTAAAAGCGAGTTTACTTTATTTGGATGGAAAAAAAATAATTTTTTACATAATCTTTGATGAGTTATTTTCTAGATAATTTTTTAAAAGAATATTCATTTAATTTTACCGTTTCTTACATTAGACTATTATTAGTCGGCCTAGTAATTAATTGCATTTAAAAACAGGACAGGAAAACTTGTCGCCGGAGAGATTAATTCACATGCATGAAGAAAAAAATGTAGAGATTAAAGATTAAAATAAGGGTTTTATTTTGATGCACAAGCTGTGTAATTTTTTTTACACAATCCTTTTATAAAATTTAAAATCTAAATCACAAACCCTAGCAACGTAAACCCTAAACCCTAAACTCTAAATTCTAACCATAAACCTCAAATTATATACCATACATACTAAACCCCTAAACCCTAACATAAAACCCTAAACCCTAAACCCTAAAATTAAAGAGCTTGTGCATCAAAGTATTTTTCTTAAAATAATACTTAAATTTTGGACCGTAAATGACAATCTTCTCTGTAGATTGGCCATGTCAACAATTTTATTAGTTTATTTCTTTTCATACAATATCTAAATGACTCGTAATCTCTCTAAAATATTAAATAAAAAAAATTATATTTAAATGTATTGGAATTGATTTAATTTCTCCCTTTAGCTTGAATTGGAAGTTTCTTGCTTTATAAAGTGTTTGTTAAGATAATGTTGGTGTCGTAAAGAGCTACATGACAGCACTACTTCAATGGTCCTTATTACAGTGTCTGTCACTTTCCCATTCCCCTTGTACGGACCAGAAACTCCAATTAACTCCCAATTTCATTTCTTTTTTCTTACCTAAGCATGAAGTGGCATTAACCCTTATTCCCTTTTTAAGATTCTAATTTACTTACCATATAATAGTAAAAATAATAAATCTAAAAAAAATTACAAACTTATGCACCAGTTAGACAACTAACTTTCACGTCTATTCTCAAAAACGACGATCTATTACAGATTATATCGGCAAACAACACAAAAAATGATAAATCTCTACGTGACCATCGACACAACACATATGGAGGTTATTTTTAACTTTATGCCATTAAATAAAGACTTTTTGGGCAATACATTGTGAGCGTGCGTGTGTGCACGTGCCGTGGGCAAACAAGACGGCGAGTGGCGGGGATTGGGTCTAATAACGCCCATTTTGTTAATCAAGCAATTGAAATCATAATTAAGGGCATTGGTGGTTGCTTTAATTCTTTGAAATCTGGGTTAAAATCAACAAAAGAAAGCTCGAAAATCCCCCCATGGATTCCCAACACTTTCCTTTTTTGTTTATCAACATATAGAATTTCATCATTTCAATGCACAAATATGGACATATGCAACAAGGCAGAGTAAAAGACACCAAAACAACAACAACAACAACAAACACAAAAATCTAAATATGTCCAAAAGCAGCCGCGAGTCTCTGTATATCGGGAACTTGGAAACCCCGTTGCCACACAGTGTTCGACGACTCCGATGAACTCCAGAACCACGGTTCCGGTTTTATCTCCATATTGTATAAAGATTGCGGCGTTTGATTCTGCAAAGCCGCCGCCATTAACAAAGGGTTGTTCAGATATTCACTCCATTTCGTTTCTTCCGCTTGGTTTTCCATCAATCCCCAAGAAAACCCGTTGTTGCTTTGCAGCTCGTCACTGGATGCGTACGTTGCCGCCATTGAAGGACCATCGGGGAGGAATGCGGTTGTCAATGGTGGCAGAAGGGTTGAACTCGATGAAAACTCAGTGCTGATATCGAAAGCTTTGGTGGTTTGGTTGAACCAGTGAGTCGGAACATAGTTTTGTTGCTTCATATCAAAATGACCCACCAAATCAGATGGCTGAGTCTTGGAACTGGGTTTAAGGTTGTCGGTTTTAAGGCTCGGTTGAGTCTTGTTGCTGTCTTCACCATTTTCGACCTCCGAGAGCGGCTTGTGCGTGACAGGGTCGATTCCTCTCTGCCTCAGCTTCTTCTTCAGGCATGAATTCCATAGATTCTTGATTTCATTGTCGGTTCTACCAGGCAATTGTGCAGCTATTTGTGACCACCTGAACAAGACCAAAACAATTCTTACACAGTTCTGCAATAAAAAAACACACGATATAAATACAGTAATAATAATAATAATAATCATACCGATTCCCCAGAACTGCATGAAGTTCAATTATCATATTTTCCTCTTCCTCAGAGAATGTGCCTCTCTTTAAATCAGGCCTCAAATAATTAATCCACCTTAATCTGCAACTCTTCCCACACCTCTGTAGATCTGCAAATTATTCATATTTTAGCAACAATTCATCACTACTACAAACACATACATACATACATACATATGTATGTATGCACATGTTTTTGGTTAAGAAAGTTACCAGCTTGTTTAGGGATGGAACTCCAGCAGCCATGGCCGTACTTGGTGATATGCCTTAAGAGCTTTTCGTCTTCTTCAGGGGACCAAAGGCCTTTTCTCAGCTTCTGCTTGTAACAGCAAGAGTGCCTCCCCATTTCAAGACCGACCAAATCACAATGAGTTAAAGGAGTTAAGAGTTAAGACCGGACCCTTTCCTTAAAAAAAACAGCACACACTTCTTCACTGATTCCTAGGTGAAATTGTCAGCAATCAACAATGTTTTCTTAAAAAAAAAACAGAGGGTTTTGGTATGGTGAGGGTGGAAAATGAAGTGGCAGCTGAGAAAGGGAGTTGAATTAATATATAAGAGGAGGGCAAGGGTTTCAACTCTCAACAAAGAAAAGTCGCATTCAATTAGTGTTTTCATAGTTTCTCTCTGTCGACCCCCTCCCCTTCCCCACCACTTCATTTATTTCTTTATTCATTCTTTTTCCCCTGTTCATTTCGATTTATTTTTCATAGCTCAAGTAAACACCTTTAAACTATTCAGAAAAAAATCGAGTTTCATGTGTCTAGTCTGAGAAATGATGTAAACGGATCAACTCCTTTATTCTCTTTTTAAATAAATCAAATACCACTTAATTATAGGTATGATAATAAATATGTCACATCGTCATTAAAATTGAAACGTGACATGATGTAATAATAATTTTAGTTTTGAAACTTATATATTATATTAATTTCATCATAATTCGAAAATAATTTAATAGATTTAACAATTCATATTTAAAAATTCCGACATTGCACCCTCCTGACACACCCTTCGATCACTTGTCACACTATGTGCTACTATCCATTAGCTTGATAATCAACATAAGTGATAGCTCAACAAACACAATCATTTGACTACTAGACAACTGAAAAACGAATGGAACAAACTCATTATGACTAGGGGTATAAATGAACCGAGCGTGAACAAACAAAACTATGTTCGTGTTCATTTGTTTATTTTTAAGGTAAAACGACAAAAAATGCCACAACATTTGCATGTTTTGTCATTTGGCTCCCTATTCTTTTTTTGGAGTAAAGAACACCCCAAAGTTTTATTTTTGTAACCCCCGTAGCCCGGCCTAGACGGCTGACCCGAACTACGAAGATTACACGGGGAAAACCAAAGTCAACCCGAAAGTCAACCTTGATTAACGACCCTTTTTTTTTTCTCTTTTTAAACTTGTCTAGATGCACATTAAACCTAGGCATACTCTTGAGATAAGCATACTCAAAAATCACAGCAATCGGAAAACAATAAGGGACTCAATTGCACAAAATACGAATTTAGGGACCAATTTATAAATTCTGGAAATTAAGAGAACTTTACCAAATTTTAAGTTACCATTATGAAATTAATCATGTTTCATGCCTCTCTGCCAAATTTCAACTCAAACGGACATCTCAAACTCAAGCAATTGCACATACAAGAATCAGGACTAAAACGTAAAGCTTGCAAACCTCAATTGACCATAGTTTCGAAACTTTGCCCAAAAGTTTCGAAACTTTGGCTGGCAGTGGCCTCTGGAATCCAAAAATTTGCAAAGGTTTCGAAACTTTACCCCTAGTTTCGAAACCTAGGTGCAGGGGAGCATATTTTGCTTCATTCTAATGTCTTTCAATGATAAAAACACCTCATGTTCATATACAACCATACATAAGAGCTTAAAAACGCTAAAAGCACACAACACCAACCACCCAAGTCTAGAGGCATACGTCCTAGATTAAACGTACTCCAACATACTCGAAACATGAATATGAACCCTCATACATACATGGTAAAATATACATTAAAACCTTTCATACATGAAACTCAACATGAGCATACCTTAGTCAACTAAGGAAAATCATGCATTCGATTAAAGAAGGAAAACAAGCACATAAGGTCTCATGCTTCAACATCCATACTCTTAGGCATTCTCACAAGGCATATGACCAACACACATGATAAATAATTTAAACATCTACCAGACATACATCACTCAAGCATTCATCAAGGCATGCATCATAAGTGATATTTATAAATCAAACAAGGCATCTAATTGCCAAACCAAAACAACACACCTCAAAGCATCAAAAACAACAACACCTATCCCATTGCTTTTCTATTACAAATCTTTAATTTATAAATCATACATTGAGCTCACCAAAGCAACACTTGAAGACCTTTCCTTTCCCATGCCACCCACAAGCTATTTATCTGCATTGTCGAACAAAAGAGAGCGTAAGCATAAAAGCTTAGTGAGGGTAAGCTCATAAAACAAACCTTCGACAATACAGGGTCCAAGCTCGAGCAATTATCATGATGAAATACATGACTTTATCTTCGATCCACATGAACCAAAATGAACATGATGCATGAACATATAATCAACATTATGTCATGCTCAACATCTCATAAGCTCAACTTACAATGATACATATATATCTCAATGCATTAACCAAAACATATATAGCTTCGCATTTGAAATTCACATTTCATATCACATTGATACACATATCAATTCATATTAGCATGTATGCATAATCTCATATTGGCATAAACATACTTTCTCATATTGGCACCTAGCTATGACTCGAATACGCGGATAACATGTTGGAACGCATTTTCCAACATCAACCTTACCTCGGTGGGATTACACTCATCACCGGCCTTGCATGTGGAACGCATTTCCACATGCCCTACGGATGGGATTCCACTCATCATCACGTAGAATATATATAAATTTCCGGTGGAATATTACATCACCGTACTCCTCCTTGGTGCCTTAACGCCACCAAGGCCACGTACGTTTTGACTCAATTTGTGTGCACACTCATCCTAATAATCGATCATTGTACCCAAGCATACTAGTGCCAATAATAATCAAATTTCACAACCTTTGATGTTCAAGAGTCATAATATGGCATCTTACATCATATTAAGCTCAACATCAAATATCTCAACAATATAATATCATAATGTTATTTTCAAGAGTCATAATATGGCATCTTACATCATATTAAGCTCAACATCATCATGCACAATTTACAATTCAACCCACATGCATAGCAATGCATCAAACCATGCCTCAACAACATGTATAACACATTATACATAATCATCATAACACAAATCATCATGAGGCATAACATCAATTAAAGAGATCATCCAATGTCTCTAACTAAAGCTTAGGATTATGCTACCACCCTAATCCTAACTCTAGGTGAGTCTACCAATCTCAACCTAGTCCACATGCTCGAACCAATTGCTCAAAACCATTTAAAATATTTTAACCACTCACCGACTACTTCATTAGCACAAGCCGACAAGCCTACCAAGCATCCAAGTTTCCGGATTCGAGCCCGAAGCTTCACCATTGATTTCTCTTGCTTCTAACCATTCAAAAACAATATATTAACCTCAAAATCAGTCACAAACCCAAAGTTTAGCATCAACACACAAATCCACTTCAATTCTCACAATTCAAAGTCAAGTTCATTCTTCAATTTCTCATTTTCGTACTTCCACTAAAACCCGTCAAAAATCAGAATTGTAGTCATCCAAAACACTCTTAAACATGTTCAAAACACTGCCCAACTATAGTATAACCATCAACCCCCAATTTCCAACATCAAACACACAATTTAAGCCATGAACAATCCCCAAAATCACCAAATCCGAGCAGCCATGAAAAACAGTCCAAAACTTGTGATTTCAACATTTTTAACACATTCAAACACTTCCAAAACAACCCCCAACTATTACTCTAACATCAACCCTCAAATTCCAACATTAATCATACCCAAACTCATCTAAAAACCTTCCTAAAAATCCACCAAAACCCAATTTCGGATTTTTACCCAAAATTACTCATTTTAACATATTATGTGTATTTTAACATGATTAAACAAAGCCCCAACTCAATTTATCAAAACAAGATGAAAAACCCCTTAAAAACCCAAACTTTGATATGAACCCTAATTTTCAAAACTCCATAACTTTGAAATCTAAGACTATAGATAGATAGAGGATGAAGAGGAGATTAAGAAAACATAATTACCTTTCAAAAACCCCTTGAATTGATGAAGAAATTTGATGAATTATCAAATTTGGGTTTGGGAGAGTTTGGGATGTTTTACACGGTGAGGAGGGGAGGAAATGAGAAAGATGATAGCTTTATCTTATGATAAGGTTGTCATTATTTTTATTTTGGTTAAATTACCAAAATGATCCCTCCCTTTCTTTCTAAACTCAATTTGCTCACACTAAGGTCAATTTGATTAAAATAAATTTTACCGACTCGAACCAACTAACCCGACTAACTTCTAGCCCCAAAACACGGGTGTTACAATTTTGGTCCAGATATGCCCCTCATTAGATGAAAACCTTCAGTCAACTAACAGTCAATGACTAGTGTTGACTGAACTTGCCACTGACGTGGCATATGCCACGTCAAATTTTAAAAAAATATATTTTGTCATATCTTTCATGATGGTGATATGTGGTCGAATATCATGATGACATGTGATTGAACATGATTGTGACATGTGGCGAATCTGTTGCGGTTAAAATTGAAAGAATAAAATGCTGCTATATCAGTGGATATTAGCACGTGGCAAGTTCTGTCAGCACCAACCATTGACCGTTAGTTGACTGACGATTTTCATCCAGCGAATGACATATTTGGACCAAATTGAAACGTTGGGGTGTTCTTTGCTCCAAAAAAAAAGAATAGGAGGCCAAATGAAAAACATGCAAATGCTGGGGCATCTTTTGTCATTTTGCCTATTTTTAAAGGTGTTCATGTTCGGTTCGTGTTCGTTTAAATTTTTAATATTTTGTTCGCGTTCGTTTATTTATTTTTGAAGGTGTTTGTGTTCGTTTTTTGTGTGTTCACAAACATGTTTATTAAAGTGTCTGTGAATGTGTTCGTTTAAGTGTTCGCGAACGTGTTCGTTTAAGTGTTCGCGAACATGTTTGTCTATATGTTCATAAATGTTAAACAAAAGCAACAAAATAGAACTTACACTTCAACATGAACTTATATAACATCCTTAGCAACAAAAAAATAATATTTAGATACATCCACATGCATTTTCATCCTATAAATGAGCCTATAAACGAGCTTATTCGCGAACATAAAGGAACCGAACACACCTATGTTCGTGTTCGTTTGTTTATTTAACGAACATAAAAATTTGTTCATGTTTGTTTATTTATCTTAATAAATGAACGTTATATGAACCGTTCGTCGAACGCTATGTTCATTTACACCCTAATTATGACCTTAACGTCGTCGGATAGTACACACAGTCACTTAAATAATGGGATTTTTAAATATGTGGTTAAATTGATTGAATTATTTCGAATTATGACCAAATTAATGGAATGTATAAGTTTTGGGGATTAAATTACATGTTTGTCACAAAAGTTTAACCAAGTAACTAAATTGTTTCTTTTGAAAGAAAAATGACTTATTTGTTACTAAACCTATAGTCAAGTGACTCCGGGTGTATAATTTACCCTTTATTTTGTTTTACTCCATGGTATTTTTGGGTAATTCTTCTAGATCATGATCACTTTGAAAAGTTTCATCATTACCCTAGAAAGAAGGAATTATGATTTGTTCATGTTTTGAAAATTAACTTCTTTCCTGTTTCTGATGAATTCCTCTGAACGCTACATATTAAACTTTCCTATTTATGTACAAATGCTTTCTTCACAGGGCAATGATCAAAATCCAGAAACAGACCAAAACTTGCTATCTTCTTCTGTTCTTCATACATACACATATGTTTATACGTACTGCTGAAATTGACTACGTAGTTTGTATTTTTATCGAATCTCAATTTTTTTTTACTTTTTTTAAATATTTATATTTTTGTCCCAACCTCAAATTCTAACTCCGTCCTTGCTACAAAGAAGATTAAGCAACCCCACCATTTTTGTACAATATTGTGTTGAATCTGACCTTTCTGGCATCTCCAATCGCTGTTCACGTGACTGAGAATAAAGCTTGGGGGTCGACGGCTGACACCGACCTGGAAAGGGTATCCGCCGGTTGATCGGACGGGCCGGTGAGAAGGAGTTGATGGAATCGAGTCGTGTGCATGGAAAATCGTCCATGGCCCATCATATACAACATCTGCATCTGCTACAACTGTATAGATAAGAGATCTCTTCGCCATCTTTTAAGGGTCCCAAAATGTCTCATAATCATGCAAGCAAGATGATCATTAAACACTCATTTTCGTCATATTATTATTATTGATTTTTTTTAATTATCAATACATCTATAAATAAAGTAAAACCGTTAATTGTCGTTAAGTGGGTGACGTGACAGTTACATAAATTTGAATAATAGAACATTTAATCCTACATGTTGACACACTCAATCAATTTACTCCTACTTTAATCCTTATTATTGATGTCTAAATTGATTGATTGTGTAAATATTGAGGATTAAATATGTTATTATACAAATTTTCGTAATTGTCACGTCTCTCGATTAACGGCTCAGTGACCATTTTATAATAAAACTAAAATTTAATGCCCATTATATACCTTTTGAAAGTTCGGTGATATTTTGTATTTTTCGAGATAATTTAGTGACAAATTGTATATTTTACCCAATAATTAATCTACAATGAAACAATGAGCAAATTGCTTAATTTTTCAACCTTGGGTCATTCTTAGGCTCTTAGCTATTAGGATAATTAGTCGCAATCAGCGAATCAAATAATATTATGTCATAAAAATAAAATTTAATTCATTGCTATCGTAAAGATCATATACCATATATTTATGTGAAATATATCGTGTATTGTCGATGAAAAAATTATTTTTTATAATCAAGTTTAATTTAGAGTTTAAAATTTTAAATTTATAATATAAAATTGTAATATAGAATACTTTATAATTTAAAGTTTTAAAATTTAGAATTAAATATTAACCCAGTGAAAAACAAGGACGGTGGTACACATAATAATAGTCAGTGTGCGGGACCATACCGGTAGGGTATACCGATTCGGACTGCTCACAAGGACTTCTCCACCGACAGATTTCATTAACATTAGGCTTAAACTAAAAATAGGTGACTAAAGTATTATTTTATAAAAATTAGTGTTTAAAGTATTATTTTATAAAAATAGGTGTTTAAAATTTTAAAAGTTTTAATTTTAGGTGTCTGGCCGTTAATGTGTGTTAAAAATATTATTAATCAATTAATGCTTGACACGTGGCATGTTATTTTTTTTTCAAAATTAAAACATTTTTTTCAATTTTTCATAAATTTCATTTTTACAAAACAGCCCATAAATCCTTAAAATCTCTTAAACCCAAACCCCAAAATTGCCGCTGCTTCCGCCGCCCCTAAGCCTACTCCTTTGGTCGTCAGACTTAGCCGATCATTTCCCCCATCATGGCGTCGCCAGAAACGATGAACGGCGTGGCAATCGAACGTCAAACATCGAACGCGAAATTGACGTTCGGCTACCACGCCGTTCGTCGTTTTCGGTGACGCCGTTATAAGGGAAACGACCGGCTAGGTCCAGCGACCAAAGGGGTAGGCATAAAGGTGGCGATTGATGGCAGAAGCGGTGGCAATTTGGAAGTTTGAGTTTGGGAGATTTTAAGAATTTAGGGACTGTTTTGTAAAAATTGCAAACTTTTGGGAATTTATGAAAAATTGAAAATTTTGGGTGTTTTTCTTTAAAAAAATTAAAATAGTGCCACGTGTCGACTATTTTAAGGTTAAGATTTTTTTAACACCCATTAACGGCCAGGCACCTAAAATTATAACTTTTGAAACTTCGGGCACCTATTTTTACAAAATAATACTTTATGCACCTAAAATTCGAAAAGGATATACTTTGAGCATCTATTTTAAGTTTAAGCCTTAATATTATTACTCATTGTTTTCTCTTTTTGAGTTCTATAATTAATTCATTAATATGGAATTTATTATTTAGATTATTTTTAATTAGACAAAAGGTAAAAACTAATTAATTATAAATTCAACATTTTATTCGTATTTATTTTATAGGAAAAATTGTCATACGTGACGAAACAAGGCTGGTACCTATAATTATATATTATCTCATCCTATATATTCAACCATTTTTGTTTGTTTGTTTCCTTTCGAGATATCAGAGTTCAATCTATTATTCCACAATTATTGAATATTCTTAACATTACAGAATAAGGCCAAAGATTATGGTTAAACAATTCCTTAATTACGTTAGAACAATACAATGGAAAAAGATTCCTTATATTTATCAACATATTAATTAAGTGTAATTATTACGTACACGGTTGAATAAACAAAAAGTTTTTACAAACGTCTTAGTTTTAGGGTTAATTTTTAAGGTTTAGATATTAGAGATTTAGATTTAGTGGTTTAGAATGGATGGGCTGCGGTTATAATTTAGGGTTTATAGGTTAAAACTTAAATCTCTAACCATATCACCTTAAACTCTAAACTCTAACCTATAAACCTTAAATTATAACCATAAATACTAAATTCAAACCACAAACCCCGAATTCTAAACCACTAACCACAAAACCCTAAATATAATTCCATAAACCCTAAAACTAAGGCACTTATAGAAATTTTTTGTTTACACCACCAGTAAATCGAATATAAATATATTAATTAATTACAAGTTGTAGGAAGATAATTAGGTTTAGGGGTTCTTTGTAAAAAGTCCACATCTTTTAGCAAATTGTAGGTATATATGTTTCATGAACTGTTAATGAATCTTATGTATTTAAACAATCAAACCATTCAGATTGGATCGAGCGTTAAAAAATTTGATGTTCTTTAAATAAAGTCTCGAATTTAAATTTTATGAATGAAAAAAAAACCGACGTGAGAGCTTTGTTCCTCGTTCGATAACCTGATTTAAATCTTTTGATTATTGGATACAAAAAATTCTTAAAATAAACCTTTGAGTTTTGGGTTTATGAAAAGAAATATGGAGTATTGTTTTTGCATATGGTTGCTGCATGGTGCAGGCTTTAATTTGACGCCGTCGTTTAACATCATAATTGGTTTTGAAATTTTAGTCTCGAAGAAGTTGGTAGCTTTGGTCATTATCATCCCTCGGTAGATATTGAAATTATAATTTGTGTATATATTGTATTTTATGTTTATTCTAATATATCTCGGCGACGAAATTGAACATTTCATAAATTTAGATTCAAGTCTTTGTGTGTAAATGTTCATACTTTGAATATGAGTATTTTCTCACAAGACAAACCTTTATCGTCATTTAAAAAGTTGCCAGCCATGTAAATTCTTAGTTGCTTTAAACAGAGTACATTAGACAAAATCACGACTCGTGACAATATTGATTGAACGAGACTTTACATACTTTTTTTGAATGAGTAAAACAACCCTAAACAAATACGATTTTTTTATTATCCAAGAAAAGAGGAAAGCAAAACTATTGTTGACAAGTTAGAGAGTAGGAAAAGTAGGAGATGACCTACAAGGAGTACAAGATTGAGGAATGAGATTGAGATCGCATTATCTTTTCACTTTGTCTAGGTACATTGCTTGCACTTGCACTTGCACGAGTGTGCTATTCACCCTTTCCATCCTAATATCAAATTTTAGGTACTTTGCTTTATAATTTGTCCCCTCTCAACCTCAAGTGGCCCATCCCCTTTCTTTTCGAATATAACCACATTTAAAAATTGTTCTCATGGTCAAGAAACGAAGTCATGATTTAATTATGAGAGAAATGCGTTGATTAACTTTAAAACAAATAGAAACTAAAAATTAAAAAAAGTAACACAAATAAAAAAATGTTAGACAATGATACTAAAACTGTCGCCGAAAACACACTCTTAAAGAAATAACTAAAAGAAAATTGAAAAAAAAACTTAGGGGCTAGAGTTTCTGAATCCCACAATTTCATGGTTATATCCATTGGGGGAACCAATGGTGAGATAGATAAGTTTTTATTTTTGTGTGTGTTGAAAACATGGGGTCTAACATATGTGATATTTGTCCAAACAAACCCCACTAATAGTTCACTCATTCACCTCCAAGGTGTCACTAAATAATTAGATGCAATTTTAGCATATGTTATCAAAGCTTTTCGAGTAGAATCTTTCATTTAAATTCTATTCAGCTCGATTTTAAGTATAATCAAAATTCAATATAGTCATTAAATATCAAGTTTCAAACAAAAAACATAATGAAAAATGTGATAGTTGTACTTCTAGAACACTATAAAGAAATGTTAATCACAAACTCGTTATAACTTTTTAACCACATTAATTAGAATTCTTCAATCTGAGCAAGGATGAACCTAAAAGAAGGCTAGAGAAGGCAGTCGCCTCTTAAAAATTTGGAATTCATATATAATTTAATTTTTTTTTATTTTTTATTGAAAATCTATTTTGATCCCTCTAAAATTTTATAAGCTCGTCCCCCTAAAATTTTATAAGTTCTCCCCTAATATAAAATTTTATATCCGTTCCTGAATTTGAGTATTACATGGAATAATCAATTCAAAACTATAAACTACTAAAGTATCTAAAAATATTAGATATTATTTATATTCAATAAACAAATGCTATGTTATAATTAATTTAGTACTATTCTAAATAAAAAAATGTTGACAAAAATATCAAATTTTTTAGAGATTGTTAGCTTATAATGATTATTATAGTTTTATATTTGATGAGAAAAATCAAAATAAATTTAGATTAGGAGGCGGTGAGCCTAGAATTACCATTCATTTCAAAAAGGAAGAGAAGATAAGGATTAAGGGCAGCCTCTATCCTAGGGCCTAGGGGACTTCCTTCATTTGGGACCCAATATTCATATATTTGTGGGCCTCGTGAGTCACGATCAAGCCGTCCATCATTGGAAACCCACCCCATCTCTTAATCCTTCCCCCACATCCATCATGCATTGGCATATAAAGTAATGATTGATTATCAATTATCATGACCATGCAATTCATTTATGTTAGAAATATAAAAATATATTAAATTTATTAGTCGGATAACCTAGTGGGTTTTTTTACGGTCATTTTCTTTTTGCACAATCGATAGCAATATTAGACTTGTGCCGATTGTCGATCGTTGATAATTTTTTTTATTAATTTCAATTTTAAAAGATTAAAAAATGTCATCATAATTTGATTTGTCAACTTCAAGCACTAATACATTTTATCACAAAAATTATTAATTTTATGATATTAGAATAAATAAATTATACCTTCAAATTCTGCATGGGCCAAATTAAAAAAAAAGAATGGACCTAGAGGTGGGTCGCGAGAGTTAGGCTCCTGCAAGCTCTCATGTGCCTTTGTCCATGAATGACTTTGTTTCGTTTATCTTTGTGGTATAATCAGGGACGGAATCATGATTTAGGGTAGGGGGCAAACTATAAATATTTGAAAGTGGAGAGGGAAAATTCAGAAATAAACTAATTTATAAAGAAATTTAAATAGGGGGGCAAAGGTGGAAAAAAAAATTCGGGGATGGGGGGCGATTGCCCCTCCTGAACCCATGTAGTTCCGTCCCTGGGTACAATTTCCGTTTGTCTTATGACACAATTCTCGTTTACCTTGTGTGGTAATTTGACGTTTGTATAGCGATCATCACGTCGTACATCCTTAATTAAGGGAATGCCAATAGTTTAGTATGGTTAAATATCCTTTTGTGACAGTTTCGCGAACTATTCAAAACTATTAGCAGACAATTTGAATATTGATTTTGTCCATCACCACACATATATCACTACTTAGGACTAGGCATGTAAACGAACACAAACGAGGATATTGTTGAGTTGTGTGAGGCTCGATTCGTTCAACCGATTATGCTCACCAAGTGGTGGAGAGGTGGATATTTGGGTGGAAGGGTAAAGGAAGCTAAAAAGAAATGTGACACAAAGATTTATAGTGGTTCGGTCTTCTAACAAGCACCTACATCCACTACCTTAGCTCCCCACTAAGGATTTCACAATCAATCCACTAATTGATTCGTCCCCTTTTCTAGGCTTAGGAGGAAACCCTTACAACCAATCAAGCTTTCTACCCAAAGCCTTGATTGAAACCCTCTTTACAAGAGATAAACAAAGCAAACTTATAACCCTCTAATAGGAGTTTGTTTGCACAATGAAGCACTCACCCAAAACCTAAAACACTTGAGCAAATTTGACAATTTTGGCTCACTAGTGTTTGTCTATACAAGAATTGACAATTTAGGCACTAAGACAATGTTTGATCATTTGATGTTTGACAATATGAGCATTAGCCTTCTCTTGATGCTTGGAGGTCCCTTTTATACTCCCAATTGAGTTTGTAGCCGTTACTAGCCGTTGGGATCAAATTGGAGCCGTTGAGGACTTTAATTCCCACCATAAATGCATTCTGCAGCTCCCCGTTTCGAAACGCTCGAAGCCGTTTCGAAACACTCTCAATGTAGAAAGAGCCGTTGCAGTCTGTCAGGGCATCCGTTTCGGAACGCCTCCTGGCCGTTTCGGAACGCCTCATGTCCGTTTCGGAACGCCTCCTGGCCGTTTTGAAACCCGTATCGAAACGCTATAGTCTCGTATCGAAACGCCTGCATTTAAAAGTTGGTTGGGAAAATAGTCGTTGGGGTTTATGACCGTTGGGGTCATTGCCACGTAGGCGTATCGAAACGGCCTAGCCCGTTTCGAAACGCTGGGCAAAAATCAAGTCCAGGGAAAGCCCGTTTCGAAACACGTTTCGAAACGAATATGCTACTGGAATCCCCTGTTTCGAAACGCCTTATGGTGTTTCGAAACACCTGGACAGGTTTGAGAAGTTTGGCTTTGAAACACATTAAAAACCCATTTAAAAACATCCCTAAACATAGTTTCAGAATATTTGGACTTTGGAAATTGTTTTAAATACTTTTTAAATCAGTCCAAAATATTTTTCAATTATTATATCAAAACATTAGTTCCACAATCTCCCCCTTTTTGATATAATAAAACTCTCTTGAAAAATTGTTTGGGATTCTCCCCCTTTAACTTTAAAAATGTGAATAAGAGACTAAAGATATGAAATCAAATAAAGCTCCCCCTTATTCATTTGAAAATTCAATTTTTCAAACCATTTCTCCCCTTTTTGTTATATCAAAAAGAATTTAAAACATTAAGTTCAAAAATAACAATAGAGGTAAAAGTTTGACAAAAGTAAGAATTTGGTTTTAAAATGGCTCCCCCTTACTCAAAGCATCATCCAAGTGTTAGTCACAACATATATGATCATCTAGTTGAATTTAAACAAAGATAAACAAATAAAATCAAAACAACTAGAATTTTACCACACTTGAACTCAAGGTAGGATGTGAAGCCTTCCTTCTTCAAGTGTTCTTCCTTGTGTGCATGGAGCTCCCCCTCAATGTTTGACTTTTTGAACATCTCCATCACACCTAGCAAAAGACAATCAAATAACTTTTGGTATCCAAATTGCTTTGGATCCATGAACGTTAGTAGCACAAATTTTTGACCCCTTAGGAATCCATTTTTCAATGTCATCCTTTTTAATTGAAGTGGTTAGTCCTTTTGGGACCCAAACACTTTTAAAACATTTACCATTTTTAAATCTAGGGGCACTAGATTGTCTAACATAAAAATTTGATTTTCCAAAATTGTTTTTCTTTTCAAGCTCTTTGGAAATCAAATCTTTTTCTTCTTGAACATTTTGAAGCAATTTTTGTAAATCAAAACATTTTAATTCAAACTCTTCAAGTTCAAGTTTGGTTTTAGAAAGCAAATCATTTTGAATTTTTAACTTTGAAACCAATTTTTTGTTTTTCAAAATGTGGCTTTTAAAATCTAAAACCAAATCATCATAGGCATCTTGTAATTCATCAAAGGAATAAGAACATGAAGTAGATGAATTAGAAGTTACCCTTGAATCTTCTTCGATGGCCATAAGGCAAAGGTTGGCTTGTTCATCGTCGGTGGAGTCTTCATCACTCCAAGTAGCCAAATATGCCTTCTTCTTATGGCTTGAAGTGCTTGCCCTCTCCTTTCTCTTAGGTTCTCGTTCAAGCTCTCTCAAGGCTTTCTTCATGAACGGGGCACACTTCTTGAAGAGATGAACTATCTCTTCTTCTTCATCCTCCTCTTCACTTGAGTAGACATGATGGCAAGTGGAGGATTTGAGAGCCATGGCACTAGCATTGATGCCAAGCCCTTTGATTTTCTTCTCTCCCATAGCTCTAATTTCTTCCCTTTTCTTCTCCTCTTCCTTGTTCTTCTTCATAATTTGATGAGTGAGAAGAGACCCCATAAGTTCATCAAGCTTCAAAGTCTTCAAATTTTTGGCTTCGATGATGGCGGTCCTCTTTGAGTCCCAAGACTCGGGAAGTGAGTAGATGAGCTTTCGGACAAGCTTCTCTTCCGGGATGGCTTCTCCATAACCTTTAAGACCGTTGGTGATGGTGGAGAACCTATCAAACATCTTCTCGATGTTCTCTTCCGGATCCATCTTGAAGTTCTCATACTCTAATGTTAGGAGCCCAATCTTGGTCTCCTTGACTTCATCGGTCCCCTCGTATGTGACTTCAAGCTTGTCCCATACCTCCTTGGCACTCTCACAAGAAGACATCTTCTCATAGATGGATGGGCCAAAAGCACAAAACAAGATGTGCAAGGCCTTACAATTGAGCTCCATCTTCTTGCGATCGTCGGCACTCCACTCCACTCCATCTTCAACTATGTCTCATAGCTTGTAATCTCTAGACTTGATGAAGAACTTCATCTTTATCTTCCAATGGGCATAGAATGTTCCGTCGAAGAATGGCGGTTTGTCTATGGATTGCGCCATTAGAGCCGGTTGATGAACTAGTGATCGAGCTTGCCGGATCTTCTCAATAGGATGTTAATCCTCTTCGATTGAGCCAAGCTCTGATACCAATTGTTGAGTTGTGTGGGGCTCGATTCGTTCAACCGATTATGCTCACCAAGTGGTGGAGAGGTGGATATTTGGGTGGAAGGGTAAAGGAAGCTAAAAAGAAATATGACACAAAGATTTATAGTGGTTCGGTCTTCTAACAAGCACCTACATCCACTACCTTAGCTCCCCACTAAGGATTTCACAATCAATCCACTAATTGATTCGTCCCCTTTTCTAGGCTTAGGAGGAAACCCTTACAACCAATCAAGCTTTCTACCCAAAGCCTTGATTGAAACCCTCTTTACAAGAGATAAACAAAGCAAACTTATAACCCTCTAATAGGAGTTTGTTTGCACAATGAAGCACTCACCCAAAACCTAAAACACTTGAGCAAATTTGACAATTTTGGCTCACTAGTGTTTGTCTATACAAGAATTGACAATTTAGGTACTAAGACAATGTTTGATCATTTGATGTTTGACAATATGAGCATTAGCCTTCTCTTGATGCTTGGAGGTCCCTTTTATACTCCCAATTGAGTTTGTAGCCGTTACTAGCCGTTGGGATCAAATTGGAGCCGTTGAGGACTTTAATTCCCACCATAAATGCATTCTGCAGCTCCCCGTTTCGAAACGCTCGAAGCCGTTTCGAAACACTCTCAATGTAGAAAGAGCCGTTGCAGTCTGTCAGGGCATCCGTTTCGGAACACCTCCTGGCCGTTTCGAAACCCGTATCGAAACGCTATAGTCCCGTATCGAAACGCCTGCATTTAAAAGTTGGTTGGGAAAATAGCCGTTGGGGTTTATGACCGTTGGGGTCATTGCCACGTAGGCGTATCGAAATGGCCTAGCCCGTTTCGGAACGCTGGGCAAAAATCAAGTCCAGGGAAAGCCCGTTTCGAAACACGTTTCGAAACGAATATGCTACTGGAATCCCCTGTTTCGAAACGCCTTATGGTGTTTCGAAACACCTGGACAGGTTTGAGAAGTTTGGCTTTGAAACACATTAAAAACCCATTTAAAAACATCCCTAAACATAGTTTCAGAATATTTGGACTTTGGAAATTGTTTTAAATACTTTTTAAATCAGTCCAAAACATTTTTCAATTATTATATCAAAACATTAGTTCCACAGATATGTTCATGTTCGTTCGTTTAATTTGAACAGAACAAACACGAACATAACTTCTTGTTCGTGTTCGTTCATTAATGAATGTAGCTTGTTCATGTTTGTTCGTTAAGTGATAAACGAACATAAACGATTGAACATAAATAGGCATATGTGAATAAACTTAAACGAATTTATGTGAATAAATTTATTTTTTAATATAATACTTTTGTTTTTTTTAACGGCAAATGCAGGATTTTATTAAGCATAATCATACATCAACACACACCACATCGGCCTCGTTAAAAATCTCTCTAATCCTAAATAGAGGAAAAGAGTGCTGATGCGTGCGATAAAAGACCCACACCAAACAACAAAATCACGATCACCCCATGCACACCCACACCCACTTGGGTCTGTCGACACCACTCTTTGCCAAGGCATCCGCAACACCGTAAGCTTCTCGATAGATATTTGTGAAACACACACATGGTAATAAATCACATGCCTCGTCAATTTGATGAAACCATCGCCAGAGATGCCAAAGCCTGCGTTCAGAGCTCAGAATCCAAGAGACCGCCATTGTCTAATTGGATTCAACCACAACCGACGATACCTCATGCCAACTAAGCTCTCAGAGCATCCTCAATGCGTAAACAATGGCCTGCAGTTCCGCCTCATTGGACTCTACCACCCCAACCGACCCAGAGAAAAGGGCCACTATCCTACTGTTCCAATCCCGTAGGACACCCCCGCAACCCGCCAACCCCGGTTTCCCCCGAGTCGCTCCATCCACATTGAATTTCCATACCCCCGGAAAAGGAGGCAACCATTCGATAGCTACTCGAGCGGTCTTCCTGTCCAATGGCATTGTCCAACACCGCTGTGGGCTCTCCCACCAAACGGCCTCGCTAAAACACACATGGCTCGCATGTGCCCGGGTCCAATATAGCGAACGTAATCGCACAAGGAAAAACACCGACTGTCTCGTGGATCGACGACTCTGAAACATTAGCCCATTCCTCGCAATCCATAACGACCACACCACACTCGCTCATCCTATCATCCACCACAATCGAATGTCACCACTAAAGAAACTATGCCAACACTGAAGAAGAAAATCTTCAATACGCCGTGGCCATACAATCGGAAAATCCCACCACAATAAGAAATCATTCCATACATTATACGTAAAATCACAAAGCCATAGAATATGATCGACATTATCCTCACCCACCCCACACCATCGGCAATGCAGCGACGAGTTCAATAGGGGAATGCCACGATCAAATAACATTCGAAGTGTCGGCAGTCTATCCACGATAATAAACCATACAAAACATTGGATTTTCGGCAACAAAGGCATGCTCCATGCCATGCTAACTTCCGAGGCCTCCGACATACCAAAAGATGACATCAATTTATGAAGCTTGCCCACGGTAAACTGTCCCGACTTTTCATGAATCCACACGAGTCTATCAACGACCCGATTCCGCAAGGTGAACCCCACCAAACATGATTGTAACTCCCGCAATTGCTTTACCTCGAATGAACGCAGAGCACGTCTGAAACAACTCTCTCATTCACCCATCGGTAAACTCAAGAACTCATACACAAACGCCACTTTGTTCGTTGCCAAACCAAATAACCGTGGGAAAACATTCTTCAAAGGCTCGGCTAAACACCGGCAATCCCACCAAAACAACACACTCAATCCATTACCTAAAATCCACACAAATTGAGAAACATTAAGGAACCTATCGACATACTCATCATTTTGTACCTCCACAATCTGCTTCCACATTGCCGACATGTGTGCCTTTCCTCGGTTCTGAATTCTCCAAGACCTGACATCCGCACCATACTTCGCAACAATGATGGATTTCCATAGCGAGTTATCCGGTTGCGCATATCGCCATACCCATTTAGCGAGTAACGCTAAATTCCTAGGGCGTAAATTCACCACCCCAAGACCCCCACCCGTTCCGGCTGACATACTAGGTCCCAATTTACTTGACTCATCTTTGCCCACTCCTTCTTACCTCCCCAAAGAAAATTACGCCTGATCCGATCAATTTTCAGTACAATGCGACGCGGAACCAAAAAGACCCCCATATAAAACACCGGCAAAGCTGACAGCATCGAGTTCACCAAGAGTAATCTTCCAACGAAGGATAAAGAATCTCTTTTCCAACCCGAAAGACGTTTGCGGAACCGCTTTATTAAAGGCTCCCACACCTCCATTCCACGTGGATTGTAACCCCCTCGTCCCGGTCTGGCCGGATGACCGGTCCGAGTAGGCTACACGGGGAAAACCGAAACGAAACCCGTTAAGGTCCCACATCGGTTAGCAACCCTAGAAATTTTCTTTTAAGTTTATTTTGTCTATAGGCATTATTAAGTCCTATGTGAAACACAACAGCGGAACACAGACAACATATTAACGACCAACCAAGGCAAACACATTAACACAGCCATTTTACCTTTTTAAGCAGGCCGTATCAATACAACGGTCAAGGGTATCGATACGCCTTGACCAAAGTCAACCCTCAGCAGTCAACATAGGAAGACCGTATCGATACAGCCCATGAGCGTATCGATACGCCCTTCCCAGTCAACATCTCGTGGTCAACGAGATGAACACGTACCGATACGCCATAACACCGTATCGATACACCAAAAACTCTCCAAAATATCAAATTTCCAGAGAGCAAAAACCGTATCAATACACCCCCGTGTATCGATACGCCCAGCCAAAATTGTGTCCTACAGGCAAGACCGTATCGATACGGCCCTTAGGCGTATCGATACGCCCTGCACTGCAAGTCTCCAATTTTCAGCAAAACAACTTAGGACTCGACTCTAGGTGCGATTTACGACTCATCTAGCCACAAACAACATACATACAACATTCGACAACCATAATCTAAGCATACGAGGTAACCAACACTAACAAGCATCATTCATCCAAGTATTCATGCTTTTACCAAAAGGAGACCTATAAAGCACATAAAGGCTCATGCCTTAGAACAAACATATAGGCATACAAGTCATGCATCACAAGCAAGATTTACAATTCAAAGGAGGCATCCAAGAGCCACACAAAAACAACATACAACAAAACTTTCAAATCAACAACACTTATCCCATTGCTTAACTATTACGATCTACAATTTAAAGATCATACATTGAGCTAACCAAAAGCATCACTTGGAGACCTTTCCTTGCCCTTGCCACCCTCAAGCTATTGATCTGCATTGTCGAATAAAAGAGAGCGTAAGCATAAAAGCTTAGTGAGGGTAAGCTCATAAAACAAACCTTCGACAATGCAGGGTCCAAGCACGAGCAATTTCCATAATGAAATGCATGATCTTACCTCCGATCCGCATAAGCCAAAAATGAACATGATGCATGAACATATAATCAACATTATGTCATGCTCAACATCTCATAAGCTCAACTTACAACGATACATATCTCAATGCATTAGCCACATCATATATCGATTCATAAAGGGTGTCACATTTCGTATCATATAAGCATATAAGCATAATCTCATATTGGCACCTAGTTATGACTCGAATACGCGGATAACATGTTGGAACGCATTTCCAACATAATCATTACCTGCGGTGGGATTACACTCATCACCGGCTCTCGCGGAGGGGATTCCACTCATCCCCACGCCCCGTCGATGGGATTCCACTCATCATCGACTAATATAAATATTTCCGGGCGTACCCGTACTCCTCCTTGGTGCCTTAACGCCACCAAGGCCGCGCGCGTTTTGACTCTCGTGTGCACACTCATCCTAATGATCGATCATTGTACCCAAGCATACTAGTGCCAATATTAATTAAAATCCACAACCTCTCATCGCATCAATTTCAATATAATTTCCGTGCTTAGCACGTACTCACCATGATTCTCCAAAATCATGCAACCACCTCATAACCTCATTTCACAAACCAACACTACATGTATATCATCCAAACAATTACCACATCATATATCCACATTATATTTGTCATCAACATGCATATAATCAATGCATTAAGCCATACTTCAACATACATGTTTATCACATTATACATAATCATCATGAGGCATAACAACAATTAAAGAGTGCATCCAAGGTCTCTAACTAAAGCTTAGGATTGGACTATCACCTTAATCATAACTCTAGGTGGGTCTACCAAGCCCAACCTAGTCCACATGCTTGAACCAACCACTTAAAAACCAATTTAAAAACATTAACCACTCACCTCCACCTCCAAGCTCAAATACCAAGGAACCAAGGTCTTCAAGTTTCCGGATTTGTTCTCAAGGCTTCACCAACTCAAAACCTCGCTTCTAATCACCTCAACACAAGCAAACAACCTCAAATCAACTCAAACATCAAAGTGGCTAACCCGGAATACAATTCAAACATCAAACTCAACATTTCAAGTCATGATCAAACCCCAACTTTATCAAATTCGAGCAGCCCATAAACCTTGATCAAAACCCAAGTTTCCAACACATTTTATACCTACAAATGATCCCAAAGCAACCCCCAACCATAGCACTAACATTAGCCCACCAAATCCAACCTAAAACAACCCCCAAAATGCCCATTTTCGTGCTCCTTCAAACCCTAGCTGAAAATTCCATTTTCAATCATTCAAAAGACACCCAAATGGTCCCAAAACATCCTCCTAACATATATAAACCATCAGCCCTCTAATTTCAACCTAAAACCCACCAAAAACCAAGTTTTAGACATCTCAAAAATTGCCTCAAGAAACCATTTCGGGTTTTCACCCAAACCAACCATTTTAACATATCTTAAGCATCTTAAGGTGGTTAAATCAAAACCCAACCTAACATTTCAAGACAAGATGAAAAACCCCATAAAAAACTTAACTTTCATTAAACCCTAACTTTTCAAAAGTGGGTAGTTTTAAAATATATGACCATGGATAAATAGGAAATGAAGAGGAGAGTGGGAAAGTACCATTACCTTTGAAAAATGACCTTAGGTTGATGTAGAAATCAATGGAATAGTGTTTAGGGTTTGGGGAGGGGTTTAGGAGCTTTTTCACAAAGGAGAGATGGGGAAGACAAAGATGACACATTTATTTCTTTTTGTTTGTTCCTTTAATTTCAAATAAAAGTTGTATTCCTCCTTTTAAAAGTTTTGGGTTAAATTGCCAACTTGGTCCCTCCTAGATAATTAAAACCCAATTAACTCAAGTCAATGTCAAATTGATTTAATTTAATTTTACCGACTCAGACCACTAACCCGACTAACTCCTAACCCCAAAATACGGGTGTTACATGGATGAACACCTAACAGAATCCTCAGGTACTGTATCGGCAGAGATCCAATTGTGCATCCCATCACCCCCGCTATCTCCGCGATGACATCCTCGTCAACCCCAATCCCAAAAAGACACGATTTATCATAGTTAATTTGAAGTCCGGAGGCATACTCAAAGCACATCAACAAGCGTTTCAAGTTGCGCGCAAACACCACCTCCCCCTGCAGAAAAATAATCATGTCATCCGCAAACTGCAGGTGCGATATAAAGATATCGCTTGCCACTCGCACCCCCTTAATCAGCTCCAACTTCTCCGCATTCACAAGGAAACAATGTAACAATTCAGCCACTATCACGAAGAGGAGAGGAGATAACGGATATCCTTGGCGAAGTCCTCTCTTCATCGGAAATTCTTTCGTCGAACTACCATTTATAAGGAATAAAAAATTCTGGGACCAATTCTGGGCAAACTGATCGGGTACCAGGATCAGTTCCTAGAATCTGGGACCTGATCTGACCGAGACCGGGATTGGTTCCAGTTTCTAAGAAATAGTGGCTACCAGGAGCGGGACCAATTCTGGGCAAACTGATTGGGTACCCAGTCTTGACCACCCCTATCTGATACACAGTTCTGATTACATTGGGTAACAAACCATCAAACGAGTGAGATCAATCTTTTCTATGACCACAGACAAAATCAAATCAGAAAACTAGCGCCGCGAGGATCTCTATATGAGCACCAAACGACCGTTAAGGTATACTGAAATCGTGTCAAATGATAGATGAGACGAAGCACAAAAGTTAATAAAAAGCATGATACGAGAGCAGAAATTATTATTGAAATTTAAAAAAAATCATAAAAATAAATGAAAATACTGAACACCGCAGTCGGCAATCAACACAAAACCTAATACTACTCGTGGCTAATCAAAGAAAAAAACAAAACAAAAAAAAACCTTGCGGCGGCGTAGGAAAAGTTTTAATTTAAAATTTGAACTCAAATTTTCTTTTTAAGAGTAGAATGTATCATACATTAATTGAACTATTTATTTGTTCGTATTTGGTTAAATTAAATAATTAATCAAAGTAGTCTTACTACTCATATATTCAATTTGTTTTTTATATATTTTTCACACTTTATTTTTCTTAGGTTGTGTTTTAGTTGTAATTCAATTTATCTCATATTTTTTGGTATAGTTTATCATAATTATCTAAATAATATTTATTTAATTAAATTTATCAATACTCTTAATTAAACTCCGAAATTAAATTCTAGTAGAAATAAATAAAAAGAAAACCTAAATAGAAAAGAAGTCCTTATTTAATACTCCCCTATCCTAGTAAAAGTGTCACATTTGTATTTTATAATTGTCTTAGTCAAAGTGTCACTTTGAAAAACTCAATAATTTTTTAGAATAACTACATATTTAGTACCCCACTTATCTCGCGTTCTTATTTTAGTACCCCGCCTTTTTTTTTGGTAAAATGGTACCTAACGTTACGTTTTTGTTCTATTTTGGTACCCAACCATTAAAAACAAACGAAAATGATGGCTTGGCTTATTTTCAATTAGGATAATCACAGTTTTAGTCCCCAAAACTTTTACATTTCTATTAATTTGGTCCAAACTCTATTAAATTAATCATTATATTAAATATTTGAATTTAAACTACAAATGTCCCTTTTTTTCTTTCTTCTTCCCCGAAAAACTTAACCCTTCTTTTCCCCTTTTACATGAATAATGCGATCGAGGATGTTTGAGGAACCATGATATTTTTAGTTATATTTGCCCAAAAATAAATCAATTCAAAGGCGACATTTTTAGTTGAAAAAGGTAAATTTATTTTCCAGGCTTCGCTCATTAATTGCTTCGCACTCTGCTTCCCACTTTGTAATGCTATGCAATGAGCTATGCATAGTTCATTTTGCCTTAATCTTTTGTCTACCCTTTAATTCTTAAAGAGCTCGTGACCTGCCATGGGAGAAACCAAAAGCAGAGCCATTTTTCATTTTCAAAGCATTCAGGGTCTCTCTCCCTTGGAAATGACGACGCTCGAGGAGCCTCTCCACCGTACTGTCCTGCTCCGTTACGATTTCAACGGTGGTCGTAGCGGTGCTCCTAATTTCTCATGTATTTCGATTTTGGAGAAGAGAGAACAACGGCAACGAGGTTTCTCGCCCGCCCCGGGTGAACTCCTCAAACACCCTTTGGCTGCTTTATCTTATGTCTTCAGAGACGTCGCCATTTTCGCTGCTGGCCCCGTCGCCGAAGCCGTCGTTAAAACCGTCACGTCTCCCCTCGATCGCCTTAAGCTTCTTATGCATGTTCTGTAATTGCTCTTTCGTTCTTGTGCAAAAGGGGAAAATAGGGGTTAAAGTTTTTGAGGAAGAAGAAAGAAAAAGGGACATTTGCAATTTAAACCCAAATATTTAAGATAATGATTAAATTGATAGAGTTTGGACCAAATTGAAAGAAATGTAAAAGTTTTAGGACTAAAATTGTGATTATCCCAATTAAAAATAAGTCAAGTCATCATTTCCGTATGTTTTTAACGGTCGGGTACCGAAACAGAACAAAAACGTAACATTAGATATCATTTTGCCAAAAAAAATAGGTGTGGTACTAAAATAAGAATGCGAGAATAGGTGAGGTACTAAATATGTAGTTATTCCTAACTTTTTTAAGACACGTTTAGTTTTATATCATTTTTTAGTTTCCCAACAAAAATAAAATTTAACTTTTTAAGGGCAAATTTGTTATTTAAATTATTTTACACCATACATTTTATATAATTTTTTTTAAATCTTCGTAAAAATTTAACATGTGACACTAATAGTGGGACGAAAATTGTATTACATTTACATCGCATGAACAGGATTGTCGGCAAACCCGTTCTTAACCACGCCGCCACTCATTAGTCAATTCTTGCTAGTAAGTTAATGTATATTCCTTTACTGATGCAATATTTTTCTTTTCCATTTGTCTTCCATTATTATCATGATTTATTATAATAAATAACACTAATCATGATTTTACTTCAGCTTAAATGATTTAATAATGTATTTATTTTATTGACAATACAAAGTTTAACCTTTCGAGCAAACATATTTAGTCGGTTGATCAAATTGTTTATTTTTATTCCCTCATATTTTCTTAAGTCATAAGTTTTAAATCCAGTAGGAGTAGGGGTGTTCAAAAATACCCGACCTGACGACTCGAACCTAAAAATGTCGGGTAATTCTCTAAAAAATTACCCGACCGGGCCGGAAGTTTCCCCTTACTGGGTACCCGACCCGACAATTTTTAATATATATACATATATATTATATTTCAAATTATATTTTTATTTTAAGTTTCTTAATATTTTTACTCCAAAACTAAATTTAAATCCCTAAGTTCTTTCTATGTTTGTACTATATACTTTTAAGTTTTAAATTTAGAATTTTTTAAAAATATTTTTGTGTTTAATATGTGATTTTTAAAAATTTTATAATTAAAAAAACAAAAAAAAATAAAACGGGTACCCGATACCTGATTACTCGGGACGGCCCGAGACATGGGTCGGGAAAAGAGGTACCTGAAAAATCGGGTACCTGAAACTCGAGTACCCGACAATGAACAACCCTAAGTAGGAGCACTCATTCTCCTCCATTCCCTCTAAACATAATTAGGATTAGATTTAGGATTTTTCAAAAAAAAAAAACCTTTCGATTTTAACTTTAAGGACCCAAAGTTTATTTGTTTTATCATAGACCCAAAGTTTAATTATTTAACATTTTGATTTTTTGTTTAATCATCGGTATTCAACTTATTGAATGATTAATTCGGATAGAATACTGTAGAGACCTGTTATGAGGGTCAACCCAATTTACTTCGTTCACAACACCGAAATTTAAACTTCTAACTTTGCTTAAGGGATATAGTGTCTTACCAACCGTTATTAAGACGCCCCCATCTCCGATTTTTTTTTTCATATTTGTCCTCCTATTTAATTTAAAAAAAAAACTAGTTTATTTATGAATTTTCCCTTTCACTTTCAAACATTTATAGTTTACCTTCAACCACAAATTCTGTCTTCGTCCTGGTATTAAACATTAGTTAATGTGGTAAATGTGTCGGTTGCTGCATCGACAAATCTTAGTTATTATTTTCCCTTTGAAAACTTTTCAATGGAATTCTAGAAACTGAATTTTATATTATTGTTATTATTATTATTATTATTAAACTGAATAAAAATAAAGCCTTGTGTTTGATAATCAAATTGAGTAATTATGTAACTTAATTATACCTAGTAATTATGCATAGCTGAAAATGATGAGTTTGTTTGATCAAATTAACCCCTTAATCATTCCAAACAAAATGGACCGCCCAATTAATTAATTAGTTTAAACAAATAATAGAGAAATGCGGGGTGGGCCCATGAACCACTTTAGGGGGGAGATTTTGGGTTGTAACGGTTTAATGATTGCTCAACGACGTCGGTTTTACTTTTAGGCTTTTAGCCCATACTCACGGGATTTATAATTTTCAAAAGTTCAACAACCAAAAATAAAAATAAATAAATAAATATAATATATAACAATTTTAGTTAATTTGTTTAGTTAACCGATTTCGAACAGAATTAACTGATAATCGAAGTATGAAAATAATATTAACCAACCGACTGAACTTAAAATTAACCAACCGATTAATCAAAAAAAACTTTGGTTCGACCATTTAATTCGATTAAAATCGAAGTTGGACACCCTAAGAATGAGTGATATAGTGAAATTAAGGATTGGTCAGGATACTAGTTCAGAGGATAAAGTATAATTAACAATATGAAATGAGAATAAAATTATTTTTTGAATATGAATACGTTAGTTTTATTAAAATATAAAAAATCTAAAAATACATATTACAATAATAAGGCACATTGACAACACGGTCATTATCATAACTCAATCGCGAACAAGAACGATGACTGTGAGCTCGTTTCTAATTCAGTTTAAGGAAATCAATAATAAAATCAAAAGGCTTAATACACTTTCCCCCCTAAACTATACATGTTTTCCCAACTTGCCCCCTAAAGTTTATTTTGACCACTTTTGCCCCCTAACGTTTTCACCGTTACTCATATTGCCCCTACCATTAAAAAAAATCTGTCTTGACCAATAAAAACGCGCCACATCACCTAATTATTTTATTTTCTTAATTTTCGATTTAATACATTAAAATATTTATTTAATTAGTTTTATTTTACTAAAATACAACCACCTCTCTCCCCAAACTTCACCCCACCCCTCATCCTCTTCCCCCATCCCCTATCACCCTCTCTACTCCCCCTTGTGTTTACATCCAAATTTGATCTCAATTTTATAAATTCCTATGCAAATTTTGTTGCTTTAAGTCGAATGCTATCTGAGTTTTTTTCTTTTCTTTGGAATTATCAGCCAAATTGAATTTGGGTATACTTCACTGCTCAATTTGGGCATTGACTCAACGAGCTTCAACAAGAACTAAGTCAAGTTAGAGATGAGAGGATGAACCGTCAGCGACGGCGGCAACGGCGTTATCCTTGGAGTCCGTGATGTCGAGGACGAGCCTAGTTTTGTAGCGAAAATGGGCGGCGTAGAAGTCGAAGAGGGCCATGTTGATGTAGCTCATCCCTATCTTCCCAACCGGGGAATCAATGTCAAGGACCAAACCCACATTAACAGGGACGATGGTGGTGGCGTTTTGAGACTGAGCCACCAACACTTCGACGGACAACCGAGCGCTGATGAAGAGACAATGCATAGGAAGTAAATTGAGTTATGCTGGAGCTCTTATGCCTTATCGGTTTTCATATGACAACGTTTGTTAAATGCTGTCGGTATAAGATTAACATCTGATGGCTTTATTTTTTATATTTGGTTTAGATTGTTTGATCTATGGCGAGGATTTTAAGGTTTGGTGGAAGAGAAATATGCTGGAGAACAATGGAAAATTGGGAAAGAAGAAGAGATGTGGGTATTTTAGGCATTTAGGAGATATAATTAAATTAATAAATATTTTAATATATTTATTTTAAAATTTAAAAATAAATAAAGAAAATGACGTGGCACGTTTTGATTGGTCAAAATAATTTTTTTAATGGTGTTAACTTTTGGGGGCAATATGAGTGACGGTGAAAACGTTAGGGGGCAAAAGTGGTTAAAATAAATTTTAGGGGCAAGTTGAAAAAATAGGTAAAATTTAGGGGGGAAATGTATATTAAGCAAATTTAAAAACTAAAAAAATAAAGAACGAAATAAAGGAGAAAATGGGGTTAATGCCTTGATTTAGCTTCGTCCGAGTGATATGTATATGCAGAGTGTTAAAAATATAATCATTATCAATATATGTAGATGTTTTCACCATATATACAAATGTGTAGATGAGTGGATGATGTAATTTTCGTCTCCGTACTATTTAACTCTTATTCTAATATATTTTCTTAAAAGATTCAAGTTTAAATAATATTGTCTGTATTGTGTACGTGAGTTAATAGTTTAAAAAGTACATATTTCACCATGAGATCCACCAATTAACTGAGTAATCAGGATGTTCATGTTACTCTATCTTGTATAAATTCAATTCCTAACATTTACCTTAAGAATGTAATAGCAGTATGCTTAATAAAAATAATATAATACTTGAATTTTACAAAGTTTATCAAAGATCTTAATATTATAAACGAGAAATTATATCATAGGCTCGTCCTGCCATGTTATTTATGGTCTCAACCAATAAATGCTATCAATTTCATTAATTATTTTTCATGTCATCTTTTTACTAAGTGAATCTTCACTCGTATTTACCGTAAATCAAATTTAAAAAACAATTTTTACCATGTGAATCTTCACTTTGTAAAAAGATGACATGAAAAATTTAATAAAATAAATAGTTTTTATTGGTTGAGACTATAGATAACATGGAGGGACTGCATATGATATAATTTCTCACTATAAACATATATAACTAAGTTAGTGAATTTTCGAACACTTTTTTCTCCATCCACAAAATTCATTTAAAATCTTTACCTAAAAAGTACCAAACTATTTACCATTCAATTTAACAAACGTTCAAACAATTATTATTCGCATCAAAATTTCGCCCATCAAATATCGATGAATTTGAATTATTGACAATGATATCAATGATTGAGGGAATCGTACAATTGCAATTAAAAGATGAGGGACCAAATTGAAAGTAATAGAGACCCCAAGTAGCAAGAGATGATTTGTATATCCTCATTGGGGTCACTTTCCGGATACGAATTGTATTTGACCGACCTCAAAAGGCATAGCCCAAAACTCCCCACAGCTTGCCACGTATACCGAGACCGTGATTTTTCCGATCACCACCACCACTCGTTAACATTACCCTTTACCAAGAAGATTCATCTGCATCACTGTCCACACGGCTGCCTTTGCCCTACCTCCGATCTAATCCCGTCAGATCTGCCCCTACATGATTTCTCCTTCTTCTCGTTCCGAGTTATGTCGTCTTTACTGAAATCCAGGTTCGAATCTCTTCTATTCATTCATTCATTTTTTATATTTAATTCATATCGTCTCCTTCTATCTTTATGGTACTTAAATAATATTATCACTAATGTTATTTTTTTCTCCTCTATCTTGGCCACCAATCCATTGCTTCTTTTCTATTTTAGTCACCAAACAATTATTTTTTTCATGGGATTTTAACGACAAGTAACTAAAATAGAAAAAGGCTTAATACAACTTTTCCCCCCTAAACTATACCCGATTTCCCAACTTGCCCCCTAAACTTCATTTTGCTCACTTTTTCCCCTTAAACAATTCGCCGTTACTCATTTTGCCCCATTCCGTTACCTTTTTTCGTTAAAAAAAATTCGGCGAATAACATGCTGCCACGTCATCAATGGGTTGACTAAGTCAATCCGTCTGGTTTTATTTAAAGGGTAAATTACATGTCAAGTCTGTCAGGTTTGTTTGTTTTGTTCAATTTAGTCACTGAAAAGTCTATTTTTACCTTAAATTGACCCCTTATTCGTTTCTAATTTTTATAATTTAGTCCATTATTTGTTATTATTAATAATATTATTTTATTAAAATGTTAATATTTAATAAAAATAAATAAAAACAAATATTTTAATACTAAATTAGTAATTTTTTAGATTCGAATTCCAATTAAATTCTAATTTCACTATATTTGAATTATAATTTTTGAGTAAAATTTAAATTATACTCGAATCATGTTCGTATTATATTCGAATCATATTCAAATTATATTTGAATCATCTTCTAATTATATTCGAATTATTAATTCGAATTTTTCTATATTCGAAATATATTTTTTTGAGCAAAATTCAAATTATATTAGAATTATATTTGAACCATGTCTACATTATATTTGAATCATATTCAAATTATTTTCGAAATATAGTTTGAATATGATATTTCGAATGTAATTCGAATATGATTCGAATATAATATGAACATGATTCGAATATAATTCTAATATAATTACATGTTTTTTCAACTATTATATTCGGAACATGTTCATACTATATTCGAATCGTGTTTAACATGTAATTATATTCGAATCATGTTTAACAGGTAATTATATTCGTATTATGTTCATATTATATTCGAATCATATTAAAATTATTTTCGAAATATAATTTGAATATGATATTTCGAATGTAATTTGAATATGATTCGAATATAATATGAACATGATTTGAATATAATTTTAATATAATTACATGTTTTTTGAACTATTATATTCGAATCATGTTTAACAGGTAATTATATTCGAATCATGTTTGACAGGTAATTATATTCGAATCATGTTTAACAGGTAATTTTATTCGTATCATGTTCATATTATATTCGAATCATATTCAAATTATATTCTAAATATAATTCGAATATAATATGAGCATGATTTGAATATAATACGAACATGATACGAATATAATTACATGTTAAACATGATTCAAATATAATTTGAATATGATTCGAATATAATAGTTGAAAAAACATGTAATTATATTAGAATTATATTCGAATCAAGTTCATATTATATTCGAATCATATTCAAATTACATTCGAAATATCATATTCAAACTTTATTTCGAAAATAATTTTAATATGATTCGAATATAATATAGACATGGTTCAAATATAATTCTAATATAATTTGAATTTTGCTCAAAAAATATAATTCGAATATAAGTAGAAGATGATTCAAATATAATTTGAATATGATTCGAATATAATTTGAATTTTACTCAAAAACTATAATCAAATATAGTGAAATTATAATTAATAATTAGAATTTAATTGGAATTCGAATCTAAAAAATTACTAATTTAGTATTAAAATATTTGTTTTTATTTATTTTTATTAAATATTAATATTTTAATAAAATAATATTATTAATAATAACAAATAATGGACTAAATTATAAAAATTAGAAACAAATAGGGGTCAATTTAAGGTAAAAATAGACTTTTCAGTGACTAAATTGAACAAAAAAACAAACCTGACAGACTTGACATGTAATTTACCCTTTAAATAAAACCAGACGGATTGACTTAGTCAACCCGTTGATGACGTGGCAGCATGTTATTGGCCGAAATTTTTTTAACGGAAAAAGGTAACAGAATGGGGCAAAATGGGTAACGGCGAATTGTTTAAGGGGAAAAAGTGGGTAAAATGAAGTTTAGGGGGCAAGTTGAGAAATCGAGTATAGTTTAGGGGGAAAAAATTGTATTAAGCCATAGAAAAAATATAATGTTGGTGACAATTTTGTTAAAAATAATAGTTTAATAATTAAAATAAGAAAGCATGAATAGTTTAGTGATAAATGATGTTGTTTACCGAAAATAATTATGTGAAGTTTGTAAATAGAGTCACATTGTGACATTGGCACTATGTTTAGAATGACCTAAATTGTAATGATTTAAACAAATAATTGAGACATGGATTTTTTTTTCTTGTACATGAAGAAAGAACAGGCCGAAATTATTGTCCAATACAAATGTGATATTTTGGGATTCTTTTCTTTCTCTTTCACCAAATTGAAAAGGTGATAATGATCTATCAACATTGTTTAATAAAATGGATATGAATCATACAGATTAGCCAAATTTAGCAAATTGATAATAGAAAAAGGAAATGGAGTAGTAGTGTTGATGATATTAACGGACCATATTATTTACAAGAATCGGGATATTTGAAGGTATTACTAATCGTCAAGATATTTATTAATAAGACATTAGATTTTTTAAACAAATAGAAATTTCCTGCCCTTTTATTGTGGTGGCTATATTTATGTTCTCACATTAAAAATCATGTTTAATGTTAGGGAATTTAGTATAGGGTGTAGGGAATTAGGCATAGGGTGTACTTTTAGGGTTTAAGGTTTGGAATTTAGGGTTAAGGTATAGAATTTAATTTTAGTGTTGAGGCATGAAAATGGGCACAAAAAAGAGAAGAAATTTTTTGTTTCCCTTAAACAAGGTTAGAAGTTAGAATCCTGACATTACGAATCAAACAAATTAAGTTAGAAATGTCTTTTCTGTAGTGAATTTTTATAATACAAAGTCTAAATTAATTAACTAATATAAATACACATGATTATAATAGAAAAATCATCTAACAAATTGATGTTTGAAAATGGACATAATCTATATGTCCTTGAACAAAATGGAAGAGCTGCTTCACATCACATTTCTTTTCTCATTATCTTTTGTTTAATGACAACCCCATTGACAAGAAATATCAACTATCAACTTTGGGATAATGGGATTTGACATTAATTGTGTTTAATCCTCACTAAATTTCCCTAATAATTCCACACATGTTATATTGGATATTGGACTAAGCTTTTTTTAGAAGTTTGCACACAATTTACACAATTAATTATGACCCACACTTTATAGTTTTTTTTTTTCTTCCCTTTTCTTGAGATGGAGGAAGCACACCACATTCCTCCTTATGTGCCTAGAATCTTTTTCAAAATGACCCTAACCCACCACTAAATTAGGTCCCCATAAACATTAGAGACAACACAAGCACATGCATTTGCCATATACATATTTATTTAACACTCAATTAAGACTGATTTCATCTTAAATTGTAGCATTTCAAACATTTAACAATCACTTTTTAGTAGGGTAGATAAGAAGAAAGTGATGGGATGCGGATAAGGGTGAGCAAAATTTGATTAAAACTAAGTTGATTGACCAAATCGATGGAGGCGAAGCCATGAATCTTTTGCTAAGGGGCTAAAGTTAGAAATTTTACGTTATAAGGATTAAGTCGAGTTTTAATTTTCAAGATGTGCCAAAAGCATAATTTAACATCATAACTAGTGAGATTAACGTAATTTTACCCCAAAACCAATAATCTTAAAGCTTTGGGAAGTTGATTAAATTTAGGGTAAAGTACACAGACGGTCACTGAACTTTGGTAAAAAAAAATAAAATGATAATCAAACTTTCAAAAATCACAAAATGACAACTAAACTTTATATTTTATAACAAAATGGTAAATAGACGTTAAATGTCGTTAAGTGACTGTTATGAAATTTGGTACAATAACACATTTAGTCCTTCATATTTATAGATTCAATCAATTTAGTCCTAATTCGAAACAATTCACTAAATTTAGCCCTCATTAGTTACGAATTCTTTCAATTTGATCCTTAAAGCAAAATTTCAAAGTATGATAACATGATAAATAATTACAATTAAATTTTTATAAGAACTCGAAAACTCGATTCGACTCGAATCGAAAAAATTTCAAACAAAGTTTGAGTTGTAAAATATGACGCGTCAACTCGAATAACTCGAAATTTTTTAACTCGACTCGATCGAACGCTCATCTCTATCTTAAGATATGACGCGTCAACTCGAATAACTCGAAATATTCAAATATTTTAAATTATTTTTCCTTTTAAATTGAATATTTTTAAAATAGAATATTTAATATTTTCATATTTAAATCACATCGAATATTTAATAACTACTTTAAATATTCAATTTAATTTAAAAATATTCGATTTAAAAGAAAAAATGATTTAAAATATTCAAATATTTAATAACTATTATAAATATTTTTCTTTTAAATATTCGAATATTTAATAACTACTTTAAATATTCGAATATTTTAAATCAATTTTTTCTTGTAAATCAAATATTTTAAATTAAATCGAATATTTAAAGTAGTTATTAAATATTTGATGTGATTTAAAAGAAAAAATGATTTAAAATATTTGAATATTTCGAGTTATTCGAGTTGATGCGTCATATCTTAAGACAGAGGTGAGCGTTCGATCGAGTCGAGTCAAAAAATTTCGAGTTATTCGAGTTGACGCGTCATATTTTACAACTCAAACTTTATTTAAAAAATTTTCGATTCGAGTCGAGTTTTCGAGTTCCTATAAAAATTTAATTAAATATTCGAATATTTTAAATCATTTGTTTTTTTAAATCGAATATTTTTAAATTAAATTGAATATTTAAAGTAGTTATTAAATATTCGACGTGATTTAAATATGAAAATATTAAATATTCTATTTTAAAAAAATAATCAATTTAAAAGAAAAAATGATTTAAAATATTCGAATATTTCGAGTTATTCGAGTTGATGCGTCATATCTTAAGATACAGGTGAGCGTTCGATCGAGTCGAGTCAAAATTTTTTGAGTTATTCAAGTTTACGTGTCATATTTTACAACTCAAACTTTATTTGAAATTTTTTCGATTCGAGTCGAGTCGAGTTTTCGAGTTCCTATAAAAATTTAATTAAATATTCAAATATTTTAAATCAATTTTTTTCTTTTTAATCGAATATTTAAAGTTGTTATTAAATAATTGATGTGATTTAAATATGAAAATATTAAATATTTTATTTTAAAAAATATTTGATTTAAAAGAAAAATGTTTTAAAATATTCGAATATTTCGAGTTATTCGAGTTGACGCGTCATATCTTAAGATAGGGATGAGCGTTCGATTGAGTCGAGTAAAAAAATTTCGAGTTATTCGAGTTAACGCGTCATATTTTGCAACATAAATTTTATTTGAAATTTTTTCGATTCGAGTCGAGTTTTCGAGTTCCTTTAAAAATTAAATTGTAATTATTTATCGTGTTATCATACTTTGGAATTTTGCTTTAAGGACTAAATTGAAAGAATGAGTAAATAACGGGCTAAATTTAGTGAATTGTTTCGAATTAGGACTAAATTAATTGAATGTATAAATATGAAGGACTAAATGTGTTATTATACCAAATTTTATAACAGTCACTTAACGTCATTTAACGTCTAGTTACTATTTTGTTATAAAAGATAAAGTTTAATTGTCATTTTGTGATTTTTGAAAATTTAATTATCATTTTGTTTTTTTTTTACCAAAATTCAGTGACCGTCTGTTTACTTTACCCTTAAATTAAAATGGCAAAATGACAAAAGATGCTCCCAACGTTTGCATGTTTTGTCATTTGGCCCCCTATTCTTTTTTTTGGTCCAAAGATGCCCCCAACGTTTGCTTGTTTTGTCATTTGGTCCCCTATTCTTTCTTTTGGTCCATATATGCCCCCAACGTTTCATTCGTAGTCCAAATATGCCCCCAACGTTTCAATTTGGTCCAAATATGCCTTCGTTAGATGGAAACTGTCAGTTAACTGACGTTCAACAGCTTATGCTGACTGGACTTGCCACGTATTAAGATCTGCTGATGTCATGTCAATTTTTTTATAAGTTGTTGACCGTTAGTTGATTAACAATTTACATCCATCAGGGGCATATTTGGACTATGAATGAAACGTTAGGGGCATATTTGAACCAAAAGAAAGAATAGGGGGCCAAATGACAAAACAAGCAAACGTTGGTGGCATATTTGGACCAAAAAAAAGAATAGGGGGCCAAATGACAAAACATGCAAACGTTAGGGGCATCTTTTGTCATTTTGCCTAAATTTAAGCCTTTGTTGGTCAAGTTAAACGCTTGTTCTGTCTCCCCTTTTATCAACTTTCTCCTCCTTTTGCTTGTAGTGGAAAGTGATAGCAGCTAACTTTCATCACGTATTACATCATTCATCCCTTCTCTCTTTCTTTATTTTCTTATTTAATATTTTTAAAAAATCTTTCCTAATGAACCCGTGGTCTAAGTAAAAAAATTGTTGTTTTCTCTAAAAGACTCGGGTTTAAACAACTTATTTGTAAGGTGTATGTACAATATTAAAGAGCTAAGAAAATGAAACAAATACTGATAATTTAGGGATAAAATTGAAGTAATCAGAAAAGTTTAGGATCAATTTAGAATGAGAGCCATAATTTGGAGATAAAATTAAAATGTTCCAAAGTTTAAAGATCAATTTAGAATGAGAGTTATAGTTTAATGATGAAATTAAAATGTTTAAAAATTTAGAGACCAATTTAAAATAAAGGCTATAATTTAAAAATATACGATACAATTATCTCCAAAGAAAATTTATAAAATTATGTTTTAATTATAGTGATTCGAACACCAGCAGCTGCAGCAGGGTGATTAAGCATACATTGTCAAATAATTAAAAGTATATTCAGAACAGATACTATTTGTAATCACCTTAGCTTTAAAAAAAATTACAGTGGTCGTGTTTTTTTATGAAAGGATTAATTGGAACACCAAACCGGTTTATAGATTCTGTATGTACCTTGGTTTACATTAAAGTTTTTGAAAATTTATAATTTTGATCCTAAATAAATGAATTTGGAGTTATTTTATATACAAATTATTCAATAAATTTTGTGTTTTTTTTATGAAAAGAAAAAGATTCACACATTGACTTATAGGTCTTATACAATCCTAAATTATTACAATTTTTATACAAAATAGTTAAAACCTCATCCGGAAAATTATTAAAGAAATAATATTCGAGATTAATCGTCAATTCAATTTGTGACTAAGTTATTCCTCTCGCGAAACACATGCTCAACCTTCACCTCCTAGCAATTAGTGGCGGAATTTGATGAAAGTGTCTGAGACAACTATTTTTTTAAAAAAAAAATTAGAGTTTTAAATTAAAATTTAAAGGATTTAATTTATATTTTTCAAATAAATTGGGGTCTAACTAAAATTTTTAATAATTTTTTTGACGGCTTGCAATGAGTTTCATTTTACACCTTCTCACTTGACTTCAACTCCATCTCCATTGTCAGGACATCGCATATGCAACTTCATCTTAGAGATGTCGTCTCTTTTTGAGTAGGGTTTCTCAATCAACTCTGATCGGATAAAAATATTTTTATTTCCGGTATTTATCGATAATATATGAGATTCATGTATCAACGATATATACATTAAATATAATCTTAATACATTATTTATTATATATTATTATTTTATTATATATTACCATATATACACACCAAAATAACACCATGACACCATTAAAGAATAATAAATGATAAACCATAAATGGCTAAAATCATTTTTACTATAATAAAGACATTTATTAGAATGCTCATATACCTAAAGAGGTGCTTCCACCCACTTCTCAGCTTCTTTATTTTGTACTATAATATAGGCATTTTAGTTTAGTTTTTATTTCTTCCCATTCCTCATCTACTTGCAAAAATCCAAACATGTTCCAAATCTTCTTTCTCAGTTTGAATTATTCTTGAAAAAAAAAATCTAGTTGAATTAGAATAGTTGAATAAATTTATCCATCGATTTTTAATTCAACCGATCGAAACCGTCGACCGACCAGATTCGATTCGATTTTGATAACATTGAACTCTACTAAACCCCACACTAATTGATCCTTGTTGACAAGTTAATGAGTTGCAGCAAAGAAGACATGCAGCAAACCCTTGCTGACAAGTTAGCAAGGCTAACAGTTAACGTGGAGGAAAAGGTGGCCGACGACAATGAAACAACCGATCTGGTCTACGACAGTGAATCGTGTCGGACTCCAACATCTAAAGAACATCGGATACCCGAACTCTTGTCCTGCCCTCCGGCACCGAGGAAACGTAAGGGTTCGTTCTCCTCTACCGATGAAAACGAAGCCAAGAAGACTGTTGACGACAAAGAGATTGGGACCCTGCTTTTCCACCCTTGATCAAGACTTCTTCCGTGCAATGGAGGGTTGGTTCCTTATTCTTTTATATGCTTTGTAGTTCATACATATCTTACAATGAAGTTGGGATAGACAAAGAATTTTATGTCAATGGTGCGGATTTTTAGAAAATTATATCAAAAATTGGGGACGTAAAATTACAAGATTTAGAGGACGTTGATTCGATCAAGAACAAAAATACAGAAAAAAATATCTAGATTATATGAAGATTTAAAATTTCATTGTGATTTATGGAAGTTAACATGGTTGTTGAATGATGACTAGATGTTGTTAGTTGCCTTGGCATACAATTAGGATTATATGTTTTTGAACATGTTTCATTGTATGATCTTGTTAATTGATGCCTAATTACAATTATTAGTATTTTATGATAATTTTATTGTTATTGTGTATGTTTTAGCTATTTTTTAAATTTCAATAGATTGAACTCATTTATTTGCATCTCTCTTAATATTATCTATAGCTAATATAAAAGTAATATCAAATGAGATTTTTTTTGATAAAGTAGATAAATGATTACATTCTTAAAGTAAATGTTGAGTTTCGAATTCATACAGACAAGATAATATGAGTATTTTGACCACTTGACCAATTAATGGATCTCTCAAATAAAATCTTTAATTGTTTGCATTGAAAATTTAAATATCGTTTTATTGTAAAAAAAATTCTTGAATTGTAAGTGATTGCTTAATTGAATATGGAGAAGTTTGTTAGTGATGACTCACAATTAATATCAACCGTGGCGGATTTAGAAATCTAAAAATAATGGACAAAATATTTTTTTATATGGGTAGTTAATTTTTTTTACCTTTACACACTAAACTAATTTTATTTTAAGAAAATAAAGATACAATTGCTTCCCTAGAGACTCACATACATCCACCACTAAATGTCAGTAGAATTATATTCAAAGGTAATTAAGTCATAAAAATATAATACATGGATTGCAATTTAGTATTAAACATAATTTTTACGCATCCATAACTATTTTTATGTTATTTTTACACATTCATGTTATGTTGTTATTTTTCATATTATTTTAAATGTTTTTACATTGTGTTTGTTTTATGTTTTAATTAATTTGATATTTGCATAATTTATAATTGTGATTCACTTCATAAAAAAATTGTATTTTGCCTAATTTTATATAACAATTAAATCTAAAAAAAACATGTTTGTAATGATTAATATTTTAGTTTGTTTAGAGTATTGTGAATTTATATAAATTTCACATATTAATAATTCGTTATATATATATATGCATAAGTATACATTGAAATTTTGTGTATTAATGTGACATTTATATTATTTTTTATGTTATTTCTTATATGAATTATTTTCTTATAGATTTATATGATGTCTCAGTTTATCTCATATTATCTACAATTTATAACATCTCAAAATCATTATAAAAATGAAGTTATTTAAAATAATAGTTTATTAAATAAATAAATAAAAATTATATTTATAGTTATTTTTTTCAGTTACTCTTCCGGTTTTCAAAGCTTTACCTTGACTAATTTAAACCGATCTACGTCGCATATCTGATTTTAATATGCGAGTCTTCCGACAGAAATTTTTTACATACACAAGATCTCGAATTTAAAACATACTTAAATAATATCAAATTGTTTACCTATTGGAACAATTCGCGGGTTGCAACAAACTATTTTAATATTGAATAACTCAAATCCCCAAAAGAAAGCCCCGAAAGATTTCAATTGGGCTTGGCCTTAAATTCCAAATCGCCTTTGGAAAATTTCCCCCTTTCCAGTAAAATTTCTCGAGGAAATTGAAGCATCGGGGTTGAGCGGGAGTTTAATTGAATTTCGAGTTTCAGTCGCTAAAGAAGAAAATGAATTCGAAATCTTTGAAGGAATTCATAAGAAAAGAAGTACCCGATTGGGACGAGGAATTGAAATTTAAACAATATTGTTTGTTTATTACATTAACTCGAAGACATTTATAATATTATGCTACAAATTAGTTCCAATTTAAATAATATTGTCTGTTTATTACATTAACTCGAAGATGGGCTGAAAAGAACTTGATTCAATGCCTCAATATGTCATTAAATGCATGTTTAGAGAGACCCAAAAGCTTCAGCAGCAAAGTCTTCCTGCTGGTATCTTCCATTTCATTCATGTTCCCCTGATTCCAGATTTCTGCTGCTGCTGTTACGGATTTAGGTTTCAGGTATTTATTTCATCTTCCCCAGCAAGACCAAGTCCTTAAATTTTGTTGTCCGAAATTTATTCTTATGGTGGCGAATAAGGATTCATTCCACAATTATTACTACTTGCAATAACGTTGTATCCGCCACAGCCTCTGTCTTCCATTTCTCAGGCAAAGTACCCTCTTCTTCATTTAAACCAGGAGTCCGGCAGCCCAATGTAAGCATTTCAATATGTTATTAAATTCAACGTATTTACTACCAACGAGTTGGTCTATGTGGTAAGCAGCTTGGTACCGCTTAAGTATATCTTAAGTTTAAGGGCGGATCCAAAAATTTAACCTTAGTAGTTCACCGATTAGTGTAATAATATAAAATCAATTTAACCAATGTAATGATGTATTGATAAGTGATAATTGTTGTGCAAACAAACACAATTTATAGTAAAAAAAACATATTGACATTGAATAACCAACCCGTGTATATATGTGTGTGAGGGGTTAAAATTAGGGTAAACTACATAAATGACCACTATAATATGGATCTGTATTCGATTTGACCATCATACTTCTAAACTATTAAATTGGGTTCAATGTGACCACCAACCGTTAAAACCCAACGGAGGGAGTGACGTGGCCGTTAGTTAAAATTGGTATAATTTCACATTTGGTCCTAATTTTATTTAATAAAATAATTTAATTATTTAATTAGGTGGAAACACGTGTCGCCACCTTATTGGAGGATATTATCTATATTTTATTAAATATATATTTGATTTAATTAATTAATTTTCTTCCTCTAATCAAATAATGACACGTGTTACCTTATTGGGGGATTCAATCCAGGGCCTTTGGTGTGGAAGTGGCAAGTGTTTACCTTTGGGTCAAGTGTTTTTTTGTGTTATAAACTACGACATTTAATATATGTGTTAGATGATTGTTAATGCATGGAAAAAGGAAGAAAATGTGGTTTTAGTAAATTCGAACATGACATATTTATGATGCATAAAAACATCTAACCCAATTAAATATATTTAATAATTAAATTAATGTTAAAAATATTTTATATTTTTTTAAATTATAGTTAGTGCACGATTTAAAATTAAACGTTTAAAATTATATTAAATTCATTTAGCGAATCCAAACTCTTGAACAAATTTTTAATTTTAAACATTTGATTTTAAATCATGCACTATCTATAATTAAAAAAATACATAAAATATTGTTAACTTTAATTTAATTATTAAATTTATTTAATTATGTTAGATATTTTTATGCATCATAAATATGTCATGTTCGAATTTCCTAAAACCACATTTCTTTCCTTTTTCCATGCATTAACAACCATCTAACACATATATTAAATGTTGTAGTTTATAACACACACAAAAAAAACACTTGGCCCAATGGTAAACACTTTCCACTTCCACACCAATAACCTTAGATCAAATCCCCCTAGTGTCATGCTTTTTGCTTTTATTTTTCCTTCAATCAGGCCGTGACACGTGTCATCACCTGATTGGAGGAGGAAAACTAATTAATTAAATCAAATATAGATTTAATCAAATTGATAAAATCTATAAATAGAAGGGACCAAATGTGAAATTATACCAATTTTGTCTAACAGCCACGTCACTCTCTCCGTTGGTTTTTAACGGTTGATGGTCACATTGAGTCCAATTTAATAGTCCAATGGTTTAATTGCTGCAATTAGAAGTATAGTGGTCAAATCGAGTCCAAACTCATAGTATAGTGGTCATTTATATAATTTACGCTTAAACTATCTTACACCAGTGTAATTATGATTTAGAGAGTAGAAAAACTTATTCTAGTGAAATTAAGTAAGTGGCAATTGTTGTGCAAGCCAGCATAAGCTTTACGTTTCAAATCCAATTTGAAATTCTAGAATTTTTCAAAAAGGTTACAAAATTAAAATCAATTACAAAATCAAAATCGCTTTAGGTTTTAAATACTCAAATTATTTACAATTTATTGGAAACAAAAAATTGGAGAAGAATACATGTTACAATTCATTGAAAAACTTAATCAGGATTGATGGGCGATCATTCCGTTAATCGAAATTTTGGCTTTAGCAATAGTTGTAAATTTGAAAAATTATGGTTCTTTTTGAGAAGAAGACTCTAACGTGCCACTTTAGCATTTTTTAACGGGGTTAGCGGCAGTGACCATAATGAAAGTAAACTAAAAGTTTAGTGACTGTAATGAAGGATTTTTAATTTTAATGACCAAAGTGAAAACACCCTAAAAATTTAGTGGCTACGAATGTAGTTTATCCTATTTTTTAATGGTAGGTCAAGTGACCTAATATGCCACAATGATGCATTCGCCCCTGCTCGAGTTCGAAATATTATGTATGATAGAAATCTTCGCGAGAAAATTTACCTACCGAAGTCAGGTGTACGATATTAGTTAGTCCGAATTATTCAGGGCAAAACCCTAGAACCAAGAAAGGAAAAAATCAACATATTTACTACTTCAAAAGTATCAATTAATTTACTCTATGACAGTTTGTCTATTGAATTCAAAATTTTAATTAAATTAATTCATACACTTATCTTAAACTCGAACCGCTTAATAAATTGTAAATAAATTTACTTTGGATTAAATTAAAATACAATGGAAGCGAGACTATAATGGATGAGAGGCAATTGTCCCTCAAATTTGACGGTTTAATTGTATTTTAGGAAAATAGATAATTTTAAAATTGTTACAATTTAGCCATTGTTCCTCTCAGAATCACCTGGTTTATATTTTTAGTATCCGTCACTTAAAATTAATGAAATTGAGTCTTGATTTCTCATTTTTTTAATTTAATTACTTTTTAAGACATTTCAACCTTAAAATTTGTGAAGTAAACCTTAACTCCCTTAATTTTTATGGTTTAATTACTTTTCAAGACCCTATTCGTTTCAAAGTTAATCACTTTATCACTTCGTAGTTCAATCTTAATTTCGTACCAACTTGTATTCCTAGTCCAAAGTCCCAAGGTTAGTGCTTTAGTTGGATGCTAAAGCATAAAGAATTTGATTAAAGCAATGCTAAGAACACACTACCGGTAAGCATGAATTGGGGTTAAGATGTTGGCATGCCAAAATATGCAGACATGGAATCTAGTTAAAAATGTGTAAAAAGACATGGTTGTAGCAGCTGCAAAAAGGAAAAGGCTACAAACCAAAGACGTAAACCACTTTTGGACAATAGGGAAGCATAATGTTAACCCTAACACTGTATAGGCGGCTGATTTCTAAATCTTCATCATGCCCTTTACCCAAAACCACATGGTTAAGCTTAAAATGAAAAGATTAGTTTCAAATAGGCATAATCCAAAAAGAAATTTGACTGAGTAATTATTTTGGTCTTTATTCTTTTTTTTGAACTAATTTAATCTCTAACAATTTATTTTGGGGTCAAAAATGACCAATCTGTGAATGAAAATTCTTAGTCAATTGATGATAAACGGCTTGAAATGAGGTGACAAAGCTACATAGCAATGCACGCCGCGATAGTAGTGTCATATAGACAAATATGCTGACTTTTTTATAAAATTGACATATCAGTCAAAAAATATTTTTTTCCTTCTAATGCGTCATTCTGTCAAGTCATTTCAAATTGTTTATTGTTAGTTGACTAACAATTTTCATCTGCATAGAGGCCATTTTGACCCAAAAAGAAACATTGGGATTAAATTGGTTTAAAAAAGAATAGAAGTCAAAATGACTATTTAGTGAAACGTTAGAGTTATTTTTTAACTTTATACCTTTTAAATAATCATAAAATACTTTGAGAAATTGATATATGTTGAATCGAATGATAAAGATCAGATTCGACTTAACTTCAAATATAATTAAGACTTGTATGATTATTTGATTTGTGAATTCTTAAATCAAAGCCAGGAAATGGGATCATGCCCCCCAAATCCTGTCCCCATGGTTTATATTTGAGACATTTTTGCAATAGGGAAATGAAAAGCAATCCTATTCCTACGTTAATTTGACTGACAAAAACAACTGTAAAACAAAATTAAATTAGAAAAAAAAAAGAGGAAAAGGAAACCCATTAGGATGAGTAGACATTATGATTGGGATTTTCCATAGAAGGGAGTGACAAGAAATTTGAGGCTTCTGGAAATTTAAAGTATGTATTCTAATGCAAGTCTTTGTTTCTTTTATTAGCCTAAAACTAGGACGGAATTAGAATTAAATTGCGAGAGATAGATTAATTACTTTTAAAATAAATATAGTTTTAAAAAATAATTAAATTATAGATTTTAATATTAAAAAGTTTTGAAAAATAATTAAATCAGAAAAATGAGTGATTAGTGTTCAATTTTATTAATTTTAGATTACAAATAATAAACAATAAAATTGGGGGGAGAACTTAACTGTAATGGCTTCAAAATTATTAAAACCTAAAATACAATTAATCCATGAAATTCAGGGGCGGGGGGCAATTGTCCCTCTCAGGTTACACGTCGTTTCATCTCTAGCCTGCATGGATTAAATTTATTTTAGATGTTAAAGATTTAATTTAAAGTTTAGTTTGTATAGTTTATGATATACGATTTATTGTTTAAAGTTTTAGATCTTTGATTTTAAAGAATGAATATGCATGCTTATATGTTCTTTTTACACACCATATGTATCAAAAATTAATGTTAAGATAATGACATTTCGGTTCTTATATTATAGTTAGAATTGTATTTTGATATTTTTTATTTGTTAATTATAATTTTAATTAAATGATATACCATTAATTTAAAATATAGTACAATCTGAGCAATTATGTTTAAATTGACCGATTTCATATACTAGTTGTTAAATGCAGACGATTTAAAATTTTAAATTATATTGAATTAAATAGACATATCATATCACACTTTAAACTAATTTGGATGTCGAATTAATTTAAAAGAGAGAGTTTAATAAGATGAGGAAATAAAAAGTGATGGAAACAGTAAAAAGGGATGGGTAGGGGTGGTGGGGAACATCAACTTTTGCTTTTGTTTCACTTCCTTCTCCTTTGGCAAAATTGGCGTTTCTTTTGGTGCAAGCAAGGATTTGTTGTTCCCCCCTATTTCTCTCTTTCTTGTGTGGGCGAGTAATAAAATACAATCCATTAAATATGTTAATTTATCTCGGTTTAGTGGGATAAAGTACTAAATTTCTTAAATAATATTAGAAATTTAAATTATGACGCTGTAGATAAAATAAATTAAGTTGAAATAGTCGTCTCATAATGGATCTCTGCAGTAATCGATTTTGGATTAGTTAATTAATAGATTCGATATCGATGGTTATAAAAAAATATAGGGATTTATGTGGGATGATAATGGTTTTTTTAATCTTAACTTGTAATTGAGGGGTCCGATTTTCATCCTAGGTATGTAGTAATTTTAAAATTTGTGATACACATCTTTTAGGTAAACACAATCCGTCTGTCATTTTTATGTGCATGTTATGTGCCCCACCAATAATTTTATGCCACGTGTATTAATGATTATTTTTCAATGCTTTATTGATAATGCATGTTGCATAAAATCAACGGCGAGACATATAAAAGTGTACAGAAAAAAGACAAATAAATTCATTTTCTATTAATTATATAAACTAATACAACACAAAGAATAAATCATTAAACTCAATCTTATATATATAATATTTTTTCTTCTTTATATTAAGGTGAGACAAAGAATTACCTTCCACACGTGGGCAAAGATTTCCTTTCAATTCCAATTCAACTTTTCTTGGTGTGTTTGCAAATTGAGTTAGATTGCATATTTCCATGATGGGGTCTTTTTAAGTTCTTTAGGGTTCTCTCTTTGAGGTGAAGTCATTACTTAGCCACTATAATAGTGTTGCTGGGGGAATATAATAGTGTCGGACTCACTTTTATTTCCACATTTATATGTATTTACGTGTATACTTACAGAATAAAATCGAATCGATATTTAAAATATATTCGAATATATATATATATATATATATATATATATATATATAAATCAAACTTAAAACATTTTTATAAATTTATTCTTATTATTAAAGTTAAGATCTCGTTGTCACACATGCACTTTATAAATAGGTGAATAAAATATAACAAACGCTAAAATTTTTCTTAATTCTAATTTCTCCCCTTAATATACTAATTATAATACAAATTATATTGGATATAATTAATATATACATGTACAAACACATAAGCCCAAGTCATCATTACCCTGTCTTAATTATGTTTACTTTACGCAGCACGATAATCCTATCCATTGAACATTGATTTCGGACAGCAATTTCGAGTTCACATGTTCTTCCTAACGCTCACAATTTCGATGCCTTTGTATCCCCCGTTTCTAATGCCATAATTACAAATTAATAAATCATGTTTTAATTACAAATTATTTAGTTATTAGTACGAAGATTATAATAACCTTTGTTCGTGCATGCTAAGGCTTTAATTACTATCGTGCATGTTGTATTTACTATTTAGCTGTAAATAACTGGAATAGAAATTTTTATCCCTTTTCGGTACTCTTATTTATGTTCATGTATTAAAAATTAGGTTTAGGATTTGTAGTTAGAGTTTAAGAAAATTAGAGTATGGTGTATTTTTAGGGTATAGGATGTGTTTGAGATTTAGAATCTAAGATTATGGCTTGAAATTTAATTTTTTAGTGTCGGAGTATAAAAAGAAGCACCGAAAATGACAGAGAATTTTTATTCAAATAATTGGACGAGTCTATTGCACAATAATTTATAAAAAAACAACTTAAAATGTTATTTATGCAACTTAAAATATTATACGTCTTGATAATATTTTCGATTTTAATGAATTTACGGGTGAAATCCTACGGAAGCAACCGAGCAGAAAACATAGAACTGTGCACATTAAAACCTTATTGAATCGAATTCCGAGAAAGAATGTTAAAGCCATGATTATTACAAGTTGGATTTGGTAGACGACGCGTGTACATGTCGGCTGCCTTGGCAACATAGCAGCCCAACCGCAACAGCCAGTTATTTCAAGGCGTTGCCCCCCATCTCGATTCTCCCAACCAAAAATTTACTATATTTCTTGCAATCTTTGTGCTTATTTAAACCCCAAGGTGGCGGCTCTTTTGTCTTCACTTCACTCCTCAACCTCCTCCATCCATGGGTAGGGCCGCTAGTTCTTCACCGTCGTCGTCTTTCGGGAGCAGCAGCAACGACCACTTCGGTTTCTCAACCGCCGCCGCACCTTCCTCCATGGATTTCGGCACTGATCTTAGACTCGGCCTCAGCATTTCAACCACTCCTCCTTACGCAAGGTTCTTTATAATTATATTGTTGTTATTAATTCTGGGTTTCTTTGTTTTGGCTTTTGGGGTTTTGTAATGGTGGAAATGAATTGTAATGGCAGGGAGCGGCCGACGCTGAGGCGGGTGTTTGGCGAGGAAGAAAATGAGTGTAACAGTGCGACTTTCTTTGTTAAGGTTTACATGGAAGGGATTCCTATTGGGAGAAAACTGGACCTGTTGGCTCATCATAATTACTGTGATCTCATAAGGACTCTTCAGCTCATGTTCAACACCAATATTATCTGTAAAGTTTCTTACTTTATTTGTTTTTTTTTTCCCACTAAAAATACTGTATAGTTTCTGTCTTATGATGTTTTTTTTCCTGATATTATTGCAGGGGCTGAAGCTGAGGTTGACGGAGATGAGTATGAGAAATACCATGTGCTGACATATGAAGACAAGGAAGGTGATTGGATGATGGTTGGTGATGTTCCCTGGGAGTAAGTAAAACTAAAACCCTTTTTTTTAATACAAACATGTCAATCGAATTAAGACTCGACTCGACTCGAGCTGATTCTGTTTATGTAATGGTATAGGATGTTCTTGTCAGCTGTGAGGAGATTGAAGATCAGCAAGTGCTGAATTTTGGATGCAGAAATCTTCCCACTTTCTCTTTTTGTGGAGTGAACAACCAATAGGTAGGCAGGAGAATAGAGTGTGGAAAATTTCTAGGATTTCGAATGTAAATTTTCATACTAATTTTGATAGGGTAACAAGAGCTTCATGTTTCTCTTTGGGCTGTAATTCTTTCTTTCTTTCTTTGTGTTGGACATGATTCAATGCTCGTGATGCATCATTTCTACATGGAGTGAGTAGATTAGAAAACTTAGATTAACTTTAAGCAACACAAAATGGTCCCAAATATGTATTTTCCTTCAGCTAAAATGGTCCCAAATGCCAGCCAACTTACCAAAAGGAGACATGAGACAGGATCCAATTCCTTTACTCCTCACTTTCTCAAAGACGTTTACATAGATACGGCTCGATTTCCCGTCGAACGTGGAGATGAAAAAGCAATCTATTCTTTCTCAGAGTATCATTATTCATTACATTATATCGATGCCTACTTATCCATTTTCACGTGCGCATGATGCCCCAACCATGAACATGGGCGGATGTAGCATTGTAAGTGAGGGTGCAATTGACTCTACTTGATTTGTTGGGTATGAGATTTTTAACGTGGTAATATAGAATTTTTTTAGGGTACGAGATCAACAATAGTTACAGTAGTGATATGAGAATCCTGACTCCGCCACTAACCATGAAGGTCTAAATCGCAGAGAATCGAGCATATGATAAAAAGCAAAAGGATACCATAAAAGAGATGAAGCTTCGTTGCTTAACCAGTAATGGTAAAAATCTCTTTAATCTACAGTAACCGATGCTCGTGATGCTCGTGATTTATACATATTTCTTTCTTTGGGCTGTAATTTTATAGTGATTACTAAAATCTTATTTTGCCGAGAAAAAAAAACATTGCAAACCACTCGCGAGTTTGATTCTCCCTTTGAAAATGGTGACCATGTTTCCAAACCAGACAAACACATGCTTTTATGTTAGGAGGTAGACTTATAAAGTTCTAGGGGCGGACTTTTAAAATTTTTAGGGTCAAAAATAGATTTTTAATAACTTTTATTAAAACAATCTTAAATCATATACAAATAAGGGGACTACCACCCTCTCCAACTCCACTCGATCTATCCCTATTTCGAAGCATCTTGGCTTTGGCTCTATAAAAAGGATCAGTAATGAGCTCCATTTTCCAACCAAAGCAAAACATGTGTATCTGCATGAGATGTGGGTGCTTTGGCTGCAAAGTTAAATGCGGGAAGGAAGCTGATTGTGTTGATGTTTTACTGGCAATATTTGTACCTCCTGCTGGGATTTATAAGAAGGAAGGTTGCACGGTCAGTCACTCCCACCCCTTAGTTTCTTTGTTATAGATACTAAGGATTTAAATTGCGATTGCGATCACGTTTTCAGTCAGTTATAGACAAGTACAAATTTATTACGGTCATCGCGAACTAAAAACAGGTTTAAATAATGTTGTTATTATTGTATAGCAGAACGCTAAGGAAAACAAGAACTCTCGGGATTAATGTGGAGCGTAATGATCTCGAAGCATGGTCTGCAGCTATAAACTGTAAAATCGACACACTACCAACTATGTATTTGGGTTTGCCAGTGGGGAACAACCGAAATGGAGCTGCTATTTGGAAGCCGATAGTCGAAAAGGTTCGCACAATGATCGAAGGATGGGAAGGAAAACTGCTCTCTTTTGCTGGTAAAGTGACGTTGGTAAGATCCATTTTGTCAAATCTGCCAGTGTTTTATATGTCCATTTTCCCGATCCCGGTTTCAGTTGCTAATAATCTAAGTAGAATGGTGGCAAAATTCTTATGGGGAAAGGCTGCGAATCGTCCTATCCACTGGTTCAAATGGCAGACAATGTGCAAACCGAAACATCAAGGTGGTTTGGGGCTAATTGACTTCAAAGTTCTCAACCGGTCCTTATTAAACAAGTGGGTGTGGAGGTATAGCTATGAGCGAAACAGTTTATGGAGGAAAGTAATCGACGCGAAGCTTGGAAACGAGCAGAACAACCTGTTACCAACTAACGGCCCAAGCAAGAAAATGTCATGGGTATGGAAAGGCATAACCAAGCCCTTATCGGACGAAAATGATGCGCTCACTTCGAACCTGAGATGTGTTCTTGGGAACGGGAAAGCCATAAACTTCTGGGATGATATCTGGATAGGTGATCAACCCCTCAAACTCGCATATCCCAGAATCTTCGCTTTGGCGTCCCGAAAACATGGCAAGGTCGAGGAATTTATTGCAGTTTCAAAAGACAGTTTGGAATGGAGGATCCCTTTGCGTAGACAGGTTTTCGGTTGGGAAGAAGAAATCTGGGGTGATTTCTTGGCTGCTTTAAATACGACCAAATTCTACGCGGACAGAGGCGATTCTCTTAGGTGGGCAGGTTCTTCATCCGGCGTGTATCGCCCTAGGGCGTTTCTCGATTTTTTATTCCATGAGGCAAACGGCTCGGATGATATATGGAAATGGGTGTGGTTGAGGTTAGTTCCGCCGAAAGTAGAATGCTTCTTATGGAGGGCTTTGAACAACAGAATCCCCACCCTTGTGGAACTGCGGAAAAGAGGTGTAAACAGTACTAGCCAAGCCTTGTGTGTGATGTGTAACAAGGAGGAAGAGACGACAGACCATCTTCTTAACAGCTGTGAAGTAACATCCAAAGTTTGGCGTGCTTGGTGTAGCAATTGGAGCATTCAAGTGGCGCTTCCTGATTCCCTAGCTGCTCTTCTGCTCACATGGATTAACTTGCCGACAAAACCATCTCTCAAGCAAGTATGGTTTGTGGCTTTCTGCGGCATCATTTGGTCAGTGTGGCTCCAAAGGAATGATATAATTTTCAAGAAAAAGAAAATATCAGGTGAGTGTAACAACGGGTGAGTCGCCACCAATCTTTAGTTTTTACTTTAGGTGCGATTGGAACACCTGGAAAACCCGGTTATTTTAATAGAAACCAATTTTCACGATTTTATTAAAATTCGAGTTTTAGATCTGCGAAACCAGAAAAACAGGTTCGGGAGTCGGTTACGTGTAGGGAAGGGTGAGCACCCCCACAACGCCCAAAAATTGGTACCTAGTCGGTTACAAATTGTTTTAATGACGGAACTTAAAAATTTGAATTTAATTTAATAAGATGATCCCAAAAAACTAAGGAGAATATTTCTTTATTTACGATAGCCGAGGAAGATGACACCTGAATAGGTCAGGATACCACTTTCAAATCGGTTTCCGAAATAAAGTGGAAAATATCCCTTAAATATCAAAACAAATTTAAAATTTTTAGAATAAATACAAAAATATATTCGAAAGAGAAAGTACCATATGTAAAAATAACACGACATAATTTACATAGTTATATATATATATATATACATATATTATTATTATGTTTACAACACACATATTATATAGTAAAATAATATACACATATCATGTATGTACATATATACAATATGATAAGATATATAACATAATAATTATTATAATATAAGATAACATAATTAATAATAGTATATTGACAAGATATAATAACAAATAATAACATACATATATAACTTATAGCACTTATAATACAATATAATTATAATAAAATATAACTATGATATAACATCAATAATATAATAGTTACTAATAATAATAATAACGATGATAAATATGTTGAAAGGATAATGATAGTATGATATAATATAATATAAGTATGATATAAATATATATATATGTATATAAAACATGAGAAATAAATAATAACAATAATAATAATAAATAAAAATATAATATATGTACATATACATGTAACATGAGAATATAATAATAGTAATATAAAGATTACATAATATATACATGTACTACATAATAAATAAATATATTATAATAACATATACATGAATAATAATAGTAATAATAATAATAAAATAACAATAATATATAAAATAATAATAATAATAATAATAATAATAATATAAAGCAGTGGTGAAATTAAAAGAAAACAGAAATTAAAGGACAGAAATTAAAAGAAAACAGTGACTAAAATGAAAGGCAAACAAAACTGAAATGCTAAAATATAAGGATATGAAAGTTGGATGGCCTGGACCGTGATTTTCCCTTTTACAAAAAAAACCGCGGGTATGGTAACCGGGTCGGGTCGCGTATACGGGCAGGAGCATGAAACGACGTCGTTTTGGTCTTTAAGGGTCAGCACCAAAACGACGTCGTTTTGGTTTTTGTTTAAATACCCCTTTTATTCCAAAAAAAAATCATTTGGTTGTCATTTTAACCAAAAAAATTTCAGAAGGCATGAGAGCTCTCTCCCCTCTCCCGTTCGGCCACCGGCGTCGTCGGAAAGTTCACCGCTGGTCACCGGAAAGCTCGCCGCCGGTCACCGGAATTTCCGCCGCCGGCGAGAATACGACATGCAAGGGTGGTTTCCAACTCGGTTTCGCGCGTTGAGTCCAAATCTGAGGTTAGTTTTCCCGAACTCCCCCTATATTTTCCTAGATCTACAAAAGAAATTTCAGATCTAAAAAAAAATATTTTACCTTTTTTTTTGTGGACTGATTTTGCTTCGAATATTTTTTGCTTTTTATTTCGAATCCTTTCTCTTTTTTTTTTCGATTTTTTTCTTTTACAATATTTCGAATCCCCCCCTTCTCATTACATGCTTCCCTTTTTATAGCCGAAAATTTCTTACTTTTTTTTTATATAAAAAATACATAGTGTGGTTTGGTTGTGATTAATTTCCTTGTCTGCCATTGTTGCATGTGAGTGCTGGAGAGAGACCACGGTGGGGCTCGAGACGGCCGGGAAATCCGGAGTGCTCGAGGTGGTGGGGTTCGAGTCGGCAGCGGCTCGGCTTCATGGCGGCGGCGGTAGAGCTGGCGGCGGCTAGGGTTGAATAATATTAGGTTTAGGGTTTTTTTAGTAATGGGTAATTGGGTTTTGGGTATTTGGATTGGGCCTTAAAATGGGTTACTACAGTTGCCCCTCTTTGCTTATTGTTGTATAACGACAATGAAGCAAAGACAAAAAGGAACCCATTTTAATTTAGTCTGGTTTAGCTCTTTTCTGCTTGGCACATTCTTTTCTGCTTTACTGATCTGCTCAGCTGCCAAGGTAGCTTGATCTGGAGGAGAAAAATTGATCCACTGCAACTCCATAGATGCGAGAAGATCTGAATAAGGCTCGATCATCTGCAACTCCATTGATGCGAGAAGATCTGAAGAGGGTCGATCATCTGCAACTCCATTGATGCGAGAAGATCTGAAAATGGGCGATCTACTGCAACTCCATTGATGCGAGAAGATCTGATGAAGGGTCGATCTACTGCAACTCCATTGATGCGAGAAGATCTGAAGAAGGGTTGATCTACTGCAACTCCATTGATGCGAGAAGATCTGAAAAGAGGCGATCTACTGCAACTCCATTGATGCGAGAAGATCTGAAAAGGCTCGATCATCTGCAACTCCATTGATGCGAGAAGATCTGAAAAGGGGCGATCTACTGCAACTCCATTGATGCGAGAAGATCTGATGAAGGGTCGATCTACTGCAACTCCATTGATGCGAGAAGATCTGAAGAAGGGTTGATCTACTGCAACTCCATTGATGCGAGAAGATCTGAAAAGAGGCGATCTACTGCAACTCCATTGATGCGAGAAGATCTGAAAAGGGGCGATCTATTGCAACTCCATTGATGCGAGAAGATTTGAAGAAGGGTCGATCTACTGCAACTCCATTGATGCGAGAAGATCTGAAAAGGCTCGATCATCTGCAACTCCATTGATGCGAGAAGATCTGAAAAGGGGCGATCTACTGCAACTCCATTGATGCGAGAAGATCTGAAGAAGGGTCGATCATCTGCAACTCCATTGATGCGAGAATATCTGAAAAGGGGCGATCTACTGCAACTCCATTGATGCGAGAAGATCTGATGAAGGGTCGATCTACTGCAACTCCATTGATGCGAGAAGATCTGAAGAAGGGTTGATCTACTGCAACTCCATTGATGCGAGAAGATCTGAAAAGAGGCGATCTACTGCAACTCCATTGATGCGAGAAGATCTGAAAAGGCTCGATCATCTGCAACTCCATTGATGCGAGAAGATCTGAAAAGGGGCGATCTACTGCAACTCCATTGATGCGAGAAGATCTGATGAAGGGTCGATCTACTGCAACTCCATTGATGCGAGAAGATCTGAAGAAGGGTTGATCTACTGCAACTCCATTGATGCGAGAAGATCTGAAAAGAGGCGATCTACTGCAACTCCATTGATGCGAGAAGATCTGAAAAGGGGCGATCTATTGCAACTCCATTGATGCGAGAAGATCTGAAGAAGGGTCGATCTACTGCAACTCCATTGATGCGAGAAGATCTGAAAAGGCTCGATCATCTGCAACTCCATTGATGCGAGAAGATCTGAAAAGGGGCGATCTACTGCAACTCCATTGATGCGAGAAGATCTGAAGAAGGGTCGATCATCTGCAACTCCATTGATGCGAGAGGATCTGAAAAGGGGCGATCTACTGCAACTCCATTGATGCGAGAAGATCTGAAGAGAGGCGATCTACTGCAACTCCATTGATGCGAGAAGATCTGAAAAGGGGCGATCTATATCAACTCCATTGATGCGAGAAGATCTGAAGAAGGGTCGATCTACTGCAACTCCATTGATGCGAGAAGATCTGAAAAGGCTCGATCATCTGCAACTCCATTGATGCGAGAAGATCTGAAAAGGGGCGATCTACTGCAACTCCATTGATGCGAGAAGATCTGAAGAAGGGTTGATCTACTGCAACTCCATTGATGCGAGAAGATCTGAAGAAGGGTCGATCTACTGCAACTCCATTGATGCGAGAAGATCTGAAAAGGCTCGATCATCTGCAACTCCATTGATGCGAGAAGATCTGAAAAGGGGCGATCTACTGCAACTCCATTGATGCGAGAAGATCTGAAGAAGGGTCGATCATCTGCAACTCCATTGATGCGAGAGGATCTGAAAAGGGGCGATCTACTGCAACTCCATTGATGCGAGAAGATCTGAAGAAGGGTCGATCATCTGCAACTCCATTGATGCGAGAGGATCTGAAAAGGGGCGATCTACTGCAACTCCATTGATGCGAGAAGATCTGAAGAGAGGCGATCTACTGCAACTCCATTGATGCGAGAAGATCTGAAAAGGGGCGATCTATTGCAACTCCATTGATGCGAGAAGATCTGAAGAAGGGTCGATCTACTAAAACTCCATTGATGCGAGAAGATCTGAAAAGGCTCGATCATCTGCAACTCCATTGATGCGAGAAGATCTGAAAATGGGCGATCTACTGCAACTCCATTGATGCGAGAAGATCTGAAGAAGGGTCGATCATCTGCAACTCCATTGATGCGAGAAGATCTGAAGAGGGGCGATCATCTGCAACTCCATTGATGCGAGAAGATCTGAAAAGGGGCGATCTACTGCAACTCCATTGATGCGAGAAGATCTGATGAAGGGTCGATCTACTACAACTCTATTGATGCGAGAAGATCTGAAGAAGGGTTGATCTACTGCAACTCCATTGATGCGAGAAGATCTGAAAAGAGGCGATCTACTGCAACTCCATTGATGCGAGAATATCTGAAAAGGCTCGATCATCTGCAACTCCATTGATGCGAGAAGATCTGAAAAGGGGCGATCTACTGCAACTCCATTGATGCGAGAGGATCTGAAAAGGGGCGATCTACTGCAACTCCATTGATGCGAGAAGATCTGAAGAAGGGTCGATCTACTGCAACTCCATTGATGCGAGAAGATCTGAAGAAGGGTTGATCTACTGCAACTCCATTGATGCGAGAAGATCTGAAAAGAGGCGATCTACTGCAACTCCATTGATGCGAGAAGATCTGAAAAGGGGCGATCTATTGCAACTTTATTGATGCGAGAAGATCTGAAGAAGGGTTGATCTACTGCAACTCCATTGATGCGAGAAGATCTGAAAAGAGGCGATCTACTGCAACTCCATTGATGCGAGAAGATCTGAAAAGGCTCGATCATCTGCAACTCCATTGATGCGAGAAGATCTGAAAAGGGGCGATCTACTGCAACTCCATTGATGCGAGAAGATCTGAAGAAGGGTCGATCATCTGCAACTCCATTGATGCGAGAGGATCTGAAAAGGGGCGATCTACTGCAACTCCATTGATGCGAGAGGATCTGAAAAGGGGCGATCTACTGCAACTCCATTGATGCGAGAAGATCTGAAGAAGGGTCGATCATCTGCAACTCCATTGATGCGAGAAGATCTGAAAATGGGCGATCTACTGCAACTCCATTGATGCGAGAGGATCTGAAAAGAGGCGATCTACTGCAACTCCATTGATGCGAGAAGATCTGAAGAAGGGTCGATCATCTGCAACTCCATTGATGCGAGAAGATCTGAAAAGGGTCGATCATCTGCAACTCCATTGATGCGAGAAGATCTGAAAAGGGGCGATCTACTGCAACTCCATTGATGCGAGAAGATCTGATGAAGGGTCGATCTACTGCAACTCCATTGATGCGAGAAGATCTGAAGAAGGGTTGATCTACTGCAACTCCATTGATGCGAGAAGATCTGAAAAAGGTCGATCATCTGCAACTCCATTGATGCGAGAAGATCTGAAAAGGGGCGATCTACTGCAACTCCATTGATGCGAGAAGATCTGAAGAAGGGTCGATCATCTGCAACTCCATTGATGCGAGAGGATCTGAAAAGGGGCGATCTACTGCAACTCTATTGATGCGAGAGGATCTGAAAAGGGGCGATCTACTGCAACTCCATTGATGCGAGAAGATCTGAAGAAGGGTCGATCATCTGCAACTCCATTGATGCGAGAAGATCTGAAAATGGGCGATCTACTGCAACTCCATTGATGCGAGAGGATCTGAAAAGGGTCGATCATCTGCAACTCCATTGATGCGAGAGGATCTGAAAAGGGGCGATCTACTGCAACTCCATTGATGCGAGAAGATCTGAAGAAGGGTCGATCATCTGCAACTCCATTGATGCGAGAAGATCTGAAGAAGGGTTGATCTACTGCAACTCCATTGATGCGAGAAGATCTGAAAAGAGGCGATCTACTGCAACTCCATTGATGCGAGAAGATCTGAAAAGGCTCGATCATCTGCAACTCCATTGATGCGAGAAGATCTGAAAAGGGGCGATCTACTGCAACTCCATTGATGCGAGAAGATCTGAAGAAGGGTCGATCATCTGCAACTCCATTGATGCGAGAGGATCTGAAAAGGGGCGATCTACTGCAACTCCATTGATGCGAGAGGATCTGAAAAGGGGCGATCTACTGCAACTCCATTGATGCGAGAAGATCTGAAGAAGGGTCGATCATCTACAACTCCATTGATGCGAGAAGATCTGAAAATGGGCGATCTACTGCAAATCCATTGATGCGAGAGGATCTGAAAAGGGTCGATCATCTGCAACTCCATTGATGCGAGAGGATCTGAAAAGAGGCGATCTACTGCAACTCCATTGATGCGAGAAGATCTGAAGAAGGGTCGATCATCTGCAACTCCATTGATGCGAGAAGATCTGAAAAGGCTCGATCATCTGCAACTCCATTGATGCGAGAAGATCTGAAGAGGGTCGATCATCTGCAACTCCATTGATGCGAGAAGATCTGAAAAGGGGCGATCTATTGCAACTCCATTGATGCGAGAAGATCTGAAGAAGGGTCGATCTACTGCAACTCCATTGATGCGAGAAGATCTGAAGAAGGGTCGATCATCTGCAACTCCATTGATGCGAGAGGATCTGATTAGTACTAGAATTCTGTCAACGAGACGATGAAGAGTGTCCCTGGTTTACACTTCTTTTGCATTTTTCCCAAATGTACAAGGATGAACGGATTTGATTTGCCTTTACCGGTAACAGTTTGCTCCGGGCTAGTTGTACCATTCCCCTGGGTACAATCAGTTTCTACCAATCATGAGATTGGATTTTTCCCAAGGATTTATTTTCCTTGGACCATTCGTGACAATGGATTTTCGATGGACATTTGAATTGTCCATTCTCTTAAACTTAACTGTGTTTAAGCACGTTATGCCTACATTTCTGTTGGTTTCGGATTTGCATTTTTCCCAAATGCACAGGGATCAACGGTTTTGATTTGCCTTTACCGGTAGCCGTTTGCTCCGGGCTAGTTGTACCATTCCCCTGGGTACAATTAGTTTGGACCAATAATGAGATTGGATTTTTCCCAAGGATTTATTTTCCTTGGACCATTCGCGAAAATGGATTTTTAATGGATATTTGAATTATCCATTGTCTTAAACTTGACCGTGTTTAAGAACGTTATGCCCACATTTATATCGGCTTTCGAATTTGCATTTTTCCCAAATGCACAGGGATCAACGGTTTTGATTTGCCTTTACCGGTAGCCGTTTGCTCCGGACTAGTTGTACCATTCCCCTGGGTACAATCAGTTTGGACCAATCATGAGATTGGATTTTTCCCAAGGATTTATTTTCCTTGGACCATTCGTGACAATGGATTTTCGATGGGCATTTGAATTATCCATTCTCTTAAACTTAACCGTGTTTAAGCACGTTATGCCTACATTTCTGTTGGTTTCGTCAAAAATTAGCTTCGATTCAGCCGCAATTTTGACGAAGGAACAAGATTTAATGATTTTCTTTTACAACATGGATGAGGAAAAGATTTGGAAATCAAGAAATTTTTGTTGACCAAGCTACAACACCTGACGAAGAGGCATGGTCTGAAGTGATTTTGATCCAGCTACAACACCGACGAGGAGGCAGGATCAAGGGTTCAAGTTTAGTCAAGCTACAACTCTGACGAAGAGGCATGACCAGAAGTTGACCGAGCTACAACACCTGACGAAGAGGCACAGTCTGAAGTTCGATCTGTTACGGCTCTATCATCGTAGAATAATCTGGATTTTGGTCTAGTCGCACCTATTACGACGAAAATAGACCTGGAAAACAATTGGTGTGCCGTACCACCAATGGCAAAGCGAGCCTTGGAACAACACTTGGAACAACACTTGGTGCGTTGCATTATTAACTTCAAAGCAAACTCTAGAGGATGTAGGATATGCTGCATCATGGCAGGGAGTGACAACCCTCTTGGGCTTTGATTGTCTTGTCTGCTCTTGGAAAAGTAGCAAGCCTGAATTAGGTGACATGTTTCTTTGCATCTTCAAGAAGACATGATCTGTTGGTATGTTTATTACACTGCAACCTCAGGGAGATGATCTGTTCCACTGCGAATTCAAGGTAACAGATTTGCTATCGCGTTCATGAACTTATGTTTGTGCTTATTTTGCTGTATGTTCAAGGAGACAAGTTTGTCGTAGCCTTGTTCTGCTACCAATTCGGGGAAACAAGATTATTGTTTGGTGTTCTCATTTCGCTACAAATTCAGGGAGATGTGCTTGTTCTGCCGCAAATTCAAGTAGATGAAATTATTGAAGCTTGTTCTGCTGCAAATTCAGGGAGACATATTTGTTGTTGTGTTCATTTCATCGTAATTCCAAGGAGCTAAACTTGTTGTCTGTGCCCATTCCGCTACAAACTTAGGGAGATGAAAATGTTGTCGTGCTCATTCCACTACATGTTTAGGGAGATGAAATTGTTGTCGTGCTTATTCCGCTCTGATGGGGAGGCAGAATCTGAAAAAGTTGATCCGCTACACCATGTTACGGGTGAGATAGGACCACCACTGACGAAGGTGAGATCGGAAAAAGGTTGATTCTGGAACTTCATGGCATGAAGTTATGACCTGAAAATGGAACATTAGTTAGTAAAATGTTCGACAAATTTTACCGTCTTTACCTGGATGTTCGAGCTTTTTGCATATTTGGCCTCCTTCACGGTTAAAGGTTGTCATCATGTTGTTGCCTCCACATTTGGGGTCTTCAGTCTCTTTCATGAACCTGTTTATACGTTCAAGACATAAATGTGCTATGGATGCCCCTAGCTTTGCGTTTGATGCATGTATCTAGCCTAAATGCATGATAACTTGTATGATGTATGCAGTTATTGTAGAATGATGAATGGGAAATTTTGTTTTGCCCCTCAGAGGGATGCCCCTAACTCTAAGTTGCCAGATCTTTGCCTCAAATCTGCCTCTTCCTTGGCTAGCTTAGGGTAGAGAAACCCTCTTGAGATAAAAATTTTAGACAGAGGAGGAAAAACCATGGGCTCCCAGCTAACTTCTGCTCCTTCCAAGCGGGCTCTTCGTCTTTCTTGCTTCTTCAAAATTTCACTCCTTGTTTGCTTTGCATTTGGCCTATACCCGAGACCAAAGCGATCTTGCTTGTTGACGGCAGATGGCGCATTGACCCGTCCCTGCAAATACTTTCCAAGTCCGCGACCAACCCGGGCTCCTCTCCCCATTGTCAGCTTGACTCCAACCCTTGTGGCTTTAGATAGTCTAGGAGTGGGAATGCGACTACCTTCGGGTATAAAGGTTGCATTAACAAACTCAAATGTTCTAAAGGAACATTCGACTGCCTTTTCATCAGTCTCGATGTAAGGGGCTTCACTAGTGATAGAAGCTATAATATCTTCTTCAGCGTTCACGGTGACCAGTCGCCCATCGAAAATAAATTTCAGTTTCTGATGAAGTGAAGACGAGACTGCCCCAGCCGAGTGGATCCAAGGTCTTCCCAATAGACAATTATATGTGGGTTTGATATCCATCACTATGAAATCTACATCATATGTATTTGGGCCCACAAGTAGTGGTACTTCAATCCTTCCCATTACTTTTCTTTCAGTACCGTCGAAGGCTCGAACCAGAGTATTACACGTCTTCATGTGAGAACTGTCTATTGGGAGCCGGCTTAAAGTGATTAATGGCAAGACATTCAGGGCGGATCCATTATCAATCAGGATTCCCGGCAAGGTATAACCTTTACACCGACTGGTGATGTGTAAGGCCTTAGTGGATCCTGTACCTTCTGCTGGTATTTCATCATCGTGAAAGTAGATGAAATTATTGGCATTAATATTATTTACCAATCTATCCAATTTGTTCACCGAAATGTCATTGGGAACAAAGGTTTCATTCAACACTTTCAACAACGTGTTCCGGTGTGTTTCAGAGTTTAGCAATAGGGATAGTATTGATACGCGAGCAGGCATTTTCCGCAGATGTTCAACAACATTGTACTCGCTATGTTTCAAAAATTTCAAGAATTCTTTCACCTCTTCCTCTTTTACTGGCCCGTTGATAGGTGATTCTGGTTCAGCATTTACGGGAGCTTTCTCTTTCGGGTCTTCTGCTTCTTTGGGAACGTATCGTCTCCCGCTTCTAGTAAAGAAGCCTACATCGTTTACGTTCCCTGAAGTTGTTTTTGAGGCCACGTCTTCTTGGATTGAGATTTCACAATTGTATTTCCAAGGGACCTTCCTACTATCATGGTACGGGAAGGGCACTGGTTTCTGGATCGTAACTTTGGCTTGTGAGCTCTCACCTTTTCCACTTCTCCCTGATCCCGAAATAACAATGACTGGGTAGTTGCTCTCTAGGTTCGTGTTTTTGTATTCTGAGGTACATATATATGTTTCCTCAACAGGCCTTTCTTCGAAAAATTCTAACTCTTTGTTATCAATCAATCGCTGGATGAGGGTCTTGAACTCTGTACAGTTCTGGATATCGTGATCCTTTTTGCCATGGTATGGGCAACAATCATTCGAGATTTTCTTAACGTCTCCTGCGAATTTCTGTAGCATACCTATCTCGATCATCTTTTTCCAGACCCATCTTAATGGTGTTTTTACATCTTCAACAGTGGTCTTGATTTTTCTATTACCTTCAACAATTGCATTTGCCCCAGACTCAGCATGGTCAGGTAACGGACTTCCAGATGTGTTTGATCCAGCGGAGTCATTGAACCTTACAACTCCCATTTTTATGAATTTTTCAACAAGTCTCTTAAAAGCGACACAATTTTCGATAGAGTGCCCTGTTATTCCGGCATGATAATCACAATGAGCATCAACATCATACCATTTTGGATAAGGGGGTTGAATTGGCTTAATGTAGAATGGAGACACCACATGTGCATTGTACAAATTCTTATACAACTCGCCATAGGATATGGGGATGGAAGTAAATTCCATATCTTCTGCCTTTGTCCTTTGGTTTGATCCTTGTTTAGAGGAATTTTGAACATTCGAGGTTGCAGCTTTGGGTTGCCCGACTGTCAGCTGCTTGGTATAGCCGACATTATAGACACCTGTATTGCTGACCTCGTTGTCCCTTCTTCTATAATTCGATTTCTTTGGGTGTTCTTCATCCTCGATTTTTCCGGTTCTGATTGCATTTTCAATCATTTCTCCATTCATTATTATGTCGGAAAAATCTTTTGTGGCACCCCCTAGTATACGTCCTAGAAAGGGTTTTTTCAGTGTTCCGACAAAGAGCATCACCGTTTCTTTTTCTAATAAAGGAGGTTGTACTTGGGCTGCGACGTCCCTCCATCGTTGCGCGTATTGCCTAAAATTCTCATCAGGCCTTTTCTCCATATTTTGTAGTGTAACACGATCTAGTGTTATATCAATGACATGATTATATTGTTTGACAAATGCCTGAGCTAAGTCTTTCCAGGAGGTGATCTTGTCACGGCTTAACTGGTTGTACCATTTGGCGGTAGACCCAGTTAAACTGTCCTGAAAGCAGTGGATTAGGAGAGGATCATTATTAATGTATCCTGTCATCCTTCTAATGAACATCGTAAGGTGCGCCTCAGGACAAGTATTCCCATTGTATTTTTCAAAATCCGGTATCTTAAATTTGGGTGGAAGCACCAGATCAGGGACCAGACTTAGCTTCCTTGCGTCCATCTTTGGAAATTGGTCTATACTTTCCATGGCCTTAAATTTTTCTTCCAGCTGCTTACAACGATCTTCAAGCTGTTTGGGTAACTCGGCTTTAAGCCTGTCCATTTCATTGAAGTCAGGAATGACATACTCACTAGAATCATTGTGAATTATTGCCCCCCCGTGTGTAGAAGACTCAGCATGAACCATCAGTTGTTTTGCTGCAGGGGTTTCAACTGACAACTGGGTCTTGAGAGGAAGGCCCGAGTTATTGGTCAGCGCACTAGGATCTATGAAGATTTCCTTCCTCTTTTCCGAGCTTTGTCCGCCTAGCATTGCAGCTATCTTAGCTAACAAGTCTTCTTGTGCTCGTGAGATGTGATCACGAGTTTCCCGCTGTGTCTTCTCTAACTTACTTTCAATATCATTCCTGATGTCTTCATATGCTTGTTCAACTTTTGCCAATCTTTCGTCCATGTTTTTAGCTTTGCTTCTGGTGAAATACAGATATTGAGTTTGTAACTCTGCCAGCCCCAAAGTTGACTGCGATAATAATTCCTCGAGAATTAAAACTCAATGATGTAATGAGATGCAATGTGATGCATATGCGGACAAAAGACTAAGATATGCAAAGCAGTCATTATATTAGTATCACAACATATTTTACACAAAAAGGTGTTGATTTCGGTACAACTTTCAAAAAGAAACTCGCATCAGAACAAGTTTCTTTACATAAGGTAGGTCTATTTCACATATATTGCTTGGCTTTAACACCGAGGATCCTGATCTTCCTGAAAAGCCAGGCCAACTTCTTGCCTCTATCAGACTCTAATTCAGTTTGTAAGCTCATGACGTCAGCTTGGACAGCTAGAGTCTGTAAGTGCTCCGCGACCTCTCGTACTTGAACCAGGGCTTCAGCCATTACACTGTCTCTATCCCGGATTCTGTCTTGAGATTGATCTAACCGTGCTTGCCACTGTTGGTTGTTCCATGACTGAATTTCTTCAAAACTATTAATTTGGCCTCGACAGATTTCCAGAGCCGCTTCTAAATCTTCAACCTGTCTCTTCATATTCTCATTCTCTTGTCTACTTGCCTTTAACTCAGCTGTATGATTCCGGCTGCGGTACCTTTGTAAGGAGCCTTCCAATTCACTAACTCGGCCTCTTAGGCTTAGATTCTCGGCTCTATTTCGAAACAATTCTTTCTCCATAGTTATTTGTTGTCCTTGAATGTCATTAAACCTCATTTCCCAACGGTCAACTTTCTCTTTTTCCTCTTGGATTTCATGCTTCCATTCGGTTGAAGTTTTTCCAAGGTCGGCATATTTTGCAAATGTGCGCAACTTCTTATAATCATTTCGTAAATTGTTTAGATCTTCCTCGGCTTTACCTTTTCCTTTCCTTAGCCTTTCGATTTCTCGCTCTTGGGATTGCATACCAAACTTTAACTGGTTCTTTTCATTTTCTAACCCTGACAGGCGGTTTTCCATTATCAAGTACTTTTTCTTAAAGTCATGCTTCGCGATCTCCATCTCCGAGGGATCCACTTGTAACTGTTCCGCCAACGGTACATTATTTTCTGAGTTTGGTAAGGGGATATCATCATTGATTCTCATACTTCTCCATCGTCGATATTCCGGCATAACTCTAGGTTTTTCGTCGAATGATTCCATCTTGTAAATACGCTTCCATGCCTCAGCAATCTTAGAAATGTTTTTCTTATATCCTCTTCCCTCGTATGGGAATTCACAAGTAGCAAGCCCTCTTGTCGCTGGGATGAACTGTCTCGACCTGTATTGCCTAGATACTAGTAATGACGCATACCCAATTGCTCCCCATATTCCAAGAAGAGGTACCCAGTCATAGTCTCCACATTTGTAAACAATATTAGTAGGGAAGAACCAGTGTGCTTTCCAGATGACGTCTTTTTCTTGAAGGTTTCGGAAAATGGACTTCCACTTATCACATGATAGGTTTTCAGGCCTTGGCGTAGACGCGAGGTCCTGTAGCGGCGAGTAATTCTCGAAGCATGCTTGATAAGAAACTTTCTCCGGCTTCCAAAAATGACTATGAAACCAAACCAATAATAATTGAGCACAACAAGTGAACCTCCCTTCACCGCTTTTTTTACAAGCACTGAGAGACCTGAAGGTTTCGGCTAGAATGGCTGGAACTGGAGTAATTCCTTTATCTAGGTGATCGAACAGCTCCATAACTGCATCATCGATGTATCCTAATGATTTGGGAAAGATAACCAAACCGTAAAAGGCTAAGGCAAACATTTTAACTTGTTTTTCGCGCTTAGTTTCGGCTTGGATCAGGTCCTGTATGAATCTCCATGCGATACATCTAGTTTCCCCTTTTATCTTAATCCTGGCTTTAGCCCACTATTCGTCCATACCAGTCGTCTTTAACAGCCTCTTCTGAAACTCCGGAGGATTAGAAGACTTGAAGTATGCTCTGTTAACTTGGATTTTTGGACAACGGATCAAAGTGGTATATTCTTCAAGAGTTGGTACCAAATCAACATCACCTAGAGTAAAACAACTGTAGGCGGGATTCCAGAACTGGGCAAGGGCTCTAAACAAAGCTTTATCAATGTTGACATCTAGTAGGTGCGGCAAATCACCATAACTATTGTAGAACAACTGTTTATTTGTTTCGTCCCACTGGTTCCAGATTTCCTTTAATTCGTGCAACTGGTTCTGAGTTGACCTGATATTGGTAGAATTCCCAAACTCTGGCTTTTCACCTTCTAGTAAGCTATCCCCTTTCTGGCGCTGAGCCTCTTCTGACCATTTTCGTACGCCCAAATTGCCTTCTACCTTATCAAGAAATTGGTTCTCTATAGCTAATCCTTTATAACAGTTGAACTTGCCTCAACACCTTTTATTTTAAAAAAATAAAATAAAAAAAATGCAATGCAATAACAACAAAAGGAAACAAAGCAAAACATGGTAGTACCGATATAAAATAATAATATACATAAAATGAATAAATAAAGTAAACATAACTGAAATTAAAGAGCATAAAAAAAATCGAAATCCCCCCATTCTCTTTCTAATGCACTTATTAGGTGATTCTCTAGATGAGTAAAGTCTCGGTATGGCTCTAAAGGGCAGGCTTTTATGGTTCACTACATGGGGTTCAGTTCTACAAATGGTACCCGAACCGCAATGCTATCGCCTACTAGGGCTAGCAAAGCTCAATTCAGGGGGATACAGGTCTCTAGGTCTGCACGGAGACGAGAGTCTCACGAAGACAAAGGGACCAATATCCCGGAAGCGATTCACCATCCTACACGGAGGCGGTACCTCACGAAGGCGTGGTTTCTCGCTCCCACTTAAGGGACGAAGCTCGGGTTGAGAGCTTATGATATGAACTTAGAAAATATATTTTACGAAAAAATTTATAAATATATACATATATATATATAAATGGGATCACAAAATTAAATTAAAAAGTCCCCAGCGGAGTCGCCAAGCTGTAACAACGGGTGAGTCGCCACCAATCTTTAGTTTTTACTTTAGGTGCGATTGGAACACCTGGAAAACCCGGTTATTTTAATAGAAACCAATTTTCACGATTTTATTAAAATTCGAGTTTTAGATCTGCGAAACCAGAAAAACAGGTTCGGGAGTCGGTTACGTGTAGGGAAGGGTGAGCACCCCCACAACGCCCAAAAATTGGTACCTAGTCGGTTACAAATTGTTTTAATGACGGAACTTAAAAATTTGAATTTAATTTAATAAGATGATCCCAAAAAAACTAAGGAGAATATTTCTTTATTTACGATAGCCGAGGAAGATGACACCTGAATAGGTCAGGATACCACTTTCAAATCGGTTTCCGAAATAAAGTGGAAAATATCCCTTAAATATCAAAACAAATTTAAAATTTTTAGAATAAATACAAAAATATATTCGAAAGAGAAAGTACCATATGTAAAAATAACACGACATAATTTACATAGTTATATATATATATATACATATATTATTATTATGTTTACAACACACATATTATATAGTAAAATAATATACACATATCATGTATGTACATATATACAATATGATAAGATATATAACATAATAATTATTATAATATAAGATAACATAATTAATAATAGTATATTGACAAGATATAATAACAAATAATAACATACATATATAACTTATAGCACTTATAATACAATATAATTATAATAAAATATAACTATGATATAACATCAATAATATAATAGTTACTAATAATAATAATAACGATGATAAATATGTTGAAAGGATAATAATAGTATGATATAATATAATATAAGTATGATATAAATATATATATATATATGTATATAAAACATGAGAAATAAATAATAACAATAATAATAATAAATAAAAATATAATATATGTACATATACATGTAACATGAAAATATAATAATAGTAATATAAAGATTACATAATATATACATGTACTACATAATAAATAAATATATTATAATAACATATACATGAATAATAATAGTAATAATAATAATAAAATAACAATAATATATAAAATAATAATAATAATAATAATAATAATAATAATAATAATAATAATAATAATAATAATAATAATAATATAAAGCAGTGGTGAAATTAAAAGAAAATAGAAATTAAAGGACAGAAATTAAAAGAAAACAGTGACTAAAATGAAAGGCAAACAAAACTGAAATGCTAAAATATAAGGATATGAAAGTTGGATGGCCTGGACCGTGATTTTCCCTTTTACAAAAAAAACCGCGGGTATGGTACCGGGTCGGGTCGCGTATACGGGCAGGAGCATGAAACGACGTCGTTTTGGTCTTTAAGGGTCAGCACCAAAACGACGTCGTTTTGGTTTTTGTTTAAATACCCCTTTTATTCCAAAAAAAATCATTTGGTTGTCATTTTAACCAAAAAAATTTCAGAAGGCATGAGAGCTCTCTCCCCTCACCCGTTCGGCCACCGGCGTCGTCGGAAAGTTCACCGCTGGTCACCGGAAAGCTCGCCGCCGGTCACCGGAATTTCCGCCGCCGGCGAGAATACGACATGCAAGGGTGGTTTCCAACTCGGTTTCGCGCGTTGAGTCCAAATCCGAGGTTAGTTTTCCCGAACTCCCCCTATATTTTCCTAGATCTACAAAAGAAATTTCAGATCTAAAAAAAAATATTTTACCTTTTTTTTTGTGGACTGATTTTGCTTCGAATATTTTTTGCTTTTTATTTCGAATCCTTTCTCTCTTTTTTTTCGATTTTTTTCTTTTACAATATTTCGAATCCCCCCCCTTCTCATTACATGCTTCCCTTTTTATAGCCGAAAATTTCTTGCTTTTTTTTTTATATAAAAAATACATAGTGTGGTTTGGTTGTGATTAATTTCCTTGTCTGCCATTGTTGCATGTGAGTGCTGGAGAGGGACCACGGTGGGGCTCGAGACGGCCGGGAAATCCGAAGTGCTCGAGGTGGTGGGGTTCGAGTCGGCAGCGGCTCGGCTTCATGGCGGCGGCGGCAGAGCTGGCGGCGGCTAGGGTTGAATAATATTAGGTTTAGGGTTTTTTTAGTAATGGGTAATTGGGTTTTGGGTATTTGGATTGGGCCTTAAAATGGGTTACTACAGTGAGCTTCTGTTGGATATGGCCATGATTCGAATTGGTTATTGGTGTAAAGGAAATTGGCCTGAGAGTGTTGTATCAGTTTCTGATTTCCTGCGCAACCCTGCTGGGATTTCGATTCACAAGAACAAAAAGGTTAGGCCGCTGCCTGGGTCATGGACCAAGCCTCCGATGGGCACTATCAAGTTCAACGTCGACGCCGCTGTGTCCGGCAGTTATGGCGGGGCAGGAGTGGGGGGCACCCTTCGTGATCACACGGGTGCTGTACTGATGAAATTTTCTGAAAACATTGGACTGTCGGACGTTACGGGTGCTGAGCTAGTAGCTATTTGGAGAGCATGTCAACTCCTGACTCAAAAAATTGGGGTCCCTAATGTCGATCGTATCATAGAAACGGATAGCTCCCTAGCAGTATCGTGGATTGGAAACCCAGTTTCATGTCCGTCTTGCTTCAAAGACCTTGTTCTTAAATGCATATCTGCAGCAAGTAGTGCGAAATGCAGGGTCACTTTCGCATATAGGGAGGAAAATACCCCTGCCCATGCGTTGGCAAAAGAAGGTATCAGTAGAAAAGAAAATATGCTTTGGGTGGCAGAGCTGGGCACTGCACAAGGTCGTTGAACCGTGCAAGTGGGTTTAGATGAGCAGTAGTAGGGAGTTTCTGTTTGTACCAAACTGTCAACAAACCTTGTTTCATTATTTTTGCCGAGTGTACTGTGAAACTTCCGAACTCGATAGGTTGCACTCTTTTTCCTCCACTTAGGTTTAGGGAAGTTTTTTAATGAGGCACGTGTCGAGTTCTCTTTTCTCTCATTTCCAATGAATAAAATTCGAAACCTTTCAAAAAAAAAACGCTATTTAAATCTCTAATAAACACAATTCATCAATTACTTACAGGGCCGATTCTGGGCAAATATAGTTCTGACGGTATTAGGAATTGTTCCGGGAAGCATACATGCTGTCGTTTGCATATCAAGCAATTAATGTATATTATATTGGTTTAAGGGTATTAGAAGCCTTGAACTATTAGAGAGAAAAAATTAACTAAGTTTTTTGATTTTATGTATTCAATTAAGTACTTGAAATAATAAATTTAAATAATAAAGTCATTAAATAAAGAAATTGAATCAATTAATCTCATTGACCAATTTTAACCATTAAATTTTGACAGTTTTTTCTTTAATTTATTAAATCATTGAACAAAAAAATTAATCATGTTCCATTTACAAATTTCTTTTAAAAAAACATTTTTATAAAGTGTTTATGTCTTTTAGAACTTTTAAAGAATTTTTAAATAAAAAAATCTAAAAATATCAAGTGAAAATATTATGACACGACGTACTACACTAACAGATCTTAAAAAATTGTTAAGATTTAATGGTCAAAATTGACTAAAGGGCTTAACTGATTCAATTACTTTGTTTAAGGGCTAAATTGGTTTAATTTATTAAATTAATTGTTTATTTGAGTAAAAATAATTTAAAAATTTAATTAATTTTTCTCTCAAAAATTCAAGAACTTCTCACACCATTAAATATATTATATTCATATATCCTCCTTTATTACTAAATAATTACTATTCACTTTGATTATCGACAAAATATGCAGTACCAAAGAATCGGATAAATGATTGACTTAACAAATAATTTATATTCATGTTGTCTCAATAGCGTGTTTTGCTTATTATCCCCCTTCTAAATATGTGTTTACATGAAATTGTTTGATATTTATCGTTTATAAAAATTTAATAAATAAATTTTCATATTTCTGTCAAACCAGACGTTAAAGTAGTGATATAAGAGAAATGATCCATAAAATTAATCATGTAAAATGCTCTAGCAAGCCGCAACAAAAAGATCTATTTATAAGAAATCGTCAAATTTCTTTTACCAGGGATGTGCGTTATGATGATGGTTACATGAACGTGAAACTACAAAAAAAAATAGATGAAAATTGTGTCACAAGACACGAAAAAAACTCTACAAAACAAAAGAAAATCGTGTCATAAAGACGATCGATACAAAACACAATATAATGTGTAAAATGAAGAAATTTAAAATAAATGTTCTTTACAGAGGAAAAATAAAGAAAATTAAAAAAAATTAAAAAAAAATATCACCACCTGTAAATAACCAACATAAATTTTGTGTCGTTGTTGACAATATAAAATAAAAAATAATAATTAAGAAAAATGATTACGTTGAAAATAAAATAAAAAAGAAAACGGCTACCCTTGGCCAGATAATCGCCTATTGTTTGACGATTTTTCTCTTTATTTTATGAAAAATATTTTGATATATAATTTTGTAAACTAATTATACAATTTTTTTAATTTTAGAGTTTAAGAGTTTAAAATTTAGTGTTTATGATTAAGTTTTATAGTTTATGATTTAAAGTTTACTATTTAAAGTCTTAAAGTTAAGAATTTAGATTTTAAATTTTATAGTTTAACATTTAAAGATTTATTATTTGCTATTATTATATAAAAAGTCTGGTAATTAGTTGGGCCAAAATAATATCACACAAATTAAAATATTATTTTTTATATCCATTAGTATATAATCTATTGAATGGTTAATTTGAATTGAGTATTGTAAAAATTTATTATAAATGTGACATATTCAACTTAATTTATTCTTTACAATATTATTATTCAAAACTTTTGATATTGCTTAACAGTAACAACAGGCCCTATTATTGAGCCCAAATGGCCTGTTATCGAAATTCCCGTATCGGAGCTGAAATCGGTTACCACACGGCACAAGCCAATAGGACCCGAAATCAAAATCTTCATCGTCGAATATCAATCATCTAGAAACACTCCAGTATGGGGTTAGACTTTTAGGGCAAAACAAACAAAAAGTTGTCCTGTTTTGGCGAATTTAAGACAGAATTTGCATTGTTGTTTTCTGAATAAAGAGAAATTATAAATTTGACCAAAAAAGCAGGGGAGAAAAAGCCAATCCAGATCCCCATAGAAAAGAGCACACAAGTTGTTTGAATAAATGTCCGAATGGAGTAGCGTGGGAGTTAAATTGCCTGTTTTTGTAGACCAGACCAAACCAGTCCTCTCTCGTTCCCATCAAAAAGACCATGCTTTCAACACTGTTTCTGAAGACCCAAAACAACCCCTGTCTGAATTTATTGCTTCTATTAAAATCACTTTCGTTTTTCCTTACCTAACACCATGATTTTGGAAAATATTGCACTGCATGCAATCCCCCCTTAACCACATACATGGCTGATGGCTTGCACTGCATTAAAAGCCCTTGCATGTCTTCTAATCCAATTGATGTTTCCATTTTTCAATTTCTAATGAAAGATACCCAATCCATTGGCTGAGTAATACAAATAGTTTATTATAGAAGTTCATTATGGGAGCGAGCGAACCTCTGAATCCAGTTTATTTCATTTACAACGTTAAGATTCGAAATCTAATTTTGCTTAAGAAATCTAGTGTTTCATCTGATTAAACTAACTGATTATTGGTAAGTGTTACTTAATTCGGATATGACGTAAAACAAAACCGACGAAAGATTAGATTGGAAGCTTTCAATTATTCGAAAAAATAAATTATGTAGCCTAGCCTAGCCTTTCATGTTTATAGTCAATATTTCTCTCTTTATCTTCCGGAGGTCACTCCCTTTTCAAAGTTCATACGGGAGGAAATTGGTCCATTTGATTGTCTACATAACTCCATCACAAGTTCGGCCCCAGCGTGACTTTTGGAATACCATAAAGTCAGCCAGCTCCCATCTGTTTTATGAAAACGACAACAAAAGCTAAATTGTAAACGTTTATCTTTGTTATCAAATTCGTCGTTGCTTCATAATTAATATGTTTTATTCATCACTCGACATGTTCTACTGAAAGTGTAGATAGATCGATTGAGAGTTTATCGGACCTCGGTTCAAATCTTATCATCCCTAGAAATAATTCACGAGCATTTATAGTTTCTTTCGAAAGACTCAACCAACTAAGAATGGATCAATTAAGAGTTCGCACTTCCTAACATAAATTGTTACGCCTGTCCCTGTAATCAATTATTAATTAGATAGTACCAGCTATGATTGCTACATGACAAAAAGTATATATGTATGTATATACATGCAACCAAGATGGAGAAATTCGCAAAAGACCCGACACAAATAAACCTGATAAACTTGACCCGAACTCAGGAACAGAACTAGGATCAAGAACCGAGAGGGGCAAAAATCTTATTTTAATAATATTTAAACTAAAAAGACCTAAAATGTAATTATATCAAAAAATTTGAGAGCCAACCCATCAATGCCTCCGTCCCTGCTCGAACTCGATATTCAAATCGATTTGTCTAGACACAAGGGATGAAAAATGTAGGGCGGGGCCGGCTAGCTAGCTGGCAATGTAATCGTGGGTGGACTAAAAGTGTGTTTAGGGTTTTGACATGCTACTGCTTACTTTACAAGGAGACGTCAACGTGAGTAATGGGTGGCAACCAATAAAAGCCAAGCTGGTGTACACGGGAAGCACGATTTCTTCTTCCTTTTTAGGACTGTATAATATAGGGTAGAACTTAGAAGTAAACGCCACGGGGAGTAGGGTTGAACGTGTGGGCTACGGTGTGTACAATTTATAAAGATTAAAAAGTTTAAGCATTAATAAAGAAAAATTTAAAGAAATTAAAGTCAAATAGGTAAAGTTTAGAAAGTTCAGGATAGATGCTCATCCCCTTGTGTCCTGGTGGCAAAGGTAGATGTTTATCATCCCTTAGGACCCGGGTTCGAGCACCAGTTATGCCATGCTGTGTGTGCCGTCTTTGAAAAGACTAAGAAAGTTGAACAAATGCTACCCTTGCATCGCACCAGCATATTCAAAAAAAAAAAAGTTCAGGATAGATTGGTGCTTACCATGAGCTAGACATAAATCCATCACTGAATTAGGGATAATTGGACTTTAATCTTTCTACCGGCTTGTTAGTGAATATTTGATTGAGCCAAATCAAAGAAAAAATGAATTAATCGGGTTGAATAAATCTATTAAAGTTAAAGTAGTATATTTAATTATTTTTATTTTTGGTATTGACAATATTCGTTTTATAAATGTTATGTTTGAAGTTTGTGATCGTCACTCTTAACATATTATTTTTGAAATTTAGACCGCATCTCGTTTAGAGTATATTAAAAATATTATTCACCGATGATATAAGATATATAATCTTATGTGAGAAACCGTAGAATAAAAAAGAAGTTAATAAACTTAACCTTGATAAGCTTTTGGTTTTTCTCTTTTTTCTTAGTGCCGCCGCTCTCTTTGTCTTTGGTTCGAACATAGGCCGGCGGCGGCAATAGCTTTCGGGCTATTTGTCGACCGCCGGTCACCCTCTTTCATTTATTTGTTTCGTTTTTTTTTTATTTTCAGTCTTTTTAATTTAATAAATCTGTCTTTATGACACGCTTTTCTCTACCGTTTGGTACGTTTTTATGCTTTTTAGCATGTTTTTCTGTCTCTTGGCACGTTTTTCTATTATTTATTTTCTATCAGGGTTGATTTGACGATGCCACGACTGATCAAGATGGCGATTATTTGTAATCATGTTGATCTTCCCTTCTATGGACCTTCGGTTTGAATTTGGATATGCGGTTTGCACTTGTGATGAGTTTCTCAGGTGCTCGGCTCTGATTTGCGTTTTCTCGGTGGTCTATCAATAGTTTCATCCCCTTTTGTGGTTCGTTTTGCCGATGCAGTCAGGTTTCGTATCTATTTTCGATCGAGTATTTGAATGAGTTTATAACTTTTTCATGTATGGTTCATATCTGATCTAAAGTGGCTAGTTTTAGGAGGAAGTCCAAATTATGTATTTAGTTTAGAATGACAATTTGTAAACCCTTATTATAATTTTGGGTATTTTCTCATTAATAAAACTAATGGCTTATTTTAAAAAAAAAAAGTTGCCATAATAAATGCATATACCTACCATTAGCTATCAAGTGATTTTCAGCTTGACATATTATAAATAACATTTTATTGTTGACCTGATCTGATCAAGATAGGAAGCTTTGTATAAATATAACTTTTTATTTTTTATTTTTACAAGTATGACACAACTCAATTTATTTATAAAAATATTATAATTGTTACGGTAACTTTAGAGTCGGTTGGAGTTGGATCTAACTTTGAACAATGAACTACTTTTTTCTATTAAAATAATCAAAGTCGAATTGTAGGTATACCGTCTTTGAACAATATTTTATATTGAAGTCGGATTGTGTGCTTCCCGTCTTTAATATTTTTTAAATAAAAAATAGGTTGCATAATGAAGTCAAATTATATTCTCACCAACTTCACTTTCACTGTAGCAAATGCTATAAATTTGAAAATGAAAATAAAGATGTCATGGATTTGAAAATAAAAATTTCCCTTGCAATATTAGGAGAATTTCTCCGATCAAAATGTGCTAAAAATATAACATTAAATTATAGTTAATTGTTTTAATAATTCAAATTTGTCAACAATTTCTAGAGCAAGTGGTTAAAAGCTTTCAGTTGTCATTTTCCCCCCTAAATTGTGAGTTTTAGACTTATTATGAGCAAATCCCCCTCCGCTTAGGTAGAATTGTTCAAAAAAATCAAATTTATTTAAGTTAGACTGTAAAATTTAAATTATAACTCAACTATTTGAAAAAAGCTTGGAAGTTTATTTTAATTTCTCAATTCTAACTAACCAATATGACTTCTCCACGACGACCCTTTCCCATTACCAACTACAATCTAGATGCCTAATAATATTAAATATAATAAAAAATTATTTAATATACATATTGTGTAGTTTCTAGACTACACAACTCCTTTTATTTTATGCATTAAAAATTTAATTTAGGGTTTAGTGCTTACATATTTAATTTGTAGGGTTTAAAATTAAGAGTTCGAGAATATAATTTAGGGTTTAAGAGTTCAAGAATATAATGTGTATAAGAACTACTAGATTCTTATCATTAATTGTAATTTTACTTTTTCAATGAAATCTATTAGAATATAATTAATTGCATTCTTAAAATATTAAACATCATTGATTCAAGGTGTTTAATGTAATTAATAATCATGTAAGAGGGTTTAAGTGTTTAGGGTTTATGATTTATAATTTTAGGGTTTAGGGTTTATTGTTTTAGGGTATTAGTGTTGTATTTTATGGTTTTTAGGGCTTAGGGCTTATGTTAGGGTTTAGTTGTGAAACCAATAAATTGATTTTGATATAACAAAGGATTTAAGGACTAAATTGAAAAGGAGAAAATGAATTTTTTAAGTCCCCAAAACCTCTCTATGTGTTTAAATAAAAATGTATAAGTCAAAACCTCAACTTGTCAAATATTTTCTAAGTGTTTATCAAGCCAAAACAGTAATTTTTGAGTTACCGTTTCGGAGCGGCCTTTGGGCGTTTCAGAACGTTTTGAATCATTTAACCTCTGTTTCGGAACGTGTTTCGAAACGGATGAAGAACATCAGAACGGTTTGAACCGTTTCGATACGGCAGTATCGAAACGACCTCAAACGTTTCGAAACAGAATTCAAACTTGGTTTTAAAATATGATCGTTGAAGTTTTATAACTGAATTAAAAAATATCATTAAGGCGTATCGAAAAGCTACTAAGCCGTTTCGATACAGGCTTTAACAGTAGCAAAATGTTTCGAAATGAGTTTCGAAACGGGCTCTTAGCGTATCGAAACGATCGTGCCCGTTTCGGTACGGTCTATTTATTACACCCCAACGACTCTTTCTATTTTGGTCTGTTTCAAAACAGGGTCAGGCGTTTCGGAACGGGTAGTTGTAGACTGCATTTATGGAGGGAAGATAACATCCCAACAGCTATTTTAATGAAGGCAACAACCTCAACGGCTAGAATTCAATGAGAAGGTATAAAAGGGACCTCTAAAAGCTCCAGCAACAATTATTGATCTCCAAAGTATTATCTAAACATCAAATCCAAGCAATTGTGCAAAAATCCCACATTTCTTGTAAACCCCAATTGTGAACTTTGTAATTTCCATTCTTATCTGTTCAATTGGGTTGAGTGCTTGTAAAAGAGCTATATTTTGTATTGAGAGATATTAGTTTTAGCCTTTATCTTCTTTGTATCACTTGAGTGAGGATTGGGTCAAATTTTGGGTAGAAAATTTAACCGGTATTGTAAAGGTTACCTCCTTAGCCTAGAAAAGGGGAAGAGCAATTGTTGGAAAATCCTTAGTGAAGCTAAGGTAGTGGATGTAGAGTTCAATCGGAACTTGAACCACTCTAAAATCCCTTGTCTAGCAATTTTTAATTTTCCACTCCACCACCAAAAGTTCTAAAAATCCAATTCACCCCCTCTTGGCTTATATCGTTTCATTGATCCACTCAACAATTAGTATCAGAGCATACCTCTTTGAAGGATTAACAACCACAAGAGGAGTTCCTAGGAAGAGTGTGATCAACCACAAAGCAAGCCATGACATCTACCTCCAGGTCAAGCATGTACGAGTCTCAATCAACCACCAAACCGCCTTTCTTCAACGATGATAACTACCCTTTTTGGAAGAACCGGATGAGCCTCTTCATTAAATCCAATGACTATCTTGTTTGGGATGTCACCGAAGATGGTCCCACTGTTCCGATGAAGAGAGACGGCGAAGGAAGATTAGTGCCAAAAAGGAAGAATGAGATGAGTGAAAAAGAGAGAAAGAAGATTCAAATCAACGACAAAGCTCTTCACATGTTGTTTTGCTCTTTCGGTCCCGATATCTACTCCAAGGTTTCCTCCATCGAAAGTGCTAAGGAAGTGTAGGATACACTTGAGACTACTTATGAAGAAACAAGTGATGTGAATGAGACAAAGATTAGAATTCTCAATCTTAGCTATGAAAATTTCAAAATGGAGCCCGACGAAACTGTGTCAAAGATGTTCGATCGTTTCTCAACAATCGTCAATGGGCTAAAGGGTTTTAGAGAGATAATCCAGAAAGACAAACTAGTCCGGAAGCTACTCTACTCACTTCCCGAGACTTGGGATGGGAAGAGAACCACCATCATTGAGGCAAAGAATTTGAAGACACTTAAACTTGATGAGCTAGTTGGTTCTCTCCTAACTCATGAGATCATGAAGCAAGGGAGGGAAGATAAAAGGAAAAAGGAAGAGAAAAGAGTGGAGAAGCTTGAGGTAGACAAGAAGAAAAGGCTAGGAGTGGCTCTCAAAGCTTCTCTACATGAGGAGAGCACTTCTAGTGAGGAGGAAGACCTAGAAGAATTGGCTATGATAGCCAAAAGGTTCTCACGATTTATGAGGTCTAACCGAGGAATAAAGATTCAAAGAAAAATGGACTTCAAGACCAAAAACAAAGAAGAAGAGATGGATCAAATCATTTGCTTTGAGTGCAAAAAATCGGGTCATATTCGTTTCGAGTGCCCTCAACTCAAGAAGAAGGGCTTTGAGAAGAATAAGAAGCTCAAAGCCAAGCTTGCTACTTGGAGTGATGAGGAGTCATCCGAGGATGAGGAACACGAAGTGGCTAACCTTTGCCTCATGGCTCTTGAGAAGGATTCCTCCATGGTAAACTCTAACTCATCTTCATTTGATTTTACATTTGATGAATTGCATAATGCTTATGATGAGTTACAAGAGGTTTATGATGAGTTAGTTGAGAAGTATAAGGAGTCAGTTCTAAAAAAATAGAAAGATCATTTCGGAATTAAATGCTAAAAATGACTCACTTTCTCAAGCTAACTTGAAATTTGAGAAAAAGATCTTAGGTTTACAAGATGAACTTAAATTCTTTCAAGATGAAAATGTAGACTTAAATAATCTTATTTCTTAATGCAATAGTGAACACCAAAAGGTGTTAGATGATCTTAATAAGCTCAAAGAGTCTTTCAAAAATGTTGGTAATGTAAAACATGAATTAGGTGAATCATATGGAACAAACCAACCTAAAAGAAAGACCTATAACTACAAACAAAGTGGCTCCTATAGGCATAATAAAACTAAGAAAATTAGAAGTGTATGGGTTCCTAAGGAACTTGTCAAATCTAATAATGTTATTGTCATGTCACATTGGATTCCTAAGGGAACCAAGCTTTGGGGAGCTAACACTCGTGGACCCAAAATGATTTGGGTACCAAAAATCAAAGTTTAACTCTTTGTTTGTAGGGGAGCATTGCTACAAGGCCAAAGCACAAAGCCAAAACTCATGGTACCTTGATAGTGGATGCTCGAGGCACATGACCGGAGACAAGAGTTGATTCATGGACTTAAAGCCAAAAAGTGGAGTAGTAGTGACATTTGGTGACAACTCCAAAGGCCACATTAAAGGTATTGGATCCATAGGTAATCACTCTACTATACTCATTGAAAATGTTTTATATGTCGATGGTCTAAAACACAATTTATTGAGCATTAGTCAATTGTGTTATAAAGGGTTTAATGTCTTATTTGATAAAAATGGGTGCAAAATTGTTGACATTAAATTAAATAATATAATGCTCATTGGTCATCGCATATGTAATATATACATGGTGCATTTAGATGACATTCATACATCTCATGCATGTTTTGTTGCACAAAATGAAAATGATGCATGGCTATGGCATAGGAAACTAGGACATGCTAGCATTAGTGTTTTAGAAAAATTAGTTTCCCTAAATCTAGTTAGAGGTTTGCCCAAAATTAAGTTCTCAAATGACAAAATTTGTGATGCATGCTCTAAGGGTAAACGACATAGATCATCCTTTAAATCCATTAATGATGTTTCTACAAGTAGATGTTTACAACTAATTCATATAGATTTATTTGGGCCTATTAGAACTATGAGCTTGGGTGGTAAATCGTATGCATTTGTACTTTTTGATGACTATTCTAGATTTACTTGGGTTCTATTTTTAAGTACTAAAGATGAGGCTTTAGAAAAATTCATCACGTTTTCAAAATTAACTCAAAATGATCTTGAACTTAAGATTTCTCATATTAGAAGTGATCATGGAACCGAATTTCAAAATATGGGTTTTGAAGAGTTTTTAAATGAAAATGGTATTAGCCACAATTTTTCGGCTCCTCGAACTCCTCAACAAAATGGGGTAGTTGAGAGGAAAAATAGGACTTTACAAGAAATGGCTAGAATCATGCTTTGTGAAAATAATTTACCTAAATATTTTTGGGCGGAAGCCACAAACACCGCTTGCTACATTGTAAATCGAGTAATGATTAGGCTACTTTTAAAGAAAACACCATATGAGATTTTAAAATCTAAAAAGCCTAACATTAGATATTTTCATCCATTTGGTTGCAAGTGTTTTGTTTTAAATAATGGAAAAGACAACTTAGGTAAATTTGATGCTAAAAGTGATGAAGCTATTTTCTTAGGGTATTCTTTAACATCTAAAGCCTATCGTGTATTTAATAAGAGAACTTTAGTAGTAGAAGAGTCTATTCATGTTGTATTCGATGATAACCTCCTTCCGAGGAAGGAATCTTGTGATGATGATGATGTAGGAATCCTTGATGTCTTTGATGGAGGACAAACTTTAAAGGAGGATGAGATTCCAACTAAAGATGAGGATGCACAAGATCCACCTCTTGAAGCCTTGAAGGACTTGGCTCTTGAGGAAAAGGAAGTGAGCTACCCAAGGGAGTACAACTATGTCAAAGGTGGTGAAACCTTGGGTGATCCATCCAAGGGGGTAACTACTAGATCTTCTCTTAAACTCATGAACCATGTTGCTTTTATCTCATGCATAGAGCCTAAGAACATTAAAGAAGCATTAAAATATGATTTTTGGATTATGGCTATGCAAGAAGAGTTAAATCAATTTGAGAGAAGCAATGTATGAACATTAGTTGAAAGGCCTAGTAATCAATCTACTATAGGAACTAAATGGGTATTTAGGAATAAAATAGATGAGAGTGGTAACACTGTGAGAAACAAAGCTAGATTAGTTGCTCAAGGTTACACTCAAAAAGAGAGAATTGATTTTGATGAAATCTATGCACTCGTAGCTAGAATGGAAGCTATTAGGATGTTGCTTGCATATGCATGTTATCATGATTTCAAGCTTTTTCAAATGGATGTTAAAAGTGCATTTTTAAATGGTTTTATAAATAAAAAAGTGTATGTGGAACAACCACCGGGTTTTGAGGATTCAAAATTTCCAAATCATGTTTTCAAACTAACTAAAGCACTTTATGGTTTAAAACAAGCTCCTAGAGCTTGATATGAAAGACTTTCAACTTTTTGATTGAAAAAGGTTTTGAAAAAGGTAAGGTGGACACTACACTTTTCATAAAAAGGTATAAAAATGACATCTTAGTAGTACAAATATATGTTGATGATATTATTTTTGGATCTACTAATGAGTGTCATTGCAAAGAGTTTGCTAAGTTAATGCAAGGTGAATTCGAGATGAGCATGATGGGGGAGCTCTCATTCTTTTTGGGACTCCAAATCAAGCAATGAAAGAATGGCACCTTCATCAATCAAGCAAAGTACGTGAAAGATATGCTCAAGAAGTTTGGCTTGGAGAATGCAAAGCCTCAAGCCACACCAATGAGCTCATCTGTAAAGCTTGACAAAGATGAAAGAGGTAAGTGTGTTGACTCTAAGCTTTATCACTCTATGATTGGATCTTTGCTTTACCTTACCGCAAGTAGATCAGATATATTGTTTAGTGTTTGCTTGTGTGTTAGGTTTCAAGCTAGTCCTAGAGAGTCTCACCTTATAGCCGTTAAGAGAATCTTTAGGTACCTTAGAGATACCCCTTGTCTAGGTCTTTGGTACCCTAGAGACTCAACCTTCAACCTTCATGCTTATTCGGATGCGGATTATGCGGGGTGTAAAATCAATAGGAAGAGTACTTCGGGAACATGTCAATGCTTAGGTAGTATGCTCATATCTTGGTTCTCTAAGAAACAAAATAGTGTAGCTCTATCTACCACCGAAGCCGAGTACATATCCTTAGGGAGTTGTTGTGCTCAAGTCCTTTGGATGAAACAACAACTCTTATATTATGGTATTAAAGTTGAAATCATACCCCTTAAGTGTGACAATACTAGTGTCATATGCTTAACCAAAAATCTCATCAAACACTCTAGAACCAAACATATAGAAATAAGGCATCATTTCATTAGAGATCATGTCCTTAAGGAAGATGTTGATATAGAGTTCGTTGACACCTTAAACCAACTAGCGGAAATTTTTACCAAGCCTTTAAATAAAGAGCGTTTTTGGTCTCTTAGGAGAGAGTTAGGTTTAACTAGCCTATCTCGACCTTTTAGGACCTTTTTTGTGCTTAAATTGCTTGATTTCTTACAAAATGCCATGCTTATGTGTTTTTGATCCTAATCTTATCCATGCTTATAGTTAGGGGGAGTATGCTTATGTTTATACATGTCTTTCATGCTCATTCACATCATTTATGCATCTAAGACTTCATGAAATTAATTTTTCTACAATATTAGAGCCTCATCTGCACCTCCATGCCTAGGCGTATCGAAACGGGCCAATATATTTCGATACAGGTGCCTTAAAAGAGTGATCTATGACCAGGGTGTTTCGAAACGCCTAGAAGGGTTTCGAAACGTTTTGCCTCTGCCAAGAAGTGTATCGAAACGAGTTTTGATACGGGTCAACACGTGGGATTTGATACGGTCAAAGCCGTATCGGAACGGTCAACAGGACCCGAAACGACAGTCAACGATCGTGTCTGTTTCGAAACGGCTCTGCGGACAGCTTTAAAAAGGGCCTTAAATAATAAAGTTGCTTTTAAATTAAAACTCCTAAAAACCCTAACCCGATTTTCCCTATAAAGACCCTCTAAACCTCATTGTTTTTCATCAAATCTTGAGGGCTTTTACTCACAAACTCAAGTCTAAGCAAGCTTCAACAATCTTGTGCAAGTTCTTCCATTCATTCATCCAAAATCCCTATTTAAGGTATATTTTCATCTTTTTCTTTTTCCTTTGATTTTATTCGAATTTTAGGTTAGAAAACATTAATTTTGTATAGATTATATGTTTTGCAATTGAGTTTTTCAAAACTTGTAAAAAAATTCAAAATCTTAAATTTTTTTGTTCGAATATATTAATTTTTACTCGTATTTTTCAAATTTTTTTGTATATATTGTTTTTAAAAAGTGTTGTTCTTTAAAACCTAAATGGGATTTGTCATTAGATTGAATTAAGGATGTTCATGCATACACTTAGATTTTTAAATTGTTTGCTTTATGTTTTTAGGAATTTTCATGGACAACGTTAACAAGAAACGCAAGACGACTCAAACGGGTGAAGCCTCAAACCAAGCAAATATTCGTCTCAATCTCACCCAACTTTTTCTCAAGAGTCTTCGGACTCAAGAGATGAAGGATCGTTTCTCTTTCGTCAAGGATATAGCCGTTCGTCGAGAGCGTGTTGTTGATATCACGTTCCTTGATTCTGAATGTTTTGCTTTCCGCTATCTAGAGCGTTTGCAAGAATGGAACCTCATGGCTTTCTTGAGCATACCAGATATTACCTACAAGCACATGGTCCTCCTTTTCTACTCAAATGTCATGCTCATTGATAATGAAGATCACACCGAGGTGATTGGCATTGAGTTGTATCTCTTGAGGAAGAAGTTCATTATCAACATACCCTTTTTAGAGACTACTCTTGGGCTCAAGAATGAAGGCATTGAGGATGAGACCAACTTTGGTGCTCACACTGGATCTGTTCTTTCTTTGGATGCTCATGACTGGTTCCTTCACTTGATGATTTCATGGTTCATCCGCCTTTCCGGTGGTAAATTCGCTCATATTCGTCAAGTTGATTATTTTTTGCTAGAGTGCTTTCGCCGAGGAGAACGGCCGAATCTTGTCAAAATTATGTTCGCCGAGATGGTCCATAATATGAAGATTCGTGAAACTGAAGCTCTTACTTCCTTCACTTGTGGGACTGTTTTGAGCTATCTCTTTGGTACCCTCAACTTTGATTGCTCCTATGATTCTCCGGAACCCCGCAAGAACAAGATTGGTGAATCTTCTCTCCATAAGTCTGAGTTCCGCTACTCTCTTGGTCAATGGGAACGTATTGATAGGCACGCCTCTCCACCTCAAGTTGAGCCACCACCTCAAGCTCCGGGTCCAAACAATGAAGCTCTTATGGCTTTCCTCACCGAGCGGCTCAACACGATGGATGCAAACATAGCTTCGGGATTTGGTGCTATCAATATCCGTTTGCAATCCATGGAGAATCGTCTCACCTCTCTTGAGAATCAACAAACATCGATGGACTTGTCATTCTCTACCTTATATGGTCAATGGATGACCTTTCGTCGTGCTCAAGCTAAACACGATGATGATTCTTCGGATGTTGATGGTGACGATGATGACGAGGCTTAGGGTCTTCATTGCATATCATCTTAGTTTATCATATTAGGACTAAGTTTGCACATTTTCTATTTTATTTATGCTTTATGAACCTATGTTTTGATTGTTTTGTTTGGGATTGAGCTTTAAACTTTATTGCTTTAAGTTTTATGTTTGGTTATTTGAACTTTATGGATCTATATTATGTTGTTTGGTTTATTGCTTTTAACCTTGTTTCTTCTCTTGATGAGCCTTATTTATTATTCTTTTTGATCTAACAAAAAGGGGGAGAAATAATATAAGAGCCAAAAAAATTTAAGTCGGTTTTGAGTTTTAAAACTTGAATGTTAAATCTTTTCAAAACTTTAAAACCCATCTTAAATTGAGGGGGAGTTAGAATGTCTTCAAGATTTAAAAACTCTTAAAAATTGTAACTTGGTTTTGTTATATCAAAAAGGGGGAGATTGTGAAACCAATAAATTGATTTTGATATAACAAAGGATTTAAGGACTAAATTGAAAAGGAGTAAATGAATTTTTAAGTCCTCAAAACCTCTCTATGTGTTTAAAGAAAAATGTATAAGTCAAAACCTCAACTTGTCAAATATTTTCTAAGTGTTTATCAAGCCAAAACAGTGATTTTCGAGTCACCGTTTCGGAAAGGCCTTTGGGCGTTTCGGAACGTTTTTAATCTGTTAACCTTTGTTTCAAAACGTGTTTCGAAATGGATAAAGAACATCGGAACGGTTTGAACCGTTTCGATACGGTACTATCGAAACGACCTCAAACGTTTCGAAACATAATTCAAACTTGGTTTTAAAATATGACCGTTGAAGTTTTATAACTGAATTTAAAAATATCGTTAAGGCGTATCGAAACTCTACTAAGCCGTTTCGATACAAGCTTTGACAGTAGCAAAATGTTTCGAAACGAGTTTCGAAACGGGCTCTTAGCGTATCGAAACGATCATGCCCATTTCGGTACAGTCTATTTATTACACCCCAACAGCTCTTTCTATTTTGGTCTGTTTCGAAACATGGTCGGGCGTTTCGGAACGGGTAGTTGCAGACTGCATTTATGGAGGGAAGATAACATCCCAACGGCTATTTTAATGAAGGCAACAACCCCAACGGCTAGAATTCAATGAGAAGGTATAAAAGGGACCTCTAAAAGCTCCAGCAACAATTATTGATCTCCAAAGTATTATCCAAACATCAAATCCAAGAAATTGTGCAAAAATCCTATATTTCTTGTAAACCCCAATACTGAACTTTGTAATTTCCATTCTTATCTGTTCAATTGGGTTGAGTGCTTGTAAAAGGGCTATATTTTGTATTGAGAGATACTAGTTTTAGCCTTTATCTTCTTTGTATCACTACCCAAAATTTGACCGGTATTGTAAATGTTACCTCCTTAGCCTAGAAAAGGGGAAGAGGAATTGGTGGATTGTTGGAAAATCCTTAGTGAAGCTAAGGTAGTGGATGTAGAGTTCAATTAGAACTTGAACCACTCTAAAATCCCTTGTCTAGCAATTTTTAATTTTTCACTCCACCACCAAAAGTTCTAAAAATCCAATTCACCTCCCTCTTGACTTATATCGTTTCATTGATCCACTCAACATTAGTGTTTAGGGTTAATGTTCAGTGTTTAGTGTTTTGTGTTTCTATTTAAGGTTTAGATTTAGGGTTAAGGTTTAGAGTTAGAGTTTACTATTTCTAGGGTTTGGGTTAATTGTTTAGAGTTTATGGTTTAGTGTTTAGGGTTAGGGTTTAGGATGTTAGGATTTAATTTTATTAAACATAGTTAATGAATTTTAATTTTTTTTAAATATAATTAATTGCATTCTAATATATTTCATTGAAAAATAAAATAATAGTTAATAATAAGAATCTATTAGTTTTTATACACAACCTTTAAGGCTGTGTATAGCATAACTTAATAAAAAAGCACATTATATTAATAAATCCTCTCAATCATCCATTGTAACACCCGTGTTTTGAGGTTAGGAGTTAGTCGGGTTAGTTGGTTCGAGTCGGTAAAATTAATTTTTAAAAACCAATTGACCTTGGCTGGAGCCAATTGAGTTTTAAATAAAAAGGAGAGATCATTTTGGTAATTTAACCAAAACAAATAAAAGGTAGACAACCTTTTTGATTTCAAAAGAAAAAAAAATGTTATCATCTTTCCCATTCTTCTTCCTTCACCGTGGAAACCCCACCAAACCCTCCCAAATCCCAAATTTGTATTTCCATCAAATTGCTCCATCAATTCAAGGGCGTTTTTGAAGGTAATCACATATTTGAACTCTCCTCTTCATCCTCTACATTTACATAGCTTTATATTTCGAAACTACCCACTTTTGTGATCTTCAAGTTTAAAGAAAGAATGGATTTTTATTGGGTTTTTCAATTGATTTTGATTTATTAAGTTGAGTTTTGGTTTAATCTCATGAAAATACACATAATATGTTAAAATGGATGATTTTGGGTGAACACCCGAAATGGGTTTTTGTGACCATTTTTGAAGGGTTTAAAGGTTGATTTTGGGTGTGTTTAATGTTGGAAATTGAGGGCTATTGGTTGTATGTTTGTTAGGGATCGTTTTGGAAGCATTTAAGTGTGTTAAAGAGGTTGAAATCTTGAGTTTTGGACTGTTTTTCATGGCTGCTCGGGAAGGAGGATTTTGGAGTTGTTCTTAGCTTGAAAACATGAGTTTTGTGCTTGATTAATGTTCCGGGTTTGCTACATTGATTTGTGAATTAATTTGAGATTGTTTTGATTGTGTTGAGATGATTAGAAGCAAGATTTTGTGTTGGTGAAGCCTCGGGAACAAATTCGGAATCGTTGGAAGCTTGATCGGCTAGTGTGGTTGAGCTTGGAATTGTCGGTGAGTGGTTAAAATGTTTTAAATAGTTTTGAGCAATTGGTTCAAGCATGTGGACTAGGTTGGGATTGGTAGACCCACTTAGAGTTGAGATTAGAGTGGTAGCCTAATCTCAAGCTTTAGTTAGAGACCTTGGTTGATCATTTAAAGTGTTGATTTATGCCTCGTGTTTAATCGTGTTTATGGTGGATATGTATATGTTGTTATACGTGTATGTTGAGGCATGGCTTGTTTCATAGTTATATGCATGTTGATGATAAATATGATGGGGATATACATGTGTATGAAACATGATGTGATATTTGTATTAATGATATACATGTGGTGTTGACATGTGAAATGATATTATGAGGTGATTGTATGATCCGAGGATCATGGTGAGTACATGCTAGGCATGAGAATGTGGTTTGTGCATGACGGTGAGTCATGGTGAGTACGTGCTAAGCACGGAAGTTGTCATGGAATGATATTGTGAAAGATTAATGAAATGTGTAGTATTGGCACTAGTATGCTTGGGTACAAATGATCGATCATTAGGATGTTTAGTGTGCACACGTGAGTCAAAATGCGCGCGTGGTCTTGATGATGGTAGTCATCAAGATGGAGTACGGGTTCGCCCGGAAATCTTCTTATATATGTTAGTCGGTGATGAGTGGAATCCCATCGACGGGCGTGAGGATGAGTGGAATCCCCTCCGCGTGAAATGGGCGTGAGGATGAGTGGAATCCCCTCTGCGATAAACGGTGATGAGTGTAATCCCATCGTCAAGTATTGTTGTTGTTGGATGTGAGTTCCAACGGTTATCCGCGTATTCGAGTCATAGCTAGGTGCCATTACGGATTGTGGTTTATGTTGCCTATATGTGATTATTTGTGAGCCAATGTGATTTGGGATGTGTTGCTAGCATGGTTTAATATGTGTGATTACATACGTTGTGGATTTAAACATGTTGAACATGGCATGATATTGAATATATGCTCATGCATCATGTGTAGATTGGCTTATGTGGATCAAAGGTAAGATCATGCATTATACCTTGGTTGTAAGCTCGTGCTTGGACCCTGCATTGTCGAGGTTTGTTTTATGAGCATACCCTCACTAAGCTTTTATGCTTACGCTCCTTTTTGTTCGACAATGCAGATCGGTAGCTTATGGGTGGCAAGGGCAAGGAAAGGCCTCCAAGTGTTGCTTACGGTTAGCTCAAGTATGATCTTTAAATGATAGAATGTAATAGTGAAGAAATGGGATAAATGTCGTTGTCTGAGACTTTGAAGTATGTTATGTTGGTTGTTAGGAGCATGTTAGACCCCTTTTATATGTTGTATTGATTTGGCTTTTGGGTTGTATGCCTTGCTTGTAAACCATGTTGAATTTGCTTATCTTATTTTGTCTAAGTGTTGGTCTTGTTGAAGCTTATTGCCCTTGTGTAAATCCTTGTTATGCATAATGAATCGTTGATGTTTGGCTTTACATGTACATTGTGTGCTAAGAATGAGTTTTAGGTTACCTATCGTCTAGATTGGTTGAGTATTGAGTCTTGAGTGTTTTGGTGAAGTTTTGGGGCTGCCTAGTGTCTTAAACCAGCAAAATATAACACCCCTCACCCGGATTAGGGGCAATGAGCGTTATATTAACTTAAACAGAAAATCGGATTAGGCAGCGGAAGGGTTAACAATTTTTCGTGTAATATTTTTTTATTCGAATACAACATGTATACTTAGCTATCTTATACTCAAGCCATACACATGTATAACAACCATATCAATTTCAATCATAATACATTTATTATACCAAATCTCATTTCATCATTCTATCGGTTCTAAGGTGAGCTCATACTATTCGATTATCAACTTTCAATCTATAATCCAAACTAATTAAATTACCATTTGTATACAAGTAACATGTACATATGAACCATATATTTAATTTCTAAATTCATTACTAAACTCGAATAGGTTAGTTCATTTCCTATCGAATTGGATGTCATATATATATCCAATTCGATTAAATTAACCAATTATATTGCAAATGATATACTATTCAATTAAGATAAATTTAAAGGTTCCAATTTCATTCAAATGACTTATAACCAATTCCATTTGGTTTATACAATTTCTAATTACTAATTCTTTATTTTATTCATTCGAATAACATACATATGATTCAATTCAAGTAATTAATCTACATTACATGACAAGATTAATTCAATCCATACATAGCCGAACATTCATCATATTTATATATATATGCATCATCCGATTCATACATCCATAACGTTTTTAGTTTCCCTTTTTTTTACAAAATAAACTGGGGTACTATATCGGCTAAACCTATAGGTTGCCTATACAAAAAGTGACTCCAACAAAAAGAATCAAGCCCTAAACATATACGCGGGCGATCTATACCCCAAATATTTACCCCTTACATACATATCAAAATATAGGGAAACATATTGAAAAGTTTATATCGAACCAAAGTAGTAGTTCATGAACATAACTATCAAACCAAACTGAACTAACATGCTGAACGCTAGGCCACCCATCATGAGTACGACAAAGACAGGGAAAATCATACTTAAGCTTTGTACGAGTAGGATACGGGTAGAGGTCAACGATGCTAGAACCTGAAATTTAGGGGAATGAAGGAAGGTTCGAGTGGTAAGTACTTCTCGTACTTAGTGAGGAAACCCTATTCTATTCGGTTTCCAATTTAAACATTATGATCAAACAAATTAATTTTACTTTGCACATTAGCTCATTCGAATGATTCAAGCAATATAATCAATCCACAATTAATAATGCACCATAGAAATCATTCGAATATATGCACCAAGGAGTCATGTAATTCTATTCGAATACATGCAAGTGATTTCATATCATTCATATCATGAATACACATACAAGCCATGAAACCTAATTTAACATCCAATTATCAACTTATCACAAATTAAAGTTTCATAGCATATCAAGAATAGCAATTCATGAATTTTCAATATTCCATTCGAATGTTTCCATAACCAATTTCATGAATTTACTTCCAATTTTCAGATTTCATTACTCTAATTGTTCATTTTAATCATTTAGCAATACCTTGGATAGTAGAGTATGCTAGGTAATCAAGTCACGTATAACAGAGGTTGTGAATCAAATTCACCATGTAATAGGTACCACGTACCAAATCGTATCACATATAACATATCATAATGTCCGCAGACATTAAGCAAGAAGGTACACTTACGTACCACAATATCGAGTACACTAACGTACCGGTTTTCTTATTGAGCTCAGACTCTAGGCTAGCCGTACTACCTAAACAGACTGTACACACCAAGGGCTTTGCATTTAAATCTTTAATTTAATCAGATAAAAAATCAATCAAATTTTCAGAAATTCTTAATTAATCCTTTCGATTAATTGCTTATAATTCCAAATCCAATAACATGTTATCACACATGGTCATATAATAATTTACATGCTCAATTCGCATTTTTCAGATCAGCTTTTATACAAATTCAAATTCATATCATATAAATCAGAATCACATTTCATAGTTCAATACTCAATTGAACCTATCAAGCTTAATCATACATGTAAGATCATCATATACTCACATATCATATTTCAATGTCCTTATATCCACACAAAATCAATATCACAACAATCCAATAATCAGCATTACTAACTTCATCCAAAACAGTACAATTAATCAAAAATCAGTTTCGGAATCAAACATATCAATCATCAATTTAATTTCAATCACATACGCATCACAATCGCATATCACAAGCATAAAAATCTGAATTCCATTATTCCTTCTTCCCTTACTAAATCGAATAATTAATTAGTCCAAATTGCATGCTTATCATAACTTAAAATCAAATTAAGGCAGTTGGGACTCTAATCCCAACTCTAAAAATCGTTTCACTCACAGTTCGCCGAGCTAATTTTGTATCCGAATGCCCTTCGCTCGATCCGAAGCCGATCCCGGTGCAATTTCTTCTTCTACCCTTTCGCTTCTAGGATCTAAGGCATTCAAGCCAAGCAAATAACAATTTTTCAGAATTCAATTTATGCAATTAGAGACTGAATTTTGTATTTTTTTATTTAAAACAGTCCCTAAACTTTTCGGTTAATTCGACTAGCTTCCATTTTTCCTATTTTCTTTAATCAGCCCTTTAATCCTTCAAATTGACCACCAAAATTAATGAATTTCATATCTTACAAATTATAACTCAATTTAACAATACTTCATATAATCCAATTTTACCAATTTCATAAATCTCAAGTTCAGAATTTTCTTCTTTTCATTTATATTCATTTCTGACCACCTATATTGATTCATTTCGTATTCTCTGTATACAGCTCCAAATCATACACCGTTTGTTCCTAAATTCATTTTACATACCCACTTTTAACATATCAAAAATTCAGATCAAAACTCTTAGTAGATTATTTTCTACAATTTTTCAAAGTTCACTGTCCAGCTTGAATCATTGTTGGACAGTTTTGCATGTTGCTCAATTTTATGCTTCCAGATTTTAACAAAGCCATTAGAACTCTATTTTATCATTTTCTACTATTTTAAACATGTCAAAGTGAAACATATCCAAAATTCATCATTAAACTCTCATTATAGAATTTTCTATGAATTTTCAAAGATGCATGTCATGCAAATTAACAAATCTGTCAACATCTCTACATGCATGCTCTTAGTCTTTTATGACTCTTAATCCTTAAGGATTCTTATGGATTTCTATATTTTTCCAGCAATCACACTTAAGAACATCATCTTTATAATTTTCTAGACACTTCATAACATGTGATCTAATGATCTTTTTACCATAACCGAATTAAGAAGGGAATGATCTACTTACTTCCGATTTTCTTCTTAATTTTCTAAGGAATTTACACCACCATGCAAGCTCTCCTTCTTCTCCACCGAGCTCTCAACTCTCTCTCAAGTTTTCTATGTTGTATTTTTGGTGTGAAAGAGCAATTGAGGTAAGTGAATTTGGTTTGGGGTAGCCGGCTAAGGAAAGTGGGAATGGGGAACAAATTAAATGAGATATGACCAAGGGGTCATGTCCCAACTAATTCCCCTAATTAACCCCTTAAAAATTCCACTAACTCATGTATATAGTCTTAATTATACAATGATTTCATCTTATTAATAGTATTAATCCATGTACTTTCATTTTAGCATACAAGCCCCAACTTTTCCACCTTATTCGGTTTGGTCATTAAGCCTATTGACCGAATTCTTATTGCACATTTATCCACATTTCAATTTGGTCCATAATGAACCAAATTTCAATTCGAAAATTTGAGAAATTAATCTAATAATTCACTTAATCATTTAATTAGACCTCTAATCTTCTAGGCTAATTTTTAGGGTGTTACATTTCTCCTCCCCTTAAAGAAAGAATTCGTCCCCGAATTCTTACCTGAATCGAACAATTGAGGGTATTGGTTTCGCATCGTTTCCTCAGGTTCCCATGTTGCCTCTTCCATCTTGTGATTTCTCCACAAGACTTTAACTAGTGCAACATTTTTGTTCCGAAGTCTTTTAATTTCTCTATCCAGAATCTGAACCGGTTCCTCTTCATAGGACAAATCAGGATTCAGCTCTACTTCTTCCGGCTCTAAGATGTGAGAAGGATCGGATCTATACTTTCTGAGCATTGACACATGGAAGACATTGTGGATTTTATCGAACTCACTAGGAAGTGCAAGTCGATAAGCCACTGGGCCAATTCTTTCAGTGATTTCGAAAGGTCCAATAAAGCGAGGACTGAGCTTTCCCCTCTTTCCGAACCGAAATACTTTCTTCCATGGAGAGACTTTAAGAAAGACTTTGTCTCCCACATTATGCTGAATATCTCTTCGTTTCAGATCAACATAGGCTTTCTGTCTATCGAAGGCTTGCTTTAAACGAGAATGAATGATTTGAACTTTCTCTTCAATTTCTCTGAGCAATTGTGGTTCCAAAACTTTATTTTCACCAAGTTTGGACCAACACAGAGGTGTTTTGCATTTTCTGCCATACAATGCTTCAAAAGGAGCCATCTGAATAGACGACTGATAGCTATTGTTGTAGGCAAATTCAACTAAGGGTAGGGATTTCTCCCAATTTTTCCCAAAGTCAATAATGCAAGCTCTAAGCATATCTTCGAGAATCTGAATTACTCGTTCAGACTGGCCGTCACTTTACAGATGAAAAGCTGTGCTTAGATTCAATTTAGTCCCCATAGCTCTTTGCAATGTTCTCCAAAATCTAGAAGTAAATCCTGGATCACGATCAGAGACAATGGAGATAGGAATTCCATGTAGCCGGATTATTTCCTGAATGTACAGATTGGCCAAGGTCTCTAAACTGTAATTAATGCGAATAGGGATAAAATGTGCCGATTTGGTGAATCGATCAACAATCACCCAAATAGCATCATATTTTCTGGGAGAACAAGGAAGACCAGTTACGAAGTCCATAGTAATTCATTCCCATTTCCATTGTGGCAGTACAAGTGGTTGGAGTAGTCCGGTGGGAACTCTATGTTCAGCTTTGACTCTCTGACAATTTAGACATTTAGATACGAAATCATTGATAGCCGCTTTCATACCAGACCACCAATACAAAGATTTGAGATCTTTATACATCTTAACCGATCCAGGGTGGACCGAAAAAGAACTCTGGTGTGCTTCTTCCAGAAGATCCCTTTTCAAACTTTCATCATTTGGAACATAGATTCTATCTTTGAAGTAAAGGAGACCGTTTGTGTGAATACAGAATCCTTCACCAGACTTTGTATCAAGCTTGGAAATAATATCCTGAAGTTCTGGATCAGCTTTCTGAAGATTTTCAATCCTTGAGATTAGACTGGATTGAATTTGAAGTTCGGATAGGAATCCTTGCTTCTGATATACTCGAAGATGAGCATTGATAGCAGTTGGAGCTACAAGAATAAATACCACTTTTTAATCAGAACTTTTATTACAGACATATTAAATTTTTATTTATTTAAGGCTCGAGGATTAGGAACTTTACCCAATGTCGGTTTACGACTCAAGGCGTCTGCAACCACATTGGCTTTTCCTGGATGATAGTCAGGAGATACTTTAGGCTCTTGTGATCGGTGAACAGATAACATTTCTCACCGTACAAGTAGTGTCTCCATATTTTGAGAGCAAACACAATTGCAGCAAGTTCGAGATCATGCGTTGGATAGTTCAATTCATGAGATTTCAGTTGGCGTGAAGCATAAGCTATCACATTGTCACCTTGCATTAGAACACATCCAAGACCCGCATGTGAAGCATCACTGTACACAGTATAATCTTTGCCCGGTTCTGGTTGGATCAAAACTGGGGCATGAGTCAAGGCTGCTTTGAGTTGGTCAAAGCTTCTTTGTTGCTTGTCAGACCATTCAAAGGGTTGGTCTTTACGAAGAAGTTTAGTCAAAGGTAAGGCTATAGAGGAAAATCCTTTGACAAACCTTCTGTAATAACCATCAAGACCAAGGAAACTCCTTATTTCACTGACATTCCTGGGAGGTCGCCAATCCATGATTGACTGAATTTTCTTTGGATCAACTTTAATTCCTTCTGCAGAAATTACATGACCAAGAAAAGAGACTTCCGATAACCAGAACTCGCACTTGGAAAATTTTGCGAATAACTGGCGTTCCCGGAGAGTTTGCAAGACAATGCGGAGATGATCAGCATGTTCTTCTTTGTTGCGAGAATAGATCAAAATGTCATCAATGAAGACGACGACAAATTTATCAAGATAGGGCTTGAATGCTCTGTTCATAAGATCCATGAATGCCGCCGGAGCATTTGTCAATCCGAAAGGCATTACCAGAAATTCATAGTGGCCATAACGAGTTCGGAAGGCTGTCTTGGACACATCCTCCTCTTTGACTCTCATTTGATAGTATCCAGATTGCAGGTCGATCTTTGAGAATACCGAAGCATCCCTAAGTTGATCAAACAGATCTTCTATTCTTGGGAGCGGATATCGGTTCTTGATTGTGATCTTGTTCAATTGACGGTAGTCAATGCAAAGACGCATCGCTCCATCTTTCTTCTTTACAAACAGAACAGGTGCACCCCAGGGAGAAGTGCTGGGTCGAATGAAACCCTTGTCCTGAAGCTCTTGAAGTTGTTTTTACAATTCTTTTAATTCAAGAGGTGCCATCCGGTACGGAGTGATAGACACCGGATTTGAGCCAGGCTGTACTTCAATCCCGAATTCAACTTCTCTAGTCGGAAGGAGACCATGTAGTTCCTCGGGAAACACATCAATGAATTCAGAAACAACAGGCATTTCAGACATTCCAAATTCAATTTGATCTCGTAAGACCATGGATGCAAAAATGGAAGTGGGCTTTTTATCAATTAGGAGTATGGATTCTTTTCCTAAACCCTGAAGATACAGTCTTTTATTTTGACAATCTACCCAAGCCTCATGTTTACTTAACCAATCTAAATCCAGAATTAGATCGAACTCACAGGAGGGTAATATGTAGAGACCAATAAGGAATGGCAAATTGCTAATATGCAATGAACAATTTCTACATATTAGGTTTATGTTCGAAGTTCCTCCTAAAGGGTTTGAGACTATCAGACTTGTTTTCACAATTTCAGGTTCTAATTTCAACCTTTTTACAACAGATAGACATGTGAATGAATGAGTAGACCCCGAATCTATTAAGGCATAAACATGATGTGAGTTTAGCTCAACAGTACCTGCAATCACTTCAGGGGACTCTTCGTCATCTCTACCACGAATGTGGTAAACTCTAGCAGGTGCTCGAGATTCCTGATGAGTGGTAGCATTGGAATGAGTACCCTTGCCTTTCTTCTGATAACTCGGCTGGGCTGACTTGGCATTCCTATTCCGATTAGAGGATGTCGGACTAGGAACTACAGTGTTACGAGCTGGCATAGATTCATGCTTCTGAGGACAGTCTTTGATGTAGTGATCATCACCAACACAAGCATAGCAGAGATTTTCTTGAAGTCTGCACTGACCTCGATGTGGTTTCTGACAGAACTTGCAAGGAGAAATCTTTTCAGAATTTCCCGTACTATTAACAGACATAGTAGGTACTGAGGATCTGATCACTGTAGCTGGTTTAGAAGTGTAATTACTGCTCGGAGCAGAAGTGAAATTAGAAGACCCTTCTTTCTGAAATTTAGGCTTCTTGAACTGCCATTGAGACTTGTTGTCTCGCTTCTGCTTTTTGCCAGGCTTATTGCCCCCTTTTCGCTTTTCAGCAGCTTTCATTCTAGCTTCGGTTGCAATAGCCCGATTAACAAGATTTTGGAAATCATTGATTCCCAAAGCAGTGAAGATTGGACTCAATTCATCATTCATGCCTTCAATGAACATTCGGCACTTATCAGCTTCAGTTTTGATGTACTCTGCACCGTATTTGCAATACTTGCAAAAGTCTGCAACGTACTGCTCAATAGGACGGTTGGCTTGTTTAAGGTGCAAGAATCTCTTTCTTCTTTCAGCTAAGTACTGTTCACTGATATACTTCTTTTTGAACTCTTCGAGGAAGAATTCCCATGTCACCAATTCATTCGGAACAGTAAGAATAGTGGTTTCCCACCAATTCATAGCTTCATCAGCTAACGGGGCTACAACACACTCCAATTTATGGTCATCGGAGCACTGTAATTGTCTGGTTACCGCCTTGGTGGTGTTTTCAAGCCAGTACTCTGCATCTTCTGGTCTTTCTTCATTAGCACCAGTAAAGGTATAAGCTCGATGCTGAGAAAGCTTATCTATCGGGGCTCTGCTAGGTGCAGTAGGGACAGAAACAACAGGTTGCTCTTGTTTCAGATTTGTCAGAAGTTGATTGAACATCTCCTTCATGCTGAGGAGACATTCTCTTTGGGCAGACTGAACCATAGGATTTTTAGGTGGAGGTTGTTCGGTGTTCTAAACAGGTTCTTTATCAGATTGCTCAATGTTCTGAACAGGCTCTATAGGGATCTGTTCAGTAACTTGAGCAGGCTTTTTGGCAATTTGCTCGGGAATCTGAGCAGGCTCTTTGTTTCTCTCCTTTCTCGGAGTTTCAGTTCGAGCAGGAGAATTGTCACCCAATCTCACACTTTCACCTTCGCTCGAAGATTCGTGCGAGCTCCCATTCTTTGGGTCTTTTGGGTCTGTCATATTCTATCATTCAGTCAAATAACAGAAGATCAGAAAGCTCAGTACAGATATCTTATCATACAATACATGGGTGGCAAACCTAAACAATGCAGATGTATACAGACTCGATTAAAATTTTTAGGACTTAACCTAAAAAGCTCCGATACCACTTTATATAACACCCCTCACCCGGATTAGGGGCAAGGAGCGTTATATTAACTTAAACAGAAAATCGAATTAGGCAGCGGAAGGGTTAACAATTTTTCGTGTAATATTTTTTTTATTTGAATACAACATGTATACTTAGCTATCTTATACTCATGCCATACACATGTATAAAAACCATATCAATTTCAATCATAATACATTTATTATACCAAATCTCATTTCATCATTCTATCGGTTCTAAGGTGAGCTCATACTATTCGATTATCAACTTTCAATCTATAATCCAAACTAATTAAATTACCATTTGTATACAAGTAACATGTACATATGAACCATACATTTAATTTCTAAATTCATTACTTAACTCGAATAGGTTAGTTCATTTCCTATCGAATTGGATGTCATATATATATCCAATTCGATTAAATTAACCAATTATATTGCAAATGATATACTATTCAATTAAGATAAATTTAAAGGTTCCAATTTCATTCGAATGACTTATAACCAATTCCATTTGGTTTATACAATTTCTAATTACTAATTCTTTATTTTATTCATTCGAATAACATACATATGATTCAATTCAAGTAATTAATCTACATTACATGACAAGATTAATTCAATCCATACATAGCTGAACATTCATCATATTTATATATATATGCATCATCCGATTCATACATCCATAACGTTTTTAGTTTCCCCTTTTTTTTTTTACAAAATAAACCGGGGTACTATATCGGTTAAACCTATAGGTTGCCTATACAAAAAGTGACTCCAACAAAAAGAATCAAGCCCTAAACATATACGCGGGCGATCTATACCCCAAATATTTACCCCTTACATACATATCAAAATATAGGGAAACATATTGAAAAGTTTATATCGAACCAAAGTAGTAGTTTATGAACATAACCATCAAACCAAACTGAACTAACATGCTGAACGCTAGGTCACCCATCATGAGTACGACAAAGACAGGAAAAATCATACTTAAGCTTCGTACGAGTAGGATACGGGTAGAGGTCAACGATGCTAGAACCTGAAATTTAAGGGAAGGAAGGAAGGTTCGAGTGGTAAGTACTTCTCGTACTTAGTGAGGAAACCCTATTCTATTCGGTTTCCAATTTAAACATTATGATCAAACAAATTAATTTCACTTTGCACATTAGCTCATTCGAATGATTCAAGCAATATAATCAATCCACAATTAATAATGCATCATAGAAATCATTCGAATATATGCACCAAGGAGTCATGTAATTCTATTCGAATACATGCAAGTGATTTCATATCATTCATATCATGAATACACATACAAGCCATAAAACCTAATTTAACATCCAATTATCAACTTATCACAAATCAAAGTTTCATAGCATATCAAGAATAGCAATTCATGAATTTTCAATATTCCATTCGAATGTTTCCATAACCAATTTCATGAATTTACTTCCAATTTTCAGATTTCATTACTCTAATTGTTCATTTTAATCATTTAGCAATGCCTTGGATAGTAGAGTATGCTAGGTAATCAAGTCACTTATAACAGAGGTTGTGAATCAAATTCACCATGTAATAGGTACCACGTACCAAATCGTATCACATATAACATATCATAATGTCCGCAGACATTAAGCAAGAAGGTACACTTACGTACCACAATATCGAGTACACTAACGTACCGATTTTCTTATTGAGCTCAGACTCTAAGCTAGCCGTACTACCTAAACAGACTGTACACACCAAGGGCTTTGCATTTAAATCTTTAATTTAATCAGATACAAAATCAATCAAATTTTCAGAAATTCTTAATTAATCCTTTCGATTAATTGCTTATAATTCCAAATCCAATAACATGTTATCACACATGGTCATATAATAATTTACATGCTCAATTCGCATTTTTCAGATCAGCTTTCATACAAATCCAAATTCATATCATATAAATCAGAATCACATTTCATAGTTCAATACTCAATTGAACCTATCAAGCTTAATCATACATGTAAGATCATCATATACTCACATATCATATTTCAATGTCCTTATATCCACACAAAATCAATATCACAACAATCCAATAATCAACATTACTAACTTCATCCAAAACGGTACAATTAATCAAAAATCAGTTTCGGAATCAAACATATCAATCATCAATTTAATTTCAATCACATACGCATCACAATCGCATATCACAAGCATAAAAATCCGAATTCCATTATTCCTTCTTTCCTTACTAAATCGAATAATTAATTAGTCCAAATTGCATGCTTATCATAACTTAAAATCAAATTAAGGCAGTTGGGACTCTAATCCCAACTCTAAAAATCGTTTCACTCACAGTTCGCCGAGTTAATTTTGTATCCGAATGCCCTTCGCTCGATCCGAAGCCGATCCCGGTGCAATTTCTTCTTCTACCCTTTCGCTTCTAGGATCTAAGGCATTCAAGCCAAGCAAATAACAATTTTTCAGAATTCAATTTATGCAATTAGAGACTGAATTTTACATTTTTTATTTAAAACAGTCCCTAAACTTTTCGGTTAATTCGACTAGCTTCCATTTTTTCTATTTTCTTTAATCAGCCCTTTAATCCTTCAAATTGACCACCAAAATTAATGAATTTCATATCTTACAAATTATAACTCAATTTAACAATACAACATATAATCCAATTTTACCAATTTCATAAATCTCAAGTTCGGATTTTTCTTCTTTTCATTTATACTCATTTCTGACCACGTATATTGATTCATTTCGTATTCTCTGTATACAGCTCCAAATCATACACCGTTTGTTCCTAAATTCATTTTACATACCCACTTTTAACATATCAAAAATTCAGATCAAAACTCTTAGTAGATTATTTTCTACAATTTTTCAAAGTTCACTGTCCAGCTTGAATCATTGCTGGACAGTTTTGCATGTTGCTCAATTTTATGCTTCCAGATTTTAACACAGCCATTAGAACTCTATTTTATCATTTTTCTACTATTTTAAACATGTCAAAGTGAAACATATCCAAAATTCATCATTAAACTCTCATTATAGAATTTTCTATGAATTTTCAAAGATGCATGTCATGCAAATTGACAAATCTGTCAACATCTCTACATGCATGCTCTTAGTCTTTTATGACTCTTAATCCTTAAGGATTCTTATGGATTTCTATATTTTTCCAGCAATCACACTTAAGAACATCATCTTTATAATTTTCTAGACACTTCATAACATGTGATCTAATGATCTTTTTACCATAACCGAATTAAGAAGGGAATGATCTACTTACTTCCGATTTTCTTCTTAATTTTCTAAGGAATTTACACCACCATGCAAGCTCTCCTTCTTCTCCACCGAGCTCTCAACTCTCTCTCAAGTTTTCTATGTTGTATTTTTGGTGTGAAAGAGCAATTGAGGTAAGTGAATTTAGTTTGGGGTAGCCGGCTAAGGAAAGTGGGAATGGGGAACAAATTAAATGAGATATGACCAAGGGGTCATGTCCCAACTAATTCCCCTAATTAACCCCTTAAAAATTCCACTAACTCATGTATATAGTCTTAATTATACAATGATTTCATCTTATTAATAGTATTAATCCATGTACTTTCATTTTAGCATGCAAGCCCCAACTTTTCCACCTTATTCGGTTTGGTCATTAAGCCTATTAACCGAATTCTTATTGCACATTTATCCACATTTCAATTTGGTCCATAATGAACCAAATTTCAATACGAAAATTTGAGAAATTAATCTAATAATTCACTTAATCATTTAATTAGACCTCTAATCTTCTAGGCTAATTTTTAGGATGTTACACAAAAAATCTGTCTTCTCGCAGCCCGTGTATCGAAACGGTTGGTCCCGTTTCGATACGGCCTCTTGTTTCAGGCCAAGCGTTTCGATACGCCTTGGGTCCGTTCCGGAACGATTTTGCTACTGGAATTCTGAGAAATTGCCGATAATTTGAAGTTTCGAAACGGGTCCAAATGTATCGGAACGGTCAATATATCGTTTACCACGAGAAGTTGACCGTTGGGGGTGTTTCGGAACGGTTGACCTTCGTTCCGATACGGCCTTCTCGTGTGGACTTGGGGTTGTTGACCAAGTTAAGGTGTTTCGATACACCTCAAGGGTGTTTCGAAACGGTCTGCTTAACAACTTAAAATTGGACTGTTCACTTGTTGATTTGAATCCTGTCGCATGTCTTTCCTGATTCATTCTGCTGTCGTGATCACATAGGATTTTAATGTGCCTTTAGAGAAGATTAAAGTAAAAGAAATTTTAGGGTTGCTAACCAAGGTGGAATCCTCAGCGGGTTTCGCATCGGTTTTCCCCGTGTGACCCACTCGGACCGGTCATCCGGCCAGACCGGGACGAGGGGGTTACATCCATCTATTTTCACTGCTACGTGGAATTGCTGGACAGACGAAAGATTATCGAGTTAGTAGGCAGTGCATAATAAGACACGAATACTTCTATGTTAGAAAGCTCTCAAATACTCTAAAATGGATAGAATTAAAGAAGAAATCAAGTTTAAATATAATTATACATAGATTTTTAAGACTAGAGTTAGGATTTTAATTTTTTACAGTAAAACTAATAATGCATGATATAATTACTCATAAATTTAATAAAAAAAATTGATACACAAACTATGTAAACTTTAATTTACACGGGCTATATAAATTTTAGTTTATACAAAGCATATTTAGTTTTGTGAGTTTAAACTAGAGTTTATAGTAGTGGATTATCTTATTAGGGTTTTCTCTTAAAGTTTAGAAACTTTTCTTTAGCGCAGCCGCCTCTCGTCCTTTTTATTATTTGATTTGTCGGCAACGGTGTCATTAATTTTAGTGCTAGTTGTTGACCGTCGGCAATCTTTCTTATTTCTTTGTTATATTATATTTTACTTTTTTTTTCTAGATTTTAATAAGAATAACTCTACTTTTGTGGCACGTCTTTTTCTGCTTTGTGGCACGTTTTCCTCTACTTATTGGCACGTTTTTTTTAGTTTTTTTTCAAGGTTGGATTTGACATTGCCTCGACTAATCAAGATGGTGCTTATTTGGTTATCATGTTGATCTTCCCTGCTTTGGACCCTCGGATTTGATTTGGATACATGATTTGCGTTCGTGGATAGTCTTCTCACTACACTCGGCTCTGATTTGCAGTTGTCAGTGGTCTTTCAATTGTTTGATCCTTTTTGTGGTTTGTTTGTCGATGCAGTCAGATCTATTCATATAGTCTTTTAATTGGGTTTTAACCTTTTCTGTATATAGTCATTGTATGATCTCAAGTGGCTAGTTTATTGTGTCATTGGTTATAGAAAAATATCTAAATTATGTGTTTAATTTACAATTGTGATCGTAAGCCCTCATTGTAATTATAGATATTTTCTTTTAATAAAATTAGCGGCTTTCTATAAAAAAAATTTAAAATTTATAGTTTATTAATTTAAATTTTATGGTTTATAATTTAATGTTTTATTTTTTAGTATTTGGAGTATACAGTAAAATTATGCATACTTGTATGAAATAAATTTATATAATATGTGTATCAAAATTATACTCTAAACTTAAACCCTGCCTTTAATAGGAACCAACAAATTACAGTGCTAATCATGACAAAATTACTAGACCAACGGTTTACTAGGACCAATTCATGCATATAAATAATAATGTGGTCTTCCATTGAAATCAACTTTTAAGTAGTGTGACTAAGTAAAGTCAAAAGTTTCTGCTGATCAAAATATGATTATGTTGTGTCGTTTCGATTTCGACATTCAACACAAATTAGGACCATAATTCCAACTCAACTAAATTTAATTTTGTTTACGTAGTCGTTTGATTTGTTCAACCCCATTAATTGATAATGACATTTCCATGAAAGAAAATGTGATTATTCTAAACTTTATTAAAAATAATTATTGTTTAACATGTTAAATAGGGATGGTAATATAATCCGAATCTGATCTAAAGAAAAAATCTGAACCAAATCCGATTGAAAAAAGTTCGAATTTTAATCCGAAAATAGGTTTGAGTCCTAATAGGAGGTGGATCTAGGGATGGGCACGGCACCCGGACTCAACAGGTTCCGACCCGACCCGGCCCGATCGGGTCGGGTATTTTTATGAAAAAAATCGGGTTCGGGTCGGGTTTTTGTGTAGGGTGAGGTCGGGTCGTGTTTGGGTTTTAGGGTGAAAAAATTTGACCCGACCCGGGACTAATAGTGTAATTTTCCCCTAAATATTTTAGGGATATTTGTAATAATACCCCCTCTTTATATATTTTTTTTATAATTAGGTCATTAAAATTAATTTTTTATTTAAATTTTAGTCCTTAAAGTTATTATTTTTATAATTATGCCTCTTAAAATTATTATTTTTACAATTAGGTCCCTAAAATTAATTTTTTTTTCTATAGGTCGGGTCGGGGTCGGGTTTAGAATATTTATTTTCGGGTCGGGTCGGGATTTTTAAAGAATTGAATCGGGTCGGGTCGGGGTCGGTTTTAGGATAATTAGTTTCGGGTCGAGTTTGGGTGGGCCAAAAACCCGACCCGACCCGTGCCCATCCCTAGGTGGATCGGGTATGGACATTGCCATGATCCGATCTAAATCCATATCCGATCTGAGTCCGGTCCATATATGAATTCGAATAAAAACATTTAAAACTCTTAGATTTAAAAAATATAGATATATATTGAAATCCTAATTAAGTTGAATTGGATTGTAATATATTTAAACTAGTTTAATTTGTTTTATTTTGGATTCTGACTTTCGGATTTAGATTTATATTTTAGATATTTTATTGGATCAGACTTGATTTTATTGAGGTCCGATTATTAATTAGATTGGCCTTGAACTTTATAAAGTCCGATCCATTGCCATCCCTACTGTTAAATATAAATTGTTAGTAAGATAAATACACATATATTTACAATTTAACTTACTATTTTATATATGTTTCACGTTATATTTTAATTAACTTGTTGTTTTATCAAAAAAATTAATTTAATGTCCAAATTAACAGTTAAACTAATAAAACGACTTAAATGATATGGTACTGTTTTTTTTAATTTAACCAAAATATTTTAAAATTTATGATAAAATTAGATTTTGACTACAACTTAAATTTATTGCAACTGCCAACAACTAGTTGGTAGTGGTGAGTAAAATTCGACTAAAAAATTGAATTTCCGACGCAAAAAAAAAATCGATTTGACTTAACTTGAATAGTAATTTTATAAATTTAACTCGAAAAAATTTTAAAAAAATTGGGTCATAAAATGAGACTTCAAATAACTCAAAAATTTTAGTAATTAACGGATCAATTTTTAAGTTCAAGTTGAGCCCCGCAACTTAAATATATGTATATCGTATACGGTTATAAAAATTCGTTTAAATTGGACCTATTAGTACCATAATATTATAAAATATTTACAATTAAATTTGAACATAAACCCGAACAATTCAACTCGACTTGATTCAAAAAAATTCAAATAAAATTTGAGTTATAAAATAAGACTCGTCAACTCGACTAACTTGAAAAATTTTAACTCGACTCAATCGAACACTCACGCTACCAATTGACTCAGTGTGATGAGGCTCTAGATCCCTTAAGCTAGATCAAAGGCTTGAATCATTACATTATGATGAGAGAAAATTGAATTGAGATGATCACCTCATAATGAGCTTTTACAATATCCGATAAAAAATAACCTGTCAATGATTTAATTCCGGTATTTATAATAAAAATATTTAGTGTAATTAAATATTTTTAAGAAAATAAAATATAGTATGCATTTGCATGAAATGTTGGGAGGTATTTGGGTGTAGAAGAACAAAGGAGCCGAGTCAGATGAACCAGGGGAGCCGATTTCCAAAAGCTTGGGGAAAGTCATGGACCGATCCAAAACAATGACGCGAGGGCATGACCTGCCTCTGGCTGGCTGGCTTCATAAGTCAGTGGGATTAGGTAATCTCACGTAGCTGGTCCCCACCTTTTTTATAAACTTATTTTTTTACAATAAGTGCCTAAAATATTTTTTGACTGAAATAAGTGTTTAAAATTTCATTTTAACTTGTTTTAAGTCAACTAAAGCACCTATTTTGGCATTCATTTCAACCAAAAACAAAACTTTAAACACATATTTCAGCCAAAATAAAAAATAAGACACCTACTTCAGCCATAAAAATTATTGGGTAAAGTACACAAATAATCACTAAACTATCCCTAAATATATAAAATGGTCACTAAACTTTCAAAAATTACATAATGGTCATTAAACTTTAGTTTTTATTATAAAATGGTCATTGAGCCTTTAATTTGGAAACGTGACAGTTACGATAATTTGTATAATAACATATTTAATCCTCAATATTTACATATTTAATCAATTTAGATATCAATACTAAGGGTTAAATTAGGAATAAATTGATTAAATGTGTCAATATAGAAGATTAAATGTTATATTATTTAAAATTTTGTAATCGTCACGTCACCCAACTAACAACAGTTAATGGCTCAGTGATCATTTGTACAAAAACTAAAGTTTAATGCCCATTATGTAACATTTGAAAGTTTGATGACTATTTTATATTTTTAAAGATAATTTAGTGACCATTTGTATATTTTACCCAAAATATTTTAAACACGTATTGTAAAAAATAGACAGTTTGATCACTTATCTTAAGCCTTGTTTTTTTAAGATCCCTAACCATCGTCCGATTCGGATAGAGCCGTACCCCGTCAACTGCGTTGACCTCAGGCCAACGTCTCCCACGCGGACCTCCCGTACCCTATCCTCTCTCTCCCACACCGTTATCTTTAACGCCATCCGTCTCTCAAATTTTCGTCCCCCACCGTTTCACTCCTATCTCCGTCCTACCTCACCCAGAATTCGCCACGTAGCCCTCTGCATCAACAGTTACGTCATATATCTCCCGCGGAAAAAACGGCTGGTCTTCGCTCTTACTCTTTTATACACTCCTTTTCGTGTCTTCTTTCTCCATTACCTGATCTCTTTTCTTTCCTTTTATTTTCTCTCTATAATTTCACGTTCACTCATGGAGAAGAAGCAGCGAGCTTCGGAACTGCCGTTCTTCCACTCCGATGACTTCCTCCGTCGGAGCTCCGCCGCGTCCGACCGAACCCTCGATGGCGATGATGTTAAGCCACACATCAAGGAAATGGATTTCTTTTCTACTAATAAGTATAACCAATCACATGATCAGAAGGGTTCATCATCTTCTTCTTTTGATGTAAACGTAAGATTTTGAAGTACTATGCTATCCCGACTCTCTTCTTCTTCTTTTTCATTGAACCGATCAGTTTTGATGTTTTGGAAATTAATAGTTTAAATTTGTTGTTTCAGACTGGATTAAATCTTCTGAACTCAAGCCAAGGAGTTTCATGGATAAGTGATGAAAATAAAGCAAGTTATAATTTTCACAGATTTTTTTCCTTTTTAGTTTCTTTTTGATTGGTGAGTGTAAATTTTCTAATGGAGAATAGGGTTTTTTTTTCCAGACGAGTGTTCTTAAAATCGAGTTAGAAAGGTTACAGGAAGAGAACCAAAGACTGAGAAGTATGTTGGATCAGATTACAAGAAACTATAATGAAGTACAAGGTCAACTGTTCATGGTGGTGCAAAAACAGGTGCTTGCAAACACTAAACAACAGGTGAAAACACCATGAAATATTCAAATATATCTTCATCTTCATCTTCATCTGCCTGGGTGTTTCTGGTTCATATGGATAAAGAGCGAGAAAGTGGGTTTTTTTAATGTGCAACACTAATTAAGATCATACAGATTCTGTCTTTTTTTAATGTGCAAAATAACTTGGTTAACGTGCTCCCTTGATATCCCGTATCATCATTTCAAAATATCTTATTGCTATGATCTCAGTTATTAAATGATATGGAGTAGAAATCAGATCATATTGTTAAAAAAGAGAGATCAGATCATATTTAATTATTATTCTGTTCACTAATAGTATATAAAAATATATGTAGGTTTGTAGAGGTAGGCATGAAGATAGGTTGAAAAGTGGGAATATTTTTCTTTTCTCATTAATGAAGGTTTATAATCAAAAGGGTTGGTTTCCAAACAGCTGAAGGATGGAGAAGGAGTAAATGGCAGGTCAAGTCCCGTAATGTCAGTCCAACAATTAATGGACCCACGACCACCGGCAGCATTAGATGTGAATGAGCCATCGGCATCTCACGACAAGAGGCAAGAATTGTCACCGTCGTCCCTGCCCAACACCACTATGGAAGTCGTTTCGATGGAAGGCGACGGTCGGACGGTTCAGATTCAAGGCAAGCGAGTCTCAGAGCAAGCCTCTGAAGTAGCTCTCCGGAAGGCCAGGGTGTCGGTTAGAGCAAGATCAGAGGCTCCCATGGTAACTAATAGTGTTATTTGCATACTATCTTTTTATTAAGCGGAGAGATAATTACATTTACAAGACCTAATGGTATAGACATTTTTAGTTAGACTAATTAATGAAGGGTAATTATTTTATGCATTTGTTTATACTAGCGCTTTAGTTTTAGGGTTTACGGACTTTGTTTAGAGTTTATAGTATAGTGGTTTTAAATTTACGGGTTTGATAGAATTTAAGGTTGATAAGTTAAAACATAAATTCTTAACCATATTACCCTAAACTTTAAATTCTAAACCTTTACACTAAAACCCTAAACTAAAATCTCACACTCTAAAATTAAGGCGCTTGTGAAACAACAAAAAAATCCACCGACTGTATGTGAGATAATAATCCATTAAGGAATCTCTATACGCATACGATTTTCAAAGAGAGTGTGGAAATGGTGCAATGGGATGAAAATCTTCTGTCCCTTTTCGGTGCCTATGCTTATGTCCCCATGCTCAAAATTAGGTTTAGGATTTAGGGGATTTAAGGTATGGTGTGTTTTTTAGCGTGTAAGGTGTAGAGTTTAGAATTTAGGGTTATGGCTTAAAATTTAATTTTGTAGTATTTTTTAGTGTTGAGGGCATAAATAAGGGCACCGAAAGGGCAAATGATTTTTATCCGGTGCAATGGGCCACTGGCGAATCTATATGTTGTGTGGGGTGGGCCCGTACGCACACTGAAGTTTTCAAAGTTCACACATTTACCTTCAATTTTCTTAATTTTTATGAATTATTCCTAAATTTTTTGTAATATTTATGACTTGTGCCCAGTGCCGTCTCTGGGCATGGGCAAGAGGGCGCCTGCCCAGAGTCCTATTTTTTATAATATTTGATATTAATATTTAATTTTTAATATTTATTATTGGGGTGTATTTTTAAAATTTATTTATTTAACACTTATTATTATGACTCAATTTTTCAATATTTGTTATTAGGGGCATACTCTTAAAATTTAAATTTTCTCAATATTTGTTATAAGGGGTCCAATTTTTTCAATAATTATTATTATGAGCCTATTTTTTCTCAATATTTATTATTAGTGACATACTCTTAATTTTTTTAATACTTGTTATTAGACCCGGTTTTTTCTAATACTTATAATTAGGGGCCCAATTCTCCCATATTTGTTATTAGGGACATTCTCTTAAAATTTAATTTTTTAATATTTGTTATTAGGGGTCCAATAAGGACATGATTTTTTTTCTCTAATATTTGTTATTGGAAACATACTCTTAATTTTTTTTCTAATACTTGTTATTAGGTTAGGGGCCTACTTTTAAAATTTATTTTTTAATATTTATTATTAGGGTCTAATTTTTTAATTCGCCCTTGGGCCACTAAAATCTCAGAAAAGGCTCTGCTTATACCTATCCTGAAATTTTAAACTTTTATGTGTCTACCTTCAAATATATTTTTAGATCAATCACTGGAATTGCGAATACTGAGTTGTTTTTTTGTGGTGCAGATAAGTGATGGGTGCCAATGGAGGAAATATGGTCAAAAGATGGCCAAGGGCAACCCTTGCCCACGCGCCTACTACCGTTGCACCATGGCTGTTGGCTGCCCAGTACGTAAGCAGGTAATAATTTTGTTTTATTTGCGACCGCTACAAACACCACGGCCAGACAATTCAACAAATAATAGACCAAAACCTTGAATTGCAGCACTTTACTGAGATATATAAATCTGAGTTTGGTCTTGTTTTCTTACAGGTACAAAGATGTGCGGAAGACAAAAGCATTCTAATAACAACATACGAAGGAAACCACATTCACCCTCTACCACCGGCAGCTACTGCAATGGATAAAACAACCTCGGCGGCGGCGGCCATGTTGTTATCTGGTTCTACTTCAACCACAAGCAAGGATGGAGTAGTACCAACTAGTTCTGGCTACTTCCACTCTTTACCCTACGCATCAACAATGGCGGCTCCGCTCTTCCCCACCATAACCCTCGACTTAACTCAGGGCCCAAACGCCGTTCCATATATATGCCCCCCGCCGTCCACGCCCACGTTTCCATTACCTTTGCATGGTTACCCTATGTTGGTTCCCAACAAGCTATCTGCATTGCCGGGAATGCAGATGGGGCAACTACGCACTGCTTCTATGGTCGAGACTGTCACGGCCGCCATCGCTTCCGATCCGAATCTCACCGCCGCCTTAGCTGCCGCTATCTCAACAATCATGGGAGGAACGCCACCAACGCCGAGCAACAATGGTGGGGATTCCTCAAATGGGGTCCCTGGTCTTCCGGGTTCACCACAGCTCCCTCAGTCCTGCACCACTTTGTCCACAAACTAGCCAGGGTGATCAAATTTTGCTTAGGTAATTTAGGCCTTTCGGTATCGAAAGAAGCCCATTTTGATCATATTGATGGGTACTTCCACGTTACATATATGATCATATGTGTATAGCCGTAAGAAAATATTTCAGAATCTGATATCAGTGACGGCCTTTTCTCTTGTAAAGATGCTCATACTTTATTTCGTAAAAATATTATAAGTTTATATGTATAACATATACAAGTATTTGACTACTCGAAATCTAACATGTTTAAATACTTAATATCCATTAGATTTTAAGATTATGAATCTCTTAGCACTTAGCACATACTATTAAATTATAGTTGTGGTGTATCAGTTACAAGTGTTGCAGATGTTATATAATGCATTGCGGTTCTCAAAAATCACATTATCTACAAAATATTATATTTATGCATTTTACAACTATATTTTAATATTTTAAAATATAAAAGATAACCTAACTTACCGAGATGGAGCCAAAATTCGAAAGTTGGAGATAAATATAAGTGTTCTTAAAATAGGGAAGGATAAATTTATTATTAATCCATTTTAATTTTTTTATATAATAAAGGTAAAAAAATTCAAGTGCTGCAAGTTGACCTAGTTTCATATAATTCAAAGTTTTAACTTTTATGTCACTACAAAAATAAAGTACATATACCGACGGTTTTGTCTGTCGTTATAAAAATATATTGACTAGTTTATTCCTGACGGCGTTTTATCTGTTGAAATATAATTTTTGTCCGTCGGTAGAGGGTTTAAGACCTTATGCCGACGATTTTTTGTGATTTATCGACAGTTTTCTGTCCGTCGCTATATGTCATTTTTTTTGTAGTGTCGAGTAAACACATTTGATCGGTTAATCAAATTACTCATCTTTATTTTCTCGTATTCCCTTAAATCGTGAGTTTTAGATCCATTATAAACACCCCTTTCTTTCTTTTGGAGTCCCCGTTTTCTTTTCATCTAGGTAGAATTATAATTTTTTTAGATAAATATCATTTTATTCATTCAAGGTCAGGGGTGGAGGGTGTGTGGAGCCAGAGGGGGCCATGGCACCCCCAAAGTTTTGGAAATTTTATATTATACCCTTTAAATATTTTTAAAATTTTAGTTAGCCCCCTCAAAATTTATAAAAAAATCATAAAGCTCTAAAATTTTAAATATTTTTAATTATCTCCCAAAATTATAAAAAAATTTCATTAAACTTTTTAAAAAATTTAGTTAGACCCTCACATTTTAAAAATAAAATTTTCATTAATTCTCTAAAAATTCTTGAAAATTTTGGTTAGACAATTAAAATTTTAATTAGGCCCCCTCAAGCTATAAGGTCAAGATCCGCCACTGTTCAAGGTACCACCCAAATAACAACCAAAAAAAGTTACAACTTGCTACCTATGTCCCGTATATGATGTAATTACAAATTAATCTCATCCCTCCATCAATTTAACTTCTATGAACAATAAGAGAAGAAACAGAGAGAATAGTAAAAAAATATCTGCATTGGAAAAATCATAAAACTGAAGTGCAGAAGTTAGCAGCAACAATAGCCAATAGCTCTAAACTGATAATCTCTTAAATAAAATGTTTATACTTATCGATATAGGATTTAAATGCACATTTTGAGTTATTTAGAGGTTAATTGCAGCGTTGCGTGTCTAATATATATCTTATTGTGGTGTAGTTTTTTTTAATCACGTTATGTTAATATTGTGTCTGAATTATCCTAAAAACCGTTAGGATGCAATATAAATTACGTTGCGTATTGAAAAATACTATAATAAAAAAAAATTACAGCGCTCCGTTAAATATTACTAATGTTGAACACCGCTGAACCCTATTAAATTGATTAATAAATATTAAAAATTTAAGGACTCAACATATAATTATAAATTTTAGTTTAAATAAAATTTTAATTAAATTATTTTTCATATATATAATATTTTTTATTTTTTTAAAAAAATAATTGGATCAAATACCAACCTTAGTCAATTTAAAAAATAAAAACCCTAAACCCAAAACTCAAAATCTTAAACCCTACACCCGAAACTATAAACCCAAACCGTAAACATAAACTCGAAACCTTAAACCCAAAATCCTAAAACCTAAATGAACACCTGAGAAAGAAGGCTATTATCAACCGGGGAGGGTTTCACAGTGAATCAGTGATGGCTTAAACACAGTTTAGCTCATCTCGATTCTTCTTTGAGGAGCCTTGGAACTTGTTTCATCACAGTGAATCAATGAATCATGTACTTGTGATTGATTGAACAATTGTTCTCTAATTTTAAAAATCTCAGTTTATTCGATTCTAGCATTAATTTTTTTAGTAAATCTAAAATCTCCATTAGCAAGTTTGTCAGTAGTTTTATGTTGCTGGTTTCTATACAAAAAGATGATTATACATAATAATTGAGCCTTTAGGCTTGCATCAATGGAGAGATGGATTCTGACAATAGTGGTTGACTAATTGCCATCAGCTTGGATAAATGGTCTTTTTTGAAATTTTGGGTTTCTGAGTATGTTCCATTTAAGCATCAAATTTTGAGGAAATTTAATTCTCCATTAACAAGCTTGCAAGTTTTTTTTATTTTCTCTGAGGTTGTAATGAAAAGAAGAAAAATGTTTATGTTTAACATTTATAAGAGGAAATTTATTGCTATTTTTTGGTTTGCAGATCCTATATGTCTGTTAGAGACTATCGAGCAAAAGAAGTATTGACAGTCCATGGTGTAACAGTGAGATCTTTCAATTCTGATTTACTTTATGAATCTTGGGATGTAACCGATGATTTATTTTTTTGGTTACGAACATTGGATTTAGGCTTTATGATTTCTGGTTTACTATTTATAGTTTCAGTTTTAGTGTTTAAAGTTTAAAATATCAAAAAAAAATCTTGACTATTGTTCACTATACATCTCGAGATTACTTCATGAACTGTGCTACCTTGCTGACAGCATATAATATATCAAGTCTGGTGTGGCAGATGTAGAGAAGAGCACCTAGGGATGAGCACGGGTCGGGTTTTTGGCCCACTCGAATCCGACCCAAAACTAATAATCCTAAAGCTGAACTCGACTCGATCCTGTTCTTTAAAAAATTTGACCCGATCCAAAATAAATATTCTAAACTCGACCCCGACATATAGAAAAAAATTAATTTTAGGGATCTAATTATAAAAAAATAATTTTAAGAGACATAATTATAAAAAATAATAAATTTAAGTACTAAATTGTAAATAAAAATTAATTTTAAAGACCTAATTATAAAAAATATATATATATAAAGAGGGGTATTATTACAAATATCCCTAAAAAATTTAAGGGGAAATTACACTATTAGTCCCGGATCGGGTCGAATTTTTTCACCCTAAAACCCGACCCGAACCCGTTTTTTTTCATAAAAATACCCGACTCGGCCCATCCCTAAGAGCACCTACAACACTTCTGTAGAGTTGAACATCCACAGTTTCAGTACCATCAAACTTGCTCAATTTAGGAGTCATACTCACAGAAGATTCAATATCCTTGGTGTTATCCATATTGTGCATAGTTAGAAGTTCCTGAACATGCTTTTGTTGAGTCAAAAATAAGCCTTCATATGTTTTAGTAGCTTCAAGACCCAGAAAATAATGGATATGCCAAAAATCTAAAAAAAAACTGTTATGAAAAGCCTGTATGATTTGAGCCACTAGACTATCAGAGGAGCCAACAATTTTCCTTCGTATCATGTTAATACCGTTTTCTCTTATTTAAGTATTTTTCAATAAGATAATTATTCTATGTACAAGCGTTTGTAGAAATTTTGTTTACACAAGTACTTTAATTTTAGGGTTTAAAAATTCTATTTAGGATCTAAAGTTTTAAGTGTAGTAGTTTTGAATTTATGGTATGTTGATAAAATTTCAAGTTTAGAATTAAAATTTAGGATTTATAGGTTAAAACTTAAATCCTTAACTATACCACCTTATAATCTAAACCCTAAATTTTAAGCTCTTACACTAAAACTCTTAAACTAAAAACACTATGTTTCAAATTTTCAATTTCAAAAGACGGTTGACGTGACATACAACCGCCCACTGTTTGAGTCACCTACAATTTCTGACACAGGCACTTGATTCCTGAGAAAACAATGGTTTCCTCCACGAACACGTTTTATCACTTTCGGTTCAGACAATACAGAGATTTCTTCAACATCAATGTCTTAAACTGTACCACAAACAGTTGGAACTTGTCAGTGAAGATAAGAATATTCCGTCTGCGGCCATCATAAGGAGAATAAAGCACCATGTCCAAGTTCAATGAACCAACTCTGGGTTGTGACGAATTCAACCTGAAAATACACACAGGTTGAAGCCAGTTGAACCTGTGTGGGTAGGAAATATAAGGGTCCTCGGTTTTCAAGCAGCCTATCCAAATTCCAACCTGACCCAGCAGCCGACGTTTGGTGCCGTCGCTGAGTTCCTCCAAACGCTTCAGTGATTCTTTGGGAGCTTCCGTTGTTAATTAGCTCATAACTTCATTCACTGAAGAGTTTGGAGGAACTCATGGACGCTGCCAAACTAAAAAAACCTCCTTTTCCCATGTTCGAATATTCGAATATTCATTGTTCTAATGATCTTCGTCCTGTTAATGGTAAGATGGAGTTCATAATGCCCCCATTTTCCTCCAAAAGGGATTCAAATTCTAAGTTAGTTCTGTTGTCCTAACTGCTATAGCTAATCCTAGGAGGTACTGCACTGTAATTGCCATATTCATTAAGGTGATTTGCAGACAGGAAGGGAATAGAGCAAGAGCTGAAGCAAATTGTAAAAGAGACGGGAACATTAATATCATATCGAAAAGAAAATATGATTAAGCTTAACCAAGAGTTTACTTCTTTGTCAAGTTGGCATTGCTTGGATGAAAAATCATATAAGAATCCTAAACAGACATTTTAATTTTATACCCTAAATTCTAAACCCATGTACTAAAACCTTAAACCCTAAAATTAAGACACTTAAAGAAATAAAAAAATCTACTACCTGTGTACGAGATAATAATCCTTCTATAAATTATAAACTTCATTCCAAAATAGGTATTTTATTACTTTAAACAAATATATTTTTCGGGTTTTAATTTCATTCGTAACATAACAATATAATAATAAAACTCATGCATACCATATAAACAATGTTACTCAAACCCAAATTTATTTAGGAGAATAACATTCCCTTCTCACTAAAGTTAGTTGACATTTTTCAGAGCCGAATTTTTGTTAGATGTAGCTGTTGTAGATGCTTGAGATCAAGGTCTTATATATGCAAAAAAATTCCGCTGAAAGACTTGCACAAAAAACTAAATGTGCGACATGAGTCAGTTTAATTAATCAAGGCAAAACCCTTGTGAACCAGAGGCGACTAAAAAAAAGAAATAATACAATTATATTAAAAATAATATATTATTCAGAGGATAGGATTCATCATTCCAACGCATGACCTCATGAAGCACATTCCTATGCGGGTAGTGCTTGTGGGATTTGGGTGCATTTCCAATTTATAGTTGGGGGTGATGGTCAAGATATTAGCTAGTCAATTCATTCACCAAGGAAAATTACATTTAATTCAATAAAGAAAATTAAGACTAAAATTGAATAATAAGGAGCAACATCAGAGGACGAGAAGGCAATCAAAAGGAAAAAAAAAAACATTAAAGATTTTACAGTACCAATGACAATATATTCTACGTTTGTAGATAAAACAGCATATATCTATTGTAGCAAAGCAAAATTCTGCCAAAAAGGAAAAACAAAAATCCCAGAAGTTTTAGCAACATGAGTAAGAACTGAATCCTCTCATCATCCGTTTCATGTAACAATTTTAAACTGAAGATTTCTCTGCTCAGAATGGCCAATGAGTATGACCTTAATTGTTGACATCAGCCAGAGGACCATAGGGAAGGAGACGGTTATAAAAATCGAACAAACCTAGTAACTTCTGCCCCAATAAGTCCACTTTTTCGCAGGCTTCCCAGAAGCAAAGCATTTAGTACCTGCACAATATTTTCCTTTGGATGAGAGAAGAATTATACAGAAGACATAATTTCCTATTCCTCTTGCACTAGTATTGTTTCTCTAATTCAAATAACTTTAGGCAATTTACTCGGCACTGCATGCTTATGGAGCAACGGCTTAACGGTTTATAGAAAAACAAAAAGACCACCACAAAATATCCTATTGTTTAAAAGAAGTGTCTGTTTAGATGGGAGCCAAGTACCTTCTGGGAGTTCAGGCTGTTCAAATGGGGTACACAGAGACTTAGCCGCTCCCATCTCACCCTTTGTTCGTGCTTTCACATCTTTCTCCACCTCCTAAATATCCAAAACATAAAACTGTCTTTTAAGAAAATGAGCAAGATGTCTGGAGAGATTTAAATATATCCAACTCACTCTAGTGCCTAACAAAACACTTCAGTTTGATGATGCGATTCAGAGATGAAGGGTAACATATAAGAAGCAAAACAACATCGATAAATGCTAAATTGTCATCATCCTGTAAATAATAAGGATTCTGCAAATTCAAGTCGTACCTCCTCATCACACCAAGGAGCTAAGATCAGTTTCTTTTGTCCAAGAGCTTTTGCAAACTCATCCCAAGTTTTTACAACTTCAATGCAGGCATCTCTCTTTTGTTTTGCAACGTCAAATAGGTTCTGTTGAACCTTATCCAACATTCCTTTTACTTGTTCAACCAAAAAGACCCTAGAGATGTCAGTCTTATCTCCATTGTCGCGGCGAACCACACGCACCTGTACAATAAAGCACATTTTAGTTGAAACAGTATAGTTATAATAGGAGAATAATAAATAAAAGAATTGAAGGAAAGCAGCAATAAGGACAAGGGGTAGGGATTAACTTGATTATTTGCCAAGTCTCGGGGTCCTATTTCAATCCTTAGGGGAACACCTTTCATTTCCCAGTTTGAGTACTTCCAACCAGGTGAGTAGTTTTCTCTAAGATCAGCTTCAGCACGAATACCAGCATCCGAGAGGGTTTCCACAGTGGCAGCGCAGGCGTCAAAGATGCCTTGAGTATTTGCATCTTTGTAAGGCACGGGAATCACAATAACTTGCAAAGCCGCTACTTTTGGTGGCAGCACTAAGCCTTTGTTATCCCCATGAACCATCACCATTACCCCAATCTAAAAAAATGAAGAAAAAAGTGGGCAAAGAGAGCAGAATGGCAGGAATAAGGAGAAAAGAATAAATGGAAATTGTATGAGTGGTTAAGGATTCTTTTCACTTCCATACCTGTGTAATCGCCTAACTCAGCTAAAATACAAATGACAGGATGGGATCACAAGGAACTTGAATTAACAGATGCTAAGAACATTCAAAGAGAAAAAGTTTACCGTTCGGGTGCTATAAGCCCAGGAATTCTGCCAGACCATAGCCTTCTCCCCCTTATCATTTTCATAATTTATCTCAAACATTTTCGCGAAGTTTTGTCCCAAACAATGTGACGTTGCACCTTGAATACCACGTCCAGTATTTGGAATAAATGCCTATAATGTTAATATCAGATAAAAAGCTCCTCAATTTAGATTACAGCACATTTATGAAGCAAATAATTTATGTTCATTGATTATGGAAACAAGTAAAGATTGTTATAACATGCTTGATCATGCTATACCTCGACGCTAGTTGTGTAAAGTCCACCAGCAAATTTCTCCAGTTCACTCTTCCTGCCTTTTGTGACAGGAATAGCCAAGAATTCTTCATATATACGTCGGTAAAGCTCCAATATTTGAAGAACCTGAAGTATGACAAATTCAGATACATCAAAAGAGATCCAGCAGATATTCTTCAGTGATAATTCAAAAGGCAAGCCAAGTAAAATTTGTAAGAACATGAACTATGACAATTTGAGTAGTTAAACATTGCAGAAACCAAAAATTATTGAAAGATTAAAAAAAATTAATTGTTGAAACATGTGGAAGAGCAAAGGATCAGCCATACAAAATCTCCTTTTACTTTGACCTTCCCAAGTTCATTGTGCTCCAACAGTTTAATGGACAAACTTCACTTCTCTACAGTATAAATATTGCTGAAATATAAAAAAATTAAGACTAGTACCTCTGTGTCTGCCTCTTCCTTTGTTGCAAAGGCAGTGTGCCCTTCTTGCCATAAAAATTCACGACTCCTACAATCAAGCAGCAAGTTAGTAGTGACCAATCCATCCTCAAATATTTTAAATAAAATCCCTAGCTTGCCATCAAAGGAATTGAGATTAATAAAGTTGACCGAGTTTAACTACCTGATAAATGGTGTGGGGTTGCTAAATTCCCATCGAACAACATTGCACCACTGGTTAAGTTTTAAAGGTAAGTCGCGGTGCCCTCTTATCCACTTAGAATAATAGGGATACATAACTGTCTCACTAGTTGGGCGGATAGCAATTGGCACCTCCAAGTCAGACTCACCAGATTTTGTCACCCAAGCAACCTGATTAAACAAAAGAATACTAAAAATTGGACTGAAGAAAAAAATATTGATAAAATAAAGAAAGTACAAACTTCAAGCTGAGGTGAGTTAATCATGCCAAAAGATAATTAGTTCTCACCTCTGGAGCAAAACCCTCTATGTGATCCTTCTCCTTCTGCAAAACGCCTGGAGACACAAAGACAGGGAAATAGCAGTTCTTGACTTTCATCTTCTTGATTTCAGCATCAAAGAATATCTACAATTGCACACGATGGGTAAGTTAAACAGAAGGAAAGGAAACAAAGATCGAGAAACGACATCCATAACCTACTTCCCCTTGTAATTAATAAACACTTATTTACGAAATAAATTGAAGCACATGAAGGTCATATGACTCACTTGCATGATCTCCCAAATTGACATTGCCCATGGCCTAAGAATATAACAGCCAGAAATGTCATAGTACTCAATCATTTCACTGTTGACAACAACCTGTAAAAACAAAATGATTATATAATAATAAGATATGAATATCCAAACAATTTAGTATGAAAAACACTAATGCATTGCATGTTTGCTACAAAATATACCTCCGAGTACCATTCCCCAAAATTCTCATCCTTGGTAAAGGAGAGACCCAAACCAGTCTCCTTCTTCACTTCCTTCTTTTTCCCTCCTGAAATATCAACAACGACAAAGCATTCACAAACTTAGAAACCACCACACCTTTATGCACACATTAATAATAAAACCCAACCCAGCCGAGCCGAGCATATATATATATACACTTACCACCGCCAGACTTTTTCTGCTCCCCTCCAGCCATATCACAAACTTCAAGTAAAAAAAACACAATAAAACATAAAGATTAGAAGAATTAGAAACAGCGTATCTGCAATCAGTTTCAAAGCCAAAATCACCATTATTGCAAAATAAAACCACTTCCCTAGTAATTACACATATTGTTACAGTCCATTACTTGATGAATATAGAATCTATATAAGCATCTGTAAATACTCTACTAATTGGAGTAGAAGAGACATGATTAGTGAAGCAATTATTCATTACTTTTACTGCGTTGACCAACTTTCAAATCCGAGATCTGAAAGCGATTGTTCCTGGAGTGTCCAAAGACCAAAATTCTTGGACGCTTTACAAAAAGGATGAATAACATTCAGGTTAAAACTCAGATTTGTAGCTATAAATCATCCCATGAAACAAAAAATTGCTTAATTATTATCAGATTTTAAGATTGGTTAAATTTAGGAAGGTGGAACTGGAAATAGAAATGAAAAAAAAAAGGAACTGAGAGAAGAAAGACGTGAAGCCTTACCTAGAATGGTGGTGGATGGTTTGCTTTGGTTTGCCTTAGCTTATTGTCTCGGCACAGTGAAGAGAGGAGAATGTAAAAATAAAGGAAACGAAGATGAGCGGCGGGGAGGAAGATGATAAAACCCTGGATTTGATTCGCTTGGGCTTGGAAACGGGGAACCCGTTTAGCGGGTAAATTAAAGTCGTACGGGTCAGCGGCTCCAAATCTGTTTACTATTTTTTTTAAATAAAATATTATTGTCCATGGGAGTGACAGGGTAGTGGCAAACATATGTTTATAAAATAAAAGATTTATTATTAAAAATATATCAAATTAGAACTCAATAAGTGTTGAAAAGACGGATGATATCCATCTCAGGAGACACGAGTTTAATCGCAATGTCTGCAAGGTGTATGTGCTTTGTCAAACGGTTAAGAATATTTATGAACAGATTCTACCTTGTAATCACTTCCAGACTATTCCAAAATAAATATATACCAACTTATTAATGTGTTTCGTTTACAAAATGAGATGCAGGTAGGGATGAGCACGGGTCGGATCGGGTAGAGTGTAAACGAGCTGAGTCGAGCTTGAGTAGTACTAACCTCGACTATGCTCGTTAAGAATTCGAGTCGAGTTCGAGCTTGAGTAGTTTTTTAACGAGCTTTGACCTAGTCAGACTCGAGTAGCTCGCGATCTGTCTCGTCTCATTTAAAGCCCTATTAGGGAAAAAAACTTGATACACAAGTTGTGTAAACTAAAGTTTATACAAGCTTGTTACTTTTAGAGTTTATGGTGTTTATTTAGGGTTTAGATGTGTATGTTGTTGGGTTTAGAATTTAGATTTTAGGGTTTAGGGTTTATGTGTTAGGATTTTAGGTTTAGGAATTTAAATTTTAAATTTAAAAAATTAAAAAATTTAGTATATTATATTTTCGAGTAGCTCGCGAGCTTTTCGAGTTGAGTATTGAATAGCTTGACTCGGCTCGTTAAGAACTCGAGCCGAGTTTGAGTTCGAGTCGAGTCCATCCGAGTCGAGTGTTGGTCGAGCTTTGACCAAATCGAACTCGAATAGCTCGCGATCTGTCTCGTCTCATTTACAGCCCTAGAATCGGGTTTTTGGTCGACTCGAAAATAATTATCTTAAATTCTAACCTGTCTCGACCCCATCCTTTAAAAAACTTGACTTGGTCCGATATGATCCGAAAATTATGTACCTTAACCAGAAATCGGTCCGATATATAAAAATAATTAAAATTTTAGGAACCTAATTATTAAAAAAAATTAAGAACCAAATTGTAAATAAATAAAATTTCAATTTTAAGGACATAATTGTAAAACATATAAATAAGAATATTATTACAAACATTTTTAAAAATATAAGAAAAATTATATTAATAGTTTCGGGTCGGATCAAAATCTGACCAGGTCAAATAAAATGTCCATCCCTCAATGAAGTATGTCAATTTTTATCAAAAAATTATAGAACGATGTTCATGAAGTTGATACAAGATTAAGATAATAATTTATGTAACTGGATAATGACATATGGTTTGTATAATTATAATAATTTTTAACATTTTTAATGCGATTCTATAATAATATATGTTTTATTTTTAAAATTATAAATTTAACACGTCTTGTAAATAAAGTTGTTAGATCTTGAATCTTCTAAAAAATAGAATGATTAATTTTAATTTAATTTTCAAGTTGGAATGATGGTAAAATTTAGAGATTGAAATTTGAACTTTGAAGGTAATTTTATACAAATATTCTTTTTTATAATTAATTAATAAAATAACTTTAAACTTGATTATTTAGAAAAATGACTTCTTTCAATTCACGTAAAGCGAATTCCTATCTTACAGCCAGCGAGTTTTTCGATAAGTTGAAGTTTTTCGATAAATTGAACTCGTTTTCACAAAACGAGAGTTTAATGTTGAGTAGGTTAGTAAAAAAGAAAAAAATAATAATTTATTGTATATTTTTTTACACAAAACTCGCTTTTAGTTAAGCACAAATTTTAATACTCAAACTTTTGGTAAGACGCGAGTCTGGGCTAGTGGACCAAAAAGGAATCATTTTTCTAAATAATGGGGGTTATTTTTCTAGTTAATTATAAAAAAGGAAATATTTGTATAAAATTGCCAAGTTTGAATATCCTAAAAATAAATCATAATCTCGTGGTATTAGATAAGTTCTTTTCAAAAATCTAATGACAAATTAAAGTTAGGAGACAATGAAAACAATCTTAGTGTACGAATCTGGGCATAAAAAATTCAAAGTGAGAAATTATTAAATGAACCGACTACGTATCTAAGGTAATATCTGTTCTTAATGAGTATTAAACCCACAACTTTGAGGAGATAAAGAACATTAACTCGCTAATCACTCGTTTTAAAGGTTGTTCGACAATTATTTTACAATATTTGAAATAACCATTAGTATCTCCAATTTAATGATCAATTAATTCAAATAAAATACACAAAAATTGTTATAAAAATAATCCTATCAACCTAGTTTATTCTATTAACAATATCAAAATTCCAACAGTAAAAACATTACTCTAATTTCCTTATTTTGACTCTTCCGAATTACAAGAATGGCATTAGAATCTGATTTTCCAGAGTAAAACCTACAAAATGGCATAATAATATATATATATATATATATATAATAATGACACCAGGCACTGCTCTACCAAAACATTTTCAAACTTTTATGAGTTACTATGAAGTATAACTGATCCTTTGAAGTTATTAAAAAAATGTTAAAAAAGAGCTAGAAAAGGGGGAAATGATTAAAAACAAAGAGCAGAATGATTCCAATAAATGGCTGTTGGATGCAACTCACTGTAACTCCATTCGTTTGGAGGGATTTTAACCCCAAAATATCTAAACCGTCTCTTAGACTGGTTCCGGTGGCACTACTTTTAAAACCCGAATCCATTCGCAGAAGCTCGGATCATCGAAATGTATAAAACTGCTTTTCAGTTTTGTCCGCTGTTCTGTTGTTAGGGTCCGAAGTTGTGGGAATCTTGCCTCCTGCATCAGTATCACACAATAAATATGGATTCAGCACAAAGGGGCTAAAAGCTAACGGGGCTTCTACATTTTTTGTTTTTTTGTTTTTTCTCTTACCTGCTCGTAAGGAGGATCCTTGTGTGCTGGTATCAGCCGAGAAACAAAATACCGAGCCTGAGAGCTCCCCTCCTGCAATGGAATCATATCATTAGATTCTTCTCTAGCAACTGCTAACAAAATAAACACACAACATTGCACAGCTAATATAGTGCAGGGATCAATCAAGGAAAAACAACCTTGAATGCAAGGATCCGAGGCGCTGGAAATCGCAACTCTGTGAGCTCTTCTGCCAATGTTCTACAAGCTGCCAAAGCTGCTGCACTTCTTCCTTCGTCAGCTGCGAGTTCAGCACCCTGAAGCCACGGGGACATGTTTATTATTATTTCCAGAAAATTAAATAAACCTAGCTTTTAACCCACCGATCAGTCTCTTTCAGGACACACACATGCCATGTAAACACATACAAGTGGAAGAACGGTGAATAAGAAAATGCATACATCCAAGGCAGATAGTCTCGGGGTAATATATATATATACACACAGAGGTTTACCATACAGAATTTCATTCAGAGTGACAATGATATAAACATGTTAGATGGATGACATAGCTATGACCACAATTACTTTGTGCATTTAACAAAGCACGAACAGCTTCTTAGTTCCAGTCCTTCCCTTCCCTCTACACCAGGTTACATCACTTTTCTACGGTGCCCTGATATCTATACAACTGGGCTATATGGTGTTCATGAAAAGTATAGAAAAAAATATAACAGTCTTTGCTTGGAAATTGCCTCCAAACTAAATATGTTGACAGATCTCTATTCAATCACAAAGCAAAACTGGATCCTTTATAACACAGAAGGGCATGCCAGACGCATAAATCAGAGATGATAACATAGGAGCAAAGATATCCAGAAAGAAAATATAGCAAAATATATAAAACATGACAAAGCTAAAAGACGGGTTGATTTACATACCAACCAAATGAACACATCTGTACCATGGTCTAGAACAACAGCTGTATCAGACTGCATGGCAAGATCATAAGCGGGCAATTCTTCAAAAGTGCCTCCTTCCCGATGCATAAGACAGCGAGGGGCAATCATGCGAAGTGAAAGATCAAAGGATGCATTCAAAAACAAATTCCGCAGTACAGACCTCTCATCTTCATGACCAACTATACTTCCCAACAGTGGGCCCCTCCTAAGATGGAATAGAAGCTCAGGTAGTAAAGAAATTTCTTTTGGGAACCGGTAAAGCTTTGACTTCGGCACCTGAGACCCAAATTTTAAAGCGATGTCTTTGACTCTTTCATCTATTGTTGCCTGCATATCAATCGCATCAGAATAACTTTTTGCTCGCAACAGAGTCCTCTTGGAAATTATGACTGCAGCCACTTCATCTTGAACACTTTGAAGATAGGCTGAAACACTATCCACAGTTGGCAATCTGATAGTAATCACTCTAGCTATATCAGCATGATAAACATTTGAGTATCGTATAGCAAACTGGAAAAATACATAATCACTCTTTAAGTCATGTTTATTCTCCAGCGATATTGAGAAGCATTGTGTTTCTTCAACACTCAGCAATTGAATACATAGAGAAATATCATTTTTAAAGGTTTCATGGGTGTCTATATGTGCCTCTTCACCAGGACCTACAACCTGAGTAACAAGAATATCATCAGAACAGCGTATCTCCAACAAACCATGGGAACCAGCAGCTCTGGCAGATGCCCTTTGCAAGTTTACACCAAAGGCTTCACCAAAGTCATCATGAAGAATCAACACACCTCCTGAAGCATTTGCAAGTGGCTGCAGCACAGGAACCCTTACAGGGCACGTCCCAGCACATAGAAGGTCAACCACTATGTTATGTTGATGAGCCTCACGACCAATGCGCTCCATCCATTTCAATGCTGTCTTTTCTCTATGAGGATAATTAGGGTGAGTATAAGAATGAGGGACAGACCCAGGACCATAAGTATTTGGTCCACCAGCACAAACAATGATCCTGCTATTGCCACCTGGCCTTTTAACTAGACCTCGAGACATATCTACAGATGGTCCTTGAATAATTGCCATCGCAACCTCAACAGCAGCACCCAAGCACCTATCCCTTGACGCTTCCGGAACATTCAACTTGTATGGCCTTAATGAAGAGAATATTAGGTGTGCAATCTCTTTTGAAGCATGCATTGGTGACAAGTAAATACCAGTTCCATAAATCAAACCTTTCAAGGACTCCTGAGTTGGTGAAGTGCCACCTGGAATCACATCAGCAGATGCTATGGATTCCTCCGAAAAGTCATAGACTGATACTGTACGACCATACAAAATTATTCCTATTCTAGTTGTTGATGGCACTGAGTCGACAAATGCATGCAAGGAGCTCTGTAAATGCTGAAGGTGTGGTTCATCTAAACATTCATCTATAACAAGAACAACTGGTGCAGAAGTTCTGGAATCAGTAACTGGCACAAAACTTGGTCTCTTATTACCAGTTTGAATAAAATCAACCAAAGGACATGACAGCTCGGGAAAATTACAGAGCTCTTCCTTGCTGGATGCTACGTATTCACCTTCACTTCCATTTAGATTCTGGCAGATTACACACTGCCATTGGCCAGAGCCAATTAGTATATTGGAATAAAGATTTGAATAAGCTCCACAATTACGGCATCGATGAGGATCACGTTGTATCACTTGAGGACCTGCTGAAGTTTCCCTCCCAGGAGAAACCAATACTCCAAATCCTAAACTAGGTAGATTTGCTAGTTTCTTTTGTTTCAACACCTATACAAATAGTGCGTATAATAATAGAACGGTTAAATTCAATGATATGTACAAATCAAAAATTTCAGAAAAGAACATTGAGACTTAGGTACCAAAAGCATAGAAAATTGACTGATAAAAAACATTTCAATCCAAAAAGAATAAAAAGATACCTTACGAGCTGAGAATAAAACACACGGTGACTCTCCAGCAGGCACCGATTCCTCCATAGCACCACCGGGAAGTTGTTGTTGAAGCTCAATTGACCCATTTGAAAAATGGGGAGGTGAAGATGTGGGCAAAGACGAACCTAATGAGAGAGCCACCGGCTGAGGAGTTGAAGGGGACGTTCGGAAAGGCACTGCGGCAGGCCGGACTGGCAATGTAAATACAGGAGGGCCGGGGGGAGTACTCAAATGGGGATTAGAGCTTCCAGTTTTGACCCCATTTTCCGGTGATAGCATAATTGGATTCTTTATTGAAGGGGAAGCGATATGATCTGGTTGTAAATTTGGTGGAGTAAATCTAGCTGCTCCAGGTGAGATTGTCGGAGCAGCGGTAATTGGACTTTTATCAGGATTAGATGAAGGAGAAGCTTGTGGTGGAGTAGCCATTGCAATTGAATCGAAAGTTTTCCTCAGCTGAATATCTAGAACAGCGAAACAAGGGGACTAAAACGAGATAATGCAATTCCAGTAAGAGAACAAAGGAGCAGGTTTAATCTTTTGCCAAGAACTCCGACGCAGTGTTCACACCAGAAAGCGGAGACACAAAACCCCATAAACAAACAAACGAGAATAGATTTTGAAGGAAATCCGTCTCAAGAAACCCAAAGCAAATGCAAGAATTCAATCAAGATTGAAGAATTCCCACAGGTAAATTCATCACAATTCACATTCCAAGATATCAAAAAGAAAAAAAAGGACTTGATCACTTAGTTCTCCATCTTCACCTCAATTCAAGCTTCAATACAATCCCTTATTCTAAATCTATTAAAAACCCTGGAATTAAATCTAGGGTTTTATGCATAAAATAGAAAGAAAAAAATAAGGAAATTTCGTACCTGATACGAGAGAAATGAGAAAGGAAGGAGAATCTTTTTGTTTGAACTATCATCGACTTGGAATCATAATAATCTTTGACTCATTTTAATCGAACTCACTGATCCAGGCGAATTTTTCTACTCAGATTTGATTTGACTGAAATCATAATTTTATAAATTTGATTAAATTTAAATAAATTTCAAATAAAATAAAATTTTAATTATAAAATAAAATCGAATGGATTGAATTAGGGGTGAGCTTCGATGGAGTCGAGTAATTTTTTTTTGAGTTATTCGAGTTGACGGGTTATTCGAGTTGACGGATCATATTTTACAACTTAAACTTTATTTGAAATTTTTTCGGTTCGAGTCGAGTTCGAGTTCTTATACAAATTTAATTGTAATTATTTATCATGTTATAATACAATTTGATTCTAATTTAAACGACTTTCTCTAATCATATAAGATATACATACATATTTCTTCATATGTGACATATATTTCTTCATATGTGACATATATTTCTTCATGTTTTTTATATTTGTATATATATACTAGGAAAAGTTGAGAAACTCGACTCGAACTTAAAATCTATCCACTAATTACTAAAAAATTCAAGTTATTCAGATTCCCATTTTCCAACTCAAATTTTATTTGAAATTTTTTTTATTCGAGTCGAGTTTATGCAACTTAGAGTCGAGTCAAGACAAGTCGAGTTTTTTCGTCTCGAGTCGAATCAAAAAAATCAATTTTTTCGAGTCTAATCGAGTTCTACTCACCCCTAGATTGAACAACTCAATTTTTTTTTAGTAATTAATGAATATAAAATAAGAATAGTAGACAAAAAATACTTCACTCACCTCTGCTTAATTAGAATGTTCTGAATTTGAGGACCGGTTTTACACATGAGCATATTATAGGGATGGTTAGTATAATTAACTCTTTTTTCTTTCACTGTTGGCACGATCGCTTCTTCTCATTGGTTGGCAATATGAAGTATGACGTGTTTTTCTATTTGTACGACACCGTTTTAGTTTCCGTCGTGTCAAATTCTCTGCGCAAGGATTCCGTATTCACAAAATGGACAGTCCCGTAAACCAACGGCTATTTTACGGTTTGTTTAAGGGAATTAAACGCCACCGTTTGATTTACTTCCTATAAGCCGGCTAATATTTAACTTTTTAAATATTTTAGAGGTTTAGGTTAGAGTTTAGGGGTTTATGTTGCATGATGTAAAATTCAGAGTTTATGTTTAAAGTTTAGGGTTTATTGCTTAGGGTTTAGGATTTAGACCGTTAAGATTAAGAGTTTAAGTTTTAAATTTTATAGTTTAAATAGTAAGAATTGTGTAATTTTTTACACAACTTATTTATCAAAATATAACTCTTTAATTAAATATGTAAAACACTTATTTTGAATCGATTAGAATTTATCAATAGTCATAACTTGTATAGATTGTACTGATAGTTGTATATAAAAATAAAAAATTAAAGAATAAGTTTGTCCATAAAGTAAACTTAAATTAATATTAATGTTGTCTTTATTTTTTATTGTAATAATTTTGTCTTTAAAATCAATTAGTTGTTTCAATTTTACCTTCGAATTCCTTTAATTGTATAAAATTTTCTCTAAAGTAATCTCAAATAATCGAGATAAAATAATTTCAAGGGTAAAATTGATGCAATTAAATGAATTTGAGTGTAAAATTGATGCAATTAAAAAGTATAGACAAAATTATTGATTTGAGTTTACTTTATAGACAAACTTACCACTTAAGCCAAAAATAAATAATTTTTTAATAATTTTAAGGTGATTATAAGTTAATATCTGTTCATACATATTTTTAATTTTTTGACAATACATGCGTCTAATAATAAATAATTTTCCTAATTTTCAATTGCATTGTTTTTATCTCTTAAATCCATCATTTAAGTTATTTATGCAATAACATACACGTGTTAAAATTTTAATTACACGTCTCAAATATGTAATATGTGAGAGGTGACGTTTAACTAGGGATGGGCATGGAACCCGGACCCGACGGGTTTCGACCCGACCCGGCCCGATCGGGTCGGGTATTTTTATGAAAAAAATCGGTTCGGGTCGGGTCGGGTTTTTGTGTAGGGTGAGGTCGGGTCGGGTCGGGTTCGGGTTTTAGGGTGAAAAAATCCTACCCGACCCGGGACTAATAGTGTAATTTTCCCCTAAATTTTTTAGGGATATTTGTAATAATACCCTTTTTTATATATATATTTTTATAATTAGGTCCTTAAAATTGATTTTTTATTTATAATTTAGTCCTTAAATTTATTATTTTTTACAATTAAGTCTCTTAAAATTATTATTTTTACAATTTAGTCCCTAAAATTGATTTTTTTATATAGGTCGGGTCGGAGTCGGGTTTTAAGTATTTATTTTCGGGTCGGGTCGGGTTTTTTAAAAGATATGGTCGGGTTGGTTCGGGTTTAGGGTTAATATTTTCGGGTCAAGTTCGGGTGGGCCAAAAACTCGGCCCGACCCGTGCCCATCACTACGTTTAACACCTAAATTGATAATTGTATTGATGAAAATAATTTGATTGAAATAATACTTATATTTTAAAGATTATATCCACTTATATTATATAAAATTTATTTATTTTTATATTTTTTTTAACCGTAGATAAAGATAAATAAATGACTGAGATTATTTATTTATTTTTTCTCTTTGAAAATTTACATCTGCCTAGATTATATAAAATGATAAATACATCTGAAGTGTAAGACTACGAAATTATTTCCCTAGATTATATAAAATAAGGACGAGTCTATCACGCTCGATGAGCATTGTTGAGCACCATTAACGATAAATAGCGCTAAGCACCATTAAATTAATTTATAAAGCTTAAAAATTTAAGAACTCAGCGTATAATTATAAATTGTTTAAAACAAAATATTAATTAAATTATTTTCTATATATGTAATATTTTTAATTTTTTTAAATAATTGGATCAAATACCAACTTTAGTCAATTTAAAAAATAAAAAATCCGAAACCGTAAACTCGAAACTCGAAACCATAAACCCGAAACCCAAATCCTGAACCATAAAGTTGAAACCTTAAATCATAAACATGAAACCCGGAACCCAAATCCTGAACCATAAACTTGAAACCATAAATCATAAACATGAAACCATAAACCCTAAATTCAAATATTGGGTTTCGAGTTTAGGGTTTAGGGTTTATGGATTGTGGTTTATTGTTTAGTGTTTTGGGTTTCATGTTTTAGGTTTTGGGTTTAGTGTTTTAGGTTTAGGGTTTATAGTTTAAGATTTAGGGTTTTTATTTTTTAAAATTGACTAAGGTTGATATTTGATCTAATTATTTAAAAAATTAAAAAATATTATATACATGGAAAATAATTTAATTAATATTTTATTTTAAATAATTTATAATTATATGTTGAGTCTTTTAGATTTTTAATCTTTATAAATTAATTTAATATTACTTATCGTTAGTGGTGCTCAACGGTGCTAATCGAGCGTTGTAGAATTTTTCGTAAAATAATAAATATGTCTGCCTAGAAATCACATATACGGACTTTTGAGATAATATTAATATGAAAGACAACTAATAAAAAAATAAAGACAACCTCAAATTTCAAATATGAACCAAAATAGGAACTCAACAAGTGCCCAATAGAAAAGCGGATGATGTTTATTTTAGGAGAAACGAGTTTAAATCGCTTTGTCTACAGTCTACATGGTGTATACACATTGTCAAAGAGTTAAGAATATTTATGAGCAGATACTGCATTATAATCACTTTTAGACTATTAAAAAAAGGATAATTATCCTATACACTGGTGGTGGATTTTTTTTGTTTCCACAAGGGTCTCAATTATATGTTTAATGTTAGTGTTTAGGGTTTAGAGTTTAGGAGTTTTGGTGTATGTGTCTAGAATTTAGGGTTTATGTTTAGAATTTAACATTTAGGGTTAGAATCTAGGGTTTAAGGTTAGAGTTTAGGTTTTAGGGTAATATAGGTAGGAATTTAGGTTTTAACCTATAAACCCTAAATTTTAACCCTAAACACAAATTTCTATCAACAACCCCTAAATTCAAAACTACTACATTTATACCCTTAAACTTTAAACCCTAAACAGAGTCCCTAACCCCTAAAACTAAGACACTTGTATAAAAAAGTTTCCACAAGCGCTTGTGTATAGAATAATTACCCTTAAAATAATATAAACCAAATAGAAGAAAAAAAGTAAAATATAGGGTTAACTACACCACTGACCACCGAACTAATTGGGGATTCCTATTTTGACCACCGAACTAACAAACTCGTCAATCAGACCACTGAACTTATAAAACCAACCTATTTTGACCACCGCCGTTAAAAACTTAACGGTGGGGTGACGGAACTGCCACGTGGTAGCTTATCGAAATTTTTTAAAATCACACATTTGGTCCCTATTATTTACCTATTAAATCAATTTGGTCCTAATTTTAATTTAATTAAATAAAATCAATCAACCAACCAGTTGACGACACGTGTCACCACTTGATTGGATAAATTTATTCTATTTTTTATTTAATTTATTTAATAATTTTCCACCCAATCATGTGGTGACACGTGTCACCTAATTGGGTGAAAATTTAAAGAATTAAGATGGCTGGGAATCGAACCCACAACCATCAACAAAATTCACCATCACTCACTCTACCACTAGGCTAAGCCTTTCTATTGTTTCAAATATGCTAACTTATTTATTTAGTGGCATATTGGGTTTCCCTGTTCTTCTTCCTTATTACCAGAAAGAATTTACGATCTAGGTATACTGAGTTTGAAGGGGCAGTTCCTTACCGACCTGCTGAAGACATGACATTTGCAGTTGCAAGGTTTATACAGAAAAAATTTACGGTGTAGGTATACGGATGGGGCTGTTATTGGGTGTTTTGGTGCGGCTGGCATTGGGGGTTGTCTCTGCAACGATAATGGAAAAATATTGATTTCTTTTTCTAAATCTGTCGATGTTACAGATCCGACATCCGTAGAATTATTGCCAATCCTTGAAGCTTGTCGTTTGTTCAAGAATTATTGTTGGAGTCAGTCTAAGTCTCATATTATTGAATGTGACTTGAACCTTGATGTTAATTGGTTGACGCATCCTCATATCTCTCCTACAGTTTTCAAACCTCTGTGTTGTCTTGCCTAAAGCTTTGTGAAAGTTTGAATTGGTGTATCCAGCTCGTTCCTAAAGATCTAAGCTCTTCAGCAGACTGGTTGGCCAAATGAGGAATCTTTAGAGAAGCTAATTTTGTTTGTATTGAGCCAAATTGGTCATGCCAGCTCTGTTTCGTCTTCAGCATGTCGGTAAGGAACTGCCCCTCCAAACTCAGTATACCTAGATCGTAAATTCTTTCTGGTAATAAGGAAGAAGAACAGGGAAACCCAATATGCCACTAAATAAATAAGTTACCATATTTGAAACAATAGAAAGGCTTAGCCTAGTAGTAGGGTGAGTGAGGGTGGATTTTGTTAATGGTTGTGGGTTCGATTGACGAGTTTGTTAGTTCAGTGGTCAAAATAGGAATCCCCAATTAGTTCGGTGGTCAGTGGTGTAATTAACCCTAAAATATAATTGCTAACGGCTTCGTATGATCAAACGGTTAAAGCAGTCATTTTCTCAAATAATACATTAAATGTTGGGCGAGTTTATGGTGCGACTAAAAAATGATAAGTTTCAAAATTTGTCTAAAAACCTGAAATATCGATACTAGTCAAAAATTATAAAAAAAATCAATTTAAAATATTATCAAAAATTATAACATTTTAATTTTTAAGTTATTGAACAAATTTCAAAATTTACCAAACTTCACCTTGAACACACTTTAGACTCCCCGTATTTAAATAAAGGGACATGGACATGGATTTCAGTTGTGGAATCACCCATGACGTTTACCCGACAACAGAAAGATGGTGTTGTCTGCTGGATTGATGGTCAAATATGAATATTAAATTCAGATTCTATCATATACAATAAATATTGTAAAGTGCAGTGTATACACGAAGCATGACTCTATGTCTCTATCTAATGCATCCTTATAATAAAACTTATAATTACATAAAAAAAACAAATAAATTAAGAAGGTATTTTATGCAGTGGAAGCAGTCATGTGAAGTGCAACCAAAGAAGCATAGAAACCATCTTTGATGTTTATCAATGTGTCGTGTTTCCCTTTCTCTACAATCACACCGTTTTTAACCACCGCGATGACATCTGCGTTTTTTATCGTCGACAGCCTATGAGCCACCACCACCGTCGTGCGGTTCAACATGACTCTATCTAATGCATCCTGAACCACCCTCTCCGATTCAGCATCCAATGCACTCGTTGCCTCGTCTAGTAGCAGTATTTTTGGACTTTTAACTATGGCTCGTGCAATGGCTACCCTTTGCTTTTGTCCACCTGACAATTGAACTCCTCTCTCGCCTACTACAGTATCGTAACCCTGGATGACAAGAAAGTTCGATTACCGATTAATTGTGTGATGGTCCCAATGTGATTGTATGAACGAACAGTGTTAAACCTGGATTTTTTAATGAGATCTAACCTGTTGTAATGAACTGATGAACTTGTGAGCGTTGGCCAACTCTGATGCAGCTAATATTTCTGCCTCGGTTGCATTTCCTCCTTTTCCATATGCAATGTTGGAACGGATTGTGTCATTAAACAAAACAGGCTCTTGGCTCACTAGACCCATCTGTTGCCTCAACCACTTCAATTGGAGGGTTTGGATTTCCACTCCGTCGAGAGTGATGAATCCAGAGTCGGGATCGTAAAATCTTTGCAATAATGAAATCACTGTAGATTTGCCACTCCCACTTTCTCCAACCAAGGCAACAGTCTGAAAATAAAAGGTTGACATATTAGTACTACATATGATTTAGTCTTCTGTTTATAAATGAGTTCATAATGGCAATGTAGTTACCTTGCCGGCATGAATAGACAAGCACAAGTCTTCGAATATTTGAATGTCTGGTCTTAATGGATACTTGAAACTGACATGACGAAGCTCGATATCTCCCTTAACGTTTTCTAGTGTCGTCCCGGATTCGTCGCTTGGGTCTATCTTAGACTCGCGGTCAATAATTGCAAATATGGAGGCAGCAGCTGACTTGGCTTTGCTAGAATCAGGAGCAAAGGAGCTTGATTGTGAAATTCCAACAGTTGCCATTGTCAAAGCGAAGAAAACCTGAGGAATCAATGTTAGTCGCAGTATCATAGAGACACACATAGAGAAAAGGTCTTAAATATGGACTCACTTGTAAAACATCGGAGAAAGTCGCATTGCCACGCTTGACAAGCTGAGCTCCCGCATAGAAACTGGTTGCATAAACATTAAACATAAAGAAGAATGAAAGTCCAAATCCTACTCCACTAATCAACCCTTGCCTAATCCCCGTTTGCAATGGACCCTCACATTTCTTTCTATAGATCTGCATCACTTTTTCCTCTGCACAAAATGAAGCCACTGTTCGTATACTACCGACTGCATCGTTAGCAACTTGACTTGCTTCCTCATACATCATCTGCAACCATTTATGTAACATCTAAATGAATTACATGCTTAAAAACATATTGCTTCTTAAGCTATCAAAGTCATTAGTTTCGAGCACACCTTTGCATCTGCACTGAATCCTTTCATGGATTTTACTTCAACATATCCACTGACCCCTATCAGAGGGATTAGTCCTAGGACTAGAAATGCTAACTGCCAACATGCCACGTAAGCTATGACCAAACCAGCAATTGCTGATGCAATGTTAGAGACCATCTGAGCTAGTGCATCTCCAACCAGGCCACGTACTGAGGCCGCATCGGCCGATAGCCTTGCACCAATTGAACCACTTGAATTATCTGGTGCATCAAACCAGCCAACTTCCATGTGAACCACTTTCTCAAAACAAATTGATCTGATTCGTTGGATAAGTTTACATCCAGCGATGGAAAAGAAGTATGTTCGTGCTAGAATTGCCAAAAATGATGCAAGGCCAAGAGCCATAAATATCAGTGCCCAGAATCTTGAATCCTTTTTCAATACATCAGGTGGTTTATAGAACATATTGATCATACGGGAAATTAGGATACCAAAAATTGGAAGTATGACACCATTGGCAGCAGCAGATATAATTCCGAGTAGGATCACAGGAATCTCTGGCTTGTTGAGGTAAGCAAGCCGGCGGATGGAAACATCTGGAGACTGCTTCAATGGTTGTTCAGAAGGGTATTCGGTATCTACCATTGCAGAATCATTGGCATTCATTCCAGTAGGAAAACCAAAGGATAGAGAGAGAGACTGACGACTGCTATTTCCCATAGATGATCTCATACTGATTGACTGCATCAATGCTCTTTTCAGGCTCGATTGTCTAAACGATTCTGGAGAAATGTCTGATACATTCGCTACATGTTCCAACTCTTTATTTATTTCTTGGAATCGAATAAGCTGAGAGTAAGCTCCCTCAGGATCCTTGAGTAATTCTGAATGTGACCCTGCTTGATGCACAAAATGTTATCAACAATGAGAAAGTAAATGGCAGTGCTAATGCAAAGGCATGAAAGCATAAAGCACTACTAACAATAAGTTCAGTGTTTTACAAACTTGCTTTTAACCTACCTTTTTCAACCATCTTTCCTCGATGAATGACAGCAATCATATCCGCATTTCTCACCGTACTCAAACGATGAGCGACAATGACAGTAGTCCTATTTCCCATTATCTGGTCCAACGCCTCTTGCACTACTCTTTCAGATTCCGCATCTAATGCACTTGTAGCTTCATCTAAAAGCAAAATCCGAGGATCCCTAAGAATTGCTCTTGCTATTGCCACTCTTTGCTTTTGTCCACCAGAAAGTTGAGTTCCATGCTCTCCAACCATGGTGTCTAGCCCCTACATATATGAAGTTACAAGCTTTCATATATTTTATAGAATTTGTGATACAAAACAATAATTAATCATGTATTTTCAGACACAAGATTCAAACCTGAGGTAGTTTATCAATGAACTTAGAAGCATTTGCAAGTTCAGTTGCGGCTTGTATCTCTTCTAAGGTCGCATCTTCCTTTCCGTATGCAATATTATCCCTAATGCTTGAAGTAAACAACACAGGCTCTTGGCTAACAAGACCAATCTTTCCCCTGATCCATCTAAGTTGGAAATCTTTGAGATTAATACCATCAATAAGGACTTCACCAGCTTGTGGATCATAAAACCTCTCTATAAGACTAATTACAGTTGATTTCCCACTTCCACTTTGTCCAACCAAAGCAGTTGTTGTGCCACTTGAAATAAAAAGAGAGAATCCACTGAAAATTTGCTCTTCCGGTCTGGCTGGGTAACTGAAACAAACATCTCTCAGCTCAATATCCCCACAAATGTCCTCCAATACTTTCCCCCTCGTGTCGTACGGATCAATCTCCGGCTTCCTTTTGATGGTCTCGAACATCTTAAATGCTGCAGCTTGACCAGAGGCAAATGCACTCAAGCACGGTGATGCCTGCCCTAGAGACCTTAAACATCCATAACCAAAAGGAGTTCAGCCTATGAACTATGAAACATGCACTATAATTAAGTCGAAAACTCAAATTATCACTTACATGGAACCGGTCATTACAGCGAGAATCACATTAAGTACTTCACCACCAGTATACCCTCTCTCCAAAATCATCTTCCCACCAAACCATACAGCCAGAGCATAACTGCAGAACATGATCAACATAACTACACCAAGACCGAGTCCAGCAACAGTCCCCTCATTAACGCCTGATTTATAAGCAGCAACAAGAAATTTGTTGTAATTGCTTGTGGCTTGCTTCTCACCAGTAAATGATGCAACCTGGAACCAGATCAAATAATTGGTCATATATTTTCACTTAAAGAAAACAATAACAACTATGTTTTATGTAGAACATACAGTTCTAATTGAACCAATTGTCTGCTCCACGACATTGGCAGCTTTAGCATAAGCAGATTGTCCACGAGATGCCATCTTAGATATTACCATAGCCATTGTTCCACCAGATATTACAAGGAGAGGGATTGTGGACAACATGACAAGAGTAAGAAGCCACCCTCGGATAAATGCTACAATAAAACCACCAAAGAATGCGGACACCGACTGTAAAAACTTCCCGACCTGTGAAAAAAGTAGGTAGATATTTTGATGATTGCATCTGTATGATGACTTCAGTGGGACTTTCTAATCAATTCGATGTATACCTTCTCTCCCATGGCATCTTGTATTAGAACTGTGTCACCGGACATTCGTCCAACAACCTCTCCCGTGTTGGTTTCGACATCAAAGAAAGCGATATCTTGTCTCAATATGGTTTTCAAGTACAAGCCCCTTATTCTTGCAGCTTGTCTTTCACCAGTGACCATCCAGCAACTCACCTCTGAGAAAATAACAAATCCTAGCTTTCTCAGTCTCGGGTTAAAACATAAAATAAGACATAAAGTACTTAAAATGAGAGATTTACTTACGTAGAAATGCCGCCACCCCGGCTCCCACCGCGAGGTAGACTAATCTCAAAGCAACCTAAGATTTTGTAAGAATCTAGCTAATGAAGCCTTCATTTCAGAAACTAAAAAAAACAAGTTATTAATAAGTTAAAACTCACCTTGGAGACCACATCAACCACTTTGTTACTCTGGTTTTGTCCAAATGCGTCTGCAAGATCCCCGAACAGGATTGTCACAAGGGGCATACATAAACCGTTCCCAATGGCACTGATAGTGCCGATGAGCATTAACATGATATCCCTCGAATCAGAAAATGTAAACAGCTTGTAAAACGGAACAGAGTTGGTTTTCTCATCTCCCTTGCTGCTTTCTGGATATTGATTTTCTCCATTCACACCAGAGATTTTCTCTGGTTCTTCCTGGCTTTTCGATGTGCTGGCCCCATGCAAGTCGGTATCACCAGTAAAGCCATTCTCATTGGCCATTTTTAAGGTTCCTCGAGCTATATAAGTTTGATTGCTGCTCCAACAGCCTCAGAATTTATACTGCAACGGCAGCTCTGAATCCAAATTGGTCAAACCAACTGTATGTGAAACCAGAAGAAAAAAAACACAACAACCTTAATTGCTACGAAAAGATTGTCCAAGGATCTGAAATCCATAGGGAAAATAAAATAATTATTTATGGTACACCATTTGAGGATTCAAAGAGATTTCTTATTCGATAAGCAACTAAAAAGAATTTGAGACCGTTTGATGTAACTCAACAACCTCAGTTTTTCAGTTCCACAGACTTAGATTTCAACATGCGAAGGAGCATACAGAGAAGAAAGTGAAAGCAGATTAAAAAAAGAATATTTTTTACAACGTCCTGGAAAACAAGGCAGATACACCATCAAGATCATTGTTTTAATGGAAAAAAAACTCTGCCATCTTGGACAAGTTTACTCTCGTAAGACATCAATTCACATTAACAATAAATTAAAAACAAAAAAAAAAAAATTGTTGAGGACGTTTAAATTTAGCACCTTGATTAAGTTTTTTCTATGAGCCAAAAAACAGACAACAAAGATCCCAAGGAAGATGAAAGGAAAAGAGAAGGGGGTTTATTTATTACTAAAGTGCAACAAAATTGAAAATCCCAGCTAGGGTAGTCTTGATTCATATATTAAAAGAAGGAATAGACACTTGTGAATTAACAACATAAGATTCAGCCCCTGTTTTTGACTGTATAACTAAAACTAAAACAACACAAATTTGCAGAATCTGAATTTCTTAAAATGAAGCTTCATCATCATTGTAACACTGGAAAACACCATTTGAGTAAAACCTAAACCTAAATTCCAAATACCCTAAATTCACCAAAAAATGGAGAAAATAAAAAATGATAAGAACAGAATAATGAAAAAAGATACCTTATGAGCTGAGAATAAAGCCCATGGTGGCTCCGGCGGACACTGATTCCTCCATAGCACTGGGAAGTTGCTGTTGAAGCTCAACCGACCCATTTGAAAAAAGGGGAGGAGAGGAAGCGGGAAAACACGAACCTGATGAGAAAGCCACTGGCTGAGGAGCCGAACTTGAGGTTCGGAAAGGCATGGCGGCAGGCCGGTGATAGCATAATTGGATTTTTATGAGGATCAAGTGAAGGAGAAGCTTGTGGCGGAGTAGCCATTGCAGTTGAATCGAAAGCTTCCATTAATCGAATAACAAAAACAGTGAAACGAGGGGACTAAAATAAATTTAACTGATACAATAAGATTCAATTCAGAAAGAGAACTAAACTAACACTTAGACTGGTAATTTGGTATAATGATTGAACTGATACAATATCCAATTAAAATAATTTAAAATAAAATTAATTTTAATTTGTATATTGTTTTCATTATTCATGTAGAACCATTTTTATTTCGTGATATATTTACACTTGTTTGAGACCACTTTTTGTGTTTCGCTCCAAAAGGAACTACAACGACTTGTTGGACTTTGTGGGGCTTGGTGGCTTTGAGGATCAGAGATACTGACTTTAAGTCTAAAAGAGTGATGTCAATACTCGCATGGAACATCCGAGGAGTTGGAAACCGAAAATCCGTGAGAGCTCTTCAAAATTCTATCCTCAAGATTAAACCGACAATTATCTTCCTTAGCGAAACAAAACAGAAAAAAAGATATTTAGAGAAGATAAAAATGAAAATGAAAATGGACTCTTCATTCTATGTAGAACCACAAGGCCTTGCTGGAGGCCTTGCTTTGTGGTGGAAGTCGGAAGCTGATGTCTCTATCCTGGGATATGATCAAAATTTCATCGACACAAAGATTAGAACTCAGGAAGGGGAATCGTGGTACAATACTTTTATATATAGCCCTCCCAATAAAACAAACCGTCAAGAGTTTTGGAAGAACCTTTCGAAGTGCAGGAAGAATTTACAGGATAAATGGGTGATTATTGGAGACTCAAATACCGTTGCGTGCCAGGAAGATAAAGAAGGAGGGAATCCGGTTAATCCCTCGGAAACAAAATGGTATACTGAGTTCATCGATTCTACAGGCATGATTGAGGTTCCTATAAAGGGAGGGAATTTTTCTTGGTACAATCAAAGAGGGGGAGACCATGCTATACTGGAGAAACTGGATAGAATTCTTTGCTCCCCAGAATGGAGCTTCGCTTTTCCGAAAGCAATGGGAATGATGGAAATTACCACTGCATCTGACCATACTCCTATAGTCCTCCTAACTAAAGGACTAGCTAGGAAATACAAGAGAGACTTCAGATTCAAAACCAAATGGCTTCTGGAGAAAGATTGCTCCCAGACAGTGGAAAGAGGCTGGAATATCGCTCCCGGAGAAAGAGTGAACTCAAGATTCCGTAGGAAGATCCATAGCACACAAAAGACCCTGCTGAAGTGGAACAAAGAAAAGATGAAGAAGAGGAATGAGAGAAGGAACTCCCTGATTGATAGCTTATCGAAACTCCAAGGAAGAAAGTTGTCGGAAAAGGAGCTGGAAGATTATAAGAGGATAAAGGACGAGCTCGATTCGGAATGGGAAAGCGAGGAAAGATATTGGCATCAAAGATCCAGGGTGAACTGGCTAAAATGGGGAGACAAAAATACTAGATTCTTTCATGCCACAACCATCCAACATCGAAGAGCTAACTCAATTATCAAAATAAAGAATGAGAATGGGTCATGGCTTGAGGAGCCGGAAGAGATAGCCACCTTTTTGCTCCAGCACTTCCAGCAGGTGTTCAGGAAAGACCATTCCATTGATATGGACCGGCTTAAAGACATCATTCCCAGGGTTGTTACAACCGAAATGAATACAGCACTGTGTAAGCAGGTTGATGAGGAAGAAATTAAAAAGGCAGTGTTCGATATGGGAGCAACAAAAGCTCCGGGACCAGATAGTTTTCCTGAATGCTTTTACCAATCCTTTTGGAACACGGTCAAGGACGATCTTATTGAAATGATCACAGCCTTCTTCAAAGAGGGGGAGCTTGACCCTAAAATCAACAAAACCAATATAGTGCTTATTCCCAAAAAGACAAACCCTACGAAAGTATCCCAGTTGAGACCGATCAGCCTGCGCAACTACTCAGTAAAAGTCATCACCAAAATCCTTGCAACCAGACTAAAGGTCTTTCTCCCGGACATTATTCCGCAATACCAGTCGGCGTTTGTGAAAGGCAGAGCAATCCAAGACAATATCATCTTGGCAAATGAAGCCTTCCATGCAATTAAAAGAACTAGAAAAGGAGGGAAAGGCCTCATGGCTCTCAAGATTGATTTGGAAAAAGCTTATGATAAAGTGGATTGGGAACTTCTTCAGCTTGTTATGAAGGATATGGGCTTTGATGAATGGTGGATCAGCAGAGTGATGAAATGTGTTTCCTCGGTGTCTTTCTCGCTGGTGATAAATGGAGAACGAAAATGAGAATTTCTTGCAGAGCGAGGCCTAAGGCAGGGCGACCCACTTTCCCCTTTCCTCTTCACACTCATATCAAGCACCTTTTCCTGGTTTATTGAAAGAGGAATTGAAACAGGTCTCTTCACAGGATTGAAAATTAAAAGAAGATGCCTCATGTTGAGCCATCTGCTATTCGCGGATGACTGTCTTGTGTTCATTGAGGCTTCTGAGGAAAACTGTAGAGGGCTTCAGCAGATTCTCCAACTCTTTCAATACTCCACAGGCCAAACTGTCAGCCACATGAAATCCTCCGTTTTCTTTTCTCCGAATGTCAGCAATAGTCTTAAATCCCATCTCCAAAATATTCTGGGATTCAAGACAATGGAGGAGGATTCAAAATATCTTGGGTTGCCTTCCTTTTGGGGACGAAGCAAAAAAGAAGCGTTGACCTTTATTCGCGATCGAGTCCTAAACAGACTTAGAGGTTGGAAGACCAAATTTTTGTCCAGTGCTGGGAAAGAGATACTCATCAAAGCAGTTGCTCAGGCTATTCCCACGTATGTGATGCAGTGCTTCCTTCTTCCGATTACCTTCTGTGATGAGATCAGTTCCATTGTTGCCAAATTCTGGTGGAACAATTGTGCTGAAAAGGAAAGGAACATCCACTGGATAAACTGGAAGGATCTATGTAAGCCTAAAGAACAAGGGGGAATGGGTTTCAGGAACCTCAGGTTATTCAACAAAGCTCTCGTCTCCAAACTTACCTGGAAAGTGATCAGGAACCCATAATCCCTTCTTTCTTAAGTCCTCAGAGGAATTTACTTCCCAAACGGGAACATCTTCGAGGCTCCGAAGAGCTCCAATCCCTCGTGGGCTTGGTCCGGAATCAGAGAAGGAATTAAAATCATCAAAAAGGGTTCTCTGTGGAGGGTCGGAAATGGAAAAAGAATTTCAACCTGGTCTGACAATTGGATTCCGAAGGTTAAGGGTTTTAGAATTACATCTTCACCGCCGGAGGGTTTTCCCGCACCATCCGTCTCCTCACTCATTAGATCCGACTGGACATGGAACGAAACAAAGATTCAAGAACTGTGCTCCCCAACAGAAACAAAGGCGATTCTATCCATTCCGATCGGAGGACCAAATGTTCAAGATGTTCTCATATGGGCTGGTAACAAAAACGGTGAATACTCTGCCAAGTCGGGATATCGTTTTATGGAGGAAGAGGCTCGGGAAACAAATCAACCTTCATCCAGTGAAGAAATCCTGAATAAGAAAGAACTTTGGAACTCAGTTTGGAAGATACAGGTCCCTTCGAAGATTCGAGCGTTCTTGTGGAGACTATGTCATGATATTGTCCCTACTAAGAGTACACTGAGAGCTCGATTTCATGGGAACCTCCAGGACCAGGACAATTGTCCCCATTGCTATCAACATCAAGAATCGGCAGAGCATATTCTTTTCTTCTGCCCTTTTGCTCAAGCTACCTGGAGAGCTTCGGCGTTTAATTACTCCCCCGCTGCATTGGGCTTCCCAGGATTCCCAAAATGGTGGTACCAACTTTGCCATGATCGAAAGATGGGAATGACCAAGGTTAGTCTCGCTCATATTGCTTTCATCCTTTGGAATTTATGGAAAGCAAGGAACGCACTCGTTTTCGAAGGAAGAAGGGAGTCTCCATGTGAAGTCTGGCTAAGAGCAGATCGTGGCTTTATGGAATTCCAACAAGTAAACAAAATTGACTCCTCTGAGAAATCGAATGAAGGACCGAAAAATGCAAAATGGATACCTCCACCTGCAGGCGTTATAAAAATAAATTGTGATGCCGCTTTTGACCATGATTCAGGAAAAGCTTCGATCGCGGCTGTGTTCCGGGATAACTCAAGCTCTTTTGTCCTTGGAGTCTCGGTTCCCTGTTGGGCGCCATCTGCTGCTGCTGCTGAAGCCTTTGCTATAAAACTGGGACTCACAACAGCGAGTCACCTCGCCTTCTCAAAGATTATCATTGAAACAGACAATAAAGTTGTTGTCAATCGCCTGAAGACAGGGGTTTCCTCGGACTGGGCAACCTCTGCCATTGAAGAATGTATCAAGAGTTTGGCAAAGGAGTTTGAGTCCTGTTGTTTTTCCTTCGTGAGTCGATCTTGTAATCAGCTTGCTGACTGGCTTGCCAAATTTGCTAAGACGGAACAGGTCCCAGTTTGTTGGAGTCCTTCAGTCTTTCCGTCACATTTATTGTACTCTTAAGTATTATCTATGCAAGTTTTTATCGATAAAAAAAGAAAGAAAGATATATTTACACTTGTTATAGTAAAAGTGGAGATGTTATGTATTTATATCGACTTTAGTAAAAATAAAATAAAAAGTGTGCTAAGTTACCATCTATTCCTGTCGATTTCAGACAAAATAAATGAAATGTCGATGTGTATTACAATATATCTGAAATTATTTAAAACTACAATGAGTTATTACAATTATTATCGTAAATTAAATAAAATTTAGACAATTCCTCTATAATATTGACATAAGAAATTAGGCATTTTAGGCTATACGTGACAAATGTTAAAACTCAATTAAAAGACTTGAACAAAATATAGATACGAATAAATCTAACTGCGAGCAAACGAACCACAAAAGAGAATCAAGTTACTGAAAGACCACCGACAACCGCAAACCAGAGCAATGTGTCGTGAGAAAACTACCCACGAATGCAAAATTTCATATCTAAATTCAATATGAGGGTCCATGACAGAAAAGATCAACAAGATAACAATTAAACATCATGATTAATCGAGACAATGTCAAATTCAACATTGACAAAAAACAAAAATAATGACCAACAAAAAAAATATAAACGTGTCACATGTAAAGAAAACAAAGTTGGTCATATCAAAAATTAAAAATAAAAGAGATAAACTACCTACGAGATAAAAAAACAAAAGAAAAATAAGAAGTATCGACTACTTACGACGAGCATTATAACTAGTGTTGCCATCAGCTAAAATAAAGATGAAAAAATATCTAAACGGCACTAATTATTGATTGAGAATTAATTAAAAACTAAGTGCAATAAATGGTGAAATGTTTTTTTAAACACAATATCTAAACAATTACTCTTTAAAAATCTAATAATAATTGATTGAGAGTTAATTTAGTTAGCATCTCATTAAAGCACTGAGCTGGATTAGGAGTTAATGTCATAAACTCGTGGACACGGGTGGGTAGTTTCTGTTAAGTGTGGTGACCTAGTACAGTTAGGGCTGTTTAAAAATACTCGGCCCGAATCGTTGATCCGATTATAAAAATTTAAGTAATTTTTTTAAAAAAATATTCCGGGTCGGGTGCCCGGCTTGGGTCACAAAAAAAAAACCCCCCAGGTATCTGGATACCAGACTACCCGCATAGTTTAACTTTTTAATTATTTATATGTTAAAATAAAATAAAATAATTAATCCTCATCATGTTTCACTTTTTCAGACTTCAAGTCGCATTTTCATTTTAATTTTTTTTTACCAAAAATCTAAAAGCCCTAAAAGCTAAAATTAGAAAATTACCCTCAATCTTTGTTCTCTGCGCTCGTCGACGCCCATCTTTTCCGGTTGCTCATAATCATATCGGCTCTAAACTTCCGACGGTAGGAGACACTCCCACAGTCTCACACACAGACAATCAAACACGACATTTTTTCGGTAAGGAGCCCTATATCTAAAATACTAAAGGGATAACTTTGTTTAAACTTTAAATACTCCATGTTTAGTGTTTACAGTTGTTAAATACCTCTGTTTAAATATTCAGCTTGCAGTGAAATTTGTGTTTGTGGCTGTGTAGTGATTATTGTTACATAAATTCTTGTTCCATACTATAACTATAATGTAAAAACCTGATAATAAAGTCTTTAAAATTTTTATGTTTGGATTTAGATTATGTAATTCGAATTTTTAAATTTGTGTATGTTTTTTTTTTTAATTTAATGATTTAAAAATAGTAAAAATTCAGGTACCCGATACCCGCAACTTCCGAGTACCCGACTAACAAGTATCCACAACTTTCAAATCGAGACACAGACCGAATATATAAATACCCGATGACCTGAGTATCCGATACTTCAAGTACTCGACTACCCAGGTACCCGAATTTGAACAGCCCTAAGTCCAGTAGCTTCTGGCTCCTGCTCAAACGTAGCTTGCTTGTTGAGTTACCTTAGGCGTTGAGTCCAACATTGGCCGAGCCTTCTTAACTTTCGAACAACTAAATTTATATTAGGCTTAATACAATTTTTTCCCCTTAAAGTATACCCGATTTCCCAACTTGCCCCCTAAACTTCATTTTGTCCACCTTTTCCGCTTAAACAATTCGTCGTTACCCATATACCCCCAAAAGTTAACGCCGTTTAAAAAAAATATAACAACCAATCAGAAGTCGCCACGTAGCCTTTTTTTCTTATTTTTTATTTTCTGAATATTAAATAAAAAATAGGGAAAATAAAAAGAAATTAATATAATAATAATAAAATATCTTAAAATAAATCTTTAATATCCCTGAAACCCTGCCTAATCGAGCTCTCCCCTTTCCTCAACCGGCTGAAACCCTTCCTCCACCGCTGGCACAACCTTGAACCGCCTTAAAAGACAACCACCAACTTCTTCATCTGCAAGAACGCCATCTCCTTCCCCAAACAAATTCTGGGTCCGGCCTAGAACATCAGATAAGTATACGGATCTATCCCGCCTTAAAAGACAGCCACCAACTTCTTCATCTGCAAGAACGCCATCTCCTTCCCCAAACAAATCCTGTGTTCGGCCTGGAACATCGGATAAGTATACGAATCTCTCCCGACAAAGCTCCACTTCCCCGCCTCATCTCTCTACAACCATCTCTCTGGCTTGAACTTCGCCCAATTCGATCCCCATATCTTCGCCATCCTCCCCCTCGTGTAAAGAGCATACGTCGCCATCGTTCTTTTCTTCACCATCGTCCCGTCCGACAAAACAACGTCCTCCACCGCCTGTTTGGTATCCGTCGGGACCAGAGGATACAGTCTCATGGTCTCGCAAAGCGAAGCATGATTGTAAACCATATCTTTAACTTCCTCGTAAGCCGACATATCGAATTTCTCTTTGATTTCTTTGAGGATTTCTTTCTCCACTTCAGAGTGTTTGTATATTAACCAGAAAAATCCACGTCAACGCCGCTGATGTAGTGTCGCGGCCGGCGAGTATGAAGCTGATGACTATATCCGTAAAGAAGTTCTCGTCAGAATGGTCGGAGTTTAAATTTGGGTAGTTTCGGGGATTGATTAATTTTACCGCCCAAATAAAATTAATATTTTATTATTTTCCTTATTTCTTATCTAATATTCAGAAAATAAGAAATAAGAAAAAAAAACTACGTGGCGTCTTCTGATTGGTTGTTATGTTTTTTTTAACGGCGTCAGCTTTTGGGGGTATATTGGGTAACGACGAATTGTTTAAGGGGAAAAAGTGGGCAAAATGAAGTTTAGGGGGCAAGTTGAGAAATCGGGTATACTTTAAGGGGAAAAAGTTGTATTAAGCCTTTATATTATGGTATCTGAATTTAATTTTAAAATAAATTTTAATATTTATTTTTTATTTTAAGAAAGTATTTAAACTTGATTTTAAATTTTAATTTGGTATTTAAATCTCTTTTGTCCAATTAAGTATTTGGATTTGATTTGTAGATATAAATTTGTATATAAAACTTGGTTCCGTAGTTTAATTAGGGGTGATTAAAACTGGACTCAACTTACAAAGGTGAAAATTTTCGACTCGAATAATAATTTTACGAACTCAATTTTACTCGAATTTTTTTAAAATAAAGTTTGAGATATAAAGCGAGTCAATTTTTGTTAGTCGATTTTTAAGTTCGAGTCGAGTCTCTCAACTCTGCATGATATGTGTATGTTCAATTTTTGTTAGTCGATTTTCAAGTTCGAGTCGAGTCTCTCAACTCTACATGGTGTATGTGCGCGTGCGCGCGTGTTATATTAAAAAGGTTAAAACAACATAAATGACCATTATACTATTAGAAAAATCGTGATTTGACCACCTTACTTTTTTTCGAACCAATTAAACCAACATACTATTAAATTGGATACAATTTGACTACCAGCCGTTAGAGGTTAACGGAAAGATGACGTGGCAGTTAAAAAATAAGGGTATAATTCAACATTTGATCCTCGTTACTTATACACTCTATTAATTTGATCATAATTTTAAATTAATAAAATAAATTATTTATTTAATTAGGTAGTAACACGTAAATATATTTTTCTCCTTCAATCAGGTGGTGACACGTGTCATCACCTGTTTAGAGGAGAAAAATAAAATTAATCCAACATGCCCTTAAGGAAATTCAAACCCAGACATGGGTGGGGAAGAAGTAATGACTTAGCCACTACACTAAGCACATATTTATGCATAAAATGCCATTATAACTTTAAAAAAGGCTCGACAATATCTAATTCTGCACTATCATTTTCACCACTGTCACTGATAGGGGTGGTGGTCGAGGGAGAGCTGCCGCGGTCGGAGTCTGATTCTAGTCCAGCATTCTCCAACACACCTCTTGGTGATGGTTGTTTATTCAATTCAATTTCTGAATTTTTTCTATTTCTTTAACATCTTCTGCATTAAACCAAAATAAAAAAGTAACCATTTCCCATCGGAAACCTATTAACATTGAAAAACAACAAAAACCCAATTCATTAAAGGATGAAAGTTTTCAGAAAATTTACTTGAAATACCTTCAATCTCCATGTCTATTATTATCCAAAACTTTTCAAAAACTCAAAAAAAAAAAAAAAAGAGAGAAGAGATTCTTATTTTCAATGCAAATTCCTAAATTTGAAAAGTTGGTTAAATGAATATGCAATTTGGGTCTCAAAAAGAAATAAAGTTTTAAATTTACATGTTCTAGGAGAGGAGGAAGGGTTTTTCCAACAACCCCAGTCTAAAGGAAAGATTAGTTTTTTTATGCAAATCCACACCATGATTTTTTGAACTATTGCCGTCGTTAAATGGTTATCGGCAGTTTTAGATCGACGACGATGACTAACGAGCATTTTTAATGTTGTAATGGTTTTTTATGCACAAACATGTGCTTGGTGTAGTGGCTAAGCCACTACTTCTACCCTTGCAATACTTGGGATTGAACCCCCCCAAAGACATGTTGGATTAATTTTGTTTTTCTCCTTTAAATAGGCGGTGACACGTGTCACCACCTGATTGGAAGAGAAAAATAAATTTATATTATTAGTTTAAAATTAAGACTAAATTGAAAGAATGTATAAATAGTAAAGACTAAATGTGTAGTTATACCCTTATTTTTTTAACTGCCACGTCACCCTGCCGTTAACCTCTAACGGCTGGTGGTCAAATTACACCTAATTTAATAGTATGATGGTTTAATTGCTTAAAAAAAGTAATATGGTCAAATCGCAACTTTTTTAATAATATGGTGGTCATTTATGTAATTCACCCTATTAAAAAATAAGAAATTATTAAAAAAATTGTATAATAGTAAAACCTGAATTTTTGTAAAGAATTACATGATAGAAGTAACTAAAACCTTAAGGTGTTCATAAATAATTTAAAAAATACGCTACTAATTACAGATTTGATATTAAAAATATATTTATAAATATCTATTCATTTATAAATTTTGTATTAAATAATTAATGGTTTTAAATGAACTACTTTACTGTTAACAAGAGTATAAAAGTGATATGAGAGAAGAAAAATAACTTACCCTGCATACGAATCAATTCCATCATTTTCTTGGAGAATATATCTTAGTATTAAACAAAGGAAAATGGATTCCATTTCTGTCATCATCCATGACGTTTTGCTCCACAACAGAGTTGAAGCTTAAATATGAATATTAAACTCAGATTCTATCATACAAATTTATTGTAAAATACAGAGTTTCAAAGGGGAAAAATGACACCCTTTTACTTGAATTTTATAATTACATCACAAAACAAAATGAATTATGCAGTGGAAGCACTCATGTGAAGTGCCACCAAAGATGCATAGAAACCATCTTTGATGTTTATCAGAGTGTTGTGCTTCCCTTTCTCTACGATGACACCGTTTTTAACCACCGCGATGACATCCGCGTTTTTTATCGTCGACAACCGATGAGCCACCACCACCGTCGTGCGGTTCAACATGACTCTATCTAATGCATCCTGAACCACCCTCTCCGATTCAGCGTCCAATGCACTCGTTGCCTCGTCTAGTAGCAGTATTTTTGGACTTTTAACTATGGCTCGTGCAATGGCTACCCTTTGTTTTTGTCCTCCGGATAATTGAATCCCTCGCTCGCCTACTACGGTATCGTAACCCTGGACGATGAAAAGTTCGGTTAAATGTGATTGTATGAACCAACTGAATTGAACCCGGATTTTATTAGTGATGTCTAACCTGTTGTAATGAGCTGATGAACTTGTGAGCATTGGCCAACTCTGATGCAGCTAAAATTTCTGCCTCGGTTGCATTCCCTCCTTTTCCATATGCAATGTTGGCACGGATTGTGTCATTGAACAAAACAGGTTCTTGACTCACTAGACCCATCTGTTGCCTCAACCACTTCAATTGGAGCGTTTGGATTTCGACTCCGTCGAGAGTGATACGTCCCGAATCGGGATCGTAAAATCTTTGCAATAATGATATCACTGTGGATTTGCCACTTCCACTTTCTCCAACCAAGGCAACAGTCTGAAAGGAAAAGGTTGACACATTAGTACTACATATGGTTTAATATTCTGTTGATAAATGAGTTCGAAATGGTAATGTTGTTTACCTTGCCGGCATGGATGGACAAACTCAAGTCTCGGAAAATTTGAATGTCCGGCCTTAATGGATACTTGAAACTGACATGACGAAGCTCGATGTCTCCCTTAACGTTTTCTAGTGTCGTTCCGGATTCGTCGTTTGGGTCTATCTTAGACTCGCGGTCGATAATTGCGAATATGGAGGCAGCAGCTGACTTGGCTTTGCTAGTATCAGGAGCCAAGGAGCTTGATTGAGAAATTCCAACAGATGCCATTGTCAAAGCGAAGAAAACCTGAGAAATCGATATCGGTCTCAGTATCGTATAGACATACATATAGAAAATGAGATCTTAAAATTGGACTCACTTGAAAAACATCGGAGAATGTCGCATCGCCATGCTCGACAAGCTGAGATCCGGCATAGAAACTGGTTGCATAGACATTAAACAACAAGAAGAATGAAATTCCAAATCCTGCTCCACTAATCAAACCTTGCCTTATCCCTGTTCGCAACGGAGCCTCACATTTCTTTCTATAGAGTTGCATCACTTTTTCCTCTGCACAAAACGAGGCCACCGTTCTTATGCTCCCGACCGCATCGTTCGCAACTTGGCTTGCTTCCTCATACATCATCTACAACCATTTGTATAACACATAAATGAATTATATGCTTAAAAACATACTGCTTTGAAGATAATGAAGTCGTAAGTTTCGAGTATACCTTAGCATCTGCACTGAATCCTTTCATGAATCTTATTTGAACATATCCATTGACCCCTATCAGAGGGATTAGTCCAACGACTATAAATGCCAACTGCCAACTTGCGACGAAAGCAATGACCAAACCGGCAATGGCTGATGCAAGGTTTGAGACCATCTGAGCTAGTGCATCTCCAACCAGGCCGCGTATTGTGGCTGCATCAGCTGATAGCCTTGCACCAATGGAACCACTTGAATTGTCTGGTTCATCAAACCAACCAACTTCCATTCGAACCACTTTCTCAAAACACATCGATCTGATTCGTTGGATCAATTTACACCCGGCGATGGAAAAGAAGTATGTTCGTGCTGGACTTGCCACTAATGATGCCAGGCCAAGGGTCATAAATATTAGTGACCAGAACCTCGAATCATCTCTCAATTCATCAGGTGGTTTAAAGAACGTATTGATCACACGAGAGATTAGGATACCAAAAGTTGGAAGTATGACACCATTAACAGCTGCGGCTATAGTTCCGAGTAGGATCACAGGAAGCTCTGGCTTGTTGAGGTAAGCAAGCCGGCGGATAGAAACCTCCGTAGGCTGCTTCAATTGTTGTTCCGAGTGGTCTTCGGTATCTACCATTGCAGAATCATTGACATTCATTCCAGTAGGCAAACCAAAGGATACAGAGAAAGAATGATGGCCACTATTTCCCATAGATGATCCCCTACTAATCGAACGCTTCAATGATCTTTTCAAGCTTGATTGTCTAAATGATTCCGGAGTAATGTCTGATATATCCGCTACCTTTCTCGACCCTTTGTTAATTTCTTGTAATCGAATAAGCTGAGAGTATGCTCCATCGGGATCTTCGAGTAGTTCTGAATGTGACCCTGCTCGATACACAAAGTGTTGTCAACAATGAGAAAGTATATGACAATGCTTATGCAAATGCAAGTAAGAATAAAGCAGTAGTAACAATGCTTTTAACCTACCTTTTTCAACCATCTTTCCTCGATGAATGACAGCAATCATATCTGCATTTCTCACGGTACTCAAACGATGAGCAACGATGACCGTAGTCCTATTGCCCATTATTCGGTCCAACGCCTCTTGCACTACTCTTTCCGATTCCGCGTCTAATGCACTTGTAGCTTCATCTAAAAGCAAAATCCGGGGGTCCTTTAGAATTGCTCTTGCTATTGCCACTCTTTGCTTTTGTCCACCAGAAAGTTGAGTTCCATGCTCTCCAACCATGGTATCTAGCCCCTACATGTATGGAATTTCAAGCTTTCATATCTTTTATAGAATTAGTGATACAAAACAAGAAATAATCATGTTCTTCAGACACGGGATTCGAACCTGAGGTAGTTTGTCGATGAATTTAGCAGCATTTGCAAGTTCAGCCGCGGCTCGTATCTCTTCTGAGGTCGCATCTTCCTTTCCGTATGCAATATTATCCCTAATGCTTGAAGTAAACAACACAGGTTCTTGGCTAACAAGGCCAATCTTTCCTCTGATCCATCTAAGTTGGAAATCTTTGAGATTAATGCCATCGATAAGGACTTCACCGGCATGTGGATCGTAAAATCTCTCTATTAGACTTATAACAGTTGATTTCCCACTTCCACTTTGTCCAACCAAAGCAACTGTCGTGCCACTCGAAATAGACAGAGAGAATCCATTGAAAATTTGCTCTTCTGGCCTGGCAGGGTAACTGAAACAAACATCCCTCAGCTCGATATCCCCGCGAATGTCCTCCAATACTTTCCCCGCCGTATCGTATGGGTCGATCTCTGGCTTCCTTTTGATAGTCTCGAACATCTTAAACGCTGCAGCTTGACCAGCAGCGAATGCACTCATGCATGGTGATGTCTGCCCCAGGGACCTAAAACATCCATTAGTATTACCACGACGAATTCAGTCTACAAAATACGAAGAATGTATTGTGATTAAGTCGAAAACTTGAACTTTAACTTACATTGAACCGGTTAATACAGCCATAATCACGTTAATTACTTGACCGCCGGAGTACCCTCTCTCCAAAATCATCCTCCCACCAAACCATACGGCCAAAGCATAACTGCAGAATATGATCATCATAACTACGCCGAGACCGAGTCCAGCAGCCGTGCCCTCATTAACGCCGGATTTGTAACCACTATCAAGGAATTTGTTGTAAGTGCTTATTGCTTGTTTCTCACCAGTAAATGATGCAACCTGGAATCAGATTATATAATTGGTCATATTCACTTAAAGAAAATGGCAACAACTATGTATTATGTAGAACATACAGTTCTAATCGAACCAATTGTTTGTTCAACGACGATGGCGGCTTTAGCATACGCGGATTGTCCACGAGATGCCATCTTAGATATTATCATAGCCATTATTCCACCGGATATCACAAGGAGAGGGATTGCAGACATCATGACGAGCGTAAGAAGCCATCCTCGGATAAATGCTATAACGAAACCTCCCAAGAATGTGGACACCAATTGTATAAACTTCCCAACCTGTGAAAAGAATAGGTTAGCATTCTAATGATGATTTTCGCGCGACTTTCTAGTCGATTCGATACACACCTTCTCGCCGATGGCATCCTGTATGAGAACCGTGTCACCGGACATTCGTCCAATGACCTCTCCTGTGCTGGTTTCAACATCAAAGAAAGCAATATCTTGTCTTAATATGGTTTTCAAGTACAAGCCTCTTATTCTTGCAGCTTGTCTCTCACCTGTGACCATCCAGCAACTCACCTCTGATAACAATAACAAATCCAAGCTTTGTCAGTCTGGTTAAAATGAGACATAAAGTACTTAAAATGAGAGATTTACGTACGGAGAAACGCCGCCACTCCGGCCCCTACGGCGAGGTAGACGAATCTCAAAGCAACCTGAGATTTTGTAAGAAAATCTACTTAATCATGTCTTCATTTCAAAAACTCAGAAACAAATAGTACAAGTTATTATTAAGTTATAAGTTATAATTCTACCCTTGAGACCACATCAACCACTCTATTGTCACTCTGGTTTTGTCCGAAAGCATCGATAAGATCTCCGAACAGGATTGTCATTAGGGGCATACATAAACCGTTCCCGATGGCACCGATCGTGCCGACGATCATTAAAACCTTATCCCTCGAATCGGCGAATGCAAACAGCTTGTAAAGCGGAACGGAGTTGGTTTTCTCATCTCCTTTGCTGCTGTCGGAGTCTTGGTTTTCTCCATTCACGCTAGAGATCTTCTCTGGTTTTACTTCTTCCTGGCTTTTCGATGCGCTGGCCTCATTCGAGTTCGTATCACCATTCTCATCTGCCATTGTTGCGTTTGATTGATGCTCCAAGAACTTCAGATTTTATATCGAAACTGCAGCAATAAAGTAACACAACCATGTTAATTGCTACGAAAAGATTGTGCACGGCCAAAAAAAAAAACACTAAAATTTGCAGAATCTGAGACAAAAAAACACACACTAAAAAACAGACAACAAAGATCCCGAGGAAGACGACGAGACAGTTATGAATCAAGAAAACGACATAAGACTCATCCCTGTTTTTTACTGCAAAACTAAAAAAAACACTAAAATTTGCAGAAGCTGAAGTACTTCAAACAGAACTTCACCATCATTGTAACACCGAAATCCATCATTTGAGCAAAACACAAATACACAGAAATCATGCAAAACACAGATATATATATATAACATATTAATGAAAAAAGAGTCATTGAGAAGCATACACCTACCAAATTTTCAAAAGGGAAATTGAAATGAAACACTCTCAGTATTTTATCCACTAATTTCTCCAACTTTGTTGCCTGGTGGCTGCTTTATGTAGAGCTGTTTCCTTGAACAGCAAGTATCTTGCCTTGTAAAAAAGTCTTTCTGTAATTTTCAATTTATAAACACTGTTTTGCAACCCAGAAAACAGAGAATTACTTTATTCCTTCTCCCCAAGCAATAATATTATATATAATCAGAATGTAAGATTCATTTAAGTATTCATAAGCAGGACGAACCCACATATATATTGGGACCTCAAGGATTTTTTTATCTTTATTTATTATATATTTTTTTTCGAAAAAATTGAATATGAATTTTACTTTTATCACCTTTCAATATTTACGTTTTGTCTTTCCACCCCAAATTTTAATTCCGTCCATGTTTCTTTCCCTTTATTTATTATGTTCTTGGAATGGAGTATATGAAACAACCATGTTCATTTGAAACAACGTACAACTTGAATGATGTCTTGTTTCTTTCCCTTTTTTCAAGTTAAACGGCAAAAAATAATTTTGAAAATGTTTTTTTCAACTTGAATGATGTAATCCCACACCTTTAGGTTAATTTTGGTTTAATTCTATGTATTTAAATAGTTGTTGCGTGTTTGGACGATTATTGTAGTTCTATGTAATTTTTAGGTCTCCTTGAATTGAAGGTTCCCGGCTATACCTTTTAATTCCTAGAGTGATAGGTGAGAATAGAAATAATTAGGCACTTAATTATATTTATCAATTCAATAATTAACAGTATTTTAAAATTTTAACTTATTTAACTATCAGAGGCTAGAGATGACCATTTGATCTAGACCCAACGGGTTCCGACCCGATTTTATAGGGTCAGATTTTTAAAAGAAATTTTTTAGTTCGGGTTGGGTTTGGGTCTACTTTTTGTGGATAAAGTCGGGTTTGAGTTTAAGGTGAAAATACCCTACCCTATCTGACCCAGAATAATAGTTTAATTTTATTCTAAATATTTAGATATAATTGCTATAATGACCCTCTTTTTATATATATTTCAATTATCTCCATATTTTGTCTAATAAAAATAGAATAATTATTATAATGATCCATCTCTGTTAGTATTTTTTCAATTAACTCCACATTTTATCGAATAATAATAAATAATAATATTTTTTATTCATGTTGAGTTAGGTTCAGATTTTTACTCTAAAAATCGGGTCGGGTTCTGGTGGAGCATCATAAAACGTTGGGTCGGGTTCTAATTCGGGCCGGGTTCTGGTGGAGCATCATAAAACGTTGGGTTTGGGTGGATGTGTTAAATTTTCAGGTGGGTGCGGATTGACCAAAAACCCGACGTAGACCGACCTATGGCCATCCCTATCAGAGACGGAACCAAGATTTGGGGTTGGGGGACAAAAACATAAATATTTAAAAGTGAGGGTACAAATTTATTAATAAACTAATTTTCTTTTTAAAAAGAAATTATATAAGAGAATAAAGGTGAATTTTTTTTGAAGGGGTTGGGCACAATTGCTCCACCCCACCCCTTAGTAGCTACCTCACTAGTAATTATACTTTGTACTACAAAAAATACAAAAAAAATTATAATGCAATTACATTGCTAGTACATGTTTAGAGAATTAGAATTAAATGTAATTACACTCACGTGTAATTACCACGATAATAATTATAATTCCATACAATTATAACGTGGTGTCTAAACACACTCTGAAATAAGATAAATGAATTCGATATGTGGTTAAAGATTATTATATTATCTATTTTATATAAATTTAAATCTCCACATAAGAATCTAATATTTTTCTATTTAATAAAAAATATTAACTACTTAAAACTAAAATTAAAGCCAATAAGAATAATAACAATAGCTTAGAATTATTCGTTGAAAATTTATTGGACCGTAAATGTCAAACTTTTATGCCTTGACTTTTCTTTTGGTCCCCCTTCTGGAGTGGCCAGCTTTTTCCAAAATATTCGACAATTTATTCACGTGTTGCTTCTCATATGTTGCAACGGGGTGGGTCGGGCGAGTTTTTGGTCTCTCCGATCCCGATTTAAAATTTAAATTATCTGTTTTGTTCTCGATCCGTTTTGATTTTAATCTATTATATTTTTGCCTTGCTCTATCTCGACATAATAAAAAATATAACTCGACCCCGACTTAATTTAATAAAAAATTGAGTAAATTCGATTCTCCTGAAAATATTAATAAAAATATTAAATATAATATATAAAAATATATTCCACTATCCACTAATTGTGTCACTTTTGTGTTTTAAAATTGTCTAAGTCAAATTGTCACTTTAAAAAGCTTCACCAACTTTTTTCAACACAAATTTACTTTTTTTTTTTATTTTTTTTAGTTTTCCAACAAAAACAAAAGTTAACTTTCTAAGGATAAACTTGTCATTTAAATTATTTTACACCATACAACTTTTTCTTCCTAAAACTTCGTGAAAAGTCAACATGTGACACAATTAGTGGGACGGATGGAGTAATATATATATATATCGGGTCTGGTTGGGTCTAAAAATTTTCACCATAAACCCGAACTCGTCCCGACTTTATTTTTTCAATAACCCACTGCTTCGCCCTAAACTCAATTTTTAATTAAAAACCCCGCTCCATCGGGTCGGGACATGACGGAGACGAGTTATTTTGCCATCCTTATTCTAGATGTCTTTTTTATTAAGCAGAGATAATTACATTCTCAAGGTAAATATTAAGTTTCGAATTCATCTAAAATAAGATAATATGAGTATTATTATCACTCAGTCAGTTAGTGAATCTAATAAATGTCATTCTTTAATTCCCCTTTTCTTTGGGTAATTTATATTATAGATCTCTAAACTTAACTTCAACTTTCATTTAGATCACAAACCTTTAATTTAATCAATTTACATCATTCATTTTTATTATTAATAAATTAAGTCATTTATACTAACACCGTTAAATAATTTAAACCGAAAAAGCTAAAATTGACATTTTTATTTAGCATAATTTCACATATAACCACCGAACAATGTTTTAATCGACAATTTAGTTATTTTTTGTTATAATTTATAGGAATTTTAGTTATTCCTTTGAATTTATTTAAATGAAGTGTTTGAGAAAATTATCTTAGAAAATTATTTAAATTACAAATTAAACATTATCCGATGATGATATGTGAAAAATATGTTCAGTAAAATTAAGTTTGATTTTTTCATTAGAATTATTTAACGATGTTGATATAAGTGACATAGTTTATTAATAATAAAAGTTAAATGGAAAATTTTGATTAAATTAAAAGTTTGTGATCTAAATGAAAGTGGATATAAATTTAGTGATCTTAAATATAAATTTTAGAAAATTCACAATCATACCAGAAGTCCTCAACAAAGTAATTAATTTATATATGCTTTTGAAATTGAAGATAAACTAGAGTTCAAGTTCAACCACCCTAGTCCCATTTTAATTCTTATTAAACCCTTTCCTTGATGTTAACAACATGGTAAAGTTCACACATGGTCACTAAAAAATTTTAAAATGTTCATTTTGATAATTTAAATTTTAAATATTACAAAATGATCATTAAACTTTGATATTATTACAAAATAGTTACTGAGACTTTAACAGTGGAGTGGTGGTTAAGAAAATTTGTATAATAGTGTGTTTAGTCATCCATATAAATAGATTCAATCAATTAGTCATGTTTTTGAAAAAATTAATAAATTTAACCCTCATTATTTACCCTTTGGGTGGCATGGATACAATGTTATGTTCTAAAAGGGGTCGATTTTTGGCAAGCGGATATCAAGCCTCACTAGTCACTACTGTAACCCCCTCGTCCCGGTCTGGACGACTGACCGGTCCGGGTGGGTTACACGAGGAAAATCGAAGTGAAACTCGTTAAGGCTCCCCTTCGATTAGCAACCCTAGAAAATTTCCTTTAAACATTATCTTGTCTAAATGTATTATTTAATTCTATGTGAGAACGACAGCGGAAAAGGCGAAGAAGAACATTCAAACAGACGTGAGGTGATTTAAATTTACCAATTATCAAGTTATTCCAATTCCTTATATACACGACCAAACCATACCTAAACGATACTGACAAGACTCACAGGAAGACTTACAACAAACAGAACCCAAGCCCAACACTATAGAACCTTTAAAGATGCCAAAAGCCCAATTTTCAGGCCTGTGTTTCGAAACAGGCAAGCCTGTTTCGATACACGGGCCCCAGTTTTAAAAGCCAGACCAGCCGTACCTATACGGCCCACCTCGTTTCAGTACAGGGGTCCATTTCGCCTAAGCGTTCCGAAACTCGTTTCGGAACAGGCCTTCACAGTAGCAAAATCGTTTCGGTACGCGTATCGGAACAGGGGCTCACAGTGTCAAACCGTACCGAAACGCGTTCCGATACGGGTATCCTTGGAACCACACCCGTTCCGAAACCACCTCACGCGTTCCAAAACGCCTGCAGTCTGCGACTCTCTAAAAACAGTTTTAAGCATCTCCCAAGGTTCCCAACATGCCTCAAACCACAAGAAATCAAGAATACGACATGCATACACAAACTCTAGAGGCATTTCTTCCTACTTCAAGCATGCTCAAACGCTAAACATGCATTCAAACCCATCCATTTCAATGAATGCATATCCATGGCCAACCATGTAAAAAAACAAGCATCCACCAAAAACATGCATAACAAGGGTCACATGCCTTTGAAGCAGTACACTTAAACATTCAAGAAGCAATGTTACATGCTTTCAAACAACACGCAAACATCTCAACAACATGATTTATAATCCAACAAAAGAGTTTAAGACCATAGCAAACATGATCCAACATAGCATCATCAAACCAAACATGCTAGAACATCAACAAGCCAACTAAGGAGTTTGAACACCAACGCCATACAAGTCTAATACCCCCATTGTCTAGGCATTATTACAAAAACTTAAACCATACTTGAGCTACCCGAGAACTCCGAAAAGCTCATCCCTTGCCCATTTGCCTTCCGAAACTCTAACGATCTGCATGTTGGAAAAAGGAGAGCGTAAGCTTGAAGGCTTAGTGAGCGAAGCTCTAAAACTCATCAACAATGCAGTTTTCAAAACACATTTATTAATTGAAAAGTAAACCATTTAAATATACGAAAGGAGACACAATCAACACAATTACATGGTATGCACATGCATAACCAAAACACGGTGGGACTACACATCACCGTTTCGACTAGTAGTTTTTCGATGGGACTACACATCAACGTACTCTTCTACTAGTCACTACCGGTGGGACTACACATCACTGTAGTTACGACAACCATCACGTGAGGCTCGACACCAACAACGACTACACAACAACATCAAACGGAAGTAAAGGCAATCCACAAATCACACAATATCTCAACAACTGTTCATACACCAACACATAACAATCAAGGAAAAATTGGTAAACTTACATTCGGGTTTAGGTTAGCCCTCTAGGCTCCACCCAAACCCCCAAGAACCCTTTTCAAAATCAAATCAAGTTTTAAAACATTTTCACTCACCGATGAAAGCCAAACGGAAGTCGAAACACCGATCTCAAGCCTCCAAATTCCCCGGAATCGTGCCCGAAGCCTCTCCAACGGTTTCCCTTGATTCTAACCAATCAAAAACAGTACATTACTCAACCAAATCATCACAAAACACTGTCACAACCCCAAACCACAACCACAAGCCAAATTCTTACAATTTCAAACCAAAGCCAACACCAAAACTCTCATTTTCGTACTCCCCAATAACCCAACAGAAAACCAATGATTCCAACACCCAAAACACCACCAAACACCTTCAAAACAACCCTCTAGCATTGCTATAACATCAGCCCCACTCCCTTTCACAAAACCACTCCAAAAACTTAAGTTTTGACCCTTTTAAAATATCCCCAAAAACCCATTTCGGGATTTTTGATAAAAACCCACCATTTTAAGTTATAATGTACCTTAGGGCAAGATTAGATCATATCTTAACTCTACATATCAAAAACAATTCGAAAAGCCATTAAAATTTCATCATTTTCTTCAAAACTTTGAAAACTAGAAAATCTCAAAAATGGTGTTTTTCAAAAACTAAAATCATGAATGTGTTCGGAATAGAGAGGAGAAGTCAAAAATATGCTTACCTCGTTGAAATCACTTGAGATGATGAAGGAAATGAATGGAATAGTGACAAAGGGGTTTGGGGAACGTGAAAGAGGATCAATGAGGAAGATGAACACTTTTGAAATAAAACCCTCTTTTCATCATCTTTTACTTTTAATTTGAAAAGTACCTTTTTGCCCTTATTTAAAAAGCACACTTTTGCCATTAGTGAAAATCAAGCTCACTTGAATTTTTAAAGCAAAGCCCATTTATTTAAAACGAGCCCAACGACTCGAACCCGACTCACACACTCAACTCCTGACCCCAAAACCCGGATGTTATAACTACAGTTGCATATTGAAGAAACTGCTCAAAATGAGGCCAATGACAATGTACCTCTTCGCAGGGGGACTCCCTCAAAACATTACCACTCGATGGATCTGGAAAAAATCGAGAGTTGTGCATGATAAAGTCCCTTGGCAGAAACTTATATGGTTCCCAAAGCACTTACCAAAGTTCTCTATCATCTCTTGGATGATCGTCTTGAATAAAGTCCTAACAAAGGAACGACTCATGAGATGAGGTGTAGTTAATGATGCAACATGTGTTTTCTGCGGTTGTTCGGAGGAAAGTCGAGATCATCTCTTCTCGGACTACCTTTACTCGACCATAGTTTGGGAGAAATTTCTGGTTGCTTGTGTATTATAGCAGGTTCAACGAACTTGGGAGGAAACCTGGCAATGGGCGGCGAAAAATTGGAGGGGTAAATCCCTTATTGTCTTGATTTTAAAGTTAGCATAGACATGCTTTCTTTATCACATCTGAGAAGAGCGCAATGCTAGAGTTTTTCGAGGAATAAGTCGATCTCCTGACATTCTTTTTTATTGTTTACGTTACACAATTAGTATACGATTGTATAGGCACAAAATAAACACAAATAATAGTACTAATAGCCATTTTTGTACAGTTTGGGGCATCAACACTGGTTGACCCCTAAAGTCTTTGATTGTTACCTATTTTTTGTAGCATGTTTTCTGTTCCCTGAATAAATACAAACAACCATTTATCCAAAAAAATAATTAAATTATTTATAATTAAAAGTATTAAAATTATTAAATTTTTTTCTAATTGAAAATAAGACCAAATTGACCGGATGTGTAAATAACAATAGCTAAATTATTAGAGTTTCTTTCGAATTAAGAATAAATTGATTGAATATATAAATATGAAAGACTAGATTTGCTATTATATAAAATTTCTTAACTGTCATGTCACTATCTTAAAAATAGTTAACGGCTCAGTGATCATTTTATAACAAAAATTAAAATTTAATGATAATTTTATAACATTTAAAAATTAAATGATCAAAATGAACATTTTAAAATAATTTAGCGAGTCTTTGTGAGCTCTAACCTAGTCCCTATAACAAATGACAACACTTCAAGATCTGGTTCCAATCCTGAATATAACTTCCCCTCTTTTAAACTCATGTCCAACTATCAATAAATGTTGAATACAATTGGAGCCAAATCTATTCTATGGGGGAGGGGTTGTAGCCCCACCCCAATTTTTTAATTTTATTTTATACGTTAAAATTAAAGATTTTATTTGGATAACTAAGAATTACCCCCATTAATTTCAAATTTAAAGAATGTTGCATACTTTAGAGTAATGGAATCTATTTTTTCTAAAATAATTCTCTTCCTTAAGATTTAGGTTAGGCTTCGGAGACAACGAGATTGCGTTGAAATTTCGGTAAATATATATATTCAAACTCTCCTCTTTCTTCTCTTAAAATCAAATATACATTTAGTTTTTCAAACATTTTATGTTTCACTAATATTACGTTTTGTTCCTATTTTAGTTACCCGCCGTTTAAAAAATTCACCGAAAAAAAACAATAATTTAATGACTAAAACAAAAAAAAAAACATTAGTAACCAATATTAATTTAGCAAAACACTCGTGAACGACAAGAATTCATGTCAGGTTCATTGACTTCATGAACATTGTGTTTAAATATTACTCCATTTTGTTTATTTTATTTTGTTCGACTCATGGCTAGGGACATAATTAAATTGATAGTGGTATGGGCTTTTGTCCTCCAAAGCAGGGTATTTTACTTTTGTTTCTTTATATTTTTCAAAAAAAATAATTATAAATTTATATTTTTCTTTCAAAATTTATGCTTTCAATTTCTAACTCCGTCCCTACTTACGGTTATGGTCAATTATTCATGCTCGTGTATGCAAGGTTTGAAAATTACCCATCAAGCATGCAATCGACTGTAGCAATATCAGATTGGCTGCGCTGTGTTATCCCATATGAAAGTCAAACAAACTTTATTTTTTTATTAAAAATATTAGATAGACCCGACCTATTACGCCATTCGTGATCTCAACTAATAAAATTTATTTGTCTCATTTTTTTCAAGATAAATCTTCATTTCTCTTCTATGCGTAAATAAAAAGTGAATAATTATTTAAAAGTCACTTTAAGATAAATAAATGTTATTAATTAGGACCACGGATAATGTGATTAACAGCTCTATCTAAAGTAATTTTTACTTTTGTAGGAGAACACACATATTTCTCGCCTTGTTTCCATTTATTTCCACGAAATCTGCTTTAACGAAATTCAAGCCAACTTGTTTGAACTTTGAACCTAAACTAGTTTGATTTGAAAGGTTTCACAGTTGCAAACTTGCAATTCTCTTTTATTTAGTTATATAATTTCGCGAAATTTCAAACTTCTGCTAATGAAAAGAGGGATGAGCAAAACTCGATTCGATTAAAAAAATCAAATTTTCTAACTCGATTCGAAAATTGAAATAAAATTTATAAAATAAGACTTGAATAACTCAAAATATTTAGTAAAGAATTGGTCGATTTTTAAGTTCGAGTCCAACCCCTTACCTCTGTATGATAAATTTATATATCATGTATAATGTATGTATGTATGTTTATGATTACAAAGTCGTTTGAATTTAAACTAATTAGTACTTATAACACTATAAACATTTACAATTAAATTTGAACAAAAACTCAAACAACTCTACTCGAAAAAAATCAAATAAAGTTTGACTATAAAATATGACTCGTCAATTTAACTAACTCGAAAATTTTTACTCAGATCGAATACTAGCTCCTATAAGAAATTAATAAAATAACACATCGTCCTTAAATGTATGGTTAAAAAATATGGCAAAATGACAAAAGATGCCCCCAACGTTTGCATGTTTTGTCATTTGGCCCCCTATTCTTTTTTGATCCAAATATGCCCCCAATGTTTGCTTGTTTTGTCATTTGGCCCCCTATTCTTTCTTTTGGTCCAAATATGCCCCCCAACGTTTCACTCGTAGTCCAAATATGCCCCCAATGTTTCAATTTGGTCCAAATATGCCCCCGTTAAATGGAAACCATCAGTCAACTGACGTTCAACAACTGATGCTGACTGGACTTGCCACGTATTAAGATTTACTGATGCCACGTCAATTTTTTTTATAAGTCGTTGACTGTTAGTTGATTGACAGTTTACACCCAACAGGGGCATATTTGGACTATGAATGAAACATTGGGGGCATATTTGGACCAAAAAAAGAATAGGGGGCAAATGATAAAACAAGCAAACGTTGGGGGCATATTTGAACCCAAAAAAAAAAGAATAGGGGGCCAAATAACAAAACATGCAAACGTTGAGGGCATCTTTTGTCATTTTACCAAATATATCTAGAAATCGAGATTGTAATCCGTGATAATCAACAAAAGCAATGGCGGAACCAAGGGCCTTTGGCAACCCAAAATTTTGGAAAAATATGATTAGACCCTCTAAAATTTCTATATATTAGAATTAGGCCCTCTAAATATATTTGAAAACTATCATATGCCTTCCGATTTTTTTTATTTAAAAATCATAATATATATTTACATGTGCTTATATATTAAAATAGTATTTTAAATTTACATAAACACAAATCACAAATATGTTGTTAGAGGTAGGGTGTAAACCAACCGAGTAGTGCAGAGCTTGACTCGGCTCGTTAAGAACTCGAGTCAAGTTTGAGCTCAAGTTGAGTTCAATCTAGTCCAGTATTGATCAGGCTTTGACTGAGTCGAACTTGAGTAGCCCGCCTCGAGATTTGTCTTGTTTTTTATAATAATAATAATTGCGTGGATTTATTCAACAACAACAACACTATCCAATAACATACATTTTAATTCACTTAAATTTAAAAAATATTATATTATATTTTTTAGTAGCTCGCGATGGTTTCGAGTCATGTATCGAGTCGCTCAGTTCGGTTCGTTTAGAACTCAAGTCGAGCTTTGACCAAATTTGACTGAATCAAACTCGAATAGTTCACGATCTGTCTCGTCTTATTTACGACCCTAATTGGAGGATGGCTTGTGCTTCAATATTAATAGTTGCCAAACAATGTTTAGCAATGCCCAGTGCCAACCTAAGAAAATTGAATTTGAACATATGACATTGAAAGAGATTTGTCACCATTTTTAATTAATGTTTATAACATAATTATAATATATCTCGTTAGAATTTGGATACACATATGACCCTTTCCTTTTACTTGGCCTTGGTTGGTTGGGAAAAAGGGGGGAAACGGCAGAATGATTTTTCTTTAAATTATAATAATAATTTACACATTTGACCTCTTTTTGGTCATATTAAATCTAACGGGAGAATAACAGCAGAAAACATTTTTGTCTTCAAATTTTTTAATTAATCTAACGACTTCATTTACGGTTAGATATGTTGCCTTTTCTTTTAACAGATGCACTATGTAATTTATATCACTTTTTTTTGACCAAATATGTAATTTAAATCTCATGAAGTTTTTTTAGTCGATATCATATGAAAGTTAAATATACTACTATTATAGGTTAAAATATATATTTGGTAATTGTGTCGAACTAGATGCATTATCTCGTATTAGTATTTAAAAAAATTACTCTTAAATTGATACATGAATTAGACATTTTCTCTTAAATTGGTACTTAAAAAAATTTGCTTTCAAGTTGACACTTAAACTAGGCACATTTTTCCAAGTTGATACAAAAACTTATACATTCTATCAATTTGGTCCTAATTCAAAATAGTTCAATAAATTTAACATTCTATATTTAAAAATCCTATCAATATACTCTTTGTTTTTTTATCATAAATTGTTTGTTCTTCTCCTATAAATGTTATATCACTTACCTTATATAAAAAATAACAGTAACTTGTTGTTTTATGGTAAAATACAATTATCTCATTTTTGTTTTGATTCGCTAGGCTTGCTTGATTTGACAGTATTGCAAAAAATGACTAAATTGATGGGGGAGTTTTTAATATGATTGTTAAAATTATTGAATTGTTTCAAATTAGGGCCAAATTGATAGAATGTATAACTTTTGAGGACTAAATAAATTAATAAAAGCATCAAAATAGTGGATGGAATTAAAGTCTTGGTACCAAATTGGGAGAAAAAATTATTTAGGTGTCAACACGGGAGAAATGCTCTTTCAAAAAAAAAAATTGGGGGAGAATGCCTAGTTCAAGTATTAATTTAGGAGCAAAAATTCTTTTTTTGGTATAACCACCGATATTCAACCTATTGACTGACTAACCGGGATTGAATTCTGTAAAGGCCCATTATGGGGGCAACCCTCCCAATTTAACTGCTTCATTCACAACATTAAAATTCAAACTTTCACCTTACTTAAGGAATTTAATTCCTCATCTCATTAGACCAATTGGTTGTTGGTAGAGCACAAATTCTTTAATGTTTAGTTCAAAATTAATATTATTTTAATAAAAGAAAAAAATATAATAGTAGTGAAACAAAATTATTAAAATGCCATATATTTTTAAAACACTGATGAATTTAAACGAGTTGGTGTAAGTTATTTATAAATATGGACAAGCTTATACAATATTTAGAAATCATATTCGAGCCGAGCTGCATTCATGGGCAAAGCTATTTGGAAAGATTAGGGTGCAATTGACCCCACCTAAAAGTACCTACTATATAGAAATATTAAAATTGTATCAAAATTTTTCATAAAAAATATTAAAATTGACCTCTGTTCTGACCCCACCATATAAAAACCATGACTCTGCCACTGACTGCATTCGACAATGATTCGAGTGTTTGAACTCAGTCTAACCTAAATTTCATAATATTCACACACAATCTCCAATCGCATTGCATGTAAGTGAAAATCAACTACTATTAGGAGTGGAGGGGAAACAAAACAGTTGAATTAATGATATCTAGAAAAGCATAATTGTGTGCTTTATCCCAAATTTCCAAAAACTACAATCATTTTGTTTCCTAGCAATAGTATACTCAGGAATAGACCGAGGAGTTGGAGGAGCATTCAGCCTCCTAAAAAATAAAATTCGTATATAATTTATAATTTTTTTATATATTTTATTAAAAATTTATTTTTATCCTTTAAAATTTAATAAATTTACCCCGTAATATAAATTACTGTAGAGCACAACTCCACCTTCTCCCCCTTTAGACTTTGTATAAAGCAGCATTTCCTATTAACGGTTCTCGGTGCTTGGAAACTTGAAAGTTATGGAAGAATTCCATTACATTGATTCGGTATTTTAGCAGTGGAGACCTTCGTAAAACATCGTTTTTTTTTTGTTCTCACGCCGGTGGTGAAATTTGGTGATAAAGTTTTAGGTTAACTTATTAAATGGTTAAAGTAGATTTTTCAAAAAAACCGTTTAGTTCGTATTTTTACCTAAAATTTGGTTCTAAACTTAGTGAAATTTTTTAAAATTATGGGAGGTATTTAATTAGAAATGTTCCAAAAAAATGAAGCTTAATATAAAATTTTAAAATTATAGGATCAAATTAAAATTTTTAAAAATTTAAGAGACTAAATTTAAAATCTTCAAAAGTTTGGGGTCCATGGTATCCACATGCTCATATTATGTTCCGTTTCGTTCATGATTAATTTTAGTTTATGGTGTTAAATGTTAACATCTATTTATTTTTCTTTAACTTTTGATAACGTAAACACACTTTACAAGTAATGGTTCGTATTCGAATTCGAATTCGGTTGGTATCCAAATTCTCACGATAAGAATATCCTCTTATCTGTCGATGCCATCTGAAGTTCTAATAATTAAATTCATGTTATGGGCCGCTAGAACTTTTAATTTCGATTTTTTAATCGTCATCAGTTTGGGCTTTTGGGTACATTAGAAATATTAAAATATGGGCCATTTTTTTAACTCAAATTACGATTCCCAAATGGTTTATACCCACACTTCAAATTTGAATTTGGTATGGCTCATCTTTCTCAAATTACGACTCAGAAAAGCTAGGCTTTTGAGGGCCAAAACCAAAAGTTATATTTTTTTAGCTTTTTGAGGTTAAGAATTCCGTTTAAATTTAAAATGGTAAGCTTAATTTTTATTAATTCTTAAAGTTAACTTTTATTTTTTTCGAGAACACTTTTTGATAGCATGTTTAAAATAGATATTTTATTAGGCCTGTAAATGAACCAAACGAACACGAACGAACACGAACAAATGAACGAACACGAACATAAAATTTGACGTGTTCATGTTCGTCTGTTTAACTTTAACCGAATAAATGAACGAACACGAACATAAACAAACACAAAATTTCTTGTTCGTGTTCGTTAATTAAGCAACGTAGCTTGTTCGTGTTCATTCATTTAAATGGTAAACGAACATAAACGAACATATATAATGTGTTAAATATTTAATATGTTTGGTTAGTTCGATTAATTCAGTTAATTAACCGATTTTAAACCGAATTAATCGATAATTGAAATGTGAAAAAACTCTTAATCATTAGCCGAAACCTAAAAGTATCTAATAGATTAACCAATTTTGTTTTGGTTCGGTCAGTCGGTTAGTTCAGTTTAACCGAACAATGAAGACCCCTTGACATATGTGGATAAACGAACGAAAGTAAACGAACGGATTACCGAACGTTCACGAACATAAATGAACGAACAAGCCCTTTGTTCGTGTTCGTTCATTTTATTAAACGAACAAAAAATCTTGTTCATGTTCGTTCGTTTAATAAATAAACGAACTTCCCGCCAAACAGTTCACGAACGGTTCACTGAACGTTTGGTTCGTTTACTTCCCTACATTTTATCCTTCTAACAACACTTTTTAACAGCAATACCAAACACTAAATTTTTAAGCACAACTTCTCAAAATTACTTTTCTACGATACTTTTTAAAATCAAATTTCCAGCACAATTTTTATAATCACTGCTGCCCAAACAAATTTGATCACTTAAACATAGTTCTTTGATTGGATACTTAAATAATTTGGAATGAAATAGTATACGTATTTTTGAATAAATAAATTAAAATTAAAATGATTATTAAAAACATGAGACGTGGTATTGTGATTAGGCTTAACAGTAAAAAAATGTTTAAATTATGTTATTTTAATTATGTGCCTAAACTTTATTTTGGGCCAAATATGTGCCTAACGTTTTCAACGTTACTCAAATAAGTGCTCCGTTATTACCGTTTGTTAATTTTTACAGTTATCTGACACGTGTCATCTTCTTAAATTTCTGATGTTATATTTAAAAATAACTAAAAAATAATAAAACAAAATAACCTAAAACTTTACAAAATAACCCCAAAATTTAAAATTCATAACACCCCAAAATTCAAATCCCGATTTGACCTAATTTTGCCGCCGATTGTGATGTCGCCGCCCATCACATCCATCGCCAGACCATCATGGCCATTTATCCCACCACGTTGTCGTCGAAAATCGATCGACACCGTACGAAAAGTCAAAATCGATAAATGGTTCATTCGAATGATTCACGACGAGCGACAACATAACGGATGATGAACGGTGTGGGTCGTTCAACGAGGGGAGGGCGCTTCATTCCATTGCCGAAAACGTGACCAACACCGATGAAAGTGGCCAAATTTGGGGACTATTTTAGGATATTTAAAAAATTTGATTTATTTTAAAAAAATAATATTCAAAAAATGTTTAATATTTGCCACGTGTTCCATTTTGATTGGATAAAAGGAAAAATTTAACGTCCGTTACGGCCAAACCTTAAATGGGTCACGTACAAGCCCGACCCTAGGCAAGGGCAGCAATGGCGCCCGCCCAGGGCCCACCGCTCAAAGTACACGTTTGTAATTTTATTCGAATATATTATTCTTAAGAGTATATTTTTTAATATTTGTTATTATGGGCCTAATTTTTTCAATACGTGTTAATAGAGGTTTAATTTTTCCCAATATTTATTATTAGGAGCATACTCTTAATATTCAACTTTTTCTAATACTTGTTATTAGAGGCCCCTTTTAATATTTTTTATTTTGGGCATACTCTTAAAATTTAATTTTTTAATTGTTGTTATTAGGGGCCAATTTTTCAATACTTGTTATTATAGATCTACTCTTAAAATTATTATTTTTTCGTTACTTGCTATTAGGGACAAAGATTTAAATAACGGTATGCAACCGCAAAAATGACTGTTATATAAAGTTAGCGGCAATGGCGGAGCCAGGATTTTTTTATAGTGAGGTTAGGAGTGAAGTATAAGGTATTGAGGATTTCTATACCATTAAAATAAACATTATTGACCTCATACCCCAACAAATTAAGTGGGGTCAAATCTAATATTTCTTATAAAAAATTATATATTACCTCCTTGAAAACGCAATACTCCAACAAATCAAGTGGGGTCAATTGCACCCCAAATTTATATGCTACATTCGCTCATGGGTAGCGGTACTATCTGAAACCGCGATACTCACAACTATTGTGTCCACAATAGCTATGTTATTAAGAGATTTCACAACCACAATACTCGCAGTGACCGAAAAAGCATCTATAATGTCCGCAACCACAATAAAACCTAACATGATTGCAAATACGACCGCAAGCGCAATTTAAAATTTTAATTTGGTGCCCATTTTTTATATTCTCCCTGGACTACCAAAATTCCAAGACCGACCCTGGTCACAGAATGAAACATTCGACATATATTTGGCCTAAAATATAATTTAAGTACCTATCTAAAAAAATATAGTTTGAACATTTATTTAACGGTTAAACATTGTGATTATTCATCTCATAATTTAACCATGAGATCGAAGTTATATTTTAAATACTTTACATATAAAACTAAATACATTTTATGAATAACTATTTACGTGACTTTTTAAAGATGTAGAAGTTGGTTTTCCCATCGAAGAAGATTTTGGTGTTTTGTATTTTGTCATTTGACTTATCTCAGTTTTTCATTTATTTTGTTTAATTACATGTGTTATCGTCTGATAAGGCTATAAACGAACCGAACGTTCAGCGAATTATTTGACGAAAAATTCGTTTTTATTTATTTTTGATAAACAATGAATATAATAATTATTTTTGTTCGTTTAATTAAATGAACGAACACGAATAAAGGACTCGTTCGTTCATTTACGTTCGTGAACGTTCGATATCCGTTCATTTATGTTTGTTTATGTTGGTTTAAATTTATTCACATATGTCCATTTATATTTAATATTTTTTATAAAAAATATTATATTTAAAATAAAACATATGTTAAAAATATAAAAGAAAAAGAAAAATAAACAATACTGAATGTTTGTTTGAGTTCGTTTATCATTTTAACGAACGAACATGAACAAAAAATTATATTCGTTTTATTTGTTTATGCTAGTTCGGCTAAAATTAAAAGAACGGACATAAACATATTATCGTTCGTGTTCGTATACCAACCTACAGTTTGGACTTATTTTTGTTTTTATTTTGCCTAGCTGTAACCCAATGATTGTCATGCCTTCTTTTATTAATATATTAGCAGCATTTTACTCAAAAAAAAATATTTTACGCCTACTGAATATTCTTAAATCAGAAAATAATGGAGCAATTTAATTATTCATTAAAGAAAGTATACCTACTTTACCTACCCAATCAACGTTCAATTGTTACCTTTTTTTACTTATATTTATAATTTTTTTTACAACTTTTATTAATTAAATTTTAAAACTTTGTTTCCAAATTATAAAAATAACCACTGCATAAATCGAACTAAAATTCAATGTATACTTTTCCCAAACTTCTTTACATATTAGGTAAATTTTTTATACACAGTTTACATAAAATAACATACATATTTATACTATAAAACTCAAATATTAAATTCTTATCCCTGAACTCTAAATTATATTCTTTAAACTTTAAACATTAAAATTAAACTCGTAAATTTTAAACCCTAAACTAAATACCTAACTCTAAATTATATATCACATCTACTATTAGCAGTTAGCACTGAAAATAGAGGCTTTCTTCGGGAAACAAAATTTTGAAGGAAAAGAGAAGAAGATGGGCAATAGTGATCAGAGCCATTAACTCTTATTTACTGTTAGCTTTTCTTTTCTGGTTTTTGTCATAAATCTTAGCTTAGGTGACAACAATTTGGGAACGAGCTCTTCCAAAGTTATTATTTTTAACTAATAAGGTACGAACTCGAAACTTTATTTAAATATCGTCGAATTTCTTATCGCTCGACTCGTTTATGTTTTGAATTAAGAAGGTGAAACTTGTTGTCACGCAATCCAATAACAGATTGGAGGCTGATAGGCCATTCACTCTTTTGGTTAAGAATGAAAGTAGCCATTGTTGGTAACGAAAGTGATGGGACCAATTAACCTACCTATTTACACATGGCATGTCATGGCTTTTCAAGGTAATCGACATAGATTTTACTTACAAGTCAAAAAATGATTCCAACTACTTTCGAAAAACCAAACCAGATGCTAAACTTTTTTTATTATTTCCTCCTATTCTTCGTAGTTTTGTCCTGACTAATTCGAATTTATTTGGGTCGAGTTGCTTTAAAGCAACAAGATAGCTAAGAAGGAAAGAATGAAAGAAAGAAGTCCCCAAGGAGTGAAAAGAACAGGAACCAAATATCATAGAGATGTAGTAAAAGATAGCTTGAAGTCTTAACCTGATAAATAACAGTTGATAAACAAGAAACCAACACCAATTTTCCTTTTGTGAATTCAGACTGAAAAGGCAATGGAGAAGCATTTGCTGCTTCTGGTGTTTGTGTTGGCATGGGGAAGGGGAAGAGCTGAAAAACAAATGTCGGCAGTAGGGGATCCAGGGATGAAAAGAGATGGTTTGAGAGTGGCGTTTGAAGCTTGGAATTTCTGCAATGAAGTTGCACATGAAGCTCCTAACATGGGGAGTCCCAGAGCTGCTGATTGTTTTGATGTTTCAAGTAAGTAAACTGTAAACTGTAAACCCCTTGATTTATTGTTTCCTGTTCCAATTGTTTGTTGTAAATGGTGGTCAGATTCAACACTGATACACAAGGTATCCGAGGCTGATAACAGGCTTGGAATAGGCAAAACCTTCAAAGGAATGACTGCAGATGCAATGTACAGTCCAGATCTTTATGCAGCTCAAAAGGAGCTCTATTTGGGTTCTTTATGTGAAGTTTCAGACACTTCAAACCCATGGCAGTTTTGGATGGTCATGTTGAAAAACGGCAACTTTGACACAACCACCGGTCTCTGTCCTGAAAATGGGAAAAAACCCATTCCTCCTTTTACTACAAACAGGTTCCCTTGCTATGGCAAAGGCTGCATGAATCAACCCACTTTGAACCATCAGCCTACACAACTGTTGCCTGATGGTACAATGAAGGGATGGTTCAATGGGACTTATGATTTGGATTCTGATATTGGGAATTGGAAAAACCTTAATAATCTCTCATTTTATGAGGTGATTTGGGAGAAAAAGCTTGGTTCTGGAACTTGGGTTTTTAACCATAAGCTCAAAACCACATCAAAATATCCATGGCTCATGCTTTACCTAAGAGCTGATGCAACCAAAGGATTCTCTGGTGGGTACCACTATGAAACAAGAGGCATGCTCAATTCTGTAAGTTGAAATCTCTTTGGAAATGACTATTCTGCGAATGAAAACTGTTAGTGAACTGTTAATCAATGATTATAGTTTTGAGTTTTTGAAACACTGACCAGTTTTGGGTATCATTTTTCAGCTCCTGGAATCTGATTTTAAAGTCAAGTTCAGATTGGAAGTCAAAAAAGGAGGAGGACCAAAGAGCCAATTCTACCTTATTGACATAGGCAGCTGTTGGAAGAACAATGGCAAGCCTTGTGATGGAGATGTGCTGACAGATGTTACAAGATACAGTGAGATGATCATAAACCCTGATACGGCAGTTTTGTGCAGCCCCACGGCATTGTGGAACTGTCCACCACACCATATAACTCCAGATGACAGAAAGATTTACAGAAATGACACTGCCAACTTCCCTTATGGAGCTTACCATTACTACTGTGCTCCTGGTAATGCTCAACACTTGGAGCAGCCTGTTAGCCTCTGTGATCCGTACAGCAATCCACAAGCTCAGGAGATTGTTCAGCTGCTGCCTCACCCTATATGGGGCCAATACGGGTACCCGACTGAAAAGGGTCAGGGTTGGGTCGGGGATCCGAGAACATGGGTGCTTCACACTGGTGCCCTGGCTAGTAGGCTTTACTTCTATCAGGTTATTGTTTAATTTTAAAAAGCTCTTGTTAATATATTGTTGTGTCAATGGAGCCTATATACTTTGAGAAATTTCTCGAGTTTGAGTCTTGTGAATGAAACTCGATTTCGGATGATTTACGGGTTTTTTGGTTTTTCAGGATCCGAATACCGCTCCGGCGAAAAGAATATGGACATCTATTGACATGGGCACTGAAATTTTCGTTAGTGACAAAGATGAAGTGGCAGAATGGAGCCTTAGTGACTTGGATGTTGTTCTTATGTGATTCTTCATTCAAGTGTTCCACATCCCTTTTATTATTTAGTTTCATTTTTTTTTCTTAGCCTCTTGAGAGGAGCAACAAATAAACATGGTGAATTGGGGAGATATCCCGCTAATCGAATTTTAGTCGATTGATATTATTACATTGTAACATTTTAGAAGATGTAAGTTAAAATGTGTGTTTATGGATAGTTTAGACTTTCAAGTTTGTTCTTTTAATTATATTCCCTAATACGATATGCATTGTACTATGTTTTAATTTTAAGTAATTAATATAAAGCAGTATCATTCAAATGACATAATTGAGCTTATATCGATTAATTTATAATATTAACTAAGTCTGAATTTTTTTTATAACTATCGATATTCAACATATCAATTAATTAATCAAAGTCGAAGAACGTCAAAATTCGAACTGTGATCTTTATTAATAGTATTTATATCATATTTTATAACTAGATACATTCTCCTAAATTGGTACCTAAAGAAAATTTTCTCCCACATTGGTACATGAATTATACACTTTCTCCCAACTTGGTACCTAAAGAATTTTTGCTCCCAAGTTGGTACCTGAACTAGACACTTTATCCCAAGTTGGTACCAAAACTTATACATTCTATCAATTTGGTCCTAATTTGAAAAATTCAATAAATATAACTCTTTATATTTAAAATTCTATCAATTTACTATGTGTTATTCACCTAAATTGTTTGTTATTCTCTTAGAAATGTTATATTACTTTCTTGGTATAATAAAAGTTTAAACATAACTTGTTATAGAATTCAGTTATCCAATTGTTGCTTTGATCCGATGGACTCGCTTGATTTGATATTCTCACAAAAATGATTAAATTGATGGAATTTTAAATATGAAATGTTAAATTTATTGAATTATTCCGAATTATGACTAAATTGATTCAATGCATAAGTTTTGGGGATTAAAACTATTAATAAAAGTATTAAAATAGTGGATGGAATTAAAGTTTGGGTACCAACTTGGGAGGAAAAGTTCTTTAGGTACCACATTGGGAGAAAGTGTATAGTTCAAATACCAACTTGGGAGAAAAAATTCTTTAAATACCGACTTGAGAGAATGTGTATAGTTTAGGTACCAAAGTTATATTTAAGCCTTTATATATCCTCTATGTAAAACAAATCAAAAGTCACTACTATACATTGAACAGCGGAACACAATGGGGCACCCAAAATTTGAAAAATTATAATTTAGAGCCTTGAAATTAAAAAATAATAATTTGGTCCCTACAAAATTTTTAGAAATTCAAATTACGATTTAAATTTTTTGAATGTTCTCCTCCTATAATTTTTAAAAGTTCTCATTAAGTCTCTTAAAATTTCAAAAATTTTAGTTAGACCCTAGATTTTTAAAAAATATGTAAATTAAACCTTTCAAAAAATTTGAAAATTTTAAGTTGTCCCCTCGAACGCTATCACCAAGTTCTGTCACCGCACATAACTAATATATTTGAATACAAATCATTTTCACACCACTTAAGACTATTTGTTTTTGATTAAGTAGATAGATATTTATATTCTCATGGCAAATATCGGGATTCAAACTCATATAAGATGAGATAACATAAATATCTTTAACCACTCGATCAATTAATAGATCTCTTCAAAGAATGATTATTAAATAAATCTTGACAAATATGATTTTTATATAAATTATTTTCTCACTCAAAGCGTGAATGCAATAAAAGCTACATAAATATTAAAAATGTGATGTGAGTTTAAATTATGCTTAAGAAATGGTTTGTTGGCGGCAATCTTATGTGTCTCTTTTGTTTAAATATTAGAGGAAGTAACCTCATGTCAAAAGACACACAATAGTTGGATAACCTTCACGTGAAGACGTAGCTCTAGCGATAGCATCTTTTTTTTTTAATCAATAATAAGATGTATTTATTCATAACACACAGATACATAGAAAAATAATAAAGTTTAATCGGTCTAATGAAATGAAACGTTAGATTATGAGCTCCGCTAAGATTCAAAAAAGGAATAGTATAAGTAGGGATAGACATTTTACCCGACCTGGTCGAGTCAAATTTTTTAATTAAAAAATCGAGTTCGGGTCGGGTCGGGTGGAAAATATTTGCCCCGACCTGAGATTAATTGTGTAATTTTTCCTAAATTTTTAGTGATATTTATAATAATACCCCTATATATATATTTTTTATAAATAGGTCCTTAAAATTGAATTTTTATTTACAATTTAATCCTTAAAATTATATTTTTTACGATTAAGTCTCCTAATATTATTTTTTTACAATTAGGTCCCTAAAATTATTATTTTTCTATAAGTCGGGTCGGGTCGAGTCCGGATTTAGTGTATTTATTTTCAGGTCGAGTCGATTTTTTAAAGAATGTGTTCAGGTTGAGTTCGCATTTAGGGTATTTATTTTCGGGTCGTGTTTGGGTGGGCCAAAACACGACCCGCTCCGTGCTCATCCCTAAGTATAAGCCGGCTGGGATAGAAAACCAGGCAACAGAAATATAGATACTATTTTTTGAACAATGGTAATTGAATTTTGTTAATAAAGACAATGGAAGGAATCGAAATATAACGCATCCAAACATAGAGAGAGAAATTGGGACAATAGTCACACAAAAAAACTCATACATAAAATAAAAAATTTAAACGTAAGATATGAATAAAAATGAAACATTCCCTTGAGAATGACGTCCAACATTAAAAGAACATAGTAAACTTCATAAAAATTTATTGTTTCTGTCGAACGTAACGCCTTACGAAGTGATAAAGGAGTGGTGAGCGAATCAAGCTACCTGGCAGGCCACTTCGCTACACAATTATGATTATATCGTCAAATAACCTTTTAGCAAAGGCGAGATATGACTATATTTGACCACCGACAAATCAATCAGAAAACAAAAGTCGTGAAGGTATTTGGGCGAGCACTAAAATGACATCAAAGGTATGCGAAAACGTACCAAAAAGTCATAAAAACATGCTACAAGAGCAGAAAAAAATTCAGGCCCGGCCCTGGGCAAGGGTAATAAAGGTGCCCACCCAGGGCCCACCGCTCAAGGACATGTTTGTAATTTTTTTAATTATATTTGTTGTTAAGAGTCTATTTTTTAATACTTGTTATTAGGAGTCTAACTGTTTTCAATACTTGTTAATAAGGGGCTAATTTTTTTCCAATATTTATTATTAAGGTCTACTCTTAAAATTTATTTATTTTTCTAACACTTATTATTAGAGGCCTGAGTTTTTTCAATGTTTATTATTATGAGCATACTCTTCAAAAAAAATTCATTATTTGTTATGAGGGCCAATTTTTAATACTTGTTATTATGGAACTACTCTGAAAAAATTTCTATTACTTGCTACTAGGGACATGAATTTAAATAGCGGTATGCAACCGCAACAACGACCGTTATATAACGGTAGCAGCACCACTTGAAACCGCGATACCTGCAGCGGGTATTCCACAATAGCTTATGTTATTAAAAAATTTCACAACCGCAACACTCACAGTGACCGAAATATCATATGTTATGTCTGCAACCATGATAAGCGTAACATGACCGTAAATACGACCACAACCGCAATTTAAATCTCTAATATAAGGCTCAATTTTAAAATTTGCCTTAGGCCACCAAAAGCCCAAGGCTGGCCCTGGAAAAAGCGTGCCACAAGAGCAGAGAAAAACGTATCACAAGGACAGAGATTCTTATTCAAAATTGAAAAAAAAAAACAAAAAAAAAAACAAAGAACATAGTATGAAAAAACAAGAAAAATAATAAACACGACAACTAAAATTAAAATTGGTACTGTCACCGACTAAAGAAAAATAAAAAAGAAAGACGACACAAAAATTTTTGAGAGAAAACCTAGGTTTTATAATTTTATTCCTCACCCCTTTATTTTTTTTCACTTTTGTCCTCCTATTAATTTTTTTTTTAAAAAAAGTTTATTTTTGAATTACCCCATTTCTAAACATTTATTTTGAGTTTTTGAACTCTAAATTCTGATTCTATCCTTAATTTTATTGGTTGACAAATTAATATAGATACTATTTGTCTAATCATAAAATTAGGAATAGTATCATGCACAGTTTGTAGAACAAGTGCAATCCGTCACGCTAGCTATAAACCAAATATTTTTCACATTTCCTTTTATGATTAGACACAAATATAAATATAGATATAAGTCCGAACCTATTCATTCTCGTCTCTCCTTCCGAACCACAAGAAATGAGAATTTTTATGATGCAATAGACGTTTGTTTCTCGCTCATTACCGAACTTGAGAAAAACAAAACCAACAAAACGGTAGATGTAAGTATACAAACGTTGAGTTAAGAAGACAACTTCCTTTGTTATTGATGTTGCACAAACAATCGTTGGTCAAAAGTTAAATTTTTTAATTATCATTAAACGTTCGTTTAAGCGTTAAAAATAAAAAATAAACAGATATTAGAGACTAAATCGATGACTGTTTGACGTAAAAATAAAGGTCAAACGGACGTTAGAGACTCTAACAACAACTAAAAACTTATTTCTTCTCAAACGTGTTCGCGAGGGTTTTAGGTATTAAAACATGAGTTGAAAATCAAACTACGTACGCCATCATTTTATATCTTCCATCTATGTACACTCCTTTCAATTTTCACCTAACAATTGACTAAAATTTTAACCAAAACAGTACTTAAATTATTTGATATGATATTGACTACTATAATATTAACCATGTCAATCGTAAAACATAATGTAATATAATATATTGATTCTAATTTTAACGACTTTTATATTTATATACGATATATATATATGTTCATATTTTCACATGTGATATACATAATAAATCATGAAGAATTGACAGACTGAGCTCGAATTTGAAAACTGGTCAACTAATTATTAAAAAATTCGAGTTATTCGAATTTCTATTTCACAATTCAAACTTTATTTGAACTTTTTTCGAGTCGAGTTTATGAAATTACGAGTTGAGTCAAAACGAGTCGATTTTTTCGTGTCGAGCCGAATAATTCAGTTTTTTCGAGCCGAGTCGAGTTTTGCCCACACCTAGTACCACTTGCTCTTGATTTTTTTTTATAAGAGAGGAGGGTAAGAGTTGTCGAAGGGATCAAGTTCGGATTACAGTGGATTTTTTTAACATAATCACTATATTATATGATTTATTAGTAGATTAATGTGGATATATTATGTATTGGAAAGATCTTTTATGAAACGATTCTCTTAACTCAAGTTTGTTTCATCTACAATATCGGAATTCAAACAATTATGGTAAACTGCAAATTAAAAACAGTTCCATCTTGCATCATGCAATTCAATATCTAACAATGCCCCAAAATGAGAAAAAAAAAAGTTAAAATCTTGGGAGTATATCATTTGAAACAACAATATTGCATTAATATAACCAGCATTGTTCATATTCCCTGAATTCTTAGGCAAGACCATTAGTAATAGTAACCAATATGCTTTTATAAACCCAAAACCTATGTTGCATTGATACGGATTTAGACTACATAAACATCAGAAACCATCACATTACATTTAACATAATAAGTTCCATACTTGCACAATTTGATTGGCCTTATGCCATATGGACAATCACTTAAAAATCAAAATCATTGATCGAGCGGTAAGTAGTTCGATGTCTCTTGCCGAAACAACCCGGATTGACTTTGAACTTAGTGGGGACATAAACCAGAGACCAGAGTTAATAAAAGCTAGAAAACAAAGGGGGAAACATCTTTTAGAAGTTGACTACTTTACTCACAATAATAGACAGTTTCATGAATGTAAATCCTCCAAAACTACCACGTAATGTTTCTGCACATCTTCTGCTGTATTTTCACCTCCGACCATGGCCGCAACCACTTCCCAACAATCCGGGTTGCTCCTCGACCACGGCTAGAGCCAGCTCGAACAACTTGTTCTTCACACACAACTGTTGGGAAGTTATCACATTCTAGGATTCATCGAAGAAGAAAATGCATCCGAAAGCGACCTGCATATAATTAATAGTATACTACATAATAAAATAATGGCCAAGAAAACAGTGATTCAATAAACTAACAATTCAATCAATTTAATCAGAAATCGATAATTTGACAGATTCAATCACCGATTCGATTCTTCGTTAATTTCCGGTTGCACAACAAACACATCCAAATTCTCTCCCTGCATCACATCATTTTTTGTATGATGAGAGATGCCGACACGATGATCGGCGACATGCTCTCGAGTAAAGTTATATGTTCGAATGCACTTCAAGTTTTTCTGCTTTGTTCTTAATACAAAGCAAAAAGGGACAAAAATATGTATGCAAAAGATCTTAAAGAGAAAATAATCCAAAACTACAACATCCGAGTACTATTGATCATATATCCGGGCAGGGGCGGAACTAGAAATTTGTAAAGGAGGTGACCAATATGAAACTAAAAGTTTTGAGGGGGCTAAAATAAAATTTTATAAAAATTTAAGGATTACAACACTAATTTTACCTTTTTTCCCTAAAGAAATTAAAAAGTTGGCGGGGGCCACATCCCCGTGGACCCCGTGATGTTCCGCCCCTGTATCCGGGATCGCACATGTTCACGATCATAACCATTAGATCGGTAAGTATCGATTCTCAAATCTTTATTTTTTAACTGAACATCGACCGGAAGAAAATCCGACACGAACACAATCAAAGCAGGCAAAAAGGATGTAGTAATTTAGAAACTAACAATGCAAGAGCATGTATTTGTTCAAAAAAATATTATAATGTACAAATAAGCATATTGATAATGAAAATATATTCAGACACGACTCATGTATGATTTTTTTTGGAGGATTTGAAACATTACGTGTATGATTTTTTTAGGGTTTATGAGGTTAAGTGTAATAGTTTTGAATTTAGGGATTGTGGTAGAATTTTAGGTTTAAGGTTAAAATTTAGGATTTATAGGTTAAAACCTAAATCTCTAACTATATTACCCTAAAATATAAACCCTAAACCATACATCTTAACCATAAACCCTAAACTCTACATTCTAACCATAAGTCTTAAATTCTAAATCCATGTATTAAAATCACTAAACTCTAAACTAAAACCATTAACCTTAAATTAAGACACTTGTAAAAATAAATTTTTTTTTACGGTCAGATAATAATCCTTTAGAGTTTACAATAATGAGATCTTCAAAAAAGAAGTTTACAATAATGAGATAATTTCTCTTCATAATTCTTCTTATGTCAATTTAATAATTTCTCTTCAATCCAAAAAATGTCTTCATATTTAATAGACAAGATAGAGTGGCGATATAAGGGTTGGAATTTCGATCCCATCAATGATCAGAATCTTGATGATCGTCGATTAGCTATTCAACACCTGTAAAATACCCGAGCGTTTCACACCCAAAACATTTTACCCAATATTACCAGAAAATTTTAATTGAAGGAAAAAAAAACACCGGTAGCTGAAAAACATGAGGCGACTCAGCCCTTTTAATTCACAGAAATGCAGGGCGATGAAGCCAAACTCTTGCTAAGCTTCTCCTCTAATTGTTTCCCTACTCAGGTTTTTTTTTATAATTTTTTATTGCCATTCCTTTTTAAACCTTGATTTTTAGGGTTTTTAAACCTCATTTTATTGTTGTTGTTGACTTGGATTGAAATTCATGAGCTCGAGTTGCTTTTCTTATGGAGTTTGTAGCTCTAATTGCTTGCTTTCAATCAGTTATGCTAACAAATTTCCTCGATTCTTGATTCGGTTAGATTAAAGCTGCTTATAGAAATAGAGTATGGGAATCGCATCCTGACTTGTTTCCAGTTCACCGAAAGACTTCAGAGGAGTCTAAGTTCAAGTTAGCAAGCATCGATGTGCCTTTAAACATTTATCTTTCTTTCTTTTTTTAATGAATGCTTTGATTGGAGTCCACAAATTCATTGGTTCTGGCTTTGAATATTGTTATTGTGGTTTGTGAAATCTGGTTGTTGTACAATTGGTTTGAGCTAATTAACAACATGCTCTCTAGGTTAAGCATTTAGAAGTAGATTTTGGACAAAACAAGCATTTCAACAATGGTGGAGTGATTTTAGGGCTTATAGCTGTTTTGTTAACATCAGTAGTTCTACTGTATCTAGAATCTACTACCTCTGAAGGCTTTCTTGTGTTGTTGTTTCTACTGTTTAAATTAATTGAGGGAGCTAGATTGCTTAATGCTTATGGATTTACACCTTGTTTTTGTTAAATCCATGGTCCAAGCAAGGATTAGTAATAGTATATTTTGCTGAGTTTTAATCATATATGAGGTAATAGTGTGAATATTTTCATCGTATATATTCTGCAATTTGAAAACAAATTCAGTTGTATTTAGGTATGTGAGAAATCTAACCTGTAGGTTTTCGTTTCATTCGAATTGCACAAGTTTCAACTTGCCTACAGTCGGGTGGTTATTCTATTCATATACAATTGAGAAAAATTTTAGTACTCTAAAAGTCCTGATTTGCGAACTCTCAAGTAGGATATATAATTGGATATGGGAATAAAGCTCTTGTTTAATGCTCTCCAAGGGTAGCACATTTTGTGAAGACATCATAACTTGCTGTCTAATCTTAGGAAGCAGTAGATTACACTTTCTTGCCACTTTATGGTGTCTCCTCTGGCTGTCAAAATGACTTTTTTTGATGTATTGGTGTTTGTTAGGGATGTTTTTTTTGTTTTAGTATCCTTTCGGTTTGCCTGCTTTTTTGGTTTCCAACTCACCTGTTAAGTTTTTATAACTAGCTCAGGCCTTCTTTATAGGACTCGTGCAATGTGGTTGAGGAACAAAGTAAACAAACTCTACCTTTGAGGGATATGCATCAGGTGATTTGTAGTTGGAAAGGGATTTCCGTTGTTCCGAAATGCCAATTCACTTTATGGATGGAATTTAATTCTAGTGTCTTGATTTATAAATTTATATTCACTTATATATATATAAACTTTTATTCTTATTTCAAATCATGAACAGGCGTGTGCTACAAAGTTTCTGCTCTTGTGCTACTTGATGAATGGTTGAAGAGATGCCCCCACTTCGGTCCATAGGATATGTTGATCCTGGATGGGAGCATGGGACTGCTCAAGATGACAGGAAAAAGAAGGTTAAATGCAACTACTGTGGCAAAGTAGTCAGTGGTGGAATATTTAGATTGAAGCAACATTTAGCCAGATTGTCTGGTGAAGTTACTCATTGTGAAAAGGTTCCTGAAGAAGTATGCTTGAATATGAGAAAAAATCTTGAAGGATGCCATTCTGGTCGAAAACGAAGGCAATCAGATTATGAACAGGCTGCTCTAAGTATCCAATCTAGTGAGTACAGTGATGGAGAAGATGCTTCCGCAAGTTATAAACACAAAGGCAAGAAAGTGATGGGTGACAGGAACTTGGTTATCAAGTTCACCCCTCTTCGATCATTAGGATATGTAGACCCAGGATGGGAGCACTGTGTTGCTCAAGATGAGAAGAAGAGAAGAGTAAAATGCAACTATTGTGAGAAAATAATAAGTGGGGGCATAAATCGGTTTAAGCAACATCTTGCTAGGATCCCTGGAGAAGTTGCATACTGTGAGAAGGCGCCTGAAGAGATATATCTCAAAATCAAAGAAAACATGAAATGGCACCGAACTGGTAGAAGGCATCGGAATACCAAGGAGAGCTCCACATTCTACTTGCACTCAGATAATGAGGATGAAGGTGAAGAGGAGGAGGCGTATTTGCAATCTATGAGTAAGGATATGCTGGTTATTGATGATAAAGTTTCTGACAATGATGTTAGAAATGATTTCAGAGGTAGATCTCCTGGTAGTAGTGGTAATGGTGCTGAACCACTACTTAAAAAATCAAGACTGGATTCAGTATTTTTGAAGTCACTGAAAAGCCAAACATCAGCGCACTATAAACAATCAAGAGTAAGAATAGGGTTTGAGAAGAAAGCTCACAGGGAAGTGATATCTGCAATCTGCAAATTCTTTTACCATGCAGGAATCCCTTCTAATGCAGCAAACTCTCCATATTTCCATAAAATGCTGGACCTGGTTGGTCAGTATGGGCAAGGTTTGCAAGGTCCTTCAAGTCGACTGATATCTGGTCGTCTCCTTCAGGAGGAAATTGCTAATATTAAGGAGTACTTAGTGGAGCTTAAGACATCTTGGGCAATCACTGGTTGCTCTGTCATGGCTGACAGTTGGAATGACGCACAGGGGAGAACACTGATAAACTTTTTGGTCTCTTGCCCCCGCGGTGTTTATTTTCTCTCTTCTGTTGATGCAACTGATATGATAGAAGATGCAGTTCATCTCTTCAAGTTGTTAGACAAAGCAGTAGATGAGGTTGGCGAGGAATATGTAGTCCAGGTTTCTATATCTATACTTTTGTTTCTTTGAGAAATATACTTTTATATCTGTATGAGTGTGCAGTGTGCACTCTTCTAAGCTGTTTCCCTCGTTGCAGGTGATTACTAGGAACACTTCAAGTTTCAGGAATGCTGGAAAGATGCTTGAAGAGAAAAGGAGAAATTTATTTTGGACGCCTTGTGCTGTCTATTGCATTGATAGAATGCTTGAGGATTTTGTGAATATAAAATGGGTGGGAGAATGCGTAGAGAAAGCAAAAAAAGTGACGAGGTTTATTTATAACAATATGTGGTTGTTGAATTTTATGAAGAAAGAATTTACAAAGGGACAGGAACTTCTTCAGCCAGCTGTCACAAAGTTTGCCACTAACTTTTTCACTTTACAGAGTTTGTTGGACCAAAGAGTTGGTCTTAAGAGAATGTTCCAATCAAATAAATGGCTTTCATCCCGCTTTTCCAAATTAGATGAAGGTAAAGAGATTGAAAAAATTGTCTTTAATGTCTCATTTTGGAAGAAAATGCAGTATGTGAAGAAATCCTTAGAACCAGTTGCTGAAGTTCTTCAGAAGATAGGTAGTGATAAAATCCGATCGATGCCATTTATATATAATGACATCTGTAGAACAAAGCTTGCAATTAAAACCATTCATGGTGGTGATGTTCGTAAATATGGACCTTTTTGGAGTGTGATTGATAGTAATTGGAGTTCATTGTTCCATCATCCTCTTTATGTTGCTGCTTACTTTCTCAATCCGTCCTATCAGTACCGCCCAGATTTTTTAATGGTACTAAACTATATATACAGCTACTTGAACCTTATCTTTTCCTGATTGTGGTATTTCTTCCATGCTTAATTTCAACTTCTTCTTTGTGTTACTGAAGAATCCTGAAGTAATGCGTGGTCTAAATGAGTGTATTGTTCGATTGGAGGCTGACAATGGGAAAAAAATTTCTGCATCCATGCAGGTGATGGTTTCTTATCTCTGCTAGTGCTAGGTTATACATCTAATATGTTAATCGATGACTTACTCTAGCAATTTGGTTTCTTCCTGTGTTTTCAAGATCTAATAATCCACAGGGGCACATTGATTGCTGTGAAAGCAGCTGTGGCCTCTCATCTGACTGGTTTTTATTTCTTTCGCTTTTCATTTATCAGATACCTGATTTTGTGTCAGCAAAAGCTGATTTCGGAACTGATTTGGCCATAAGTACGAGAAACGAACTTGATCCAGGTGATTCAGGATTTTATGTGCAGGCCTGTTTGTTCAAGAACTCGTATTCGATATATATATATATATATGCTTTCTCATGTTGATTGGAAATTTTTGCTAATTGTTGTTTCATCGTTAGCTTCATGGTGGCAACAACATGGGATAAGTTGCTTAGAGCTGCAACGAATTGCCATACGCATACTAAGCCAGACATGTTCATCAATTGGGTGTGAGCATAACTGGAGTGCATTTGATCAGGTTCACATCAAAAGATGCAATTGTTTGTCCCGGAAGAGATTGAATGACCAGACCTTTGTCCACTATAACTTGAGACTGAGAGAACGCCAACTAGGAACGGAGCCTGATGAGTTGGTTTCCTTTGACAGTGCCATGTTAGAAAGTGGATTGGATGACTGGCTTGTGGAGACTGAGAAGCTAGCCATGCCAGAAGACGAGGTACCTTTCATTTCCATTTAATTGTTTCTGTTAACTTAATGTCTTGAGGAAATAGAATATGCCAATTTTTAATGCTATCTTGAATCAATTTTTCCTGATTTAGGAGATCATTTATAATGAGGTGGAACAATTTTGCTTAGATGATATGGATGAACACGAGAGTGAAGAAAAGAGACGTACAGAAATGGTCACAATTGCTGGTTTTATTGAACCATTGGATATGATCCCTCCTGCTGGAGGTGTTACCACTGATGACGATGGTCTCGATTTTCTTGATGATGATTTGACAGATTAGTTTTATCGTCAATGTGGCTCATCTAACTTGGAGTAAGCCTTGAGATTTCTATTTCCAGTAACTGGATATCAATAGAAAAAGAAGTAATTTGACATTGTCAGAAGACCAATTCTTATAGTGTAATTTGTTGTGCCATATATCGTGTCAAAGTATTAATATGTCGCCAACATTATTTCAATTTTTCTTCTCTTTTTAATGGCAATTCTTTAGTAGATGAGCTCATCTGTCTGCATCAATCCCCAACATGGGTACCATCTAGCTTATGCATCCTCCTTCACAGTGTCATCGTTGTCAATTCTATTTTTCATCTATTGGATTTAGTTTCGTATCTTAGTGACGATAATTGCTCTGCTTGATATTGCAGCATTCTCTTTGAACACTGCACCTCTTTCTTTTCATTTACTTTTTATAGGTCAGCCATTTTTTTTATCCTAAATCCCAAATTCCTACTTGATGGAATTGGATCTAGTAAAAGTGAGCGCATCGTGTCTGCATCAACCGGCCATGATTTTACTAGTATAGCTCTACTGTCCTGAAACTGGTTCAACATTAATCACTCAGACGTAGAAACCTTATATTCTCGACGAGTTTGCAAACGGATGGGTATCCTTCTATCTTTATAATCACATTAGCTCAGTGAAAACATAGCAAAAACAATGATTTTTACTTTCTCTTGAAATTCCATGTTATGATTGTCACAGGTACAGGAGGGGAAGGTTTGTTTCAGGTGATTTCTTGTTTCAGAAGTATTAGTAACTGCATTTTGTCTATGTTTTATTTTCTTGCTTTCTATTTAGGAGTTTCTTCTTTATCTACACGTCAGAAGAGCAGTACCAAAGGTTTATGGGGGGAAGAAGAAATCGGATTTTGATTCGGATTCGTTTAGGTGTTATTTGTTATGGGAACTATTTGACTTGGGTGATTAAGTGCCACCAGGTAACTAGCAGCGTGATGAGTAGAGTCACTTTTTGGCTGAATATATATATATATATATATTAGGGCCTAAATAGTCTGTATTTTCATCTTGCTCATGCATCTGGTTTCTTTACATCTTTGTCTCTAGTAATAGGAATGGTGTACTTATAGTATAGATATTTGTCGTATTCGGAACGGAATCTGATTTAATCTTTAGTCCGGACATTGAAGGACCATTTCTAAGTTTTTTTTTTTTTATCATAAAAGATAATTCATTAAAAACAGACAAGGAACAAACACGACCGGGGTAAACCCATAAACCTAACAACCGCATGCAACTTAAAAAAGAAAAATACGAGCAAACTAAGAACCACGCAGGGCCATACTACAAGCAAGCAAAACCTAAACGAAGCACAAGCTTGTGCAACCCAGAAGAACACTTCCAATTAGGGGTGTTCAAAAAAATTCGATCCGATTGATCCGATCTGAAATTTTCGGATATCTGATCCGTTTTTTATTTCGGATAATTTGGATCGGATACGGATAGTGGTTTTATATTCAGATTGGATATCCGATTATCTGAAAATTCAAATTTTTATAGGTATAAATCTTGTTATATTCGATATTTTTACTTGTTATATATGAAAAATTGAAATTTCCATGGATACAAATATTGTTATATTCAATAATTTATTGATTTTTATATTCGAAAACCTAAATTTTCATGGATAAAACCATTAAATTAAAAAAAATAATTAAATAAATTCATAAATTTCGGATATCCGATCCGAAAATTCAGATTTTCAGATATCCGATTTTTTCGGATCGGATACGGATCGCTATTTAGGTGATCTGAATTTTTCGGATATCTGAATTTTCGGATCGGATCCGATTCGATATCCAAAAATGAACACCCTTACTTCCAATGGCACTGTCGAGGATCGCGTCAGCGAAGCTGCTAAATCTAGATGATGAAGGAGAAGGCCAAAACGTGCTTTTCTTGTTCCCTTCTCGAGATGATCGACAGTAGCCGCGCTTGAGAGCTCTATCCAGAAGCAGGCTTCTAATGTAAAGTCATTGGTCCTTATCAAGGCGTCACCCACTGAAACTCAGACTTGAGGAGAACAAGAGACCACCGGACCTCCACCTATTCTTGGCTTAACGCAAACACTGAAAAAGAGAAAACGTAGGCAAGAGACAATATAAAACTTAAACCTTGGATCAACTGAAAGCGAAGCAAAACACATGATCCATGGGGAAGGAAGGGACCAGAAAAGGAGCCTATGATCCTTCCTGTCATAGGCTACGTTGCTTGAATCCATCATGGCATTCCTGGATAACTCCCGTTTGAGTTATACGTGTCTTAAGCAAAGTCGATCGCTGGAAAAATAATGTTATTTGGAATCGAAGGAGGGTTCACATCCTCTCCATCACTAATCTAGATTTTTTCATTAAGGGAGAAGTCATCGTCGACACACATAGAGGGAACTCTAGTGATATTTTTTCTAAAAGGGTCGATCCCCAGTTCGATGAGACCAACTTTATCCACCATCACCCGCGTACACTCCATAGCATACTTGCGTCGCGCTGCTTTCCTTATGAGGGTAAGCCTTTTGGATCCAAAGGTTCTCCTTCTTTTCTTTCTTTCAATGTCTTTGATAATGGTCGACGACGCAAGGAACGAAACTGGAAACAAAGCCGCCTTGAGAACCTCCTCGCTTGTCGCGAAGCTGTTTTTTGAGGGACACTAATTCTGTGGACGATAGCATCTGAAATTTGCTCCCAAAGTTCTCGACGTTTAACAGGGCTAAAATATTCATCACCATCCTCTTTCTCTTTTCCTTTTCCTATGAACTGAAACTTCCATCCTATCGAAACCATCGGCTAAAAAGTTTCCCCAAGACGTGTTGTGGTCGCTTCCTGGTGAATTTAGATTTGAAAGAGTTTGAATGTTTGGGCCAATATCGAGATTGGGAACCGAGCTTGGAAAATCTCCTTGTGTAGACACCTTTCAGGTGTTAGAGCCTAGGTTTTTTATGCTCAAGCTAGGCTCCCCCATTTCAAAAAGAGGCAAGTTCACGTTGACTTTGCAAAGAGATGATTTAACATCACTTGTTTCCTTAAACGAGGCAGCCCTGTACTCGGGACTTACTGGGGATTTTGTTTGTATTGGGTGCCTCATTCCTTTCTCTTTATTGCTTCTATCTTTGTCTTGTAGCGAGGAGGACGTGGCACCGCTGCTGCCTGCAAGGTAGTGTTGGAAAGATCTTGGTTTGCCACCGTAAGAAGCTCGTAACCAGGGGCCGAATTTTTCGGCAAGTTTGAACATCGCGATGTCGTGTTTGCAGTCCCGTTTGACATGTCCTATTCTTCTACAACGGAAGCAAAATTTCGGTAAACCTTCATACTTGAACGCCACTTCTAAGGGTTTATCTTTCTTTCTACTGAGTATAAACCCAGTTTTTAGAGGGTCTTCAACCCTTATGACCACACGTATACACAGCGAGCCTTGCCAGTTGATTTTACTTTCTGCTTCCAGTGACGATCCAAAGTAGACGGGAAAGAGCTTGCCAATCCTTCTTACATTGTCTGCTGTAATTAGACCCATAGGTAGGTTGTGAACCTGCACCCAAAACTCCTCTGTAGAGAAGTCGATTTTCTCGAGTGCCTTATCCGGTTGCCACTCTTTTAACACCAAAAGAGAGTCTTGAACCGCCCAGGGTTTGCATCCAAGAATGCAATGTCGATCCTCAATTGTTTTGAAGATAAAAAGAAAGAAGTTGCAACCGAGATCATGGCATTCAATATTCTCGCACTTTCAGGCCTTACGTAGAATGGCAGTTAAAGCCAAGATTTTTATGGATGATGGCGCCAAAAACTTTCCGATCAGAGAGAGGTTTTTGAGGGTGAAGTTCACCTCCCTATCTTTATTTAGCTCTAGTTCATCAATGAAGTCTTGGCTCAAGAGATTTGGTTCAGGGAAGTTAATTGTTGGGGAAGTCGTTATTAACGATCCCGGTACTTAAAGCGTGACTGTGATGCAAGGGATCCATGGGGTAGTTTGAAAGTAAATGCGAGACAGAGGGAGAGGGTAGCAGGAGTAAAGGTTGAGAGAGGAAAAATGAGTTGAAAGAAGGCGGGGGACCAGAGAGGCAAGGGTACAAAAGGAGGTAAGGAAAAGGGAAGCAAAAGGTAATAAACCTATCAGCGGCTAAAAATCGGCTCCACAATCAAGAGGGATTACACTTGGTTTTAAAAAGCGTGAGGCGGTCCGAGGCATAAAAGGCCCCTAGAGCCGAGGCACGAGGCGTGAGGCGAAAGCGCTCGTCTTTCGTAGGTGAGGCGCCTTTTTATCTTAAAAATTTATAAATTAATTATATAACATATTTTATACTTAAAAATATGATAATTATAATATAAATGCTAAAAAATTAAAATATTTCAATTATATGTAAATTTCAAAAGTATTAAAAATAAATATATTAAAATATTAATAAATTATATTATTTGAATATGTAATTTTAATATTTGTTTTTAAATAAATAAATATTTAAAAATAAATCTTATTTTATTATATTGATTTATATTAAAATCAATATTAACTTCTTGGTTAGAATAAGTATTTGGGTAACAAAATTAATAATATAATAATGATAACAAAATCCTAATAAAAAGATAATGAAAAGATAATATTAGACTTGAGATATTTTTGATGGGAAGTAAGGAGGGGTGTTTTTGTCTGTTCACTGATTTTGATAGGCCCAAGGTTTTCTTCTGCCACTCAACAGATAGAAGTAAAACACGACTTTTTTTTCTTCAAAAGCCATCTCCGGTTCATCTTCTTCAATAGACATTCCATGTTTTTCTTCTTTTTCACGTTTTTTTTTCTTTTAATTACAAGAAGCGCGAAAGCGCTCGCCTCACGCCTCAGGCTAAAAGCCCTTGAGGCGCGCGCCTCCAAGCGCCTCTTGTACCTCACCTCGCCTCAGCCATTGGAGGCGTTTTTTCCTGCGCCTCGAGCGCCTCACGCCTCAGGCGCGCCTGAAGCGCGCTTTTTACAACTAAGTACACCTCACAGGCCGAGTTACCAAACACCTCTGACAGGCGAGGTGAAACAGAGGCTCATGGGGTGGAAGCATTTGGAAGAGGAGAGAAAGCTTGTTGCTCTTAAACTAGGATTCAAGTTGGCTAAGGCTGACCATTTCTAAGTCTAGCCAACAGCGATTAAATGTCGCCAATTTCTCTTCCTTTGAGAGTTGATTTCAACACTCGTCCACCATGCGTAGGGCATCTTATTAAATAAAGGGTAAAGTAAAGTACACAAATGGTCACTAAACTATCTCTAAAAATATAAAATGGTCATCAAATTTTTAAAAATTATATAATGGGCATTAAATTTTAGTTTTTGTTACAAAATGATCACTGAGCCGTTAACTGTCGTTAATTGGGTGATGGGACAGTTATAGAATTTTGAATAATGGAACAATTAATCCTCTATATTGACACATTCAATCAATTTATTCTTAATTTAACTCTCATTATTAATGTCTAAATTAATTGAATGTGTAAATATTAAGGATTAAACATGTTATTATATAAATTTTCGTAATTGTAACGTTTTCAGTTAATGACAATAAACGGCTCAGTGATTATTTTGTAATAAAAATTAAAGTTTAATGTCTATTATGTAACTTTTAAAAGTTTGGTAATTATTTTATATTTTCATGGATAGTTTAGTGACCATTTGTGTATTCTATCCTCAAATAAAACATACCTAATACCTTCTGCCAAGATAAACTGAAATTTTAAGTAAAGAAAAGCATACTAAAATTGAATCGATTGATTAAAGAATTAAACCACATAAATTTTCAAAGAATTAAATTTCTCAAAACTAAAATAAGGTAGTTGAACCGTAGGTACTTTGAATTTTGGCTACACGTCGTGCAGTGCGTTATGGAGCTCCGTGCCATGGAACCGTGTTGTACTCGAACAAATTGTGGCGTAGTGTCTAAAGTTCCTTGATTCAAAGGAATAAATATCAAAAGTGTATAATTTTAGTAAAATGCATAATCATCGATATCTAATTTATTGATCGATTTATTTAGATCGACCTGGGATGATCCTAATGTTACAAGAAAATACATGATCAAACATTGAGATATATCCACAAAAGCAAATAGTTACCGAGCCAAGTTTAACTTCAAAAAATTTTAAAGTATGTACTTTTAATGGCATTAATGATAGAACCATTTCCATGGTAAACAACACAAGGTTCAATTTCAATCTAGTGTAACATTTACTTGATGTTTAAGTTTAAGGCCATGTACTCCATTGCCCATAAATGCTTAAAGTACTTACATTGTATTGCCTGGACCCAAAACAAGGCTCCATAATCATACTTCCATGTTGAGATTTGCCAAGCTTCGACTGGTTATGTCAATCTTCGCCGCCATTGCTATTTATGCCCCCCATTAGGCAGCAGCATGGAGTCAACTGTTGAAACAAAAAGACACTATTCCAAGCAGTAAAATTCTAAGCATATCGTGATGGAGAGACGAAGGCCCTTTAGCATATGACTAATTAAAGCAATACCAGCAACGACCAAATATATTAGGGATTGCTTGTAATATACCAAATCCACAAAATCAGGCTTGAGATGCAGAAAACGAACTTATTACTTATCTCTGCTCCTAACCTGGAAATTTCTACTCTAATTCCAGCATTATCTTAACCACTTCAGCAGCTCCGTATCTTAGTTTCCCAGCAAATACTAAAAAGGAAAAATGACGAAAAAACAAACATTATGAAAAGAGATCCTATTCTTACTTTTGCATTCACTGTCCCAAAACACAGTCTGCTCCTAGTTCTTGATACTTTGTATTCTTTCCTAAAGTGACCTTAGTTTCTTACCCCCCCCCCCCCCCAATTCCCTAATTGGCTGGAAGGGTTACCGTAATTGGCTGCCATCCTGACTGATGATGTATAATCCATTTCTTCATGGCAATTATCATATTCAATATCTGGAGAACATCACCTAAAGCAAATTCTTCCAAGCATGCTTTTCTTAAAGCTAAAGCCGCTTCATATCTGCAGTGTTGATAACAAACTTAAGCTAATGGATAGCAGGATACTCCCAGTAAAGCCTAGGAACAAGTAAAAATAGGAAACACGAGAGAAACAGAGAGAAGTAAATCATCAAGCATAATTACCTGCATTGAGAAGCCATCATTGCTGATCGTCCCTCAGGGGATGACAAAAAATTTTGTATTCCATCCCACGTTGTCTTTGTATACTGATTAGGATTCCCGCCAATAGGATTGACACACTTCCATAGTTTCTCATTTCTACCAACATATAACTGCACTGCTCCTAAACTTTGCTTCAATACCATATGTTGCTCAACTGCACTGTCCAGAGCCTTCCTTACATTAGTATTGCAGTGTTCTGGATCTCCATAACGAATGCAATCGGTAATGTTTGCTTCAGTAGGCATAATTTTGTTGTTTTTTAGTGTGTTTAATGCTAGTAAGATAACACCAATAAGACCTTGAACATATTCAGAAGGTGCTGAACGTCCTTCAGCTCCCCAAACGCCATTGCTAGGAGAACTAGAAATTGCTGATGATGATGGGGGTGGAAATTCAGGACCCCGCGGATGATACCTATTAGTAGAAGTATCATGCTGACTTGCTTGGCCATTGTGGAACAAATGGCTTCTTTGTGGTGCATTTAGGCCAATTTGGTTAGGCAGTAACTCGCTCGAGCTTGTTTTAAACTTATCTCCAATTTGAAGAGGAAAATTATCACCGTTTTGAGGATAGGTGGGGCATTGAGAGATATTTAACTTGGCAACATCAGGCATATATGAGAGTGGGGCAGGAAATCTAGGCCCCTCCACTCTAGGAGGTATCGAGCGGAAACCATGATTTTGTGAATTCGGGGGTAGCAAATCTTGTGGAAAAGCTGGTCGCAGAGGAAGATTAATTGGCCTCGTCAAATAAGGATGATGATTATGAAGAACGCCCACAAAATTAGCACTGTTACTCCCTAAAGGGTTAGGATTGCAAGGGAAAAGGTTTGGAGTAGACCTGCTTGCAGAAACAGCTGGTTCACTGCCACCAAAAAATTCGTGCGGCGCTGCTTTCTTAAACGACTTCGTCTGTGCGTACTCTGGCTGGTAAGAATAACCATTGCTCATATTTTCTTGAATGGTAGTTGTTGGAACGCTAGAAGCTCTTGTGCTGCTTGGCTGATATGGGGTTTTCCTGATATATTTCCCTTTGTACTTGCCATCGCCATTCCTTTCAGCATTATATACATTTTGCCCCATTATAACATTTTCCGAACCAGAAGCCATCGGTTGACTATACTGAACCATTTCAGGAATTGAACTATACGATGACATTTCAGAGTAAAAATTATTCTGTTCATTAGCGAGTTTAGTCGATTCACCACTTGAAAGAGGCGGGCCACCGGCCGAAAGACTCGTCCAAAGCCATACACTCTTGGCAGCAGCAACAAGGGGTGCAGATGCCTTCAGAGGCTGCGCCAAAAGAATATTATATCTCCTCATTCGTAACTGGTGAAGCGCATTAGAAAAATCCCTATCGCCAGAAATCAACAAATAATTTGCAGGAGCAGGATTATCTACCGCCCAAAACAACATATCAACTAGAATCTTTTTATCACTAGCATCTTTCACACCTGCTCAAGTATAAACCTCAACTAATCAACAAAATTACTTCTAAAACAACGATTCATTAGCGATTAAGTCATTAAGAAACAATAATTCAATCTTGATTTACTATGATGATTAAGAAATAAAGGAAGTTAGCGATCTCGAATAGGTTACCGGCGGGTACATGATTGAGTGCGATGCCGGTGCTTGAAAGCGCCTGCTGCACCGAAGAAGGGATCCGATTAGTGTCGCCGTAGGCGGAGATGGAAACGGGTCCGCAGTAGTTCATCTTGGCCAGCGCCGAACTAATGTTCTGTGCGATCGCGTGCGGGTCACAGCTCTTGGGAACATGGCAGTTCTCTATGTCCCACCAAACCGACGTCTTTGCCGAAACGTACTGAGGTTCAGCCGGGCCTCCACCGTGGGAAGGAGCTGTCGTTGCGGCAGCGACGGCGGTGGTGAATGTTCCGGTTACATCTCCTCCCATGTGTGGCGCACGATAGAAAGTAAAAAGTAGTCAGGCTCAGGATAGCATTTAACGAGATCCGTCTTTGAGTCTCTTTCTTTGCTACGCTCTGCTCTGCTCTTTTTAAGCGTTTTTTTCTTCTTCTTCTTTTTTTAATTTATTTTTCTGTATTCTTCTTTCGTTAATCGATTACGGTCAGTACTAGGTCTACTAAAATAGATTTTTTCTTTTCTTTTTTTTCCTTTGTTAAAAATACACTAAAAAAGGTTTTTCTTTTTTTTTTCTTTGTTGAAATTACACTAAAATAGGTTATATATTATGGTTTGTGCTTGTATTATACATAAATTATAGATTTAGTCCTTTTACCTTAATTTAATCATTTATAATAATTGTAAAATTTGTTAAATTAAATTATGTCATTAATCCTATATGATATGTTAGTTGTAGATTTATTTATTGCTCTTCGATTTATTAATTTTAAGTCATGTAATTTAATTATACTATCTATGTATTGTTTCAGTTGAGATTGAAATTTTAAGTTTTGAAAATTATAAAAATTAAAATTAATCAAAGTAAAGCACATGAACTAAATCTATAATTTATACATAATGCAGGTACTAAACATAGAATTTGACTTATTTATAATAGTAGTTGCAGAACTGAGATTCCAGTGTAACTTTTTAAATAAAATTAACCGGCACCTAATTAACTGATTGATTAGATAAAATAAAATTTAATTCGGTCGATTAATTCGATCTTATTCGAATAATAAACATTCTTAATCTTGTGTATGCTCAACTGCATATCGGTTGATCCAATAAATGTTTGGTTTAGTCTCAAATAGCCGGTCCTTATATCTGGACCACAAACCAACATATAAAGGAGAAGCGTAAGAATGGCTTATTTGAAGAATTTATAATAATCTTGTAAATTGATAAAAGCTGGGTGGTTAAAATTATTTTACCCCTTTTATACTTATCAAGTTAACAATTAACAACAAAATTAAATAGAAGTCAGGCGAGATCGAGATTTTTAAATCAAAAATAGTATATGGACTCAGTTTCATAAAAATAAATATAGAGGACTTCTAGCATATTTAAACCAAAATTCTCTTATCTATTTCTTCGTCTCTTCAACGTGCTTTCTAAAACTATTCCGGCCGTCGCTATTCTGTGACATAGTGGATTTACTTCTGTACCCCTTTTCGTTTAAACAAATGTGATTAGGTATGATTATGAGTTAGGTCGAGTCAGGTTTTTAGTTAACCCATAGCTGACCTAAAAACTTAGCGGTTAGCAGTTAACACTTCCATCAAACCCGACGCGACACAATATTTTTTATGCTCCACCCGACTTGAACTCGACACGAGTTTTAGAGCAAAAATTCAAACCAGATCCAACCGACACGACATAAATAAAATTTTTGTTTTTTTTATTTGATAAAATATGAAGTTAATTAAAAATTAGAAATAGGAATGGTAATTATATAATTATTCTATTTTTATTAAAAGAATATAGAAATAATTGAAAAATATATAAAGAGAGAGTCATTATTATTATAGCAATTATACTTAAATATTTAGAATAAAATTAAACTATTATTTTGAGTTGGATCAAATATTTTTTTACCTTAAACTCAAACCAACACGACCTCACCCTCAAAATAATCCCAACCTAAACCCAAAATTTTCTAAAAAAACTCGACTCTATATGATTGGGTCAAGTCAAAACCCGTCGAGTTTAATATAGAGTCGTGTTGAAACTGTAGGATTTGGGTCAAATGATTAGGGGTGAGCAAAACTCGACTCGACTCGAAAAAATCGAATAACTCGACTCGACTCGAGGTAAAAATACTCGACTCGTCTTGACTCGACTCGAAATTTCACAAACTCGAATAACTCGAAAAAATTTCAAATAAAGTTTGAGTTGTGAAATGGAAATTCGAATAACTGGAATAACTCGAAATTTTTAGTAATTAGTGGATTTATTTTTAATTTCGAGACGAGTCCCTCTATTTTTTATGATATATACATACTGATATATAAAAATATGAAGAAATATTGTCACATGTGAAAAAATATATATGTGCATATCTTATATGATTAGAGAAAGAAGTTTAAATTGGAATCAACCCTGCTATAACATGATAAATAATTACAATTAAATTTTTATAGAAACTCGAAAACTCGACTCTATTCGACTCGACTCGAATCGAAAAAATTTCAAATAAAGTTTGAGTTATAAAATATGACTCGTCAACTCGAATAACTCGAATTTTTTTGACTCGACTCGACTCGATCGAACGCTCACCCCTAAATTTGATTATAGAGATTTGGGATAGATTTGGAATACGGGTACAATCAAGTCAACCAGACATTAAACTTTATTTTTGTTTTAAATAACTGCTCAAAGTTGTCCAAAGTTGAAATTGAAACTTTCCAAATTGTGGGGCGAAAATTTCTATTCCCCTTATATATATATATATATATATACTTTAATTATGTTAATATAAATAACGTAGGTCAAAAATAAATAAATAACGTAGAAATTGTGAGAAAAATATCTTGTAATAATGCAATCTAAGAGAACTGTCAATAAAGTCAAGACTCTGGTTTTCCCTTTTATCCTACGCATCCCTCAATTCTCTTAACGTGCGCACCTTTCGCCGGCTCCGTCGTCTCAGATCTCCTGCTCAACTACTACATACAGACTCTTATTCGACTGATCCAAGTACAAGTGATTTCTCCGCTTCGTCGGCGATCGAATTTTAGGTGACATTTTATACTGTATTTTTCTTCATCTTATTTGATTTTCTATTTGTTGTTTTTTATTCTAATAGTAGGTTTTGATTAACATGCATGCGGAGTAATGTAACTAGTTGAATTTACCGGTTCGCGAATCCGTTTGTTTTGGGAAATTCCGATCGAGGAAAGGTTGTTGAATTGTGAATTTTGAGTGTGTGTGTGTGTGTGTGTGTGTGTGTGTGTGTTTTGCGTTGAATTGTTCTTACCGGAAACTTGACCTCGTGATTCATTTGAGGAGCGGTTGAACTTTTATTGATAAGAAGTTTTGACTTGGGAGTTGGGAGTATTGTGCATGCTTGTACTCGGAAAGATTTTATTGTTTTGTTTGTGATCATATCTGTTGACAAAAACTTCATTTCCAATATGTTTCCATGTGTGTGCCGTTTCAACTTGGTTGTGAGCAGGAATAATGTATGATTTCTTTGGATTTTGTGTAAGGCTGTATTTGGATGATCCGGTGAAGTGTTTAACTCTCATTTCATAGGGGATATTATGTGTAGAATGAAATTCTGCAAGTCTGGAATGGTATTTGAATGATCCAATATGTTGAATAGAAATGCTAATCATGCAACAGAACTGGTAGTCTGCTATTTAGAACTGGTAGTCTGGTTTAGAAGACTAGAGAAACACCTCACATAGATTGTAACACATATCAAAAGATTAGCATTTCTTAATATCTCGACTACGAACCAACTTACAGTTGAGGAAGCAGATGCATTTTGCACCTGTTTTTTTGCCATTGCGGTTACTTTCATTTATCTAACCTCTGTCTACTTGCATTTTGCGCTTTCGATGCTTGTTAAACTTGGTGGTGGTTAAGTATATCGTTTTCTTTGATTTAACACCTTTTTTTGTATTTTAGTTTACATTTGCACTTACTTATATGCTAGTTTTTGTATTTGAATTTTGCAAATTAGAAACAATTCTCAAGGGATTGAACCATGAGTTGCTTTGGTTGTTGTGAAGAGGACAGTGTCCACAGAACCGCTGACAATGGAGGCCAACACATGGTTAAAAATTCAGCAGGTAACCCAATGGTGAAAATTCACATCAAAGCTGATAAAATTGCTTTTTCATGAATTTCAATTGGATATTTCTGCATGATCAATATATATGAACTAGTTGAATGCTAAACTCCTTTTGTGCCCATAACCAATTAAACATTAACCTATATCTTGTTTATTAGTTTTTTTTTCTATGTCTTTAAATTTTTATCAGCAGGAAATACATTTGCTACTCTTTTCCCCACCCAATTTATTTTACTGCTTGTTACATGTTATTGCAATCTTTTCTTTTGCATGTTATGGATTGCTATGATTTCTGTTGGCTTTAGTGAATCTATTAGTGTAATCTGGGTTGAATTTTACCACTCAGGGAACAACGGAGTTTACCATGCATCTGAAACTGCATCAAAGAGTGCTCAAACTGTGAAGGTTCAGCCTATTGAAGTCCCTGAGATTCCTGTAGATGAACTAAAGGAAATCACAGATAATTTTGGTGCAAATTCTTTGATTGGAGAAGGTTCATATGGTAGAGTCTATTATGGAGTTCTTAAAAGTGGGCAAGCTGCAGCAATAAAAAAGTTAGATGCCAGCAAGCAACCTGATGATGAGTTTTTAGCCCAGGTTCAATTAACAGCTATAATCCATTGCATTTACTGCATCTCAACAATAGTAATTTTGGAGTTTCAGATTTATATCCACTGATTCATGATTTTCAGGTTTCCACGGCATCAAGGTTGAAGCACGAAAACTTTGTTCAATTGCTTGGTTACTGTGTTGACGGGAGCTCCCGTATTCTTGCCTATGAATTTGCATCCAATGGATCGTTGCATGATATTCTCCATGGTATATGTGATGATGCTTCATTCATTGCTACTGTCATAAAAAGTTGAAAAGCATAAAAGTGTGTGATGATGCTTGAAGCAAGGATCTCTTTGTGATGCAATTATAAAATTTAAAGTTTCTTCCTCTTTGTAAACAGAATCTCCGGTTTGTAATATTTACATGTCTTGCTGGTAATGTTGCAATATTTATATTCTTTAATTCAGGGAGAAAAGGTGTGAAGGGAGCTCAGCCAGGTCCTGTTCTAACATGGGCTCAAAGAGTAAAAATTGCTGTAGGAGCTGCCAAAGGGCTCGAGTACTTGCATGAGAAGGCCGATCCTCACATCATTCATCGTGACATTAAGTCCAGCAATGTGCTAATATTTGATGATGATGTTTCTAAGATTGCAGACTTTGATTTATCTAATCAGGCTCCTGACATGGCAGCTCGTCTTCATTCCACGCGTGTACTTGGAACCTTTGGTTATCATGCCCCTGAGTATGTAATTTACGGTTCTTCTCACACTTCATGATTTTTTATATAGCTATCATGAATTGCTTGTTGGAACCTCAAAAATCATAATTTGACATTTGATTACTGAGATGTGTCAGGAAACAAGCATAACTTTAATATCCTAAACTTATCATACTATATAGCTTAATTTTGGAATGAATGCCTTGAACATTGATCGTTTTGCTTGTTTGGTTTACAGATATGCGATGACTGGGCAATTAAATGCCAAGAGTGATGTATACAGCTTTGGTGTTGTGCTGTTGGAGCTTCTGACTGGGAGAAAACCTGTTGATCATACTTTACCCCGTGGTCAGCAAAGCCTCGTGACATGGGTATTTTTCTGCTACATAAACATGTTATAATCCAGCCCGTGTTTCAATGTTAAAACTTCCCATACATGACTGATTGATCAATTTTGAATTGTGTTAGGCTACACCAAAACTTAGTGAAGATAAGGTGAGACAATGTATTGATGAAAGACTTGGAGGAGATTATCCTCCCAAGGCCGTCGCAAAGGTACGAATATGCTCAATTGCATGCAATAATGTCTGTTTTCTTATTAGCACGTATGCGGGTATTGTACTAATTTGCCGGCAAGGTGAATCAGAATAACAGAGAATTGGGGAAAACAAATTCTTTGTGGATGTCCTCTGCAGCTCTCCTCAAAAATATAAACATCGTTTTAAACCTTATTAGCATAGTTTGCCTTTCCTTGTCTAGTGCCCTCACCGAATGTCAATGTTAATGCCGAGTCCATGCCTAAAGCATTTCTTTTATTGTTTCGATTGCAGATGGCTGCTGTTGCTGCATTATGTGTGCAATACGAAGCTGATTTTCGGCCAAACATGAGCATCGTTGTTAAAGCTCTTCAGCCACTGTTAAATGCACGGCCAGGACCTGCCGCTGAAACACCACCAAGCACTTAATGTGTGAGGTTGTTTCCTTCTTTACTTTCATGAATGTTATTGTCTTCTTATTTATATCTTTTTTTTAATTATTTTTGCTTCTATTTTTTGTGGGAAGTGGGATTGATTTTTTATCATGGAGAATTAAATTATAATCAAGCACAAAATATATTCATCCAATCTGATATTACATGTGGTTTATATTAGGGGTGCTCAAAATTTCGGTTAACCGAACGAAACGAAAAAATTTCGGTTAATCGGTTGGTTAATTTTAAGTTCGGTCGGTTGACGGTTAATGATTTTTTTAAACTTTGGTTATCGGTTAATTCGGTTTGAAATTGGTTAATTAACCGAATTACCCAAAATTTTATATTTTATATATTATATATATTTATTTTTGGTCACTAAACTTTTAAAAATTATAAAATGGTCATTAAAGCTTATCAAATTAACACTAAATGATCATTAAATTTATTAAATTATTAAAAAATAATCATTAAATTTTTTAATATTTATCAATAACTTATCATGTGCAATAAATTAACGATCATTTTGTAATAATTCGATAAGTTTAAGGTCAGTGGCTAAAAAGATTATTTTAACATAGTTTAGTGACCATTTGTGTAATTGACCCAAAATTTTATAACAAATTTCGGTTAACCGAATAACCGACCGAATTAACCGAACTTTTTTTTGGTTCGGTTAAAAATTTTCAAAAAAAAAATCGGTTAGGTTAACGGTTAATAGAAGAAGAAAAATTCGGTTAATAAAATTTTGAAAGTCCGGTTCGGTCAGTTAATTGAACTGACCGTTTGAACACTCTTAAGTTTATATGTGAGAATTTATCTAAGGGTAGTTTATATCGAATTGCATCAACCAAATTGAAATAAACAAATTTAGAAATCTGCAAATGATCCCAATAAAAAATAAAATATTATTCTTAAAAAATAGTTTTGAACAATTTGTTTATAAGGTATATGTGCATTATCAAGTTTGAACTCAAATTTTTGCGGGGTTGATTTTTTCTCGAGTTAAGACTTTCTCAAGTTTGGAACGTGAGGTATTTCGAACTCTCGTCTTCCTTCTTTTATTAAGAGAGACAATTGTATTCACTTAATGTTAAGATTTAAATTCATATAAAATATAAGTATTTTTTAACCATTCAGTCAATTAATTTTATCCGCATCTCAACGCCGAATATGTAAATCTTCGTCAAAACTCTAGAGATCGAATCTTCTTACACCAGCGACAATGTCAAAGCCAAAGCCCAAGATCTAAGACAAGGCATCCTAACCGACCAAATGTTAAATAATTTATAATATGAGTTTTGTCATATTCACAAAATGTTATTTCATGAATGAATTTTCAATTGGTTTATTGACTTTCTTTCCTGCAAAGAAATCAGACAAGACCAGTTCAGTCCCCTTCTTTTATTTTTATATACTATGGCTTAACTACAAAAAAAAATCTCAAACTATACTTATTTTTCGATATAAGTACTTAGAATTTTTTTAAAATATGTGCTTAAAGTTTTTTTTCTGGTTAAGAAAAGTGTTTCAGTTGACTTTAAATAAGTTACAAATAAAATTTTAAGTATTTATTTCAACCAAAAATATTTAGACACTTATTGTAAAAAAAGATATAATTTAAGTATTTATTTTGTATAACCCTAATATATATATATATATATAATGAATTTAACCCTAGGACAAGTCTACATCAGACCCCTCAATTATTTGGTCAAACGGAGTACCCCTTTTGGCTTGTCTTTCACGTGAATCCAACGTCCACCAAAGTTGTATACCTTACACTATTAACTCCCAAATTCCATGTGATGCAGTGCAGAAATCCACCGAGGGGCGAATGGATGTGGTTGTATTCTTAAAATTTTATAATTTCACATTTTTAAATTTTTAATATAATTTTTTTAAAAATTCAATCATCATAAAAATTTATGTTGGTTTTGATGTTATGGGATAACAACCCTTTTCATGCACAATAGGGGACGGATTTTTTTTTTAAGCTTTGTTCTTTTATATATATATACATATATATTAAAAAAATTATATATATATACATATATTAAAAAAATTATATATTCTATAACTTTCAGTTTCCACAAGCGCCTTAGTTCTATGGTATAGAGAGTTAGTTTAGGGTATAGGGTTTAGGGGTTTAGGTGTAGGGGATTAGAATTTAAAGATAGTTGTTTCAATTTAAGGTTTAGGGTTATAATTTAGGGTTTATAGGTTAAAACCTAAATCCTCATCGTATTACCCTAAAAACTAAACCCTAACCTATAAACCCTAAATTATAACCCTACAGCTTAAATTAAAACAATTATCCCTAAATTCTAAACCCCTACACCTAAACCCCTAAATTCTATACCCTAAACTAGCTCCCTATACCCTAAAACTAAGGCGCTTGTGGAAACTTTCAATTTCCACCGCCTGTATATAGGATATTAATCCATTAAAAAAAGGTTAATTATAAATTTGTCTCCAACTTTCAGACATTTATGTTTTACTTTCCAATCCAAATTCTAGCTTCGTCTCTGTGCACAACACCTTCTGATTTGTTTGTGATCCTTTTCTTCTATGCTCATCACATTCACACCCATTCATCTATCCATCAATTTCTTTAACAAAAATGATTGATTCTTCATACATGATCTAAGACAAAAATCTTCACATGAATAATGTTGTCTTAGCTAGAAAAAAAACATTTATCGAAATTATTTCGATTTTGTTAGCGTTTTTATTTAATATTATACAAATTTAAACTAACATTTATTGAAATTATTTTGATTTTTTTTGCGTATACACAATTCTTCTTATTTAAGTTAGATCGGTTCGAAATTTATAGATTCGAAATTTACGTCAAGTGGTGAGAATAGAACATGCAATTGTTAAGGTCATATGGTAAGTGGTGTGATCATGTGGGTTTTTAAACTCGTGATAGACATAACAACTTGGACAGGCTGGAGAGGAATTGGCAAAATATTTTGCTTTGATTCCTGGGCTATTGTACCTTCCTACAAATATTTTTTTATAAATTATTTTTATGCTTGATTTAAAATAAATTTTTTAATAATTAATAATGATATAAAGTATCTTGAATTTTAATATATATGCATATATATATATATCACTCAAAGTGAATTTAAATGAAAAAAAATTTATCTGGTTGAGTATAGCTCAAATAATATTGTCGTTGATATAATATACATGAAGACGTAAAATCGAACATGCTTAAACGTTAAATATCTTACTATTTGTACGTGGAAAGATGTCTAAGTATTATAAAGAATGCACATTGAATATCGAAGAAAAATGAAGAAAACATTTGAATTTGAGTTTCATCATTTATAAACCACGTGTAGGCTAAATCCATATTTACATTTAACTTCAATCCTACAACATATAAACCCTATATCATGGACAAAGTTCACTAAAGAATTGGGAGGGGTTATGAACTCATTTTTTTTATAATAACATTCTAGATTTTTATTTAAATATTGATTAAATAAAATCTTTAACAATTTTAATTTTTAGATTAAAATTTTGTGTAAATCCTTATTATTATAAGGTAAAACAATTTAATACTCCTAATATGAGATCCTAACTCCAACCATGTGAGTTAAAATTGATTTAAGTTCAAGATTTTGTAATTATTGTACTGTTTCAGAAAACATATATATTGCATCATTACTAACATGGTTGGTCAAACAATATAAACAAAACAAGTTAAATTAAGGGAAATATTCAATGCATCGGGATGGAAAACTTACTTTTTTTTACAAGTATTTAGTTTTTAGGGTTTAAAATTAGAGATTTAGTCTCGTAGTTAGATTTTAAGGCTTAAGAATAGATGTCATAGTTTAAAGTTTAGAGTTTAAAATTTAAGAGTTAGAGTTTGTGATTTTAAAAAAGACATGTGACAACTGACAACTTTAGAAGCTCGCTTGTAAAAAAAAAAAAACACTAACGGTGCATTAAATAATTGGATTTATATCTTATACACTAGAGGTGGAAACTGAAAATTTCCACAATCGCTTTAGTTTAGGGTGTAAGGTTTAAGGGTTTAGGTGTAGGGGTTTAGAATTTAGGGGTGGTGGTTAGAATTTAAGGTTTAGGTTTAGAGTTTAAGGTTTAGAAGTTGAGATTTTGTTTTGTGGGTAATAAGGTTATGATTTAAGTTTTAACTCATAAACCCTGAATTATAACCCTAAACTCTAAATTCTTACTACTATTCTTAAATTCTAAATCCCTAAACCCTACACCATAAAATAAGACCCTAAACCCTAAAACTAAGACGCTTGTGAAAACTTTCAATTTTTACCGCTAGTGTATAATATAAAAGTTTAAAAGTTAAATAACGAAAATAAAAATGAATTGTTTAAATGAGTGTGGCCCGCTTATGCGGTAGATGCGTCAGATGCCGACAAAACATCGTTGCCGGCCCAAGACTCGGTCTTACACGAGACCACCTGCAGACTCCTTTAAGTCAATGCAGCTCAGCTTCCTGATTGGGCAACGGATTTTACTTTTACTCCCAATTATTGAATGCGGATGCACCGAATCACAACACGGATTTGGACATAACCGACTTTTTCTTTCTTTATGCGAAAAAGTGTGCATTAAGTATTTTTTTATTTTTTAAAATATAAAATAACATTGTTTGACTCTTCATGTTACATTCTAATTATTGTAATATAAAATCTATAATTTTGTGTATATTTATATAAAGAAAGCACCAAAACTATACACAATGGAACTAAAGTACCTTACAAAACATATAGTGTAATCTCCAAGTTATACACAAATCTGACTTTACAGAATTTAATTTATCTATACTTTTATTCTTCAGTGTGATTTGTACTATTTCTATAATGGAATTGATGATAATATTTACCATCTTAGCCTTAGGCTTGGACTCCGTTTGCCATTGTTGTGGGTAAATGGATGTTGGGACTGAACGCCTATTAGCAGAAACTAAAAAATTCAATTGTGGACAAACGTCCGTTGGGGACCAAATCGATACATGTTTGGCGAGAAAATTATTAGAGATATCATTTGTATTGATAGTTAGTTATTGATATTCAAGATTAGGTGGCAAGAATATGGGTTAGTTATAGTTGTTAGATTTAAGTAATTAGTTTATATTTTATTATTATATATATGTAAAGTCATATATGTAAATACTTAATAATAAAGTTTACCGTCTTTTACTTTTCTATTCAACATTCTCTCTCATTTTCCTCGATCCCCTTTTCCTCTCGTAACCCTAATACCAAAATCCCCAAATCCAAACACCTCAATTCTATGCTTTCACGATTGTTAATATGGTATCAGTTGATTCCTCTTCGTTTTCGCCTTCATCAGAGAGTCGTTCTGTTAGCACCGACGATCCGTCTAGTGAGTTTTACATTCATCCGAATGAGAATCCTGCGCTGGTGTTGACTTCTTCGCTGCTCACCGGAAGCAATTATCATGGATGGGCTAGATCCATGAGGATGTCTCTCATCTCGAAGAACAAGCTCTCGTTTGTTGATGGCTCGATTAAATAACCACGGAAAGATGAGGCTACATATCACGCGTGGGTCAAGTGTAACAATCTTGTTCTGTCTTGGCTTCAACGCGCTCTCAGCCCCGAGATTGCCCATAGTGTAATCTGGATTGACAATGCCTCTGAGCTTTGGGTCGATCTGTTCGACAGGTTTAATCAAGGTGATGTTGTTCGAATCTCTGACTTACTGCAAGAGTTTTATTCTCTTCAACAGGGTACCATGTCTGTTACCACTTATCATACGCAGTTAAAAGTTTTGTGGGATGAAATTTCCAATTTAAGACCATTGAATCCTTGTGATTGTCATGCTATTAAATATAAGAAACAAGATTTTATCCTTAGATTCTTGCGTGGATTGAATGAACCCTATCAAAGAACCCTATCAAAGAACCCTAGGGTACCATGAGTCTTTCTCTGTTCAAAAATCTCAAATCCTGATGATGAAACCTATGCCAACTATAAATCAGATTTTTGCCTTTATCATTCAGCATGAAAGAACCCTAGGGTCTATTGTTCCTGTTTGTGATTCGAATGTTCTAATGGCTGGTCGTTTTAATAGTCAAGGTTTTGGGAAGAGTGTTGCCTATAGAATTGATAATAATGGGAAGAGACCACCATCCAATTTTAATAATAAAAAGCCTATCTGTTCTCATTGTGGGCTAGTTGGTCATACTGTTGACAAATGTTATCGTAAGCATGGGTTTCCCCTGGGTATAAGACTAAGAATCAGTCTAGTAAAGTCAACCAAGTTCAATCTGAGTCTTTGCCAAATCTTGATAATCAACTTTTGACCTTTACCAAAGAGCAATACGAGGGGTTAGTTACTTTGCTTCAAGAAAGGGCTTCTGGTTCTAGTTCTTTGAATTCAAATGTTGATTCCCAGCATACACATCAGTCTCAAGTGAATGCTTTATCTTCCACTTTTCATTCTGATTCTAAACCTGTTCTTGAATCAGGTATTATCCTTTCTTCCATTTCTAATAATGATGTTTCTGTTATTTTCTGGATTGTGGACTCTGGAGCCACAGATCATATTGCTAATAATATTAGTTTTTTCAAAGAGTATCAGGTAGTATATGATAAGTATGTTAGACTCCCTAATAATGATCTTGTAAAAGTTTGTCATGTTGGAACAGTAGAATTGAATCATTCTTTAACCTTGTATAATGTTTTTCACATTTCCAATTTTGAATTTAATCTAATTTCTGTTTCTCAGATGGTTAAAGAAAACTTATATTCTTTAATTTTTTTTCTTTTGATGCGTGTTTCATACAGAATGTAAAGAGTTGGAAGACGATTGGTATAGCTAAGCAATCTCAAGGCTTGTATCAGCTTGATCTGTCAGTGTGTTCTTCATCTTTTAATTCTGTTACTTGTACTGTTTCCCTATATCTTTGGCATACTAGACTAGGGCATCCTTCTTCTCAGAGGATGAAATATTTTGTGGCTTTGAATAATTCTATACCTTCTGGTGTCTTGTATGACTGTGAAGTTTGCCATTTGGCAAAACAGAAAAGACTTCATTTTTCTACTAGTACTACTAGTGTTAATTCTATTTTTGATTTAGTACACATGGACATTTTGGGTCCTTTTCCTGTGAAAAGCTTATATGGTCATTCTTATTTATTGACTCTGATAGATGACAAAAGTAGATACCTTTGGGTCTTCCCTATGAGAGATAAAAGTGAAGTTAGGACTCTTATAGTTCAATTTTACACTTTTGTTGAGGTTCAGTTTTCTAAAAAGATTAAACGTCTAAGAACTGATAATGGGAAGGAATTTGAGATGGTTTAGTTTTTTAAAGACAAGGGTATATTACATCAAACTTCATGTACTTATACTCTTCAACAGAATAGTACCGTGGAAAGAAAACACCAACATATCTTAACTGTTGCAAGGGCTTTGAGATTTCAAGCTGGTTTACCTCTAATCTTTTGGATTGATTGCATAATGCATTATGTTCATTTAATTAATTCTACACCCACTCCAATTTTAGAAAATAAAACTCCTTATGAAATGTTGTATAATTCAAAACCTGACATTTCAAATATGAAAGTCTTTGGCTGTTTAGCTTATGCTTCAGTTTTACTAAAACCTAAAACTAAAATGCATCATAAATCTGTTAAATGTGTTTTTATTGGACATACAAGAAACATAAAAGGTTTTAAAATGTATAATCTAGAAGCTAAAACTGTTTTATATCTAGGGATGCTGTTTTTTCTGAATCAAATTTTTCCTTTTGTTAATTCTTCAATGGTTAATAATGATGTAATTCTTCCAGTTTATGATAATGATATTTTTCTTGAAGAAGTTCAAGATTCTTTTATTCAGAATACTAGTGTTAATACATCACCTGATTTAATTTTACCTGAAACATCAACATCCTTAGCTTCAGAAAACAATAATTCTGTTCCTATACCAGTTCAAAGGACAGATGCTGTTGTACCTCAACCTTCAGTGCCTCTTTCCAGGCCATCTAGAAATCGACAGCTGCCACAAAAGTTCAAAGATTACAGTGTTGCTCTTCCTAAAGTAAGATCTACCCCTCATTATATTTCTCAAGTCATTTCATATCATAAAGTTTCTGCTGCTCATAATTCATATATAAATAATGTTGTCATATTGTCTGAGCCTAAAAATTATAATCAAGCTATTAAGCATGCTTGTTGGACTAAAGCTATGGAAGAAGAGATTAGAGCCTTAAAACTAAATGAAACTTGAGAATTAGTCCCTCTTCCTGCTGGAAAGAGTACAATTGGTTGTAAATAGGTTTTTAAAACAAAATTAAAGTCAGGTGGCACATTAGAGAGGTATAAAGCTAGGTTGGTAGCAAAGGGTTATACCCAGCAGTCTAGTATTGATTTCTTAGACACATTTAGTCCAGTAGCAAAAATTAATATTATTAGGGCTCTTATGGTTGTTTCAGCAGCTAAAAATTAGAATTTACAACAGCTTGATATAAACAATGCATTCCTACATGATTTTCCACAAGAAGAAGTCTACATGAATTTATCACCAGGTTTTAATTCTCCTAATCCTAATTTAATTTGCAAACTTAAGAAAAGTCTATATGGATTGAAGCAAGCAAGTAGAAAGTGGAATGAAAGGTTAACATCTACCATATTATCTCTTCATTTTAAACAACATGCATCTGATACATCTCTTTTTGTTAAAGGCACTGGTTCTACATTCATTGATTTAGCAGTATATGTAGATGATATTATAATTGCAAGTCTTAGCTTGTCTGAAATTTCTGTTATTAAAACTATTTTGCATGATACCTTTAAGATAAAGGATCTTGGCAATTTAAAATTTTTTCTTGGATTGGAGGTTGCTAGGTCTTCTACAGGTATAAATTTATGTCAGCGTAAGTATACCTTAGATCTTCTAAAAGAAACAGGTTTCTTGGGTTCCAAGCCTGCTATTACTCCTATTGTTAAAACTGTTAAATTGAGTAAATCAGAAGGCAGTCCTCTTACTGATATTACTGAGTATAAAAGATTAATTGGGAAGTTAGTTTACTTAACTAACACTAGGCTTGGCATTGCATATCATGTACAACAGTTATCTCAATTTTTGGCTTGCCCTACTACTGTTCATCTCACAACAGCTCATCGAGTCCTTAGGTATCTCAAAGGTAGCCCAGAACATGGTCTTTTCTTTCCTGCTTCAAATGATTTAAGTCTTAGTGCTTTTTTAGATTCTGATTGGGCCTCTTGCCCTAATTCTAGAAGATCCATTACTGGTTTTTGTGTCTTCTTAAGGAATGCTTTGATTTCTTGGAAATCAAAGAAACAACAAACTATATCTAGATCTTCTACTGAAGCTGAATATAGAACATTAGCTGATGTTACTTGTGAATTACAGTGGTTTAATTATTTGTTTTCTGACTTGCAGGTTCATATTTCATCAGCCAATTTATATTGTGATAACCAATCCGCCATTAAGATTGCTGAGAATCCGGTGCAACATGAACGCACGAAGCACATCAAAATCGATTGCCACCTCATTCGAGAAAAAATTCAGAAAGGCATCATCAAACTTCTCCCTGTTTCTTCTCAACAGCAGTTGGCAGACTGTTTTACAAAAGCTCTTCCAACTTCTGATTTTCTTCAGTCGATTGGCAAGCTGGGCATACAAAATTTGTATGCTCCACCTTGAGGGGGGCTATTAGAGATATCATTTGTATTGATAGTTAGTTATTGATATTCAAGATTAGCTGGCAAGAATATGGGTTAGTTATAGTTGTTAGGTTTAAGTAATTAGTTTATATTTTATTATTATATATATGTAAATACTTAATAATAAAGTTGACTGTCTTTTACTTTTCTATTCAATATTCTCTCTCCTTTTCCTCGATCCCATTTTCCTCTCGTAACCCTAATACCAAAATTCTCAAATCCAAACACCTCGATTCTATGCTTTCACGATTGTTAATAAAAATGGAGACAAACACTCGTTTAGGTTGTTGAATGCTATTACAAAACAACTTGCGATTTCTAGCTTCCCAAACACAACAAATGTGGGCATTCCATGCTATTTAAGTATGAAAACGATGAGAGACTTCCTTTCAAGTAAGGAACTGTCTATGTCGACTCTTGCTCCAAAGTCAATACAAGTCTCCTCAAATCACATAGAAGGACCCTCTCTCAAATATTCATCGAGTAAGTACACTCAAAGAATAAGTAATTTTTCGATTCTAAAGTCAAGTTATTGTGCATACCTATGTTGCACTGAAACGGGTACGGGGACAGATACGGGAACGGGGACGGGGACGGGAAACGGCAATTTCTAAAATTACAAGGTACGGGTACGGCAAAGGTACGACATGTGAAATAAAATTTTAAATTTTAAATAAACATAAAAAAAGTCATAAATATTCATTAAAGTTCATACTTTATAGTAAATAAGAAAATAAAACCCATAAACAAATCACAATATTAAAATCTTAAATTTCAAGACTCAAATAATAAATTAAATCTAGAACAATATTAAACAACACAAATTTGTACTAAATACTAATAAAGCTTTAAGCAAACAGGAACACGAAACACTACCTACCAAATCCGATACAATAGGGTATATAATTAATAATAAATAAATGACTTTCATTTTCCTCTTCAAATTTAGAAGAAGAAAAAATCAAACTTTAAAGCCCTACAAATATAACATTAATTCATAAATTAGTCTTCATCTTATGACTTTCATTTTTTCCTCCTAAAATTAGTCTTCGTTTTCTTTTAAATTGGGAAGCCTAATTTCGATAGGACTGATTTATAAACATTTCTAAATTTTGGGACTAAATTAAGCAATAAATCAAGTTCAGTGTTTTAATTGAACTCAATTTGAAAATGTATAGACTTTTTTTGTAAAGAGGATTGAAATTTGGTGCATTTTCGTGAAACATAGAAAGCTAGGGCCACGCCTTGCTATTTACCCAGTTTTAAAAGTTAAAAACCCAAAACTACAACGCTGTCGTTTAGTTCTTCTTCTTCAACCAGTTCACCTTTCATCAACCTTATTTTTTTCTGATTTCTTCCTGATACTTTCATCTTCATAACAAATTGTTGCTGTCAGGTTTGATGAACAGCGCTCCGGTCGCCGGAAAGCAAAAGAAAAACCCGTAAACTTATTGGGGACGCACGTAAAAGTCATGTGCCGTCCCCGAAACGTTCCCAAGAATATTTCGGCCGTCTCTGGTTACTTTCAGGCGTACCTCATGAACGTGGGACGTCTCCGGTACGTACCTCAGCCGTCCCCGTCGCGTACCCGTGCCGGAGACGTTTCGGGTACTTGAAACGGCATGGGATTGCCGTACCCGTGCTTCCTAGGTGCATACATTGTCCATCCACAGAAATATTCATCTTCAACAGTCTATCCTTCGTTTTCAGTCCTTCTAAAATAGTCATCAAAACAATTACAGTATGCTTGGGAATATTGAGGGAAAAGTAGACAAGTTTATGTGATTTGTAGCCTATATATATTTTAAAAGTCGGTCGTTTTTAGCCTATTTCTACCTATTCATACATGTTTTAAAAAATAAAACTCACAAGTTATAAAGTAATATATATTCATATTAGGGTAAACTACACTAGCAGTCACCCAACTATCGTTTTATTCCTATTTTGATCACCGAACTATTTTTTTTGGCAAAAACGTCACTAACGTTTACTTTTGCTCCTAATTTGGTCACCCTCCGTTAAATAATTAACAGGTCTGCTGAGTTTTGGAATTAACAGCTATATTTCAAAAATTCCACGTTATTTTTTTCCATGTCAGCACACACACGTGACTGGAGTGGCAAATCATTGTGGTCTTAATTTGTCTTCCCCTTTAATGGAATTCTTGCAATGAGAAATCGCAGCTTGAATTGCAGCCTGCAACTCTTCCATGGTGCTGTCACTGGTTGAAGAAGAGTAGCTCTTGGCTGCAACAAGAAGACCACTATTCGTAGGCGATGTCCTCATCGAAGCCGGCGCTGAATAGAAATCTCCTCTCTTTGCTCTCAACTTTTTGTCCTTGTTTCTCCAACTTAAATTGCTTGAAAATGAGTGAGATTGCATATGGACATGGCGTTTCTCTCTCCTTCCTCTGAAGAACAATAATGGCCGAACCATCCTCACGTACCTCTTCAAAACACGTCTCAAGTCGAATCTAATCTTCGTCTTATTGTGCTTCTCTTTTTCTTCTGTTTCTCTAACGCCACTCCCTTTGTGGTGGTGGTGCCACCTTGTTTTTTTTTTGAAGCTGAATTATACCTTGTTTTGTATTTAACTTGGATAAAACCCCACTGCTAACTGGATAATCCATGGCAATGGGCAACGTTTTGACCACTTCTGCTTGCTTATTTTTCCCACTTCAAACAAATATAAGCAACAATTCTTACACAAAAAACAAACATTTATGAAACATTGACCTCCACGGCTTAGGGCATCACAGTTCAAACTACAACCTACACCTTATGAAGTGAAGCATTTTCTATGAACATATTATTAGCATCCTCTTTCTTTTAAGTTTCCTTGTATAAATAGACTACAACTGAGAATGATGGTATACAGTACAGGCAGTACTAATGGCAATATGACATTTTCAAAGAACCAAACCTCAGATGAAACGTGCAACTATTGCCTTTCAGTCTCGTTTGGCTCCATACAAAGTGAAACGTCACTTGTATGATTTGAGAACATCTTGTCATTTCTCCTCAAACTCAACATCGATGATTTCAGGCTCCGACTTTCTTGAATTGGAACCCCTGCCATCTCTGCGAAAGAAGTCTCCTTTGGGTTGCCATACAATGTTTCCACAGCCCGCACATCGTATTATTTGGTTTTTATAGCCAACAAACTCTCTCTTACAAGCTGGACAAGCACCCTTAATAACAAGATTATTAGCAACAGCCCCAATGAGAAGAGGTCCAGCAAACGGCAATATCCATGTGGCAAGTATTAAGCATTGAAACAGCCAACCAGATAATGCAAACCAAAGGAAGAAAATTGTAGCAAAACTTCTTCCCAATGGAGTATCCAAAAAATCAGTCAGCTGCCTCCTGTACCTAGGCCAATTTCTACTAAAATCCATAGAAAAAGTACGCCAACAGTTTCCTATCTCGAACTCCCGGTCAATCTCACTAGCACGGTCATTAGCTGATTGGACGGCGGAGGAGAGTCGGCGGGAAACGGAGTACTGGCGGTCTAAGCGTTCAACAGTCTTTTTAGCTTCGAAGACGAATTGCTCGAAGCCATCGTTGGCGGTTCGCCAGGCGTCCTTCCAGGCCTCACCGGAGGCCATGCGGCGAGCGAAGGTGTCGAAGTCGCTCCGCCTAAAGGATTAGACTAACAAGGGCCGCCGACGCTGAGGGAGGGGAGGTCGCGGGTGAAGCTTTATTGCGTGCCATGCCGTAGATGGCAGAGCTGTGGCCATAACCCAGATTCTGAAGGGATGGGTTTTCCGTGGCACCACCTTGTTAAACCAGAAAAGGAGAAATATTTGGACTTTGGCCTTCCTTTGGCTTCATCAACGTTGTCACTTTTGCTTCTACAATTGGTGCTGATGGGCTTATCAGGTTTCGGTTCATCCAACAACTCTCTTACGGGAACGTTGCATCCATCCAGTGAATTGGTAGAGCAACGTGGAGACACCAGGAGGTGAGAAATGAGGTGGAGAGAGAGCAAATGACCATGGAAGAAAATGTCATCTGCTGGTGCCAAATCGATAGCCGATGAAGGTGGGGTTTTGGTTTTACCAGGGACAGTGTTGGAGGAAGCATGGAGAGAGACGACCGTGAAGGAGAATTCACGTGTGTGTGCTAACATGGAAAAAAATAACGTGGAATTTTTAAAATATAGTCGTTAATTCCAACTCAGCATATCCGTTAGTTATTTAACGGAGGGTGACCAAATTAGGAGCAAAAGTAAACGTTAGTGACGTTTTTGCCAAAAAAAATAGTTCGGTGATCAAAATAGGAATAAAACGATAGTTGGGTGACTGCCAGTGTAGTTTACCCTTCATATTATTTCAATCTTTTGAATATGCACTTTGTTATTTTTTTATATTCATATGTTTCTTAAAACCTTTTTTTTTTCATTCGTAGGTGTGTTTCTACTATTCAAACTCATGCTCTTAAACATAAAAATAATGCAGTATGCAAAAACGATTCGTAGATGAGTAAAATTTCATACAAATTATAATGCATCACATTACAAAAATCATTATGTTAGAAATGAAGTCATCATATGTTATATCATGATTTTTAATTAATTTAAAATCAATAAAAATAATCAATTTAAATCAAATTTTTAAAAACAAAAAATTGAGCTTTTTGTAAAAATAAATTTTTTGTTTGTTGAACCATTTTTGGGTCAATTTCTCTTGCTTGTTAACAATTTGGAACAATGCACTTTATATTTGATTTCATGCTGCTTATTAATCAAAGACTAAATAAGGAGTAATAAATATTTAAAAAGTCAAACAATTTAACTTAGAAAAGGATTATTATTATTAAACTGTTCAAAAAAAGAAAAGGATTATTAAATATTTAAATTTAATGTACATAAATTGCCATTAAATAAAAAAATTGGAGACTATGTCCCTCCCAACTCCCAAGGACAAAGTAATTTCATTTTAAATAGAACGAACTAAATTATCAATTTACAATCTAATTAATAAATTTAATCAGATTCTGACAACATATTTATTATATTCGACTATGCTTCATAAAAAATTGAGGGGAACATACTCTCAGTAAAGATAAAAAATTATGACTAATCTGTTCAAAAAAAAGTATTATGGATCGAATATTAATTCAATAAATATTAGAGGTGTAAATGAATCAAGTTTGAACGAACAAAGCTTTGTTTGTGTTCGTTTATTTATTTTTGAAGGTGTTTATGTTCGATTTGTGTTCGTTTAAATTTTTAATATCATATCGTTTGTTGGTATTCGCAAACATGTTCGTTTAACGTTCGTGAACATGTTTTTTTGTTTATAGGTCCACTAACATGTTTGTTTATATGTCGCCAAAATGGTAAAACTACACCTCTAATCCTTAAGCTTCGCTTCGTTTATATGTCCGCTAACATATTTGTTTATATGTCGCCAAAATGGTGAAACTACACCATTAGTCCTTAAGCTTTGCAGTTTAAGCTCTAAAGTTCACCATATGTTCATTTTAGCCATACCTTTATTAATATTTGAAAAAGAAAAAAAAGGAACCGGATAAACGAGTTTGTTTGTGGACATAAATGAACCGAACACACTCTGCTTGTGTTCGTTCGTTTACTAAACGAACATAAAAAATTTGTTCATACTCACTTATTTAGCTTAAGAAACAAACATTATAAGAATAGTTCGCCGAATGTTCTGTTCGTTTACACCTTAATTGATATTATTATTTTTTATTGGATTCTCAAAATGCGTTATTTTTTAAATAATTTGGTTTGAACAGATGCTTTGGCAAAACGTGCAAGTCTCTCGAATCTCGGCTTAGTTCTTCTGGATTCTATTCCGAATTTTGTTGTTGATCTATTACGCGATGACTTAGTTCCTCTTAGGATGTAATCCTCATGTGTTTTGTATATCTTATCATGTGCACTTTTTTTCCTTCATTAGGTTTAGAGATGTTTTTTAATGAGACACATGATAACGATACCACTTTCTTATAAAAAAAATTGTCTTCATTGTAAAAAAAAAAGATAAAATACCCTATTGGTACATGAACTATACCCAATTCATCAGTTTGGTACATTTACTTTTTTCGTTCTTGGTTTCATACATGAACTTTTATTTCGTCAACGTTTTTCCAGACTTCCGTCACGGAAGATGATGTGGACCACTGTGACCACTCATCTGTTAACACGTAGCATTTATTTTATTTTTAAAAATTGTCCATTTACTTAAGGGTTAATAACAAGAATAGTCCTCAATCTTTTATTGATTTTTTAATTTAATTCTTTAAGTTTATTTTTAAAAAATTATAAAAAAAAATAATGAACCAATCAATAATTGACACGTGACTTAATATTAATTAAAAAATATTTTTTCTTCCCATCACCGCCGCCTCTCTCCACCAGTTGTACATTTACCTCGTCGGTAAAACCTTACAAACTCTAAATCCAGTCCATCACTCCCAAAAATCCACCTCAATCCCAAATTTACATTTGTATGAACCCAGACCATCAAATAAAACATAAAAATTACATAATTGAAATTCTAGAAACTATAGTTACAACAGATTCATAAGGAATGAATTTAAAATCACTCAATAATGAACAATTTTGTCTTCACCGTCAGCCTCTTCTTTCATAACCCTAGTTTTATTCTAAACCATGTATCTTAATCTTCATTATTTTGATGTTTGAAACGACGATAAACGATAATCGAAGCATGGCGACACACGACAACGATAGAGATGATGTGTGAGTTTTGGTTTGAGTTTAGGGAGATCAATATTCTAAAAGCAGGGAGGAAAGGATAAAACTTTTTTCGATCAGAGAATGTCATCGGATAAAAATTGAGATCCTCCAAGTACCATGTCGCCTAGAGAGTCTGAGTATATCTGAAAAGAGAAACTATGGGGGAGTAAGCTAAAGAGCTTAGTGTGTCTCTAAAGTGCAAGAAAACCATAATTATAAAACATAATATTATTTTGAATGAAATCTTTTAAACCATATCACAAATCACAAGCGTAGTGCAATGCACCCAACTACATCACCGTCCGAAGAGTAAGGTTCCCCAGAACCACTCTCTACACCGTCACCAGTCCGAAGTGGAACTCAACCCGAAGGGTGGAACCACTGATCCGAAGTGGAATTCAGCCCGAAGGATGAAACCACTGAACTTCCTCCGTACAAATCCCAACCCATGCTCATATATACATGATGATGAAAAATCAAATTTCATAAATCCAATTCCATAAATCCGATATTTTGTAAACATATTTCATAAACCATAGTCCATAAATTCATAAATCATAGTTTTGAAAATCAGATGTTTCATAAATCAAATATTCCATAAATCATAATTAAAACACATTCTGAATTCATATGCAAACGATGTCAACCATACAATCCATAATACATATAATAATCACACAATGTGTAAAACCCCAACACATAGAAAAATAATATATACTTTATTTTTAGCACCAGTTGAGAACACACCTTAAGAGGCAATAGCTCCAACGACAAACAAAGGGAGGTTGCGACTTCGATGTAAGGTGATGACAACGTCAATTTGAGAAGAATTCATAAAACATGAGAATAACTAAGAGCGACAACACTTTAAAACTTAAGGCTTATGTTTATTTCTGTACATAATAACTATAACTATATATAGAGAGAGTTGAGAGTTGGTAATCTAAACAAATTAGGTTTAAAATAATAATAATAATAATAATAATAATAATAATAATAATTTAAGTTGAAAAAAGAGAGTCAATTTAACTGTGAGTAAAAAGAAGAATTAGAATTCAATTTAAAATTTAAAATTAAAAATTAAATATATATATATATATATATATATATATATATTGTACGGTTATAATTAATAATTATAAAAACAGAGAAAGAGACGGATCGCAGTAAACCATTTGATTTGGAATTCAATTTTCATAAAAAAGGTTATTTACAAAGTCAATCCTTGACTTTTTAAGAAATTTCAAATTAATTTTTAAGTTTCATAAAAATTCTTATTTAGTCCCTCATAAAAAATTAGGGTTTTTAATTAAAAATTTCCAATTGTTAGGGTTTTCAATTAGGGATTTCAAAAGTAGGTTTCTAAATTAGGGATTTTTTCCGAATTTAGGGTTTACAATTTAGGCATAATTTTTAAGGTGTTACAGTGTACACTTAAATTGTATATGATATATTATTTACCATATATAACCTAATTAATAAATATTTTTGGTGTGCATCAATGAGGACTACTCAACGGTGTAAATCAATGAATAGAAAGCTGAAAACTTGGTTGGACAAAAAGGTGATGTTGTGCCGATTTGTTGAGAACTACCATAGACAGCTGCAATCTCTAAGATGAGAGGAATCTCATTAAGATTACAAAACATTTGATGAAGAACCGTATTGTGACGATGTGTTGGAAACTCTCAAGCGTAATGCAGCCAAGGTATATACGCGAAATTCTTTTACTATATTGTGCAAAGAAATATCGTATGAGAGTTATTATTTGGTCAAAAAAAGTAAAGTGCAAAATGAGTGCATGTGTTATTGGCTAGAGCATGTTGAAAAAGAGAAGTGGTATCTTGTACTTAAAAATATCACACATGATATCATGTACTGTTGTTGTATGAAGTTGGAGTCCGTTGGATTTCCATGTCGCCATATGTTTGCCGTGTTAAAATATGAAAAGGCGAAGAAAATACCCCAAAGATGCATAATGAAACGATGAACTATTTATGCGAAGAAAGATGTTGGATTTGAAAATAAGAATACAAATTTCGAAGATAATAATCCAGCAATAGTTCAAGCCAGATATTTCACTCTAGCCTCTTATTGTATGACTATATGTCACCGTGCATCACAGACATTGAAGTCTTTCAATGAAGTTAAAGATCAATTTACAAAAATGAGTCTGAAATTACAAACGGTGAAAGTAGGGTGTAAAAAAAAGATCACTAAAGGTAAAGAAACTCTTGAAACTGACAATCCTATAGTTCTTCAAATAGAAAGAGGAAAACCCAAGAAAACGAAGCGCCAAGATTCATCGTCCAATCCAAAATGTGTTTCATATGATGAAGATGTCACATTGGACTCATATAAAATATCTAAACCTTTTCCGAACAAGTTTTCTGATGAGGATACAAGTCATAATGATGCACGTCAGAAATAAAAATTAGCTGCATATATGCCCAACACATACAAAGAAAACGACATCTCGAAGGTAATTAAATATAAATTATTCAAATAATTATGTTTTGTTGTTATGTATATTGATAATATTTTTTTCAACATGCATATACTCATGAATTGAAAAATATAAAAAAAGATGTAACTATTTTGGATTGACAACTAAAGAATGATTGGTAGTATACAGTCTCGTCCAAAAGATTGTGGTCTTTATTTTTGTAAGTCAAGCATTCATTGACTTGAAAAACATGTTTTAGTTTATTTATTAGTGCGATTGCTAATGTTAATTTTTACGATTTTCCTCTATTATGATAAACAAGACTATGTCTAAGCATGCCTCGATAACATATCAAAATTCGAAACAACTACATCATGAATTAAAAGAGGGTTGCAGTTATCATGCTTTTCTCTGTCTATTGAGAGATTTAGTTTGGTTATGTTATTTCTAATTATACATGTAAGAATTACTAGTTATATTTAGGACTGTTAAGTTTTAATCATTCAGATTTTATGAAGTTAGCTTGTGTAACAGTTTTATCCGGTTAATTCATATTTTTTTTACATATATGAGATAGAATTTGAATCGAAAGAGGGTTACAATTTTTTTAGTTTATTTTTAATTATTAGTGCGATTGCATGAATCAAAAGAGGGTTGCAGTTTTTTTACCTTATAAAACGTAAATCTTAATTTCCTAACTCCTAACACTAGCACCCTAACCCCTACACACTAAACTCTTAACCAAAATCATTAAATTCTAAATACCAACTTAAATTCTAAACCCTAATACCTAAACCACGAAATTTTAAACCCTTAAAAACAACTGTAACCCCTAAGATTAAAAGGTAGTTTTTTTACCAGTATGAGAATGGGTTAATAGAATTTTTTAAATAAAATAACTGTATCGATACGGTAGGTGTACCGGTACGTTTTGAGCTCACTAGAATTTTTTAAATGAAATAACCGTATCGATACGATAGATGTACCGGTACATTTTGAGATCACTGGAAATTTTTTTAAATGAAATAACCATATCGATACAGTAGGTGTACCGGTACGTGTTGAGATCACTGAAATTTTTAAAATGATCTTACCGTATCGATACAATATGTGTACCGATACGCTTTGAGGACACTAGATTGTTATATTAAAATAACCGTATCGGTACGCCTTTAATAGGCGTATCGGTACACGCGGGCCTGGTACTATAAATAACCCTTTAATTAGATTTTCCCCAAATCAAACCTAAAAACCAATTTCTCTCTCCAAAGTTCTCACATTCTCACCCAATCTTCACGAAATTCACAAGGATTGCATTTCCAATCTACGATTGTGCATACCATCACTTATTTCGCCTATTTTACGAGTTTTTTTAGGTATTTTAAAATTCTACCCTTCAATTTTTATAAATTCGAATGTTATGGTTTGTTAGGGTTTTAGTTTATTTTATAGTTTGCACATGTTGGGTTTCGTGTAGTTGGTTTTCACATTGATAATTTTGTGAGTTATTGATTTTCTCATTTTGAGTTGGGTTTAGTTTTAGTTTAGTTTATGGTTTTGATAAATTTAGGAGTTATTTCGTTTATTTTATGGTTTGCATATGTTGGGTTTAGTTTATATTATGGTTTACACATATTAGGTTGAGTAAAATTTTAAAATTCTTTAGTGTAAAACTATTTTATTAGTGTAAATCCTATATTGAGAATGAGAAATGGTGTAAAACCTACCTATATTGAGAAATTGACGTTAATTTGAGTTTTGTTTAGTATTTTGTTCATTTGTTCATATAATGTGCATATTATATTTTTGTTTATATTTGTTATTTCATTTGTTCATTTGTTTATTTGTTTAGTGTTTTGTTCATTTTTCATATTTGTTCATTATTTAGTGTTTTGTTCATTTGTATTATTTTTTATAGAATCTTAATGTACTGCATCTTAGTTTCTAGGTATTTTTTACATTATGGATTGAAATTGTGCATATTATTTTCGTAGGAGTTTGAATTTTTCTTATTGTGTCTAGAATGGTAAATCCTTTTTTATTTGAAATGGCACCAAAATCTAAACTTGCGACAAAACGCCGTCACACGAGTGAAGCTTATGCGAGTCAGACCTAGTAGATTCTGAACCTCAACATATTTTATCTTCCTTATTTGATAGATGTTTTGATGAACCAGAAGTACAAAACCAAAGGGAAAACTTTAAAATGTTCAAAAATTTCATTATTCAGGATGAGCATGTTGTAGATTTTAGATTTATGTATGATCCTGCTTTTAGGTTTTCTTACCTAAAGTATATGAGGTAATGGAAATTCTGTGACATGCTTAAGCTTAATCCCCAATATTATCTTATTTTAACCCGATTTTTTTCCAACGCTCGTTGCATTATTAATGAAACCACTGACACTGTTATTGCCATAAAGTCTTACTTTATGGGGAAGACCTTTTTGCTAGACTCCCAAATAATTGCCAATCATCTATGTTTAGAAAACACCGGTCTTGATAATGAGGGTCAACATATTGTTGATTCTCCAGCCCCCGGCTCTGTTACTTCCCTAGGTGCCCATGACCGCTTTCTTCATTTGATTATCACTTGGTAGTTTCGGCTATCCGGAGGTAAGTATTCTACCATTAAGATTGTTGATGCTTGGTGGATTCAGTGCTTCTGCATTGACCGACGCATCAATCTTACTCAAATAATTTTTACCGACCTAGTTTACATCATCAACAACTGTCACACCGATCGTGTGAACTCTTTTTTATTACAATTGTGTCCTCAGCCATATCTTTCAGAGGGAGAGAATAGATTGTTCCATAGATATTCTCTTCCCTCTAGGACATAAGATTGATGCTTCATCTATTCGAATGGCTCATTTTGAACTCGTCAACGGTGAGTGGATTTCTCGCGGTCCAAGACCTGTTCCAGCACCTCGACTGGCTCGTCAGGCAGTTGCTTCAGCACCCGAAGGAGATGTTTCTTTGGCATCACTTTTGGAGTTGATCACTCAGATGGAGGGTCGCATTATGAGTCGTTTTGATGCAGTTGATGAGTGTCTTGAGATATTGGAGTATTCAGTTCTTCTTCAGGATGATGACGAGGATGATATTGATGGCGGCGACGATGCACCGAAGGCTTAGCTTGATTCTTTTGAATTAGTGAGATTTAGGCTTATTTTGTTGTGGATAATTATGGATTATGGATTATGTTGATTATTATGGATTTTGGATTACACGGATTATGTATTGTTTCTGCTTCTATATTATCTTGGCTATTCTATTACTATGGATTGTTTATCATTGTCTATATCTTGTTATGTGTAACGGTAAAAAAAAGTAAGTGTTTAAGTGGAAATTTTAAAGTACTGACATGATTTAGAAACGCAAAGTTTGACAAAGTGCTAAGCGTTAAAATAAAATTTTAATTATTAAAGTATTGACATGTAACACAAAAACAAAATCAAACTACTCAAAGATTATTGTGTGAGGAAAATGAACAATTTTTTGTGTTTAGCTAAAAAAATTGTTTAGTCGTATTATTTGCTTCAATTCAACGTTGAACAAGTTTAGTTAGTGAAACTTAGATTTTGCATGGGTAAAGTTTAATTCTCTTTGTAAAAAAAGTTAAAGTTTCATATTTTTTAGTTTTATTGGTTTTTATTGTATTTTTTGTAGTTAAACTTTAGAATCAACTACTATTTACATTGTTAAATAAAATATATATATATATAATAACTACTCACATATATGTCAAGTCATCACAAAAAATGAAAAATAATAAATGAAAAGTAAAAATAAAGAGAAGGTTGAGAACAACCCAAAAAAAATATTTAGATAATAGCATTCAAAATTTCTTAATCCTCAACTACTTGGTCTTCTGTGTGCAGTTTACGACAATTGAAAAGATCAACTTCATTGTGGTTGCTGGAAACAAATTTTGCCAAAGTTCTTAATCGTTCAACTCTCATTTTTTGCGCCTGCACAATAAATATATCACGTTATTCAATATCACACGATGACTAAACGAAACTACATGGTATACTTTACCGTGAAAGAAATCTTCGACCAACATTTTTGTTATCGGCTTCAATATATTTCAATGTGTACATGCCGCAATCATCTCTAAATCAAATATATAATGGATTAATCTATTAAGAAGAAATTCATAGAGATATCTTCAAAATAACTTTTATTTTAAAATTTAAATACGTACAAATTTGGCTGCTTCGGTAATTCTAGACAATGGAGTGAAAATTTTACAACATCTTCAAATAATCTACCCAAATGAGCATGACCCTCAAACTAAAGTAGAGCTTTATTCAACTGTTATAATAAGTCAAAACAAAATTAAAAAATTAATAGTTAAAAATTATATGAATTCTATTAGTTCTCATAAATGAGTAAAGAACGTAATATATTTTGTGTAATCTTTTTACACACTCTATTAGCGTCAAGAGAGTCCAAAATATAATTATGTCTCTCAGCAACATCAACAACTAATACAAACCAATGTTTGTCTATTGCATCATATAAAGGCGTATATACCTGCTAAATCGTGTGAGTTTAAAATCACTGGTAACTACATATAAGCAAACAACAAAGTATAAATATACATGTTCAACATTACTACTATCAATAGGCATAAAGTTCTCTATCCATCGGTTATGAAAGTTGAAAAGGCTTAGATGCATTCCAGACTTTTTATCATGTGTAAAATCTTCTAGCAAACTCTGCGACAAATATTAAATTTGAAAATATCATGGAATCATCAACTGAAAATAATGTGATCTCTACCTCATAAATCATTTCTTACTTGAAAGGATAGAGGCAGATATAACTTCTTTGGCATATGCTCTTGTCTCAAATGCAAATCGTACACACATATATATCGATAAACTAAATATTAAAAAAAATACTTATATTAATAACAAACAAAATAAATATTTATTATAACATGTTAGATATCTATAATACCCAATCAGATAACCACTTTTCTGGAGAAATAGTGCAAGCATTGTCAACGTCCATATGATTATTATTTGCCATGTATAGAGTGTTGTATCTATTATTCCAAGTAGCAACATTCATGCAAACTCTTTTTTCTTCATGCGTTAAGAACTTGAAATATTGCTTGCATACATCACTTATCCTACCAGCTTTCTTGTATTCTTCTAATAAGAGATCATCTGGCTCATATTTATACTGCATGAAATATATTTAACTCTTACAAATGATAATAACTTAAAACTAAATGTCAATATTAAAAAAAACAGGTGTATAATTTACACCTTTCTTGTTTTAAATTTGATTTGAGCTTCTATGAACAAATCTTTCGATCATTGTTCAATCTCAATATTATTAATCTTGTTCTTGTTCCCAACATGCACAATCGAATAGTAATTGATCATATATTTAATTCAAATGAAATAGTTGTACATAATTTCTTTCAAATTTTTACCGCACAAAGGAAATTATATTTTTGATCATGTTACTACCTCATTTTTTCAGAACTATCAACCTTGGATGTTTTTCCAGTATCATTGCAAGTAGTGTTGTTTTTCTGTATCTAAATATCATACGAAAAATATTACTTTCCAGTAAAATATGAAAGATAGCCAATAAAAAATAATTTATGCATACCTTTGTATTCACTTCAGAAGTTCGAGCTCTTTTTTTATGTCATATCTTTCGACTTCAGTTCATCAGTCAAATCAGAACGTGCAATCGAACATCTCACACTCTTTTTCTAGTGATAGTCTGTACTATTTGACAATGCCTTCGGACCGTTTGATATTTTAGGCCACATTTTTTTACTTATTGGAGTTTCCTTCAACGTAACTAGTTGACTAGAAAATCGATAGGAAGTAAATTCAAAGTTAAAAAACTCGTTAGAAATTTTTGGGAAACCATCTCTATTAGTCTTGATTTTTTCTTTTGAAATAACTTCAAGTTTCCTTTTACCAATAGGTTCTAATGAGGGAGAATAATAATTCGTATCACAATTAATAAATAGAGACATAATCAGTATTTTAATACCATTCTCAGTTTCTTTCTTCAATGTTGTGGCAGTTAATTCTTCTTCCTTGTGAGATTTATTTTCTAAACCCTCATCATTCAATAGACCGCTATATAAATTAATCTCTTCTGGTCTATTCTTTAAATCATTTCATTTAATGATGTATTATGTATACCTTCTCATTTCACTGAATTATCATCTTGTATTGAACTTTTAACATTACTCGGTGCTAATATGGCCACTAATTTTTCAAATTGGCCATTAATTTCTCAAATTGACCATTAAAATTTTCAAATTGTCCATTCATTTAAAAAAAAATTCTTTTTTAATATTTTGCACTGAATGAATGAGTGTCTCGAACTTCTGAACACTCTGATAAAGAGTTCTTATGTTTTTCTCATGTACAACTTCAGTTTTTTCCTATATGTACATAAAATAATAATCTTAACAAAAAAATTTAACATTATTATTGAAAGTTCATGTAATTATAATGAATATACCTTGTTGTTTGTTTCCCCCAAGCATATGTCGATATGATGCTTGCTCTTCATCGTTGTATCTTGTTTTGAAGGCGTTAAATTAGGTCCATCATCTACATTAAAGAGTTAAATTTAAGAAATCAGGTCGCACTTAAAGCAACAAAGTGCAAAAAAAGACCAATCGTATCGGTACGCTTGCACTACCGTATCGGTACAGGTGCTTCTAAAAAACTTCAGTGAATTAAATATGTACCGGTACGCATACTGTACCAATACGGTTAAACCCGCGTACCGGTACGCTAAAACCACCATATCGGTATGTGCGACGGGCTGCGATTTGGGAATTTCAAAACGTTAATGGGATTTAGGGTTCTAACATACAAATTGGGGTTTTAAAAATTTAATTGAGGTCATAATATGGATGCTAGGATACTCAACTTTAGAATTAGGTACTCATTTTTTTCAAGATTATGGTTTGAATTATGGTTAGGGTTTGAAAATTAGGGGATTATGAGATGCAATTTTTGGGATATAGGTTTAAGGGATCTTGGAATTGGGTGGCCGAATAGAAAGGGGGTGCAGGGGAGTGGCCGGTGACGGCGGCAATTGAAGGAAAAACATCAAAATCGAATCAAGTTTAAATTAAATTTTAAATGTAGAATTGTGGGTAAATTACCTACTTGCAAAGGGGAGATATCAACGACGACGACGGTGGCGACGACGACAGCAAAGGGGTTAATTTTAAAAAAAAAGTACTTAGGGTTCTTTGATTTGAGAATATATTTTTTTATTAAAAAATGTTTAATATAAAATTAAAAATAACATATTTTAATTAAATTAAAGTTTTAATTTTTTAAAAAATTATAATTATGCGATTGAGTACTTTAAATTTTAAATCTTTATAAATTAAATTACCGATGCTCATCGGTACTCGTCGTTAGTGGTGCTCATCGTAGCTTGTCGAGCGCTATAATTTTTTTTAAAAGTTTATGTATAAAATTAAGGAAAAAAAAAGTAAATGTACAAAACTGATAAATTGGATATAGTTCATGTACTAATAGTATATTTTACACTAAAAAACTTATTGGATTCCCTTTTATTACTTTAGCCAAGGGCAGTGAGACAGGATGCGTGCAAGTAGGCCCCACCATTTTGATTTTAATAATGATTCATGTACTGTTTCCTTTCCTTCTACTCTTTCTCTTTCCCTTTCCCTTTCTCTTCCTCTCCTTTGCTTTCCCTCGCACACTCTCATCGAACAGATAGAATCGGAATAAGTAAAATAGAAGTGCATTTTCTTTAATTTCTGAATTTATTTAGAAATTTGAATTTCTTTAAAAATCTTTAAATTTTAATTTCTTTTTAATCAAACCCACAAATCACATCTTTCTCACTGTTCGCCATCCTTCACACGTCAATGGTTCACCGTTCACGACTCAAGTGTTGGGTATCTCACCGTTCGACACTTCCCACCCTCTAGTTGTCGTCCGGAACCCAATCAACCTTTTTTATTAATTGTTTGGTGTTCGTCGATGGTAAAAATTGACGTTTCATTCGCCGATTTTTGACTACGAGATGATTTGATTTTCGGTGGATAGAGTTCGATGAAGACAAAGGTGACCGATGGTGGTTGAATCGGTGGCCGGAGTGGAGGAATTTGAGGATTTAGGGTTAGGGTTGGTTTTTTTAGAGAAATTAAAGATTGTTGGGTTGATTATTATATTTTTTTATTTTCTGAATTTTAATTTCTGAAAATAATAATTCATACCACGTGTTCGAGAATAACGCCTGTGACAGAAAAATTTTAAATGGGTTAAAAATAAGACATTAAGTATTTATTTGACCCAAAATATAATTTAAACACTTATCTAAAAAAAAATTATAGTTTGATCATTTATTTGAAAGTCAAACTTTCTTTAATCAAATTTTATTTAAAAAAAAACCCAGTGAATTTATGAATTGTTTTTCCATTTCATCACCCAGTAACGCTTTCCCAAAAAAATAACCAACCAGCCAGCCAGCAAACAAACAAAGACGTTCCCTTTCATCATCAAAGAAAACCTTGCGCAAGCGCAACTTGCCTTCACTTTCCGTCTATCACGTTCCCTACTCTTCCCGCCGTTTCTCTTCTCGCCAACTTGCCTTTTAAGTTTCTTATTCGATTCCTTCTGCTTGTTTAATTCAGTTTTAGTTTATTTTTTCCCAATTTTTTGGTTTTTTGTTGTGAGATTGGAAATAGAAAAAAAGAGAGGGAATTGAGAAGTGGGTTTCTTCTTTTTTCCCCATAAGTTAATTTGGCATGTGGGTTGCTCTTAATTGGAATCATGGATGTGTCGGAGTACTGTTTTTGGACTTTTGGGGAAGAACTGAAGCTGATTAGTTGTAATTGATTGTATAATTTGTCTATTTTGGGGGGTTTTGGAGCTCTGATCTGTAGCTGGAATAGGGTTGGAGTTCTGGGTTTTTGTTGTTAAGTTATATTTTTAGGTTGAATTACTGGGTTCGGATCTTGGGTTTGAAAAATGGAGGCTAGACTTGCAACTGAAGCTCGTCCATTTTATGGTATGAATCCGGTGGATTTGCGAGCAGTTGGGAAAAGGACATTGGAGTGGGATTTGAATGATTGGAAATGGGATGGCGACCTTTTCATTGCTAGCTCGATAAATCCAGTGTCTGCTGATAGCATGGGAAGGCAGTTTTTCCCACTCGGGTCTGGGATTCCTGTGAATTCGTCGAATAGTTCATCTTCATGCTCTGAAGAAGCGAATCCGGAAACCGAGAAAGGGAAAAGAGAATTGGAAAAGAAAAGGAGGGTTATTGTGGTCGAAGACGACGGTGTGAACGAAGAAACAGGTAGCCTCACTTTAAAGCTCGGCTCCCATGGTGGCCATGGTTATCCGATCAGTCAAAGGGAGATGAGAACTTGGGAGGGAACTAGTGGGAAGAAGACCAAGTTGAGCGGAGGTTCCGGAAGCCGCGTGGTTTGTCAGGTTGAGGACTGTGGGGCAGATCTGAGCCAGGCCAAGGATTATCATAGACGGCATAAGGTTTGTGAGATGCATTCCAAAGCTAGTAAAGCACTGGTTGGAAATGTCATGCAGCGATTTTGTCAGCAGTGCAGTAGGTAAGCATCTAAAATTCGCAACATTTTGCTGCGATGAAAGAGAGAGAGGCTAATTTAATTTGTAGAAATTCTGATGGATAGGAAGTCTTGATGAGTTTTTGTTGTTCAAGCTGACAACTTGTTTGATTTTCAGGTTTCATGTCCTTCAAGAGTTCGATGAAGGCAAGAGAAGCTGCCGCAGACGATTGGCTGGCCACAATAAAAGGAGGAGGAAAACAAATCCCGACATTGTTGCCAATAGCAATTCACTGAATGATGAGCAGACTAGTGGTTATCTATTGCTAAGTCTTTTGAAGATACTTTCTAACATGCATTGTAAGTAATTCGAGTGCTTTATCATAACAATTCCTCTCTTTTTTCTGTGAACAATGGGGCTCCATAGCTATTTGTTTTTCATACTTCAAAATCAGTTCCCCCAATTTTCTTGAGGACCTAAGGTGAACTAATGGCTATGTTTGACCAGACAATGTTAAAAGAAAATTTGATGATGCTTATCATGCACTTTCAATGAAATCTAGATTTTTAGAAGTTAAAATAGCTGGCATGATTCTTTTGTAGTAGCATGGTTCTATCTATCATATTTTTTCCTGGAATGTTTTGTGTTTGCTTTTACATTACACTGCTGGATGATTCTGTTTTTCTTAAATTACAGCCAACAGATCTGACCAGTCCACAGATCAAGATTTGCTATCTCATCTTCTTAGGAGCCTTGCTAACCGTAATGGGGAACCAGGGGGAAGAAACATATCTGGGCTTTTGCCAGAACCTCATGATTCAGAAACTGTGTCGGCTTTATTTTCGAATGGCCAAGGCCCTCCTCGGCCTTTTAAGCACCAGATAACTGGACCTGCATCAGAGATTCCGCATAAAGGAATACAGTCTTGTGATACTAAAGGTGCTGAAGTGCCAGGCAATACAGATGGAGCAGTCAAGATAAATAATTTTGATTTGAATGACATATACATTGACTCAGATGATGGCGCAGATTGCATAGATAGGTCACTTGCACCTGTGAATGCAGGGACTAGCTTCCTTGACTGCCCTTCATGGGTCCAACAGGACTCTCATCAATCAAGTCCACCTCAGACCAGTAGGAATTCAGATTCAGCATCTGCACAATCACCTGCTAGTTCCAGTGGTGATGCTCAGGTATCTCTCTATATTGCATAGTTTGCACGATTGCATGCCATTTGTTGATTAAAATTCCATGGATATATCTATGAGGTATAGGATATTTGTTAGGTGGTTGAACATGTGCAGAAGGTTCAAATTGTGCCACAAGTTTAGCATGATTTTGCTAACCTTGACTAGTTCCTTGAGGAATGAGTCAGGTTATGACCTCATCAAGGAATCATGCAAGGAAAAGTTTAGCATGATTATGCTAACCTTGACTAGTTCCTTCAAAGAGTTCTAGGAAGTGTCCGATAAATGTAACATTGACAGAGAGTTTATCTCCTGTGTCACGATGATCAATTTCAATCGAATATTTTGATATTATGTTTATTCTGATGATCCATCACTGTTTATTAATATGTATAGTGTCATTAATTATGTTATATAACTTTAACCTCTTGCGGTTTCTTTTCGAATTTGATCATTGCAGAGCCGTACGGATAGAATTGTGTTTAAACTATTTGGGAAGGAACCAAATGATTTTCCTCTGGTCTTGCGAGCGCAGGTACTTTTTAAGCATTTGAATGTAACTGTATTTTGGGGTTTGCTTCCTCTGAAAGTATGCTTATGTGAAATGTTTGAATTTCCAGATTCTTGATTGGCTATCACATAGTCCCACTGACATTGAGAGCTATATAAGGCCTGGCTGCATTGTTCTGACAGTTTACCTTCGTCAAGCTGAGGCTGCATGGGATGATGTAAGCTCGGTTTTCTTGAAGCTACGGACTTTTATCTTATTTTCTTTTAATTCCTTCATAATTTTAATCCTCTAAATCTTTTGTCAGCTTTGCTGTGATCTGAGCTTCAGCTTGCGTCGGCTTCTGCATTGTTCAGATGACACTTTCTGGAGGACTGGATGGATTTGTATAAGGGTGCAAGATCAAATAGCATTTATTTATAATGGTCGGTTTGCTCTTTATTTCTGCCTTCACTAGTTCACTTGTATTTATTTAATTGATATGGCCAAATAATCAACAAGCAATAGCATTTTTGCATGCAGGATTGATTATTAACCAACTTATTTTTATGTTGCAGGTCAAGTTGTCGTAGATACATCTTTACCTCTCAGAATTAATCATTATAGTAAAATTATGAGTGTCAAACCGATTGCAATATCTGCAACTGAGAGAGCTCAATTTTCGGTTAAAGGTATCAATCTGTCTCGGCCAGGCACAAGGTATTTACTCTTTTCTTGCAGTCAGTGTTTCTTGTGTCAAATTCAATGGCTTTAATTGATCAGGAGTGTATATAAAATTAGATTTAAGTTTACTGCATTGTTTGTTTTGTGTTGGCATTCTACAGTTTCTCAAGAGCCTTTTACAATTTTGGATTTCCCCAGGTTGCTCTGTGCAGTAGAAGGGAAGTATCTGGTGCAGGAAGCTACTAACGAGTTGGTGGTGGATGACGACGACGATTTCAAGGAGCAAGATGAGCTACATTGTTTTACCTTCTCTTGCTCTATCCCTAATGTGATTGGAAGAGGATTCATTGAGGTGGCTTTTCTTCTCTCTTATAATTGATCCTGTTGTCCCTCTCCCTTTCTGTTTTCTTTGAAACCAATTATATTTGAATAGTAAAGTTCCTCCAATGGGGTTAGAGATTCCAATATGGATTGTAGATAATGTCTATTGTTGTAATTCCTTACATGAAACTCCATCTTATTTTGGGGATGAGGCAGGGAAGAAGATGGTCCTAGGATGATGGTGTCAACTTATCTAACCTCTTTGAAATATTTCTTTTGGATCATAGAGGATGCTTGGCTGCTTCCAAAACTTCTATAAGTTTATTGTTGTCTCTGCTATTATTATAGATATGGTGAAACTTGATCTATATATATCTATACACTCTTTCAGTCTTTCTGGTTTCCTTTTGCATTGTACTCTCCAGACGTCTATAAATTCTATGTAATAACTTTGTTTCATTTTTTCCCCTTGCATGTGATAAAGATGCATATTATATAATTTACTTTTAATAAGCCTTTCCTTTTGCATTCCATGTAAGAACTTTGTTCCGTTTTCTTCTCCAGATTGAAGACCATGGCCTTAATAGCAGCTTCTTCCCTTTCATAGTCGCCGAGGATGATGTTTGTTCAGAGATTCGAATGCTTGAGAGTGTACTTGAGATTACCGACACTGATGCAGATATTGGCAGAACTGGAAAAATGGAAGCCAAACATCAAGCCATGAACTTCATTCATGAAGTTGGTTGGCTTCTTCATAGAAGTCAATTGAAGTCTAGATTGGGCCATTTGGATCCTAACCCCGAACTCTTTCCTCTAAGGCGTTTCAAGTGGCTTATGGAGTTCTCTATGGACCATGAATGGTGTGCTGTAGTGAAGAAACTCTTAAATATTCTTCTCGATGGAACAGTCAGTTCAGGGGAGCATCCTTCCCTCAACCTTGCATTAACGGAGATGGGTCTTCTTCACAGAGCGGTTAGGAAAAATTGTAGACCTCTAGTGGAACTCCTTTTAAGATTTTCCTCCGAGAAGGCTTCAGATAGAGTAGGATTTGAAAATGAGACAGTAGCTGATGGTGTTCAAGAAAGCTTATTGTTTAGACCTGATGCCATAGGCCCTGCAGGTTTGACTCCTCTTCATATTGCAGCAGGTAAAGATGGTTCTGAGGAGTTGCTCGATGCATTGACTGACGATCCTGGAAAGGTAATCTGTTATTATTTATTTCTAAGCATGCCTGGAAGAATACTATTGAGTTGTTGCAGTTCTCAATTTTTTTTCTTCATATTCTGAAATGAATCCTTCTGTGCCTCGTTCAATCTGGATTCTATTTGCCTAATCTATATCCGAGTTATGTGCATTGAAGTTAAGACTTAAGAGTGTGTTAAACCTTAAATTTGAATACAGTTATATTATTTTCTTTCTTTTTTGTGTTGAAAACAATTGTATGTTTTTCATTTAGGTTGGCATCGATGCTTGGAATAGTGCTCGAGACAGCACCGGTTCTACACCTGAAGATTATGCTCGCTTGCGTGGCCACTACTCTTACATCCGCCTGGTACAAAAGAAAATCAATAAGAGACCATCTTCTGGGCATGTGGTCGTGGATATCCCGAGTGCCATCTCCGACTGTAGCACAAACCAAAAGCAAAATAACGAATCAACCTCCAGCTTTGAGATTGGGAAGCTTGAATTGAGATCCATGAACCGACAATGCAAGCTTTGCGATCAAAAGCTGGCGTATGGATACACAACAACTAACAGGTCATTGGTGTACAGGCCCGCAATGGTCTCCATGGTAGCAGTCGCTGCAGTATGTGTCTGTGTTGCTCTACTATTTAAGAGCTGTCCCGAAGTTCTGTACGTCTTCCGTCCATTCAGGTGGGAACTGTTGGACTACGGAGCAAGCTGAGATCCTGCAACTCGCCTTACGTCGGTAACTATTAATAAGGGTTTGTATTTGTAACCTGTTTATACTGCAATGTGAGAATCTGGTGTATAACACCACTATTAGGACCGAGTTTCGGAGAACGAAATATTGTTGACACATTATTTGTTGTTCAATTATTAATGTAATGTTTATCAGGGTATTAACTTAATGACACATGCATAGCTCTTCCTCTTGGGGTCTGAAGTTTACGTTGACAATGCATTAAATGAGTATTACCAGTATGGGGTGGGAATTTGGGTGGGGAATATCTGAAAATTGTGGGGATATGAGAAATAACCGAAATCTTTACCTATGAGGATGGAGAAGTTTTATTACCGAAGTTCAAATGGGACATGAATTGTTATATCGGAACCGTGAAGATAATCGAACCGTAGCCGTATAAATAACCGAGGGGATCTAAAAAATATCCCTAAAGATCTCGATATTTTACAAGATTTTTAAAAAAATATATACTTATTTATTTATATATACATAATATATATATTATTAAAAAAATCTTAACTATATTATTATCACTTTTAACTTTCTCTCAAACCTAGTCACACTAAAGTTTCTTAACATTTCTATCTTAGTTTTTAGATATAAGCTAAAATCATCGTCTAAATCTTCTCCTACACAACGCTCTTTCAATCTTCATCATCTCGTAACCGCTTCCTATCGAAGTATCCAAACTTTATATTTTAAACTGAATTGGCCATTTATTTTGGTTAGTAAAATAGTAATTTTGTTTAATATTTTTGGGTATGGGAATTTTCCGAAAAGCGTACGGATCCGCGCGGGGAGGATATGAGGAAGAAAAAAATCCCTGAAGCATTTAATGGGGATTCCCCGAAACCGTAACTGCAAGTGTTGGGGACAAAATGGGGAATGTAAAACCATCCCTGCCCCACCCGATTCCCACCCCTAATTACCAGTGTCGGAACTCGGAGTAAAAACTTGAGGGGGTTAACTTAAATCTTTAAAATTTTGGAAGATTAAACAAAAAAATTCAAAAAAATTGATGGTTTAACTAAAATTTTTAATAATTTTGAGAGATTTAAGAAAAAAACTAAAAATTTGAGAGGGAAGTTTGATTAAAAAAATTCAAAAATTTGAAGCTTTAATACGAATTTTTAAAAATCTTGAGGGGATTAAATTAAAATTTTCAAAAATTATAGAGGCAAATTTCGAGTTTCTCAAAATTTGGGGGGCCGTGGCCTCCACCGGTCCCTTAAAGCATCCGTCTTGCCCATGAGTATTACGTTCTCGTCATGAATAAAAATCATTTGCCCCCAAGTATGCCCCTTTCTATGTCTTACACAAAAAATACTAAAAAATTTAAATTCTAAACCCTAACCCTAAATTTCACATCATAAACCCTACACTCTAAAAGATACACACTAATTCTAATTTTTTAAACCATAAACCTTAACTTTAATCCCTAAATTTATTTTCTTAAAGTGTGGCCCAAAAAAAAGCATAATTAAAGGGCAGAGGATTTTCATCATCTCGTATCTATATCTGGATAGTTAACTTCATTGCAGAACTGAAATTTGGATGCCATGTCAGCATGTCCAAGCTAGAGTAAAACATAATTACACTAAAAGCTGTGTGATTAAAAAGGTAATTTAGCTAATAATGAAAGTAGCCCCAGCATAATTCTCATGAGCAATTGGGTTAGCTAGAGTAGTGTACAGGCATCACATGTAGAAAATGGTGCTAACAGGTTATGAAAATCCTGCTAATGCCCCAACACTATCGTCTCCCATGCTTCTTACGCCATGAATCTATTCCACTTGGAACTGCCATCATCGTTTCAGAGGATCCATGTAAGTTATTTTCCCGCTTCTGTCAAATTCACTGCCACACTTATCTATTTGATGAGAGATTTGGGTTGTTGATTTGTTGTTGGTGGCAGTAGGAGTGATAATGAGCTTGACCGGCTTGCAAGCTACTCGGGTTCGGCTCGGTCAAAGCTCGGCTTGAGTGAGCTCGTGCTCGGCTCGAGACCTTAACAAGTCAAGCCGAGCCGCTCGGCTCGAAAAACTCGTGAACAGGCTCGAAATAAATATATTTATATTTATATAATATTATATATATATATATATGTTTCAATGTTGTTAACTTGTTATCATTGTTAAATACTTTAAATTTTATGTTGTATAATTTAGAAAATGTACTATGGTTATTTACCGGCTTCAAAAATAAATATTATATTTTCTTAAGCAGGTTTTTTCACATGTTATTTTTTAAAATTTTAAAAAAAATTATTTAAAAGCAATTTGAGGAAAGCAACAAGCCGAGCTAGAGCTGAGCTCAAACTGTCCAATTCAAACTCGAGCCTAAAATTTCGAGCTTAACGAGCGTCGAGTCAGAACCGAGCTTAGTAATACTATTTCCGAGCCGAGCCGAAATGATGAACAGAAAGCCCGAGATCTGCTGAGATTCAGACATTTGCCAACGTTAATGTTGTGTTGTATTTGAGAGACCAAAGTTAGTTTCGACTGAGGAAAATAATTTACCCGTGTATTGTGCTGTACTGGTTGGCATATCTTGTTTCGATTTAAAATAACATAAATTCTCTGTCCCTTTTCGGTGTCTCTATTTATACTGCACACTAAAAACTTATATTTAAAGTTTAGCGTTAAAGTTTAAGATTAAAGTATAGGGCGTAGAGTAAATTATAATATACTGATTAAGTTTAATTCGATTTGACCACTTAAGCATTTAATATATATGTATATAAAGAAGGATTCAGGCCTTACTAGTAATACTAAGGGCTTCAATTGCAGGGAACAAACCTGACCTGAATAGTGGTAGCATGCCATCTAGGTTTGGTAAATGATGAAAGTATAAAGGTTAACATGTTACATGCACAGAATTTAATGCAATTAACCAAATGTTGTTGCCTAGCAGTATTCTACAACGCAATCATGGAGAAAGCTTTGTTGTTTCCAGTGCCATCAATATATATAGCAAATTTCTCATATATTTTTTGCAACAGACTGATACATGACACAAAAATCAAAATAACCAAAATAAAAGCTACAAATATAAAAGAAAAATGAATAGGGCATTATATGTATGAGACTAGAAGAAGCATTCTGGGGATTGCATATAGAGTATAGGGCAGCCGCAAGGAAATCAATATTATTCAGCACTATGGATAAGCAAAGCACCGAGTAGCAGGGATAAACACGGGTCAACTTAAGCTTGGGGCTTTTCCCACTTGAGGGGCTTCACAATCTCCCAGGTGAAGTCAGCGTCGTCCCTTCCAAAGTGTCCGTAAGCGGCTGTCTTCAAGAACCGGCCGTTGCCACCCCTCTTGAGGTCCAGGTTGATGGTGATCATGCCAGGCCTGAAGTCAAAGTTCTCCTTCACGATTTGGAGTATTTCCTTGTCTGGAATCTTTCCAGTTCCGTAACTGTCGACAAAGACGGACAAGGGCTCGGGCACACCGATAGCATAGGAGACTTGGACGATGCACCTGCGGGCGAGCCCATTTGCTACGATGCTCTTGGCAGCCTGCCTAACGATGTAAGCACCACTCCTGTCCACCTTGGTTGGGTCCTTTCCGGAGAAAGCACCACCACCATGGGCTCCCCAGCCACCGTAAGTGTCAATAATGATCTTACGTCCAGTTAGACCTGCGTCACCGTGAGGACCACCAATGACAAAGCGGCCTGATGGGTTAAGGTGGAAGATTGTCTTCTCATCAAGGTACTTCTCGGGTATGACAGGCTTGATAACATGCTCTTTGAGGTCAGCAGCAATTTCATCATTTGTAACAGTCTCATCATGCTGGGTGGAGATGAGGACGGTGTGAACACGAATCGGAACCATGGCACCATTTTCATTGAAGTATTCAACAGTAACCTGGGTTTTACCATCAGGCCTTAGCCAGGCGCAGGTGCCATTCTTCCTAACCTCAGTGAGACGTGCACCAAGCTTAGTGGCAAGGACATGGCTAAGAGGCATGAATTCAGGGGTTTCATCAGTGGCATAACCAAACATATGACCCTGGTCACCAGCTCCAATCTCCTCTGGGCGCTTAGTAAAGTGGCCATGGACACCCTGAGCAATATCAGGGCTCTGCTGCTCAATGTTGACCAAGACCTTGCAGTTGTCGGCATCAAGACCCACATCATCAGACACAAATCCAATGGAACGGCATGTGTCACGAACAATCTTCTCATAGTCTATGTTGGCCTTGGTGGTAATCTCTCCAAAGACCATGACCATGTTGGTCTTGGTGCATGTTTCACAGGCAACCTTGCTGTCGGGGTCCTGGGCAAGGCAGGCATCGAGAACAGCATCAGAGATCTGATCACAAAGCTTGTCGGGGTGACCCTCGTTCACGGACTCCGATGTGAATAGGAAGGTCTCCATTCTAAGTCTGCACATTGCAAGAATATCAAACGGGTCTTAATACAATTTCTGAGCAGTAACTTCATAAAAGGAATCTTAAATCCTAATTAGTGAAGCTAACAAATAGAACATGCTGATGAGAAAATACTATAGAATAAAAGAATATTAGTAACGACACAAATTGTTCATGCTTTTCTATATCAGTTAAACTCCAGGAGAATCAGGACAAAGGCATAAAGCACAATAGATTCAAATTTGCTTGGAAGATTATGCTCATATGAGGATGCGTACAAAAAAGTTAAGAAATAAACAGATTCCCTTTACGTCACAACAACATAAGTTCATAATCTAGAATTTAGGAATCATATTCATAGATCCTATTGCAATTTGATATTTATGTTATTCGCAGTGATCTCAAATTATCAGAAACAAGTCAACAATATCATCCTTTCCGTTTCTCCCCTGTTCTTTACAAGATCCAAAGTTTCTAAGCCAGCATACATGACTGATACACATCCAAATAGTAATAGTAAAAATCACATAAAAGTTTCTAAATTCTATACTCAATTTGAAAGCTAAAAACAGAGATCCGGTAGATCCTACTCAAAATTGGAATGCTTTTCAAGTAGAAGTTAAATTCAACCGAAATTTAAGACATTAATGATCTTCAACGTCACTAATAACTGCACGTTCAACTCAGAGCGCTACTCCATACATAATAGACATTTTTGCAGTAAAGTTCCATAGATAATACATAGTCCAATCTCAGATCTATGTTAAAAACTCGAAATCAGCCATAAAACCGCACAGATCTGCAAGCATTTCAGCCAAACTTAACTACAAAAAGAGAGACGGAAAACTCATTTTCCGCTGCCATGAACAGCGAAGCGAAATCTCTGAACTAAAACGAAAGAGGAAAGCAAAAGGAAGGAGAAAATGAATAAGTAAAAAGAGTAGAAATGGCAACCTGGACAAAGAAATCCGAGCGGATCCGAGTCTTTGGATGCGAGAGGAAGGAGAGAGTGTTGAGTAGACCAGACCTCTAGAGAAGCGGAACTCAACGGCACAACGAATTTAGCCTCCAAGCCTGCTATTTATAGAGAAAATTGGGTGGGATAGGTAGGAATCTGGCGAAAGTAAAACTAGGATCTGACGGCTGATATCGAAGTTTGGGAAGCCAGAACTGTAGCCGTTGGATGTCAGTGGATTGTCTGATTGTGATTTAATATTTGAGGGACTGGTTGGAGTTGGTGGCAGTGAAAAGACATTTGCTTGTTATTGATTGGTATAATTTTGTTTACCGTTCTTTTACTCTTCAGACATTTAAAATTTAATCCCTACCTTTTTTTGTTGTCCTTCTTATACTCAGGGTTTTGCCTTGACTAATTCAAATCGACCCGCGTCGAATACTTAGTTTTGGTAGCTGAATCTCCTAGCGGAGACTTTTTGCATACACAAAGTCTCGAACTTAATGAAATTTTTTCTTAATTAAAATATATGACATTTTAATGATTAAATGGATTTCCGTTTAATTGATAACAACTATGTTAATTAAATAGTAAAATATTTTAAAGGGTAAACTACATAAATGGTCCCCTGACTATGCTCTAATTATCTTTTGCGTCCTCCGACTATCAGAAGTTACAAACTGGTCCCCCGACTAAAAAAAGTAACAAATTGGTCCAACGCCGTTAAAAATTTAACGGCTGATGACGTGGCAGTTAATTTAAATTGATATAATTACATACTTAGCCCTCAAGTTCTACACTTATTTTAATTTGACCTAATTCTAAAAAATTAACCCACAAATTTTAATATTATATCAATTTAATCCATCTTCTTTTCTATTTCTCTTCTCCTTTAATTCTTCAATTCATTTTCACCAGCATAATTGTTTGGATCAATTCATTCTCGTCTTCTTCGACACCCACCCCACCAAGTTCCCTCCTTCGATCTCCTTGAAATCGGGGCCCATTGGCTCTTTGCCGGTCACCAGTTCAAGTAGAATTACACCGAAACTATAGACATCTCCCTTTGTACTGCACCTACCGCTCTGTTCGTACTCCGGTGGGATGTAACCCCAAGTCCCTGCAATGTTCGTGCTAACATGCGTTTCACATGCACTGATAAGCCTTGTCAGCCCAAAGTCAACAAGTCTGGGTTCAAAGTCTTCACTCAGTAAGATATTGCTGGCTTTGATAGAAAAGAAGAGAATCAGATCGTGACATGTCCACTGCAATACATATATATATTTATATAAAAGAAAAATCTATGAGAAAACACAAGAGCAATCGAAAATCACTAAAAAATAGAGCATATTTATGGGAAACCGATATCAAAATTCATACCAAGACAAATATGGCCATTGCTATAAATATGTGGATGGAGAGGTGCTGATTGAAGAAATATCACCTGCCAATAATAACCCAAAAGAGAAAAATTATTCAAAAAGAATTAAAAACCAATCAAAAAAGTGGTTTTGAATAAAAATCAAACCTGGGGTGCTTCCATAAGGTAATGTTCAGGGAAATCCACCTGAAGTTGATATGTTTCATTGGTGTACAAAGTTCCTGCAGCTCCATTGACTTCAATTACCCACCTTTTTTTACAACAGAAAAATATTATTTCCCCCCGAAGGAAGTAATCTAAAGAAAATAAAAAAGGATAACCAAAATAAAACCTTTGAAGATTATCGGTGACTTTGTGCTTGAAACGGAGGGGGGTTGTGTAGAACTAATGTTTTGATATAATATTTGAAAAATGTTTTGGACTAAATTGAAAAGAATTTAAAATATATTTTTAGTCAAAAACAACTTGAAAATGTGTTTAAGGGTTTTTAAAGGCTTTGGAATGATTTTAAAGTACATTTAAAGTAGTCAAAACCAGCCTTTTCAAGTGCCCGTACCGATACGGTCTTGGACCGTATCGATACGCCTTAGGGTTTCAACTACCTGATTTTTCCAATAGCCAAAACACGTACCGATACGCTTAGACGTATCGATACGGTGTGTTTTGAAATAGCCCAACGGCTAGTCGCGTACCGATACGCCTAACTACCCCAACGGTCATTTTCCCAACGATCTTTTAATTGCAGAACCGTACCGATACGCTAGGTAAGCGTATCAATACGCATCAGCTAAAGAAGCCCAACGGCTAATTCCTCATTGAGACCGTATCGATACGCCAAGCTGCAGAACTGCATTTATGGTGGGAAATAAAGGCTCCAACGGCTCCAATTCAATCCCAACGGCTAGTAACGGCTACAAACTCATCAATGAGTATAAAAGGGACCTCCAAGCATCTTGTAATGGTTAATGCTTCAATTGTTACAACATTATGATGACAAATTGTGTCTAGAGCTTTAAATTGTTCATTCTTTGCTTAGACAACACTAGTGAGCTAAATATTGTTATATTTGCTCAAGTGTTTAGGTTTTGGGTGAGAGCTTAGTATTGCAAACACATACCTATTAGAGGGATTTCTAGTTTGCTAAGTCTTTCTCTTGTAAGAGAGTGTTTGATCAAGCTTTGGGTAGAAAGCTTGATCGCTGTAACGGTTTCCTCCTAAGCCGAGAAAAGGGGACGAAATTCTTAGTGAGTTTGTTTGGAAATCCTTAGTGGGAAGCTAAGGTAGTGGATGTAAACCTTGGTTAGAAGGTTGAACCACTATAAATCCTTGTGTCAAATTGCCAATTTTTCACCTCTCACTAAAACACTTAATTATCCAACTTCTCCATACTTGGCGAGCACGAACGGTTGATCGAATCGAGCCCCTAAAATCTCAACAATTGGTATCAGAGCTTGGCTCAATCGAAGAGGATTCACATCCCATTGAGAAGATCCGACAAGCTCGATCAACATTTTACTCAACCGGCTCAATGGCACAATCAATCGACAAACCGCCCTTCTTCGACGGAAATTACTATGCCCATTGGAAGACAAAGATGAAATTCTTCTTGAAGTCAAGAGACTACAAGCTATGGGACATAGTTGAAGATGGTTCGTTCGTGTCTCAAGGAAGCAAAGCGGAATGGAGTGCCGACGATCGCAAGAAGATGGAGCTTAATTGCAAAGCCTTGCACATGCTCTTTTGTGCATTTGGCCCAACCATCTATGAGAAGATGTCTTCTTGTGAGAGTGCCAAGGAGGTATGGGATAAGCTTGAAGTCACATACGAGGGAACAAATGAAGTCAAGAAGACCAAGATTGGGCTCCTCACCTTAGAGTATGAGAACTTCAAGATGGATCCGGAAGAAAACATCGAGAAGATGTTTGATAGGTTCTCCACTATCACCAATGGTCTAAAAGGTTATGGAGAAGCCATCCCGGAAGAGAAGCTTGTCCGAAAGCTCATTTACTCCCTTCCGAGTCATGGGACTCAAAGAGGACCGCCATCATCGAAGCCAAGAATCTCAAAACCTTGAAGCTTGATGAACTCATGGGGTCACTTCTCACTCACCAAATAATGAAGAAAAACAAAGAAGAGGAGAAGAAGAAGGAAGAGATTAGAACGATGGGGAAGAAGAAGATCATGGAGCTAGGCATCAATGCAAGTGTCGTTGCTCTCAAATCCTCCACATGTCATCATGTAGATTCAAGTGAGGAGGATAGTGAAGATGAAGAGATGGCCTATCTCTTCAACAAATTCACCCGGTTCATGAAGAGCGAAATGGATAAATCCAAGCATGAATCGAGGAAGAAGATGAAGGAATCCCACAAATCCAAAAAGAGAGGATCATCTTCAAAACAAGCATATGTGGCCACTTGGAGTGATGAAGACTCCACCGATGATGAAGTAGCCCACCTATGCTTGATGGCCCTCAATGAGGGGGAGGTAACTTCTAACTCATCTATTTCAAATTCTTATACATTTGATGAGTTACAAGATGCATATGATGATTTGCTTTTGGAATTCAATGCATCATTTTCCAAGAACAAAAATTTGATCTCAAAAATAAAAATTGAAAATGATTTGCTTTCCAAAACAAATCTTGAACTTGAAGCAAAATTAAAAGATTTTGAACAAAAATGTTTTGATTTACTAAATTTGCTTCTTAAAGTTCAAAAAGAAAAAGATTTGATTTCCAATGAACTTGAAAAGAAAAATAGTTTTGGAAAATCAAATTTTTATGTTAGACAATCTAGTGCCCCTAGATTTGTGAATGGAAAATGTTTTAGAAGTGTTTGGGTCCCAAAAGGACTAACCACTTCAACTAAAAAGGATGAAATTGAAAAATGGATTCCTAAGGGGACTAAATTTTGTGCTACTAATGTCTATGGATCCAAAGAAATTTGGATACCAAAAATTACTTGATTGTCTTGTGCTATGTGTGATGGAGAGTGATCAACAAGTCAAAAATTGAGGGGGAGCTCCATGCACACAAAGGAAGAACACTTGAAGAAGGAAGGCTTCATATCCTCCCTTAAGTTCAAGTGTGGTAAAATCTAGTTGCTTTTGTTTTTATTTGATTTATTTTCATTTATGTCAACTAGATAATCATATATGTTGAACTAACATTCTTATGATGCTTTGAGTAAGGGGGAGCCATTTTTTAAAACCAAAATTTTAAGTGTGTCAAAATTTTCTTGCCTCCTATGTTATTTTGAGCTCAATGTCATTTTAAATTCTTTTTGATATAACAAAAAGGGGGAGAAATAGTTTGAAAAATTGAATTTTCAAATGAATAAGGGGAGCTTTATTTGATTTCATATCTTTAATCTCTTATTCATAATTTTAAAGTTAAAGGGGGAGAATCCTAAATAATTTTTCAAGTTGGTTTTATTATATCAAAAAGGGGGAGATTGTAGAACTAATGTTTTGATATAATATTTGAAAAATGTTTTGGACTAAATTGAAAAGAATTTAAAATATATTTTTAGTCAAAAACAACTTGAAAATGTGTTTAAGGGTTTTTAAAGGATTTGGAATGATTTTAAAGTACATTTAAAGTAGTCAAAACCAGCCTTTTCAAGTGCCCGTACAAATATGGTCTTGGACCGTACCGATACGCCTTAGGGTTTCAACTACCTGATTTTTCCAGTAGCCAAAACTCGTACCGATACGCTTAGACGTATCAATACGGTGTGTTTTGAAATAGCCCAACGGCTAGTCGCGTACCGATACTGGTGTATCGCATACCGATACGCCTAACTACCCCAACGGTCATTTTCCCAACGGTCTTTTAATTGCAGGACCGTACCGATACGCTAGGTAAGCGTATCGATACGCATCAACTGAAGAAGCCCAACGGCTAATTCCTCATTGAGACCGTATCGATACGGTTTGACGAGTATCGATACGCCAAGCCACAGAACTGCATTTATGGTGGAAAATAAAGGCTCCAACGGCTCCAATTCAATACCAACGGCTAGTAACGGCTAAAAACTCATCAAGGAGTATAAAAGGGACCTCCAAGCATCTTGTAATGGTTAATGCTTCAATTGTTACAACATTATGATGACAAATTGTGTCTAGAGCTTTAAATTGTCCATTCTTTGCTTAGACAACACTAGTGAGCTAAATATTGTTATATTTGCTCAAGTGTTTAGGTTTTGGGTGAGAGCTTAGTATTGCAAACACGTACCTATTAGAGGGATTTCTAGTTTGCTAAGTCTTTCTCTTGTAAGAGAGTGTTTGATCAAGCTTTGGGTAGAAAGCTTGATCGCTGTAACGGTTTCCTCCTAAGCCGAGAAAAGGGGACGAAATTCTTAGTGAGTTTGTTTGGAAATCCTTAGTGGGAAGCTAAGGTAGTGGATGTAGACCTTGGTTAGAAGGTTGAACCACTATAAATCCCTGTGTCAAATTGCCAATTTTTCACCTCTCACTAAAACACCCAATTATCCAACTTCTCCATACTTGGCGAGCACGAACGGTTGATCGAATCGAGCCCCTAAAATCTCAACAGGTTGACCTGCCATTCTACCAGCTCTTTTTGCAGGCGATTGCAAGCAATCTTACTAAGTGCCTAAACAAAACAAAAAATCAAGAAAACCATTAAAACAAAACCAAACCCAAATCGAAAAAGAATCAAAGGAGTGAACCGAACCTTGCGAGAGGAAGCGGATGAGTTGCTCATGCTTATATGGTGGTGTTTTCGGTGGGTATGGCAGTTAAGGTCCTCTGTTTTCGTATTTGAGAGTGTTTTGAAATCAGAAAGAAAATGAAATACCAATCAACGATGAGAGAAAAGAGATTATTGAGAAAGGGAAAGCAAAGAGCAAGGATTTATCAACGCGGGAATTTGGCCCCTCTTTGTGTTCCCCACCGTTACCTCGCTTTCTATGTCTCTTGAATCCGATGGCTTATATTTGTTCAGCATATTATGCTGGTGAAAATGAATTGAAGAATTAAAGGAGAAGAGAAATAGAAAAGAAGATGGATTAAATTGATAGAATATTAAAATTTGTGGGTTAATTTTTTTAGAATTAGGGTCAAATTAAAATAAGTGTAGAACTTGAAGGCTAAGTATGTAATTATATAAATTTAAATTAACTGCCACGTCATCAGCCGTTAAATTTTTAACGGCGTTGGACCAATTTGTTACTTTTTTTTAGTCGGGGGACCAGTTTGTAACTTCTGATAGTCGGGGGACGCAAAAGATAATTGGAACATAGTCAGGGGACCATTTATGTAGTTTACCCTATTCTAAATTAGCATAAGTCCATTAATTGACCGATTTAATTTATTAATTAATTAATTTCGAATCGAATTATTCGATAACCAAAATCTTAAAAGAAATTTAATTATTAAAAGATTGATTAATCGAATTAAATTTTGATTCAATCAATTAATCCAGTTTAAACCAACAATGAACATTTCTAAGTATAATGGTTAAAATTTAAATATCCAAATATTATAAGGACTAGAAAGAGAATTAGACCTTGTTTATTAAAAATCAAATTTATTGGCTTTTTGGTTAGTTAATTTAAGGTTATTAGTAACCGGGAAACTTCGGTCACCACCCACCAACCGTCGCCGGTGATATGGCTTTACGGCTTTGCTAGAGCCGTTTGTCTCACTAGGTTCCAAAGCCAATATGCATGTGGCTTTGCTTGAGCCGGTTGTCTCGTTGGCTTCCGAAGATTTATGAGCGATTTTTTTAGTATTTGATATGATCTTATCTGTATCAATTTATTTTTTTAACTCTTTAATAATGTATACATTTTATAAATAAGCTGTTCAAATTTTAAAATTTTAAGAATAATAGCATCTCATTTTTCGCGAGAATCACTTAAATGGTTGATATAAAACTGGTTTAATATAACTAACGGCCGGGTTTGATATAAGTGGTAAGCAACTTGACGTGTACTACAAACTCGAGGTCTTGCGTATGTAAAAATTTCATTCGTTAGACTCATCTACCAAATCTAGACGTGTAATATGGAATTGATATTAACTAATCAATATAAAACTCTGAAAAAACGGGAAAAAATGGTTTAACACAACAAAATTGGGTGGTACACAAAGATGTAGCTTTCTGCTTTGCCCCTTTGGGCATCTCAGATGCACAAGTGTAACTCAACCGAAGCATGATAGCAAATTTATGAGGTACCAAAATTGGTTTAGGACTAGTTCAGTATTTTTTGTGGTGCTTGAAAAAATATTAAAAAAAAGCATTATGAGGATTTTTCCTATTATCTATTTTTAAATTCTATTATCTATATTTTTTTATAATAATAATAATAATAATAATAATAATAATAATAATAATAAATTATCAAATTAAATTAACAGGTCGTCTTGCACCATCACAACTATTACAGGTGGTGGTTACCAATGGCCGATCCACATCCCACCCTGAAATTTGAATTTTTTCTATTAATTATGTATTTTATCGATGGTGCCCACCCTTGAATTTTATTTGTGCCCACTGCTGATAAAAAATGTCTATAATTAGTAACTTATTCTTTTTTTAAGAGTCCACAAACAATTCATTTGAGCTCAATTCATTACCGCCTTATATAAAAGTCCAAAAAATGATAACCAATTACAAGAGAAAATGAAGCTCATAAAAAATAAAAATTATTTGGGTTTTGCTCTTACTTTTGACGATTTTTTTTCCTCAAACACAAATTTTTTATTTTTTAAAGTTCATGACTCTCGAATCTTTCAAGTCTAGGTATCAATTTTTTTATCTTTATTTATTAAATATATAGGAGTATATTTTAATTAGTATTATTTAAATTTTGTTTTACAAGAGTTCACGACCGTTTGTTCTTTATCTTACAACTGTAACAATACAAATATGGATAAATATTTTGTTTTACAAGATTTCAAGAGTTCACGACTGTTTGTTTTCTGACTTTAGATTTTGAGTTAGAGATTAAATTAATTCAGAGTATAAGTAAAAAATATGATTTTATAAATTAATAAATTTTTATACTAATTTTATTAAATTAATTTAACAAAGATATTCTTTTTTTTTATTTTTTTATTGGTTGAATATAAATTGGTAATAGTCACAAATTGAGTTGTTTTGAATTTATTGTAGTCTTGTAGATATTATATATATCACGTTGCTTTGTAATTGTAATTTGAAGATTTCTGATTCACTAATGTGTTTTCATGACTAGCATGAATTGTATGTTTTCCTCCTCTTTGCTATGTAGGATTGTACTCAATCCCCACAACATGGGAAAGTCAAATGTTTACATAAATTGTCCAAGTGGAGATGATATATAAGTTTGTCTTTGTTAGTTGTTTTCCAATTCATTAATGTGTGCATTGATAACTTATTTATAGAGTTGCAAATAAGCATTGTTAACTTATTTACACCTAATTGTTTATGTTCACAAACGTTAAACAAACATTTTCGCAAATGCAAAACGAAAATGTTCGCGAAAACTAAAAGAATCAAGCTCGAATACACTAAATAATAAATGAACCGTTTCAAACATGATATTAATATATGTATGTGCCCACCTTAAAAAATATTTCTGGATCCGCCACTGCTGAAACGCTAAACGAACATTTTCGCAAACGCAAAACGAAAATGTTCGCGAAAACTAAAAGAATCAAGCCCGAATACACTAAATAATAAATGAACTGTTTCGAACATAATGTTAATATATGTATGTGTCCACCCTTAAAAATATTTTTGGATCCACCACTAGTGATTCCATAAAAAAGTCTTCTCTGATTGATAAGGACGGAAATTAAATTTAGAGTTAAAAAACAAAATATAAATGTTTGAGAATGCAGGACAAATTCAAAAATAAATCAATTTTATAACAATTTATATCTCACCCCTTAATAGCTCCATCACTGCCTATCGATCTTCTTTTACCTAACGCATCACAACATCATTCTTCAACTGCATTTAATTATATTATTTAATAATTGTATAAAAGTATGATAATTGATAAGGCATAAAACACATTTATAATAATAAATTATGGCACCATTTGAATTTGATATTTAATATTAATAGTAATAGTAAACAATACAAATATTTGTTAAAAATAAAAATAACGTAATTTGACCTCCAAGTATTATATTATTCTTGCGAAGCTTTTTTGCTCGTGCCCTTCTACTTACCAAATGTCAAAAAAGAATATACAGCCTTACAAGATATTGAACGAATTTTGTTATCAAAGTACTAAACTACCCTTTTGGAATAAATCCAACTACAATATTTCCGTGGGTGTTCCGGTCAAAAATATTGTTGCCGACATTATACTGACGTACTAATGTATAAAGCGGTGGCCGTTTAATTGCAATCAAACACCTCTATTTTCCAAAATTACCCCGTATTTTGTTCTTTTGCGTGAACAATTTTTAGAATATATGGTTAAAAATTTTCGATTAAATCATCATTTTAAAAAAAAAAAGGCTTAATGCATAAAATAGCCCCTAAAGTTTACCACTTTTTCCAACTTGGTACTTAACGTTTCATTTGGGACGTTAAGCCCCCTAACGTTTTCACCGTTACCCATTTTGCCCCAAACCGTTACTTTTGTCGTTACAAAAAAGTTTTCAACCGTTAAATTTTTTTTCAACCAATGAGATTGCGCCACATCAGCTCCTCTTTGATAGAGTAACCTGACTGATTTTATTAAAAGGGTAAATGTCATGTCAAGTCTCCCATGTTTATTTTTTTATTCAATTTAGTCATTGAAAAGTCTATTTTTACCTAAAATTGACCCCTATTTGTTTCTAATTTTTTAATCTAGTCCAATATTTTTTATTAATAATAATATTATTTTATTTAAATATTATTATTTAATAAAAAATAAATTAAATATTTTAATATTATATTAGTAACTTTTGATAAATTAATCCTTACTAATTTAATATTATATTATTTTTAATTCCAAAATAAATTAGATTTCTAATTTAGACCCATCAAAATAAATTAAATGTTAATCTTAAATAGTTTCCAATTACGTCCCAAAATAATAGAAAATTGAACCTTATTTGTTTTTAGTATTACTTATTCGAATTATATTCTTTTTAGTCCAATATTTATTATTATTTATAATATTATTTTATTTAAATGTTAATATTTAATAAAATAAAATAAATATTTTATTATTAAATTTGTAATTTTTTAGATAAATTAAATTACTTGAAATTGACCCTAAATAATTACTTATTCAAATTGTATTATTTTTTGAGCAAAATTTGAACTATAATTTTCTATTAGTTTGTTCACTTTCAATTTCAACGAATCTCCTTGCAAATCCCCAACAAAAGAATCAATTTATGTGAATTGCATGCGTCGTAGTTCATGGTATATATATAGTGTCTCCTGCAATTTATTTGATGTTGTAGTTGCTTTTTAGTAATTTTAAAAGAAAATAATACTAATCTTAAAAAATTAATTTAATTTATCTTTATTAAAAATATTTTAATTTTAAATTAGTAAAATGTAATTTATATAAAAAATCGTTTAATGTTAAATTAGATAAATTAAGAGATTAATTTAATATTAAATTAATATCAAATTATTAATTTAGGACGTAATGGGACTAAATTATAAAATTAATTTATTTTGGGACGTAATTGGAAACTATTTAAGATTAACATTAAATTTATTTTGATGGGTCTAAATTATAAATCTAATTTATTTTGGAATTGCAAAAAATAATATAATATTAAATTAGTAAGGATTAATTTATCAAAAATTACTAATTTAATATTAAAATATTTAATTTATTTTTTTATTAAATAGTAACATTTAAATAAAACAATATTATTATTAATAACAAATATTGGGCTAAATTAAAAAAAATAGAAACAAATAGGGGTCAATTTTGGGTAAAAATAAATTTTTCAGTGACTAAATTGAATAAAAAAATAAACATAGGAGACTTGACATGGCATTTACCCTTTTAATAAAATCAGGCGGGTTACTCTATCAAAGAGGAGCTGAAGTGGCGCAATCTCATTGGTTGAAATTTTTTTTAACGGTTGAAAACTTTTTGTAACGACAAAAGTAACGGTTTGGGGCAAAATGGGTAACGGTGAAAACGTTAGGGAGCTTAACGTCCCAAATGAAACGTTAAGTACCAAGTTGGGAAAAGTAGTAAACTTTAGAGGCTATTTTGTGCATTAAGCCAAAAAAAATTATGGGTTCAATACTTATTAGGAGAAAATTTATATTCTCTTTTTCATGAGTAGAAATTATTTAAAAATAAAAAACTTTCGCTATCATATATAATACTTCGCTCAAATTAAAAGAAGTTTTCTATTATCAGTATAAGTTATTGTTTCGTTCATTACAAATTCTAAATTATAATCATAAATTTTAAATTATAAACTGATCATGGTGCAGGCAATCGTAGCAGTTCATAATATGATGTGGCAACAACCAGGCAAAGGACTGGGGTTTGAATAAGAAATTATTAGATGGATGTAGCTCACTACATCATCTATAGTCTCAGCCAATAAGACTTATCTATCTCAAGGTAATTTCTATATAACTATTCGTCTCTTATTTACATGTAACAAAAAGGTAACAATAGATCGATGAATCTTATTAACTGAGACTATAAATAATGTAGTGGGTCGGGTTCATAGAACTAAAATTCTTTGCAGTTATATTTACGCTATGATATTTTTTTTATATAAATGATTACGCTACGATATTCAAACACATCTTTTGATATAGAAATTTAGGGGGAAAGTGGGTGCATTAATTATCGACGAAGGTTTAAATTTTGGTAGGTGAGAAAAATTAATAAAAGGAATTAAAAATTATCGTCTTGAGACTCACTCGTTAAAACTAGTTATACGGTGCAGATTGGTCTAATTTAATTAAGATAAAGCCTTAAAAATTTAAAAAGGTAATTAAAACATAACATCAACTGTTTACATTTTTTTGACAATGACAATTGAATATTATTAAAAAAAATCATGTAAAATATTACAAATACAACACATTTAGAAGAGAGAATAATATGAATTAGTCCACTAAAATATCATACAACCAAAAAGTGCAAAAAAGAGTAAATACTTCCATAAAGATTAACATATCATCAAAATTCAGAAGCCTTCTTGAATCTCATTGTCTCTATCTAAACGAGACGATTTACGGGGTGAAAAAAGTGGTGAGTGAACCAAACTATTAGACAGATTGCTTCACTATCTGATTACATCGGCAAACAACCATCAATTGAGTGGGAATCTTTCTTTTTATGACCACTTACAGAATTAAAATCAGAAACTATCATCGTGAAGATCTCTGTACGAGCACCAAACGACCGCTAAGGTATGCTGAAATCATGCCAAAATAACATATGGAACGAACCACAAAAATAAAGAAAACGCGTGCCACAAAGGCAGAGGAAACACGTGCCACAAAGGTAGAAGTTCTTATTAAAATATAAAAAATAAGAAAATAATGAAACACAGTGGTTTACAACCAGTACTAAGATTGATCGCCGACCACCGGTCAAGAGAGCAAATAAAAAAAGAAAAACAAGATTAGTTGCGGCGCTTGAGAGATAAGTTTAGAAACTAGGGTAAGCCTTAGCGTTTACAATTTTTTTAAATAATTTAAAGATGATTACAAGTAGGGGCGTGCAAAAAATCCGGTTATTCTGTTCCGGACCCGGTGGATTTTTATCGAAATTGGTTCTGGTGGGACTGAGACTGGATCCAAAATTTAGGTCCCAATTGCAATCGGAACCGGAACCGGATCCTGCTTTTTTGGACCCGGTACCCGGTGGGTACCCAATGGGACTAGGACCAATACTAAGTACCCGGTACTGGTATGGTACCGAATGACGTTGAAGAGGTTGAAAACAATTGAAGGCGCTCCTTTATTTCTCGTTTTAAGACTTCAGCCTTCAAGCCTACAATATTATGACTTTGTTATTTAATATTATTATTGATGGTTAAAATTTTTCCCCTGCTGCTCAAATTTTATTAATAATAGACTAATTGATCGAGTACCCGGTATTGGTACCGGTTCCCACTAGTACCGGGACCGGTTCCTGAAATCTTGGACCCGGTCTAACCGGAACTAGTTCTAGTTTTCAGGAACTTGTAGTTACCGAGACCAATTCTAGACAAATTGGTCGGATACCCGATCTTGCCCACCCCTAATTACAAGGTAGTGTCTGTTCATACATATTTTTAACCATCTAACAATGCACACACCTTATGGACAGAACAATTGAACCAGAACCTCTTAGGATGAACATCATCTGCTTTTTCACCGGAATTACTTGTTGGGTTCATCAAGTGTTTACAAATTAGAAAGTAGTATTATAATTGGAAATGATTGATTGATATATATATATATATGGTCATGTTTGGTAAACAACTTTTTGAGCCAAAATTAGAAGTTTGATAAGTCAAATTCGTTAATTTAAAATTTTAGATGTATGGTAAATAGAGGATTGTGGTAGCGGATTGGGCGAAATCTTTCATTTTGAAAAACTCATTTTAAGAATTTTTTGAGTTAGAGGTTTGGATAAAAGACTTGTATGTCATTGATAATTATAAAAAATTTCTATAAATAACATAAATTGAATAACTAATAAAATTAAAAAAATCCATAAATAAGAAATTAATATATATATTTAATAATTAATAAAATTATATTCAAAAAATAATTTTATAAATAAAAAATTAATATATACATCTAAATTTAATAATTATTAAAATTATATTAAAAAGATAATTTCACAAATAAAAAATTAATATACACATCCTTCATGCATGATCAATAATGATATTAAAAAAATCACAATCTAATTAATATTAATAGATACAAAATATTAATAACTAATAAATTATTCAAACAAGTATCAAATATAATCGTATGTTTATATGTTATTTTGCTTGTTCAAATAATCAAATAATTATCATCTAATTTTACCAACTACTTTTATACAATCAACTAATGCAATCTATTAATCAAATCAATTAATATTATCTTGATATATGTGTGAAACAACTTTATACTAAGATAATTGCTAAAAGCTTGATTTGGGTTTGGTGGATAAAGGTTTTAATTATAAATAATAATTAATGCAACATGTTTTAAATGAATTCAGTTTTCAATGGCCGTATGGGTGTGTGGACCTTCCACTAACTTATATTTCGGTCAAGTGGTAAAATTTGATGCATGGGGTGTAGGATTTTTTTCTTTTATATATATTTCGGTCAAGTGGTAAAATTCGATTGAAAAATCTTAAATTTAATCCTAATTCTACTTAAAAGGGAAAGAGATTCTAAGGCAAGGAAAGAGAGTATTCTTTGTGAGTCTAGAACTTATGACCTAAGGGAATACGAGGGAACAAAGATGGACATTTTAGCCAACCGACCAAATATACTTGTTCTCATGCTACTATTAGTTCGATTGACATGCTACTATTATAACATTTCAATATAGATCCAAGTGTGTTTAGTTTTTTGAATTTAAAAATTAAGAATTATGAATCTAACATCATCCGCTTTTTTCATTAGAACCACTTGTTAGATTCAAATCATAATTATAATTATATGTGTTTCATAATTATAATAATTGGGTCTCTAAATAAATAAATAAATTTAAGACTTAAGGTTATTTTTGCCCTATAATAATAATCCAAAATCAACAATTTTACTAATCCTTCTAGTTTCATCAATTTAGCCCTCGTAATCTTTCAAAAACCAGTAATGTTGTCTCTTATTCTTAATTTCACCAATTTAACCTTCGAATTCACCAATTGTATCGATCTTGTCCTTTGACCATCGTTGACTAATAATTTGGTTTTTTCGAGTTGAACTTTAACAAACAGAATATATGAAAAATCGATTAACAAATTGATGTAAATATCCTTTGAGTCCCTAGTAATTTTAAAAATAAGCAAAATGAGAACTCTCACAAAAAATCAAAATATTATTCAATTTTTTTAAAAATCTATAAACTTAATAAAAATAAATACGATATTTAAAAAAATTATTGAAAATAAACCAACGAGAAGCGTGTTAATTGAACGGTGAACGCTAACTATTCTATTCAAACGATGTTCGATTGACACACTTACCGACGATGGGTTGTTAGAAAAAAATGTACGGTGAACTCGAATCATGTGGCTCAGGTTGAATTATGTTTTATCTTCTGGATATCCTTGTATTTATCTCCCATGCCCTTATCTCTCATGCCGTTTTCGCCGAACACCACTAATGTCGTTTTCTGAGATCGTCGTACATTTTTTCCTAACAACCCATTGTCGGTAAGTGTGTCAATCGAACGTCGTTCTAATAGAATAGTTCGCGTTCACCGTTCAATTAACACGCTTCTCGGTAGTTTATTTTCAATAATTTTTTTGAATATCGAATTTATTTTTATTAAGTTTATAGATTTTTTTAAAAAATCGAATAATACTTTGATTTTTTGTGAGAGTTCTCATTTTGCTTATTTTTAAAATTACTAGGGACTCAAAGGATATTTACATCAATTTGTTAATAGATTTTTCATATATTCTGTTTGTTAAAGTTCAACTCGAAAAAACCAAATTATTTATCCAAAAACTAAATAAACCAAGGGTAAAAGTGTTGCAATTAATGACTTCGAGGGTAAAATTGCCCCGTCAGCATCGTTAACTGCCACGTCAGCATTTAACGGTCAAAATCGGTCAAAGGGCAACATTGCTACAATTGACTGACTTTGAGGGCAAAATTACGGGGGGAAAAAAGTAGGGGCAACATTGCTGATTTCAGATTACTACAGGGGCAAATTTGACCCTTTATCCTTTTTTTAAGGATAAATCTTGTAATAGATGAGGGTCTTACAAGATAAGACATAAACATAAGCCTCGTAAAAAAAACTTCCCTAAGCTTAGATAGAGAAAAATGAGTGCAACACGTCCATGCCATGAACAATTAATATCGAGAATGCCTATCATTCGAAAACAATTAAAGGGTTAGATTGATGCGATCCGAGGAATTCGAGGGCTAAATTGATGAAATAAAAAATGAGGGAAAATATTGTTAATTTTAGACAACTATAGGGCCAAATTGATGAAATTAAAAAAGAGAAATCAAATTACTAATTTGAAAATACTATATAGATAAAACGTAAACATAAATTTAATCATTCGTTTCCGGATCAAGAAGCTAAAAAAATGGGTCGGACAACTTTTGAATCAAATCGAGCCTTAAAATTTTCAGATAATTTCGGTTCAATATAATTTCCGGTTTCATTCATTTCAATTTGGGACATTAGAATTTGAGGTTAAGTGTTTTGAGTTTAATCATTTTCCATTATTTATTTGGATCATTTCAAATTTAGTTCATTTTAAATTTATGTAATTTCGAATTCGGATCATATCAATTTAAATTAGTCTTTCAATTAAATTAAATTAAATATGTTTAAATTATTAACCTTTTAGGATCAAATTAAAAGTTATTGAATTTGAATTTAGATTGCTCAAATCAAATTCTCAGACTCGAACCACAATCAAGAATAACAACATGATTAGACAAGTGAGTTTATAACACCGGTCAGTGTCATCACCTCCGTGAGAGAAATCTGAAGATCCTCACACGCCAGTTGTAAAAATTTTAAAATTTTATGATGGGTGCAAGTCATAAAATTCAAAGACTAATTCATAAAATTTTAAAAAAATCAATGACGGATCCATAAATCTTTTTAAGAGTGGACACAAATTAAAATATTTTTCAGAATAGACACAAGTTGTAAAAATTTTATGATGGGTACAAATCATAAAATTCAAAGACTAATTCATAAAATTTTAAAAAAATCAAAACAAAATATTTAAACTTTAAAAAATTTAAGGTGGACACAGGTTCACTCAACCATACATGTGGAACCTCAGGTGTTTGACATGTTTGTTATTATGCCACAATTAGCAAAATGAATTATTATTAGAAAAGCAAGAAAGTTGAATACTAATGGTGGACCAAGTCTCTGTCTTTACTCTCATGATCTCATCCCATGAAAGAAAATGAATTTTACAAAGTTTTTTGTTCAAGTAACAATGGGGGTAGCCATCAAAGGCAACCTTGGACTTTGACACAACTAAATAATATTAATCACACTCTTTCGTTATAACACGATAAACAAAACAGGGTCAGGTTTTTGGACTTTGAATTTTCTCTTTTACCACTTCTTTTTGTTGAATTCTCTGGTCAGATGATTGGCCACCGGAAAAGTCCAAGGTAGCAATAGTTCTGGTTACGGTTTAAATGAACTGTGTTCGAAGGCAGCTTCGCCCGGAAGTAAAACAAATGGCAAGTCAGACCACTCTTCTTTGGATTCGCAAGTCGACCGACACTCGGAAAAATGGTTGACTAATCTGGGATGGCTGCACAAGGTGGAAGCTGTATGCTACTGAGTACTGATGCTGCAAAATCTGAAGTTGCACATCAATGCTCCACTGACCTGCCTCATGCTCTAGCATCTAATGCTTCTGGCTTTGGCACACTCATGACTAGACGAGCATGCTCGGTTAGTTCACTGTGCTCCCCGACAAGCCAACACCTAATACGCTGATCAAGACCGGTAGAAAACACCCAGGTCCCATCTGTCCAAATGTCTTCATAAAATAAAACTTGGTTTTAGTACAAGTGTAATTGAAAGTGTTCTTTTGTAAGGCCTAATTGGCCTAAGAACTGCAGTTGCTAAAGATGATGTCACACAGAATGCACATTTTAAATTACTTTCAAATAAGAACTACAAATCAAGAATGAAGAGTTCGAAAGAATCTGAGCACAGTTTTCATTATCTGACCTTTTATAGCAGAGCTATGAGCCGAGGAGATTCTATGTTGATTGAAAAATCTGATGTGATAATTACGGGTCTGGTTTCGGTTGTTATAATACACAATCTTGTCAATACTTTCAGATTGAATGCTTGACCTTATTGTTTCTGAGGTCAAAAGTTTGGTATCTAACTCGGCCGATGAGTGTGCCAGCCTCAATTGAAGATGATGAAGTGCTTGGTCATCACCCCCGCTGACAATATTAAACAGAAAACAGCTCTCGGGACCTCGGAAGTCCCCCGAAAGATGGAGACAATTCACACCAGATTGGTGTACATGATTCATAACATGCATAGGCTGTATTTCACATATCTCCACTTCCGTCCTCCTTGGCTTCCTCTTCCTGTACGTGGCCATTTCTGAGAATCAATGAACTTCTCTATACTGAGACTCGATACTCGCTAGAAGGTGTATGTATAGGAACAACCGCATGCTGCAATGCTAAAACTGGCGATGGCATCGAAGCTAATAAAGCAACATCAAACCTGAAATTATAAGCGGATGAAATAAATTTTATGATGCATGCAGAAGTATTGAAAATGGACTTAGTAAATATCATCGACTGAAATACCAATGAGCTTTTGTGATACCATATTCTATGTGGTAAGACCAGAGCCTGCAATGTTAATGTTGCATCTGAACAAGCAACGACGACAAAACAGACGGTTAACCTGCAATAGAGAAAAGGGAATTGTTTATTTTCTTAAAAAATAAAGAAAGAAAACAGAAGGCAGATAAAAACAGAGCTTACCTGGAACTAGCACATTTAACAAGAAAAGCTGTTACAGCAAGGTATCTCCAATCATCTTCATACTTATTCCCCAAGCAAGATTTTGATTCTGTTCCCCCTTTCTCTGTAAAAGTAGGTCTGGTCTTTGCATAATTATTGAGGCTAGAAACTTCATGGCAGCACTCTCAATTTTTTCGCTTCCTCCCATGCTGGAACTTCTAACCGGCATATTAGTGGAGAGCCACCTGAATGACATTGATGAACACTGTTTAACTGTTGGTTTATACCCAGTTTCACATAAGTTGAGCTTTTGAGCAGGGCTCCTCATCCAGACTCCTATTTCTTAGTAACCATGTTGTCAGAACACGCTTTGCACCAACATAAACCAGCAAACATGGATTTTGTTTGTCATCTGAAGTGTCATTTTGTCCCTTCTCCAAGCCAGGCATGGTGGATACATCTGAAGGAATGATGTGTCTTTGACACAACAGCAGATCCACCTTCTGGTAACCAATGCCTATGAATATAGATAATTTCATCCTGCAAAAATTATTGAAAATAAATGATGTGAGCAGAAGTTATACAAATTTGAGGAAGGAAACATGACCAGATCCATGAAATTCCAAGGATGTGGCATAATGGTGAGTGCTCAACAACAACAAGTCAACAGTCATAGACAAGTGTATCACATAAATTGAAGTAATAGTTTGCATTTTTTCTGATGGTTTAAACAATAGAACTAAACACACCTTGACATATGCATCTCGGGAACATCACCAAGGTAATAAGAATGAGGACGTCGCCATCCCCCACATAGAATTTGCAAAACCTGTGCCAATGAAAACATTTAGCAAAAAGGGTATAAGAGATTTGTACCTCCTTTATCGAAGGAGGGAATACCTTTGCCTCAGTAATTACATTCCATATTATGAAAACTGTTGATGCAAAACCAGCTTCATAGTTGCAGTTTGCCAGATCATCAGCAGAGACAGATTCAATCAAACTCAATTCTTTCAATTGCTTCATTCCTATAAATTCAAAACTTTCTCGGTCCTTGTCATATTCAAAATAACATAGACATCCATCTGCTCCAGTCTGAAAAAAGAAAGGAAATTGGAAAATAATTAACAAACTTATAAATGCTTGAACATGAAGAAATATCCGTGCAAACAGGCAGACATGCATCAGTCTATTTTCCAAAGGCTTTCATACATCAAGCTTTAATTATCATTTATGGCACCCCATGATTTCCCGTTTCTTAACGCTACAACTCCTTAACAGAAATTATCCCTTTTCCTCGAGCGAGAAATAAAATATAAGATACATATTAAATTTATCATGACTTTATTTTTATAATCCATATATGGTATAAAAAAATTCCTAGAATATGCCAATACCAGAGAGAAAATGTAAGATAATAGTTATTATCCGAATATTTTCCTTGTACTAGGAATTCGGATTTCAATTTGACTGCGACTTAATCTAGCAACTGAAATGTTGGACATGGTTGAAATCCCATGAGCTCCTTTGAAATAACTTAGTGGAGATATCTTAACACCAATAGCAGAAGACATGCACAGGCAGCAACAGGTCCTTTGATAAAGGGAACAGAGCCAGATTACCACGCAGATCTCCGCAAACTAGCACCTGCAAAAGTTCAAGTACAAGATAAATTACATAAATAATATGTAGAACCAACATTCATACATTTTTTTCTTCTCTTTTTTGCAAACAAAGTAAACTCAATCAAATCAGGCTTCAGATTAATACCTGCCAGATAATCAAAATCAAGATAAAATCAGACTAATAAAGAAAAAGTCATTACCTACATCCAAGTGACTTACACCAGTAAGTTCCTAAGAGTTGCCTCTCTGCTCCAGCTGACCAAGTGAAGGTGAAGGTTTACCTGTGACTCTAACAACTGTCATGTTTCCTTTACCATCTCCAACGGCTATCCAATCATCTATACCACACTGGTTTTCAGAAAGGTTTGCCGACAAGAGGTCATCTTTGAACAAACGTTAACAGAAAAAGAAAAATGGAACATAGAAAGCAAGTTCAAACTTTTAAGCTACAGAAGTTGAATGAAAACACAGAAAAACTATACCTTTAGCAACAAAACATCTAGAACCCAATGAGTAAATCTGGGCAAAGAATGAGTCCACGCGAAACTCACTCTGGGTGTTTGGCTCGGACACCAAAGCAATGCTTAAGCTAAATAACTTTACTTTCTTTTCACCGCAAACAACAACTTTACTAGCTAAAGTATCATCAGGCAAGCTACATATGACTTGATCATCTTTGCTGATTCTAGATTATAAAGAAGAACTTGGGAACCAGTACCTGATTTGAAAATAGGAAAATCTTATACATTTTAAATAAAAAATGGGCGGAGGTGGGATTTGAGGGAACAAAAGTTATACCGGCGAGGAGATAAGGAAAGGAAGAGAGGTGAGAGGGAAGGTGGAGAAAACAGAGGGCTGAGATTTCTCCGAGGTATTGGCTTCAAAATCGAAAACAACAATGCGGTGAGCGTGGATCGAACACGCGACCTTCAGTCTGACGCTCTCCCAACTGAGCTATCCCCGCTTGTTGATTCTCCGTAAACATAACTTTTTTAATACTAAATATGTATATTTTTTTATGATGTGCTTAAAAAAACCCGTGATATCATTGCCGAGTACCCCAATCGTGTCGCTCTACTCAGTACTCATATCCTGTTGCTGTGTATGCGTTTCCAGGTTTCTGCCTTTGTGTTGTTTATTTGTTGATTAGATTAGCTGAACTTAATATGTCCCTCCTGCTCCTCCATTTATGAAAAAAAAAAAACGATTTCCTGCCTATTGCTAAAAAAACTGCCCCAACCTTTTGCAGCCATGGTCTACCTAAGATTTCGTATGAACTGCCTGCTTTTATGGTCTTTATACCTTGGTATGCAAGAAACACATAACAATAATGGATTGATGGGTAACTTCGTTTAACTATCAAGGTTTTGGCATTATTGAATCGTATCGAATTGAACCCAAAGTTTGTTTTTAGTTGCTTCAGTTTTTGGCTTTCATTATACCAGAAGAAGAAAAATATCCAAAGTGGGAACTTCATTTATGGGTATCTAGTTACTATGAACCATGTTTGCAGATACTCTAATGGATTCAGCCTACGAATCTTTCAAAGAGGATGTGCTACAGACAGCAGCAAGAGAACCTTCGGTTGTTAAAGCTCAGCCTAGTAGTTTGGTGTTGCAGCATATCTCAAGTCCAACCATTTTAATTTTTAATTATTGTAAACCGTTTTATTTCCTATGGTCCAACAAACCATATATGAGCAAAGGAATTACCTGCACGGCATGGAAGCAAGGCAAAAACAAGAACTAAGAAGGCATATTATATATATGAAGACAAACCAAGAATCTTCAGAAGAAAACAAACCAAAAGTGTCTTCAACCTTGTATTCTTTTTTATACTCGGTGAAATAATGCATGCTAACTTTGTAACAAACATGTCCATACTCCAGGATCATTCTCACCTTGAAATAATTACCATGTTGGGTTGATCATCACAAGTAGAAAAACTTCTTGCAACTCCTTAAAAACCCAGGCAATTAACACAGAATCTTCTCCATCTATTGACGGCTTCCAACAACATAGCAAAACCGATCACGTATGACAGCACTTTCAGGTCATTTTTCAAAAATATTTGAGCCAAAAACCATCTTCTGGTATGATTTTGACTTTATCGCCTATCATGAAAAGAGATTTTTCGCTCCCTTCTTCCAAACACCCCGTACAGGCAAAGCTCCATCATCCTTGTTATCCCATGGTTCAGGTTCAGAGTCTGGCTCAGAATTTTTGAGATCCAGTAGTGATGCCATTGAACCATCACCAAGCCGCGCTCGGTGAAACTTTGAGGTTTTCTTTCGCTGCTTGCTACCACTGCCTCCATCCCCCGATCCAGCTTTCACGTGTAAGGACTCATTTTGGCCCCCGGGTTTGATTGATGGCTGATTGCTTGAATTTAGTTGCACCTTCTGTTCCTCGACCATCACCTTTGTTTTGCCTTTGGAAGGACGGTAACCATCCTTTGATAGCACTTCCGCCTCTTCTTCAGAAGGCTTATAACTTGACTGCAATTGGCGGACACTGCTCAGAATACTATCTGCCAGAATATCCTTTGAATTACTGCCTGCAGCATCGACAGACTTCCCTTTCCCTTTCTTAGAGGCATCCTTCTCCTTCAACCACACACTGCCCTGGGATCCACCATTCTCTTCCAGAACATTGCTTTGTAAACGAGCATTGTAGGCGTCAATCAGCTCTTTCTGCTTCTGAGCATCAGGGCAGAGTCTAGCCAGTTCAAGAACTAGATGTGACAAGCCATGCTGTTGAACATAATCCAAATATCTGTCTGTGCCTATTAAGCCCTGCCGATACTGTCCAGATATTTCTTTAAAAGCATTATATTTTTCATCATCATATTCAAGAGCGGCTCGCATCTTTTCCACCAAAGATTTATTGGCTGAACGAACGTCTTCCATATTCGTCGGCACCTGGTTGCTTAAGGGTTGCTTGTGCCTTTGTGTGGCAGAAACTGGAGGAAAATCAGAAGTGAATGGTTCTGAGTATCCACCATCATGGAGATTCGGAGCTGATGAAGAGTGGCTAATCCTACTCTTGTTGCCTGAGCTTGTTCTAGAGCCAGATGACAGTAATATATCTGCTGTTGTGGGTCGAGCCTGGGCCTGGGCCTGGGCCTGAGCCTGAGTTGGAACCAATGCATGAGTCGAGCTGGCATAACCCAACTGTGCAACCCTGTCACCATTACCATTAGTAAGTGATGTTACAGCTGCAACATTTGCTGCTGATCTAACCTGACTTGAACTACTTGATGCTTGCACAGTCCTACGACTTGCTGCTGGCCATGCTTGAGCAGAACTCGAAACTTTTTTATTCCCATTCTTCTGGTTCCATAGACGTGCTGCCATGGTGTTATTAGGCAAACCTAAGCTATGATGAGACGTATGTTGACTGGTGCTGGGAGCCACACGAAGAGGAGGAAAAGAAGATTCTTGCAAAGGTCCACCCCTAGAAGCTGCCCCCAATGCTTGAAGATATCTTGAAGATGTTTCAGCATCTGTTGTAGATAATGATTCAAAAGGTTGAACAAGCGGATCAATATCATTTGTGTCACTATGATGAGAGACCGCCTGTGCTGTAGACGACGATGCTGGATGATCACTTGCCATCCCCAAACTTGCCTCAATGGCCATTGAAAGTTGGTAGTCATTATCTGATGCCTCACGCCGAAATGTTCGACCCCTTCCACGGCGATTATCTTCATTGCTTCGACGATACCGAAAACTTGTTGGAATCTTTGAAAAAGTACAATTAATTAACAAAAAACAAAGTAATCAACTCATCTAGAAATGGATACATATCAGAATGACTTGGGGAAAACTCTAACTTATGTGAAGTCTATTATTTGGACGGAGGATACATACTTGTAAAGCAGCACTACGTTGCGCTCGAGACATGCGGCCTCCATGTTCAATGGTATTATGCCTCTGAAAGGGTAAGAATGAGAAACATAAAAACTTTAAATGAACCAAAAAAAGAGCTATACTAAGGACATACTCAAATAATTGGGAGAAAAAATGTATATATGCCTAAGACATCACCTTTAGTTCAGCTTCAGACTGGAAAACAATAAACTTTTTGGCAAGGCAAGCCTCATCTTCACATAGGTAATGATCTCGGCGGAAATGAAGCTGTGGCAAACAATTTTTGAAATTCCATTTAACTTTACAAGGAAAGGAGGAAAAAAAGAATAACAAAAGAAACTTATAAGTCATCTTGCCTCAAGGTCATCGTAATTCTTGTAATATTCATATTGCCCCGGATGCTGCCTGCATTGAACAATCAAAATTGAACCATGCAAAAAGTAAGTTCACTTGTTAAGTTCTAAAATCTATACTAGAAATAGCCTCAGTACCTTTGGCATATATGACATGTATAGTGCTCTGTAGACATGTGTGAGTATAACTCATTATCCCCATAAAATGGAGTCTTGCAGAATTCACACATTGGATGCCCCATGAAGCCACCTCTCTCACTCTCAGTTCCATCCACCTCAGAGTCACCAGTGTTTATATGTTGATTTAACTGTGCTCTAGTATACAGCTTTTGTTCACAGATAAACACCTACATCAATAAAGACACAGCTTTTGTTAATAGAAAACAATCAATTCATCAAAAAAAAGGGAACAGTGTTACACCTTAGTCACATTTTCATTAAAACAGTTAAACATTAACCTTACCTTCCGACCTTCCAAACACAGGCTGCACATAACCAATTTATGTCGATGAAACAAATGACCTTTCAGCTGTTCAATATTCCTAAACTTCCCTCGCCGCTTCGCCCCGTCATTGGAATGCTCTTCCATCTTATCACATACACTGCACGAAAGCCTGCACATTGCCTTGATCATCCTGTAGTGATCGACGTCGTCGAAAAAGGCTTGTGTATCCTCATGGTACCAATAGGAACCCACCCGTCCTTCTCTTGCATCAGATGGCAACACAGAGAAGTCATTTATCATCCTAGTATAATCCCCTAAAGCCTGGAACAGAACCACAACGCTAATAAAGATCTGAACTTGAGGATACAATTAATAAAAGAAAAAAAAAGGTTAAAACACAAGAATTGGAACTCAACTTAGCGACGAAAACGACATTGGATTCAGTTCTACCTAATTACTAAATCAGAGAAACCCAGATCGCTAATTCAAAATTGAGATTGGGGACAATAAGAAAAAGAGGGAAAGCCCTAACCTTAGTGACGAAGACGACGTCGGATTCGGTTTTGCAGATGCAGCAGCGGCGATCGTTGCAGATGAAGCGGAGACGAGAGACGCACGTGGAGCAGACGTCCCGGTGACCACAAGCGCCGTAGGCAAGCCATTCCAAATTGTCAGCACAAACCGCACAGCTGTCGTCCATTTCCGTTTCTGGATAATATTCTCGGAAACCCTAATCGCTCGATTGAGAATTGATGCAGCTGGGAGAAATAAACCAAAAGAAAATCTAGGGTTTATTTTAGCAGAGAAAGAAGTAATTCAGAATTATAGGCAATAGTAATAATACTGTTATTATCAGATCAGATTTAGTAGTTTTGTTGAGGGAAATTAGTTGATTACATGAGATATGGATGGCAGCACCCACCGGAGTTGAGCGACGGATGGCGATAATCAGATTCTTTGGGAGACAAATATTGATACATGAATCCAATTCTTTTTTCTTTTATACTCCTTTTCTTTTCCATAATTCTTGGTCTTCAAATTTTATCAGTGTCTAAAATATATTTTTAACTAAAATAATTACTTAAAGTTTTATCTTTTTACTATTTTAATATATTATATATATCTTATGCCTATAAATAGATGATCTAATGAAGTTATTGTATACACTTGAATATTGAGAATAATACAAATTTCCTTCTTTCAATCATCTCTTTGTTCTGTCATTCTTGTTCTTTGTTTTTATTATTGTTTTTTATTATTGTTTTTTATTATTTTATTCACAACATGTACTTAACATACCTTGAAAAGTATGGTATGTTTTACTTACTTATATATGATACAATGATTGATTTATCATTCTCCAAAAGGTTAGTATATTCATATCTATTATTTGATTATTGTTTAATACATTATTATTTTATTCTAATTTATAATTTATTTAATTCAAGGATTGTGCTTTGAGTTTCATATGACTTTATGATGAGTTGTTTTGGTTGTTTGCTATACTTTTATTGTACTCGAGAGGAAAACAAATAACGGTAAATTCGAATTTTATTTTTATTCTTTAAATTACAATTTTAAAGTGTGATAAATTATGGTGATTTTGCTTGAAAACAATAATTCTCATGTGTCGAATTCGACTATTGATTTCTCCCAAGTTCAAGTTACAAAAAAAATCATATTGACAAGAATTTTGTGGGAGGCATTCCTTAAAGTGAATGCAAGCATGATGTTTATTCCATGCGATTATCAATGACGGTGCATTCCCTGAAGACAATGCAAGTATGCTGTTTATTTCATGTGATTATTAATGATGAGACATTCCCTGAAGTAAATGCAAGTATGTTGTTTATTCCGTGCAATGATTGGATTTGTTTCATTCTCTGAAGTAAATGCAAACATGGTAAATCACTATTCAATTTGTAACATAACTTTGATATAATCCAAGTATATTGGCGGTAGGGGAGAGCGTTTGATCGAGTCGAGTCGAGCCAAAAAATTTCGAGTTATTCGAGTTGACCAGTCATATTTTACAACTCAAACTTTATTTGAAATTTTTTCGATTCGAGTCGAGTTTAAGAAATTCAAGTCGAGTCGAGTCGAGTTTCGAGTTCCTATAAAAATTTAACTGTAATTATTTATCATGTTATAGTAGGGTTTGATTCCAATTTAAACTCATTTCTCTAATCATATAAGATATGCACATATATATTTTTTCACATGTGACAATATTTCTTCATATTTTTATATATCAGTATGTATATATCATAAAAAATAGAGGGACTCGTCTCGAACTTAAAAATAAATCCACTAATTACTAAAAATTTCGAGTTATTCGAGTTATTCGAATTTCCATTTTACAACTCAAACTTTATTTGAAATTTTTTCGAGTTATTCGAGTTTATGAAATTTCGAGTCGAGTCGAGTATTTTTGCCTCGTGTCGAGTCGAGTTATTCAGTTTTTTCGAGTCGAGTCGAGTTTTGCTCACCCCTAATTGGCGGGACATCCAGTTCTGCGAAGCTATTGGTCTCAAAGGAGGTTTTAAAGGACCTTGTGACAGGTTTAACAATGTTGCGTACGATGATTAAATCTTTGTTCTATGTGATAAGGATATGTGAAAAAAAGGGTTTTAAAGGCCCACTAGCTCTACTCCATTATCTGAAGTGAATGTGAGATTATATTATGAAAAGAATAAAAACCATATTAGAAGTTGTGGTCGTGATTGAAACCGTGAATATAGACATGAAAAATATGGTCATTTTAAGGATACTTCTACCCACCGGTAGTGAGGTTATAAGAACGACAAGAGTGATAAAGATCATTCTAATGAAGTAAAATCTTTTTTTTATTACCAATGCGATATTATAAACCATTGATCTCGTACTTGTCGTACGTTGAAAAATCAATAGTCATTAGATGATAAAAAGAAAAAAATATAAGTAAAATTTGTTTGCAAAAAAAATGACGAAGATGATACTTGTCCAACTTTATTTGGACATTGTTGGTCCAACTCATTTGGACGTTGTTGATTTTCTTATAACTCTAGAAGGGAATAAATCATCTTCTAATTATTCTCATAACTTTGAAGAGAATATTATCTTTTATTTCTTTTGTTTTATGTTTATTTATTTTACACATAAATTATTTATGTTTTATATTTATATCTATATATTATGATATTTATTTATTTTGTTTCACATTATTACTTATCATATACAATTTATAGTGACAATTTATGCTTAGTAAAAGCATAAGATATATTTTCCCATTTAAATATAAGGGATAATGTCAGTAATATATCTCAAAGTACTGTAAATGTTAATGCTTATTCTGGTAAGGGAAAGGTGCATCTAGGTGATGGCTCGGCTCATTCTATCTCGCATATAGGCCAGGCAAAATTCATCACTCCTTCTCGTGAGCTTAACATGTCTCATTTGTTGTATGTTCCTCATATCACTCGGAACCTTTTATCAGTTTTCAAATTTACTTCTAATAATAATGTCTTTTTAGAATTTCATACCGATTCTTGTTGTGTGAAGGATGAATGTTCAAGGGCTACACTTTTACACGGCTCTCGTATTGATGGTCTCTATACTTTCACTGGTGAATCCACTTCCAGTCTTGTTACAACATGTTCAGCAGAAGTCTCCTCTCATTTCTTATCTTGGCTATGGCACCAACGACTTGGTCACCCCTCTCGTGATGTTCTTCGTTTAGCTTTGAATAAACAGATATCTATAGATATGAATTCTCTTTGTAAAGCATGTCAATTAGGGAAAAGTCATGTGCTTCATTTTAAATCTTCATCTACATTTTATTCCTCTATTTTTGAGCTTGTAGAAGTTGACCTATGGGGACCTACTCCCGTTCCTTCTAATGGTTACCAATACTACATTTTCTTTGTTGATCTGTACTCTCGCCATTGTTGGATTTATTTACTTAAACACAAGTCAGATACCACCACTGCTTTTTCTTTATTTCAAGCTCTTGCGCACAATCAATTTCATGCAACGATTAAAGCCATTCAAACAGATGGGGGAGGGGAATTCTCTTTTCTGGATCCTTTGCTAGCACCAACTTGGTGTTCAACGTCGAGTTACTTGCCCACACACTTCTCAGCAAAATGGTGTGGTGGAGTGCAAACATCGACACATTGTGTAACCCCCGTAGCCCGGCCTAGACGGCTGACCCGAACTACGAAGATTACACGGGGAAAACTAAAGTCAACCCGAAAGTCAACCTTGATTAACGACCCTTTTTTTTTCTTTTTAAACTTGTCTAGATGCACATTAAACCTAGGCATATTCTTGAGATAAGCATACTCAAAAATCACAGCAATCGGAAAACAATAAGGGACTCAATTGAACAAAATACGAATTTAGGGACCAATTTGTAAATTCTGGAAATTAAGAGGACTTTACCAAATTTTAAGTTACCATTATGAAATTAGTCATGTTTCATGCCTCTCTGCCAAATTTCAACTCAAACGGACATCTCAAACTCAAGCAATTGCACATACGAGAATCAGGACTAAAACGTAAAGCTTGCAAACCTCAATTTTTAAAAATTTAGCATCTATATCACAAGGGATCGATCCCATAAATAAGGGGATCGATCCTTTTGCACTTGGAGGCTGGAAGCAAAAATTGGAAAGTTTCTGCCAACGAAGGGATCGATCCCTTTTTCCAGGGGATCGATCCTTTTTGCCTTGGAGACTGGAAAAACAGCTTTAGTGCAAAAACGGATCATAGGTGTTTTGAAAAAAAGTTCGGCTAAAGTTAGAATCGTTTGAAACATATCTTAGGAAGTAATAAAGCATATACAAACATGCAAGAACACCTATTTAAGCCAAAGAAGTCATTCGAACATGGAATAATGCATTCATACATATCATTCCAATTAAAGAGCAATTTATGCATATATGGACATACAAAAATCTCAACAATACCAAAGATACAAATTAACACATAGTAGACTTAGACATATCAACTAAGCAACCTAATCATCCAAAAAGGACATGCCATCACACACAATCATTCATCAAGGCATGCACCACTCAAGTATTCATCAAGGTATGTATCATATGTAATATTTACAAATCAAACAAGGCATCTAAGTGCCAAACCAAATCAACACACATCAAAGTATCAAGACACACAACACTTATCCCATTGCTTTTCTATTACAATCTTTTAATTTATAAATCATACATTGAGCTCACCAAAACAACACTTGAAGACCTTTCCTTTCCCTTGCCACCCACAAGCTATTCATCTGCATTGTCGAACAAAAGAGAGCGTAAGCATAAAAGCTTAGTGAGGGTAAGCTCATAAAACAAACCTTCGACAATACAGGGTCCAAGCTCGAGCAACGATCATGATATAATACATGATTTTACTTTCGATCCACATGAGCCATAAATATAAATGATGCATGAACATATTACCAAATTCATGTCATGCTCAACAACTTATAAATTCATCATACAATGATACATAACTGAATGTATTAACCACATCATATATCGCTTCACATTTGAAAACACATTTCATATCACATTGATACACATATCAATTCATATTAGCATGTATGCATAATCTCATATTGGCATAAACATACTTTCTCATATTGGCACCTAGCTATGACTCGAATACGCGGATAACATGTTGGAACGCATTTTCCAACATCAACCTTACCTCGGTGGGATTACACTCATCACCGGCCTTGCATGGACGGGATTCCACTCATCGCCACATGCCCTACGGACGGGATTCCACTCATCGCCACGTAGAATATATATAAATTTCCGGTGGAATATTACATCACCGTACTCCTCCTTGGTGCCTTAAAGTTAACGCCACCAAGGCCACGTACGTTTTGACTCAATTTGTGTGCACACTCATCCTAATGATCGATCATTGTACCCAAGCATACTAGTGCCAATAATAATCAAATTTCACAACCTTTGATGTTCAAGAGTCATAATATGGCATCTTACATCATATTAAGCTCAACATCAAATATCTCAACAACATAATATCATAATGTTATTTTCAAGAGTCATAATATGGCATCTTACATCATATTAAGCTCAACATCATCATGCACAATTTACAATCCAACCCACATGCATAGCAATGCATCAAACCATGCCTCAACAACATGTATAACACATTATACATAATCATCATAACACAAATCATCATGAGGCATAACATCAATTAAAGAGATCATCCAATGTCTCTAACTAAAGCTTAGGATTAGGCTACCACCCTAATCCTAACTCTAGGTGAGTCTACCAATCTCAACCTAGTCCACATGCTCGAACCAATTGCTCAAAACCATTTAAAATATTTTAACCACTCACCGACTACTTCATTAGCACAAGTCGACAAGCCTACCAAGCATCCAAGTTTCCGGATTCGAGCCCGAAGCTTCACCATTGATTTCTCTTGCTTCTAACCATTCAAAAACAATATATTAACCTCAAAATCAGTCACAAACCCAAAGTTTAGCATCAACACACACAAATCCACTTCAATTCTCACAATTCAAAGTCAAGTTCATTCTTCAATTTCTCATTTTCGTACTTCCACTAAAACCCGTCAAAAATCAGAATTGTAGTCATCCAAAACACTCTTAAACATGTTCAAAACACTGCCCAACTATAGTATAACCATCAACCCCCAATTTCCAACATCAAACACACAATTTAAGCCATGAACAATCCCCAAAATCACCAAATCCGAGCAGCCATGAAAAACAGTCCAAAACTTGTGATTTCAACATTTTTAACACATTCAAACACTTCCAAAACAACCCCCAACTATTACTCTAACATCAACCCTCAAATTCCAACATTAATCATACCCAAACTCATCTAAAAACCTTCCTAAAAATCCACCAAAACCCAATTTCGGATTTTTACCCAAAATTACTCATTTTAACATATTATGTGTATTTTAACATGATTAAACAAAGCCCCAACTCAATTTATCAAAACAAGATGAAAAACCCCTTAAAAACCCAAACTTTGATATGAACTCTAATTTTCAAAACTCCATAACTTTGAAATCTAAGACTATAGATAGATAGAGGATGAAGAGGAGATTAAGAAAACATAATTACCTTTCAAAAACCCCTTGAATTGATGAAGAAATTTGATGAATTATCAAATTTGGGTTTGGGAGAGTTTGGGATGTTTTACACGGTGAGGAGGGGAGGAAATGAGAAAGATGATAGCTTTATCTTATGATAAGGTTGTCATTATTTTTATTTTGGTTAAATTACCAAAATGATCCCTCCCTTTCTTTCTAAACTCAATTTGCTCACACTAAGGTCAATTTGATTAAAATAAATTTTACTGACTCGAACCAACTAACCCGACTAACTTCTAGCCCCAAAACACGGGTGTTACAACTCTCCCCTACTTAAGGAAATTTCGTCCTCGAAATTCATCGAACAGGAAGAGTCACTGAAACATGCTCCTCCACACATTCCTCTCTCACCACAACATACTAACCAACTCGGTAGACTCGCCACACAACATTTGCTATCCGTTACTGAGATCTCATATGGTTCTTCAAGGCATGTCAAATTTAAACTCAACTCAATCTCTTCAACAAACATAGCACGGGACAGATCTGACTCACACTTCCAAATCACAGATACACAGGACACATCATAACTTCTTTTAACCCTGGTGGTAACTGCAATAGATAAACAACAGAACTAGCCCGATTCACAAACTCATACAACACTGCTTGAATTCTTGACCCATAACCTTCTCTAACTGACCATCAGACTTCAACAGGTAACCAAACACTATACAGAGAACTTCAAAAATCTAGTCGAAAACTCGAATCTCTATCGGTCACTATCGATCTCAAGACTCTGTACAACTCACACTCTTGCAAAGGCACAACTCTGTTATCTTATCCACGGTACAAGTAACGTGAACTTGTATAAAGGATCACATACAGTGCAGCTAACATTGATTACTCAACTAAGTTTTCACTGAGGAAATCGGAGGCGAATCAGACACAAGATCTCCTGAATCTATTACTCACTTCCAATACGAATCTCTCGCGGATGTAATAAACTAAAAGAAGATTGATGTTTGATCTTGACACACTGGTAATTTACACACTTACTTTCATACTGAACCACAACATCCATTAACTCAATTCAAAAGTACTCATCTTCAACCCACAATATGTCTTCATACTACTTTGATGCAATACAAATGAACTGCCGCGTGCTTCGGCCAAAACAATGCATCTCGAAACATTATGTCAATCGGCACAACTATTCTGTCTCTAACAATACAAACTCTATCATCTCTTAACTGTATTCTGAAGGTCTTCTTTTCGCTATATCTTACACGTGAGGTGCCCAGAACCTGTCTTGCAACTGTTTCTCTTTAAATATCTGATTCAAAGTAGGCTTCACATGAAACTTGGCCACAAAACCACTATCATTTGGTAAACTGAATTCGACAATTACATCTCGCAACTCAACTACTAATCTACCAACAAACACAACTCGAATCATCGATTACTACGTTGGCTCTCTTCGGATGGTACTCAATCTTGAGATCATAGTCTTCAAGTCTTCGAAGCAAACAAAACTGTAATTAACTCTACGTCTCATACCGGATAACTCTTTTCACGGTCTTCCAACTATCTCGATGAACAAGCCACAAATCTTCCGTCTTGCATAAGCACACAACCTAACCCTACATGTAACACATCACTATGGTTTTTTTTTTTCGGATCAAGGTCGAAGCTTCCATTAAAGTTTCTTTCAACTTACATCATCTTCTGCATAGTTAGGATTTACTCTAATGCGCTCGGCTGATCTGCATGTCCTAGGAGAACATCTTCATTAACTCGAAGTTCACGTTGTGTAACTTGACATCCAGCTGATTTTCTAAAAGGTGCTACCACACTAACTTCAAAACTCGTCATGGCCTTCTTCGATACTTCAACTTTTCTCACTTTCAACTGGTAGTAAACGGATCTCGAATTAATCTTCGGAAAGACTGAAGCACCCACTAACTGATCAACAAATCGCTGACACTTGGAAGTGGATACTAATCATTCACTGCCACTGGTTTCAACTGTCTGAATCTAAATACATCCTCGTACTGCCACTCTCACTTCTTCACAAATTATGTTGTAGAACTCTGAGATGATGCACTAGGCCTAATGAATTTAAGGCCTAACAATTCTCGTATTTAATTCTTCAACATTCTCAATTCTGTCAGAAACCATATGATACAGAGCAAACTAAAACATGAGCAAACTCGGAGACGACATCAATAATAAACTCTTCTTCTCTGTCAAGAGACAAACTGGGCATTTCTTCTAAACACTTCTAGGAAGAATCACAAACCATTTTAACCTTCTGCGGTCTAATCTTCATTCAAAATCAAATTCATTACACTTGGTAAGCAAGCCTGCCATCTATACTCAATAAATCTTCGACCTCCACAGCTGGATCAACATTCAACAATAAGTTCACCTCCTCACCTACTACTACAGTCACACAGAAATCTGCAACTTTAAGGCAATTCTCTCTTTGTCTCGACGTATACACTAACTGTGTGCTCTTCAAGCCAAACCTTGCCAGAAGGTTCATCAAAACTGTAGGAAGATGATCACTTTACCTATACTGCATACACATAACTCTGAACCATCAACAAACATCTTCTGCACATTTTCTGACCACCACTATCTCACCACAAGGTCTAGTCACATGTGTCCCTACTTCCTAGGTCTCAACACGTACATAATTTTTTTTTTCGCATGCTCACACGAAACGGACAAATCTGAAGAAATTGTAACTACATCTGTGCACAGCTGACAGTCTTCGGCCCTCTAGTTTTCAGACTAGTTCTTCAACAAAATCTAACTCTTCTAGACTATTCCTTAAGCTTTTCGTAACCTCAAGATTCAATTCTGAACACCCGCAAACAGTCATGCTGGTCTTGCTCTACCTCTAACAAACAAACTAGAGTCAAAACTCAAGACTCCCTTCTCAACTCAACTATATCGGAAGTGACTTCATCTCTTTCGCTTGCTGAAACACGACTCAACGTGCACCGACCCAACCACACAAACTAGCTCCCACTCGCGAACACTAACTGGCTATCTTGTATTAAAATCATAAGTTGAACCCCAACGGTCACCAACTAACACTTCTGAATTTTCAGATTACACAAACGAGACCCTTACCCTGATCTCGCCCCAAAGTACTAAGGTACTCATACCTACCTCTGACACCTCATCGGCACATTCAAATTTGCATGCTTGCTAACAATATATAGAAATGTAGATTCAGAATCAATCAAAAGGGAACAAGCTCAAAACTGTACCAAGGCTTACCTACTATTTCATCGATGCCACTCTGACTCCCACTTATAGGTCGTCACCTCTTTCATCACTAACACCAGAACCGATCACACCGTTCCTCATCAACAGGGACCAACCCACATACACACACTAACTCAGTCAACCAATTTGTACCTCAATTCCGGTACAACCATACCTCTCTGACTAAAGCGACGAACTCCCTCAACATCATTCACATTTTCAGAACCCACGGTTTCCACTTACCGATTCACAATCCGCACTTTGGCCTCAACTTACCAAAAAGCAATAAACTAACAACAACAACACATTAACATACAAACTGGGTTAGCAAAGGAAAAGGTCCAAGTGGCTCAAGTATGATTTCCTCACTTAAAATCTCTTTTTCCGAGGTAATAGAAGCAATGGGACTCTACTCAACATGCTTCAAGCAACTCAACACACATACATGCTCAATCATGCATATTACAAGGCATACTTGCTAAACAAGCAAACATATGCGTACTATCAAACAACATATCTTCTCCATCAAACAATCACACATCACCGCATACACGGGTAACGAGCAACGTGCTTTTAAACAAACAATCAACATATTTGTCACACAAGCAATCATACTTACAAAGCAAGCAATCATTCAATTCAGCATACTCGAATAATAAGCAACATGCTTATATGATAAGCAAACACCGTGCATATCAATCATAAAACATAACTTACTTCACTTACCTGCCCAAGGTCTCGGAAACCTTAAGCTCTGATGCCAACAAATGTAACCCCCGTAGCCCGGCCTAGACGGCTGACCCGAACTACGAAGATTACACGGGGAAAACCAAAGTCAACCCGAAAGTCAACCTTGATTAACGACCCTTTTTTTTTCTTTTTAAACTTGTCTAGATGCACATTAAACCTAGGCATATTCTTGAGATAAGCATACTCAAAAATCACAGCAATCGGAAAACAATAAGGGACTCAATTGAACAAAATACGAATTTAGGGACCAATTTGTAAATTCTGGAAATTAAGAGGACTTTACCAAATTTTAAGTTACCATTATGAAATTAGTCATGTTTCATGCCTCTCTGCCAAATTTCAACTCAAACGGACATCTCAAACTCAAGCAATTGCACATACGAGAATCAGGACTAAAACGTAAAGCTTGCAAACCTCAATTTTTAAAAATTTAGCATCTATATCACAAGGGATCGATCCCATAAACAAGGGGATCGATCCTTTTGCACTTGGAGGCTGGAAGCAAAAATTGGAAAGTTTCTGCCAACGAAGGGATCGATCCCTTTTTCCAGGGGATCGATCCTTTTTGCCTTGGAGACTGGAAAAACAGCTTTAGTGCAAAAACGGATCATAGATGTTTTGAAAAAAAGTTCGGCTAAAGTTAGAATCGTTAGAAACATATCTTAGGAAGCAATAAAGCATATACAAACATGCAAGAACACCTATTTAAGCCAAAGAAGTCATTCGAACATGGAATAATGCATTCATACATATCATTCCAATTAAAGAGCAATTTATGCATATATGGACATACAAAAATCTCAACAATACCAAAGATACAAATTAACACATAGTAGACTTAGACATATCAACTAAGCAACCTAATCATCCAAAAAGGACATGCCATCACACACAATCATTCATCAAGGCATGCACCACTCAAGTATTCATCAAGGTATGTATCATATGTAATATTTACAAATCAAACAAGGCATCTAAGTGCCAAACCAAATCAACACACATCAAAGTATCAAGACACACAACACTTATCCCATTGCTTTTCTATTACAATCTTTTAATTTATAAATCATACATTGAGCTTACCAAAACAACACTTGAAGACCTTTCCTTTCCCTTGCCACCCACAAGCTATTCATCTGCATTGTCGAACAAAAGAGAGCGTAAGCATAAAAGCTTAGTGAGGGTAAGCTCATAAAACAAACCTTCGACAATACAGGGTCCAAGCTCGAGCAACGATCATGATATAATACATGATTTTACTTTCGATCCACATGAGCCATAAATATAAATGATGCATGAACATATTACCAAATTCATGTCATGCTCAACAACTTATAAATTCATCATACAATGATACATAACTCAATGTATTAACCACATCATATATCGCTTCACATTTGAAAACACATTTCATATCACATTGATACACATATCAATTCATATTAGCATGTATGCATAATCTCATATTGGCATAAACATACTTTCTCATATTGGCACCTAGCTATGACTCGAATACGCGGATAACATGTTGGAACGCATTTTCCAACATCAACCTTACCTCGGTGGGATTACACTCATCACCGGCCTTGCATGGACGGGATTCCACTCATCGCCACATGCCCTACGGACGGGATTCCACTCATCGCCACGTAGAATATATATAAATTTCCGGTGGAATATTACATCACCGTACTCCTCCTTGGTGCCTTAAAGTTAACGCCACCAAGGCCACGTACGTTTTGACTCAATTTGTGTGCACACTCATCCTAATGATCGATCATTGTACCCAAGCATACTAGTGCCAATAATAATCAAATTTCACAACCTTTGATGTTCAAGAGTCATAATATGGCATCTTACATCATATTAAGCTCAACATCAAATATCTCAACAACATAATATCATAATGTTATTTTCAAGAGTCATAATATGGCATCTTACATCATATTAAGCTCAACATCATCATGCACAATTTACAATCCAACCCACATGCATAGCAATGCATCAAACCATGCCTCAACAACATGTATAACACATTATACATAATCATCATAACACAAATCATCATGAGGCATAACATCAATTAAAGAGATCATCCAATGTCTCTAACTAAAGCTTAGGATTAGGCTACCACCCTAATCCTAACTCTAGGTGAGTCTACCAATCTCAACCTAGTCCACATGCTCGAACCAATTGCTCAAAACCATTTAAAATATTTTAACCACTCACCGACTACTTCATTAGCACAAGCCGACAAGCCTACCAAGCATCCAAGTTTCCGGATTCGAGCCCGAAGCTTCACCATTGATTTCTCTTGCTTCTAACCATTCAAAAACAATATATTAACCTCAAAATCAGTCACAAACCCAAAGTTTAGCATCAACACACACAAATCCACTTCAATTCTCACAATTCAAAGTCAAGTTCATTCTTCAATTTCTCATTTTCGTACTTCCACTAAAACCCGTCAAAAATCAGAATTGTAGTCATCCAAAACACTCTTAAACATGTTCAAAACACTGCCCAACTATAGTATAACCATCAACCCCCAATTTCCAACATCAAACACACAATTTAAGCCATGAACAATCCCCAAAATCACCAAATCCGAGCAGCCATGAAAAACAGTCCAAAACTTGTGATTTCAACATTTTTAACACATTCAAACACTTCCAAAACAACCCCCAACTATTACTCTAACATCAACCCTCAAATTCCAACATTAATCATACCCAAACTCATCTAAAAACCTTCCTAAAAATCCACCAAAACCCAATTTCGGATTTTTACCCAAAATTACTCATTTTAACATATTATGTGTATTTTAACATGATTAAACAAAGCCCCAACTCAATTTATCAAAACAAGATGAAAAACCCCTTAAAAACCCAAACTTTGATATGAACCCTAATTTTCAAAACTCCATAACTTTGAAATCTAAGACTATAGATAGATAGAGGATGAAGAGGAGATTAAGAAAACATAATTACCTTTCAAAAACCCCTTGAATTGATGAAGAAATTTGATGAATTATCAAATTTGGGTTTGGGAGAGTTTGGGATGTTTTACACGGTGAGGAGGGGAGGAAATGAGAAAGATGATAGCTTTATCTTATGATAAGGTTGTCATTATTTTTATTTTGGTTAAATTACCAAAATGATCCCTCCCTTTCTTTCTAAACTCAATTTGCTCACACTAAGGTCAATTTGATTAAAATAAATTTTACCGACTCGAACCAACTAACCCGACTAACTTCTAGCCCCAAAACACGGGTGTTACACATTGTCAAGACGACTCTTACTCTACTGGCACAGGCAACTGTGCCTCTCAAATTCTAGTCATATATTGTCTTGAGTGTCGTTTATCTCATCAACTGTTTACCCTTGAAGACTCTTGATATTTGCTCCCCATTTCAGAAACTTACAAGCTGTTCCCCTGATTATTCCTTCTTAAAGGTATTTGTTTGTGAGTGTTATCCTCACTTAAGTCCGTTTAATAAGCATAAACTTGATTTCCGCTCCAAGGCTTGCTTGTTTCTTGGCTACTCACCCAAGCACCATGGATACTAATGCATAGATGATGAAGGGTGTATTTATATTTCTCGAAATGTTATCTTCAACGAACATATATTTCCTTTTACTCAGAAGCCAACAACGACACCAACATCTCAGTCTTATATCTCCAGCACAGTTTCTATACATTTGTCATCTCCTGCACCCACCTCTCCTGAGGATTCAGATGCTGCTGAACATGCCCCTCTTGCTACTGATTCACCATTAATTGTTACGGCTACAGAACCTCTTGATGGTTGTACATCTTCTCCCTCTCAGGCTTCTGCCTCTACATCTGTGGAGTATATTGATCATGTTGCGGTTCCTCAACCAGTTGGTAATAGTCACTCCATGGTGACCAGAAGCAAAGTAGGTACATTCAAGCCTAAGATCTATCATGTACAATTCAGCACCACCCCTACAATAGTGCGTGAAGCTCTCCAACATCCCGATTGGTCAGTTGTTGTTCTTTTGGAGTACAATGCCTTATGTGCCAACAACACTTGGGACCTTGTGTCATTGCCACCAGGGAAGCGCGCTATTGGGTGCAAATGGCTTTTTAAAATTAAGTACAATTCTAATGGATCTGTTGAACGCTTCAAAGCGTGTCTGGTAGCAAAAGGATTTACACAAATCCCTGGTCATGATTTCTTGGAGACATTTAGCCCTGTTGTACGTTTCACCACTGTTAACATTCTAATTTCAGTTGCAGTTACTTATGGTTGGTTCATTCATCACGTCGATGTCAACAATGCCTTTTTGAAACGCGATCTGGATGAGGAGGTATATATGCAACAACCTCCTGGCTTTGTTCAACATGACTCTCACAGTTCTCTTCTTGTCTGCAAATTACGCAAAGCTCTTTATGATCTATGCCAGGCCCCTCGAAATTGGTTTCTTAAACTAAGAGCATGTCTCTGCACTCTAGGCTTTCATAACTCCATGGCTGATACATCCTTGTTCATTCGAATCAATGGCTCAACTACTACTTACATTGTGGTCTATGTCGATGACATCCTTCTCACTGGCAATTCCTCAGCCCACTTGAAACTGGTGATTGATACACTCCATGATCAATTTTCTATTAAGGACCTTGGAAGTCTACATTTCTTTCAGGGCATTAAAGTTCAACGCTTTGCAAATGGCCTCTTCTTATCTCAGAAGAAATATACTCTTGAACTATTTCAACGAACAACTCAATTCCACGAGAAAGTTGCCTCAACGCCCATGGTTCCCTATCCCAAACTCAGTCGACACAGTGGTGAGCCTCTTAGTGATATGCAGGGTTATCGTAGTGTGGTAGGTGCCCTACAATACTTGTGTCACACGCGCCCTGATCTTTCATTTGCGGTTAACAAGGTGGCTCAATACATGCAGTCACCAACGGATGTTCACTGGCATGCAGTTCAACGAATCCTCTGCTATGTAAAAGGGACTATTGATCATGGTTTGTGGTTTGAATTTCAACCTCTTGACTCCATGTTACTCGTAGCCTTCTCGAATGCTGACTGGGGCAGTGATGTTGATGATCGCCGATCTACTTCTAGCCACTGTGTATTACTTGGTGGTAACACAATATCTTGAAGCGCCCGCAAACAACATGTTGTCTCCCGCTCCACTGCAGAAGTAGATAACCGCAGCCTGAGAGATGCTTCTTCTGAGATTATCTGGTCTCATACCATTCTTCAAGACATGAGGTTCACACTCTCTGATATGCCAAAAATCTGGTGCAACAACACTAGCACTGTTTTCATGGCTGCCAACCCTATCCTACATGCAAAGACCAAACATATTGATCTCGACCTTCATTTTGTGCGCGAAAAGGTGACCGCAGGATCATTGCAGGTCAACTATGTACCGGCACGTTGTCAACTTGCCGATATTTTAACGAAGTCTTCGCACGTACAACAACTTGAAAATCTTCGCAGGAAGCTAAATGTTCTCAGCCCAGCTCACTTACAAGATGAAAGGAAAAGAAACGAGGGAAATGTTGAAGAGAATGATTTTACACCACTGTAAAACAAATAGTAAAAAGTTGTTAGCTGTATGGTTTTACACCACTGTAAAAGTAGTAAAAAGTTGTTAGCCACGTATGCAGGTTGTTAGCTGCTGAAGCTTCTAGGGCAAAACCTTGTGTATATATAAGCTGTTAATGAAAAGGAAAATCACGATTCCTATTAACTCCAAATCTTTTTCACACTATTTAATCGGTCACGCCGTATATTAACCGTATATTAACCACCTCACAGCAAAACTGTCCATTAAATATTCAGAAAAGGGAAAAGTTTTTTTTTTTATTAGAAAAAAGTTAAACCAAACAATAACTCATTAAAAAAAATTTAGGCCCAAGAATAATAATAAATATTCAAAAAAAAAAAGTTAAACCAAGCAGTAACTCATTAAATTATTTCTCGGGCCCAATTCATACTTAACTTTTATTTTTGGCTTAATACCTAAATAGGTGCTCAAACTATGCTTGTAGATCACTTTTGGTGCCTAAACTATTTTTAGCTCTAAATAGGTGCCTAAAGTTTTAATTTTGGTCATTTTAGGTGTCTAACCGTTAACTACCGTTATTTTTATTAAAAAATAATTTTTTATTTTATTTATTTTTTAATTTAATTTTTTAATTTAATTTAAAAAAAACCCTAAATTTCCCAAAACTCACAAAATGGCCCAAAATTCGTAATCCCTAACTTCCCCGGCCGAACCCGCCGCCAATGGTTTCGCCGCTGCCCCCATATCCACCTCCGAACTACCAAGATCGTTTCCCCAACCACCCATCGCCGGTAAACGGCGGTAGGTGTGTCGATCGGCTTCCTAACGTCGAAAGAAGCCAAAATCGCGAAAGGAAGTCGTCGGCACACCTACCGTCGGTTATCGGCGATGGGTGGTTGGGGAAACGGTCGTGGTGGTCCGACGGTAGTAGTGGTGGCCTCCGGTGAGGTAGTAAACGGCGACAATGACGGTAATTTGGGGATTTGGAATTTTAGGTTAGGGATTTTGGTTTGTTTTGTAAAGATTTAAAACTGTTAACTTTTTTAGAAAATTGAATTTTAAATTTTATTTAAAAATTAATTTAAAAGAAATTAAAAATTAAAAACATGTAACTTGTCACAATTTAATTGACTAATGGTTTTTTATTAGCGGTTAGGCACTTAAAATTACCAAAATTAAAACTTTAAGCATCTATTTAGAGTAAAAATAGTTTAGGCACCAAAAGTGATTCACAAGTGTAGTTTGGACACTATTTGAGTTTTAAGCCTGTTGCGACTAAAAAAATATTTCAGAAAATACATACAAGTACCTCGGATGTCGCTCGGAAGAACCGAGTTTTAATGATGTTTTCGAAAATTAGTCGGATTTGTATGAAAATAGAGGAGTCGCCACCGGCCATTTAAAAATGGTAGACCGGACACCGAAAACTAAACCAGAGATTTTTCTTTTGAAAACGGGTTCGGGAGTCGGTTACACGCGGGGAAGGATGAGCACCCCCGTCGTGCCCGAAAATCGGTACCAAAAACATTACCGCTTAATTAATATTAAATTTTGCGAATTAAAGTGACGAATCGTATCGAAATTTGGTTATACGAGTGAGTGAATTTTAAAGGTCTTAATATTCGAGAAGGAACGTCCGAACCACCACCACTACGACTGGTACTGGCCTCGTTCGTTCCCGAATAAAAAGACGCTCGCATTGCATTTTATAATTCGAGATGCAATCTATCATGACATATTAGGATGCATGCCACATATATTCGAACCATTATAAAAAGCCGATAAAAACACAAATAAAAAAACGCATGCATCGTACTATACTACGCATCATAAATACATGCTTAAACAAGATTTAAAGACATACCATCACATGTCAAAATAAATAACATGGGGGCACACATTTAAGAAAAACAAATATCACATGCATAACATATATTCGACATACTAAGTAAAATGCATGAATAACGAAATCATTTATTACAAGAATAAAATGCTAAGTGAATAATTAAAATACAGACTGTCAGGGACCAAAACTGTAACTTACCCACTAAAAAAACGAAATAGGGACTGAATTAAAAGAACACGGAAAGCCAAGGGGACTAAAACAGTGATTCGACTGCTAGAAAGCGGATTAAAATCGATCAAAATGACACGGGGACGAGATTGAAAAAAAAAGAAAACATGCAAGGACCGCGGAGAGGATTTAATAAAGCGGAGACCCTTACTCGTGTAATTAAAATGGCACGGAGGCCCTTAAAACGTAATTAGACCAGATTTAGAAAAACAAAACAACTATATAAGCTGTGTTAAAACAATTTTTAGCCATTTCCTTCATTTTAAATAACCCTAACAAACCGAGAGATCCCCCCCTTTGAAAAGTACGGCGCCGTCAGGGTTCCGGTCGCCGTTGCCGGCGCCGTCAGGGTTCCGGTCGCCGTTGCCGGCGCCGGAACCCTAAAAAACCTTTTTTTCCTTTCTTTCTGAAACCAAAACGACCCCCTCTTTCACTCCCTTTCGGAAACCCGAAACCAAAATAAAAAACTTTTTTCGAAATCCTTTTTGTTTCAAAACCTCAAAACTATTTTGTGTTACCACCTCACCGACTCACCGCACGAGGTCTCCGGAGAGACCACTGGGCTTGTCGCCGGCGAGGGAGGCGAACGGACGATAGGAAGATGAAGAGTCGCGAAGGTAAAAGCTTGTTTTTTTTTTCTTTTGTATTCTTTGGTATCGAAATGAATAATAAAAAAGGATATACCTCTGGAAATCCTTCTCTGCTTGTATTGATTTCTGTTGATTACAAACTCTCTCGAATGCTCTCTCTAATTTCCGCAATCCTCTAATGCTCTCTAAAAACCTCTCGATTACAATTGCTCTCTAAAAACCTCTCGATTACAATTGCTCTCTGTATTTTCCGAATCCTCCCCTATTACAATTTTTCCTCTCTCCAAAAATTCCCCCCTCTCTGTGTTTTTCCGGTTCTCTCTATATAACCGAAAAAATTACATGCAATGCTTAAAGAATCAATCTTATCTTTGATCTCTGCTGTCCTGTTTGGTTGACCTTTTCTTTTCGCGTTTTGTTTGTTTTGCCTTTTTGGTATCTGATATATGTTTCCTTTGGTCTGCGCTTGCTGGTTTTGCCTAATCGGGAGTTTCACGGCTGGTAGTTGTGGCAGACGCGGCAGAAGGCGTGTTCATGGCAGACGAGGGGTCACGGGACTGGGCTAAGCGCGCGTGAGGCTTCTGGAATTCCCCGCGCCGATCCGAGGCCGTTGGATAGACCCCGATCTAACGGCTACGAGGAGAGCGGCGCTCGGGCAAAGGGGTGCTTGCTAGGGTTTCTCTGGTCTGGAACGATCTGGGCCCTTGGATCTTCGCGTGATCCGACGGCTGAGATCGTACGGCGCTAAAGGCTTGAAGAGTTTGCTAGGGTTTCTCCATACCCGTGCTTCATCTGGACCGTTGATCTCGTGCCAGATCCAACAGCTAGGGCTTGTGGCGGCTGCATCACAAAGTATAGGATTAGGGTTAGCTTAGGGTTTTTTGTCATTGGGCTTATTGTATTATTTTAGGCTTGTATTTTAAATGGACTGTTTATGGATCATATTATTATTTTGGACTCTCATTATTAATCAAAGTGAGTTTTTATTTATTATGTCCAATTTTATTATAATTATAATAGTAATATCTGATAATAATAATAATAATAATAAGTATGATAATAATAATAATTGTAATAATACCTACTAGCAAACAACAAAAATAATATGAATAATAATATCATAATGATAATGGCAGATATCGGTGCCAAATATATACATGCAAACAACATGCGTTCCAAATATATATAATAATACATAGTATGGTAACAATATGTATTATACTAATAACTAATATGAAGATAACAAGTCTTGACACACACATATATATATTTCTTTTTTTCTTTTTCTTTTAACTTTTTTATATATTTTTTACCCAATATAAGCCCATTAACAACTCAAACTTAAAGGGGTTCGAGGTCCGGACAAAATTAGTGATTACAGCTGCCCCTCTTTGCTTATACTTGTGGAACAAGAATAAAGCAAAGACCATGAACACTAATTTTGTCCTACTTCCCTGTTGGTCGGTTTACTCTCGACGCAGCCACACGATTCCAAGTAATTCCTATTCCCAATGCCTTCTAATCGTGAGTTCTCCATCCGGATGCCCCGAACAGGTAGACAAAGAGTTTTTTTTTTTTTGCAGATTTCCATTCTCCAAGTGCCCGAACGGATTGGCGGGTTCTATTCTCCAAGTGCCCGAATAGATGAGCAGATTTCAAATATCTTTGTCTTCCCTTTTCCGTAAGAACAAGCTAGTCATCCAAACAACTTTGCCTTCCCTTCGCGGTCTAAAAGCAAGTTGTCCATTTCGCGGTCAAAAAAGCGAGCTGAAACTCCAAATATTTTTGCCTCCCCTTTACGGCCAAAAGGCGAACTTGGGCGTCCAAGCGAATTTGCTTTCCCTTCACGGTCGTAAAGCAAACTGGTCATAACTAAATCTGTCCAACTTCCATGTTGGACGATTTACTCTTCCGGAGCTACAACATGCTAGACCGAGTATTTTCTCTCGGAAGCTTTAAGAATATGAGTGCTCTCTCCATAGAACTCATTTCCTTGGCGTATTCCTCGAGTGACAGTTCTTCCTATATAGAACTCTCGACCTCGTATTTCTGAAATTAAAGATCTCCAAGTCCTCTCTCTGTATGACCCTCCGCTTTCGAGATCTTGAAGCCTTAGGATTCTGAGTTCTTTCTCCACAGAACTCCTCTTCCTTAGCGTACTCTTCGAGTAGTAGTTCCTTCTCTATGGAACTCTCGTCTTCGTATTTCTGAAATCAAAGATCTCCAAGTCCTCTCTCTGTAGGACCCTCCGCTTTTGAGATCTTAAAGCCTTAGGATTCTGAGTTTTTTCACCACTAAACTCCTCTTCCTTAGCGTACTCTTCGAGTAGTAGTTCCTTCTCAATGGAACTCTCGTCTTCGTATTTCTGAAATCAAAGATCTCCAAGTCCTCTCTCTGTAGGACCCTCCGCTTTTGAGATCTTAAAGCCTTAGGATTCTGAGTTTTTTCACCACTAAACTCCTCTTCCTTAGCGTACTCTTCGAGTAGTAGTTCCTTCTCAATGGAACTCTCGTCTTCGTATTTCTGAAATCAAGGATCTACAAGTCCCCTATTTGTAGGACCCTCCACTTTCGAGATCCTGAAGCCTTAGGATTCTGAGTTCTTTCTCCACAGAACCCTTCTTCCTTAGCATTCTCTTCGAGTAGTCGTTCCTTCTCTATCGAGCTCTTCTCTAAAATCAAGGATCTACAAGTCCCCTCTCCGTAGGACCCTCCACTTTCGAGATCCTGAAGTCGTATGTTTCTCCTATACAGAACCTCTTCGGACCCTTTCTTTGTAGGATCCTTCATCCTGGAATCTGACGGTCAAGCTTGAAAGCTTTCACCTGACATCCTTGAGTGGAAAGTATCTGCCTCATTCGCTCCAAAATTCTTGGGCTCTGAGCTTCTGTCTCTTTTTTCCCTTGAAATCATGATGTGGCGAGTTTGAAATTCTTCGCCTGAAATTCTTGAGCTTTGAGCATCTGTCTCCTTTGCTCTAAAATCTTTTCTAGGTTTTCGCTTCGTCGTTTACTCCTTCTTTTATGAAGGGCCCGACTCGATTTTCGGGTACCTGTGAAAAAGATGAAATGCTATGATGTCATGAATTAGCATGCTCCTAACCTAGGGATGCCTAACTACTCGTGATGCATGACTGAGGTTTCCAAGTTATTTAAACATATTAATTTTGTTGACATCGTGTCCTTTTGTGCTACCTCTCACGCTGATTGCACCTCCTCTCGGTTCTACTGGACCCTTTTCCTTCTTCTTCTTCTCATCTTGATCCTCTTCTGGAATTGTCCGCCTCAAAGTGCCCATTCGAGTTTTAACTTTGAACCTTTCTTTCTCTCTCTCTTTTTCCTTTCTTCAATTTTTTCTTTCTTTCTCTTCTTTTATTTTTATTCATTTTTGATTGCCCGAGTAGATAGGCAAATTTCCATTCTCCAAGTGCCTGAACGGATAGTCGGGTTCTATTCTCCAAATGCTCGAATAGATTAGCAGATTTCCATTCTCCAAGTGCCTGAACGGATAGGCGGGTTCTATTCTCCAAATGCCCGAATAGATGAGCAGATGTCATATATTTTTGTCTCGAGCTTTGAGTATCTGTCTCTTTTGCTCTAAAATTCTTGGGCTTTGAGTTTCTGCCTCATTCGCCATGAGCTTTCGCCTTAATCCCCAAAGTGCCTTTTGGGTTTTCACCGTTTCTCCTCTTCTCTTCTTTGTCCTCTTTCTTCTTCTTTTTCTCTTTTTGGGCACTCCTTTGAGTTTTCATCTTGAAGTCAACTTCTACCTTTGACTCTTCTGACTGACCTCTGATTAATGTCAACTGCTTTAAATGGTTTCTTCTGTCCAAAGATGCCACCAATTTTTGACCCTTGTTCATCTAAATTCGTGGTCAAGAGCGCCTCTTCTGAATTTCGCTCATTTGCCCCAAAGTGACTTTGGGGTCCTCGTCTCGGCTTCTCTTCTTTTTCTCCTCTACCTTCCTTCTTTTCTTAGGCATATCTCTATTGCCTTTTGTCGAGTTGATTTCAGATCATATTTACTACCTCATCTTGGCGCGCGGTGCACACGGTCCTTCTCGAGACATTCTCTCCGGCAAGATGCTTAGGCTCCGAGGGTAACTTCTGTTCCCCGACTCTCAATGTCAAAATTCTACCATCATGTTCTATTCCAACACTTCTTAGCGAAGGTTGACTTCATAACTTGTCACTCCACCGAAGGCGGTCTTGACATTTCAACTGATGGTATTCGTCGTCTAGTAGCAAAGTTTGAACCTCCGATGGTGCCCCTCTGGGTACTGATGGCTTTACCTCGAGCCACGATCAGTCTGCTTGTTCATTCTGATGTAGAGGACTTATGCAAGTGATTGGGTAAAAATAATTTTATTATGAAAATATACATTTGAAGAATCATGTCAAGTGAAAATCAAGTTTTTGGGTCTTTGAAAAAAAGGTTGACCCGATTGAAATTTTCCGAATGTTGCAGAGATGCACATATGAAATCTTTTCTAGGCTATTAGGCTTCCGAGAGGAACGACTCCCATTCCTAGTTTCTACCCGATTTAAAAGTGGCTCTCTTTAGCTCACTAACTCACCATGCCCTATTCTTCCCTCTCTTCTGATCTCAATCAAGCATTAGAAGTGTGGCAATCCTTGAAGAAAGGTTAACCCCGATAGGCGGGATGTGATCTGAAGACAATTTTATCCGTCCGCGTATGGTCCAAATGGTCTTTTATGGCTTGTAATATAGGCTAGGGTTCACGGCTATGGAAGAAAGGGTAAATAGGCCCAAACAAGTGTTTAAGGGTTGTGAAACCAAGGATCAATTCTTCCAATTTGAAGTCTCAATTATGCTCCGATGAAATGTTATCTCTTTTCTTATTTCTTTGGATCGCTCTAGACTGCCCCTTTTTTGGGGTTTTCACCCTAGAGTTCATTCCTTTTATCAAGCGTAGTTTTGGGTCAAATTGCACCTTCGCATTGTATTAGTGCAGGCTTTTGATCAAAGGTGAACAATCTTTCGAGGCTCATCTAAGCAGAGATTCATTTGGATAGGGAAGCCTCTTGCCCCTTTTCTTTATCCGCTTCTCTCTCTTTTCAGAATTGCACTTTTCACTTTAGTGCCTTTGCTTTTGATTTCTTCAACTTTTATGTCGGTAACTTTTGACTTGATTTGGGTAGCTCTTTGAGAACCGACTTTTCTTTCGATGTTTCCTTTTGATGTTTTTGCTGCTTAAACTTAAAAATTGTATTCAGTGCCTCTATTCTCTTTTATTGCCCTTCAAGGCCTCATCTTCATAGCTTAATCAGAATCCCATGTCATTCATTTGTCCGCAAGCCTCTACCTCATTTCCCCCCCGGTGTAGGGGTGATCCTTGGTTTGGGTTCAATCAGAAGAAAAAAAGTTTAGAAGGCTCAAACGGGGACAACAATGGGTACATTTTTTTATTTTCTTTCTAGGTGAGCAGAATTGAAGGAATGCCAAATGTCCTCCCATACACAGATATCAAAATTGGTCTTCAGGTGGTAGAAGTTTTAGGGTTATCACTTCATTCAAGAACCTTAGACAACAATGCCCGAGAGGAAAATTCACTCAATGGGAGTGACCCATTATTCCTGAACACTCGTTGTCATCCCTCCCTTGGCCCAAGTAGAACATATAATGCTTCCATTTGTATTATTCCCACAACATTCGGTTTTTTCTTTTCAAAGTATTAAGGTCATTTTTGTAAAAAATATATATGTATGTATGTTTTTAATAGAAAAGAAATAAGCTTGTAACCATAAAGAATAAATGAAATGTCTAAACGAAATTAAGGAATATAAAATGCTCGCAAAAGTCTCCTTCATTGAAAATAAAACAAACGGACATCACAAAAGCCCTTACAAGAGATGCTAGCTATCACGGGCCAACAATACAAAGTTAAACATGCACATTAAAGAGGAAAAGATATGACAACAAAAGGTAGGATGTAACAGAAATTCCCCACCACCACGACACCGGACCCGGCTTTTCGCGCTCGACCTTCCTACTTAAACTTAGGTTTTCCATTCTCGAAGGAAAGCACTCTATTCTCAACAAGCCTATAGATCATGCGCTTTAGAAACGCACACTCTTCCGTTGTGTGGCTGAAATCTCCGGAATGATATTCACACGGAACCCTGGCACCAAACACATTGGTATTAAAATAGGCGTACCGCTTCGGGGGTGGTGGTCTCAGGAGTTTGTTCTGAATCAGCAGAGGTAACAGCTCTGAATTGGTCATCGGGAAACACACATTCGTCTTCTTGTCAACCTTTCCTAAAACGTGCTCTTTAGCCTTCCTTTTTTTCCCTTTTCCTTAGATAAGGCTCACTTTCTTCAATTTTATCGGGGTCGATCGCTTTTGTAGGTTCTTTCGGAAATTCTTTCGACCCCGTAGGTAGGTCCGACCCTTCCTTAGTATGATCAGGACAGCCACTGACGTTTTTAGATTTCGCTGATGCCTGCGACTTTGCCTTATCCCCCTCTTTCACCACAACAACTTGACCTCCTCCTAGCTTCACCTTATTATCCACAGTTGGAAACCTGATTATCAAACCCGGACTTTTTGTCTCAAATTCCAACACCCCAAGGTTTAGGAGACCCTGGATTTTGCGCTTAAAATTCATACATTTCTTGATCGAATGCCCCCGAATTCTGGCTTGGTAATCACAATGCTCTTCCTCACGGAACCAACTGGGATACGGAGGTGACGGGGTTTTAACAAAGCAAGGTGCCACCACTCGAGCATGCAGCAGCTTTGAATACAACTATTGGTTAGTGAAAGGGCTGGGGGTGAACCGATCATTCCCCTTCATCTTCTCTGAACCTCGAGGACTCCCAACCATAGCTCGGGGTTGCGAAGTTGTAACACTCTTTGGGGTTTCTTGGTAGTCTTGTCGCCCTTGAGCTGATTCTTTCTTCGTTGGAGAAGACAATCTTTTCCTAAGAGAATCTTCGATCTTATCTAACGCCAACTCAACGGGGAATTCTGAAGTAGTGCGGTTCACCTCATACTGGCCGATGATGGCCTGGTCTTCTTTAGACAAAGCTTCTTCTATCAAAATGTCATGGTCCACATTCTCACTATTCTCGGTCCGGGGGTTTCCCCTCACGCCGCTTCTTTCGGTCACCACGGCTATCATAGCTCTCAATTCATTGATTTGCCCCATCATTTCATCTTGGAATGTTTTCACATATGCGATCGTCTCCTTCTGATTCCACACCAACTGTTCGTGGAGTTGTTCAAGCCCATCCACCCTTGCTACTAGGTCATTCATACCTCTGAAGCTATATTGGCTGGAAACCGTTCTTTTGTCCATTTTCTGTCTTTTCTCTGACATGAGTGTTTTCCCCAATTAGAAATGATGTGATGGAAGATCTTAAGCAAGTTTTATGTCCAATGATGGATGTATTATGGACTCGAATCAACATATGCATGATCATGAGATGGGTGCATGGCTGACAATTTTAATGCTGCTCTAAAATGATATATGCTACAAATGTATGCAAGTCAAAGGCGTTGGTCATATAGGTGATTCCCCTTAGGTCAACTTTCATTTGAACGTAAAGGAGGATCCTTGTTACAAGATAGTCATAGCAAAAGTCCTACGAGTACCCTTCTTGCCCCCGAATCATGTTCAAGGAAATGAAAACTTCGGCAAAAATGTTGGGGCCGAATTTGCTTTCTTCTCTAGCAATTCAAGACCTTCTAAAACTGCTGGTATCAAGTCCCGGAAAACAAGTTATTTCCTCGAAGCTGAATCCATCTCTTGACCTAATCCATGCATTTTCCAGTCGTCACGCTCTTTCCAGCCGTCTCTTTGCACTCGGTCGGGTAGTTTCGTGACTTTGGATGTTCGGAGTAGATCCGATGTTGCTTGACTTCCTCGGGATGGAGAAGGGTTGTGCTTTCTTCAATGGTGGGCACTAGATCTGACACTGTGTGTTCGCTCGGTAAACTCGTCCCCTTATCCTTTCTGATTCACCTTTGACCGATGTCGGACTTGCTAATTGACAACATCTTTTCTATCAACCTCCCGTCCATAATGATAGCCCTTGAATTGGGTAAAACCACCTTGACTCAACACCTTTATGTCATGATATGCACGCGAGAATAAAGGCAAAAAGATCATAAGAATAATCGTTAGTGTTGGATAAACATGATAAAAAGGCAAGCATGAAAGCAAGCAACCCTATTTATCCCGTCTAATGAACCTAGGCTGTCCGCATGGCTCTAAAAGGGGTGGGCTTTCTAGTTCTCTAAATGCAGTTTTGGTTCTAGGAGGTACTCGAATTGTCCTCGCTGTCCCCTTCTAAGGGTAGCAAGGCCCCCGGTCATCACCCATTATAGGCTCCTCTCAACCGAGTTCAATTCGAGGGGACCCTTTAGCTATATCTGCACGGAGAAACGATATTCCCACGAAGATATAGGGTATTCGAGCCCCGAAGGTACTTGCTAGGCCTACACGGAGGAACAATATCCCCACGAAAGCACTAGCGTTTTCCCCCCACTTAAACAAACGGGTTTAAATACCAATTTTAAATGCGTTTAAAATAAACTCGCACTTATAAACAAATATCGATCGATTCGGTCACTTTAATTCGCAACTTCTAATATTAATTGAGCGGTAAAGTTTTTTTTTGGCTTGACTCTCTTTTTTATTTTTGAAAACAAAAATTTCTCCCCAGCGGAGTCGCCATCTGTTGCGACTAAAAAAAATATTTCAGAAAATACATACAAGTACCTCGGATGTCGCTCGGACGAACCGGGTTTTAATGATGTTTTCGAAAATTAGTCGGATTTGTATGAAAATAGAGGAGTCGCCACCGGCCATTTAAAAATGGTAGACCGGACACCGAAAACTAAACCAGAGATTTTTCTTTTGAAAACGGGTTCGGGAGTCGGTTACACGCGGGGAAGGATGAGCACCCCCGTCGTGCCCGAAAATCGGTACCAAAAACATTACCGTTTAATTAATATTAAATTTTGCGAATTAAAGTGACGAATCGTATCGAAATTTAGTTATACGAGTGAGTGAATTTTAAAGGTCTTAATATTCGAGAAGGAACGTCCGAACCACCACCACTACGACTGGTACTGGCCTCGTTCGTTTCCGAATAAAAAGACGCTCGCATTGCATTTTATAATTCGAGATGCAATCTATCATGACATATTAGGATGCATGCCACATATATTCGAACCATTATAAAAAGCCGATAAAAACACAAATAAAAAAACGCATGCATCGTACTATACTACGCATCATAAATACATGCTTAAACAAGATTTAAAGACATACCATCACATGTCAAAATAAATAACATGGGGGCACACATTTAAGAAAAACAAATATCACATGCATAACATATATTCGACATACTAAGTAAAATGCATGAATAACGAAATCATTTATCACAAGAATAAAATGCTAAGTGAATAATTAAAATACAGACTGTCAGGGACCAAAACTGTAACTTACCCACTAAAAAAACGAAATAGGGACTGAATTAAAAGAACACGGAAAGCCAAGGGGACTAAAACAGTGATTCGACCGCTAGAAAGCGGATTAAAATCGATCAAAATGACACGGGGACGAGATTGAAAAAAAAAGAAAACATGCAAGGACCGCGAAGAGGATTTAATAAAGCGGAGACCCTTACTCGTGTAATTAAAATGGCACGGAGGCCCTTAAAACGTAATTAGACCAGATTTAGAAAAACAAAACAACTATATAAGCTGTGTTAAAACAATTTTTAGCCCTTTCCTTCATTTTAAATAACCCTAACAAACCGAGAGATCCCCCCTCTGAAAAGTATGGCGCCGTCAGGGTTTCGGTCGCCGTTGCCGGCGCCAGAACCCTAAAAAACCTTTTTTCCTATCTTTCTGAAACCAAAACGACCCCCTCTTTCACTCCCTTTCGGAAACCCGAAACCAAAATAAAAAACTTTTTTTGAAATCCTTTTTGTTTCAAAACCTCAAAACTGTTTTGTGTTACCACCTCACCGACTCACCGCACGAGGTCTCCGGAGAGACCACTGGGCTTGTCGCCGGCGAGGGAGGCGAACAGACGAGAGGAAGATGAAGAGTCGCGAAGGTAAAAGCTTGTTTGTTTTTCTTTTGTATTCTTTGGTATCAAAATGAATAATAAAAAAGGATATACCTCTGGAAATCCTTCTCTGCTTGTATTGATTTCTGTTGATTACAAACTCTCTCGAATGCTCTCTCTAATTTCCGCAATCCTCTAATGCTCTCTAAAAACCTCTCGATTACAATTGCTCTCTAAAAACCTCTCGATTACAATTGCTCTCTGTATTTTCCGAATCCTCCCCTATTACAATTTTTCCTCTCTCCGAAAATTCCCCCCTCTCTGTGTTTTTCCGGTTCTCTCTATATAACCGAAAAAATTACATTCAATGCTTAAAGAATCAATCTTATCTTTGATCTCTGCTGTCCTGTCTGGTTGACCTTTTCTTTTCGCGTTTTGTTTGTTTTGCCTTTTTGGTATCTGATATCTGTTTCCTTTGGTCTGCGCTTGCTGGTTTTGCCTAATCGGGAGTGACACGGCTGGTGGTTGTGGCAGACGCGGCAGAAGGCGTGTTCATGGCAGACGAGGGGTCACGAGATTGGGCTAAGCGCGCGTGAGGCTTCTGGAATTCACCGCGCCGATCCGAGGCCGTTGGATAGACCCCGATCTAACGGCTACGAGGAGAGCGGCGCTCGGGCAAAGGGGTGCTTGCTAGGGTTTCTCTGGTCTGGAACGATCTGGGCCCTTGGATCTTCGCGTGATCCGACGGCTGAGATCGTGCGGCGCGAAAGGCTTGAAGAGTTTGCTAGGGTTTCTCCATACCCGTGCTTCATCTGGACCGTTGATCTCGTGCCAGATCCAACGGCTAGGGCTTGTGGCGGCTGCATCACAAAGTATAGGATTAGGGTTAGCTTAGGGTTTTTTGTCATTGGGCTTGCTGGGCTTATTGTATTATTTTAGGCTTGTATTTTAAATGGACTGTTTATGGATCATATTATTATTTTGGACTCTCATTATTAATCAAAGTGAGTTTTTATTTATTATGTCCAATTTTATTATAATTATAATAGTAATATCTGATAATAATAATACTAATAAATATGATAATAATAATAATAGTAATAATACCTACTAGCAAACAACAAAAATAATATGAATAATAATATCATAATGACAATGGCAGATATCGGTGCCAAATATATACATGCAAACAACATGCGTATATATATATATATAATAATACATAGTATGGTAACAGTATGTATTATACTAATAATTAATATGAAGATAACAAGTCATGACACACACATATATATATATTTCTTTTTTTCTTTTTCTTTTAACTTTTTTATATATTTTTTTACCCAATATAAGCCCATTAACAACTCAAATTTAAAGGGGTTCGAGGTCCGGACAAAATTAGTGATTACAAAGTCTTTGTTTTTTTTGGGTAAACTACATAAATGACCACCATATTATTGATAAAGTCGCGATTTGACCACCTTATTTTTTTTCGAAGCAATAAAACCACCAAATTATTTAATTGGTTGCAATGTGACCACCAGCCGTTAAAAACTAACGGGAGGAGTGACGTGGCAGTTAATAAAATTGGTATAATTACACATTTGGTCTCCGCTATTTGTACATTTTATCAATTTGGTCCTAATTTTAATAAATAAAATAATTTTATTATTTAATTAGGCTACGACACGTGTCACCGTATTATTGGAGGACTTTATTTATATATTTTTAATTTAATAATTTTTATTTTGCTCCTCCAATCAGGTGGTGACACGTGTCACCAAATTAAAGGAGCAAAATTTAAAAAAAATAAGCACTTTGCCTCCAGTGGGTTTCAAACCTGCGTTGTTTGGGTTAAGGGTGAGCACACTTACCACTAGACCAAAGCTATCCATGTGATGCATTGTACAAAAGCTAATATATATTTTATTTTGTTGTTTGAAATCTTAAGCGCAAACGAAACACCGGGGCACATTCTTCTACCGCTGCTGAATGGAATGAGTTCAAAGTTTTGTCCCCTCACATCTACATCTTTGTGGGTAGTCATGAATAGCTGTTGCCCGCAAAAAGTTGAGTTTCTGGTACAGACGCCCTAAGAGACTAGTTTTTCTTTTCCTTTGCGTATTAGCAACTACTTGAGTGTTGTTGTATGTTTTTGCATGTGAAGCACAAAGGCAACTCTTAGAGGAAATGTGCAGGCAACTGGAGTTCCGACTTCTGTTCCGGTGAGAGTAGCACACGAGCTTTATCAAGCTGGTCATCGATATTTGGATGTTAGGTAATTTTTACTGCTTTAATTGAATCTTAAAAGGTCCGATTGTTATAAAAAAATGCCTTTCAATTTTATTTTGTAGGACTCCTGAAGAGTTCAGTGCAGGGCATGTTCCTGGGGCATGTTCCTGAAGAGTAGCAAAATAAAAAATAAAATATATGCAGCGGTAAAGTTTGCGGGCAACAGCTATTCATGACTACCCACAAAGATGTAGATGTGAGGGGACAAAACTTTGAACTCATTCCATTCAGCAGCGGTAGAAGAATGTGCCCCGGTGTTTCGTTTGCGCTTAAGATTTCAAACAACAAAATAAAATATATATTAGCTTTTGTACAATGCATCACATGGATAGCTTTGGTCTAGTGGTAAGTGTGCTCACCCTTAACCCAAACAACGCAAGTTTGAAACCCACTGGAGGCAAAGTGCTTGTTTTTTTTTTTAATTTTGCTCCTTCAATTTGGTGACACGTGTCACCATCTGATTGGAGGAGCAAAATAAAAATTATTAAATTAAAAATATATAAATAAAGTCCTCCAATAATACGGTGACACGTGTCGTAGTCTAATTAAATAATAAAATTATTTTATTTATTAAAATTAGGACCAAATTGATAAAATGTACAAATAGCGGAGACCAAATGTGTAATTATACCAATTTTATTAACTGCCACGTCACTCCTCCCGTTAGTTTTTAACGGCTGGTGGTCACATTGCAACCAATTAAATAATTTGATGGTTTTATTGCTTCGAAAAAAAGTAAGGTGGTCAAATCGCGACTTTACCAATAGTATGGTGGTCATTTATGTAGTTTATTATTTTTTTTTTTTGCTACTTCCCGCGGATCAAAGTTTGTAGCGGAAACCCCGAGGCTTCAGCTGTGGTTTTAATATCGCAGAATCTCTTGTTCTTTATTTCTTTTTTTCACCGGTTCACACATAATTTTTTTCTTTTTTCACATCTTTAATTTCTTGTTCTTTATTTCCATATCATTCCTTCTTTTGTTTTTCATTCCCATCTCGTCTCCTTTTCTTGTTTTTGTTTTTCATTCCCATCTCGTCTCTTTTTAACCAGATGATGTGTTAATTTTCAGATCGATGGCAATTGAACCATTGTTTGGTACGTTCTCTATTTTTCTTTACACAATTTACTCTCTTTTCACCGGTTCTCGTTTTGTTTTGGTTAAATTATTTTTAGGGTTACCGTTTTGGGTTTTGTTATTGGATTTAAGGTACCTTCTTTCAAATACAAGAGTTTCATTCATAGTTAGTATTGTTCTCGAATTTTTGTACTTGATGATGTTTATGGTTTCCTTTTTATGCAATATACTCGTAGGAAAGAGAAGAGAGAGACGGGTAAAGAAAAATGTTTGCCAGTCCACTAAAATCTTTCATTGACAACAAACTGAAAAATCTGTTTCCTTTGCCAACCTTGTCTTTTTTGTTTTCAGATTAATTCCCTTTGCCAAGCCATTTCTTTAACATATTATTTTCTGTCTGCAGTCAGAAGGCTTAAAATGGGATTACACTCGTCATAATCTTGCAGTGCAGGTATATTGCAATATTAATTTGTTAATACCACTTGACCATCAAAGAACCACTATTATGCTATTCATAAATCTGTGAAATTTCTTATGATATAACTAATAGATGATTCTGTAACAGGCAAATGAATCAGAGATTCCTCTCTTCAATGATTGCAACTGAGAATGGGACATTACTTGAGGTATGTTTTCAGTCCCATACAACCCTTATAGTATTGGATAATGTTTTATGTTGTCTCCTGTCATATTGTTTGCTAAATTTCCAATATTATGTTTGCATTATGCATCTTGAGATAAGGGTTTTGAGTTAGAGTTAGAGTTTTTATGAAAGTTGTTGGGTTCTTTAGATGATGGACATTATTTTCAAAAGAAGATGTTTTTTAGGTGAGGGATTTACAGCTACGAAACTGCTTCTTATAACCGACAACCTATGGAATGTATGATCGCCATTAGAAGTTAAAGCCTTTAACACCTATATGAAAGCGGTCTACACCACCTAAATTTGCATATTCTCTGGCATGTATTCTACTTAATCCATATGCGCATCGACTTTTACAAGTATAAAGAAATATTCAACTAATTGAACATAAAGAATAAAGAAATTAAAGAGAAAAGAAAACAACACTTGCCATAGTTCAGTAAGATAACTTCAGGATCAGAGTTGATTGGAAGACATCCACCAGAGGCAACTAAAGAGTAGAAACTGACAATTTGAGGAACAAAAGATCAAAAATCATAATAAAATAGAAAGTAGTAGAAAAAAAGCTTAAAACTAGAAAACAACAGTAGAAACAACAAATTAAACTAAAGTATGAAATTATCATATTAGCAAATATTAGAGCCGTAGAACTACTTCGACCAACCTATAACAAAACAATATGAAGCTAACAAAAGTTAACCATTTGGAAAGGGCCTAACAAAGAAATACCCAGGTATTACATCACATGCACTGATGCATATATTTGAAAACTATAGAAGCAAAAAATTATAGCACCAAATGTTTTTAAATCATACACACAACCATAAATAAATAACCAAACAGCAAATGAAAGCAAATTACATTGTTAAAGTCTGTCAAAGTAAGCTTCCATCTGGATTCAATGTAGCAACATAAATAACTGCTTGTTTGATTTGGTCTTTGGTAGTTTAATGACAGCATACGTGAACTGATTTTTGCATTTATAAACACACATTTGAGGCTTATTTCTTAAGAGCAAAAGGAGGGAATGGATTTGGCTATTTACTAGGCGGTTTAAATGAGTTCAAGACCATGTTTGCATGTAATTAAATCAAAAGTAAAGATAGGTCACTTACGTTTGCCTTAAAGAATACCAAACATCCCATAAGCTGGGCCCTAAAATGTCCATAACTTGAAAATCCACAACATAAAGCTATACAAAGGATTTAGGAACTCTATGACTACCACCAAGAACATTGATTACCAAAAACTCAACATTGGGTATCAGATATCGTAAAGATTTAGAAAGTTCCTAGCAAATGTAAAAAATTATCCCTAAACTCTACACTCATAAATAAAAACATAATAAAAAATTTCTAGCAAATTTCACAAATTCTGACAGTTTCTCAAGGTTAGGGCTAAAGTTTCTAGCAAATTTCACAATAACTCAGCCCTGGATATCGTAAAGCTTTATATTATTATTATTATTATTATTATTATTATTATAAGAACCCTAGAACCCATATTTCTATGGGTAGTTGTTTCTTAAATATAAATAAAAATTATTATTTTTTAACATGGTACCATTGTCACGTCACTGTACATGTGGCACTGCTATGTTATTATACACGTGGCATGTTAGAACGTCATGTCAGCGTAAGATGATCCATGTCTGTTAACTAACGGTTTTCATCCGTCGGGGGTAAAAATTTTACGAGAACGAAACGTTAAGGGGTTGTTTGCACAAAAAAACAGAATAGGAGCTAAAGTGACCAAAAAGTCAAATGTTGTGGGCTATTTTTAACTTTATGCTAAAAAAATAAGAGTAATGACAAAACATAACATTTGAGACATCTTTTGTCATTTTGCTAAGATATAAGTAATCGAAGAGGTTGGAATTTGACAAGATCCAGTTTGACCTTCTCACCGCGCTTCACTAGAGGTAAAACGGAAATCGAAATGCAACCGTTATCAAGCGTCGTTCAAAAGTTAATCGGTCGCCGTTTCTTAACCAATCCGTCGTCAAGCATTCGTATAGTCCAGAGATACTTCTCCAGCGACTCGGGATACAATAACTCAGTGTTTTCTGAGACAGTCAAGTTGACTCGAACTCCAGTTCTGGCGGAGGGATGTGACTACGAACACTGGTTCGTGGTTATGGAAGCTCCCAAGGGATATCCACTTCGAGATGAGATCGTCAGCACTTACATTAAAACCCTAGCTCTGGCTCTGGGAAGGTCAAAACCTCTCCTTTTTTCCTCCTCTTTTTGCAGTCTAAAAATGTTCTTTTTTTTATTAATATTTTGGTATTAATAAGCAGTGAAGAGGAAGCTAAGAAGTCTATATACTCTGTTTCCACAATGTATTATTATGCATTTGGTTGCAAAGTCCCAGAAGATTTGGCTTTTAAGATTAAATGTAAGCTTCTTTTTTCTGTTTTGATTTTTAATTTCTTTTTTCAAAATTCTAATTTATGAAGAGTTGTGTTGGTTGGTTGCAGCTCTGCCTAATGTGAAATGGGTTTTACCAGATTCTTATTTAGACGACCATGGTGATAATAGTTATGGAGGTATAACTTTTGCTTCTCTTTTGCTTGGTACTCTATTTTTTATTGTTTAATAAAAGATTATGATAGAAAATACATTTCGAATATAAATGGAATCACATTAGTGAGGATGCGATTAAGCATTAATGACATGGTTGATTACTTGTGTACTTTCTCAACATTTAGGAGTTTAACTTTGAATAGTAATTGAAATTTTCGATTCGCTGGTTGTATCATTAGAACTTGGTCTGTTGGTGTTGGTATTGCTATACTTGAGGCATTGAATCATGGTAGTTTATCTGCACTTGGTCTGTTTCACAATTTGAAAGTCGATCGATGATATGCTTATGTTATGTATTTACATATCAAATTGAAGTTACTATTTGTTCTTATCCTCACTCTTCGTCGGTGTTGAGGTCTATCTTGTCAATAAGAGGAGAATTTTTCATGCACTACACTTGACAGAGTTGGATGGCGTTCGATTCGATTGTCTCGTGAATCTTGATAGATATATTACTTTAGGAGAACCGAAGTCGGATGTTGCTTTGGACCATCTTGTCAACGGAGCCTTGTTTCACTCTTCTATTGTATAGATTAGTGCTTTTGGGGAGAAATTATGGTCTAGATGGATCTCTGCACTTATAAACCTTGATAGACCCTTTACAACAGTTTCAGTTAATCCTTTCTAAAGTTGGTTTTTAACCAATTAGTATGAGTTTCTATTTGCGATGCTATTCTAATATGTTTGTACTTATTCCTCCGTTTCGTGTTAGTGTCACATGCATGTAATTCCTCCCGCCTTTATAACGATCGAGTGTCCAGCAATGATGCGACCATTTCTACAAGTAGATGATTTTTTTCAACTGCTTATGAAATTTTCATTTTTTTTACAGGAGAACCATTCGTTGATGGGAAGGTTGTTCCTTACGATGACAAGTATTACTCCGACTGGATTCATGCTCGAAACGATGATAAAAGTAAAGGAACAACTCATCCAAAAAAGCAAGTGAAAAACAATGGAAACAGTAGTGTATTGTAGGTATGCCACTGATACTACTGCACTTCAACTTCGTCTTGTACGAATATTCGAAACATACCTAATGTTTCAGGAGAATTGAATGAAAAGAAGCAAGTGCACCCGAGTCAGATGTTGCTTTGGACCATCTTGTCAATGCCTCAATTGAGAGTGTCGAGTATTTGTTTCACTCTTCCGCTGTATAAATTAGTGCTTTTCGGAGTAAATCACAGTCGAAATTAGTGCTTAAATTGAGTTGTATATATTTAGCATAAATTGTGCTTAGTGCGATGGGATTGTGAGTTGAAACTCAGTAATGTTTTTTTTACCATTTCAACACGATTAACACATTAATTCAATATATTTTTAGAAGTTCCTTGCGAAGAGCGCTTCCTCCGTGGTTCCATACGGCGTTTTCATGACAAGATTCCCCTTGTATCCTTATCGAGCATCTTCATTGTTTTTAAGCAATTGATGTCGATTGGTTCCATTTGGCTCACTACCTGCAGGTTAATATTTGCGGCAAGCAAGCCATCTTTGAACCCATTAAAAAGTTCAAAAAAATTATAATTATGTACAGTATTTAATTTTAAGTAAAATACCAAGTAGATTTATAATTTAATTTTAACACTTAAATTTTCAATTTATGCAATATATATTGGCCAATATTTCATTTACAATAAAAATATTGATATTATATTAAATACAGTTTTCTTTATATTAGCTTTGCATAAATTGAGCAAACTAGTTAGAAATGTATGCAAATCGTTTGCATTTCTTGTTTAGTTGCCAGTTTAGAGGTAAATATTTTCTTCTATAGTTTTATAAGATTGTTAGGATTTGCTATACGTGAAAAATTTGTTGGCTTGAATTTAATATACCCTTTATTTCTTTGATTGGTTTATCTTGTATGGTTGTTTTGACTTTTACTTTAATAATAATGTCTCCTTAACTAAGAAAATGTAATTCCTAATTCATTTTGGATTTAATAAATTTATATCATTATACTTTTTATTTTTATATTAGATTGAATATTGTTGCATGTAGTTAAGTGTCCCGTAATTGTGCAAGTATATATGTCGCCAAGTAATAAAGTGATAAGTATATTGAGTATCGTCTCTATAGATAAAGTGGGTAGGATCAGTAGGCGTCATAGTGTGGAATAATATTGACTTGTCTTTGTCTTGAATGCAAGCAACACAAGACTGTCGTGGTAGTGACTTAAGTCTCTGCTGCGGCCGCAATGGTTGGAAGATCTGTCGTGACAATCCTTTGCCCTTGGGCAGATGTAATTAAGGTTCGACAAAGTGTCCTTGGATGGTTCTTCCTTTTCCTGAAGCTCGAAACACTGGTTGATGACTGCAACTTAATGATACCTCCCGGCGAGAACCAAGAACAAACATCAACAAATCACACGCTTCTTTTAGCCGTTAAAATTCTAACCTATTCTTAGGCCGAATTAGTTAACACCACGCATGTGAGAACCGTGCTTATCCCTTTCGTGAGCTTAGCTCTCCCGAGTCTAAACAAATGGATGATCTCATAAACCTTCTCCCAAATAGAATGCAAGAATGTATAAAAACATAGGATAAACAAACCTCAACTTTTATTGCATTAAGAACGAAAATAAGTACAATAGTTCTTCACACAACTACTAAGCTAACTAATCCTAACCCTAAGGAAATTTAGAACATGACTAAACTAAGCTCTCTCTCTCTATGGTTCTTCGATTCCTGGGTTCTTCGCTTCTTCCTCTTCTTGGCGGCAAGCCTCCCTTATATAAAGGAAGGTGTAGACAAGTCCTTCTTTGGGAAAGAAGTTAGGTTGGTCTTGGACTTACTTTCATTAAAGAGGTAAATCTCTTTAATTTAATACATTAATTACTTTATCCAAGAATTCAACTTTATCCTTTCTTCCATATTTTCGTCCCCTTCTTGAACTTCGATCGTCACGCAAAGTGTGTAGAAAAATCCATCATTTAAAGCTCTACAAGTCGGCTACCATTTTGCCCTTTTTGTCTTCTGGTGAGTTACTGTCGCGGCCTGGCTTTCGCTGCCTCAGCATCGATATGTTCTGCTCTGCAAGGCTTTATATGTTTCCCTCAGTAGAAGTTGTCATGTGGCTTGACTCGATCTGGGTTTGTTTTCAACTGGTTCTGCCTCGTCTTCCCTCTTGCCCTATGTACTGTATCGACATTATTCTGCCCCGGCCTTGTATAAATATGCAAAAGTACCAAACATGCATTAAATATGTAGAACTAGTGTTTTGATATAATAATTGAAAAATATTTTGGACTAATTTGAAAAGAATTTAAAACATGTTTTTAACTCCAAACAACTTGAAAATAAGTTTGAGGTATTTAAAAAGGTTTTTAGCAAAGTTTGGAATGTTTTAAAATACTCAAAACTGACTTTTCAGCTCTACCGTACCGATACGGTATACCCCGCATCGATGCGTTTTACTCCAGTTTTGATTCTGCCAAAACCCGTACCGATATAGGCTTGCTCGTATCGATACGGATAGGGGTCGTACCGATACGCCTTTAAAGCGTATCGATCCATGTTTTAACAACCCTCAACGGCTATTTCCCAACGGTCTTTCAAAATGCAGACCGTACCGATACACTTCCTAGCGTATCGATACGCTTAGGCTGGCAAGAGCCCAACGGCTAGTTTTAAAGAAGAGCGTACCGATACGGGTCCCCATGTACCGATACGATAGGCACCAAATGTGGGAAATAAAGTCTCCAACGGCTCCAATTCAACCCTAAAGGCTAGTAACGACTACAAACTCAATTAGGAGTATAAAAGTGACCTCCAAGCATCAAGAGAAGGTTAATGCTTCAATTTTCAAACATCATATGATCAAAAATATGTCTTAGTACCTAATTGTCAATTTGTTGTATAGACAAACACTAGTGAGCCAAAATTGTCATATTTGCTCAAGTATTCTAGGTTTTGGGTGAGTGCTTAGATTTGCAAACACATACCTATTAGAGGGATTTCTTGTTTGCTTTGAATTTCTCTTGTAAAGAGAGTTTACTCAAGCTTTGGGTAGAAAGCTTTGAGGGTTGTAAAGGTTGCCTTCTTAGCCTAGAAAAGGGGACGAAATTCATAGTGAATTTGTTTTAAATCATTGGTAGGAAACTAAGGTAGTGGATGTAGGCTTTGGTTAGAAAGTCGAACCACTCTAAATCATTGTGCAAAATTTCTATCCTTTTGCTTCCACCACCATCACCCAAAATTCCACTTCTCCACCACTTGGCGAGCAATTCGGTTGAAGGAAATCGAGCAACATAAAACCCAACAAAATAGTACCTTTTCATAGAATAATTGAAATATAAAGATCAAAGGTATAAATGATGGAAATAATGCATGAGAGGCCATAATGCAGCTCAAATGGGTGTAGGTTGAGTGATAATTGTCATTTTAGAGTGTGAAAATATAGGACTTTTGGGCATTTATCACACCCCTAAACTCGAGCTATTGCTTTTGCTCAAGCAATGCAAACCGTCAATTTTCGAACTTTAAATTTAAGGAACCGTCTCCTTGGTCTTATGTTTCCTTCTCTCTCCAAACCATGGCTATGACTATTCTCGGCCCTTAATATTTCGGATGCCTTAGAAACTCCCTGGGATCAAGCTAAAAGAATTAGTGAGAAAAATCATAAACAAAATTATCACAAGGGTTCTAAGTACACTTAAGTAACTACTTTACTTGATAGTTAAGGTTATAAGGCAATACACCACTAACTAAAAAGTTAACTATATCAACGTACCAGGGTGTTGCTTCAGCGGACATGGCGGTTAAGGACAGTGTCGAGGTAATACATTCTGATAGTGTCGAGGCCAGATTGTCTGTCAGTGCCATGACATTATCTTTCTTTACTATCGTTGCAAAGCTTCGAGCCAGTGCTGCGGCCGCATCTTCTTTTTCTATCGCGGCAAGGAAAAGCTACTTGTCTAGGAATGAATCATGTATCTCCGTGCTGGTGGTGATTTCTCTTCCTAGTTCCAGCCTTGAGAGGTGATCAACAACCTGATTTTCTATTTCTTTCCTTTCTTTGATATCGACATCGAATTCTTACAAGAGGAGAATCCATCAAATTAATCTTGGTTTGGCATCCTTTTTGGAGAACAAATATTTTATTGATGAGTGATTCGTATGCACCGTCACCTTTGTCCCGATTAGGTATGATCGGAACTTGTCAAAGCCGAAAACTACTGTTAGTAATTCTACTTCAGTTGTTGTGTGGTTGATTTGGGCTTCGTTTAGTGTTTTACTGGCATAGTAGATCACATGGAAGAGGTTATTTTTCCTTCGACCCAAAACTACCCCGACGACATAGTCACTGGCATCACGCATGAGCTCGAATGGCTGCGTCCAATCAGGAGGTACGATAATGGGTGCAGTCACCAATTTTTGTTTTAGGGTCTCAAATGCCTTGGTGCATTCATCATTGAAGTCAAAGGCTCTATCATGTTCAAGCAAATGACATAGATCTTTAGAAATTTTAGAAAAATCTGCAATAAATCTTCTATAAAAACATGCATGTCCTGGGAAACTCTGGATGCCCTTGACTGTGGTTGGTGGAGAAAGTTTTTCAATCACATCAATTTTTGCTTTGTCAACTTCAATTCCCTTGGATGAGATCTTGTGGCCAAGTATTATGCCCTCGTCAACCATGAAATGGCATTTCTCCCAATTTAGAACTAGGTTAGATTCCTCACATATCTAGAGAACATTTTCCAAATTGTCGAGGTAGTTGTCGAATTTGTCACCAAATACTGAAAAATTATCCATGAATATCTCTAGGAAGTCCTCCACCATATCGGAGAAGATTGCCATCATGCATCGTTGAAACGTTGCTAGCGCATTGCAGAGGCCGAATGGCATTCGCTGTAACACCCTAAAATCACCCTAGTTGGAACAGTAGAAAAATAACAAAGAAAATGTAAACATCATATAATTTAATTAAGATTGAAATGAAACCACATAAGCTATGTCCTATTAAATTACAACGGGATTAAAACAATATGTACGATCATATATAGACTTATAAGTAATAGAATTTAACATGTGATACATGTATGTTACATATGTATTAGATAGTGGAAAATTAATATTGGATCAACTTTATAATATAAATTATAAAGATGTGTTAGTGGGAATTAAATTATATACATGTATACTTTAAAATTATAATAAATTAATAATAGAATAAAGTATATATATGTGAATATATTAATATAATGGGCTGATAACAAGGATATAATATGAATATAAGTAAGGACAAGTGGACTAACAAAGGATTAATAGTGAAACATGTGTCCCACTATCTCCACTCAAATGACACTTGGCATCTTGGAGATTAAACAATCCAAATGCAGCTTCATCTTCTCCATTTGTTTAACCACCGAAAAAACATAAAAAAATAGAGTGAGAGAGGGAGCTGTGAACTGAAGATAGGTGCTGGAAAAATTAAGAACAATTGCATGCATGTTCATCTAGTGTACAAGTAAGTAACTTTGTGTTTAACCGATTCTATTTTGAGTTTTAGGGTTGTATTGTTGATTTGGTTGTGAATTGCTGCTGGAAATGTGTTTCTAGATGTTTTATATTGATGATAGGTAGCTGGGTTCATGTTAGAATAGCTAAATTTCTGGAAAATTTAATATGAACATGAACTTAGAATGAATCTGCCCAGAATTTTTAATTATAGACACCTTTCGGAAATCTGGAAAATTGAGCATGTTAGAGTCATTTCTGGAAAAAGTGTTCTTATACAAAGTTGTAGAGGACAAAATTTTACATGAGATAGAGGTAAGAATTGCACGAAAATGTTAAGTATAGGTCTCTGAATTGTTGTTAGAAGTTGACTGGACTGAAACTGAATGAATTTGGAATCTGCTGGACTAAATTGTGAAATTCGAAATGTTTAGGGGTCAAAATGGTGTTAATAAATTATGAAAATTTATGCTTGAAACAGGGGAGTCATGGAATGAATAAAAATTAAATGGCCAAGCTTGAATTAAGTCTCAATTGGTAGATTAAATGCATTTAGATCACATGAAGGATTATTAAAGGATTAAAGGGGACTGTTTTGTGGAAATTGATAAATTGAGGACTTCAATGCTCTGTTTTTAAGGATGTCAGAACTTCATTGTTATTTTAATACATGTAGGTTAATGTGGTTAATAGCTTAGAATCAAATGAATTGTGAAATATAGGATTTAAATGCACTAAAGTCACTAGGTTAAGCTTGGACAGATTAGGCCCTGAAATTGCCCTGTTTTCAAATGTAAAACTGTATTAACTGGGAAATGATAAAATTATGTGCCATACATGGTTGTAAAGGTGTGTTTATAAGCTTTCTAAAATGGTAAAGAACTCCTTATTTGGAGTTGTGAGTAAAAAGATATGGCCAGTTTAGTAGAGGTTACTCAAACTGCCAGTTTAGGGGGCAGATTCACTTATCTAGGTGTTTATGCTTAAGTAAATGAATTTATTTGTTTGAATTAATTACTAATGGATATTATATATGATATTTTATGTTTTAAGATCTCATTGGTGAAGAATTTCAAGAAGATTTAAGGAGTGATCAAGCAAAGAGAACGGGGAAAGGAATCATCATCAAGGATAACAACTAAGCTTGGAAATATTTGTGAGTGTAGCTAGTTTAGGGTTGAGATTAGTGTCTCAACCAATGTGTTTATGTTTCTTGGATGATTTAAAATGAAGCATGTAATGAACTTAATAATGGATTGGTAAATTTAAATGCTAAGGAAGAAGGACTAAAGGAATGAACTATTAACTAGGTGTATGATGCTATCTAGATATGCTAGTTGATGTCTATATGGGTTGCTTTGTGACATGAGTTGTTTGAGCCACTTGAATTGAATTAATGGATGATTTAGCTACTGTTTGAAGATGGTTATATGATTGAAATGATGCTAAATGCTTGCTGGAAATTTGATTGAGCATGGCTTGAATGTGCACAATGTAAACATGATTGAATGTGTACATGACTTTGTGATATGTGTTTGATAAACAAGTAAAATGCTATTGTTAATAAAGAAAGATAAGTAAAGTCCTTGGTTTGATTAGTGTCTATAGGTAGAAGGGCATGCCTTAGAGTCATTGAGCTCCTCTGATCTTTGTTACATGATGGTGGTTAGTCACCTATAAACCTGATAAGGTGGTTAGTCACCTTGATAATTGAATGGTGGTAAGTCACCATTGATGCCTATGCATCCTCTGTTATAAGTTGAAATGAGAAATGGATACTTTGAGTATCTAATATTATATGTTATATGAAGACTTGATTACCTAATTCATTAATCATCCAAGGCAAAACATGATTAGAACAATGATATATTTTTAAATGAACAAGTTGGGTATTAGCCCTTATGATATGGAATGAATATGTGTACTTGGTTGAGATTTAAAATGAACTATGTTGTGATGTGAAACTATGAAATGTTGCTGCCAAGATGACAATGAGATTACATGTTGTTTGTTGTCCAATTTAGCCTGAATTGTACATGTGCTTGCTGCCCAAATTTGGCTTGAATTGTATATGTTGCTTGTTGTCCAATTTGGTATGAAATGTACATGTAACTTGCTGCCCAAATTGGTATGTTTTAAATGAAATGGTTGCTGCCCAATAAGTCATTGTACATGTAAATACTTGCTGCCCTATTGGTTAGTACATGAAAATAGCTTTGTTAACTTGGTTTTGATAGACTATCTAGGTATTCCAATACGTGCTAAGCCTAGCTAAGTAACTTTAAAGATTGAATAAAACTTTAAAAGATTGAAACTAGTAAAGTTTAGGGCTGCCTCACTAAGTACATTATGTGTACTTATCACTCTCTTTGTTTCCTTCTTCCAAAATAACAGGTCCGTTGATATCCGAAAGCCATCCGTTTTGTTCCGAGAGCTTCGCAAGCCAAGAACAAGTATGATATAATCTTGCTTAGTCTCCTAGTTGGTGGCATAGTCTAAGTTAGTTTGTCATGCATTATGGAACATGTAATTGTTAAGTTTGGTTTGTATAAAACTAAGACATGTTATATTACGTAATGACTTGATGAATGTTTATGTAAATATGGATATGATGATATGAATGAACTATGTTTGAAGTTAACTAAGCTTGATATGAATTTGAGTATCATTTATATGGTTCATGCCCTCGATGGATTTGAATGGTTGAGTATGTATAAGTATGATATCTTTATTTGAATTAGGAAGGTTGCATCTAGAATTGTTGTTGGATGATTTGTATAGTTCGAATGGTAATAGAATATTAGAATAAAATGAATGCTGATTTCGAATACTATTGTATATGATTTAGGTTGTTTGAAAGTTGTTATATGTATTTGTATGGTTGTGTTGTAATATGAACTAAGATATGTATATAGATAATATTTGATTGTCTTATGTATTCGAATAAGAAGCATTAGTATACTTGAATCAAATGTTCATGAGTTTGATTGAATACATGTTTGCTAGGTCTTAAACATATGTTAGATGATCATGTGTAAGGATTAGGCTAATAACAAGTCTTATATCATGTAGACCAAATGTATATAAGCTTATATTAGATTAGTTTGATTTGAAATTAGATCACATGTATGTTAGTTAGGCTTGTTAATATGCATTTGCAACATGAATATAGGATTCATGTTAGAAAAGTTTTAAATTGGCTCACCTATTTGCATTTATGGTCTTGTTATTGGATAAATGATTATATGATTGTTTGCTTTGATGCTTGTTAAGTATGAATTGAATCTCATATAATTGTATGTTTGATGTGTTGACATGTATGAATCTGTCCATCACCCGAATAGTAACATCGCTCGCTCGTAACCGGGTGAGGGGTGTTACATTCGCCTAAAAGCATATATGTCGTAAGGACATGTGAATGTGGTTTTTGCCTGGTCGTCCGGTGCTACGGCAATCTGGTTGTAACCTGAATAACTATCAAGAAAGTAGTAAAATGGTTTATCGGTAAGTCTATCAAGCATTTGATCAATAAAAGGTAGAGGGAAGTGATCCTTTCTAGTTGCTTTGTTCAACTTGCGATAATCCATACAAACCCTCCAACCAGTCACAGTCCTAGTTTGGATCAACTCATTGTTCTCGTTAGTTATCACGATCATTCCACCTTTCTTTGGCACACATTACACTAGGCTTACACATGTATTGTTAGAGATAGGGTAGATGATTCTGGCGTCAAGCCACATGATGATTTCTTTCCTTACCACCTCCTTCATGGCATGGTTAAGTCTTCTTTGAGCCTCAATGGTTAGGTTTTGGTCGCCCTCCAAGCAAATTTTATGCATACACACCGCTGGACTTATCCCCTTTAAGTCAGCAATTTTCCACCCTATTGCCCTCGTATGACGCCGCAAAATATTGATCAAGCTTTGTTCCTTTTCTGGCTGCATCTTGGAAGAAATAATTATGGGTAATGTGTTGTTGGTTCCCAAATAAACATATTTTAATTTATCAAGTAGTTGTTTTAATTCAAGAACTAGTTGTTGCTCAATTGATGGTTTCTCAATTTTTCTTTCTTCTCCAGAATAATTAAGGGGTTCAAAGTACTTACTTGGGTGAGAGGTTGTCCAGTGAACTTCATCGAAGTCAGTATTTTCTGGTTCATCACTTTCAACAAGGTTGTCCAACATTCTGCCGAGGCAGTCATCTGAGTGCAGGCTGAGGCAGAGACCATGATCACTGCCGAGGCAGTGCTTGTCGAGGTAGGGAACTTCCTTCTCGAGGTTAGATTTCGTTGTGGCTCGCATCATTTGGCAATCTTCCTGATCATTTGGGTGCTTGAGGGTTTGGAAAAAATTGAGTTAGACTTGTTGATCATTCACCCTCATGGTTAACTCACCCCTTTCCACATCGATTGATGTTCTTCCAGTAGCCAAGAATGGTCGCCCAAGTATAATGGATGGATGCTCATCTATTTTACAATCAAGAATAAGGAAGTCAACCTGAAAATTAAACTTATTGACTCTTACCGGTATATCCTCAATTTTTCTTTCTAACTGCACATATGATCGGTCGGCTAATTGGAGCATGACAGTGGTAGGCCTTGCCTTTCCCATTCCTAGTTTCTGGAAGATAGATTTGGGCATCAATTTTATGCTTGCCCCTAGATCACATAATGCCCTTCCCACATAATTATTTCCAATGACACAGGGTATGAGGAAACTTCCTGGATCCTTAAGCTTAGGCGAATGAAGGTTGTGTAACATGGCCATGCATCCTTCCGTTGTGACAATGGTTTCAAACTCCCCTATTCGTGGTCGTTTTGATATCATGTCCTTAAGGAACTTCACGTAGTTCGGAATTTATTTTATTGCCTCCACAAAGGGTATGTTAATGTGTACATGTTTCAGAATATCTAAAAATTTCTTGAACTGGTACTCCTGCTTTTATCGCTTTAGTCTTTGTGGGAATGGTGGCCGGCCATTAGGGTTTTTGTAGTAAAGCTTGAGAGAGCTTATGTTAAGGTTAGGGATTGAAAGTTAATTTTTTTAATATCATTACTGAGCATATATGAGGATGTACATATTAGTTTTTATTTAAACTATCTTTTTTAATAGGCTTAAGGGTACCAAAGGCCCCTGAACTTTTTTTTTTAAAATCAATTAAGCCCTTAATGTTTTTTTGCACTCAATGTCACCCTCAAACCTTAAAATTTAACCAATCCAACCCTTTGACCGACGAAATCCGTAATTGACCGACAGAATCTGTTAAATTCTTAAACATGGGCCGTTTATATGCCACATCACCTGCCAAATTTTGAACATTTATTTATAAACTAATGGCGTGGATTTAATAAACCCTTCCATTTTGTTGTCTCCACCACCGGAAACGCGTCATTCTTACGTGCCACCATATCCTCCTCCTTCCCTTACCTTAACTTCAAACTCTACCCTTTCGATGACTCTACCATTTCCCGTCTCATTTCAATATCAATCCGTTCAGCTTTGGATTGTCCTTTGAACTACGCTCGAAGCTACTTAGCTGATCTCTTTCCTTTATGCGTTCGTCGTGTTCTGTACCTCGACTCGGACCTGGTTCTCGTCGACGATATAGCTCTACTCGCTGCAACTCGACTCGGGGATAAGTCGGTCCTGGCGGCACCGGAATATTGCAATGCCAACTTCATCTCCTACTTCACTACTACGTTTTGGTCGAACCCTTGGTTGTCCTTGACTTTTTCGAACTGTAAAGCTTGTTATTTCAACACTGGGGTAATGGTGATCGACCTTGATCGATGGAGAGAAGAGGGTTACACGAGAAAGATCGGGGAATGGATGAAGATCCAGAAAAGAATGAGGATTTACGAGCTGGTTTTTTTACCGTCGTTTTTATTGATTTTCGCCGAAAATATAGCTCTGGTCGATCAGAGGTGGAACCAGCACAGGCTTGGCGGTGATAAATTTAAAGGTCTGTGCCGGGATTTGCATTCCGATCCGGTCAGCCTTTTACATTGGAGTGGAAAAGAGAAGCCATGGGCGAGGCTTGATGCTAAAAGACTGTGCCCTTTGGACGCTTTGTGGGCACCTTATGATCTATTTGGCAGGTGATGTGGCATATAAACGGCTCATGTTTAAGAATTTAACAGATTTCGTCGGTCAAAGGGTTGAATTGGTTATATTTTGAGGTTTGAGGGTGACATTGAGTGCAAAAAAACATTAAGGGCTTAATTGATTTTTTTAGAAAAGTTCAGGGGCCTTTGGTACCCTTAAGCCTTTTTAATATAATTTTAATAATTATTAAGTTTAGATGTATATATTAATTTCTTATCTATGAAATTATATTTTGAATATAATTTATCAATTATTAAATTTATATGTATTTATTAATTTATATATTAATTTTTATTTATGAAATTATTTTGTTAAATTTTATTAGTTAATCAAATTTATGTTATTTTGAGAATTTTTTTATAATTATCAAAGACCTCAAAAAGTTCCTTTTAGGAGCTTTTTCAAAATGAAAAATTTCACCTCAATCCGTTATTACAATCATCTATTTACCAAACATCTAAATTAACAAATTTGACTAGTCAAACCTTTAAAAATGCTCCAAACCTCTAATTTTAGCTCAAAAAGTTGTTTACTAAACATGGCATAGTATTTTTAATATACATTTATTGTGTGACTAAAGACAAAATCTATACACACACACGTTATTGTTGTCGTCATCCGACCTGATTTATGTTTGTATTAACACGCGTGTTATCGTCGTCGTCATCAAACCTGATTCATATTTGTGTTAACGCGTGCTTTCTTAGAATCTGTAAAAAAAAATCATTTTGATTATTCAATACATCATTTCAGGCTTATGAGACAAAACGCACTTTATTATTATTTTTTAAAAATATAATACTAATGTGGCACATATTTATCTTACATGACACTAAAAAATATTATTTCGATAAATGATTTTTTATACTAATTTCATACATAATTCTTATAATACTACTATTATTTATGAAAAAAGCATACAAATTCACTTTCAAAAATGAAAAAATACATCTATTCAACAAAAAAAAATAACCAACTAGTATCGATCAAAGAAGTAAGTAGTTTGGTATCAATTGAGCTGACCCCTAAGTCTGAGCCCTTATATATATATGTAGAAAGTTCTAACTGAAAGATTGGCTCATTAAATCAGGTTTGTAACGTGGATCGGTTCGGATTAATCATGGTAAAACTTTAGAACGAAGAAGAGAAAAAAATTGAAAAAAAATAAAATAAAATCCAAAGCCCAAAATAGCATGGGCAATTACGTACTTTGAACTCCCAGGGAAGCCCTAATTTCACCTTCATATATGAAAACCTAACAAGCATTTCTAGTTTTCGAACCTAAGCCGAACCCCCCATTTCCTCTGCCATCGAACACACAAAGATGCAAATCTTCGTCAAAACCCTAACGGGGAAGACCATAACCCTAGAGGTTGAGTCTTCTGACACCATCGACAATGTCAAAGCCAAGATTCAGGACAAAGAAGGCATCCCACCCGACCAACAACGCCTCATCTTCGCCGGCAAGCAGCTTGAAGACGGCCGCACCTTAGCCGACTACAACATCCAGAAGGAATCCACCCTCCACCTCGTCCTCCGTCTGAGGGGAGGCGCCAAGAAGAGGAAGAAGAAGACCTACACCAAGCCCAAGAAGATTAAGCACAAGAAGAAGAAGGTCAAGCTCGCCGTACTCCAGTTCTACAAGGTGGATGAGTCCGGGAAGGTCCAGAGGCTGAGGAAAGAGTGCCCTAATGCAGAGTGCGGCGCCGGGACTTTCATGGCTAACCATTTCGATAGGCACTACTGCGGTAAGTGCGGGCTCACTTACGTTTACCAGAAGGCTGGTGGGGATTGAGTGCCGTTCGACCTTTGGTTCGGCTCGTTCGAAAGATGGACCTTCAGGTCATTTTCAATATGGGAATTATTAGTATTTAATTTTCAGCAATGCTTGAACTTTGTTTGATCGAAAGAATTTTGATATGTTTGAATATGTTATAATACTTGAGACGTGATATTCGGTGTTTTTATTACCAATTCAGCTGTTTGAATCCAATTATGTTGCTTTTCTGCTTTATTTTGTTCGATTGATGATTTTTTGTGGGGGTTTTTTATATGCTAACATGCTTTATATTTGTAATTGCTTCATATGCCTAAGACATCTAGGAAAATGATTAGCTATTTTTGTACATCCCTTGGGTCTTTTTGCAGAGTTGTTCTTGAATATGTCATTGTTTTATGATGTAGAGTGTTAAATGGAGGGGGTTGATGTTTCCATTGTTTCATATTTAGTTGTCTATCATCATTTTTCGAGTTTCCGACTTTTGTTGGTAAGTGGAATTCGAAGCTTCCTCTATATGAAATCTATATAGATCAAGGCTCTAATCATATCAGAATCAGAAGCATTAGATACAATATACATTGTTTTATACTGCCTTTCCCCTAAGAACAGAAACAGTCTTAGTGCTCAATAGAATTATACTATTGATGGTAGGCTATTACAGTTTCTAGGTTTGTTCATGGTTAACCTGTAAGTTATGTTCTTAGGCAATTAGATGATAATGTGTTGTAATTACCCTAAGAACAGAACCTACAGGTTAACTGTTGTAGTATTTTTGGTTAACCATGAACACCCCTAACAGTTGCCCTTATAACCCGAGTATAGTTTTGTACCTCGTAAGGCCTTCTAGTTTTAAGTCCTTTTTATACATGCTAAAGGAGTGATGTTTGTAAACATTTGTAGTTGGCTGTTTATGCCCCATCTCTGGTGGCTAGAAGCAAACAAATGACAAAAACCTGTCTTTTTTAGTTAATGTAATATGTGGTATAACACCCCAAAAGCACAATCTGTTGAGGTTATGGATGTGAGGAATGTCCCCATCTTCATGTAAACAAACCACAAGTATCAAAACAAATTCACCCCATCCAAAAGCAGTGGGATTTGAAAGAAGGAAAACTAGTATGACCTCACAAAATCATGAGGGAACAATCTTGGGAAGATTGAATTTTTTGCTTTTACAATCAGTGCATATATTCCATAGCAGGGGATGTGAACCACAGCCATGGCAAAGTACCTGTACAATGGAAGGAAATGCATTCATGAGTTTCTTACATATTTAGCAATTTGAGTCAAAATTGGGTGTATGTACATTGAGTCAGTCAAACCACTTACCATAATGGAGCCCATGGTGTGTCAAGCTCCAAAAAAGGATATGGCCACCTTGGAATTGCAGAAGTACAAACAGTGTTAACTAGTTGTTTGAAGCAAAGTTAAGAGAGACAGGAAGCTAATGGAAAAACAACTATACTAACCATGTAAACCCGCAGGCATGAAGAACCCACTGGAAAACAACATACAAACAGCTCCACTGAACAAAGTATGCAAACCTGAACCAAGGGAATGGCTGAAACAGAGGAGATTTGATTAATACCAGAGCCTGTGGACTGTAGTCTGTATGAGCAGTAAATGGTACTTACAAGGCTGTTGAGAAGGGTATCCAGAATAAGAAACACAGCATTCACAGTGTGCATGCAACCCATCAACTGTCAAGGAAAAACAAACATTTTAGGATTACATGTGCAACAAGATCTATAATATTGATGGTTTGGATGAAGTTAAAATCTTACCATGTTCAGGCCAAGGTGCGAGTTCGATAAAAACGGGACGATAACTAGCCAGAATACGAGGTCTGTGAGGATAATGGCTCCTCCGCAAGTCTACAACGAATCAAGAGTAAATAATCAGTTGTGAGAAGGAAAACAATAAGCTTTTAGGGAACAATTTGATATCTTGATGACAGACCTGATAGATAGTCTGCATAAGATAACCCCAAAAGCCTGCCCTTCTCTGAAACTCCTCTTGAGCATAGTGACTCTGCAACTTGATTTTACCCCAAATATTTTTTTCATGATAAGTTGCAGAATTTGCAAATCTACCCTCTTCTTCCTCTCTTTTGAGAAATTCAGCCCTCGCGCCATTTTCAGGAAGAGGTGTACTTAAGCACGCCCAACATCCATAAGCAGATATGCCAGTCCCCAGCTTGACGAAGAAAAGGCATGCATGTTAATGTTGAGTTACTTTTAGTAAAGGTTTAGTCAAGAGAGAAATGGGATTTAAGTTCTTTTTTACATACCGCAAAATAGACCATAACCAATGTAAATGTCCACCTGCAGATTTGTTGTTTCACCAGATTAGATTATAAGAAATACTAATTTCCTAAGAAAATGTCCATCTTTCTTAATGCACAAGGAACTTGCCATCTAAGCTAGTACCCTCAATTCCCAAACCTTCATTGTTCGAATTCGATATATCCAAGTTTTCTTCTCAGACATGGAAGATCAGTTGCTTTGTGTGCAAAACAAGACATGCGAAACAAAGATGGAGAAACTTACTCAGTGTAGTAAACGAAGATGGAAGCGTCCCATTCGACTATATCCCACGACAAGATTCCGGCCATGACTGCAAACGAGACGAAACGAGTGAGCACTAGCCATACAGGGTGCACCCGTATCCAACAACTAGTCCACAACTGGCTCGTGCCGACATGAGCCCTTGATGTTGCACGTACAAACCCATCAGCATCCGGTCGAGCCGCTAACAGACTCTCGTATACGCTTTCCTCGTCGCATCTAGATGCTGCTTCTTTCTTCCATAGTACCCATAAGGACCCAATCAAAGCAGCGGCCACAATACCGAAACAGATGAAATCGTACCAGAAAACAACTAAGGCCATGGCGAGTTTGAGGCTGTTGGGTCAGATTCTTGCCCTTTTGCAATGAAGACGGATACTGATGTTAAAAAGGTTTTAGGGAAGAAGGGTATCTCGTGATTGTCAGTGGAAGAGTAGCAGAAATTTGTTTAGTTTACTGGGAGATTGAGCTGTTGGATTTGATACAGGGAATGGTAGATTTGACCGACTGGTTTGAATCACGTTCATCACAAAAGCTTCCTAGCAAATACTAATGAGCAGCTCAAGGTGTAAATCGGGTCGGGTTGATATCATATCGATTAATTTTCAGGTCGGGATGATATCAGATCGGTTAATTTTCGATTTAGATTAATATCAGATAAGTTATTTTCGAGTCGAGTCAATATCAGATCAATCGACTTTCGATTTGAATCAATATATGTATATGGTCTTTTAAAGGAAAAAAGATGATATTAAACCATTAAACTATTAATAAAAGTTGTTGTTAATAGTAATATAATACAAAAGAATAAAACATATTTGAGCAAATTAAATTTGGTTTGGGTTCGAATTAAGTTTAGATCATCATATTTTTGTCTATATCAAATTTTAGATCGAGTAAATCGGCTCAAATCATAAATGAAGTGATATTAATTTGTCTAAGCACATTTAACCGGTTAATCAAACTGTTATCTTTGTTCTCTCATTAAGTCTTAATAGGAAGACCCCTTCTTTTTCATAGATTCTCCCACAGTTATGAAAAAAGTGGAGAAGAAAGACAACAATTGAAATTTGGGTCTTTATTGACAATATATATATATACATCTCACGAATGAACAATGAAGTAACAATTAAAGGGCAGCCACCTGGATTTTTTAGTAAAAGAATCCAAGAATGACTTTGACTTGAGCTACTAAGCACACATAAATATTCTTTACACCACCATTCTCTATGTACATCCGCCCATAATCCACCATGAATATACCAAAACCAAGCCCTGCAAAACTGTTAGCTGCTTTTTGAAGCTCTAACTGAAGCAGCCAGAAACAATATTATTTAAAAATCAAATTTACGATCACCGATTGGCATTGCCGTCCAACAAGCTCCTCAAGCTACACAGGGCTTCTGCGGAGAGGCTACAACACCTCAATCTTCTTTGACGAGGAGACGGTTGCTCACGGTGATCGGGTTCAGAGAAGCATACAACGATGACGGTGAGATTATCGAATGTGTTGCGACGCAAGGCTTCCATGACAAGGTCTCTAGCGCACTGCTCGGGATCATCATGCCTTCGCAACCCTCTGCGAACTATGCTAACTGCGTGTTGACTAGACATGACATCCCAAATCCCATCACATCCGATGATTAGGAACTCATCGTCCTCTGTTAGAACCACCTGGCGAAACTCTGGCTCTGCAATGAGAGGTGAAGAGGAACCCTTGGGGAACTTCATGTCCCAATCTCCTAAGGCTCGGGAAACTGATAGAACGCCGTTAAGATATCCATCATCAATAAACCCACCAAGCTCTTCTACTCTCCTCCGTTCTGATGGATAAATAGGTCTGTGGTCCTCAGACATATCTACTGCCTCCCCTTTTCGACAGAGAACTGCTCGGCAATCACCAGCATTGGCCACCATTAGAAGCCTAAAAGCACAGACAAGAAGTCAGGCAAAGAATTAAAAGTTCAAAACATCACTCAAGTCGAGAGTACTCGAAGTGAGAACAAAGATACCTTCCGAATATAAGAGCAGTAAGTGCTGTTGTTCCAGAAGAGCTATTCACAGTACAATCATCCGCAAGAGCAAGGTCGGCAAGAAGAAATGATTTCCGGAATGAGTTTTCAACCCCTTCCAAGAAATCATCATCAACTTCACATGACTGGGGAAATTTGACATCCTCGAAAAATAATCTAAGGGCGTTTTTCCTTATATACGCTGCTGCCTCAGGACCTCCATGACCATCGAACACCTGGATACAAAGCGAAACCTACATTCGATCAAACTCTGTACAACACCATCAAATTAAAGGCAGCAGCCACAACAGCTAGAACAGTAATTACCCCATAGAAAGCACTAGGTTTCGGAAACTTGAAAAGGGATCCCAAATGTGAAGATAGATCATCTATTCTAATATGTTCATCTTCCATGTATCTCCTCGGTCCAATGTCAGCAAAGCTACCCGAACGGATACTTGGGACAAATTGCAGGACTGTAGATTCAATATTACTTGGATCTGAGACTTCATCTAGAGATTTTACATCCTGAAATAGGAAAAGAACCAAAAATTAATGACCCTTAAAGGTTTAAACTTTAAATTATTGAAATAATAGATAACTAATATAGACTAGCAATTTAAAGGCTCCCCAAATAGCAGTGGAAAAGCCAAACAAATTCATTTTTAATTCCCTGATAGGTAAATCCTTGTTAAATCTCAACCATGCAAAATCCCAATCACCAAGCTTACAAATTTAACAACTTTAACAATTTTTTTCTCAAAACCCTAACACAGAAAAATCAATGGATCCCAAAGATACAAGCGATGAACATATTTCCCTCTTAAACTTATACATAAATAGAAATAAAATAGTTAATCATCTCAACTAAATTCCGCATAAAATAAAATCCAACATATTTATACTTCAACTTTTGCAACCTTATTAAGAAACTTAGTTGCGAGTCAACAGCCATCAAAATTCAAGTTCTGGGAAAAGTCTAACCAGTTGCACGGTGGATAAATCGGCGGAAGCCGACTCAGCAGCGACACGAACTTGTCGGAACTTAGGCGAAGAAACCGGCGACGAAATCGCAACGATTTCATCAATCTCCTCGATATTACTTCCTTTACCAAAAAACGGAACGTCCAACACCGGCACGCTCTGTCGACAAACAACCTCAGCTTCAGCTACCATATTTTTTCTCTTCTTTTTGTTTCAGAAAATTACCTTAAACAAAACACAAAAGAGCCTTGGCAAAATCAAATTTCTTCAAATTAGACTAGAAACCGATAATAATTCTTCTTTTTTTCCTCCAAAAACGATCGAACTTTGTTGTTGGTGGGCTTGAATCGGTATTTATAAGGTCAGAAACCGGGACGAAGAGGTAAACTAGGTACAGTTTGTTGACACGTGTAAGTCTTCCAACCTTTGGATTAATCTAGATGGGGAAATTTGATGATTGATCATCTGAATGGACACATGCCAAGCCACGTTTCACCCTGAGGTACATTTGATAATTAGTAACCGATAATATTAAAATTGTTGATATACTTTTGAATAGACATAATCACATCACGTAAAAAAAATGTCTCTAATATTTAAAAATATAGATGGGTGGACTTTATTGGCTGAGACGATGAATGACGTGGTGAGTCGAGTCTATCTAATAAATTTTAAAGTATTTTAACCATCAATATTTTATTTTTGATCAAAATAATCTCTTCATGGATGAAAACAGGGGCGAACCTACAATAGTGCATGGTAGGTCCCTTAACCTACCATTGTTTTTTGTTGGTAAACTACTTTTTGTGATCATCAATATATTGTTTTTTTGTTTTGGTCATCGAATTATTATTTTTAGTAAAATTTCATTAAAATTATATTTTTCCTAATTTAGTTACTAATAATTACGTTTTTTCGGTTTTGGTCACCAACCTATTATTTCTTTTATGGGTTTTTCACTAAACTATTATTTTTCTCATTAATTTTTTAACGACGGGTGACTAAAACTATAAAGAACGTAATTGTAGAACTAATGTTTTGATATAATAATTTAAAAATATTTTGGACAAAGTTAAAAAGAATTTAAAACTATTTCTAAGTCCAAACAACGTGAAACTATGTTTATGGGATATTTAAAAACGGACTTTAATCTGGGTGAGATTTTTGCATAGCGTTTCGATACGGCCTTTGCCGTTTCGATACGCCTATGTGGCATCGACCTCAACGGTCATAAACCCCCAACGACTATTTCCCAACCACCTTTTAAATGCAGGGCGTTTCGATACGATGACTAGCGTTTCGATACGGGCGTTTCGATACGGCCAAGGGCGTTTCGATATGGGTGTTGCAACGGCTCTTTCTATTTCAAGAGTGTTTCGAAACGAGGTCGAGTGTTTCGAAACGGTGAGCTGTAGAACTGCATTTATGGTGGGAAATGAAGTCTCCAACGGCTCCAATACAACCCCAACGGCTAGTAACGGCTACAAACTCAAAGAGGAGTATAAAAGGGACCTCCAACCATCTAGTAATGGTTAATGCTTCAATTATAATACAACATATGATCAAAATGTGTCTTAGTGCTTAATTGTCAATTCCTTGTATAGACAAACACTAGTGAGCCAAAATTGTTAGATTTGCTCAAGTGTTTTAGGATTGGGTGAGAGCTGAATTATGCAAACAAATACCTATTAGAGGGATTTGAGTTTGCTAATCTTTATCTCTTTGTAAAGAGGGTTTGATCAAGGCTTTGGGTAGAAAGCTTGATCGGTTTGTAAGGGTTTCCTCCTAAGCCTAGAAAAGGGGACGAATCAATAATGGATTGATTGGAAATCCTTAGTGGGAAGCTAAGGTAGTGGATGTAGACCTTGGTTAGAAGATTGAACCACTATAAATCATCGTGTCTTTATCAATTTTAGCTTCCACACCTCTATCACCCAAAATCCCACTTCTCCACCACTTGGCGAGCAAGAACGATTGAAGGAATCGAGCACCGAATAACCCAACAATTGGTATCAGAGCTTGGCTCAATTGAAGAGGATTAACATCCTATTGAGAAGATCCGGCAAGCTCGATCATAGTAGAAGATGGTCTGTTCGTGCCTCAACAACGCAAGGCGGATTGGAGTGCCGAAGATCACAAGAAGATGGAGCTTAATTGCAAAGCCTTGCACATCCTATTTTGTGTATTTGGCCCAAACATCTATGAGAAGATGTCTTCTTGTGAGAGTGCCAAGAAAGTTTGGAACAAGCTCGAAGTTACATACGAGGGGACAAACGAAGTAAAGGAGACCAAGATTGGACTCCTCAACCTAGCGTATGAAAACTTCAAGATGGATCCGAAAGAGGACATTGAGAAGATGTTCGATAGGTTCTCCACCATCACCAATGGTCTTAAAGGTTATGGAGAAGCCATCCCGAAAGAGAAACTTTTCCGAAAGCTCATCTACTCCCTTCCCGAGTCATGAGAATCAAAAAGGACCGTCATCATCGAAGCCAAGAATCTCAAGACTTTGAAGCTTGATGAGCTCATGGGGTCACTTCTCACTCACCAAATTATGAAGAAAAATAAAGAAGAGGGAAGAAATTAGAGCTATGGGGGAGAAGAAGCTCAAAGGGCTTGGCATCAACACAAATGCCATTGCTCTCAAATCCTCCACATGCCATCATGTAGATTCAAGTGAGAAGGAGGATGAAGAAGAAGAGATAGTTCATCTCTTCAAGAAGTGTGCCCCTAACATGAAAAAAGCCTTGAAAGAGCTTGAACGAGAATCCATGAAAAAGAAGAGGGCAAGCACTTCAAGCCATAAGAAGAAGACATATGTGGCTACTTGGAGTGATGAAGACTCCACCAACGATGAACAAGCCAACCTTTGCCTTATGGCCTCGAAAAAGATTCAAGGGTAACTTCTAATTCATCTACTTCATGTTCATATTCTTTTGATGAATTACAAGATGCCTATGATGATTTGGTTTTAGAGTTTAAAAATCACATTTTGAAAAACAATAAAATGATTTCAAAGTTGAAAATTCAAAATGATTTGATTTCTAAAACCAAACTTGAACTTGAAGCAAAACTCGAAGAGTTTGAACAAAAATGTTTTAATTTTCAAAATTTGCTTCATAAAGTTCAAGAAGAAAAAGATTTGATTTCCAAAGAGCTTGAAAAGAAAAATAATTTTGGAAAATCAAACTTTTATGTAAGACAATCTAGTGCCCCTAGATTTGTGAACGGTAAATGTTTTAGAAGTATTTGGGTCCCAAAAGGACTAAGTACTTCAACTAAAAGGGATGAAATTGAAAAATGGATTCCTAAAGGGACTAAATTTTGTGCTACTAATGTTTATGGATCCAAAGCAATTTGGATACCAAAAATTACTTGATTGTCTTATGATAGGTGTGATGGAGATTGATCAACAAGTCAAACTTTGAGGGGGGGCTCCATGCACACAAGGAAGAACACTTGAAGAATGAAGGCTTCACATCCTCCCTTGGGTTCAAGTGTGGTAAAATCTATTTTTTTGCTTTTATTTGATTTATTTTTGTTTATTTCAACTAGATGATCATATATGTTGGACTAACATTTCGATGATCCTTTGAGTAAGGGGGAGCCATTTTAAAACCAAAATTCTAAATTTTTGTCATCTTTTCAAACCTCCTAAGTTATTTTGAACTTAATGCCTTTTGAATTCTTTTTGATATAACAAAAATGGGAGAGTTTGGTTTGAAAAATTGCATTTTCAAATGAATAAGTGGAGCATCTCTTATTCACATTTTTAAACTTAAAGGGGGAGAATCTCAAATAATTTTTCAAGATGGTTTTATTATATCAAAAAGGGGGAGATTGTAGAACTAATGTTTTGATATAATAATTGAAAAATGTTTTGGACAAAGTTAAAAAGAATTCAAAACCATTTCTAAGTCCAAACAACTTGAAACTATGTTTATGGGATATTTAAAAAGGGTTTTAAGTATTTTCAAAGCCAAATACGGGTCTTTACAGTGGCAAAACGTTTCGAAACCCGTTTCGAAACGAGCTTTAATCTGGGTGAGATTTTTGCATAGCGTTTCGATACGGTCTCTGACGTTTCGATACGCCTATGTGGCATCGACCTCAACGGTCATAAACCCCCAACAGCTATTTCCCAACTACCTTTTAAATGCAGGGCGTTTCGATACGGCCAAGGGCGTTTCGATACGTGTGCTGCAATGACTCTTTCTATTTCAAGAGTGTTTCGAAACGGGGTCGAGCATTTCGAAACGGGAAGCTGTAGAACTGCATTTATGGTGGGGAATGAAGTCTCCAACGGCTCCAATATAACCCCAACGGCTAGTAACGGCTACAAACTCAAAGAGGAGTATAAAAGGGACTTCCAAGCATCTAGTAATGGTTAATGCTTCAATTGTAATACAACATATGATCAAAATGTGTCTTAGTGCTTAATTGTCAATTCCTTGTATAGACAAACACTAGTGAGCCAAAATTGTTAGATTTGCTCAAGTGTTTTAGGATTGGGTGAGAGCTTAATTGTGCAAACAAATAACTATTAGAGGGATTTGAGTTTGCTAATCTTTATCTCTTTGTAAAGAGGGTTTGATCAAGGCTTTGGGTAGAAAGCTTGATCGGTTTGTAAGGGTTTCCTCCTAAGCCTAGAAAAGGGGACGAATCAATAGTGGATTGATTGGAAATCCTTAGTGGGAAGCTAAGGTAGTAGATGTAAACCTTGGTTAGAAGATTGAACCACTATAAATCATCTTGTCTTTATCAATTTTAGCTTCCACACCTCTATCACCCAAAATCTCACTTCTCCACCACTTGGCGAGCAAGAACAGTTGAAGGAATCGAGCACCGAATAACCCAACAGTTATGTTAGTGACGATTTTGCATAATATAATAGTTCGGTGACCAAAACTGGATTTTTTTTAATGAAAGTGGTTGTAATAAAATCGAATCAAAAGCTTATTGATTTTAGGGTAAACTACACAGTTGACCACCGAACTATAGGGTTGGTGTCAAAATGACCACTATATTATTTTTCGTCGCAAATGCACCACACAACTATTTAAATGGTGCCACGTTAGCCACACGCCGTTAAAAAAAACGAAAAAGTTGACGGAACTATTAAAAAAATTGGTATAATTACACATTTGGTCCTCTATATTTATACAATATATTAATTTAATCCTAATTTTAATCTAATAAAATAAATTAATTATTCAATAAGATGGTGACAAAATCGCCCCTACCAGGATTCGAACTTAGGACCTCTGGGTATAGAGGTTGTGTGCTTGCCACTAAACCAAGCACACTTTCGTGTTATGGGGTCATTAATATATGTATTTAATGATTGTTAATGCCCAGAAAATTAAAGAGAAGAAAATGCAATTGCAAGGATTCAAACCAAAGACCTCATGGTCGAAAGCACATGTGCTTGCCAATGCACCAAGTGTATTTCTTGTGATATAAAGTACAACATTTAATATATGTCTTATATAGATTTTAATGTTTGAGAAAAGGAATGAAATGTGGTTTTAAGAAATTCGAATGTAATATTTTTATGATCCATAAAAAAATCTAACCCAATTAAATAAATCTAATAACTAAATTAAAGTTAACATTATTATAATGTTAAACTACTCCAAATTATATTAAATTCATTTAGCGAATTCAAACTCACAAACACAATTTAATAATGTTAACTTTAATTTAGTTATTAGATTTATTTAATTGGGTTAGATTTTTTTATGGATCATAAAAATATTACATTCGAATTTCTTAAAACCACATTTCATTCCTTTTCTCAAGCATTAAAATCTATATAAGACATATATTAAATGTTGTACTTTATATCACAAGAAATACACTTGGTGCAGTGGCAAGTACATATGCTTTTGACCATGAGGTCCTTGGTTCGAATCCTTGCAATTGTATTTTCTTCTCTTTAATTTTCTGGGCATTAACAATCATTAAATACATGTATTAATGACCCCATAGCATGAAAGTGTGCTTGGTTCAGTGGCAAGCACACAACCCTCTATACCTAGAGGTCTTGAGTTTGAATCCTGGTAGGGGCGATTTTGTTCCTTTCATTTTTCCACCTCCAATTGGGTGACACGTGTCACCACCTGATTGGAGGTGGAAAATTAATTAAATTAATTAAATAAAAATAATTAAAGACTTCCAATAAGGTGGTGACACGTGTCACCATCTTATTGAATAATTAATTTATTTTATTAGATTAAAATTAGGACTAAATTGATATATTGTATAAATATAGAGGACCAAATGTGTAATTATACCAATTTTTTTAACAGTTCCGTCAACTTTTTCGTTTTTTTTAACGGCGTGTGGCTAACGTGGCACCATTTAAATAGTTGTGTGGTGCATTTGCGACGAAAAATAATATAGTGGTCATTTTGACACCAACCCCATAGTTCGGTGGTCAACTGTGTAGTTTACCCTTGATTTTAATGTAAGTTTTTAGATTCCAGCTACCAAAGTGAAAGCGTACTAAAAGTTCAATGACTATCAGTATAGTTTACCCTAAAATATTAAGTATTCTTTATTTAAATAAAAAATCAACCCTTTATTATTATTATTATTATTATTATTATTATTATTATTATTATTATTATTATTATTATTATTATTATTGCTTTGAGCTCATAAACTATTTTTGGTAAAAAAATATCTAAATTAACATTCTATAACCATTTTAAGCATATTTAATTAGTTCCGTTTGGTTAAATATATTGATATTCATGCCAAATAATTTAACTAAAATTTTAAAAATAATTACTATTTTAAATAAAATTTAAAAGTAGTAAAATATTTTAGTTCTCAAATAAACATGTTTACCTCAAAACATTTTTTTTCTTGTTATGTAACCATTTTCATTTGGAAAAGTTTTTTTTGTTCGTACCATTCTGAAACCTAAGGCTAAATTCCTCTTGGGTTTTTTGTTTCCGATAAATTATAATTAATTTGAGTTTTTGAAACGTAAAACGATTTTGATTTTATACGCTTTTTGAAAAATCATAAAACTCCAAATCGGTTTTGAAATATAAAATTCATATTTGTTTGCACAACAATTGTTACTATCAATACTTAATTTCACTCGAGTAAGTTTTCTATTCTCAAACATATTTACACGGTATAGATTGGTTCTTCAATATCAATATGTCTATGATTATAAACCATGTTTGTTTGCACAACAATTAGCTCTTATCACTATATTATTACACTGCTATAATTAACTCTATATTATATTGGTCGGTGAACTACCAAGTTTACATTCATGGATCCGCCCCTGGATGAAAATTGTCAGTCAACTAACGGTAAACAACTTGAAATGACTTTACAGAATGACATGTCATCATAAAAAATAATTTTATATTTTATATAATTATTTTTTGACTAATGTGTTGTTCTGTTAAGCTATCACACTTGTCTATATGACACAGCTATGCACGTTGACATGATCATGTAGGTTTGTCATGTTATTTTAATTTATTTGATATTAATTGACTGTCAGTTTTCATTCACAAAGTGATTATTTTAACCCAAAATGAAACGTTCAATGTTAAAATATTTTTTAAAAAAATATGTGCCAAAATAATTATTCGATCAAACGTTAGGTCTATTTTTTTACATTAATCCTCCTGAATAATTAGATATCGCACGTATTTTGATTGTATATATGGATTTATAAAAAGAATATTTTATTTATTCAATACGAGAATATTATATAATCAAATTAAATTAAAATTTAGAATGAATATTCAATTAAATTTATGTGTAAATTTAAATATTGTTTTATTAATATATTTTATTAAAATATTTATATTTATGAAGCTTCTCCATGTACGGTTAATTACAGTACGACGCGTTTGCCGTAGAAATCTTTTTTCTTCTTCTTCTTTTTAAACTCACGTGCATATTAAAAAAAAGACAATTAATTTGGGAAACAAATAACAATGTTCAAATCCAAAAACAGAGGACGAAACGGACGTTGAATACATCTATATATGTATATAAACTCGAAAACCTGGATATATTTAGGTAGAATAACATGTTGACCCTCAAACATTTTTGAAATGTCGTTATAACCCCCTTTTTGACTTTTTAATTCACTAACTTTCGATTTTTTGTACTTCTTATGCCTATAAATAGATTATTCATTGAAGGCATTGTACACACAATTCTATATTTGAGAATAATACAAATCTCCCTCTTTCTCTCATTTCTTTGTTCTTCTTGTTCTTATTCTTATTCTTCTTTATTTTATTCACAACACGTTATCAGCACGACTCGCTCAATTATCATGGTTCTTGTTGGTGGTTCTTTTTATCAGGTATACTTTTCCGGATTCCTTAATATGGTCGCCATTAAACTTGGGAACCATAATGTTGTACTGATATGGTGCACACAATAAATCGTGCGGTTGTATTTTACGAATAGGTAAATACTAAATATTACCATGAGATTTATTCATTTATATTTTATCATAATTGCCGTGAAATTTATGTGTATGGGGGCCGGAAGGTATATATATTCCTCTATCTCTTTCATATTGGGAAACAAAAAAAAACTAATGCATGATTGCTTAATCACATGTACGCATGCTTTAAAGAGAATGTAAAATTTCATATCAGATTATTTGCAGTTTTTAGTCTATTTACTTTAGTTATTGCATACTTTCTTTAATTCTATTTTATTCTAAAATAGTTTGTTATTTATTCTATTGATTGTTTCTAACCGTGATTTGAGTTTTATGTGTCTTTAAATGATTTGGAAAGAGACATGACATTATGAGAAGCTGTCTTGGTCATTTGCTGCGTCTCAATTGTCCTCAAGAGGAAAATCAATATCGGTAAATTCTGATTTTATTTTATTTTCCTTTAAATTATGATTTTAATGTGTGATAAATCATGGTGAATTTCAATCTATAAAAAGATTGTTATAAAGTCTATATTTGCTCGAAAGCAATATTTCTTCGTCGAAAAACTCGACCATAGACTTATCCCAATTTTAAGTTACGAAAATTCGTCTTGATCCAAAAGTTTTATGGGAGGCATTCCCTGAAGTGAATGCAAAGCATGATGTTTATTCCATGCGATTATCAATGATGGCGCATTCCCTGAAGTGAATGCAAGCATGATGTTTATTCCATGCGATTATTGGAACTGTTCTATTCCCTGAAGTGAATGCAAACATAGTAAATCATTATTCAATTAGAGACATAATTTCGATATAATCCAAGTATAATTGGCTGGACATCCCGTTCTACGAGGCTACTGGTCTCAAAGGAGGTTTTTAAAGGACCTTGTGGACAAGTTTAACAATGCCACGTACGAGGATTAAATCTTTGTTCTCTGTGATAAGGATATGTGAAAAAGGTTTCAAAGGCCCACTGGCTCTACTCCATTCCCTGAAGTGAATGTGAGATTATATTATGGAAGGAATAAAAACCACATTAGAAGTTGTGGTCGTGGTCGAAGCTATGAATATAGACATGAAAAATTTGGTCATTTTAAGAATACTTCTACCCACCGGTAGTGAGGTTATAAGGATGACAAGAGTGATAAAAGATCATTCTGTTGAAGTAAAATTCTTCTTATTACCAATGCGATGTTATAAACCATTGGTCTCGTACGTGTTGTACGTTGAAAAATCAAGAATCATTGAATGATAAAGGAAAGAAAATAGATGCAAATTTTATTTGCAAAACATGACGAAGATGATACTGGTCCAACTTTATTTGGACATTGTTGGTCCAACTCATTTGGACGTTGTTGATTTTCTTATAACCCTCGAAAGGAATAAATCATCTTCTAATTATTCTCATAACTTTGAAGAGAATTATTTATTTATTTTACTTTACGTTTATTTATTTTACACACATTAATTATTTATGTTTTATATTTATATTTATATATTATGATATTTATTTATTTTTGTTTAACATAATTACTTGTCAAATACAATCTATGGTGACGATTTATGCTCAATATAAGCATAAGATATATTTTCTCATTTAAATGCAAGAGAATAATGTGAGTACTATATCTCAAAGTACTGAAAATATTGATGCTCTAGAAGAGCAATAAATTCTTGAGAGAAAGCACATTATGAAAAGTGCAGAATTGCGAATATTGCAATAATTACCACTAATGGTAATAATATCGTCACCACTATAAGTGGAAATTTTAAGAGAGCAATATGAGTTCGCAAAATATCCCTTTGGGAATTATAGATAACATATGTTATCAATTGGCATTTGAAATAAGCCAATATGGATATAAGTTCTGATAGCCAAAAAGTTAGTTGAAAGCTCTAGAAGAGTTGTATATTGCTACCAAAAGATAATTTCATTTGAAAGCTCTGAAAGAGCTAAATATATTCCTATTTAAAGGAACAATTTTGATGGCCGTACTAGACATGTACGAGTGAGATTGAATTACATGTTATGGTAAACAAGGAGTTTACAAATTCAGAGATATATACACATATATATAGTTGGCATGATCGGTTAGACCATCCTGATCAATAATGGTGCATAAATTATTGAGACATGTATTAAAAGAACATGTAGTTCTTGTGGTGCTTATTCTCAAAGGAATGGATTAAATTCCACTTATTAAAGAACGTGAAGTTCTTGTGTTACTTAAAGGAATTGATTAAATTCCGCTTACTAAAAGAACCTGAAGTTCTTGAGTTGTTTGTTCTCAAAGGATATAGATGATCTCACTTATCAAAAGAATTAGAACTTAAAGTTCTTGTACTGAAGTTGAAACTGTATGTCTTGCATATCTGAACGAAATATGGGCCCATATATCCACAAATGTGGAAAGTTTTATATGATTTTAGTAGATGCATCTACATTGTTTTATCGACTTACAACAGAAGTTTGTGAGATTGATTCTAAAAAGATTCAGATTATGCAATTAGACTATTCGTCTTGAAAAGCTAGTGGGTTTATATTTTAGGCTATATCGGTTGTTACAAAGCCTATTGATTATGAAAAATACGGTTTAGCAAATTTTTAATTGGATGCCTCCTATTTAATAGCTAAACTGTGAGAACAAAACGTTTATTATTTATATGGTATTTCCATATAGCAACACTTATACGCATCAAGCCAACGAGTTATAATAAACTCCCCATTATGATTTGACTTTTGGTCAGAAGTCATATTTCCCATTTTTTGAATTTTTGAATGTGCGATATATAGTTGAATTGCTCCACCATAACGCATAAAATGGGCAAGTAAAAAGGGTTGAGAATATATATTGAGTACGAGTCTCCTTTTATGTTTAAACATTAATTGGAGAATCATTTATTAGATGTTTTTTCTCAACATCAGGGGGAGAGAATAATCAGCTGGATAAAGAATGAAATGAATTATCATTATCTAGATCCTCGAATATGAACTAAAAGTTCATAAGATAATTCATGTTATTTCATGTCAACTGCCAGACATATTTACTGACCCAATGAGAGTAATTAAGTCTCATATACCAGCTGAAATGCTCTAAGTTTAAATTACATGTTAGAGCGAGAGAATGTAAATAATGATCAAAATTCTCGTAAATAGAAAGTAATATGAGATGGTCATATATTGGAGGCGGGTGCTCCTAAAGAGACCCAAGACATAACTAATAATAAAACTCTTGAAGAGTTTCAGGTACCTGAAATTAAAATCTTGAAGAGATCTCGATGAGTTATGTCATTACGAGAATGGAACCAGAAAATTGGAAAGTTGTCGACAACGATTTTACAAACAATTTTACATAAAATACTTCTATAGAAGTAAAGAAAGAAATCGAGGATCTTATATAAAATCTATCCAGAAGTATAGATATTGAATTGGCCGATGTTGAAAGACGTTTTGAACTTCTAAAATAGAAGTATTTGGACCAGCAGTCCAAACACCTAAAGGTGTAATGCAAGTGAGACACAAATAAGTAGTCGTAAATACGACTTGAACTATGATTTATGAAAAGTTTTAATTACTTCATGGTGGATGCAATTACTTTGGCAGTTATGAAATATTTTGCAATCGTCTAATTATTTGTGGATCCATATTTATCCTTGAAGGATTTAAAATGCTAGAAGCATTTGGAAATTTCCGAGGAAATTTATTTAGACATTCTCATGAATATTTTGGCGCATTTGATATAATCGCCTTAGTGAATACTAATTGAGGAAATACTATAAGAATGATAAGATTTCCTTATGTATTTTATAAAGGAATTTGAATCAAGATTCATTATATTATTAGAACTCCCGAAGAGCTTTCAAAGCATTTGGTTATTTAAGGAAATGATTTGAGAAAAAGAATCTTGAGATGTGGTTTTGTCTCGACCTAAAGATCGGGCACTTAAATATGCGTTTTTGTCTATGAATGGACATAAGTTGAAAGAATCTTAAAGAAGATTCAATATGGATTGTTGGATGTGAATAAAGATAATTATATCTTTTCTTGGTTTTGAAGCACCATATATTAGTTGGTCAAGAAATATCTATGAATATACAAAGATCATTACGTTTAGATCTTCAAACATTCGTCAATGCCTCCTCAAATCTTGTAGAAATAAATGTTATGCACAAGGCAAGCCAAAATGTGTTTGGCTAAGACTATTGACCCAACATATCCAAAATGTACACACCAATTTTTTTAGGGCCTAACATACGGTCCAACAGGCTTAATAAAATAAAAAAAACAAGGAAAAAAATTATGGAAAATTCAAAAAAACAAAATAATGTGAAAACACTAAAAACCTTAGTCCGTCGCCCGTAAGAGTCCATGGCCACGAGGACTCATCTACTTGCTCAGTAATCCCGTTTCTTTCGCTCTACACATACATTCAAGCTTATCCCAACGGTTTCCCTATGAATCCGGGAAGAAAAAGACTTGAAAAAACCCTAATCTTGGGCTATAAATAAGAACGCCGAAAATCTGAATGATGGGGGAAAGGAGATAAGTACTCAGTCGAAACAAAGAAAAGTAGTTCGAATAAAATTGTGAAAAGAGATAGAACCATCTACCTTCGATTGCCGGCGCAAGAAGCGGTGGTCGAGAAATCCGAACGGTGAAAAGGTTCGCAGACAGTAGTAGACCAACATATTCAAGAATCAACGCAATCCAACGGTGGGATTTCGAAATCAAGAGACAACACAACCCCTTTAGGTACCAATCTTGGGAGTTGTGGGGGTGCTATAACCTTCCCCGCACGTAACCGACTCCCGAGCCCAACCTAACTCTCGTTCAGACGCAGACCGGTTCTACAGGTTTTTGGTCATACCCAATCCAAAATGACCGATGACGACTCCAAACAATGACGAGTCAATTAAAGGCCCATTCAACTTTGGCCCGGACCAAAAACGACGTCGACAGCTTGGCAACTCCGCTGGGGACTATTCAAGAGAGTCAGGCCACACAAAAAAGGGTACATGTTGTGTTGCATCATTCCATGAGCTTTCTACCCGAGCTTGGTCCCGTTTAAGTGGGGGCAAAACGCTGCTCCTTCGTGAGGTTAACCTCCGTATGGGATAGTAGTCGCCTCCGGGATGCATATGATCTATGGCTTCGTGAGGGTAACCTCCGTATGGTCATAGGGAAGTGCATCCCCTCGAGTTGAACCTGGTCCTGAGAACCTATAATGGGGGAGGACTAGGGACCTTACTAGCCTTAGCAGGCGTCAGTGAGGACAATTCGGGTACCCTGTCTAGAACCGTAACCTCATATAACAAACCGTAGAAACCCACCCATGTTAGAGCCATGCTGAACTCAAACCTTAAGGTGTCACCCACTGATATATGAACATGTGTTTTGTTTCGTTTTGTTTTTTTTTACTATTCATATTTTTTGTATTTAATTATTTGTTATATTTTTGCGACACTAATCAAATTTCTTTGGGTTGTTTATTGTTTATGTACACATGCATCATCATCATCATAGAAGGGTGTTGGTTATTAAATTAATTCGATAGAAAAACCTTCGTCATGGCCAAAAGAGTTCAGTGCTTGTCAGAGAAAAATGATGATGTTCGAAAATGGTCAGAAAATACCTAGAGAAGGAGAGGCGATAGTATACTAGCAAGACCAGATGAACAATTCTCAGGATACGTTCACCTTCAACTTAAGCAGAACGACACTCAAGAATTAGCAGAGATTTGGGGCCAGTGGAAGACTGATCAGAGGCAGATGTTGTATGACGCATATGGAGACATAACCTATTTGTTGCAAGTACACACAGATAAAGGGCTGATACGGGCTATGGCGCAGTTCTAGAACCCTTTATACAACTGCTTCACATTCAATGGGGAAGACATGACCCCGACGATAGAAGAGTATGCGGCGCTGCTCCATCTAAGAAAGGTGCATGAGTTCGAAATTTATGTGAAAGGGGCTCAACCTAAGACATACAAGGAGAAGCTTATGACTTTGACTGGGACTAGCATGTCATGGGTGGAAGCCCAGTTTCAAGGAAAAGGGGGAAGTAAAGCCATCGCCTGGGATAGACTTCGGGGATTGATCCATTCTCACCCTGATATGAGAAATGAGGTTGATATATTTGCCTTAAGGATCTATGGCTTGATCATTTTTCCTAAAGTAGCCGGACACATTGAAGCATCAGTGATAGATTTATTTGGAGAGCTCGATTCAGGCCATAATCCAGTTCCGGCTATCTTGGCGGAGACCTTTCGATCCCTTAATTTCCTCAAAAGGCATGAAGGCGTATATTTTATAGGATGTGCACAACTCCTCACCGTATGGATGCAAAGTCACTTAGGAGCCAAGAGGAAGTTGTACAGACGCGTACATACTCCACAATATTCACCATTACGGGAATTCTTAACAGAGGAGCCAAAAAAGGAAAAAACGTCAGGAGAATGGGAATCAATCTTGCGAGACCTGAGGTTGGAGGACATTACTTGGCGGGTCTATTGGTTGGATTACAATTATATCTTGTACAAGTGTGGTGCCTTTGATTGGGTCCCTCTTCTCGGTATCTGGGGTGCAACTGGATATGCTCCTCTATTGGTATCAAGGCAATATGGGTCATTACAATTTGTCCCAGCCACGAGGGGATTAGGGTTGTGTGAGTTCGTCTTCGAGAGTGAGAAGTCTAAAAAGCAAATTCTTGAGATAGCCAGAGCTTGGGCTCACCCATACCAAGCCAGATTTGGACCCCTAAGGCTTACTTCGGATTACCAACTTTGGAGGACAAGGAGGAAAAATTGCAACATCCCACCACCTAGCCAAGGGAATGCTCCAACTTTAGAGGAACAGTTTAGAGAAATGCCTACTGAAGCTGATATAGTTAGACAAGAGTGTGAGGAGGAGAAGAAGGCGCTGAATAAAAGGATTGTTGAGCTAGAAGCCAAAAACGAAGAGTTAGAGTACCATGCTACATATTTTAAAAATCAATCAAAGGGGTTTGAGAAGCAGCTGAGCATTGTGAGTGCAGATTTAAAAGACCTACAAGGGGACTATAGGGGACTCCAGGAGAAGATAAGGAACGCCAACTTGTACAAAACTCCACAAGAATGGGAGCAAGAGATTCGTGATCTGGAGAACGATACGAAGCGTTGTATGAAGCTATTGAAAACCAAAGAAAATCGAGTGGAAGAACTTACAGCTAATTTGCAAGAAGCCCAACAGACAAATACGACAACCCTTAATGATCTCATGGCTAGTCGCGCTCAGAACCAAGAACTGCAAGAACATCTTGCATCTCTACAAGGGATTCTTCAAATCTACCAACAACAAGACTCGGTGATTGAGCTTGAAAAGGCGCAAGTTGAAAATGAGAATTTGAAGGAGTTGGTAGCAGCATTAGAAAGTTCACTGCAACAACACAGAGATTTGATAGATGATATGCAAAGGGATGCTAAAATTAGCAAGGAACAGTGGGACCTACGACTTCGGTTTGCAAGGGGTGATATCAAGGTGAGAGAAGACTTGATGAGGGAAGCGCTAATTCAGATCCGGAAGACAGCTGAGCACATCACCGATTTGGCCAAGGAAGCAGGGTTGTTGAAGTTTTGGATCAATTCCTCGACACACTTTGCAAATGAATGGAAGAAGTTTTTGGGAAAAGTTGAGAAGTTGGGAGATCAAGCCAAGCCATACCGTCGAGTTTGGTGTTAATTTATATTGTTTTTCTTGTCATTAAAAACATTGATTGGAGATTTTTTTTCTTAATGTTTTTTTTGGATATTATATTTTATTTGTGGATGTTAGTGGATGATTTTTTTTTATTTTGGTGGATGGATTAATTTTTTTTTATATTTTATTTAATAAAAGTTTTTTTTTCGGTTTGTGCGAATATTCTTCTATCCTATTAATTTTCTAACCAACACCTAGTTGCATTCATTCTTGCATTCATCATTACACATTACACTTACACAATGTGTTTCATATGCATTAACATTAAATAAAACACTAATCCATGGGAGTTCAATATTAGTGATACTGGAAACGAAGGACGATCAAAGCGACCATCCTCACTACACGCGATTCAAGGCTAGAAAAATGGAAGAGAGACTCCAGAAGCTAGAAAAATTTCAAGAACAAGTCATTCAGGATGTAAAGGGCTTGAGAGACGACATAGGAAAAAGTCAAGAGACTCTTCTAAGTAAGTTAGAGGATAAGCTGTCACAGTTGTTATCCAAGGCAACAAACGCTGAAAAAGGAAAAACTCATGAAGTTCACGAGGAAGACTCATCATCTTTACCTTTTGGATCAAAAGAAACACATCCTCGGTTTCTGTTCTCTGCTGGCGGGCTAAAATTAAATGTCCATAACCAAACAAATATTCAAGGCGCTTCTGGTTCAAAATTGTGGGGAAGCCCAATTAAACCAGAAATCCCAAATTTTGATGACCCTGATGAGTTGGAAAAATTTAAGAAAGGGCAACCCAAACATTTTGGTATAAATGATGACAAGTTCAAGTGCTTGGAAGAAAGAATCAAAGCTATGGAAGGTACTGATGCCTTCATTGTGATAGATGTAATGGAGCTGAGCTTGGTCCCTGATCTGATTTTACCCCAAAAATTCAAAGTGCCAGAATTCGAGAAATTTGATGGCACGAGTTGTCCTAACGCCCACCATACTATGTTTTGCCGTAAAATGATGGGGTACGGGAACGATGATAAGTTGTTAATTCATTGCTTTCAGGACAGTTTAGCTGGGTCCGCCATGCGGTGGTATAATCAGTTGAATAGGGCCCAAATAAGCACATGGAGGGACTTAGCACGTGCTTTCAAAGAACAATACAAACATGTCCTGGACATGGTACCTGATCGTTTGACACTCCAAAACATGGAAAAAAAGCACAATGAAACGTTCCGACAATATGCTCAACGTTGGAGGGACATGGCTGCACAAGTCCAACCACCATTACTTGAGAAAGAGACGACGACCCTCTTCATTGATTCTTTGGAGTCAATATACTATGAGAAGCTTGTTGGTAATACCACTAGAGACTTTGTTGATCTAGTGACAACAGGTGAAGCAATTGAACGTGCTATTAAAAGCGGGAAACTTAGCAGTTTCGAAACTTCAAAAAAATCGTATACCAAAAAGAAAGAGAATGAAATTAATGTTGTGGGAGATAATGGACATCCATACCCCAGATATCAATCATCACCACAATTTGTATATCGTACGGGATACTCGAAACCCACTACAACCTCTCCAAATCAAGAAAAACAATCGCAAGGGGGGCCCAAGCCACCAAGGACTAATACAGAAAGACAATCTTTCACGCCTATTCCAATTTCTTACAAGGAGTTGTATGCTAAATTATTGTAAGAACGATTGATATCCCCCGTCTTTCTCACATCGTTGCAACCGCCATACCCAAAATGGTACGATCCTTCTGCACATTGTGAATTCCATGCTGGAATCCCTGGTCATACAATCGAAAATTGTCCAGCTCTCAAAAGAAGGGTTCAGAGCTTGATTAATCAAAATATCCTTCAATTCAACACACTAGAGGGGCCAAATGTCGCTAATAACCCTCTACCAACACATAAAAAACCAAAGGTTAACGCTGTGATGAGAGGTGGTGAGTTTAAGATTAAGACACGACTATCTGAAGTGCAATCATCGTTAAAGTGGGTTTGGAAGAAACTGGCAGAAAGAGGATTGGTGAGTTCTAACCGTGGAGCTGTTATGACTAGTAAGGGTGATTTCTGTGAATTTCACGATGATGTGGGTCATGAGATTCAACATTGTGATGAGTTCAGAAAGATTGTCCAGAAACTGATGGACAATAAAGAAATAGAGTTCTTCGAAAAGAGTCAAGAAGTTAGGGATTTTTTTACTGTGGATGGACAATCGTCCAAAAAGAGTGATGAAGCCAGACGACCTTTTGTGATTAATTGGCCTAGAATGCACGAAAAGGAATTAGAGAAGCCTCTACCACGATTGGTGATTGAGACTCCTTCTCCTTTCCCATACAAGAGTAATCAACAAGTGCCATGGATTTATGGTTGTAACATGACTGTTATAGGAAAAGAGGATTCTGAAATTGCGGCTGCAGGAATTAGTGGAGTTGGGAACTTCACTCGAAGTGGAAGATGTTACTCTCCTGAAATAGCAAAATCGATAGAGATAAGAGATGTTGAGCAAAAGGGCAAGTTCCCACTGATTGAAAAAAAATAGAAATTAATGAACCTGTAACAGAGGAAGAAGCACGTGAATTCCTGAAGTTCATCAAGCATAGTGAATACAGTGTGGTTGAACAATTACACAAAGAACCAGGTCGTATATCTGTGTTATCTTTGTTGCTGAGTTCAGAGCCCCACAGAAATGCTTTCCTAAAAGTGTTGAACCAAACATTTGTCCCAAATGATGTTTCAGTGGATAAGTTGGATAGATTGGTAAATAATCTGTATGCCGACAATTTCATCTCTTTTAGCGAGGATGAAATCCCTCTCGAAGGTACGGGGTCTGTCAAAGCATTGCACATAACTACCTATTGCAATAGACATATACTACCTCATGTTCTGGTCGACAATGGATCTGCTTTGAATGTCATGCCCATGACCACATTAAATAGGCTTCCAGTGGATAAGGCTCACCTGAGACCCTGTCATACAACCGTAAGGGCATTTGACGGAACCAGGAGAGAAGTCGTGGGGAAGATTGACATCCCACTTCTGATTGGTCCAGCTACGTATAACGTAGAATTTATTGTTATGGACATCACACCTGCTTATAATTGTCTATTGGGACGACCCTTGATTCACGCGGCCGGAGCAGTACCTTCAACGCTTCACCAGAAAGTTAAGTTTGCAATTGACGGGCGCCTTGTAAGCGTTAGCGCTGAAGACGATATCATTGCGTCTGCATCAACGTAAGCTCCATACATTGATGTGGATAAAAATGCAGTTGAGTGTACATTTCGATCACTCGAATTCGTGAATGCTACTTTTGTTGCTGAGGGAAATAAGATCCCAAAACCCAAACTCTCAAAGAATACTATGATGGGAATACGACTCACTATTGGGAAAGGAGCCAAACCAGGAAAAGGACTTGGGAAATATTTGCAAGGGGTGCATACGGCGATACAACCATTTCTGAAATATGATCGGAGCGGTGTTGGATTCCAACCAAATCCACGTCAAAAGATGAAGCAAATCATGAAAATAAGAGCAAAGAGAAGGGCCAGACTCATTGGCCAGAATATCGAAGGGGAATTAATGGTATTTCCCCATATTTCTGAAACCTTTGTGTCCGGGGGACACATTCATTCTGAAAAGGAAATTCTAGTGGTACCTCCAGAGAGGTTCGAAGAACTGAGCATAAATGCTATAGGGGAAGAGGAAGAAATCGCAGAAAATCGGTCAAAAATTCGCCTGTGTCCTCTGGGTTGTGTCTTGGATAACTGGACCGCTGTTGAACTCCCCATTGTTTTTAAATCTTTATCAGAGTAATGCTCGAAACTTGCCCCGCTACTTAAGCCCGAAAGTAGTGGGGATTTATTGTAAGGGACCCCATTTAGGCATCAGTTTATTAATTCAATAAATGAATGCATTTTCCCTTTCAATCTGGTCTCATTGTTTGTACATTCTTTTCTTTTGTTCACTTGTCCCATTTCATTAAAACATTCTACACTTCCCTTTCTTGTGCCTTGTATATATATATATATATTTCCTCTTACACATTTGCAGGCCTTTAGATATCAATTGCACGAATGACATTGCTTCGAGCTCAAAAGTCAACTTTGAACAGACTATATGCTTAGAAGAGTATGAGTCTGACGACAACTATGAGGAACATGAATTTTCTCCTGATCTACTTAGACTAATTGAGCATGAGAATAAACAAATTCTTCCTCACCAAGAACCAATGGACACAGTGAACTTGGGAACTCAGGACGACAAGAGAGAGATAAAGATCGGTACTTTCATATCTTCAGATACAAGAGACAAACTCATCTCCCTACTTCAAGAATTCAAGGATGTGTTTGCCTGGACCTACCAGGATATGCCCGGATTAAATACAGATATTGTAACACACGAACTTCCGTTGAAGCCAGAATACAAGCCTGTACAACAAAAGCTTAGAAGAATGAAGCCAGATATGTTACTTCAGATACGAGAGGAAGTAAAGAAACAATATGATGCTGGATTTTTGCAAGTGGCTAAATATCCAGAATGGGTAGCTAACGTTGTTCCGGTACCAAAGAAAAATGGAAAGGTGCGAATGTGTGTTGACTACCGAGATCTTAATCGTGCTAGTCCTAAGGATAATTTTCCTCTACCACATATAGACACGTTGGTAGACAATACGGCAAGACACCACTTGTTCTCATTTATGGATGGCTTCTCCGGCTATAATCAAATCAAAATGTATCCCGACGACATGGAGAAAACTACGTTTGTAACAGAATGGGGCACATTTTGCTACAAAGTGATGCCTTTCGGTTTGAAAAATGCAGGGGCAACATATCAAAGGGCCATGGTGACATTGTTCCATGACATGATGCATAAAGAAATAGAAGTTTATGTGGATGATATGATCGCCAAGTCTCGAACAGAAGAAGAACACATCACAAATCTTAGAAAACTCTTTGAACGTTTGAGGAAATTTCAATTGAAGCTAAATCCGGCAAAATGCACCTTCGGAGTTGCTTCAGGCAAATTGTTGGGTTTTATTGTTAGCAAGCGAGGTATTGAGGTAGATCCTGATAAAATCAAGGCTATCCAAGAACTTCCACCTCCACGAACTCAAAAGGAAATTTGAGGCTTCTTAGGTCGTTTAAATTATATTTCTCGGTTCATCTCTCAATTAACCGATAAATGTGATCCCATTTTCTGACTCTTAAGGAAGCATAATACAGACGTATGGGACTCAGCATGTCAAGAGGCCTTTGATAAAATTAAGCAATATTTGTCAAAACCTCTTGTATTAGTTCCTCCTGTATCAAGCAAGCCTTTGATTTTGTATCTAGCTGTATTTGAAAACTTTATGGGTTGTGTATTGGGCCAACACGATGAAACTGGGAGAAAAGAGCGAGCAAACTACTACCTCAGCAAAAAATTTACCGATTGTGAATCGAGATACTCTTCTATCGAGAAATTATGTTGCGCATTAGTCTGGACGGCTCGCAGGCTTCGTCAATACATGCTATACCACACAACTTGGTTGATTGCAAAACTAGATCCAATAAAATACATGATGGGATCGCCATGCTTATCAGGAAGGATGGCTCGATGGCAAATTTTACTTTCTGAATATGATATTGAGTATGTAAATCGGAAAGCCATCAAAGGTAGCGCCATTGTAGACTTTTTAGCTAGTCGTGCTTCTTCTAAGTATGAACCTTTGAGTTTTGAGTTTCCTGACAAAGACCTAATGTGCTTAACTGCTAGTGAAGAGGAACCAACTGGTAGGAAACCTTGGAAAATGAATTTTGACGGAGCTTCAAACGCATTTGGGCATGGAATTGGGGCAGTTTTAGTGTCTCCCAAAGGGAATCATTACCCGTTTATGGGTCGACTGAATTTTGAGTGTACCAACAATATGGCGGAATATGAAGCGTGTATAATGGGACTTCGTGCGGCAATCCAACGAAAAATTAAAATCTTAAAAGCATACGGCGATTCGTCGTTAGTGGTTTATCTACTTCGCGGAGACTGGGAAACTAAAGATGCAAAATTGATTGAGTACCGAAAACTCGTCCTTGAATTAATAAAAGAGTTCGAGAAGATATCTTTCCATTACCTTCCCCGAGAAGATAACCAAATGGCTGATGCATTGGCAACTTTGGCTTCTATGTTTAAAGCAAATAAAGAAGATGATATAATGCCTATACAAATGAGTATTTATGATTCACCTGCTAGTTGTTATACCATCGAAGATGGGGTAGATGATCACCCTTGGTATTACGATATTCTACAATATATCAAGTATCAAAAATATCCTAAGGGGGCAAATGATGTGAATAAAAGAACAATTCGAAGAATGGCTGCAGGGTACGTCCTTGACGGAGAAATTCTATACAAAAAAGGGAGCGACCAAACGCTGCTCAGATGTGTAGAAAATCATGAGACAAAAAAGATTATTGAGGAAGTTCATGAGGGAATTTGCGGAATTCATGCAAATGGCCTTAGTATGTCTAGGCAGATTATGAGGTTGGGTTATTACTGGCTGTCTATGGTAGAAGATTGCGTCAACTTTGCTCAGAGATGCCATAAATGTCAGATTTATGGAGATAAAATTCATGCGGCATCTTCACCTCTTCATGTTATAACGGCTCCGTGGCCATTTGCAGCGTGGGGCATGGATGTGATCGGACCGATTACGCCAAAAGCACCAAATGGACATCGTTTCATTTTTGTGATGATTGATTATTTTACCAAGTGGGTGGAAGCTGCTTCGTATGCCAATGTAACCAGGTCGACAGTATGCAAGTTCCTAAAAAAGGAAATAATTTGTCGATATGGTCTACCAGACAGAATTATCTCTGACAATGCTTTAAATTTGAACAACCAAATGATGAAGGAAGTGTGTGAGCAGTTTAAGATAAAGCATCATAAATCAGCACCTTATCGCCCAAAAATGAATGGGGCCGTAGAAGCAGCCAATAAAAATATCAAGCGGATTGTGGAGAAAATGGCAATAACATATAAGGACTGGCATGAGAAATTACCTTTTGCATTGCTAGCGTATCGTACATCAGTGCGAACATCTACGGGGGCAACTCCATATTCTTTAGTTTACGGAATGGAGGCAGTATTACCAATTGAGGTTGAGATTTCATCTCTTCGAGTCTTAATGGAACTTAAGTTGGACGAAGCTGGATGGATTCGAGTTAGATATGACCAGTTGAATATGATAGAAGAAAAAAGATTGAAAGCAATTTGTCATGGGCAGATGTACCAAAAGCGAATGATTCGAGCTCACGATAAGAAAGTCCGACCAAGAACATTTCGAAAAGGGGATTTGGTTCTAAAAAAGAGGTTGCCTACGCAGAGGGATTTTCGAGGAAAATGGATGCCAAATTGGGAAGGGCCGTTTGTTGTGAAAAAAGCTTTTTCTGGTGGGGCATTAATCTTAACTGAGATGGATGGGAACGAATTATCCAATCCTGTGAATTCTGACTCGGTGAAGAGATATTATGCTTGAATTCATGACATACCAAGAGGTGAAAACCCGAAAGGGCCCTGTTGGTAAAAAAAAGGTAAGAAAGAAAGAAAGGCCAAGAGGTGAAAACCCGAAAGGGCCCTGTTGGTAAAAAAAAGCCAAGAGGTAAAAACCCGAAAGGGCGTTTAAGAATCAATAGAAGATTCAAGGGTCAGAAGCTTAAGAATAGTCCAAGTATGATCAAGGGAAAATCTACATGCCTTCAGATGTGGTCCAAGAACTCAAACTTTACTGGGAAAAGGTCATATTCAAAGAGATCCTTGAGCGAAGTAGCAATTGAGTCCTCGCAATTGATATTTAGGGGCATTTTCTTTTTTCTTTTTCCACCATCTTTCTTTTGTTTTTGTTTCCCTTTGACCATTTGTTGTCTTAGACGTTTGATTATCATCTGTCAAGGCTCAGACCATTTTCGTTCAATAATATATATATATATATATATATATATATATATATATTTGCTACCTTGCATTTCCTTGTACTTGTCATTTGGACATTTGTGCATCCTTTTAATTGGTAATCTCGTTGCTCTACCTAAGGGGGTTTACAATATATTTTGATGTTCGATGTATTACTCGAAAAAAGATTTTATAGCATAATAAGGCTAGAAAATGCTCACGAACACTATTCTTGGATAAATGGAAAGGAACGAATTCAAGAGGCACGATACGAGGCAGACAGAAAAAGTACAAGGACTTTGACCTCAACGAAAATAAATTCAGAACTTAAAATATATACAATTTTCGTACATTTAGAATAGTGGAGCATTTTGCATGTAAGATAAATACATTAGAAGCACGTGCATTTTTCTATCAAGACAGGTTGACAGGAATGTCATTAATCGCCTTCAAGATGAAGTGCCACCAATCGCCTTCAAGATGAAGTGCCACCAATCGCCTTCAAGATGAAGTGTCATCAATTGACTTCAAAATGAAATGCCATCAATTGATTTCAAAATGAAGTACCTTCAAGATGAGGTGCCACCAATCGCCTTCAAGATGAAGTGCCATCAATTGACTTCAAAATGAAGTGCCATCAATTGACTTCAAAATGAAGTACCTTCAAGATAAGGTGCCACCAATCGCCTTCAAGATGAAGTGCTACCAATCGCCTTCAGGATGAAGTGTCATCAATGACCTTCAAAATGAAATGCCGATGTATGCTTCCAAGAAGGAATGCTGTTAATCGCCTCCAAGAGGGAGTTCCATGATTCGCCTCCAAAAGAGAATGACATTATCACTGGAAAAATTGTTGTTTCTGGTCTTTGCTTCATTCCTCTCATTCGAGCAAAGAGGGGCAGCTGTACACACCAATTTTTTTAGGGCCTAACATACGGTCCAACAGGCTTAATAAAATAAAAAAAACAAGGAAAAATTATGGAGCATTATAATAACTTGTTAGACTTATTTTAATTTTGATATAACTTAAATTTAATTTTCAATGACTAATTTGTAAAAATTTGTAAAGTAAAATTTAAAGAAATAAATTTTTCAAAAATTCGATTTAATATTGTTAAAATGTTTTGAAAAAGTTTGACTTTGTATCCATATCGAACTATATTTTAAAAGTCAATAAATGGCCAAAACATGAATTTTTAGAGAAAAGTTTCGAAATCTTCTTTAAGGTTTCGAAATCTTTCTGGGTAGAATGCCACTATTTTCGAAACTTTGGCCCTGTAACGGCTAGTTTTTACAAATCCTTTCTTAAGGTTTCGAAACCTCTGGTAAAGGTTTCGAAACCTCTGTTCAGGTGAGAATTTAATGTTTGGTTTTAATAGCTTCCAACGGCTCTAAACTACCTCCAAAGTCTCCCAACGGTTAGAAAAGATCAAGAGCATATAAAAGGGGTCTCCAAACAGTAATGAAAAAACAAGAAAGTCGATCCAAATTTCCAAGCAATCAAATTCCAACTTGTACTCAATTTTTCCCATCTTTCTTGTAAACACTACAGAGTTCTTCATTATATTTTATTTTCCTAGTGTTTCTTTGGTGTGTGAGAAAGCTTAAACTTTGCAAACACATTTCTAGTGAGGATTTCCTAGTTCACTTATTTGTATTTGTTTTGGGGAAAGGATTCAATAGACTTTGGCGTATAAGTCTATTGAATTGTGTAAGGTTACTCCTTATCCTTGAAGGAAAGACAAATTAGTGGATTTGTGGAAAATCCTTAGTGTGGTCACTAAGGTAGTGAATGTAGACTCCAATTAAGGGAGTTGAACCACTCTAAATCTCCTTGCATTTTCTACCTTTAGAATTAGTGTCCACCATTCTTTCAAAAATCCAATTCACCCACCTCTTGGTTTTTAATCGATTGATTGACACTCACATCACAACTTTCTGTTGATTTTCATTCTCAAGATTGCTTGAAGTGCATATGTGTTCTATATTTGGAAGGAGATGAACTTTTGACATTTTAGGGCTGCATATTAGGACACTGAAATTATTTTTGACCGAATTAAGAAAAATTTACATATTAGAATCTTAGGGATGGCCATAGGTCGGGTTTTTGGTCGATCCACACCCAACTCGAAAATTTAACACCTCCATCCAAACCCGACTTAACCTAATATTTTATGATGTTCCCCCGACCTGAACTCGAATTCTAGAGCAAAAACCTGGACCTGAAGCCGAACCTGACCCGACATAAATGAATAATTATCAATTTTTATTATTATTCGATAAATAGGGAGCTAATTAAAAAAAATACAAATAGAGATGGAGCATTATAATAATTATTCTATTTTATTAGACAAAATAGTAGAGATGGGCACGGGTCGGGTCGGGCCGGGTTTTTGGCCCACCCGAACCCGACCCGAAAATATTAACCCTAAACCCGAACCCGACCCGACTATATCTTTTAAAAAACCCGACCCGACCCGAAAATAAATACCTTAAACCCGACTCTGACCCGACCCGACCCGACCTATATAAAAAAATTAATTTTAGGGACTAAATTGTAAAAAAAATAATTTTAAGAGACTTAATTGTAAAAAATAATAAATTTAAGGATTAAATTGTAAATAAAAAAATCAATTTTAAGGACCTAATTATAAAAAATATATATAAAAATGGGTATTATTACAAATATCCCTAAAAAATTTAGGGGAAAATTACACTATTAGTCCCGGGTCGGGTCGGGTAGGATTTTTTCACCCTAAAACCCGAACCCGACCCGACCCGACCTCACCCTACACAAAAACCCGACCCGACCCGAACCCGATTTTTTCATAAAAATACTCGACCCGATCGGGCCGGGTCGGGTCGGAACCCGTCGGGTCCGGGTTCCGTGCCCATCCCTGCAAAATAGGGAGATAATTAAAATATATATATATAAAGAGAGGGACATTGTAGCAATTATACCTAAATATTTAGAATAAAATTAAACTATTATTTCGGGCTAGGTCGGGTCGGGTATGATATTTTCACCTTAAACCCAAACCCGACCTCATCCCCAAAAATCGGACATGATCCCGACCCAAATCTATTTTTTTTAAACCCGGCCCTATAAAATTGAGTCGGGTCAAAACTCATCGAGTATAGGTTAAATGGCAACCCTTAGATTAAATTACTCAGGAAAGTTGTAAATAGGATTGATAATGTTAATACCCAACTTTGTATAACATGGTTGGTCTACCTAAATTGCACGGCCTGTACGAACAAAGCATCTCCCGGAATTCTCTTGTGTGGACTATAATACGTTAGGGAAGGTTCATTACAGTTTCTCTTAAACACATATTCTTACACGTTTTTAAACCATGATTAGTTTATTTTTTATATTTTATCGTTTTTCAAGTATAACATAATATCTGATCTTAATTATTTATGTACTTACAGATTAAATTATTCGTACTCGAATAATATAAAATTTTTGCTGAAGAAAGCATCAAGTGTTCTGTAATTGAAGCAATATTCGGGTAAAATTATTTGACATGGATATAAGGTGACAAAATTGTGGAATTTGAGCCATATTTTTTAACCATATTAGAAATTAAAATAGACAAATAATCACAAAAAAATAAAATTGTAGCAAAAAACAATAAATTACAATAAATTAAATTAAAAAAACTAGAAAACGAAACATTAGATCAACAAAATATGTCTAGTGGGCTCCAAAAGAGGAATAAAGATGAAACACTAGAGAAATAGAAGCAGAGAGCAAGACTTTTTGTCTCTATCCACCTACACGCTTTAGGATTGAAGTAGGAGTGGTGAACAGAATCAACAATCTTTTAGGGTTTTTCACAAAATAGATCTGATTGCATCGGCAAACAAACCACACAAGAGGATCAAACTACTGAATACCACCAACAAAACATAAATCAGAGCTGAGCGTTGTGAAAAAGTTATCCACAAACACAAACCTACCACAACGATAGATGATAACGTGCCAAAAAGTAAAAGCGTGCCACAAGATAGAGGAAGTGCATGCCACAAAGCAGAGAAAAAACGTGCCACAAAAACAGATAAAAAATAAAAAAAAATATTAGAGAAGACAAAAACTAAACATATAAAAATAAAGAATGATAAAATATCGACTATTGACGACTAACACTAAAACTAACATTACTGTCGATCAAACAAAAAAAAAAAACAAGTGGCTCCCAAAAGAAAAAGACGAACCGCACTTGGGAGAAACCCTACCCTAGCAGTATTTATTTTTAAAAGAGTTTGAAATTTGGGTATAAAAATATTATTATATATACGAGATAGGGTCTACTTAAATAGTATGTAAAACTCATAGTTTTACATTTTTTAAATTGTTAGATGAGTGAAATGGATGGTTGAAATTAGTTCTTTATTTTTTTTTCAAGTGATATTCTTCACATAACCAATTGTTAATCTTAATCATCCATTTCATTCATCCAACGATCCAAAACAGTGTAAAAGTTCAAAACTTTTACATTGTTTTGGATCGTTGGATGAATAACTTTTATGTTGTACAATTAGATCTTATCTTTATATATATATATATATATAATTAAAACTATCCAACATTATTATTATTATTATTATTATTATTATTATTATTATTATTATTATTATCTTTTCTAGATAGTTGAGGAAATTTCTGCCTAACTTGAACGGTCACTTTCCTTGTTATTGGACAAGTGTAAAGCTTTAGTTATCATGTGGAACCAATTATTTTTAAACAATTTGGATGTTCCATTATCATTAAATTAATCTTGGTTCTCAAAGTATAAACTGTGCAATTTCTATAATAAACTATAAAAAAAAAAATCTACAACGTGCGACGAACACCGCTAAATATTATTAATGTTGAACACCGTTGAACAACATTAAATTAATTAATAAAAATTTAAAATTTTAAGGACGCATCATACAATTAATAATTATTTTAAAATTTTAATTTAATTATTTTTTATATATATTAAAATTTTATTTTTTTAATAAGGGTAAACTATATATTTAGTACCTCACCTATTTCCGTATTTCTATTGAACCCTCATTATTTAAATATTATTTCAATTTAACGCTATTCTTTATAAAAATAATTTAACCCTCAACCTAAAACCCTAAACTATTAAACCTTAAACCCTTAAACTCTTAAACCTATACCCTAAAACATATACCCTTAAAAATAATTTTATTTAATAAAATAATTGATTTCAGTTCATCATCGATAATGGTGGCATTGACACCGAAGACGATTACCCTTATACAGCTCGTGACAGAAGATGTGACACCAATAGGGTTTGTATTTGATTTCAGTTCATCATCGATAATAATAGAATCTTATTTGTTTTCCTTCCTTGACTTTGGTATTTTATGGTCTGCAGAAAAATGCAAAGGTTGTTTCAATTAATTCTTATGAAGATGTTCCAGCAAATAATGAGGAAGCATTGAAAAAGGAAGCTTCAAATCAACCAATTAGTGTTGCCATTGAAGCGGGAGGCAGGGCTTTCCAGTTATATCAATCAGTAAGATTCTGCATCCAATAAAATTACTGGTTTTTGCAAGACCATAAGTTTGATTAATGGTGATCCTTGGATAACATATGACTATTATTTATGGAATGTAAGATTCGTGGAGTTGATGTTGCACTTTGTTGTCAAATTGTCCGTTCTTTAGTTATAACTTTGTTCAGAATTCAACATAATCCTTTGTTAAATTTTGAAGCAACGATGTTTTCTTAAAATTTGAGTTAGAATAATGTTTTGTCCACTGTTTTACTTTTAAGGGTATATGTTTATGATATAGGTTTAAGATTAAGAGTTTAAGAGTTTAAGGTTTAATAGTTTAGGGTTTTATGTTGAGGGTTAAATTATTTTTTGTTAAAGAATAAAGTCAAATTGAAATAATATTTAAATAATGAAGGTTCAATAGAAATACGGAAATACGTGAGGTACTAAATATATAGTTTAGCCTTATTAAAAAAATAAAATTTTAATATATATATAAAAAAAATTTAATTGAATTTTTTAAAGTAACTACTAATTATTTGATTGGTCCTTGAAATTTTAAATCTTTATTAATTTATTTAATGGTGTTCAGCAGTGTTTAGCATTAGTGGTGTTCAGCGGTGTTCGTCGCACGTGGTAGACTCAACCTAAACTATATATAATATTACGAGAATGAAACTACCTCGATCTGTTGGTCAGAAGCTAGACACGAAGCTGCTACATTCGTATGAAAAGGGATGTATATGAAGCAGAGAAGGGGAAAATATTTTGTGTACGAACGGTGGAAAATTTATTTTCTATACACGCCTAATTTTTAAGATTTAGTGTTTAGGATTTTAATGTTTGTGATCAGTTTTAAGTTTTAAGAATATATTTTATGGTTAAAAGTTTAGAGTGTAGTGTTTAGAATTTGAATGTTAGGGTATAGAGCTCATAAAATGTGATTGCTCTAGAAGCCCGTTTGTAGAAGAAAAAAATCACTGGCGATACATCAAATAATTACCCTTATAGTTAATTTGACTCAAATGATTCGAAATATATCTAGAGCATAACTAAATTTTTTTGACACAAATACAACAATCAAACAAAAACCACAAATAACCAGAAAACAACTGAATTTAAATAAGAGGATTTAAAGTTTTAAAGAGTTAACTTATCATTAAATTATTATTTCGTCCACATTTATGCAATAATTTTTTTTAATAAAAGGGATAATGAATATGCTATTTTGGGATTAGAGAATTACCTTATCGTTAAAGCATCATTTGGTCCACATTTATGTAATAAGATCTCATTTGTTATGTGCCATGAACAAAAGAAATGATTGAAGGAAGATAATGGACCGTTAAAAATTCATGGGATAGTATTGTTAATCGTTTGGGCTTTGGAAGTTCATAGCTTTCCAAACTTGTTCATGTCGAAATTAATATCAATCAGGCACCCCTCCTTGACTGAAGACCAAGTCCATACAAAGGGATGGCAACAGGGCGAGTTTTTGGCTGTTCCGAACTCGTTCCGAAAATTTAAAGTTTTGACTTATTTAAATTTAATAAAAATTTAAATAAATTCGACCCGCTCCGAAAAAAATTGATAAAAATATTAAATATAATATATAAAAATTTAATAAATATAAACATATATCTATAAATAAACTGGGGCGAAGAATTTCTACCCTAAACCCGAACCCGACATGACTTGACTCAAGCTTCTTAAAAACCCAACCTGGCCTGAAAACTAAAAAATAAAATCCAACTCAACCGAATCGAATTGGGTCGGAACTCACCAAATTCGGGTTTTTTTTTTTTTTGCCATCCTTGGGACTCACCATACTACCTCTGAATTAGGTTGTGGGTATATGTAACTTTTGGTAGCCACCCTTTGCATTCATATGCAATGTGGTACCTACTTTTTTAGTGCAATTAAGTACCTAAATTTTTAACAGTGTCATTAAGTATCCAGCTCTTTAAATGGTGTAATTAGGTACCTAACTTATTCTAAATCACATGTGTTCGTATTTGGAATTTCAATGTGTAACTTTTGAATATATAACACATACTATTCTTTCGACTAAATGGTGTTAAAATTATAAGTATGAACTAATCAGAATTGAACATGTGTAATTAAAAAAAATTAGGTACCTAATTTGCACACAAAAAAACTTAGACAACTAATTGCACCAAAAAGTTAGACATCCAATTGAACCAATTAAAAATGTTGGATATCGTATTACACAAGAAAAATAAATAAATAAATAAATAACATATAAATATCAAATTTAGATACCAAAGCTTGTATTTACGCTTAGATTTTCGCGGAAGTATAATAATTAGGTCCATCAATGGCCAACAAAACTAGTCCAAACTGCCCGTCAATGTTAGGTGTGTGTAAAATCGTGTTTAGTTAACCGTTAGCAAATTATTTTGATTAACTGATAAATTTATATTATTCACTTTTTGATTTTAAAGTGTATCAATTAGACTAGATAATTGATTGATCGGTTAATTAAAATATTTAATTCAAATAATGATTTTTTTTCACCGTTTATTAAAATATAAATGTAATAATTAACAATTATGGTAAAAGTGTTAAGGTGACTAAAAGGACAAAAAAATGAGAATTCACACTTTCTAATAATCGAACTCATGACCAAAAGTTTTCAAAAAATTAGAGGGAGCCAGAATCACTAAATTATAAGATATTATAATGCATACAAATTGTAAAAATTGTAGATAATCGGTCGGACTTATTAATCGATTTCCCCCAGCATTGAATCGTAATCGAACTGATATAACTTTTATAATTTTTTTTTACCAAAACTGAATTGATTGGTTTGAATAATCGAATTTTATAATAATTTTTAGGTTCGGAACTCAATACTGAACGGGACTTAAATGTTTTAAGCCTAAAAATGAAGGTGCAAAACTTTCAATGAGTGCTTTGCTGGTGACAGTGATTTCTTTTTGACTCTGTTGTGCACAAATTCAATATAGGCAAGAATCTAGCACTGCCTTAGCTTTCCTCATTTTGCCTGCACCTCCCCTCATCATGCATGCCGTTGAAACATAACGGGCTGCATAAGAAGAGTAATTCATTAATATTGAAAAATAAGAACACATGAGGATTATAATCTAGCACCACTAGTGAGTTATTTGATGCCATAGATACTTGATTACAAAGGAAATATTTGATTCTATGTTCTAATCCTTACTCAAAGTAATTATTTATACGGATAGATATTTAATTACAAAAGAATTATAGTCAAACTGAATTTCCTACCTTAAAGCAAAGTGTAATTGTAGAAGTACACTTACGGACACTAACAATACGAAATTTTGGTCACAAGAGTAGAAATCGCCTGGCTCTTTTCGGTGTCACAATTTATGCCCTATCATTAAAATTTTAAGTTTAGGGTTTATGATGATATGATCAATGTTGAAGGGTTAAGAATTATGATTTAGAATATTGAGTGTAGGTTGTATTTTTTAAGGTGTAGGGTTTAAATTTTATCATGAGATTTATGATTTGATATTTTAGAATCGAGACACAAAAAAATCACATCTTCTAAAACCGGACCTTCAATTGAAAACACTCTTAGGGCGCGTTTGGTTCACATAATGTAAGATTATTCTTGGGAATAAGGTTCCCGGAATGTAACATTACCTGAAATATTATTGGGAATGTTAGATTACCTTGTTTGATTTATTTGGTAGGAATGTAAGATTACATTGTTTAGTTGAGGGAATATAAGATTATTTGGAAGTAAATTTTACTATATTGTTCTTGTGATATATTTTTTTAACAAGTTAAACTTTCAATATTAATTTAGAAATATTTGCTTAAAGATTCATACAATTATACTTAACATATTACTAATATAATTAGTGTAAACAATATGAAATATATATTTTTATTAATGTTAAAATTCTTATAACTAAATTCAAATAAATATATTGTCCTTGTGATATATTTTTTTAACAAGTTAAACTTTCAATATTAATTTAGAAATATTTGCTTAAAGATTCATACAATTATACTTAACATATTACTAATATAATTAGTGTAAACAATATGAAATATATATTTTTATTAATGTTAAAATTCTTATAACTAAATTCAAATAAATAAATATTTAGTGGGTAACAACGTTTAAATATTAAACTAATATAAAATATTTTTAAATAAATATACTCCTCAAATATTAAAGCACGATTGAAATAATAAAATGAATAATAAATTTGCATAAAGTCAAGAAAAATGATAAATAGGAGATAATGATCGATCAAGAAACACTAAGTTATGAAGATTTCTACGAAAATAGCACATAAAACCTATAAACTCAAAGTTCTCCTTGTAATATGCTATGTGTCTATTTTATTTTCTTAGCAAAATTTTATATAAAGTTTAAAGAATATGTAGACATTTTATAAAAAACTTTCATAGCCATGATTTTTTTTATTTTTATTTGAATATTAAAGTATTTTTTAAATATGCGTAAAATCATTTAAATATTAAATTAATATGAAATAAAATTATTTAATAAATTTACGTTATTTAAATATGCCGCAAAGGATCCAAATTAAGAAAACTCATTACTTCAAGGGTAATTTTGTCTAAAATGATATAAATTGACAAATGCCTAACGAAAGGGTGGGAATCACATTTCCATAATGTTGACAAAAAAGTGATACTGTTAGTATCTTTTTCGGGTCGGTGATAATGAAGACAAATCAAACATGGTAATAATTTTTTCCGTGAACCAAACTCCCGACTTAAGGGAAAATGTAAGAACAGTGATAGGGGTCGCCGTTAGCTGGCCAGTGCCAACTGCCAAGTGCCAAGTGCCAAGCCACCGCCCACAGGCCACGGCCATCGATTTTCAAATCTACCCTAAGCCTTGAAAGACCTAGTCTTTTCAAATAAGTATGAATATTCAAATACTGGGAAAATTTTGGCTTGAACCAAACGGTTTCCAGATGGTCACATTTTGTAGGTATTGACTTGCTTTTCAATACAAATCTTCAAGGGCTTCAACACGTTTCTCATGTTCATTGCTTTGAAACAGTTACCTAATCTTTTCTCATTTCCCCCTTTTAACTTTTTTATCCTTTGAATGATTCCATTCCATGGTAATTTATTAGCCTTATGATTGAAATTCATAGAAAGCAAAAGTTTGGTTAAATTGTTCTGTTAGTCCTTGTACTACACTAAGTTGTGGATTTAATCTTTATACTGTAATTTTGTTACTAGTCATTGTATGAGCCATAAGTCACAAATTTAGTTATTATTCTCCCATTTGATCATTTTAAGTATTGCAATTTTGTAGCACTATTCTTGTATTGTGTGTAAGTTTCAGATTTAGTTTTTATTCTCCGATTTGATTGTTTTAAGTCCCAGTAAATTCTTCATTATATCACTATATTATTTTGATCAGGATTAAATTTTCAAAATTCAAAAACGTATTAGGATTAAAATCGACCAAATTAAATATAAGGATTAAATCCATAACTTGTACATAATATAGGGACTAGTGGCAAAATATGTCCAAAAGTCTCATCTTTATCCAATTCCACTCTGCATGGATTTTTGGAATCTTTTTTAAATTACACTTAACTACTTTTATAAGCCTTTGTGTTTCGACGAGACATCTTGCCACTTAAATTATAATAAATCAAAATAAATTTGGAAAATAATTCACATTTAAATTACACTTAACTATTTTTTTAATTATATATATTTATTTAATCACCGGTACACAACTCATTGGTTGATTAGTTCGGACTAAATACTTCAGAGGCTCATTATGGGCAAGATCCTCCTAAACCCAATTGTTTCATTCACAACGCACTGATTTGAACTTCTGAGTTCTGGCCATGCTTAAGGAATCTAATACTTCATCCTACTAGACTATATGGTTGTTAGTTGTAATTATATTTTTTAATTAAACAAAGATATTACATTTTTATATCGAAATTTGAACTCATACAATATGAGACAATGCACACACATTACAGATAAAATGATTTAAACTCGAATCTCCTTAAATAAATATCATTTATTTTTTTACTGTAATTATTTCTTAGATTCTCTTTATAATTATATTTTAATCCGACCATAAACTGGATTAAAAAATAATAAATTTATAGAAGAATAAAATGTTTTAATACAGTAAAGATAAAATGGGAAACGGTAAAGTTTAGGGGTAAAATGATTACGTGTCGTGTAAAAACAAAGGGAACAGTTGGATTCAAAACTTGAAAGGGAGAGAAAGCTGAAAGTGGGGACCACCCTGTGTTTGAACGGTCAAAAAGAGAGACCCCACCTACTGTTGAAAACCGAGAAAGAAAGAAAAATAATAAAATCCTTTTGACTGTCATCAACGCCTCCCTCACCAACCAAAAAAACAAAAGAAAAAAAAAACCCAGCAAAGCTCTCAAAGCCACACCTTCTCTCTTTTTATTTTCCCATCTGGAAAACAGATCTTCCATTCGTCGATCTTTCTCCGTCACAGATCCGTTTTAAGATCCGGAATCCGTGCCCGCATTTTCCCGTTATGATTCAGCCTCGCGTACCTGTTGTTTTTCCTCCGATTTCTTGACCCGGCCGGTAATTATTTTCATCCACGCTCTCTGTTTTTTCCTTCCGTTGGTTGTGAATCTAATGGTTTCCGTGTTTGGCTGTTAGATTAGATCGTTTTTTCGTTACTTTTGTTTAATTCTTGCTTGATCTTAGATCCTTATTTCATTCTAGGGCTGGCTGCATATATTTTCATCATTTTTTTCACGAGGAATTACAGGAAAGGAAACACCTCTTATTCGGTTAATTTCATGTGTAAAGTAACGTATAACGAGCTTTAACACGCTAAAGGCTAAAGTTAATGCGTGGAGGAAGAACAACGTTCTATGCTTTACATAATTTTATGCAATATTCGTAGTTAAAATATGTGCGCGTGTGTGAAATTCATATTGATTTTTTTCTTCAAAGGATTAGAGATTTCATTTTTTATGTTATTTGAATCTTAGATATGTTGCCGATTTATGTTAGGATGAACCATTGACATTTATTTAACGTGTTTTTCACAGGTAACTCGTTGGGTTTTATTTTGGCTGATTTAAAGAGCTTAATATTCGACAGAGGATCTTGAGATTCTCGTTTTTGCTTTTGCTTTGGTCAAATGACTTCTATTGGTATGGTTCCTGCTTCTGGATCAAGAGAATCTAGTGGAAATGCAGCTGGTGTTGATAGATTACCGGATGAATTGAATGATATGAAAATCAGGGATGACAAGGTATGTTGATTTGTTTTCATACTTTGCTTTGCTTCGCTTCAATTCGATAATTGGTTATTGGTCTTCTGGATCGGTTTTGAAAAAGCTATTACTATGTTGTAGGAAGTGGAAGCAGCTATAGTTGATGGTAATGGAACTGAGACAGGGCATATAATCGTCACCACTATTGGGGGTAAAAATGGCCAACCCAAGCAGGTTAATTTTCTATTTTTCTCCTCGTGAACTAGAGTTTATTGGGTCGGTTTTACGGATGTTTGATTATTTTCTGACTTAACCTTTCTTTCATTTTCAGACAATAAGCTATATGGCCGAGCGTGTTGTTGGGCATGGATCATTTGGGGTAGTGTTTCAGGTACACATTGATTTCACCTTTTTCATACTTCCCTTGAAGATATGTTCAAATTTCATATTTTAATTTGAGTTTTTGGGTTTTGTACTGAATTGTCTATGTTGTATCTCAGGCTAAATGTTTAGAGACAGGTGAAACTGTTGCCATTAAGAAGGTTCTTCAAGACAAAAGATACAAGAACCGGGAATTGCAAACTATGCGTGTTCTAGACCACCCTAATGTTGTCTCTCTGAAGCATTGTTTCTTTTCAACTACTGAAAAAGATGAGCTGTATCTTAATCTGGTGCTCGAGTATGTTCCGGAGACTGTTCACCGCGTTATCAAACATTATAATAAGATGAGCCAAAGGATGCCACTGATATACGTTAAGCTCTATTTTTACCAGGTATCAGCTTGGTTAAGATATTAAATTTTGCTATCTTTTATATCTCTATGAGCTTATGTAAACAAGAATCCATGATGCTGCCATAATATGCAAGCCTTAAATGAAATTGGTAACATTTTTGTCTTTGTGCAGATTTGCAGAGCACTTGCTTACATTCATAACAGTATTGGTGTGTGCCACAGGGACATAAAGCCTCAAAACTTATTGGTATGTTTTTAAGCAACTTGATAGATGCTTTCTGTTTGGTGGGTGGTTACTAAAGCTATATCGGTTTTAAAATATTTAATGACTATGGACAAACATTGTCCAGAAGTGGTTTGGTGCTTCAATAATTTCGAAAGGATAATTGATTTTTTCAAGGGAAGAAAGAATCCAACATTCTGGCAAATATCTGCATGCTAATTTATTGTAACGTCAAATCTGAAACTTATAATGAAAAGCTTTGCAATCTCAAAAGTTTAAAAAGAATGGGCTTGTAATAAAGTCACTCGAAGATATTGCCACCATGACGTCCCTTGTTGCAAAGAGTACATCTTTTATTTATTTTGTGGAATAACTTAGTTTCCATCTTATTTGTTTATTTACTATAGAAGGTTCGATTTATATATCATTGTGTACATTTACCATTTCAGGTCAACCCCCACACTCACCAGCTAAAACTCTGTGATTTTGGAAGTGCCAAAGTTTTGGTATGCACAATAGATTTTTTTTATTTGCTTCTTCTGTCGCCTACCTAATTGTTCATGAGCCTAATTTTGATTTAACTTGGCCAGGTAAAAGGGGAACCGAACATATCTTACATCTGTTCTAGGTACTATCGAGCGCCTGAATTAATATTTGGCGCAACTGAGTACACTACGGCCATTGACATCTGGTCTGCTGGCTGTGTTTTGGCTGAGCTATTGCTTGGGCAGGTAGATATTTCCTTGCATATATTTTCTTTATGTGCTGTGCGTGTATTTTGCCTTTATATTACTTAACAAGTATTATTTTTGCGACTACAGCCTCTGTTTCCTGGTGAGAGTGGAGTAGACCAGCTTGTTGAGATTATTAAGGTATATTTTAGTTCAAAATTGTAATCAATAATAATTTTATCATGATGGTATTGGAAAAATTGTTCAGTAAACATGAAGGATGGAAGTTATGAACCTATCCGAGCTTTTAAATAACCGGTGGCATCATTGGCACTTGATTTCTGATTTATCCTACGCCTGTGTTTTTTTATGCAGGTTCTAGGTACCCCAACAAGAGAAGAAATAAAGTGCATGAATCCTAACTACACCGAATTCAAATTTCCCCAAATTAAAGCTCACCCGTGGCACAAGGTAGTGGAAATCACATGTCATTTCTTTACTTTTTTGCGATAAAATTATATATGGTATTGATCAATCATCAATGTATCATTGGTGTGCAGATATTTCATAAGCGTATGCCTCCCGAAGCTGTGGATCTTGTTTCACGACTACTGCAGTACTCTCCAAACCTTCGAAGTACAGCTGTAAGTATCAACCGTTTACTCTGTTATTCGTTTTTTCTCTGTATTCTGCTGGCTTCGTCTTTCATTCAATTATATGAACATTTCTATTTGTTAATGTACTGTTTTACGAGTGTTTGTACTTTCTGTACAGGTGGAGGCTTTGATCCATCCCTTCTTCGATGAGCTACGTGATCCTAACACTCGCCTACCTAACGGCCGATTTCTTCCTCCACTGTTCAACTTTAAGCCCCATGGTAAAAACCGTGATGATCCATCACATGTTTTCTCTACTGTTTTTACCATTTTCTTATTTGAACTTTGAAACTGATGATCATTGCGGTATTTTCAGAATTGAAGGGAGTGCCTGCGGATATGGTAGCGAAACTGATCCCGGAGCATGCGAGAAAACAATGCGCCTTCCTCGGATTATGATGGAATTCCGTTCTTCTTAATCTTGATGTCTGCATCTTGCAGAAATCTTGGGCTATTGTAGAGAGTAGTAGGTTTCAGTTATATGGTAAAGAAGCCGTGTTAGTTGTCTTCGTCACCCTCAATGTTCATTTGTTCCCTTTATTATTAATATTAATATTATTATTTTAATCAATATTTTATGTTATTTTCCTTCTTTGCCCCCACTCTTTTTGTAGAAAGCAAACTTGGGAGTATCCTGCATAAGACCTTAATGAGTATGATGACCCTCTTATGACAGATTGTAACAACATATTGTTGGTTTCAATGTAATTTCCTTTTGGTATAATTTAATTGATTGGTTTTCGGTTACTAGTTTGATGGCGGATGGGTTTAGTTCTGTGTTCTTGATCCCTGGCAGCAGGCCTGAAAAACAGAAACTGTGTTTTAGGTTGCAAATAGTGATGGTTATTTGATTCAGACTTGACCTTAAAGGGTCGGTTTTTTTTTAAAGAAAAATTTGAGTTCAAATTGGGTATCGGATTTTTTAGGATAAAATTGAGTCGGGTTCGAGTTTTGGATGAAAAATATCTAACTCGATCCGAAATAATAATTTTATTTTATTTTAAATATATATGTATGTATGATTGTTGTAATGTCCATCTCTATATATATATATGTTTTTACTTTTTTCTATTTTGTTTAATAAATAGAATAATTATTATAATGCTTCTATTTGTATTTTTTCAATTACTCCCTATTTCACCAAATAAAATAAAAAATTATTTTTTATTTATGTCAGTCTAGGTCGGGACGGATATTTTTATTCTAAAATTTGGGTCGATTTAGGATTGAGTAGAGCATCATAATATGTCAGGTCAACTTTAGGTAAATGTGTTAAATTTTCGGATCGGATGCGTGTTAACCAAAATTCTGACCTAGCCCGAGCTATGGCGAGTAAATCTTTCCAAACTAACTAACTGCCCTCATCGAAACGGATATTATATGTTTAATTTCACTTCAACTTGAGGACTACAAAAAAATCCTACAGATTGAAATCAAGTCTAAAATCTAAAAAAATCAATCCGATATTGAACCAAAAATGATTTTGGTGTATTTTTTGAAAAAGTTATTTTGGTTCAACTATGGTTCATAATTTTGGACAAATTCAAATAATTGATCCTACTAGTTATTTATAATATTTGTAAATGTTATACACTACAATATCATGTAGTCAAGTGATTTTTATATCCTCAAATTTTAAGAAAACTTTTTAGTACAAGTTCAATTATTAAGAAAGGTGAATTTTCAAATTTTTAACAATTTAATTGTTTTTGCACTTTCGTTGCAACTGAATCATTATTAAATTTACGATATTATTAAATTTAACATAAGTAAAGAAACCACTACTTGACTTGAATCTAATTTATTAATTAACCGAACCTGACTTTGCATACTCTTAAACTTGAGTCTTTAACAATATTAATACCTACTGAACTGATATTTAAGTTGATTCAACGTTTGTATTAAGAGAAAATATTATATGCAGTATCGGTGGATAATTTATTTTCCACAAACGTCTAATTTTTAAGGTTTATAGTTTAAGACTTAGGGTTTATGGTTAGATTTTAAAGTTTGAGAATAGATTGTATGGTTTAAAGTTTAGACTTTAAATTTTAAAAGTTAGAGTTTAAGCCCCTATAAGTGGTATGTGGCAACTTTAGAATTTCGTTTGTGAATTTTTTTTTATTGACCATGTATCAAATATTTTTTTTAGAAAAAGTGTATGTAACAATAATACAAGGAATTGTGTTCATAATGAATCATATGAAATCCATATATAACTGGTTAACTAAATAAATGAACAATAATGCATTTGGACTTGTAAGTATATTTGACCGGTTAATCAAGTTGTTCATTTTTGTTCTCTCATATTTTTTTAGGTCATAAATTTTAGACCTGTTAAGAGTATTTCTCTTTCTCTTTTATTTCTTTCTAAAATCTCTTTTCTCTAACTAAAATTAAAGTTAAAATTAAAATTTGTCAAAAAAAAAAATAATGCATCCTTACAATTTCAATATAAGAAAATAACAAAGCATCTTCCTCACATTTCTGAATAGCCTCAAATTATCCCCAAATAATAAACTAAACCAAATTGGAGAGTGAGTGGGTTGTTGCTCTCCTTTTAAACCAGTGGCCCACCGCCCCCAAAACCGGTTCCACTCCTAAAGTCCGTATTTGCCGAAAACTGCAATATATAAAGAGACATGATACTTTTATACCAGTAAAATTTGAAAATTATATACTATTTATTTTAGATTATTAGGTAAAAATAAATAAATAGTTGAGATTAAGGGTAGAAAATGAGAAGATTAAAACAAGAAAAAAATAAAGATAAGAAAATAATCTCAACCATTTATTACTCTCATCCAATTATCTAAAAAAATATAAAAGTAATTGAGTTTTACATATTGTAAGTGGATACTAATCCATATAATATCTACTTACATGGTGTAAAACTCATTTAGTTTTATACTAATACATGATCATTGAAGGAGTAGAAATAGAATGAATGAATGAGATGAAAAATTGAAAATAATGAGATTTTTAAGGAGAAAAAAAAAGAAGTGTTTAATTTTGATCATCCATCTATTCCACTAATCCAATAGTCATGAATTAGTGTAAAACTAAATGAGTTTTACACAATGTAAGTAGATCCTCATCCCTATATATGAGATAGAATCCTCTTACATTATGTAGAACTTGAAAGTTCTACATTTTTTTGGGAGCGTTGAATGAAAGTAAATGGATGGATGAGATTAATGGTAGGAAATTTGAAGATTATCACTCGAAAAAAATAAATAAATAATCTTAGCCATTTATTACCATCATCCAACGGTTCAAAAAATGTGTAAAAATAATTGGGTTTTACACAATATAAGTGGATCATATATATATATGGATTAAGATCCACTTACACAGTGTAAAACTCTTTAAGTTTTACACGTTTTTTGGATCGTTGGATTGGAGAAATAGATGACTGAGATTAACTCCTTACTTTTTTTCCAAGTGATAATCTTCACATATTCTACTGTTAATCTCAGCCTCCGTTTTACTCATCCAACGATCCAAAAAACGTGTAAAACTTAAAGAGTTTTACAATGTAATATATATATATATGGGTTAGGATCAACTTACACAGTGTAAAACTCTTTTAAGTTTTACACGTTTTTTGGATCGTTGAATGGGAGAAATGGATGGCTGAGATTATCTCCTTACTTTTTTTTTCAACTGATAATCTTCACATATTCTACTATTAATCTCATCTATCCGTTTCACTCATTCAACGATCCAAAAAACGTGTAAAACTTAGAAAATTTTACACTGTGTAACTGTATCTTATCTTTATATATATATATTGAGTTAGGATCAACTTACACACTGTAAAATTGTTTAAGTTTTACACGTTTTTTAGATCGTTGGATGGGGGAAATGAATGGCTGAGATTAACTCCTTACTTTTTTTCCCAAGTGATAATCTTCACATATTCTACTATTAATCTCATTCATCCGTTTCACTCATCCAACGATCCAAAAAATGTGTAAAACTTAATGAGTTTTACACTGTGTAACTGGATCCTATCCCATATATATATATATATATATATATATAATGGTTTGCTTTCCTAACCATATCCATGGTCCTTTCACGCACGCCATAAACCGACCATGTTTCCAGCAGTTACCACCCACAAAAAAGTTGGTCTAATTATTATTTTAGTCCTGCTATCACTAAAATTTCAGATTTAATTCATCTGCATTAATTTGACGTAATATGATTCCTAAAGTAGACCCAAATTGAAAACATATTTCGTTATTACCAATTTACCATAAAGATGATGTGAAAACAATTTATTTATACTATTATTAATTATTCAGTCATATAGTCACATTACGTGGAAATTCAATTAATCATAAATTTACTCATGAACCAAATACTTAATGTTTTTTTAAATAGAATTTCTCATAGAATGAAAGAAAACATTTTATTTTAAAAAATATTTTTTAAAATTTATTTAACGATTATTATCACCGGGGAGTACAAATTTTGTATACAATCTTATTAAACACAAGTTTAATCCTTAGATTAATGATTTTTATTTTTTATATAAATATTATAAAAAGTATGAGAAACAAAAGTATCATCATATATAAATTAAGGATTATTAATTATACTATATACCGGTGGTGAAAAACTATTCCACAAACAAAATTATTTTAAGGTTTATAGACTTTGTTTAGGGTTTAGAATTTGAAGGCTAAAAATTTATATTTTAAAGTTAAAATAAACATGCTTGTATAAATTTTTTACACTAACAATACATCAAATAATTTTAATATTTTTAAATAAATTAATATTCAATTAACCAATAACATTAACTTTTAAGTCATGAACTTAATAAGAGTATAGGATACATATCATCACTTTAGCAAAAAGGCAACTAGTAGTGCAATTGGTTTTCAACTACTAATAACATTATAAAAATAAACTGATTAAAAGTATGCAATGAAAACCACAACTATTTAAACCTAAGTTGGGGGGTGAGACCGGGGCTTTATGTAGATGTTGACACTTTAATATTAAAATTTAAATATGAAACCTTAAACTTTAAATATTAAATTTTAAACCTTAAACTATAAACACAATTTTTAGTATTGATATATGGATAAATATTTTATATACAGCGGTGGAAACTGAAAGTTTTCACAAGCGCCTTAGTTTTAGGGTATAAGGCTTAGGGGTTTAGGTGTAGGGGGTTAAAATTTAGGGATAGATGTTTCAATTTAAGGTTTAGGGTTATAATTTAGAATTTATAGGTTAAAACCTAAATCCTCACCATATTACCCTAAAAACTAAACCCTAACCTATAAACCCTAAATTATAACCCTAAACCTTAAATAGAAACATTTATCCCTAAATTCTAACCCCCTACACCTAAACCCCTAAACCATATACCCTAAACTAATTCCCTATACCCTAAAACTAAGGCGTTTGTGAAAATTTTCAGTTTCCACCGCAGTGTATAGGATATTAATCCTTATACATATATAGGAAGTATAATTATTCCATGCACCTAAATCCCTAAACCATATACCCTAAAATAATTTTCTATACCCTAAAACTAAACCATATACTCCGTTTAGGGTTTAATGTTTAGGGGTTTAAGTGTAGTAGTTTTGAATGTAGGGGCTGTTAATAGAATTTAGGGTTTATAGTTAAGATTTAGGGTTTATAAGTTAAAACATAATTCTCTAATTATATTACCATAAACCCTAAATTTTAACCCTAAACTCTAAATTCTAATCACAAACCCTAAATTATAAACTCATACACTAAAACTTTAAAGTGAAACTCTAATCCTGAAAATTAAAATTAAGATATTTATGGACACAAAAACTTTCCACGGACTATGCATGTGATAATAATTCATATAGAAAAGTCGGAAAAAAAGATACTAGAAGATATCTATTCCTCTATGGAGCTTAGCAAAACAAAAGGTCGCCATCTCATCTGGGAAAGCAGTTAAGCAAATTGCACCTTTGGGTCTCTAATTACGATCTTAATTTCAAGCCAAGTTCTGGTTTTTAGTACTAACAATCTAAGTGTTTTTAGCAGAAATCACTGAAATGAAAAGAGAAAAAAAAAGCTAAGCAAAAGGCATATCTGCGGTACATTGAGAAGACAGTAAGTGGGAATAGGGTTATCCCATTCCCATAGATGCTACGTCTAAAAGATTAGATTCCTGTTTAGATGTCTCACAATATGTTGCAATTTTCCATCAGTTTCTCTTCTCTGAACCAAGCAGCTTCTCAAAAAGCATGCACAGCTCCACTCAGTCTCTAAAAAAGAATTAATCCGCTGAGCCTGAGCCTGAGCCTGAGGGTTAAAACTTAAACATTGATTGGGGACCGATGAAAGTGAAAGTTATGGGAAGAACATGGGAAGAACATTGATTGTTTCTCCGTTTACCTTTATCCAGAACGGTCCGACTCCACCTTCTCTAAAAATTATAACAAAAATGGAGCCAATGCCTACACGCTATTGGTCGGTTTCCTCCTCCATCAACTCCATTAAAATATTTACTTAAAGTTGCTCATGTGTTTGATACTCTTTTCCACTACCTCTTTGTATATTTATATATACATTCAGCCTTTCTGAATTCACCATGCAAACGAAATCACTTGCTTCCTTCCCTAGTTCTTGACAGTGACTATACAATCTGAGCTGGTTTTTGTTTTTTTGGAGAGTTAGGGTTTGTCTTGTCTCTGGTTACCTACACAATTTTCTGATTTTTTCCTCATTGGTTGAACTGATTTTAGCTTTGGAAATGGAGCATTCTAATTGTTTGTCTCTATTTTTATTCTGCGTGTATTTCCTTTGTTTCTTCCTTTCAACCCAAGGTAGGTGGCACCATCACCATACCAAACATATGCATCATGGTCACCATCATAAAATATCTGAAATTTCGGCACCCCCATTGGCTGCACCTGCCCCTTCTGATCCACTTGCACCCGAGCCTTCGAGTCCACCCGAAAATTCCGATGATTCAACCGGTGTTTTCGACGTGAGAAAATTCGGAGCGGTAGGCGACGGTGTGACCGACGACACCGAAGCATTCAAGATGGCATGGGACTCTGCTTGTCAAGCTAATTCATCATCAATCATCCATGTTCCAAATGGTTTTTCCTTCATGATTCAGTCCACAATTTTCACAGGTCCTTGTCAAGGTGGATTAGTCCTTCAGGTATTGTACTTGTTTTGTCTGATTTTCAGAGCTTATTCTGTCTTTTTTAAGGATAAAAAAGGGGTTTTGTTTAAGGTTGATGGTACAATTATGCCTCCTGATGGACCCGACGTGTGGCCAAAGAACAACAGCAAGCGACAGTGGCTGGTGTTTTACAGAATCAACGAAATGTCTTTGCAAGGAGGTGGTGTGATTAATGGCAGAGGACAAAAATGGTGGGATCTTCCTTGCAAGCCCCACAAGGGAATAAATGGAACAACATTGCCTGGACCGTGTGATAGCCCCATTGTAAGTAGTGTCACACTTTTTAATTATTCCGTGTTCCCGATACGAAGGTGCTAATGAGTACTCGACCAATTCGCGGCGCAGGCTATAAGGTTTTTTATGAGCTCCAACTTGACTGTGAAAGGACTTAAAGTTAAAGATAGTCCCCAGTTCAATTTCAGATTCGATGGTTGCCAAAATGTTCATGTTGAATCACTTCATATAACAGCTCCAGTCCTTAGTCCCAATACTGATGGCATCCACATTGAGAACACAAATGGTGTTGAAATATATAATTCAGTCATCTCTAATGGTAATTGCCTCGATGTTCGATATAAATTCGTCCCCTCATTTCCCTTTCCATGTACTTGAGATGTCGATGATCTTTGCTTTCTCAGGCGATGATTGCATATCAATTGGATCAGGCTGTCACGATGTCGATATTCGGAACCTTACTTGTGGACCTGGTAGCCATGGAATCAGTATCGGAAGTCTAGGCAATCATAACTCTCGAGCTTGCGTGCACAACATCACGGTTCGAGACTCGGTGATAAGGGTGGCGGATAACGGTGTTAGGATCAAGACATGGCAAGGCGGATCCGGAGCCGTCTCCGGGGTAACATTCAGCAACATTCACATGGAGAGTGTTAGGAATCCCATTATAATCGATCAATTCTATTGCCTAACCAAGAACTGCATGAACCAGACATCGGCTGTTTATGTCTCGGACATATTGTACGAAGGCATCAAAGGAACATACGATGTCCGAAGCCCTCCGATGCATTTCGCCTGCAGCGATTCGGTTCCTTGTACCAACATCACACTCTCTGATATCGAACTTTTTCCTGCACAAGGAGATATAGTTTCGGACCCTTTTTGTTGGAATGTTTATGGCGAGTTGGAAACCCTAACGATTCCTCCTGTGTCTTGCTTACTGGAGGGCGTCCCTCGGTCCATCTCTGATAATAAAGACACGGACTATTGCTGATGCATCGTGCTCGTAAAATCGATATTGTCCTCTTTAGATGCCTATAACTTCTACGAGAACTTATGGTTTTAAAGTACATGTTCAAAGAGAACAATGTCGATTTATACTAATCTAGGGAAACAAAGAGTATTTGCTACTGGTATGACCTTATGATTTAGAACTTTTTATGTAAATCAGTTTGTATACGTACGTATATATTTTGATATAATTGAAATTGTGTTTCCAATTATAATATTACGTTAGATTGGTCCAATATTAATCTCCTTCTCCAGTTATATAAAATCTGGTTTTACTGATTTTCATGCATGTTACGGAAGTTGTGTCATGCATGAAAATCTGAAAAATTCAGAACTTCAAATTTGATGGTGGTCGTATTTTTTCAAGAAAAAAAGAAAAAAATCCCTAATAATAAACACAGGTTAGATCGAGTAATAAAGAATTCGTTACCCCATTCGTAAAATCACTAATTTAATTTTGTGGACGAAAAAGAAAGCTCTAAAACCTCAATTTGATTTGTTCATAAATATTCTTAATTTTTTAATAAAGCGCATACACTTTGTAAACATTGCGATTGAACCCGTGTCTCAACAAATGAACATCATTCGTTTTTCCACTAAGACACTTGTTGATATCTTAATTATTAATTTATCTCATTTAAGTGGATTTTGATCGTATATATTTATATGTAAGCGATGATAGAATGGACAAACAAGTGATGGACGTGGCAGTGTGAGAACTCATAAATTTCCATCTCTTTGATTAATAAATCATAGGCTAGTTTATTATCCGAATTAGAAATACAAAGATTCCAAGTTTCCACATATTCATGCGACTTAAAACCACGACAAAAGCTCATGTAAATTAACAAACAAGACAAGAATCCAAATGGAATATACAAGACATGATTAAAGAATAATGAGTGCAAGTGGGGTGTGATTTCATTTCAACAAGACAAAACTTGTCACACATTCAAAAGGATATGATATATATATATATATATTTTGTTATATGCATGTCTGTCTTACGATTTATGTTTGGGGTGCGAGACTGTTTCTCCCAACAATATTATTTTTAGGGTTCGAACTCACGTATTCTCTTTGAGAATACAATGTGCTTTACCAATGTATCCAACACTTGGTGGCAAAGGGATATGATATTTCATCCTTGTTTGTTTTTTATAGTTAATAATAATAGTAAATAGCAAAGCTAGGTATGGTGGGCATTAAAGTGGGAGAGACAAGGCATGGAAATAGGAATGCCGGGCAGCACGCGCAGCAGCTAATATAATGATATAAATATGGATGGCAGTAGAGTGTATAGACTGTTGACTCCATCGCTTAAGTGCTCTGAAAAGTGCCGGTCGGTGCTTGGGATGGGCTCTAACTCAATGCCCATTTTAACTATAACTTCTTTTTTGTTTAATCTATTAAAGATTTTGATGTGGTGAGAAATTAAGGATGCTTCTTGTTGTACCAATTCACTCTGCTATCTAAAACTCTATACTATATAGTCATGACATCATTAAACCTACTATATATCCTACATAAATACTTGCACTAAAAAATAGATTTAGGGTTTAAGGTTAGGGTTTAGGGAATTTAGGGTATAGTGTATTTTTTAAGTATATGGTGTACGGTTTATGATTTAAAATTTAGAGTTAGGGCTTGAAATTTATTTTTTGTGTTTTTAGTGTTGGAGCGCATAGAAATAGATACCGAAAAAGAACAAAGGATTTTTATACGAGGAAGTCGACAGACGCTTGTTGGAGTCAGTGAGACCTTGAATCTCCCAAAATTTAAAAAATTTAAATAATCTTAATGAAATCCACTCCTAAAATAATCTCCCAAAATTTTTGAAAAATTTAATTTAAGCTTTTTAAAATTTAAAAAATAATTAAATTTTTTTCTAGAACTAGGTTGTCAAGATCCGCCCGTGTCCAAGAATTTGAGGCTCTCCCTTTTTCCCCATGTGCAGGTAAAAGGGAAATCCACCAAGGTAATAAGTTTTGGCATTTGATTATATCATATAACTGGTTTTGAATTCAAAGGGTTTGAGTGGAGGACCGACCTCTAAGAAACAAAAAAGCAGAGGAGTGCCATCTTTTTCAATAATAACAAAGGGAAAAAGGGTTTTCTGAAACAAAAATGGAAGGAAAGCTGCTTAAAGCTAACCCAAAAGAGGATACAAAGGAATCTGTCCACTCCACTATAACCCCACTAATTATGTCTCTCTCGTCTGCTCACACACATGCTTAACTTCATGATTTACCAGCAAGTAGAGATTAACTTAATTAATAAAGTATTATGCACAGGTATAAGTAGCTTCTCCGGCGCACAAGCTTTGAAAGCACAGCCTAAAATGTTAAAAACACGCAACATAAAATGATACTCACACAACCTAAAATATTATATATTTTGATAATATTTTCGATCGCAAATTAAAATATTATCTCACGCACTATTTAAAATATTATACGTTTTTATAATATTTTTGATTTTTTTATGCTGTCATTCTTTAATCTTTAGACTCTCTATATTAATATTTGATGTCAGAGACTCATTCTAATTTTAAAATATTACTATTTAATATTTATGTTTAAAATATACATGAAGCAACAAGGAAACGTTGGGTTTATTCTGAATCGATTTGGTTTGATTGCGTTGGGTCTGTTCTGTATTTTGGGCCATCGAAACAAACTTTACCGACCCAAAGCACAAAGTTAACCCTATATGTATGTATGTATGCTTGCGTATTGTGTATTGTATACTTTAATATCAAGGATTATTATCGTGTACGCTAACGGTGGAATAAAATTATTACATAAGTGGATAATTTTTGGGTTTAGGTTATATAGTTTAGAGTTTAAGTTATATGGTGTAGGATTCAAGAATCTAAATTTTAAATTTTAAAGTTAAAATATGCATGTTTAATGTTTTTTACACTAACGGTGTATCGTACAATGACCCTAATATTAAACTTTTTTTCTTTTTGAACAATGACATCTTGATTTTATTAATCATAATGAAAGATATTACAAATATAATACATCAAAAAGAGAAAAAAGGACCAATCCACTAAAATCTCATACAATGTTGCAAATAAAAGCAGACACTTTCATCAAGATTAGCATACTATTAAAATCCAGAAACCTTCCTGCATCTCCTTGTCTCTAACCAAATAAAACGCTTTACGAGATGAAAAGGGAATGTTGAGCAAACCATACTACCAAGCAGAATACTCTGTTACCCATGTCTGATTACATTGGCAAACAATCATCAACCGAGTGGGAATCTGTCTTTCTATGACCACCGACATAATCAAAATAAAAAACTAGCGCTGTGAAGATCTCTGTACGAGTACCAAACGACCGCTAAGGTATGCAGAAATCATGACAAACGACAGATGAAACGAACCACAAAATTAAATAAAAAGCGTGCCATAAAAGCAAAGAAAACGTGTCATAAGGACAAAAGATTTTATTAAAATAATAAAAGAAAAAACAAAAATTATTAAATACGATGATCGAAAATTAATATTAAAATTAATAATCGACCACCGGTTAGAGAAGCAAAAGCAAAGAAAGATGTGACGCTCTTGTTTCTGAGAAAAGTAGGGTAAGAAAAGTAGGGTTCTTTTGTGTTTTATTAAACTCTTCTTCTGAGCATTCTGTTATTTATTTTTTATAACTATTAATATCCAATTTATTAATTAACTGATATGAGTCTAATATTATAAAAATTTATTATTAAAATTACTGTTCTACTAAACTTATCCATTCATAAGGTAAAAAGAATAAACCTGATTTCTAACACACATTTTGACATGGGTAGAGCTAATGAAATTGTCTGCTGACACCGCAAAATTTTTAAAAAATTATATTTTTAAATGATTTATATTAAAAAAATTAAAAATATATATAATTGACATCCCTTTATAAATAAATTAACATTTTTATAAACAATTAATCCCTCTTAAATTTCGTTAAAAAATATAATATTTTTTAAATAAATTTTTGGCTCCACCCTGTTGATTTTTGATATACAATAGTAAAGTTTTTTTTGATCATAAAAGGGACTTCATTAAGATCGAAAACAAACAAAGAAAACGTACAAAAGGGAAAGACCTGTGAACCAAGCAACCACAGGAAGCAAACAAAAGAAAACCTTGATCAGGCACAGGACCACGCAGGGCCATGTTGCAAACTGAAAAAACCTAGACGAAGCACCAACAACAAAGACTATGGACAACAACAACAAAAGCGACCTAAGGACCACGCAGGGCCACGCTGCCAACAAGCAAAACCAAACGAAACACGAACTGGAACAACCCAGAATGACACTTCCAAGGGTACAACCGTGGAACGTGTTTCCAAAACAACTAAACTTGGACGATGACGGAGAAGGTCAAAACGTAAATTCCATGATCTCTTCCCGGGAAGAACGACAGTAGCCGCGCCTGAGAGCTCTATCCAGAGGCATGCTTCCAATGCAAAGTCATTGGTCCTTATCAAGGCATCACCCACTGTACCCCAGACATGAGGAGAGCAAGAAACCACCAGACCTCCTCCCAACCCTGGTTCATCGCAACTGAGAAAAAAAAACCTATACAAAGGACAACCGGGACACCAGCATCGACAAACACACAAAAAAGATCATTTGTGAGCATAGAACGCCTACAGATCCACGGAGAAGGATTCAACTTGACCACCGTCTTCCGACCCTTCCTATCAGAAGAGGTGGTGCCAAAAGAGATCATTTTTTATGCGAATAACCCTCAGGGGGTTATCCGCTTGCCTGGTAACGGTGTAGCTTTCTTTGCCCGGTAAGGTCACACGTCCAAGAATGACCATACCTTCTTCTTCGCTTCGGAAATCATCTGCACTCATTGCGCTCTTAGGAAATTTGTCTTTCGATTCGTCCGAAAAAAAGATAAAAGACATATGTTCAATCCCCATAGACCCGAGCAAAAATATGATGATAACACCTTTGACATTAATTGTGCACCACCTCTTAGATTCTTTCGAATTGATTGGAAAGGCGAAAACTCCATAGAAGAATTCATTAGACTTAATCCATGTGGTCTCAAACGATCCAGCTAAAGGTTGTAGCTCAGCCTCAATTAATACCTGCCACGGTATTGAGAGCAAAAAGTCAAAGTTGACTGAGCCCACAAGCCAAGACTTTGATTTCCTTAAGGAAAAGTCACCTAAACCCATTTGCCGAGAAACAAAGAGCCTTGGTGAGCTCAAAAGATCATCGAAAATCGTGCTCTCTTCGCTAGCCATGAAGGTGACAAAACGACGGATAAATCGAAAAAGCTGTTGTGATCCCTATTTTTCGAGGTCGACTTCCCGAAAAGGGGAAGCCTTGAAACCTGCACCATTCCCGCCGTGGCTTTGCCGCATAAATCCTAATGCCCTGGCCCCCTTCCTTAGCACGACGTCGCCGACTGCCGAAACTTGTCAAGAATCGCTGTAAACTGGTTCATATGGCACATATGTTTTGTCCTCAAGGTACTTGAATGAAATAGTGTCAGCGGAAACGACACCCTTCTTTTCCACCAGCTTCAATAACCATATTACATAATGTCATCCGTTCTTCCATCTGCTTTTGTAATTCCAAAGCCTGTGGCAAACTGACCAAATGCTCCAGCAGTACAGGTGTGAGAATCTGTCCCTAACAAAACCTAAAAAGAGACAGAAAGCCCTTCATGGCGTCCAAGACGAGCCCGACAACCTTCAGCAGCAAAGTACCAACCGTCTTCTTGAGCTAAAGGGCCTCCCTGAAAAACCGATGAGCAAAAATCAGAATCCGGCAGAATCAAATTTCCTCCTTACAACTTCCGACGGAGAACGGCCAGTTCTTGGAAGCTTCCAGTGAGTTGAACCGAGAGCAGGAGGAAAAAGATCCACCCAGAGCTTTCTCAGGTACCGCAACTCCGTTGAGCAATCCTCTAACCGACGTCGTTCGCTGCAACTCGCCGGCAACGGACGACCTATAGACGAGGGACAACGCCACACGCACTTAGAACCGATACACGATTTGCTGGAGCAGGGAATCAAAAGCACCGATTGAGGCTCACGGATTTTGGCTCGAGAGAAAATTTTGGGGGCGCGTGGGGCGCGTACGATCTACCTTATTAACACATACCCATTATTATTTTTTTGATATACAATAGTAGGTTACGCATGGTCGATTGGGAATGGCTAAGTTTTCTCTGAACCTTTCTTTTCCTTTTCATTAAAACTTTTCAATTTCTGTGGATTGTTTTGATGCTGGAACTGAATTTCTTCACAATGGAAGTTGCACGAATCAATTGCGAGAGGGGTGCAATGGATTTCAACAACAATGGATGCATACAATCAAAGTTATTGATTGTGACGGTTTCTTCAAGACTTTTGTTCTTGAAGTTCATGTGTTTCTTAACTTTTTTGGACTGGATTTTAGTTGTCTTTGCTTGGAAGAAGATGGATTTGCAACAATGGTGATGGTTCATCATATTTCCGATCATGATTTTTCAATCGTTTCAACAATCGGAGGTAGTTACCTTGGTAACCACCCGAGGGAGGTAGTTATGTTCTTCGAAAGGGAAGAAATTTTCCAGGTTTTATCCTCCGGGAAACTTATTCTTACATGGATGCATGTTATTTTTCGTGATCAACATGTTATTGCGGGGGATATTCATCACTTTGGTGATGGAAATTCTATCTATGATCATGGATGGTGGTTTTTGGAAGTTACATGGCGGTTACGTTCGTCAAGTTCTTCATGCTTCGTGTGGCAACGAACACGTCTTCTCAGAATTCTGCATATATTAACTATGGAAATTAAGGACGAATCACAGTTGATTCATGAGATTTCATACTTAAAATTCCATAATTTTCATACATGCTTCGTAATGCAATGTTCACGTCTAATTGGAATTTTTTTTCAAAATCTATAACAATTGAGGACTGTTCTTGGATGAACAAGGATATTGTTAATGATTTGGATTATTTTTCCAGATTTTTCCTTGTGGATTTGATCCACTTTGATTATGATTCCCTGAAGTTTCGTGTTGCTACAGATTTTCCTTCATTGGATCAACATATTGTTCGAGGATTGATGGGTGGCCGTTGGATGAGTTGGTTCAACGGTTGAACGGTTACAAACAACAACTGCAAGTTCCTATGGGCACATGGACAGTTGACACTCGGTTGCACCGAGATGTAAGCAACATGGAATGGTTCGGACAGGTGCAAAACATGGCTCTATTGGGATTCGACCCTAGGGTCTGGACTGACGGTTTACATCGATTGGACGGTTATTTTTCGTATCCTATAACACCCTTGGGTGCGTGGAAAGTTTACTACTGGTTGAACCGAGATGCTAGCACCAAGGCGTGGTTCGGTTGGGTGCTTGATAACATGGCCCTTGTAGGATTTGATCCTACTTCACATTGTATGGTTGATGGCTCTATCGTAGTTGTTATGATTATGGTTCTGGTGGGATTCGATCACGTGTATTCGTGTTCAACACATGAAAGATCTAAGGCTACATGGATGGCCACCATTGGTTTCGACCATGGGACCTTACTAGTGTTTCAATGGAGTTTACATGTATGCTCGTTGGTGTTGTTAGGTTTCGATCTCGGATCTTCTGTCTTGATCCATGTCAAGGGTCCTTCACGGCCGTTAGATTTGATGGTTATGTTAAAAGAGGATGATCTTAACCGTTGGATATATGGTTATCAGCTATTGTGCTTTCTCACCTTATTTTGCCATGGGTATATTTGTATGATAAGAAGTTCTACATATCTAACTTCCTTATCACATGGACGGTTTCCCCATGTCAGACATGATCTTCATCTTAATGTTAGTGGGCGGTTTCCACTAACACATATTCATGTAACTTCTTGGCTGGCTATCCTTGGCTATATAAAGGAGGAATCATTTTCATTTGGTTCCTTTTACTTCTTTGTTTTTTCTCTCAAAGCTTGCGAGTTCACTCCATTTCTGATGGCTGCAAATTTGCATGCGATGATGGCCAACCTTCGCTTTACCGACAAGGAGAAGGCTGCTCTTCTTGAAAGTGCCTCGTCCGATGAAGTTTCAATAGCAGCGGATGTGAAGTTCGGTTTGGTTGGTAAGGTGATCACACCCCGTTTGATAAATACTAACACATTCATCCGGGTCTTTTCTAGTATTATGGTAGATAAGAACGTGGAAATATTGGCTCTTAAGCTGGGGATTTTTTTGTTCAAAGTCCCTACCAAATTGAACCTTGAAAGCTTTCTTAGGTGTGGCCCTTGGTTGTTCGATGGTGAGCCTAATGCTATGACATTGTTCCGACCAGCACTATCCTTTGATGAATACCGGTTCGACACCATGAATTGGTGGATTCGGGTTTATGTTTTGCCGTTGGACAAGATGACTATGTCCATGGCAAGCAAAATAGGTGCATGTTTTGGTCATCTTGATCATGTGGATTGCCGACAAATCAATGGAAACTTGGGGGAGTACTTCCGAGTTAAGGTCGAGTTGAACATCACTCAACCTCTCTTACGAATGGTGATGTTACCTAATGGAGAGGATGGTCCGAGAATTTGCCCGATTCAATACGAGAAGTTACAGAAATATTGCTATTTTTGTGGTGTCCTTAGACACGAGATGGAGCTTTGTTCTCAAAAAGTTCCAAAGAATGAGGCTCTTCCGTATGGGCCATGGTTATGTGTTCCCGTTGAGACTAGGATGTCGAGACAACGAGCAAGAAGGGGAATTGTTGCTTCCCGGGAGCTTGAGGTGCAGCCTCGTGTTCCTAATGCCCCATCTTTACCGGCACCGTTCGATGTGCTATCCTCGAGCACGACTGCTCCATCATTGCCCGTGCAAGAGTTGGTTAGTGCTCCTTTACCGGCTGCTAGTGGAGGAGAGGGGCTGACTGTGGGTGAGTTGGATGCTCTTGATATCGATTTACCCGTCTTGGGTGATGATCCAGTGAAGACAGCCGAGATTATTTCTGAGCTGCTCTCGGATGACGTGGTTCCATTGGTCGAGGAGGAGGTTGTGGCTCCCCCTATAGTGACCGAGACTGTTGAGAAAGTGAGTGATGGCAAGGCCCTTCCAGCCGAGCAAAGTGCAACTGTGGGCAAGCCGACAATGGCCAAAGAGATCTCGTGCGATACAGCAAGGCACAAGGCTGCTCGACAAGGTGATATGCGTGCGGATGAAGGGGCAGCTAAGACCAAGGCCAAAGCCCCCATGGATCGTGGTGATCGTGGGAAATCGAAGGTGGGATCGGCCGAGAGTCTCGACAAGGTTACTGCAAAATCCTTAGCCGAGGTCAACATCCCGATTGGGAAAATCATGTGCAACCGGGATGCCACAAGCAATAAAGGCTCCTATGATTCCTTGGTGATCGAGAGGGTGACTAGTGACAAGCCCGTGTATGGTGTCGATGCACCCGATGGTGCCGGCCAGCACACCCTGGGTACCTTCTGACGCAAATCATTACTGGGCTGTGTTGAGCCTAATGCTACCGTTGTTGCCGAGATGGCAGCCGATAAGGTGAGCTATGGTGCTGTTCGTGACCGAGAGGATCCCAGTCGCAAGGCCAAGCGCAAGGACCATTCGAAGCACCGTCCCTCCTCTCATGCGAAGCACTCCCGCTAGGGTGCTGATTTGATGACTTCTACTTTAGATGTTACTTTTTCTACCAATGATTCGACGGAGGCTGTTGGACAGCCCCGCCCGGCACATTGAAGGCTTTGATTTGGAATTGTCAAGGGCTTGGGAACCCTTCGACAATTCGTGCGCTTGAGCGCTTTGTGGAAATTCAAGTTCCCGACTTTATCTTTTTATGTGAAACAAGAATGAAAAAATATCGCATTGATCATGTTAGGCGGGTATTGGGATTTGAAGGTTTTATTTCTGTTGATGTTGGTCAAGCTTGTACTGGTTTGCCTTTGTTATGGTCTAATAATATTCAGTGTGAGCTTTCATCTTATCCGAAGCTTCATATCGATGCATCTATCACTTGCAATGGTTCTACTTTTCGTTTCACCGGTTTCCATGGTACTTGCACCAACAAATCACAAACTTGGAATCTTATTTCCCGATTGCATGCTTCTTCGGATATGCCTTTGCTTCTCAGAGGGGACTTTAATGAGATCCTCTTTGATAATGAGAAACAAGGTGGTTGTAGACGTCCTAGAGGTGATATTCAGCAATTTCGAGACGTTCTTGATGCATCTAACTTATTTGATATTCCACCGGCACGTGGTTGGTTCACTTGGCATAAAACAAGTGCACCTGTTATGTGTGAGAGGATAGACCGGTTTGTTGCATCTTCTGTATGGATGGGACAGTATGGGAACCATCGTGTTATCACTGAATTCACGGATGCTTCTGATCATTGCTTCTTGATTCTTGACACTGATTCGGTTGCACATTCTCCTGCAAATAATCATAGTGATTATTTCAAGTTCGATGCTTGTTGGGCATCAGAGGATGCTTGCCGTAAGCAAGTTCTTCGTGGATGGGTGGGTCCTGATGGATCTACCCTTTCTAAAATTCAACAGGTTGGATGTGCTCTTGATTCATGGCAGCAAGACAGACGACAACAATCACAGGGCCGAATTAAAGCCCTCCAGAAATATATTGCAGAATTGCTTCCTCATGCCACTGATGATGCTGATTTATCATCTTTATCTAATGCAAAAGCTGAGTTAAAGGCCTTGTTAGATAAAGAAGTGGCCTACTGGTTACAGCGGTCACGTGTACAGTGGTTACGTGATGGTGATTGTTGCGTGTAAAAGTGTCTATCGCAATGTAGTGCAAGTGTACACAACACAAGTAGTAAAGTGATACTATAGTATCGGATATCGTCTCCACAGGGACTGGGCTAACCCTTTCCTTCGCTATCTGCACAAGGGGAAAAGAAGAGATTTAATAGATTGATTAAGTTGTCACGAAAATAATAAAGAATACTTGAAAATAAAAGTAGAGAAATCAAGATAGAGAGAATGGGCTGGTATTGAATTGCTCAGTAGTGCAGGTATTGCAGAGTTTAGGAAATCCAGTTCTGTCGTCGCGCCCGTCGCGACAGCACCTGTCGCGGCAGCAGTCCGTTGATTGTCGCGGCAGCAAACACTCAACTCCGTACTTCAAGTTTGGCAAGAATCCCAGATGTGCCTTGGCCTATCCCTAGGTCCAAGTCTGTCGATGATCACGTCTTTGATGATACCTCCCGGCGTGAATCGAAGGATGAACACCGATGTCGATGAATTCTTCTTTAGCCACTTAACCTCGTCCTATCCCTAGGTCCGAGATAGTTCAACTATAAACTAGAGAACTTGCTCTTATCCCTTTCGTATACTTAACTCTCCCGATGCTAAGTAAATTGATAACCTCACAATGCTCTCCCGATGCTCTTGCAAGATATTAATAACCAGAATAAGAGAACTTGAAGTTTATTTTATTGAACTGAAAATTCCTAAAACAAAAACAACCCTTGCAACTACTTTACAAATCAATCTGTGGCCCTAGGGGGAATTTAGAACATGTCAGCGGCGGGAAAACGGCTAGGGGTTTTTGGTTATCGGTTATGGGATATGGGATGTTCCTCTAGGTTAATATACATGCCCTTATATAAGCTTTGGGCTCAAGTTTTCTAATTTAACAAGGATTACAACTTTAATTAAAAGTATGATTCTAATAAAGACTAAATCTTCAAGGAATCTACTTTACAGCCGTCCTCCTTGTTTCTTGGGATTTTCTCTCATTGAACTTTGGGCTTGACATATCTTTTGATCTAGGGCTCGGAAAAATATGAGGTTTTCACACGACAGACGGGCTGAATTTTCTCTATCTGTCGAGGTCCACTTTGCTTCTTCTCCTCAAAACTGCTGTCGTCCTCTGCTGTCACGGCGGCAACCATGGCAGCAACGTCCTCCTTGACTGCTCATTCCAGATTTTCTGCATCGCTGCCCAGCGCCTGCCAGGATTTCTACCCTGGGTGCTGCCACGGCTGCTGCCCTGGGTGCTGTCACGGCTGCTGCCCTGGGTGCTGTCACGACTGCTGCCCTGGATGTTGTCACGACCGCTGCCACGGCAGATACCTGCAAAAGTAACCAAATTTAGCAGTATCTGCGCAGTTTTATCTAAATGTGATGTTTATGCAAAACTTAACCTAAAATGCAGTTAAACATGCTTGAGTGCAGCAAAAATAAGGATAAATGATGGGTAAAATATAGAACTCTTAAGCACTGATCAGTGATCGCAACACTAAATTCTTCCACGCTCGTGCTACCGGGCAGAAAAAGAAGAATTTGGTGCGTGGTCTTACAGGAGATGATGGCCAATGGTATGACCGAAGGGCGGATATGCTTGGCATAGCTGAGGATTACTTTCATACTCTATATCGGTCAGACAGATGTACTCTGTCTTCGGAGATCCTGGATTGTATAGCTCCCACTATAACATCATCGATGAATGATGTTCTTCTTGTTTCTTTCACTAAGGAAGAGGTTCACCAGGTAATCATGCATATTCACCCCTCCAAGGCACCGGGAATAGATGGTTTTCCATCTAGTTTCTACAGGAAATATTGGGACATCGTCGGGGATGATGTTCTCAATCTATGCGTTGACATACTATATGACAGAGTTAGCATGGCTGATGTTAACATGATTGTCCTTGTCCTGATTCCGAAGGTTGATGATCCGGCATATATGCGGCAGTTTTGCCCGATTAGCTTATGTACCGTTGTGTACAAAGCAGTCTCTAAAGTTCTTGTCAACCGTTTGAGACCGCTGATGCCGATTTGTATTGATGAAGAGCAAGCTATATTTGTTCCGGGACGTCATATCTCGGACAACATTCTTATTGCACATGAAATATTTCATTATATGCAATCATCGAAAAATGGCCCTAACAAGGGTGCTGCATTGAAATTGGACATAGAGAAGGCCTATGACCGCATTGAGTGGTCTTTCTTAGAAGTTGTGACGCTCCGTCTTGGGTTTGCCCCTCAGTGGGTGTCCATTATTATGAGATGCATTACAACGGTTTCTTATCAGGTCCGACTAAATGGGGTTCTATCAGAGGTTATAGTGCCTAGCCGAGGCATTCGTCAGGGTGATCCTTTATCACCTTTCCTGTTTCTATTTTGTACATAGGGTTTATCTGCTCTCCTACATCATGCCAATCGACAGGGCACAATTAGAGGCATACGAACAAGTATGCGTGGTCCGAGCATCACTCATTTATTATATGTCGATGATAGTTTGCTCTTTGTTAAAAACTCAGTGAAGGAAATTGTTCGGGTTAAGGAAATCATTGACATTTATTCAGAGTCTTCCGGGCAGAAAATTAATTACTCAAAGTCCATGATCTATTTCAGTCCTTCCACTACTTAGCAAAGTAGAGACAGATTTCAGGAGGCTTTCCCTATTACTGAAGTTGAAGATCCGGGTCATTACCTTGGGATGCCCCTTATCATTGGCAAAAATAAGTCAGTGAAATTGGGTTTTCTACTAGAACGAGTGGCGAAGCGTGTGTGTGGATGGACAAAGAACCTCCTATCCTATGGTGGGAGAGAGGTATTCCTTAAAGCTGTTGCTCAAGCTTTACCGACATATGTGATGACATGCTATTTATTACCTGACTGCTTGATCACTCAAATAGTTAGTGTTATGCGTAACTATTGGTGGTCGGGTAGGATGACGTGACGAGGATGGCCGATGATAGCTTGGCAGAAGCTTTGCACACCTAAGAGAGTTGGTGGTTTGGCTTTTCGTGATTTACATCAGTTTAACATTGCTTTACTGGGTAAACAGGTCTGGAGATTGTTGACCGACCCTGAGTGTCTTGTATCTCGTGTCCTATCTTGCAAATATTTTGCAGGAAAATCTGCTCTTGATGCGAGACTTGGTGATAAGCCATCTTATGCTTGGAGATCTATATTCACTGCACTAAAGAAGCTTCGAGAGGGTTTCTTTTGACAGGTTGGCATGGACAGTTCTGTTCCTATTTTAGCTGCACCCTGGGGTGGTTCACATAGAGTTGCTTTATCTGATACATATGTGGACAACACGATAACCCCTATCACCTGTGGGGAATTTATGACACCATCTTTTAACAGATGTGATGCTTCTAAAGTGAGACATGTTTTTAGCGTGGAGGATGCATCTGAGATATTGGCATGTCCTATTGCTAATAGATTGGGTGATATACTTGTTTGGGGTAACCACTATAGTGGTACATATTCCACTAGATCAGGGTATGTATGGCTTATGAAGAAGTTTCATGGACGGGACATTTCGTCAAAGCTTTGGCACAAATTGTCAAGGCTTAAAGTGTTGCCGAATATCCGAATCTTCATATGGAGGGTAGCTCATGAGGCACTACCTGTCTATGGTCGCATCGGTGTTCTTAGCTCTCCGGATGGCATTTGTGTTGGGTTTGTAGTACGCTCGAATCGATCACCGAAACCGTCAATGAGGGTTGTAAATGTTTGGTGGTTGAATTGGCTAAAATCGAAATAAAGGTAGACAAGTGACACAATGATTTTAGAATGGTTCGGCCTTCTAACAAGCACCTACATCCACTACCTTAGCACACCACTAAGGATTTCCCAGTTCACTCAACAATGAATTCGTCCCCTTTTCCCAGTTTAGAAGGAAACCGTTACAACCCTATCTTTTGGACTTGGCTAAGATAGAACCAACTCTAGTTTTTCTCTCAAGGCTAATCTAGAACCTCTCCTTTTACAAGGGATTTGTTTGGTAAACTTAATACCTCACAAGGTGGGTGTTTACACAAATTTAAGCTCACAATAGTACAAGGATTTACAATAAAGCTCACTCTCTAAAGACTATGTACAAGAGAATAGTAAAATAAGGATTTAGACTCTAATTCTCTTGACCATATTGTTTGGATGTTTTCTCTAACCATCTTCAAGTATCCTTGTGGTGTTTATATAGTGTGGAATGAGTTTCTAGCCGTTTATGGCCGTTGGGGATGAGTTATAGCCGTTGGGGATGCAAAATAGCCGTTACCGACCTGAAAACACAACATTTATAGCACGAGGGATCGATCCCATAAACCAGGGGATCGATCCTTTTTCATAAAAATATGACCGTTACAGTGAAGGGATCGATCCCATAAACCAGGGGATCGATCCTTTTGCACTTGGAGGATAGAAGCAAAAATGGAACGAATCTGCCAACCAAGGGATCGATCCCTTTTATCAGGGGATCGATCCTTTTTGCCTTGGAGACTGGAAAAACAGATTTAGTGCAAAAACGGATCATAGATGTTTTGAAAAAGATCGGCTAAAGTTAGAAATCATTCGAAACAAAATTTTCAAGTTGTTTGGACTTAAAGACATGTTTTAAATTCTTTTCAAATTAGTCTAAAACATTTTTCAATTATTATATCAAAACACATAGTTCTTCAATTTGTCCTCTTTGCCAGTCTGATATTGAGACCCTTTCTTCATGCATTACGTGACTGTACTATGACCAAGGAGGTGTTGCATTTGTTTACTCTTCCTGGTAGGATTATTGTGGATAGGTCACATAATTCTCTTGATTGGCTTGAGCACTGCGAGGCGATCCTTCCTGTCGACAAATTCTCTGAGTTTGTCGTCTTACTTTGGAACATATGGAACATGAGGAATATTCTTGTTCATGATCGGAGATTACAACCGACTTTTCTTATAGCTGAGAATGCGCGTCATTTGCATCGAGAGTTTAATGGTGCAACCATTACAGCTCTACCTTCTGGTGTTCCTAGTCGGCCTACACAAGCAAATTGGGTGAAACCTCCGTCAGGTATGATTTCACTCACTGTTGATGGTATGTTCCAGGTGCATTCCATGTCAGAAGCATTTGGCTTCCTTGCTCGTGATCATCATGGATTAGCTCTTGGTGGATGTGCACGTATGCTGCCGAGAGCAGAGTCAGCTGAGATGGTGGAGAGTCATGCTTTTTATGCGGCCATGTTGTTTGCTTTAGACCAAGGATGGACGAATGTACACATAGAGGGAGATGCAGCAAATGTGGTGAACCAGTTGGTGAGCCGAGATGTTGGTAGATCCCTGCTAGCACAAAGCTTGGTCGAGGCTAGAGAGACATTGCGACCCAACCCCCAGTTTAGGGTCGCGTTCATTCCCCGATCGGCAAATGAAGCAGCGCACACCTTAGCTCAGTGGTCATTCAATGAAAATCGATGTATTTATTTTTATGACGAATGTCCATCTTGTATTGACAACATTGTAATTATTGACGCTATTAATGGATGACAGGGGGTAGGTACTCTTTTCCTCTTTAGGATTTAGAGGAAGTTTTTAACTAGGCCTACTTACCATTTTTCTTTAAAAAAATGATATACAATAGTAAAGTTAGGGGACTTGCGCCCCTGCCCATAAAATATCTCTTTGATCTATCATTGTCAGGCTGTCAGCGGTTAATGCGTAAAGTTCACACATATTTTATTGTGTTTAGACCAAAAAACAAAGTGAGCCAGGTTTCGATAAAGTTCGAAATTGCGAAATTTTTATTGGAGCGAATGCTATTCGAGAATAATTAGCCGACTTAAATTTGTAAATTCTTATCAATTACTCGTCCCATTTTATAAAATAACAAATTAAAGCAAAATAAGTAGGTAAATAGAAGATTTGAAAACAAAATTTTAATATTAATTTAAATAAAAATAAAGTGTAACTATTGTTGAGTCAATCTATCACTAAAAATGACTAAGATAAGGTAAATAAAAAATTGAAAATTTGTGAAAACTTTTGTAAGAATAAAGATCCACACAAGAATTTTAGAATTTTCAACTTCATCAATAAAGTCTATATCAACTATCTAAAATTTCATAAATTTATTATTTTATTTAACTTTCAAGGACAATGTGTAATATTAAACAAACCCCCAAGATTTGTACACTAAAATCTTGAAAATACTAGTCAATAAATCTTTAGAGCATGTGATTAAAACTCTTAACTGACGTTCTTCCCTTCCCCTAGGTTGTGGGTTCAAGACTCAGTATGAGCAAAATTTACCTCCCCTGAATAGAAATTGTTCAAAAAATTAAAATTTTGAAAACACTATTTTCTAAAAATTGTAGTGTATAAATCTTAGAGTAAATTTCTTGATGAATGCGAGCTTCAATTGTGCAAACAAATTAGTTTGGGAAGAATTTCATTATGTTATAAGATGAGTCTACCATGTGCGATGAACACCGTTGAACACCACTAATGTTAAACACCGTTAAATACTATTAAATTAATTAATAAATATTAAAAATTACAAGGACTCAACGTACAATTAATAATTTTTTTAAAAAAATTTAATTAAATTATCTTCTATACATATTCTATTTTTTAATAATTGGATCGTATATTAACCATATTCAATCTCTAAATTAAAAAACCCTAAATATTTTAATCCTCTGATCAAGTTTTAGAGAATCATATCCCTTTGAGAGTCCAAAAACAGGAAAGATTACACATATGAACTCTGAGAGACCATGTGCGAATGAGAACCAGATAAACAATAAGAATTCCCTCACGAATATTCTGGTTCTGATAGTTCTATGGACAACCAAGTTTGTCATATTCCTGATCAAATATGCAGTCAATCCGAGGTTGAAGAGCATGTAGAAAGTGTCGAATTTCAAGTAATATATTTATGATTTTTTAATTTAGGGGTTGATATATGATCCAATTATTTAAAAATAAAGAATAGAATATATATAGAAAATAATTTAATTGAATTTTTAAAAAATAATTATTAATTGTATGTTGAGTCCTTATAATTTTTAATTTTTATTAATTAATTTAATAGTGTTCAACGGTGCTCAGTGTTCGGCGGTATTCGTCGCACGTGGTAAAATTTTTCTATGTTATATCAATTTATTTTGAATCTTAGAATCAAGGTGACGTAATAAATAAATTATCCCAATTGTAAAAGTTAGGATATTGGTATTTGGTGGAGCAGTGGTCCAACTTGCACTGCAATTTTTTTAATAATTCTTAAGGTGTACAAGGTAATATTTGGAACAAAAATCCCTCTAATTATATATTATTTTTATGCTCTATATTAAAAAATATTAAAAAATTAAATTTTAAGCTCTAACCTTAAATTTACATCTTATACTTTACATCCTAAAAAGTGTACTATACCTATATTTTCTTAAATCCTAACTATAAATTTTAACCTTAAACTATAAACTCTAAACCAAAATTTTAAAGTGAAGGCACCAAAAGAAACATAATTTAAGACCTGACGATTTCTATCCGTAATATCTGTTTATACATAATATATCCGTTCATATATACCTTAACCATAAATCCACCGTAAATTTAAAAATTGAGCTATGAAAACGTTTTCCTTGGTGGCAAGAAACGCAAGCCAAAACCAAAAAGCAACGCCGGCGGATTTTGACATCGCATCACTACGGTTACGTCAACGTTATTCCAACCCTTTACGTCGCCTTGCCATCGGCATCTCACCGCACGTCATTCAAATGACGCAACTTCGTCAGTCCACCAGTCATGGTTTGCGGCTGTGAGTCCATCTCTGGAATGAATGACTCAGTCACTCGGTTAAAATTTAAAAAAAAAAATCTCACGAGTTTTGGCAATTCAGTCTTTCTAATTGTTGTATAAATAGGCCCCCGGATTCGAATAAATCAGTAAGCACTTGCATTTTTCATATGGAGAGCGAGAAGAGTAAAGTTTTCTGCAATGGCAAAAACGATGATGAAGAAGAAGACGATAAGATGGAGCAGTTCTTTGCGCTGATTAGGAATTTCCGGGAGGCGCGTGATAGAAGAAAAGATGAGATTGAGCGGAGACAAAGGGAGGAGGCGACGGAGAAGGAGGAAAACAAGGTCAAGGCACGGAGGCTAAATAATAACAATGAGCAACCGACTTGGGTTCCCTGTTTTGAATGGGCCGATTTTACAGAGGAGACAGAGTTTCGGAGGTCGCCGGTTATCTTCCCTTCACCGGACAACAGCAAAGACGATAACAGAAAACAACAGCAACAACGAGACGACGACGGTTTAGATCTTAAGCTAACACTTTAGGCTACCTTTTAGCCTTTCTCTTGTTTGAAACAATGTTAGATAGGAGGTTTATGTTATCTCATTTTATACATTTTGATATTTATTTTTAAAATTTAAATATTATTTTATTTAAAAATAATTTTTCTTTAACAACTAAAATATTATTATTTAAATTAATTATTATTATTTGTTTGGTAATGTACATATCTGTTTTACAGTTCATTTTTGGTAGGGGTGGGAATCGGGTGAGACGAGGACAATTTTACATTTTCCATTCCCTCTTCAATACTTGCGGTTACGGTTTCAGAAAATCTCATTAAATGCTTCAAGTATTTTTTTCATCATCATACTCTTCTCGCACGAATCTCCCCAGTTTTCGAGAAATCCTCATCCCAAAAAATTTAAGTAAAATTATTATTTTATTGACAAAAAATATGACGACTTTGGTTCAAAATATAAAATTTGGATACTTCGATTGGAAGCAGTTAAGAGATGATGAAGACTGAATGGATGTTGAGTTGGGAGAAGATTTAGATAAGAGTTTTAGCATATATCTAAAAATTAAGATAGAAATATGTTGAGAAATTTGAGTGTGGCTAGATTTGAGAGAAAGTTGAAGTGATAATAATATAGTTAAGGTTTTTTTATTAATATATATATATTATATATGTGAATATATAGATAATAAAGTATATATTTTTAAACATCTAGTAAAATGTCGGGATCTTTTCGGATATTTTTGGGGTCCATACAGTTATTTATACGGTTACGGTTCAGCTATCCCTACGGTTCGAATATAACAATCCCCTTCCCCATCTCCATTTGAGCTTTGGTAATAAAACTTCCCCGCCCCCATGAGTGAAGATTTCAGTTATTCTCCATTCCAATCGGTTCGGATCCCCGCAATTTTCGAATATTCCCCACCCAATTTCCACCCCTAATTTTCAAGATACGAAGCTGCCCCTTCCAACAATGTCGTCTCTAAAGTTTGAACTCGTGCACTCTCCTTGATAGTGCATTGTGCCTTACCAGTGCACCAAACGAAGCTAAATTTATTTCTAAACTACTAGAACTTATAAAAAAATATCTAAATTTATTTCTAAATAAAAAATATCTAAAAAAATATTCTCATAAAAATATCTAAATTTAAATTTATGTTAACAAATAAAAAATCCATTAAACTATAAGCTACTCTAATTAGATGTTAAAATACTCAAATTCAACTTAATAGGTGGTGCAAAAAATTCGACAAGTCGAAACTAAATTTAAAATCTTAAAAAAATCGATTTAAAAATTTAATTTTGATAAATTTAAAATATTTTAGTTTGATTACTATTTGCATTTTGGATAAAATTAGGTAGCTGATTTAATTAATTATCTATAATATTTATAAATTTTACATACGAGGATATCTCGTAGTCTAATCATTTTGTTGTTTCTTTCTGATTCTTTGAAAAATTTTAACTTTGAGTTCAATTATTAAGAAGAGTGACCTCTCAATTTTTGACGTTTCAGTTGTTTTTGCACCTTAATCGTAACCAAACCATTATTAAATTTACCTTGTTATTAAAATTCATTATACAAATCAAATCGTATATTTTGATTAATCGACCAGTCAATTATCGTATTTAATTAATATCATTTAGGATCTTGAATTGCATGACTCAAACTTAATAATGAACTAAAATAATTTATTAACTAACCGACCTTGATTCTATACTCTACTGTTTTATATTTTCAATTACAAAATTTTTCTGAACCCGTCAAATAATTCCAGTGAAAAAAATGATATATTTTTATTTAAATAATTCAGGTTTAAGTACAATATGTGCATTATGTATGTACAAGCTCAAATATTGGTTTGATGGACTCCAACAGTATTGTTGTGTTGTAGTTAGAATCATGTTCATCTCCGATGGTCGGTTGGCCCATCTTTTCAATTGTCAAATTGACATGTTCAAAATGTCATTTGGAAAGAAAAATAATAATAAAAAAACCTGGAAGACAAGAAGAATCTAGCTTCTTTCATTTCCATGAAGCTTTGCATTTTTAGGGTCTCACACAAATATAGTGCAGCTTAGATTATTTTGAAAAATATAATATTTTTACAGTAAAAATAAAGATGATAAAAATATTTATTGACTTCGAACAGTGTCGTCCACATAATAGCTATTTATGGAAGTTATTGTTTAAAGACGAAATGTATACGCGCTGTCTTTAGCATCTATTTGTGGCATTGACCTCGATAGATGGCTATCACGTGGACGATATTGTTTAAAGTCGGCGGGTATTCCTATCATCTTTACTTTTATTGTAGCAAATGTAATATTTGTAAAAATAATTTGACTTGTGTTATATTTGTAGGACAAAAAGTTAGGTGTAATATTTGTGTAATTTTCTCTTTTTATGACTTTTTTATTTTATAGTTTATAGTTTTTTTAAATATTAATTATAATAATTTTACAATTTTGATTAAATATATGAAGGGTTATGCTATTGATAGCCCTAAAAATTTGCGTTCCATTAATTTAACTTTGTCATATAATTAAATATTTAAACCTTAAACTATAAACTCTAAACAACAACTCTTAAACCCTAAACATAAAATCCAAAAATCTTAAATCCAAAAAACTTAAACACTAAACCCTAAACATAAAATTCAAAATATTAAACCCAAAAACATAAACCATAAACCCTAACCTAGAATCTAACACAATAAACCCCAAAACATAAACACTAACCTTAAACACTAAACTCCTAAACCCTAAACACTAAATCATAAACCTTTTTAGGTGAGTATTAATTACATTAAACAACCTAAATTAATTAAACACAACTTTTTAGAATACAATTAATTACATTTTATTAGATTCTATTAAAAAATAAAATAATCATTAATTATAAGAACCTATAAAATTCTTATTGACAACCTTAAAGCCTGTCAATAACAAAATCCATATAAAAATACACTAAATATATATAAATATAGATTGTTATTTGTTATAGTGGTGGCGTTTTTTCTCCGCAATCACTTTTAATCCACCATCAAATGTCATAAATAATTAAAAATACATTTAAAAGAAATAAAAAACAGATGATCATAATTCATAAATTAAAATTATTTGTAAATAATCAACAAGTGTTGGGTGTAATGGCAAGATACAATGCTCTCCTTAGTTAAGAACTTAGGTTCTAATTTTAAAAATAACATTGTTGGAAAAAAAAACTATACATAAATTTTTTATATTTTAGCGCCCGTGTATCAATTATTTTTTCTATTAAAATTTTTATACATATATATTTAATAAAAAAACATTTTGCATGATTGATATTTGAAATTTTAAAATTTAAAACTTCATTGTTAATAGAAACTAACATCATAACAATTGAAAACTTCAAAAAGACTGTTTTTTTTTTATCAAAAGGAGGGGATTTCATTGACAAAAGAAAATTACAAATACACTAGAAGACTTGGGGGGAGTGGGTTCCCCAATGGGTTGGAACCTGTAAGTCTCTAGAAGGAAAAACAAGCTTATCGGCTGCTTGATTACAAGACCTGAGAACAAAAGCAAAGGAACAAGAAGCAAAAGAAGCAGCTTGTTTCCTGATGTCCTCTTCGACAGCCGAGGATAACCAGTCCGAGAGAGAGCCCGCTTGCAGTCTATTGACGACTGTTTGACAATCAGTCTCAATAATGATATGATCCCACTTGTATGAAGAGGCCAACGATAAACCTAGTTTGATAACCAAGGCTTTTGCCGTTGTTGCGGATGGAGCGAGCAGAGGTGCCGAGATTCTTTGTATGACGGATCCCAAGCTGTCACGTGCAATGGCTGCCACCGTAGCCTTTCTCGTAAGGCGATTAAATGCAGCATCACAATTGATTTTGAAAGATCCTAGAGGAGGAGGATTCCAGTGAGTCGAAGCACTGCTTTGGGGAGATCAATCTTTTGAGGGTGGTGTTGGTTCCCGAGCAAATTCCTGAAAAGCTCTCTCAGCACACAACCATACCTCCCAAGGGAGGTCCTTCCTGTTTTCAAAAACAAAAGCATAGCATGATTTTCAAATCGCCCATAACAGAAAGGCGATAAGGGCGCATCCTTCCTCAAAACTCTCCAGTCGTCTAAAATCATTAATTTTCATCCACCATTTTAAAAAATTGGGGAATCCAAAAGTAGATGGAGAATAATTGAAACCCGATGCTTTTCATACCGCTTGTGCGAAGGGGCAGAAGAACAGGAGATGCTCTAAGGTCTCCTCCTCATTTCCACATCTTGGGCAGCATTTTGAGTTCTGGAATCTGCCATGGAAACACGCCGCAAGGATCCCTTTGGTAGGAATGATATTATGGCAAAGCCTCCAAAGGAAAGATCGAATTTTAGACGAAACCTTCAGACCCCAAATAAATTTCCAAAAAGCTTTGCTTATACCAGGTTCCTCACTTGTAGAAGGATCAGAGGGCATTTCAAATTTGTCCTCAATGAACCTATAGCCTGATTTAGCAGAGTAATCGCCGTTTTTTGTTCCAGCCCAAATCAAAGAGCCTTTGATTCCTGGTCCCCCAATCGAGATAGTTTGTATTGCTTCAGATTCAACTTCGGAGAAAAGGTGATCGAGCTTAGAGTGGTTTCAAGATCTTTGATCGGGGTTTAGGAGGTTTCTAACGGAGGGGCTAGTACCATGAGTAGGAGGTTGTGAGAGGATTCGGAAACCGGAAAGTTTGGGTATCCAATTATCCTTCCACGTAGAAATGAATCTTTCGTTTCCTACCCTCCATGGAGAACTTTCTCGAATTATCTTTAAACTCTCCCGAATGCTTGTCCAGGCTCATGAAGGATTGTTGCATTTTGGAGCTTCAAAGATGTTTCCATTTGGATAGTAAATCCCTCGGAGAGTTTTAGCCAAGAAAGATTCTGAATTTTTGAGAACTTTTCACGCAGTTTTCGCAATGAGAGCTTTGTTAAAGGATCTGAGATTCTTGAAGCCTAGCCATCCTTGATCCTTAGGTTGGCAAAAGTTCTTCCAGTTAAGTCAATGGATGCTCTTCTCCTTAATTCCGCAATCATTCCACCAGAATTTAGCCACTAGCGAGCAGAGTTCATCACAAAAGGTGACAGGAAGGAGAAAACATTGCATGACATATGTGGGAATTGCCTGAGCTACAGCTTTTATAACATCCTCCTTTCCAGCTTGATTCAAGAATTTTGCTCTCCAACCCCGAAGCTTGTTCTGAACCTTTTCCTTTATAAAAGCAAGACTTTCCTTTTTGTTACGCCCCCAGAAAGAAAGTAAACCGAGATATCTATTGTCTTCTTTCATTGGTCCAAAGCCTTACTCCCAAACCATCAGGCTTATCCAATACATCCTAGATTCATGTCCTCTAGTAGCTACCAGCCAGGTCACCAACCAAAGCATTTATGAATTTTATATTTTATAAATAGGTAGAGAAAAACGTTTTATTGAATTAAAATGACTAAAAGCAAAAGAATAAAGTAAATAAATAAAAAAATGATCGGTGGTCAATAACCAACACTAAAATTAGTACCGTCGCTGGCCATAATAAGGATGAAGAAAAATGGCAGCGCTGGAGAGAAACAAAGCTGAAAAAAACTAGGGTATATTCTTTGACACGAACTCATAATTATCCAAATTATTTATCAAATTAATTTGTTACAAATATATTTTTTTTATAAAAAATATTTGTGCACTCACATTATAAATGTGACATAATTTAATTTAATATTAAATACCAAACAATTGATCTAATGCTATTAATTTACCCAGGTTTTAAATTTGTTGGCACCATATTTAAACCCAACCCTCCATCATTAGGGTAGAATTTAGGGTAAAGTACACAGACGGTCACTGAACTTTATTAAAAAAAACAAAATGGTAACCAAACTTTTAAAAATCAAGAAGTAGCAATTAAACTTTAGATTTTGAAACAAAATGGTAACTGGGGCGTTAAACCCCGTTAACCCCTAACGGAAATCTGACTGGGTATGCCACATCCCCACCCAGTTTTCCACTTCATATATAAAAAATAATAAAACTATATTCCACGTCATATTTAAAAATTAAAAACAAATTATTTTTAATCTCCTTTTTAAAGGATGAAACCCCATCTCTGGCTTTAATCCCAGTACAGACTCGAATCCACCATGACTTTGGCTCCCACCACTTATCCCTATCTCTGCTCAAGCCCACGACCACCATCACCGAGAGCCACTCAACCTCTCTTCTCCCCGAGTAAGCATGTTGGGGTTGGATTCAGCAACAAGTGTTGGCCTGTGTGCAGTGGGATGGCCAAGGAGCTAAAGCCCTGGGTTTTGGTGGTCAAAGCATCGGAGGGTATGGGAAAATGGGTGATATTGACACTGCTAGATTGCTTTTTGATGAGGCTCCAGTAAAAGATAGAGGAATTGGGGGGGGGGGGTCATGATTTCTGGATATGTAAAAAATAATTGCTTTAAAGAAGGTCTTTATATGTTCAACTAATGCAAAGGAGTGTTATAGAGGTAGAGCCTGATGAAGCTATATTTTCAAGTACTATTAGTGCTTGTGCTAATTTGGGCGCTTTAGATACTGGAATTTGGATTCATAAATAAATGGATTAACAAAATTTTCCATTGCGTACTTGTCTGGTGGATATGTATACAAAATGTGGGAATTTAGATATTGCTAAAAAGTTGTTTGATGAAATGCAACAAAGAGATGTTGTTAGCTGGAATGTTATGATTTCTGGGTTGGCAATGCATGGTGGAGAAGAGAGGTTGAGTGGCTCTCGGTGATGGTGGTTTTAAAGGGGATTAAAAATGATTTGTTTTTAATTTTTAAATATGACGTGTAATATAATTTTATTATTTTTTATATATGAGGTGGAAAATTGGGTGGGGATGTGGCATACTCAGTCAGATTTCCGTTAGGGGTTAACGGGGTTTAACGTCCCAGTTACCATTTTGTTTCAAAATTTAAAGTTTAATTGCTACTTCGTGATTTTTGGAAGTTTGGTTACCATTTTATTTTTTTTAATAAAGTTCAGTGACCGTCTGTGTACTTTACCCTAGAATATATATACTTATCTCGATAAAAGAAACTATTAACGATTTTATAATCTAATTAAAAATTGTTTTTATTACTTTGGAAAAGAATGCTCGGCATACCCATTTACAATTTTGTTAAATATTCGAGTTTTGTATATAGAATATTTTTTTATTTCTATAAAAAATTATCTAAATATATATTTACTTTTTATAAATTAAAATTAAAATCTCTGATCTTAAAAATTATAAAAATTAAATCTTAAATTATAATAATAAACTTTAAATTCTAAACCTATAAACTAATTCCATAAGTCTTAAACTAAACATATAACTCTAAAACAAAAAGAATTGTATAGTCTACCCAACATGTATATTAAACTATTTTGGCATAAAGCCAAAAAAAAATCTCTTAATGTTTAAATGAATTGTTATTTTGACCATTATTTTTTAAAGTAATTAACCATCAACGTTTTATTTTAGGTCAAAATGACCCTTATGCAGATGAAAACTATTAGTCAACTAACGATAAATGACTTGAAATTGTAGTGCACGCTGACATTGTAGTGTCATATAAACAAATGTGTCTACTTGAAAGAATGTCACATTAGTCAATAAAATAATTTTACAAGATTATATAAAATATAAAATTATTTTTTTCTGTTAAAGTGTCATTCTGTCAAGTCACTTCAAGCTGTTTATCGTTAGTTAACTAACAATTTTTAATTTTAGAGGGGTTATTTTGACCCAAAATGAAACATTGATGGTTAAATTGTTTAAAAAAGAATCGAGTTAAAATTACTATTCAATGAAACATTAAGATATTTTTGGGGGTAATTGTTCTATACACAAGCGCTTGTGGAAACTTTTTTACACAAGCGTCTTAGTTTTAGGGGTTAGGGACTCCGTTTATGGTTTAAAGTTTAGGGGTATAAGTGTAGTAGTTTTGAATTTAGGGATTGTTGATAGAATTTTGGGTTTAGGGTTAAAATTTAGGGTTTATAGGTTAAAACCTAAATCCCTACCCATATTACCCTAAAACTAAACTCTAACCCTAAACCCTAAATTCTAACCCTAAATCCTAAATCATAAACATGAACCCTAAATTCTAAACATGTACACTAAAACCCCTAAACTCTAAACCCTAACCCTAAACCCTATAATTGAGGCGCTTGTGGAAACAAAAAATTTCCACCGCCAGTGTATAGGATATTAATCCATTTTTTGGAACAAATTATTCTCCATTGTATAATACATATGGGGAAAATTGTATTAGAAAACGTAATAAAAAATGAAGAGGATGACGACCCTATTCACAAGTATCACGACATATAAGGATTAAGTCATTTGATTCTATAGGTTTCATACAAATTTACCAAATTATTTACGTAAGTACAAGCAAATGGTTGTTGTGGTGGGAGTTTGAAGGGTGGGTTGGTCATTTTAAGGAATTATAATCGTATTTATTTTCCTAATCATTTTTTAAACAGGTTTGTATTTGATGAACCAATCAACAGACCATATCATATTAGGATGAAGAGGAAACACATGGAAGCAAAAACAAAGGAAACTCCATCAGTTGACAACAACAATCATGACGATGAAGAAGATGAGGAGATCAATGCTTTCTTCACTTTGGTTCGAAATATTCGAGATGTTCGTAACCAGATGTTGATTGTGTCTCAAGCTACAAAGGAGAAGCAAGAATCAGCAGCAGCAGCAATGGAGAAATCGACTTGGACCCCATCTTTCCAATGGGAAGACTTCGTCGAGGATCGTCGACATCTTACGAATAATACTACTACTGTTGCAAACGCAACTCTGCCTAGTTCTTCCAAGAACAATGATGAACAAAAGAGCAAGACACATGAACACCAAGACTTGGATCTCAACCTTTCCCTTTGATGTTATGTTACCTTTTTTCTGTCATGTTCATCATAATGGTTGGTTTATCTTGTTCTTGTTCATCATAGTAGTATTCGATATTGCAACACATGGGGGGGGGGGGGGTATGTTACCAAGAGTATGATCTGTTACGTCTGCAATTACGATAAATACGACAGAGTTTCCTCACATTGATGATGTTGAGCAATCTTTCCTTTTCGGAAAGGATCTAAAGGTACATGATTTGGCTGAAAATCTTTGTAATAACCACTCAATGTAATAATGAAGAGATTTAAGACATGGACAATGAATCCCATCAAAATGTCCGGTGAAAAAAAACAACACCCCATCCACATTTTCCTCCCTGCAATTGAGAATGTAGGGCCTCATATCTGCAATTGAGAATTCTGGCCGTTGCTTTTTCCAAAAATCATGTTTTTTTCCTTTTGTTATGCTTTCATAATTGTGTTTGAGAGTTGACCCTTGTGTTGTTTTTCATTGTTTAGTTGAAATGACAAGACGGTTCTCGGTTCGAAAGCACTTGAAAAAGAAGCTTTGCAGACAAGGCAGCAAAGATTCTTCAAGTCCATTTTCAGGTGGTGAGCATTTTCCAGAATGCACTTCAAAAAGGGTAATGAAAACTTCTAGATTTTCATGGTACTTATGAGTGGCAACATCCTTTTCTTGCAGTGCAAATCTGGTCCTTAATTCAATGTAATTAAAATCACTTCTGTAACTAATATATAGGATGCCAAAACTCGAACCGTACTATAGATTTCAATTCGATTCACTCAGAATGGTCGAGGCGGGACGGGGCATAAAATGGCAGGTGTGGATCAGTGTTAGTATTTGCTTGATCATAGGAAATATACCTAATAAATATCAGATCGGAGAGTGGAGACAGAACATGCCAACAATGTAACAATGATGGATTTGACAATATCCGCGCCGTCATGCTCCATTTCGAGAGTTTGAATAAAGCCGGTAAAAATACTAACTGTTATATATATTTCTTGCAAGAAAAGCAAATGAAATCTGTTGTTACAAATGAGGTTGGGGTTTTAAGAAGTAGAATTGGAAGAGAGAACATTTTACATTGCACCTAAAGCCAACCATTAACACTCAAAATAACTGGGAAAATGACCAAAACATGTTAAAAGCTCTTTTAAGAAGAGATTTATCAAAACAATCAACAATATTCCCTCTTAACTCGATGCCGAGTTAAGTGGACTCTTCCCCAGATTAGATGGTCTCGGACTCGGTTCCCCGGTAATTGGACTATGAGGCCCTCTTGTCCGAGGACTTCTTTCTCCTCTTAGTTCACTGAGACGTGGACTATTTGAGAGGCGTGGGCTTTGGTGGCTTCTCGGGTCAATTTCCGGCGTAGCGGTGGAGCTCGTGACTTTAGGACTCGATGTATGCCTGAATTCACCTCGGCTTCTGGTGATAACTTCGTCTAGTATCTCACCATCCCCTGCATACGATGCTCCATGTCCCAACTCTGTCTCCTGTATGGCATAATGAATATGATTAATGTTGATCAATGAGTAGCTGAAAGTGTTTTGATTGTTGAAAGAAGAGATCATACCGTGGCAAGATTAAATGGCAAAGCAGGAGCCTCCTCGTACTCGGCGGCATCCAAGTCGTAAAGATGCGCCCCTTTGAAAAACTTGGGCAGGAAGTATTGTCTAACTGGGACTAAAAGCATGATCATCAAAGGAAACATAACGCCAGCGATCGGAATCCAAGTTAACCCGAAACATACGAGCAGATAAACAGTTTGGAAAATGGTGAAGATTGCAATTGTCTTGAATGGAACAGTCTCTACAAAGGTTGCATGTTGCTCCTCCAGAACTCTGCATGAAAACACAAAACCTGCCTTAAAAACTTTGGACTCAAAATAAAAGAAAAACATATAAATGAGTTAATAAATTGTCTTTACTTATATCTTCTGCTTGGAGCTGTGAAGAGCAATAAGATCCTTTCCCAGAATTGGTTACCCGGTAAGCTTTCGATTGCCATGAAGGCAAAGTACCCCCACAGGACCGAAGTCGGAATCTTTTTAAGAATAGGCATTGCTGCAACACATCCTCCTACCATGGTGGCCTGAAGAAGGTTACTTAGACGCTGTTCTTTTACTTCAACAGGCAATAGATCATCGATCTCTTTCTCGATATCGAATAAAGTCTCGTCGAGAGGGGCATCGATGTTGCCTGAACATGTCGCGGCTTGAACGGTTGATTCTTTTAGTTCATGTAGTCCCTGTTTAAGAAAAATTGGAATCCATTAATTAATCACAGCACAGCCTGCATGATTGTGCCAGCGGATAATGTGTTTTTTTGGTTTTATTTATTTGATGGAACTTAATGGTGAAGTCATGATTAGTCATCCAAGCACGCTAGTGAACATTTTAAAATACTTAATTTTTTAAAGAATAATATCATTTCATGGGATCTTACTCTAGCTGAAGGCTCCTGGTAAACTAAAGGGGTCTGCATTTGTTGATAGGCTTCTTGCATATTCCCATACAATTGTCCCAAACTAGCATTCTTGCTTATACTTTTCCATGCCGTGGCAACGAGCCGATTACGAAGCAGCTGCAGAACAACCTAAAGTCAGTATCGGCGGAAATTTCCGATAGATATGAGAGTGAAAACGAAAGTTCGAACGATTTAATTACCTGGTGCTTGAGAGTAGCCAAGCTCTTGGTATGCATCGGAGATTGTGGAATGACCCCATTTGCCGGAGGGATGCCAATGAGACCACATAACAATGTCTGTCACCAAGCAAACACCCAAATCCAAATTAAGGATGGATCGAAGACCGGAATTTCGATTTAAGGATGGAGACTAGGAAGGAACTTGTTGCATACCAAGAAACCCAAAAGGAGTAAATCATAATGGTAACAAGATGGTTTTCTCAAATTAAACTCTTTCTGTTGAGCTAATTGAGATGCTACACTATGGTCAAAGTAATAAAGCACCGCGATCATTGTGGCCGGAATGAAGGCTCCGATAATGTAGACAACCGGAACATCCAGCATGTCCTGTAATACAGTTTTACATATTTCTAGCGTCAGTTTATTAGTCCTGCAAGGAGACAGAGTATATAACTATATATATATTGATTGGCAATTGAACTTGGTTAAACATGCCTTGATGACTGTCCAATTTTCGTAAGCACCGGGGGACCAGGGATTCGGGCTGAAGAGACGACGCGGGATTCCTTTCGGGACATCTCCGGCAGGTATATAGGACAATGCTGTCCAAATTAGCACCATGAGTGGCACACCATAATCTGCTATACAGCTCCTAAGCCAACCTGTATAACAGAAGAGATTCTTTTTAAGTTCTTAAAGCAAATGATGCCCCAAAGCATGATCAAGGGACATAAACATACCCGTCCCATAACGCCATGACCTCGCTTTTCGACTTCTTAATGCAGTGAGAAGAAGGCCAAATGACAGTACCAGAGCAAACATGCCATTAGCAAACCTCCATGAAGGTAAAAATTGTGTCGATCTCGGGTTTTCATTATGCGGAATGCGGAACTCTTCCACGAGGCCCTGCACATGAAATTTACCATGAGCAAAATCTTTCACATTCCAGAAAATGTCATCATGTTGTACAAATAAATACATATATATTCCTCACTTTTATAGATTGCTGCATGAACAACATAGCTATAAGCAGACCGAACAATTCTCCGGCGACGCGGGTAAACCTGTTGATAATGGAACAAGCTCCCAGGATTGACAGTAAGACCAACAAGCCTGCAGTCCATACACAAACCCTACAAAATTAAAGACAACTATATCAAATATAGCAGCCTCAACATAATATAACAAAGGAACATATTTGATTAAAGAAACTAGCTCACCATGCTGTCCATGCTAGAAACTTGTCCCGACCCAAATCCGGTCTGTCTTTAACAAAATCAAACATAAATGTATACATAATGACAGTTGGTTCAGCAACTCCTAATATCAGCAAAGGTTGACCTCCGATTATCGAGTGTATGATCCCACAAAGCGCCGTAGAAGCTAAGGTTTGAACTGCTGTTAGAACTCCATCTGAAGATCAATTATACAAGGTGGATGATCAGGTTTCTCATGTAACAAATATTCATCAGATCATCTTTAAGCCAAAAACATAACACATCTATTCTCAATTATACCAGTGTTTCTCTCAAGTTGTTCACCAAATGAAATGACAGGGATTGCAGAAGCAAAGAAAATGTAAGTGGTGGGAGCCAGAATCCTGTAGAGAACACAGTAGGCTTAGAAACATTAAAGCATGACATTTTTCTGCAGATTTTTTCCCGGAAAGCTTATCATTGGATGATATATATATATAGACCTGAAGCCTGCTTTGAATCCACCAGTCCAGTCTTGCTTGTAACACTTTAATCTTCCTCTGAGATCATTTTGTATGCCTCGGAAAGGGACAAAAGTTTCTTCCATCCTGTAAATGGTTGGCTAGACAGTAGGATCAAGTAAATTACATGACTTGACAAAGCTTCAGCGAAGATAGAGTGTGAGTTAAAAGATATGAACTCGAGAGATTCAAGAGAGACGACCAAATTACATGATTGTGAACTAAAATGTAAAAAGAAACAAGAACAGAACAAAGGGTTTTTGTTGTTTTCTGGGTTTGCTTTTCCCTGTATGTGTTTGGGGAAGAGAAATTTAAGGTTCCGATTGAGAAAAGGAGGAGACAAGGCAACGCTAGCTTTTGAATGGCTTGTTGATGCAATGGAAGGAGGAGAGGAAGGATCCAAATATAAAAAGCCGGCTAAAAGACTAAGTTTAGAAATTTGTTCAAAAATTTAAAATGTTTGATTTTTCGATAATAATTTAAGTTAAATTTTTGGTGTTTTTAAACAAATATCGATACTTAGTTTTTTTTTTTATAACATTTTAAGTTTTTGGACAATTATTGATACTTGCAAAATAAGTATCATACTCGTCAAAAAACACGAAAAAATTAACCTAAAATGTTATCAAAAAATCCAACATTTTAAGTTTTTGGACAAGTATCGAAACTTGTTATCTTTTAACCGCACCCTAAACCTGTTGTACATTAGACTTGCCCAAAAAACAATTGTCCATTTTTTTTAAAAAAAGAAAGATTAATTAACAGGGTTGAGTTAGTGAAATATTGTTTGAAAAAAAATAAAAGACATGAGATTTTTATAAATTTTAAAAAATATTTTAAAAGAATACAAGAGAATAAAGATGTTTGATGATGTTGTTTTCTATTTGTGTCTTTTACCATGATTTTAGGCCTCTAATATAACATTACAAATATGTTTGATGCTTGTAGTTTTTGCATTTTTATATGTTGGAATGTGCAATTAATTTTGACTAAATAAACCCTTTCAAAAAGAAGAGGGAAAAAACCTTATTCATACTTATAGATTTATTGCAATATTAATGTAGATCAAGGCAACGGAATTTAAAGTTTAAATAAAAGTTTATCGGTTTAAAGACCTATGGCATCTGAAGTATACATAAAACAGCGAACTGCCTCCTAAAATATTTTTTTGGATGTTTTGTTCCTTGAACTAAAAATCATTATTTCGTTTGGCCCTTCCGTCTAACGTTGTTTAAAAAAATTCACGGCCCAATCAGAACGTACCACGTGTTATTTTATTAAAAAATAATCTGACTTAAATAAAAAGGGTAAATTGCACTTTAAGTATGCCAAATTTTATTTTTTTATTCATTTTAGTCCTGAACTGTTCATCTTCCAATCCGAACAAGAGGCCACCGACAAATTTTATTTTTTGCTTGTTAAAGAAAAAAAAACAACTCATTTCAGCGATCTTCCCACCATGTCTGCTAAATCCAAGTAGTTCAATTCACTGTCTTTCTGGGTTTCTTTCCTCTTTATGACTTCATGATTTGTTCCTTTGAATTCCTTTTATTTTGGACTTAGATCTGACTGTATATTCTTTAGTTCATGTCATGTTTTTTATAGTAAATTCTGGGATTATGCTTGATTTGCTTTTTGATTCTTTTAGGCTTGTGCTAAGTACTTTTTTTCCCCGCTCAAATTCATAAATTTTTAGTTAATTTTGTTCTTTGATTCTGTTTTTCAAATGGGTTTTACTCAGTTTAAGTATTCAAAATTTTGGGTGTTCTTTTGTTCATATGATTATTGTAATTTGATATTTAAAAAGTAAAGACCCTTTTTTTCACTCAAATTCAGAAACTTTTAGTTGATTTTTTTTCATTGATTCTCTTTTTCAAATGGGTTTTAATCAAATTTCAACTGTTCAATTCAATATAATAACTTGTTTTTAATAAATATGAACAGTTTGGGACTAAAACGAACAAAAAATAAATTTTGGCTACTTAAAGAGCAATTTATCCATTTTATTTAAGTCAGATTAATTTTTTGTTAATAAAATGATACATGACGCGTTCTAATTGGCCCGTAATTTTTTTTAAACAACGTTAGACGGAGTGGCCAAACGGGATAACGATTTTTAGTTCAGGGGGCAAAACGTCCTAAAAAATACTTTAGGGGGTAGTTCAGTATTTTGTGTATACTTCAGGGGCCAAACGGGCCATTGAGCCAAATTTATTTGTTATTTAGATTTTGTAAGTGTTTAAAAAATTAAACAAAATTCACAAAAGAAAGTAACTCAACAAATAGTATAAATGGAAAAAATGGTGATGTTCATGCTAGGAGATCCAGGTTTAAATTATTTTGTCTGCAAGGTATGAATGCATTGTTAAAGGATTAATTGTATGTATGAACATATACTCATGTAATCACCTTAAAACTATTTAAAATAAATTTGTAAAAGTATATATTTAACGGGAATTAATTTGTTCAAACTGAAAATTAAATACTTGAGAGGAGTGTTTAAATCAAAATTTGTATGTTCATTAACAAATATTTTAACTTTTTTGGCGCATATATTAATTTTTTCAATCGTATAAAAATTTATATATTATTTTATACAATAAAATTATTAAAAAATATTTTTAAGTATACTACAATATCTGATCATAGACTTTTTTTTTAATCAAAATCTGATCATAGACTTTAACCATACAAAATCCCAAGTTGTATAATGCAGAAGCAGACAACAATAAGCGGGTCAATACGGGAATGACAGTGACCGTCACGTCATTCTTTTACACCAAATGTTGGCCCTGACCAGTTCGATAAATTATTAGATAAAGCTAGGTTCATTACGTCATCCATGATCCATTTAATAATATTCATCTATTTCAGCATAATTTTCAAGTAATCACCCGCTCCTTAATTATATATAGGAAAAAGAGAAAATTTATGTTGGAAAAAAATGAGATGATTTTTTTATTGGATGAGACCATAGATGACGTGGTGAACTGAGCCATATTCATCTATTAATTTTTCAGTCTATTTTCTTTTATAGTTTAATTTCGATTCCGTCCCTAAACCTGACTCGACCATGGTTTGGCTATCTATTATAGCTTTCCGATGCTCGGGCAACATCGATAGTAAATTGGCCACATTTGCACGGAGACTTTTCTATTTTCTGTTTCGGTCGACATTAGGGTTGATTACATTAGTCTTCATGAACATGAACTACAAACAACAAGCTAATCAAAACATTGCCTACACATCCTAAGGTGATTAGTGGCGGATTCAAGTATATTTTATGTACGTATGTGTCTTTTTAAACTTCACACATTTAATTTTAATTATTTTAATTTCTATAAATTAATTTTTAAATTCTTTTTAATTTTTACGAGTTGTGCTCATCATGAAACTTTGATATTTATGTGTGTTTCTCAAAAATATTTCTGAACCTGTCACCGAATGTGACCTATTATTATATTTATGAATACTCTCCATGAAAATGGACTAGCTATACAAAATTAATCTTATTTTCTAGTTTATTATTGGATTTTGTCGTTTGTCCATGTGCTATGGACAATTAGTTCTCGGCTATACATTATTCAAAGTCAAAAGCATGCTCATCTCTCAAGGAAGATAATACTTATTTTTTAAGTCAGTTTCAATAATCTCAACTAATATTATTTCATAAAGAGAATTTTCATTAGCAAGGCGAAGTCAAGAATTAAAAGTTAATAAGATCAAAAATAAAATGTTATTATAAAAAATATAAAACATTTGAAAAAAAAACTAAAATGTCAATAATAAGATTTGATCTGTTGACCTAAAATAAACAAGTTTACATATTCACTTTTACATTTTATCACTGAAACAAATTATTTTATGATATTAAAGTAAGTAAAATGAATTATAATTGAATTTACAGGAATCAGATCAAAAAATAGACCGTAAAGGTAAAAAAATAGATTGTAAAGAAGGACTGCGAGGCGAGGCCTCTGCCAGCTCTCATGTGGATTCGCTTATGGCCACCAGCTCATGCCATTATTGCTTTATAAAAAAAATAAGGGTATCATGTGTTCTTGAACTTTTGGAAAAAAGAATCAATTAAGTCTTAATTTTTTTTTCACTCAATTAAGCTTTAATACTCTAAAATTTTACCAATTCACCCCTTTGATCAATGCTGACTGTTAAATCTAATAATTTTTTAGACCAATTAGTGGTGCAACATGTCGTATTACAATGTTTTCACTTGACATTTTCAGAATTTTTTATTTTATTTAAAAATTTCTTTAAAATTTCTTAATATTCTAAAAACTTATAGAAATTAGTTTTCTAAAAAATCTGTAAATGTCACTTGACATAACTGTAGTCTATCACGTGGTAGTAATACCTCAAGGAAAAAAACGTCAAAATTGGTCAAAATGCTTAATTGATTAAATTTATTGGTTTGAGAGCTTAATTGGGTGCAAAAAAAGGTTTAGGGGTTTAATTGATTTTTTTAAAAAGTTCAAGGGCTTCAAACACTCTTAAGCCTAAAAAACAAAACAATTTTCAGCATCGAATGGCAACTAATGTATGATCATTCTAATTTAATTTGTTCTAATTATAATATAAGAATTTAAATTTTATACTTTATGGATAATTATTTGATACACTGGCGGTGAAAACTTTTAATTTCCATAAATACCTTAGTTTTAGGGTTTAGGAATTTAATTTAAGGTGTATGGTTTAGGTTTAGTAGTTAAGAATTTAGGGACTGGGAATAGAATTTAGTGTTTATGGTTAGAATTTAGGGTTTATAGGTTAAAACCTAAATCCTCAACATATTGCCCTACAACCTAAACCCCTAACCTTTAAATTCTAACCATTACCCCTAAGTACTAAACCCCTACACCTAAACCTTATACCCTAAACCCTAAAACTAAGGCGCTTGTGGAAAGTAAAAATTTCCACTATCAGTATATTGGATACAAATTCATACTTTATTTAAGAAATTTAACGTCTTATTTTACTAGTTGAATTGTAATTGATAATTAAATTATAAACTTTGGTGAAGTCAAAATGTAAATTTACTACTGAATTAGTTTGTAACTAAGGATACTAAAAGATTAAATCATAATTTTATTTAAAAAAAATCAAAACATAATGTTATCATATATCAACTAATAATAGTTTTATAATTATACAAAATTTTATCGTTTTAAGTAGGTCAATACTCCTACCTTCTAAGTTCTAACCAGTGACGAAGTTGGAAGAGACCGAAAGAGGCCACAGCCCCCTAAAAGAATTTTAAAAATTAAAAAAAATTATAAATTAATATAATGATAAAATAATTATTTAGTCTGTTAAAAATAATAATACATTGTTGGTTCTCCATAAATTTAAACATTTTTAAATTATCTCCCCATAAATAATGTTGAGTCTCGCAATTACTTCTAACTTCAACCTTGATTTTTTATTTATGTTTGATGTACTAAAAATACATATATTCATATAATATTAATAAATTAATTATATTATCATTTTATTAAAAGTTTTAAAAAATAAATTCATTATCAATAAACATCTACAAATATTTTTACACTTCTCAAAAAATTAATTTTTTAGTTCCACCTTTTTTCAAACGACCTCAGTTAGAATTTGTTCCTTGGCAGCATACGACATAGCGTGCAGGTTAACACATTCAACGTGATCTACTTTTTTTTTTAATTTTTGGTAATAACTTTTTTATTTGTTTATATTTAATTAATTAGTTTATAATTGTTGCTGTACGGACCCGGGTTAGGTTCTAAATTAAAAGTAGGCGACTTTTTTTATTTATTAAACATAGAGATTATATTTTCATATTGAATTTTGAACATATACAAGATGTGACAATATAAACATCTTTAACCATTACGCCAATTAATGAATCTCAAGTAAGTTTTTTTTTACCATTATGACATAATACCATGCCGGCACACATTCATTTCGAAGCTATTTATTTTTATATTTTATAGGGGTTTTTATTTTATTATAGAAACTAAATTTTACTTTTTCCCACCTCATATTTTCTCTGCAGCGGTTATCTTTTTCTTAAGAATTTCTTAATAATTTTTTAAGTTTTTCAAGTCAATGGTGACGGCTTTGGCCATTTACTGGCGGTAATTTTTTTTGTTTCTTTAATGTTTTACTTTTACTCGTTTCTTTGTTTTTATTTTTCGTCGGTTGTTTTGGCATGTTCTTCATCATAACACGTTCTTTATTTGCCTCTATGGCACTCTGATATTGAAGATGTCTACAACCTGGTGTATGTTACTGTTGAATCTTACCGCGCAATATTGCGTGGGTTGATTGTTCGTAGAGATAACCAAGACGTTTTTCTCTCTTTTTGTTGATTTGAGTAATTACAATGATCTGCGCTCTTCCGGTAAGCACTCCAAAATTTCGCTATGGTGATAGATTTGAAGAACATTGATGAAAATTTTATGAGAAGATTTAAATTTGCTATTCATGTTTGCTTACTTTTTGCTTTTCTACATTTATTTTTATATTTTAAGGTATGTTTATTTGTGTATTTCTTCTCATTATTTTAATAAAATTTAGTGTTTGATTAAAAATAATAATCATAAAAAATAAAATAAATAAAATCAAAAACTCAAAGTGTATGGAAACAAGAAAAGTAAAATTTATCATTGTCTAGCAGAACATACTCAATCTTTAAAATAAAATCCAACGACTATTTGCTTTAACTAGAATACACCATGATTTTATGTAAATTTATTTGTTGTAAAATCTTAGCACATTGACACAACAATCATAAAAGGATATCAAAATTCGAAGAGACAACTAACATTTTCAAAAGAGAAAATTCTCACAAAGACGACAACCTGTCATAAAGACATACTAAAACTGTTATAAAAACATATAAAGAAGTTTTCATCAAATAAACAAAGAGACTAATATAAATATAAATAACATGTAATTTATGACAAAATAGAAAACATAAAAGACACACACTTCAGAACAGATACTACTTGTAATTATTTTAACTTAAAAAAAACACAGGTTCTAGTAAAAAAAGATTATATTTATTTATATGTAATCAAACTAATAGTTTAAAAAAACCAGCGGGCGAATGAACGTTGTCGACGGAAGCAGCATTAGCAAATAGCAAAGAAGAAAATAAGAAGTTTTTTTTTTCCTCTAAAATAACGACTGCATAGAGAAAATGAAAGTAGTGGACTAAAAAAAGTAAAATATATATTTTTAAATTAAGACAAGTTGATTAATGATTAAATTAATGGCATGTTGATAATAAAATATTATTTTAATTTTAATTAATATTAGATCTTAAATTTGATCTCGAAGTATTTTTATAAAAATATATATTATAATTTTTGGTACAGATTACAATATTACTCACACATCTAACCCATGGCATTCCAGAAGTGGGGTGAACACCCAGGCCAAGGGGCCAATTAATGGGGGGTTGAAGATTAAGATATTAGTATTGTTATTTTATAAGAAGATTAAGATGTGTTTATATCTAATTATTTTGGACTCTATAAAAAATTGTTCAAATAAAAGACATGATACGGCATAACATGGTAACATAGTAAAACAATAGGATGAGTCATTAAGGCGGATAAAGTCCAGCAATTTTTCTTAACTGATATTAATAGTTGGTTAGTTCAAAACTTGACTGATCCGAATCTGTATCCCAAGAACTCGGCTAATTGAGATTTATTATTTGGTGCTATTCTTTGGGAAGCTTGGTGTCGGCGAAACAAGGTGATCTTTGATCCCGATGCAGGTAGCTCGGGAAGCTTGCTGCAGCGCGCGACGCAGCTTTGCGAGGAGGCAGATTGGGCTGCTGCACATGAGGTCCAGCACACGGCTGCGACAGGGGTAAGGGGACGGCTATGAGGTGGTCGAAGCCTCCGACGGGTTGGGTGAAGGTAAACGTTGACAAAGCGCGCAAGGTAACGACGGGCTTCGCTTCTTGTGGTGGGGTTGGACGTGATAATTGTAACCCCCTCGTCCCGGTCTGGCCGGATGACCGGTCCGTGTGGGCCACACGGGGAAAACCAAAGTGAAACCCGTTAAGGTTCCCTTCGGTTAGCAACCCTATTTTTTTATCCTTTAAATCTTGTCTAAAGGAGTATTAAATCCTAAGTGATCAAACAACGAAAAGATAATACATGAGACAACCATTCGAACCCCAAACAACATTTAAACAACCCAATTTTAATCTTTTAGACATGCCGTTTCGAAACACCCTTGAGGCGTATCGAAACGCCTTGACCAGGTCAACTGCCCCAGAGCCTATACATGGGGCCGTATCGAAACGGTGGTCAACCGTTTCGAAACGCCCACGACGGTCAACTTCTCGTGGTCAACGAGATTTTGACCGTTTCGAAACCTTTAGGCCCGTTTCGAAACACCTTCATCTCGTGAATTTCTCAAAATTCCAGTAGTCAAAACGTTCCGATACGCGTTTCAGAACAGGAGTTTCAAAGGCCATACCGTATCGAAACGCGTTCCGATACGGGGTCCCTGAAGCCTACCCATTTCGAAATGACCCTTCCCGTTTCGAAACGCTGGCAGTCTGCAACCTTGGAAATTCAGATTTAAATGAATCTTGACAAGTCTAAAGGTCCCCTAGGACCCCCTAAAGGCACACAACACCATCAAACAAAGTCTAGAGGCATACGTCCTAGATTAAACATACTCCAACACCCACAAGCATGGATTTGAACAATCATACGTACATAACAAAATACTCATTAAAGACATATCATAAAGAGCATGCTTGAGGACTTTAATAGACAAAAGGTACCAAATCATTACATATAGGTTTACATGCCATCAAGCAATCTTAACATCCACAGATAAACATCACCCAAGCATTTGGTAAGGTAGAAAATGCTTACAAATCAAGTCAAGCATAAACACCAAAATCACAAATGAGTCATACAAGCTCATACAACACACTCTCTTGCCACATTGCTTAACTACTACAAAATTAACAACCGTGCTTGAGCCACAAACTTGGAAAGCCCTTCTTGCCTTGCTCCGAGCTAACACCACGCTAACGATCTGCATTGTTGAACATTGAGAGCGTAAGCTATAAGCTTAGTGAGGGTGCTCTAAAACGAAAAACATCAACAATGCAGGGTTCAAGCATGTAATCCCTAAACCTCATATCGAACATGCATAGGCAATTTCACAAGTAGACCTAACTAGTCTTTCAAGTGGCATAATATGGCATCTTACTTCATACTAAGCATCAAACACCAATATCAACAATCATATATCGACATCACATATCACAATATGTGAACAGGTTAATTGGCCACTTTCAATTACCCCGATTGTGCGGATTAAAATCTCAACATCACTTTACCTCGGTGGGATTACACTCATCACCAGAACTTGCATGTGGGGGATTCCACTCATCGCCACATGCCCTACGGATGAGATTCCACTCATCATCCCGTAGAAATATATAAAAGCTTCCGGTGGAATATTACATCATCGTACTCCTCCTTGATGACTTAACGCCATCAAGGCCACGTACGTTTTGACTCAATTTGTGTGCACACTAATCCTAATGATCGATCATTTACAACCGGTAATTATTTAGTGCCAATTTTCATAACCACATCATATATCATCAACCACATTACCATGCTCATCACATATATACATTTCATGATATACATGCACCAATTTAACCACAATCCACGAGAGCATAGATAGGCAAATACACAATAGCATTAAATGGAATCAAAGGCTAAATTAAAAACTTGAATTAAATAGAAGTGGCCTACCAAGCACACTTCACACACACACTACACATACTCGAACCAAACTTTAAAACAAGTTTGAAACCACTCACCGCCCTTCCTTAGCAAATCGAAACAATCCTCCTACGAACCCAGATTCGGTCCCAATGCTCCTTCAAAGACTCCTCTTGCTTCTAGCCAACCAAAAACACAACCAACAACCACAATCAATGCTAATATTCAATCAACACATAACCTTTGAATTCAAACCAACTTCATCCAAAATTTCCAACCAAATTTAATCCCCAAATATCTCAAATTCGTACTCCCTACAACACTAGCTGAAAACTCCACTTCCAATCATCCAAATGACTCCCAAATGATCTCAAAACACCTTCCTAATATACCCAAACCATCAGCCCTTTGTTTTCAACCTAAAACCTCCCAAAAACCCAAGTTTTGACCTCCAAAAAATGGTTCCAAGAACCCATTTCGGGTTTTCAATAAAATTCAACCAAATGAACATATAATGTGCATTTTAACATGAATAAACAAAGCTCCAACTCAATTTATCAAAACAAGATGAAAAACCCTTTAAAAACCCAAACTTTAAATCAAACCCTAATTTTCAAAACCTCATAACTTTAAAATCTAAGACCATGTGTAGATAGAGAATAGAGAGGAGAGTAAGGAAACATTTTTACCTTTCAAAAACACCTTGAAATGAGGGAGATACACAATGGAATAGTAGCTTGAAGTTTGAGAGAGTTTGAAGATGGTGGTGGGTGTTTTTCACGTGAAATAATGGGGAAAAGGGGGAGAAGATGACAACTTTCAAAAGTTGTCATCCTTTTAAAATCTTTTGGGGAAAATCGCAATATAGGTCCCTTCCCTCTTTTATTAAAGCTCAAATACATCACAACTTAGGTTGAATTGTTTTAATTAAATTTTATTGACTCGAACTATAAACCTGGCTAACTCCTAACCCCAAAACACGGGTGTTACAACTCTCTCCCACTTAAGGAATTTCGTCCCCGAAATTACCTGACTGAAAGAGATACGAAAACTGCTTTTCCATATCCTCATTCCTCTCCCAAGTGGCCTCGTCCACACCTCGACGTTGCCACCGCACCTTCACTAACTCAATCGATATACCCCTCAACACCTTACTGTCAGAAGCTAAGATCTCCACCGGCTCTTCCTCATAAGTCAAATCCGGATTCAATTCAATCTCTTCTACGGGCATAACATGTGATGGATCGGACCTATACTTACGGAGCATCGAAACATGGAACACATCGTGTATCTTCTCTAGCTCGGACGGTAAACGCAACTGATAAGCAACCGGACCAACCCTCTTCACAATCTCATACGGTCCTATATACCTCGGACTCAACTTCCCCTTTCGGCCAAATCTCATCACTTTCTTCCACGGAGACACCTTCAAGAATACTCTCTCACCCACCGAGAACTCAACTTCCTTCATCTTCAAATCGGCATAGGACTTCTGTCTATCCGAAGCAGCTTTCAAACGATCACAAATCAATTTTACCTTGTCGGTTGTCCCCTTGAGCAAATCTGGCATAGGTAACAACTTCTGTCCCACTTCGGCCCAACAAACTGGAGTCCTACACTTTCGGCCATACAAGGCCTCATACGGAGCCATCTGAATGCTCGACTGAAAGCTATTATTGTAAGCAAACTCCACTAGAGGCAAGTGCTTCTCCCACGTACCCTGAAAGTCAATGATGCAATAACGCAACATATCCTCTAAGATCTGAATAACTCTCTCTGACTGACCATCTGACTGAGGATGATAAGAAGTGCTGAAGTTCAAACGGGTACCCAAAGCTGTATGCAGACACTCCCAAAATCTAGAAGTAAACTGCGGATCTCTATCTGACACAATGGACTTCGGCACACCATGCAGTCTAACAATCTCACCAATATACAGATCGGCCAATCTGTCTAAAGTGTAAGTAGTGTTGACTGCCAAGAAGTGAGCACACTTCGTAAAACGATCTACTATCACCCAAACTGAGTTCTTCTTTGTAGGAGTTAAAGGCAAACCCGAAACAAAATCCATGGTGATGTTCTCCCACTTCCATTCCGTAATTCTCAACGGCTGTAACAAACCCGAGGGAACCTGATGTTCCGCCTTCACCCTCTGACACACTAAGCACTTACTCACAAAGTCGGCTACATCTCTCTTCAAGCCAACCCAAAAGTACTCATCCTTCAAGTCACGGTACATCTTCGTACTTCCCGGATGCATATCAAACGGACTACTGTGGGCTTCAGTCAAGATCGTACGTCTCAAGTCACTGTCCTCTAGCACAACTATTCTATCCTTGAAACACAAAACCCCTTCAGTGCTGAAACTGTAGTCTGAAGATCTACCCTCGGCTATATCTTGCACGTGAGGTGCCAAAGATCTATCTAAGAGCTGTTTCTCTCTAATTAACTGACCTAGAGTAGGTCTAACCTGAAGCTCGGCTATCAAGCCACCATCTCCGGACAAACTCAATCTAGCAAACATAGCTCTCAAGTCCACGGCCATCTTCCTACTCAATGCATCGGCCACTACGTTGGCCTTACCCGGATGGTATTCAATAGTAAGATCATAGTCCTTTAGTAACTCTAACGATCTACGCTGTCTGAGATTCAAATCTCGCTGAGTCATAATATATTTCAAACTCTTGTGATCGGTGTACACTGTGCATCTCTCACCGTACAAATAATGCCTCCAAATCTTCAGAGCAAACACAACTACAGCTAACTCTATTTCATGGGTCGGATAGTTACGCTCATGGGTCTTCAACTGTCTTGAGGCATAAGCCACTACTCTCTTGTCTTGCATCAGAAAACATCCTAGCCCTACATAAGAAGCATCACTGTAGACTACATAGTCCTTTCCGGACTCTGGTTGAATCAAGATCGGTGCTTGGGTCAAAGCTTCTTTCAACTTCTCAAAGGCTCTCTGTCTTGCATCTGTCCACTCAAACTGAACACTCTTCTGAAGTAACTGTGTCAATGGAGCGGCTAACTTAGAAAAACCCTCTACGAATCTCCTATAGTATCCGGCTAAGCCTAGGAAGCTACGTACCTCTGTCACAGACTTCGGTGGCTTCCATTCAACAATGGCCTCAATCTTCTTCGGATCAACTCTAATCCCATCGGCTGACACTACATGTCCTAAGAAGACTACCTCTCGGATCCAGAATTCACACTTGCTTAGCTTCACATACAACTGATGATCTAGCAAGGTCTTCAAAACTAGTCTCAAGTGTCGGTCATGGTCTTCTTCAGTTCGCGAATACACCAAGATGTCATCTATAAACACAACCACAAACTGATCTAGGTACTGATGGAAAATCCTATTCATCATATCCATGAAAGCAGCAGGTGCATTAGTCAACCCAAATGGCATGACTAAGAACTCATAGTGACCATACCTAGTCCTAAAGGCCGTCTTCGGTACATCAACCTCTCTTACCTTTAGCTGGTAGTAACCCGATCTCAAATCAATCTTCGAAAAGACTGAAGCTCCTCTCAACTGATCAAACAAGTCATCAATTCTAGGTAACAGATATTTATTCTTCACTGTCGACTGATTCAACTGTCTGTAATCTATACACATTCTCATGCTTCCATCTTTCTTCTTCACAAACAAAACTGGTGCACCCCAAGGTGAAGAACTAGGCCGAATAAAACCTTTATCTGTCAACTCTTGCAACTGAGTCTTCAACTCTTTCAATTCTTTCGGTGCCATGCGATACGGAGCAATCAAAACAGGAGCTGAATCAGAATAAGTCTCAATGCTGAACTCTACCTCTCTGTCCGGTGGTAACCCTGGCAACTCTTCCGGAAACACACTAGGAAAGTCACATATTGTCCGGATGTCCTGAGGTTTAACCTCACTCATGTTAGGGTTCATCACATACGCTAAGTATGCTTCGCACCCCAACTCAACTAATCTCTTAGCCTCTAACACTGAAACCACATTGGACAAGAACTTCACGTTCTCACCCACCACTACAATCTCATAGTCATCTGTGAGCCTCAAAGAAATCCTCTTAGTCTCAAAATCTATCCTAGCTCTATGCTCCGTGAGCCAGTCCATACCCAGAATCACATCGAAACCATAGAAAGGAAGCTCCATCATATCCACTGGGAACACATGCCCCTGAACCATCAACGGACACCTTCGGTACATCTTCCTAACTACTACAGTGTCCCCAAAAGAACTAGTAACACTAACTCCTACCTCTAACATCTCACAAGGCAGATTCAAAGACCATGCATGCTCACTCAATATGTAGGAATGTGTAGACCCAAAGTCAATCAAAGAAAGCAAACCCAAAGACTGTATCGAGAAGTTACCTGCGATCACATCGGTGTCATGCTGCTCCTCGCGCTGAGCGTAAACCCTGGCCTGTCTTCCGCCCTCCGGCTGGACTGCAACTACATGTGCTAAATTTCTCTGACCATCATTTCTTGGCTGGAAGTTACCTCTACCGCGCCCGCGGCCTCTCTGAAAGTCATTGGCTCTAGCTGGAGCCTGAGCTGGTGCCTGTCCCACCTGATCTGAACAGTCACGCCTAATGTGGTCTCTAGCACCACAACTCCAACAAGAATGAAAATTTCCCCAACACTCTTCGGTGTGGTTCCTCCCGCAAGTAGCGCATGTGGGCAACTTCCCACCAGCTCTCTGGCCCTGATGGCCCCTACCGTGGTTACCGCCACCACGTCTATGATCATACTGATGTCTGTTGTCTCGATGCCTCTTGGCATCCCCTCTATCAAAGTTGCTAGACCTCTTACCCGAACTAGATCCACCAGACCGCCTGGTCAAACTCAAACTGTGCTCCAAGTCCTTGGCCCTCGAGACCAAGACATCAAAATCAGTGTAGTCTGAAGCTAGAGTATACGTCTTGATCTCTTCATTCAGCCCATAACGAAAACGGTTGCAACGTTCCACCTCAGTAGGAACAAGCTCAGGTGCGTACTGACTCAATCTGACAAATCTAATCTCATAATCTGTCACGGACATACTCCCCTGAAGCAAAGCCATGAACTCTCTCTTCCTCTCATCGAGGTATCGCGGACCCAGATACTTCTTACGGAAATCTGTCTCAAAGAACTCCCAACTAATCTCGGCCTCATCCATACCCGAAGTAACGGTGACCCACCAGGTGTAGGCATCACCCTGAAGCAAAGACTCAACACATCCCAACTTGCGCTCACCAGTACACCCCATCTGAGCAAGGATACGGACAGTCTTCTCAAACCATAATTCTGATCGCTCTAGAGTAGCACCTCTGAACTCTTCCGCCCCCAAACCACGAAGTCTCTCTAATGGCAACCCAGTGCCCTTACCCTGATGGTGTGCTGCTGCCTGACCTCCAGCTACTGCAGCCTGAAATGCCCCGGCTATCGCCTGAACCAATGGAGCTAAGTCAATCCCGGCCGGTCCTTGGCCACCTTAGCATCCTTGTGGTCCCTCTCCTTCGGCCCCGGCCTCACCTCCCGCTCCCGGTGGAGGAGGTGGTGGTGGTGGAGGTGGTGGAGGAGCTCCAACTCCAACAACAGGCTCTCCCACTTGAGCCTTAACTCTCACTACTGGCTCAACTCCTGGAGCCGCTGCCCGTGGTTCCGGTCGAACCATCCTAGGCCTCCCACGTGGTCTCATGCTACATCTAGCAAGGTATAAACTACAACAAGAAACAGGTAAGGATTATGTTAGTCAAAGCAAGGGTCCAATAGTGCCCAAGTACTCCTTTTTCCAAAAATCTTTTTAAATTAAGTAATAGTAGCAATGGGCACACACTCTACACCAGACACAACAATTCATGCTTCAAGACATCATACGATCAGTCAAATATCAAGAATTCATGGTAAAACATGCATCGAGCAACACGATCATTTAACACATTAAACTTACCTCACTTACCTGCCCGAGGTCTCGGTAACCTCAGGTTCTGATACCAACAAATGTAACCCCTTGGTCCCGGTCTGGCCAGATAACCGGTCCGAGTGGGCCACACGGGGAAAACCGAAGTGAAACCCATTAAGGTTCCCCCTCGGTTAGCAACCCTATTTTTTTATCCTTTAAATATTGTCTAAAGGAGTATTAAATCCTAAGTGATCAAACAGCGGAAAGATAATACATGAGACAAGCATTCGAACCCCAAACAACATTTAAACAACCCAATTTTAATCTTTTAGACAGGCCGTTTCGAAACACCCTTGAGGCGTATCGAAACGCCTTGACCAGGTCAACTGCCCCATAGCCTATACATGGGGCCGTATCGAAACGGTGGTCAACCGTTTCGAAACGCCCACGACGGTCAACTTCTCGTGGTAAACGAGATTTTGACCGTTTCGAAACCTTTAGGCCCGTTTCGAAACACCTTCATCTCGTGAATTTCTCAAAATTCCAGTAGCCAAAACGTTCCGATACGCGTTTCAGAACAGGGGTTTCAAAGGCCATACCGTATCGAAACGCGTTCCGATACGGGGTCCCTGTAGCCTACCCGTTTCGAAATGACCCTTCCCGTTACGAAACGCTGGCAATCTGCAACCTTGGAAATTCAGATTTAAGTGAATCTTGACAAGTCTAAAGGTCCCCTAGGACCCCCTAAAGGCACACAACACCATCAAACAAAGTCTAGAGGCATACGTCCTAGATTAAACATACACCAACACCCACAAGCATGGATTTGAACAATCATACGTACATAACAAAATACTCATTAAATACATATCATAAAGAGCATGCTTGAGGACTTTAATAGACAAAAGGTACCAAATCATCACATATAGGTTTACATGCCATCAAGCAATCTTAACATCCAAAGATAAACATCACCCAAGCATTTGGCAAGGTAGAACATGCTTACAAATCAAGTCAACCATAAACACCAAAATCACAAATGAGTCATACAAGCTCATACAACACACTCTCTTGCCACATTGTTTAACTACTACAAAATTAACAACCGTACTTGAGCCACAAACTTGGAAAGCCCTTCTTGCCTTGCTCCGAGCTAACACCACACTAACGATCTGCATTGTTGAACATTGAGAGTGTAAGCTATAAGCTTAGTGAGGGTGCTCTAAAACGAAAAACATCAACAATACAGGGTTCAAGCATATAATCCCTAAACCTCATATCGAACATGCATATGCAATTTCACAAGTAGACCTAGCTAGTCTTTCAAGTGGCATAATATGGCATCTTACTTCATACTAAGCATCAAACACCAATATCAACAATCATATATCGACATCACATATCACAATATATGAACAAGTTAATTGGCCACTTTCAATTACCCCGATTGTGCGGATTAAAATCTCAACATCACTTTACCTCGGTGGGATTACACTCATCACCGGAACTTGCATGTGCGGGATTCCACTCATCGCCACATGCCCTACGGATGGGATTCCACTCATCATCCCGTAGAAATATATAAAAGCTTCTGGTGGAATATTACATCACCGTACTCCTCCTTGATGACTTAACGCCATCAAGGCCACGTACGTTTTGACTCAATTTGTGTGCACACTAATCCTAATGATCGATCATTTACAACCGGTAATTATTTAGTGCCAATTTTCATAACCACATCATATATCATCAACCACATTACCATGCTCATCACATATATACATTTCATGATATACATGCACCAATTTAACCACAATCCACGAGAGCATAGATAGGCAAATACACAATAGCATTAAATGGAATCAAAGGCTAAATTAACAACTTGAATTAAATAGAAGTGGCCTACCAAGCACACTTCACACACACACTACACATACTCGAACCAAAATTTAAAACAAGTTTGAAACCACTCACCGCCCTTCCTTAGCAAATCGAAACAATCCTTCTACGAACCCGGATTCGGTCCCAATGCTCCTTCAACGACTCCTCTTGCTTCTAGCCAACCAAAAACACAACCAACAACCACAATCAATGCTAATATTCAATCAACACATAACCTTTGAATTCAAACCAACTTCATCCAAAATTTCCAACCAAATTTAATCCCCAAATATCTCAAATTCGTACTCCCTACAACACTAGCTGAAAACTCCACTTCCAATCATCCAAATGACTCCCAAATGATCCCAAAACACCTTCCTAATATACCCAAACCATCAGCCCTTTGTTTTCAACCTAAAACCTCCCAAAAACCCAAGTTTTGACCTCCCAAAAATGGTTCCAAGAACCCATTTCGGGTTTTCAATAAAATTCAACCAAATGAACATATAATGTGCATTTTAACATGAATAAACAAAGCCCCAACTCAATTTATCAAAACAAGATGAAAAACCCTTTAAAAACCCAAACTTTAAATCAAACCCTAATTTTTGAAACCTCATAACTTTAAAATCTAAGACCATGGGTAGATAGAGAATAGAGAGGAGAGTAAGGAAACATTTTTACCTTTCAAAAACACCTTGAAATGAGGGAGATACACAATGGAATAGTAGCTTGAAGTTTGAGAGAGTTTGAAGATGGTGGTGGGTGTTTTTCACGTGAAATAATGGGGAAAAGGGGGAGAAGATGACAACTTTCAAAAGTTGTCATCCTTTTAAAATCTTTTGGGGAAAATCGCAATATAGGTCCCTCCCCTCTTTTATTAAAGCTCAAATACATCACAACTTAGGTTGAATTGTTTTAATTAAATTTTATTGACTCGAACTATAAACCCGGCTAACTCCTAACCCCAAAACACGGGTGTTACAATAATACTTTAGGTTGGCATTTTGGTTTTGCTAAGAAAATTGGGATGTGATCGGTTTTTGAGGCAGAGCTTTGGGCGGTATATGAAGGCCTTGCGACGGCTTGGTCTCTTGGTTATACTCATATTGTGATTGAGACGGATAATAAAGAGGTTTACGATGGGTTGGCTTTGGGGAATCACTTGGAATTTCCGTCATCTCTCCGTGGTTCACTTATTGATATGCTTTCTAAGAAATGGGAGGTTCGCTTCTCGTGGGCTCGTCGCGAGCCGAATTTGGTCGCGAATAAACTTACTCGGCTGGCTTGCGATTTACCAACGGCGTATCAGAGGTTCCTTGATCCACCTATGGAAATTGCTACGTTACTGCATGATGATTGGGGTACTTAAGTGGAAGTGAGCTTATGCTCATTGTTGTGTTTGATCTTTTTGTTTCTTTCGGATGTAATGAATTCCATGAGCACTCTTTTTCCTCCATTAGGTTTAGAGAAGTTTTTTAATGAGGCTCATGGTTTTCGCTCTTCCCCTCAAAAAAAAAAAATAGGATGAGTCTACAATAAATGTTATACATTGATATACACCATTATTTTTTCTCTTATTTATTTTTTATTTTAAAAATTCTCTTACATAAATTTCTGGGACCTACCACAAGATTTAATCTTAATTTGAAAATAATTTTAAAATTATCTTTTTCAAATTGGCATAACAAAAATTTAACCCTCAACTTTTAAACTTTGTTATAATTTAGCCACCTCTTCATCACCACTATTTTTTTTCTCTTATTCTTTTTTTAAATTTTAACTTTTTTCTCTTATTTATTTTTTTAAATGTTGAACTTTGTTATAATATAACCCTCAACCTTTTAAATTTGTTATAATTATTGTCATTTTGGCTCTCATTCTTTTTTTAGGATAAATTTGGCCCTCAACCTATATATTTTTTGTCGAATTACTCGTTTTTTAATTATCATGTTGATTAGACCGTTAAAATTTTAACGGTGATAATATGACATATACATGTGATAATACATTTTAAATGACATGTAATCTAACTTGTTACATACTTACATGTATAATAAAATTTTATTTAAATTTAAAGGCTTAAGGGCTCGAGACCCCCCTAAACTTTCAAAAAAATCAATTAAGCCCTTAATGTTTTTTTGCACCCAATGTCACCCTCAAACCCAAAAAATTAACCAATTCAACCCTTTGACTAATAGTTTCCGTCGTTGACCGTTACGATGCTGATGTGGCGGTTCACGGTGCTAACATGGTAGTCCACATGTGATATATGACATGTCTAGAGGGGCGTAATTGATTTTGTTAGAAAATTCAAGGGCTTAATTGATTTTGTTAGAAAATTTGACAATGGAAGTGATATCACTACAAAAAAGCTTGAATTTTCCTATGATATTACTGCTTGGATGCATCGAACAAGATGAAGTTTATTGTTTGATCGGATGAAAAAAAAAACTCTTTAGTAAAGTCAAGCATCATATAATCTTTGTATACCTCAAGAGTGTTTTTTAATTTTTCTTATTTTCTAACTTGGATTCCATGAAAACTGGTTTAATCAAATAAAATGTATGTAACTATATTGTAATATGGGTTTGCATTGTAACCCCCTCGTCCTGGTCTGGACAGATGACCGATCCGAGTGGGCCACACGGGGAAAACCGAAGCGAAACCCGTTAAGGTTCCCCCTCGGTTAGCAACCCTATTTTTTTTCTTTTCTAGATGCCTTTATTAAATCCTATGTGATAGGACACGCAGCGAACAAACACGGATACGAAACCCACAAGACATGCAATTAAACAACCAAATTTAACTTTTTAAGCAGGACGTATCGATACACCTACAGGGGTATCGATACGCCTTGACCAAAGTCAACCCTCTCAGTCAACTCAGGAAAGACCGTATCGATACACCCTTGAGAGTATCGATACGCCCTTCTCGGTCAACATTTCGAGGTCAACGAAATGGAACCGTACCGATACGCTACAACCCCGTATCGATACGACCTAAACCCACCAACTCCTCTGAATTTCAGAGAGTTGGGACCGTATCGATACACCCTTGTGTATCGATACGCTCAGCCTGACTTGAATTTCAGGGAGCTGATATCGTATCGATACACCCCAGTGTATCGATACGCTCCGCCAAAACTGAGTTCTGCAGGCAAGAACGTATCGATACACCCTTGAGCGTATCGATACGCCCTGTTTTAAACTCAGCCTTTTCCCAACATGGTGACCCCAAACTCGACCCTTGATGCATTTTAGACTCGCCTATACACATACAAACATACATGCATCAAAACTACAACCGAGACTTAGCCTACAAGGCATTAAATCTAACAAGGATTATACAATTCAAATAATCCATGCAATCTCACCAAAAGAACATACTTAACACCAAAAAGGCCCCATACACAAGGTAGTCAAGCATAAGGCATACATAAAGGCTCAAAAGGCCCCAAAAGGCACAAGACAACATAAAGCCAACATAAAGGAGTATAGATACAAGCTCCTAAAACACGTAGCATTTCCCATTGCTAGACTACTACATTATTTAATAAACCATTCTTGAGCAAACTACCTCACGCTTGGACGCCCTTTTCCTGCTCCTTGCTAACTCCAATCTAAAGATCTGCATTGACGGAAAAAGGAGAGCGTAAGCATAAAGCTTAGTGAGCAGTGCTCTAAAACATAACAACAACAATGCAGAGTTCAAAGCTTCCTTTAAAAGTAAAGGCCAACACAAACAAGTCATCCAACAACCTATTCCATTTACTAACACGTTCAACCAAGGGTCAACAACATAGACATTTCACTTCAGGGTACGCACAAACATAACCCAACTTACACATACGGTGGGACTACACATCACCGTTTTAACTAGTGGATTTACAATGGGACTACACATCAAAGTATTATCCAACTAGTGACTAGCGGTGGGACTACACATCACCGGAGTCTTATAACACTTGCTACCGGCGGGACTACACATCACCAGAGCAACGACAACACACATGTTTTACACAAACACAACTAGCATACAAGTACGGTGGGACTACACATCACCGTTTCAACTAGTGGGTTTCCAATGGGACTACACATCAAAGGAATACCCAACCAGTGACTACCGGTGGGACTACACATCACCAGAGTCTTATACTTTTGCTACCGGCGGGACTACACATCACCGGAGCAACGACAACCATGCAACACAACACACAAATCACCATCACACAACATGTACTCACTATATCATGCACAACCACACAAGCTGCAACAAAATCCACAACTAGGCACCAAATTGCTACAAACAACCTTACCAACCACAAATGGTCTTACTCACCATTTCCGTGCACAACCTGCACCAACTTACTACAAACAACCTTAACAAATACAAATGGTCTTACTCACCATTTCCGTGCACAACCTGCACCAACTTACACTTATCTTACAAGGCACATCAACAACACTATAGTTACCATCACACAAAATCAACGATATAATAAGAAGCAACATGCTTCCTCCCAAATATTGGAATTCATACATAACAATTCACCACCACAAGAATTGAAAACAAACAGTAAAAAGGGGAAATTAAAGAGGCAATTCACCACAATTTACTATTGAATTTAAAATTGATTTTCCAAGCCCAAACTAAACTCTTCAAAACCAACTTTGAACCAAAACGATACTTAAAAACATTTTCGCATCTACATGCTTGAACCAACCTTTGAAATCAAATTAAAACATTAACCACTCACCTCACTTCCTTAAGCAAATCAAGCAAAGCCGACTCAAGCCTCCATGACTTCCGATATCGATCCCGAGACTTTACCAACGAAATTCCTTGCTCCTAATCATCTCAACACAAGTAAATTAACCTCAAATCAGTCCACAACACAACATAGCAAACCCGGAATGAAATTCAAACATCAAACACTTGTTTTTCAAACCAAGAACAACCACCAAAAAGTCATTCCCGAGCAGCCCTTTAGCACAGTCCAAAAACCGATGATTCCAACACATTTAACACTTCCAATTGCTTCCAAAACGACCCCCAACCAATACCCTATCATCAACCTTCAATTTCCAACACAAACCACATCCAAAATTTAACTAAAAACCCTCCAAAACACAAAATCGGGAAACTTAACAAAACTCTTTAAAAATCATATATATTGAACCGTTTGGTTCATAAACTTCATATCTGTCACTGTTAAATCAAAATCTCAAGTTAAACACCATAAAACAACCATTTTCATTCAAATCTCCCAAAAATCCAAATTCTAAAACATGGATGAAAATGAAAACTACTTGTACTTTTGAAGAGAGGAAGTTGAGAGCAAGTCAAAAACGTAATTACCTTTCAAAACCGAGCCAAAACGAAGGAGAGAGGAGATGAAATAGTATTTGGGGAGGGAGAGATGATTTTGGCGTGGGAATGAAATGGAAGGGAGAGGAAGAAGATGATGAATCATCTTTTACTTTATAATAATTTAAATTTTAATGTTCAAAGACCAAAATGCCCTTAAAGAAAAAAAAGAAACCACAATAGGTGCCATCCATGGCTTTTGGGCTCAATTTAAAATTGGTCCAAATCTTAAAACCCGAGGCCCAAACCATTACTTTATTAAATAAAATATTAGAATCGAAACCCGAGACAATACTAAAATATTATTTTCACCTAGCCCCTAAACCCGGGCGTTACAACTCTCCCCCACTTAAGAAATTTCGTCCCCGAAATTTATTAGACAGGAAGAGTCACTAACATATGCTCCTCCACACATTCTCTCTTACTACAACATACTCTCCAACTCGGTAGACTTACCACACAACATTAGCTATCTGATGCCAAGATCTCAACGGGTCCTTAGACCTCAACATAACACATTACATACCTCCTTCTAATGACCATTTTAAACTCAACTCAAACTCTTTAACAACATAACACGGGACAAAATTGATTCACACTTCTGAATCATAGATACACAGAACACATTACATACCTCCTTTTAACTATGGTGGTAACTGCAACAAACAAACAACAGGACTAACCTGATTCACCATCTCATACAACAATGTTTGATTACCTAACCCATAACTTTCTCTGACTGATCATTAGACCTCAACATACAACCAAACACTATGCAGACGACTTCAAAAATTTAGTCAAAACTCGAATCTCTATCGGCCATTATCGATCTCAAGACAATGTACAACTCACAATCTTGCTAAGGCACAACTCCGCCATCTTACTCACGGTACAAGTAACGTGAACATGAATAAAGGACCACATACAGTGCACTAACGTTGATTACTCAATTAAGTTCTCACGGAGGAAAATCGAAGGCGAGTTAGACACAAGATCTCTCGAATCTATTACCCACTTTCAATACGAATCTCCCACGGATGTAACAAACTAGAAGAAACGGATGCTCTGCCTTGACACGCTGACAATTTACACACTTACTCTCATACTGAACCACATTATCCATCAACTCAATCCAGGAGTACTTATCTTCAACCTACAATATGTCTTCACACTATTCGGATGTAATACACAAGAACTGCCATGTGCTTCGGCCAAAACAGTACGTCTCAAAACACTATGTTAGTCGGCACCACTATTCTATCTCTGAACTGCAAAACTCTGTCATCTCTGAAACTGTATTTTGGAGGTATTCCTTTCACTAATTCTTGCACGTGAGGTGCCAAGAACCTGTCTTACAACTGTTTCTCTTTAAGTATTCTGACTCAAAGTAGGCTCAACCTAAAACTCGGCCACAGAAACACTATCACTTAACAAATTGAAACCGGCAATTACAGCTCGCAACTCAACTACTATCCTAACAACAATTATAACTCGGAACATCGGTTACTACATTAACTCTCTTCGAAGTTTCTTTCAGTTTCTAAATGGCTCAACGTCTCGTATCTAACACACAAACTGAATGTTCTTCTGTAGCAATCTATCAAAGGGGTAGCTATCTTAAAAAGATCATTTACAAACCTTCGATAGTAACAGCGCTAGACCTAGAAACTATAGATACATGTCACTGACTTTAATTTCTTCCAACTCATATTTTCTTCTGCCCAACTGGGGTTTACACTAATATACTCGACTGATCTACATGACCTAGGGGAACATCTTCCTCAACTCAGAGTCCACACTTGCTCAACTTGGCATACAACTGATTCTCTAAAAGGATCCACAACCTTAACTTCAAGGCTTGTCATGGTCTTCTTCGGTACATGAATATTCCCACGTATCATCCAAGAGAACTACCACAACTAATCCAGGACTTAGGAAAACATTCTGCTCAACATCTCTATAAGAGTAATTAACACACTTAGTCAAACAAACGACATAATCCAAAACTCTAAGTGATCACATCTACCCCGAAAGCTTCATTCGGTACATCAACCTCTCTCACTATCAACTGGTAGTAATCGGATCTCAAATTAACCTTGTAAAGACTGAAACACCCCTCAACTGGTCAACAAATCACTGATGTTTGGAAACGGATACTAACTACTCACTGTCAATTGTCTCAACTGTCTGCAATCTAAACACATTCTCGTAGTGTCATCTCTCTTCTTCACAAGTTACACTGTCACACTCTAAAATGATATACTAAACCAAATGAATCTAAGGTCTAACAAACTCGTAGTGGATTCTTCAACACTCTCAAGTCGGTCAAGAATCATAAGGTACAGAGCAAACAAAACAGGAGCAAACTCGGAGACGGTATCAATAACAAACTTTTCTTTTCTAACAAGAGGCAAATCGGGTAATTCTTGCCAACACCTTTAGGAAAAACATCAACTATTCTAACATTCTGCGGTCTAATCCTCACTCAAAAATTAAATCCATCACATCTTTTAGGCAAACCTGTCAACCAAACTCAATCAATCTTTGACCTCTAAGGCCGGGTCAACATTCGATACGAAATCCACATTCTCACCTACCATTACAATCTCATAGTCATCCGTAAGCTTTAAGAAAACTCTCATTGTCTCAAAGTCTATCCTAACTCTAGGTTATACAAGCCAATTCATGCACAGCTTCACATCAAAACCGTAAAAAGCAATTCTATCGCACCAACTGAAAACACGTGCCACTGAACCATCAAAGGACACCCCTTTTACATCTTTCCGACCACAATCGTATCCTCGAAGGAACTAGTAACACTAACACCTATCCTTAGTACCTCACAAGGTAGATTCAACAACTTCGCATGCTCACTCAAAATACACGGACGCGTAGAACCAGAATTAATCAGAAAAACAAGCTCAATGACTGTATCGACGAATTACTTGTTACGACATCGACATCATTCCGAAGCCAACTCTTAGTCCATCACTTCTATTACCAACTCATGTCAAGATCGGTCACATTGTTCTCTCTCAACGGAAACCAGCTCACAGGCACGCTGACCCAACCAAACAAACTGTACCACCAACTATGGTACTGTCGTACTGCCCTGAACTAAGGCGATGAACTCACTCATCATTCACATCCTCTAAAACCTCAGATTCATGATTACAAACTCCAGGCCTACACCTCGGCCTCAACTTCCCAAAGACAACAATACAATAATAAACAAAACACACAAATAAGAATATTCAGGGTTAGCAAGAGCAAGGGTCCAAGGTGCTCAAATATACTCCTTTACAAAAATCTTTTCAAATAAGTAATAGTAGCAATGGGAACTCGACACTACGCCTCAACACAACCATCAAGCTTACACATGCTTTCAAACACCATACTATCAAGCAAACATCAAGTATACATGACAAAACATTCACCGAGACATAACAACAACATATCACATCAAATTTACCTCACTTACCTGCCCAAGGTCTCGGTAACCTTAGGCTCTGATACCACTAAATGTAACCCCCTCGTCCTGGTCTGGACAGATGACCGATCCGAGTGGGCCACACGGGGAAAACCGAAGCGAAACCCGTTAAGGTTCCCCCTCGATTAGCAACCCTATTTTTTTTCTTTTCTAGATGCCTTTATTAAATCCTATGTGATAGGACACACAGCGAACAAACACGGATACGAAACCCACAAGACATGCAATTAAACAACCAAATTTAACTTTTTAAGCAGGACGTATCGATACACCTACAGGGGTATCGATACGCCTTGACCAAAGTCAACCCTCTCAGTCAACTCAGGAAAGACCGTATCGATACACCCTTGAGAGTATCGATACGCCCTTCTCGGTCAACATTTCGAGGTCAACGAAATGGAACCGTACCGATACGCTACAACCCCGTATCGATACGACCTAAACCCACCAACTCCTCTGAATTTCAGAGAGTTGGGACCGTATCGATACACCCTTGTGTATCGATACGCTCAGCCTGACTTGAATTTCAGGGAGCTGATATCGTATCGATACACCCCAGTGTATCGATACGCTCCGCCAAAACTGAGTTCTGCAGGCAAGAACGTATCGATACACCCTTGAGCGTATCGATACGCCCTGTTTTAAACTCAGCCTTTTCCCAACATGGTGACCTCAAACTCGACCCTTGATGCATTTTAGACTCGCCTATACACATACAAACATACATGCATCAAAACTACAACCGAGACTTAGCCTACAAGGCATTAAATCTAACAAGGATTATACAATTCAAATAATCCATGCAATCTCACCAAAAGAACATACTTAACACCAAAAAGGCCCCATACACAAGGTAGTCAAGCATAAGGCATACATAAAGGCTCAAAAGGCCCCAAAAGGCACAAGACAACATAAAGCCAACATAAAGGAGTATAGATACAAGCTCCTAAAACACGTAGCATTTCCCATTGCTAGACTACTACATTATTTAATAAACCATACTTGAGCAAACTACCTCACGCTTGGACGCCCTTTTCCTGCTCCTTGCTAACTCCAATCTAAAGATCTGCATTGACGGAAAAAGGAGAGCGTAAGCATAAAGCTTAGTGAGCAGTGCTCTAAAACATAACAACAACAATGCAGAGTTCAAAGCTTCCTTTAAAAGTAAAGGCCAACACAAACAAGTCATCCAACAACCTATTCCATTTACTAACAAGTTCAACCAAGGGTCAACAACATAGACATTTCACTTCAGGGTACGCACAAACATAACCCAACTTACACATACGGTGGGACTACACATCACCGTTTTAACTAGTGGATTTACAATGGGACTACACATCAAAGTATTATCCAACTAGTGACTACCGGTGGGACTACACATCACCGGAGTCTTATAACACTTGCTACCGGCGGGACTACACATCACCAGAGCAACGACAACACACATGTTTTACACAAACACAACTAGCATACAAGTACGGTGGGACTACACATCACCGTTTCAACTAGTGGGTTTCCAATGGGACTACACATCAAAGGAATACCCAACCAGTGACTACCGGTGGGACTACACATCACCAGAGTCTTATACTTTTGCTACCGGCGGGACTACACATCACCGGAGCAACGACAACCATGCAACACAACACACAAATCACCATCACACAACATGTACCCACTATATCATGCACAACCACACAAGCTGCAACAAAATCCACAACTAGGCACCAAATTGCTACAAACAACCTTACCAACCACAAATGGTCTTACTCACCATTTCCGTGCACAACCTGCACCAACTTACTACAAACAACCTTAACAAACACAAATGGTCTTACTCACCATTTCCGTGCACAACCTGCACCAACTTACACTTATCTTACAAGGCACATCAACAACACTATAGTTACCATCACACAAAATCAACGATATAATAAGAAGCAACATGCTTCCTCCCAAATATTGGAATTCATACATAACAATTCACCACCACAAGAATTGAAAACAAACAGTAAAAAGGGGAAATTAAAGAGGCAATTCACCACAATTTACTCTTGAATTTAAAATTGATTTTCCAAGCCCAAACTAAACTCTTCAAAACCAACTTTGAACCAAAACGATACTTAAAAACATTTTCGCATCTACATGCTTGAACCAACCTTTGAAATCAAATTAAAACATTAACCACTCACCTCACTTCCTTAAGCAAATCAAGCAAAGCCGACTCAAGCCTCCATGACTTCCGATATCGATCCCGAGACTTTACCAACGAAATTCCTTGCTCCTAATCATCTCAACACAAGTAAATTAACCTCAAATCAGTCCACAACACAACATAGCAAACCCGGAATGAAATTCAAACATCAAACACTTGTTTTTCAAACCAAGAACAACCACCAAAAAGTCATTCCCGAGCAGCCCTTTAGCACAGTCCAAAATCGATGATTCCAACACATTTAACACTTCCAATTGCTTCCAAAACGACCCCCAACCAATACCCTATCATCAACCTTCAATTTCCAACACAAACCACATCCAAAATTTAACTAAAAACCCTCCAAAACACAAAATCGGGAAACTTAACAAAACTCTTTAAAAATCATATATATTGAACCGTTTGGTTCATAAACTTCATATCTGTCACTGTTAAATCAAAATCTCAAGTTAAACACCATAAAACAACCATTTTCATTCAAATCTCCCAAAAATCCAAATTCTAAAACATGGATGAAAATGAAAACTACTTGTACTTTTGAAGAGAGGAAGTTGAGAGCAAGTCAAAAACGTAATTACCTTTCAAAACCGAGCCAAAACGAAGGAGAGAGGAGATGAAATAGTATTTGGGGAGGGAGAGATGATTTTGGCGTGGGAATGAAATGGAAGGGAGAGGAAGAAGATGATGAATCATCTTTTACTTTATAATAATTTAAATTTTAATGTTCAAAGACCAAAATGCCCTTAAAGAAAAAAAAGAAACCACAATAGGTGCCATCCATGGCTTTTGGGCTCAATTTAAAATTGGTCCAAATCTTAAAACCCGAGGCCCAAACCATTACTTTATTAAATAAAATATTAGAATCGAAACCCGAGACAATACTAAAATATTATTTTCACCTAGCCCCTAAACCCGGGCGTTACATGCATCATATGTATTGGAATGTACTTAATATTTTACACAACTTATTAAGTTAGAACATAATTTTAATCTTATTTTGTTATTACAATGGTCATATGTTTTTTGTTTTTTATATTAGTTTTATTTTTAGTAATTTTAATATTTATTTTAGAATATTTTAACTTTTATTTTTATTTTTTATTTTTACTTAAAGATTAAATAAGCCCTCAAACTTTATAAAAAAATCATTTAAACCCTCAAACTTTAAAAAATCAATTAAGCACTCTTCCACGTCATCACTTTCTTTTAACATGGACCGTCATGTCAGCACTGTCACCGTTTAAACTTTTAACCCTCAAATATATTTTTAAGTAAGAATATTAACATGTCATCACCGTTTAAACTTTTAACGGTTTAATCGAGATGTTAGTTAAAAAATGAGTAGTTTGACAAAATGATATAGGTTAGGGGGCCAAATTTATCCTTAAAAAAATAATGACCAAAATGATAGAAATTGTAAACGTTGGGGGTTAAAATTATCTTTAAGCCATAATTTTATATTGACATAAATTAAATAAATAAGGAATAACAAAAAAAAACAATTGATGGGTTCCACATATTTATTTAAAATATTTTATTTAAAAATAAAATAATAAAAAACAAATTTAGTAGTGTATATCAATGTATGTCGTTCATTGTAAATTTTCCAAAACAATAACAATTAAGTCCTTGCCCCCTCCAGCAATTTAAAATTTTCATAATAGGCCTTTTAATTTTTTATAAATTTTAATTCGGGCCCTTAATTTTAGAAATTTAAATTAAATATTATTTTTTTAATATTTTCAATTAAATCATTTAAAATTTTAATTTGGTCCCTTCAATTTTTCTGTCTAATGACAATTAAGTCCTTATAGATTTAAATATTAGATAAATAAGACATTGTCATTCAATTTTGAGTTTTAATACTTCATAAACCCTTATATTTTTAAGTTCAATAATTTAGCCCCTCCCGAAATTTGATCATAGCTTCGTCATTGCGTGTCGTACACCTGGTTTTGGTGGGTGGGTTTTCCAGCGAAAATTTTATGCATACGCAAGGCATCAAGCTCAAGACCTGCTCAAACTCAAGACCTGACTGAAAGAGATACGGAAACTACTTGGACCAATCTGCTTTGATTAGTTGACTTTAATTTTAGTACCCACATGCGTTTTATATTTATCTATAGGGTAAAGCACAAAAATGTCACTGAACTTTGTTTAAAAAAAACAAAATAGTAATCAAACTTTCAAATATTACGAAATGAAAATTAAATTTTATATTTTGTAACAATATGATAACTCAACCATCAAAGGCAGTTAATGAGCACGATTAGTACCCCGCAGATCAAGACATATTCTTTAGAATTTGAAAGAAGAACAAGAAGACGTTGGGAAGAGGAGGAAAAAGATAGTTAAAAAATTACAATATTTTATTTTATTTAATTAATTTTAATTTTTTTTTTGTATTTGATAAAAATACCACATCATGTTAATAAAAGTTCTAAACCTTAAATTCTAACTCTAAATTATTAATTCTAACTATAAATTTTAAAATTTAAACTCTAAACCTAAACTCATAAACTTCACATGCTAAACTAAATTCTTAAACTCTAATATTAAGATGTTTATAGAAGAAAAATTTTCACCACCTATATATTGAATATATATATATATATATATATTGTTGATGCCTAAAACAGCGGACACTATACGAGGAGTGGAGAAGAAGACCACAATAATTGATGGCGATTTTAGACAGTTTATCTTAATTGACTTGATGCCAAGAACCGTAGATAATATAGTGGACGAAATAAAGAATAAAGGTACAAAAAAGAGAGGTGTTGCCCTCTTAGTCCCACTTACCTCCTTTTTCGGTTGCACGTGTAATTATAACCTTTGGTATTTTTGATAATTGAATGGTTCCAGGCTTATGACAACCTATGGACAAGTTATTGTAGCCCCCTGATAGTATATATTTCGAAAAGCATGTAGGCCTCCGATTTTATCATGCTTAGTATTGCAAGGCTTCAAGAATTCTCCAGAATTACCGAGTACAGAGGTGCTAGAGTTATTTCTGAAATTCTATAGAGGCGGATATATATATATATATATATGATTAATATTTGATACACATTTAGTGTAAAAAAATTACACAAGTATGGATATTTTCAAGCTTAAATTTAAATTTTTAACCTTAAAACCCTAACAGTTAAACCACAAATCAGGGTCGGTCCTGAGTTTTTGAAGGCCCGGGGCGAACTTAAAAAATGGGCCTTAAATTGAGGATTTAAATTGCAATTATAGTTACAGTCGTATATTCGGTTGTGTTGTGTTTATCGTGATTGTGGATATAATAGATGTTATTTTGTTTATTGCGAGTATCGCGGTTATGAATTTTTTTTAGTAACATATGCTATTGTGGACATAATGGTTCCATATATCGCAGTTTTAGATGATGTCACTACCGTCATATAACGATCGTTGTTGTGGTTGCATGCCGATATTTAAATCTTTGTCCCTAATAACAAGTAATGAAAGAAATTAAATTTTAAGAGTTGGTCCATCGTAACAAGTATTGAAAAAATTCCCCTAATAACAAGTATTGAAAAAATTAAATTTTAAAGCTATTAAAAAAACTTTGATACACATGCCATGTAAACTTTAGTTTACATGTGTCTTTTAGTTTTAGGGGTTATGGTTTTAGTTTAGGGTTTAAAGTGTAGGGTTTAGAATTTAAGTTTAATGTTGAGAATTTAGGATATATGGTTTAAGGTTTATGATTTAGTTTTTTAGGGTTATGGTTAGAATTTATGATTTGAGTTTTATAATTTAAATATGCAGGTTTGTGTAAAATTAGTTTTATCAGCATGTATATCAAAATTTTACCTTAAAACTATGCCCATACTAACAAATATTGAAAAAAACTGGAGCTCTAGTAACAAGTACTAGAAAAAAAATGAATATTAAGAGTAGATCAATAATAATAAATATCAGAAAAAACTCAGCCCCTAATAACAAGTATTAGAAAAATTTTGAAAATTAAAAGTAGACCCCTACTAATAAATATTGAAAAATACTTAGCCTCTAATAACAAATATAAAAAATAGGCCCCTAATAACAATTATTAGAAAAAAAATATATTAAGAATAGATCTTTAATAATAAATGTTGGAAAAATCTTAATCACTATTAATAAATATTAAAAAATAGGCCCTAATAACAAATATTAAAACAAACTAAATCTTTAAATATAATTCGAAAATATACCATATTTAATTTTTCTGAGCAATGGGCCCTGGGCGGGCGCCCTTGCTGCCCCTGCCCAGGGCCGGCCGTGCCACAAATCATAAACCCTAACCCTTAAATTCTAACCATGAATCCTAAATTCTAAACCCCACAACCTAAACTCTTAACCTCTAAACCCTAAATAACCCCGTTTGTGAAAATTTTGTTTTCCACCGCCAGTGTATAGGGTTATATATATATGTATGTGTGTGTGTGTGTGTTGAGTGCATAAATGTTCTCTATTTTAGCCCTCACTTTCCCATATTATTGATGCACTCAAGCATGTTTAATTGCATTTTAGGATAGATTTTACATAAACATCACAAATGAAAAATATTGCACAGATGCTGCTGATTTTAGTTTATTTTTGCAGGTGCCTGTCGTGGCAGCATCCAGGGCAGCAAAGGATCAGAAGTTAGCTGCAGAGCTGGAGCAAAGGAGTGAAGAAGACTGTCAACTACAATGCTGTCGTCACATCTGTCGTGACAGAAGGGACGACAGTGAAGACCATGATGAGGAAAAATGCAAAGTGGAGTTCGATCGACAGAGAATTTAAAGCCTGATTTTCATGGACCACTTGCATAACTATCGGAGCCCAGAAGCACAAGGAAGGCATGATCCTAAGTTTGAGGAAAAAGTCAAAGCAAGAAGATATGGCGAATTAATCTACTCAAAGATTTAGTCTTTAATAGAGTTGTACTTTAATTCAAACTTGTATTCTTAGCCATTAAGAAAACTCAAGACCAAGGCCTATATATATGCTTGTAATTCGACAAGGCAAAGGATATCTAGCTCCTAGCCGTCTTCCCCCAAAACCCTAGTCGTTTTTCTCTCTCCACCATGTTCTAAACCCCCCCTAGGGCAAAGGGTTGATCTTGTAACGTAGTTGTAAGGGTTGTACTGCTTTTAGGATTTTTCTGTTCAATTCAATAAAAGCTTCAAGTTTATTTACTCTGGGTTCAACATCCCATAAGAGTTTCGGGAGAGCATTGTAAGGTTATCCATTTACTTAATATTGAGAGAGTTAAGTATACGAAAGAAGTAAGTACAAGTTTTCTAGCTTATGGTTAAACCATCTTGGCCTAGGGATAGGTACAAGGTTAAGCAGCTAAGGAAGAATTCACAAACATCAGTGTTCATCCTTCGATTCACGTCAGGAGGTATCATCTAAGACGTGTTCATCGACAGAACTTGGGCCTAGGGATAGGACGAGTCACAACAAGGATTCTTGTTGAACTTGAAGTACAAGAGTTGTTGATCGCTGCCGCGACAACAACAGACCTCTGCCGCGACAAGCCCAACGACAGCCGCAACAGAAATTCTTTGAGCAGTGCAATACCTGCACTACTGAGCAAATTAGTACCAGCCTATTTTATCAAACCGATTTCCTCTTTTATCTTAGTTTATTCTCAATATTACTCAAAACATTTTATTAAACTTATTTCTTTTCTTGTGCAGAGATTTAAGGATAAAAGTATTTTCAATCCCTGTGGAGACGATATCCGATACTTAGTATCACTTTATTACTTGCGACGTGTACACTTGCACCTATTTGCGATAGACTATTTTACACGCAACAATATATATATATATATATATATATATCCTATACACAGGCGGTGGAAACTGAAAGTTTCTACAAGCACCTTAGTTTTAGGTTATAGGGTTTAGGGGTTTAGGTGTAGGGGTTTAGAATTTAGGGATAGTTGTTTCAATTTAAGGTTTAGGGATATAATTTAGGGTTTATAGGTTAAGTTTAGTTTTTAGGGTAATATGGTGAGGATTTAGGTTTTTACCTATAAACCTTAAACCTTAAATTGAAACGACTATCCCTAAATTCTAACCCCTACACATAAATCCCTAAACCCTGTACCCTAAACTAAATCCCTATAACCTAAAACCAGAGTTGTCCCTGGGCATGGGTAATAGGGGCGCCCGCCTAGGGCCCCTACCTTATCCAGGGCCCATTTTTTCAAATATTTATAGTTAATGTTTAATATTTTTTATCATTTATTGTTTAAAATTTAATTTTTAATAATTTTTATTAGAGTTCTATTCTTAAAATTTATTTTTCTGATATTTTTTATTAGGGGTATAATTTTTTTTCAATACTTGTTATTATAGGCTCATTTTTTGAATTTTTGTAATTAGGGGCCCATTTTTTATTATTTATTGTTATTTCAATACTTGTTATTAGGGTACAAAATTTTCAATACTTGTTATTATGAGGCAAATTTTTCAATACTTGTTACTAGGGGCCTATCTTTTCTAATATTTGTTATTAGGGCCCTACTCTTAAATTTTATTTTTTCCGATACTTATTATTACGAGTTTAATTTTTTTCAATACTTGTTATTTATGGTCTATTTTTCCTAATATTTGTTATTACATGCATACTCTTAAATTTTAATTTTTCAATACTTGTTATTAGGGTTCCATTTTTCCCTATATTTGTTATTACAAGAATACTCTTAAAATTCATTTTTTTTCAAAATTTGTTAATATAGACCCATTTTTTATATATCACTTGTTACTAAGGATCTAATTTCAAATTTTATTTTTTTCTAATACTCGTTATTAGGGGAAAGGGTGAGCAAAACTCCACCCGACTTGAAAATTTTGATTTTTTCGACTTGACTCGAATTTTTTTTTTAAATAAAGTTTGAGTTGTAAATTAAAAAATCTAATAACTCAAAATTTTAGTATTTAGTAGATAAAATTTTAAGTTCGAGTCGTAAGTACTCGTAAACTCGCATAACTTGAATTTTTTTTACTCAATTTAACTCGATCGAACGCTCACCCTTAATTAGGAGCCTATTTTTTAAGTTCGCCCATGGGCCACCAAAATCTCAGAAACGGGTCTGCCTAAAACTAAGACACTTGTGGAAACTTTCAATTTCCACCGCATGTGTATAGAATATTTATCATATATATATATATATATATATATATATATATATTCTCAAAGTCAAAAGCATGCTTATCTCTCAAGCAGGACCGATCCTGAGTTTTTGGAAGCTCGGGGCGAACTTAAAAAATAGGCCTTAAATTGAGGATTTAAATTGTAATTATAGTTACAATCGTATTTTCTGTTGTGCTGTATTTATCATGATTGTGAATATAATAGATGTTATTTCTTTTATTGCGAGTAGCACGGTTATGAAATTTTTTAGTAACACATGTTATTGTGGACATAATGGTTCCATATATCGCGATTTTAGATGATGCCACTACCATCATATAACAATCGTTGTTGTGGTTGCATGCCGTTATTTAAATCTTTGTCCCTAATAGCAAGTAATGAAAGAAATTAAATTTTAAGAGTTGGTTCATCGTAACAAGTATTGAAAAAAATTGGTCCCCTAATAACAAGTATTAAAAAAATTAAATTTTAAAACTATTAAAAAAACTTTGATACACATGCCATGTAAACTTTAGTTTACATGTGCCTTTTAGTTTTAGGGGTTAGAATTTTAGTTTAGGGTTTAAAGTGTAGGGGTTTATGCTGTAAGGTTTAGAATTTAAGATTAGTATTGTCGGGAATTTAGGGTATGGGGTTTAAGGTTTAGTTTTTTAGGGTTAGGGTTAGGGTTAGAATTTAGGATTTGAGTTTTATAATGTAAATATGCAGGCTTGTGTAAAATTAGTTTTACCAGCATGTATATCAAAAGTTTACCTTATAACTATGCCCATAATAACAAATATTGGAAAAAACTGGAGCCCTAGTAACAAGTACTAGAAAAAAATTGAATATTAAGAGTAAATCCCTAATAATAAATATCAGAAAAAACACAGCCCTTAATAACAAGTATTAGAAAAAAAAATTGAATATTAAGAGTAGACCCATACTAATAAATATTGAAAAATACTCAGCCTCTAATAACAAATATAAAAAATAGCCCCTGATAATAAGTAGTAGAAAAAATAAATATTAAGAGTAAATCTTTAATAATAAATGTTGAAAAAATCTTGACCCCTATTAACAAATATTAAAAAAGACTCTAATAACAAATATTAAAACAAACTAAATTTTTAAATATAATTCAAAAATATACAATATTTAATTTTCCTGAGAAATGCCATAAATATGAAAACCCAATCACTGTGATTGCCTTTATCGATACAGGTGCAGCAGAAACAATCATGAACCCTGCAATCCTTCCAAAGCAATGGTGGAAGCCTCACACCAGATACTTCAACTCTGCAGCTGATCAGACGTTTGCCACCCATGTTATCAGTAAGCCCATTACTATCCAATTCTTTCTGGTATGCTGAATAAGGATTTACAAGAGGGAGTTCAGTGGGTTTGACTCGCTCTTCTGCGGAATGATAATCTACTTCATATAATGAGGATATTTTATTTCCTTTGTGAGACTTCAGTGGGAAGTCCCCCATATTTACTAAGGATTTGGAAGATGAAGGCTGAGTATTTTCTGACATAGTTTATAAGTTTCCCCTCTCTGAATAGAATGAACAGAATAGATAGATCTAGGAGTATGGCTCTGATACCAATTATGGGGAAGGAGACAAGAGATTCTCAGATACCAATTATGGGGAAGGAGACAAGAGAAGCTCAGATTAGAGGATCGATTAAGAGATAGTCGGAACAGTGTCAGTTATTGTAACAGGTATGCTATGCCAAAACAACCTCTCCTGGGCTTTAACGGGGCACTGCCTTTTAGTTACAACAACTGATCCTGTGTCGCCTTTCCTCTTAATCTACTTCTTTTAGACTAATCTGATCATCTTTCGCAACTATCTCCATGCTTGATTCTCTGGTCTAAGTTAACCATGGTTTCTGATGTAAACAGGTTCCACCGGAGTGGCAAGTTTACAGAGCATACGCCAGGAAAACTCACTGGAGATCACCCTATTCTGCCATTGCTATTTCAAAGAGAGGAATGGGAGGAATTTAGAAAGCCATAAGTACTCAAAAACTCTTAGAATTCTTTACTCGCCAAATTCTGAGTTTTACATTGCAGGAGGCTCTCCTTATATAGAGAGTTGAGGAGGAAGATTACAAAATAGCTACTTTACACACGTCCTAAATATTATTGGACCGACACTGCTTTAATTAAAGATGTCTGTCACTCATAAAGTGACATGACTACACACTTATTATAACGACAAGTTGTCATAGTCAGTGTCCTCATCGTCTGTAATATTTAATTTAATAATGCAGTCCTCCTTTTCCTGCTTTCGTCTGTAGCATGCCAGCTGGAACTTTTCGTACTGATCTTCTGGGTCCACATCCATGTGATTATTTGGATCCTCTGCTGGTGCTGTCTCTTCACTCATAGTTGAGTCATCCAGATTGTACCACGTGCCTATCTTGCTAGCTGTGCCGACATCCCATGGATAAGATTGGGACCACTCCTTTGGATCTGGTAAGTTATCATGAAACTCATAGAGTGCTTGAGAGATTTCTTGGCAGTATTGAGTTTCGAGATCTGAGCTACATGGCCAGGTGTCCCATTATGCTTTTGATTCTGGTGAGGGCCATATCTCATCTGGTATCTGTTTATTTATTTGACAGATATATCTTTGAAATTTTCTGTATTCCGCCGGGATCTTTCTGATATCTTCTGGATAGATCTGGTGTACCCACGCGGTTGAGATAGCTGGTAGTTGTTTTGACTTTCCATGTTCCATGACTGCATGAGCTTTATGAAGGATAAGGATAACATATCCTTTTTCCTTTTCCTGGTTTTCCATGATATTGCTAATTAGTTCAAACCATACTTCAAGTGGATAAAACCACTTAAGTATTTCCCATAAGTTGTCATGCTCTGGTTGTCCAAAACCTGTCTTTCTTCTACCCATGTAATAAAGTAAATCTTTCAGATTAAACTGGACAGCAACATGATGGACATGGGTAAAATACCATAATAACCATTTAAGTTCATCCGGGTATTCATGGAATTCAAGGGTTAATGGATGAATGAATGGGTATTTTGGATGAAGACCAAAAGGTTTTAAACATAACCCCCCATGGTTTCTGAAAATATCAAGCTGGTAACTGAAGATCATTGATCTTGCAGAGGAATGGAATTTCTTTTCGATTACCAACTTATAGACTTCTGGAGGATATAAGGGGTTGAGGTTGGGGGGAATATTCCAGGCTGTTTCTATTTCCGGTTTTCTGGCTATCGGAGGATGGGACTTCATTTTGGTGGTTTTGGGTTTAGAGGAGGAAGGAGATCCTGTAGTTCTGAACATTAGGATCTTATCTTGCGGTCTAGTTAGCAAGTCAGCCAAAATATTGGCTTTCCCTTTGATATGTTTGCAGTCAAAGGTGTATTGAGAAAACCAATTTGCCCACCTCAGCAACTGCGAATTGGGCACCTTCTTCTGTTTGAATTTCAGCATATTCGGAAATGCTGACATGTCCATCTCTACAAGAAAGTGATGGCCAATAAGATGGAATTCAAACTTAGAAATACCTTTCTTGACCGCAAGGATTTCTTTGAAGGTTGAGTGGTAGTTGATTTCTGCATTAGAAAATCTTCCACTTTTGTAACCACATATTCGTCTTTTATTGTCCTTTTCTTCAATGAGAATGGCTCCCCAGTATTTGTCACTGGCATCTGTTTGGAGGATTCTTTTGCCATCTGCAGGGATCTGCAAGGGTGGTAGTTTCTGCAGTTTTTCTTTTAGAAGCTTGACCGCTTTTTCATGAACTTTACTCCATGGAGGAGGATCTTTCTTGAGTAGCTTTCTGAGTGGATTTGTGTACTTAGATATTTTAGGAACAAAATCTCTCAAGTAATTGACTATTCCGAGGAACTGTAACACCTGCTTCTTTGTGAGATGTGTATCTGGGAATTTGAGTAATTCTTGAGCAATGTGTTTACCAGGTTGATACTTTCCATCTTTTAGGTGCATTCCAAGGAATTCAATTTCAGTCTGGGCTATCTGAATCTTCTTTTCTGATAGCATTACTCCGTGCTGTAAGACCAATTTGTGAAATTGGTCCAATAGCTTTAAATGGGCTTCCTCATCTGGGCTGTACAAAAGAATATCATCAATGTAGATTAAAGTATTTTCCATAATGGGTTGGAAAATCCTTATCATTGCCTTTTGGAACTGTGATGGGGCCGTCTTTAGTCCGAATGGCATGACTGTCCATTGGTAGTGATGATTTGGGATACAGAATCCTGTTTTGGGCCTGTCGGCTGGATCTATACCCAATTGCCAAAATCCTGCCTTTAGATCAAACTTTGAAAATAGCTGGGCTTTGGCAAGGCTGGAGAACAGAACATTTCTGTTGGGCAGAGGGAACTTGTCATCTTAGAGGAAATGATTGAGCGGTTGATAATTGATGACGAGTCTGAGTTTTCCTCGAGCTTGTTCTGACCGTTTATTCACATAGAAGGCTTCACAAGCCCATTGTGAATTAGACTGTTCAATAAGGCCTTGTTGTAAGAGCTCATTGCATTCTGTCTCTGCAAGTGCCTGGTGTTCTGGATTCATGCCTGAATGACTAGCCTTTGTGGGGTTAATATCTTCATTCTTCTTGAAGGGTAGCTGAATGAAGAAGGCTGAGTTTTGCCAAAGAGGAGTACTGCACTTAGTGAGAAATTCTGCATGTGAGTTTGCACATGATTTCCTCTTTATTTCTTCTACAATTCCTGCCACCTTTTCTGGAATGGTGAATAAGTATAACCGAGGAATATCCACGAACGGCTTGAAGTAATTTCTGTGTCTAAGACCATCAGGGGTGATCCTCAAATGTTTTGCCTTGGTGTAGAGGTCAAACCCTACTATCAAGTCTTTTCCAGGAAGTTGTGAACCAAGCACAGTAGTTGTTATTTTACAATCTGGAAAGAATTGGATAGTAATGGGCTTACTGATAACATGGGTGGCAAACGTCTGATCAGCTGCAGAGTTGAAGTATCTGGTGTGAGGCTTCCACCATTGCTTTGGAAGGATTGCAGGGTTCATGATTGTTTCTGCTGCACCTGTATCGATAAAGGCAATCACAATGATTGGGTTTTCATATTTACCCAAGTATACCGAGACTGGTATGTGAGGAACTGGTGCTGTGGATGATTTGACTGAGCAGATCTGGTAGACTCCTTCAGAGTCTGTGGAGGATTCTTCTGCTCCTGATGAATCTGAGTCTTCAGGTATCTGGATTGCAAAGAGGGACTGGTCTGTTGATTCTTCATCAATGGAGAAGATTGATTCCAGATCATCCTCGTCTTTGATTTTGACACCTGTGATCTTCTTGATTTCCTGGATCATTTGGTTCTTTCTTTTGTTCTTTGGGCATTCCTTAGCAAAGTGGCCTTTCTTGCCACAGATATAGCATTTGGATGATTTCTGTCCTGGGAATATCTTCTGTCTGAGGTATCTCCATCGTTTTCTTCTTCTAGGAAAGAATGGTGTTTTGAGAAGTCTTCGTTTCGAATGTCTGGTGGATTTAGACTTCTTTGGACCACAATGGCATTTCTTTTCGTCCTTGCACTTGATTGTTAAGCCTTTCTTTTTGCAAGCTTTATCCATTTCTCTCTGACCTGTCATGTAGTCATTGATAAGCTGCCTTTTTTCACAGAATTCTTCAAGAGCTAAAATGGTTGCTTGTTGAATCTGGCCAACAGATAATTGCAGAATGTCTCTAGATTGTTGTTGGAGTTGCCTATAAATGGAGTTCTGCAATTCTTCAGGGATTGAGGCTAATAGTGCTTGCTTTAAGTTCTGGTCTGCTCCAAGGGCGTAAAACAGCTTGATCATGATGCCAAAATGTTTTTCAATGTCCTTCTTTTCGAACGAACAACATCGTCATTTAAAGAATTCCTTTCGTTTCAAGATCTTTACGTCTGCTTGACTTCCAAGGAATTGATTATGAAGGATCTCAATCACTTGTGAAAAATCTTGTAAAACAAGAAATTGCATCTGATCTCCATGGTTGAGAGAGCTCCACCAATCTCTAAGAACACCTGTGAACCTAGCGGTGAACTCTGATAGAATAGCATGGTGGCTCTGTTCAGTAAGGCTTTTGTTTCTAACCAAGCGTGAAACTCTTGGAGTCTTTGAGCCCATCTGGAAACTGGAATGTCATCCAATGTGAAAGTGAACTTGGCTCCAGAGGGTGTTGATGGGGTTGTTGAGGTTGAAACATTTGTATCCATCTGTTGAGGTTCATCATCCTCTTCCTTGACATCTGGTTGTGTCATCAGGACTGGATCTTCAGAGGATTCTGACACGTCATCAGAGACTTCTCCTTCTTCGGATGGAGTTGTCTCTGAGCTTGCTTCTGAGCTTATGTTTTCAATATCCACAGCAGCAATTTTGGGAATTGTCTGCTCCCTATATTCCTGTAAAAAGGAAGTTAAGGAGTTCTTCTGTGGTGGTTGAACCATTAAGGAAAGCCGGTACAGAAGGAAAGCCGGTAGTTGCTCGTATAGCACTATTGGACACCAGATACTTGAAGTACCAAGATGCTTGTATTGGTACTGTGGAAGCAACACTCAATAGTGGCTTGGTTATAGTCACTCTCTTCCCAAATTTCACCATGGCCCTCAAAGATCCCAACCTGATGCAAGCTCTTAAAGTCCAGATTCACATAGTTGGTGCCCCACAGGTGGAATCCTCAATTATTGCTACTCTTCACTATCAAATAGTGTACAGAGTACAAGACCATGCCTTCAAACTACAAGGAAGCGGATCTGGTGACAGTTCCCTGTTAATCTCAGTAAATACACAGGAACAGCCTCACTGTGTGCATGTTCCCAGACAGATAACAAAAGAAGAACTGATTCAGCTGCTACCAGAAAGATGGGTAACCAATTATGAGCTGATTCAGCAACAAAGCCAACCTGTCAGATCTACTGAAAACAGGATTCTCTCTAGACCAGGAGGGATGACAGAGATCAAGTTTGATCACAGTCACCTGAAAGCTCATTCTATACCTTCAATCTTTCCAACACAGCTAATGATGCAGCCTACTGGAGATCCTACAAATGCCCATGATAGCACCGATGATGATTGCTATTGCGATCTGTGTCAACCAAGCTTTGAAACTAAATATGTTGAAAGCTTTGATGGTACGGGTCGACCAATCTACATGGGACGAGATCCAGTTACAGGACACAACCTCTGGGATCCAGAGTGTTCGTGTGAAGCATGCATGGATTACAGACTTGACCAATACATCGATGGCAGTCGTCCAACAGCATACTATCCTCACAAGGCTGGCAAAAAGAAGAAATCATCTCATTCCAAACTTTGGAAGAGATACATGCAAGGAGACCCAACAATAGGTCCTCTTGGTGAAGACAACGGGAAGTTTATCTTCCTTGTTGACTATTCTTCTAAGCCCCAAAAGCCAGAACGGTCCAGTGTTTCACCACCTCCACCAAAACCTCCATCACCACCTCCTAAAGCACCAGAAATCTTACCTGAAAACCTCCTCCAACCCTGTTACAAAAAGATTCAAAAATGGGTTAGGAAGAACTCACCAGCTACTCAGCAGACCACTTCTGCTGTTTCAAATAATACTCCTACGACCTCTTCTTCCCTTCAAAAAGAAAAACCACCAGACCTTCCAACCATACATATGTACCATCCAAGTCAGTCTTATGACAAAGACTTTCCTCCGTTGGAAGAATTCACTGAAAAGGGATACAAACATGTGCCCAAAATCCCTACCAAAATACAAGGAACAGGAGAACATGTCAGTGCTGCAGAAGCCACTCTTAATTGGCAAACAGAAAATGCTCTAGCTCAAAACACCACCTTACAAAAGATCGATACCAAGATCACCCAGATAGATTCCAAGCTGGCCCAAGTGGAATCAAAGGTGGATTCCAACACAAAGATAGCTAATGAGCTAATTGTTATTCTCCACAGAAAAATCAAAGAAGTGGAGAAATCTCCCGCATCTCCTGGACAAGATTTCTTTCTCCATCTGGAACAAAGGAGATTAGAGATCGAGAAGCTCAAAGAACAGATTGAGTATTTAAGGAAGACAGGAAGGGTTCCTCAAACTTCTAATGAGGATGAGTTTTTTGCTACCATATGAAAATCTACTCCCTCAACAAAGCCCTCAATCTTTGCTTCTTACAATACTCCAACATCTGCCCCAGGACTAATAATTCCTCCTGCAGAACCAAGAAGGTTGTCCCCTGCTGAATTACTCAGACAGATTCAAAAGCAGGAAGCTGAAAAGAAAAGACAGCGAGAAAGAGGAAAAGGACCCATGGAAGAAGAAGATCCAGATCCCAAAACAACCAGGTCCTTAATGGTTCAACCACCACAGAAGAACTCCTTAACTTCCTTTTTACAGGAATATAGGGAGCAGACAATTCCTAAAATTGCTGCTGTGGATATTGAAAACATAAGCTCAGAAGCAAGCTCAAAGACAACTCCATCCGAAGAAGGAGAAGTCTCTGATGACGTGTCAGAATCCTCTGAAGATCCAGTCCTGATGACACAACCAGATGTCAAGGAAGAGGATGATGAACCTCAACAGATGGATGCAGATGCTTCAACCTCAACAACCCCATCAACACCCTCTGGAGCCAAGTTCACTTTCACATTGGATGACATTCCAGTTTCCAGATGGGCTCAAAGACTCCAAGAGTTTCACGCTTGGTTAGAAACAAAAAGCCTTACTGAACAGAGCCACCATGCTATTCTATCAGAGTTCACCGCTAGGTTCACAGGTGTTCTTAGAGATTGGTGGAGCTCTCTCAACCATGGAGATCAGATGCAATTTCTTGTTTTACAAGATTTTTCACAAGTGATTGAGATCATTCATAATCAATTCCTTGGAAGTCAAGCAGACGTAAAGATCTTGAAACGAAAGGAATTCTTTAAACGACGATGTTGTTCGTTCGAAAAGAAGGACCTTGAAAAACATTTTGGCATCATGATCAAGTTGTTTTACGCCCTTGGAGCAGACCAGAACTTAAAGCAAGCACTATTAGCCTCAATCCCTGAAGAATTGCAGAACTCCATTTATAGGCAACTCCAACAACAATCTAGAGACATTCTGCAATTATTTGTTGGCCAGATTCAACAAGCAGCCATTTTAGCTCTTGAAGAATTCTGTGAAAAAAGGCAGCTTATCAATGACTACATGACAGGTCACAGAGAAATGGATAAAGCTTGCAAAAAGAAAGGCTTAACAATCAAGTGCAAGGACGAAAAGAAATGCCATTGTGGTCCAAAGAAGTCTAAACCCACCAGACATTCGAAACGAAGACTTCTCAAAACACCATTCTTTCCTAGAAGAAGAAAACGATGGAGATACCTCAGAAAGAAGAGATTCCCAGGACAGAAATCATCCAAATGCTATATCTGTGGCAAGAAAGGCCACTTTGCTAAGGAATGCCCAAAGAACAAAAGAAAGAACCAAATGATCCAGGAAATCAAGAAGATCACAGGTGTCAAAATCAAAGACGATGATGATCTGGAATCAATCTTCTCCATTGATGAAGAATCAACAGACCAGTCCCTCTTTGCAATCCAGATACCCGAAGACTCAGATTCATCAGGAGCAGAAGAATCCTCCACAGACTTTGAAGGAGTCTACCAGATCTGCTCAGTCAAATCATCCACAGCACCAGTTCCTCACATACCAGTCTCGGTATACTTGGGTAAATATGAAAACCCAATCACTGTGATTGCCTTTATCGATACAGGTGCAGCAGAAACAATCATGAACCCTGCAATCCTTCCAAAGCAATGGTGGAAGCCTCACACCAGATACTTCAACTCTGCAGCTGATCAGACGTTTGCCACCCATGTTATCAGTAAGCCCATTACTATCCAATTCTTTCCAGATTGTAAAATAACAACTACTGTGCTTGGTTCACAACTTCCTGGAAAATACTTGATAGTAGGGTTTGACCTCTACACCAAGGCAAAACATTTGAGGATCACCCCTGATGGTCTTAGACACAGAAATTACTTCAAGCCGTTCGTGGATATTCACCATTCCAGAAAAGGTGGCAGGAATTGTAGAAGAAATAAAGAGGAAATCATGTGCAAACTCACATGCAGAATTTCTCACTAAGTGCAGTACTCCTCTTTGGCAAAACTCAGCCTTCTTCATTCAGCTACCCTTCAAGAAGAATGAAGATATTAACCCCAAAAAGGCTAGTCATTCAGGCATGAATCCAGAACACCAGGCACTTGCAGAGACAGAATGCAACGAGCTCTTACAACAAGGCCTTATTGAACAGTCTAATTCACAATGGGCTTGTGAAGCCTTCTATGTGAATAAACGGTCAGAACAAGCTCGAGGAAAACTCAGACTCGTCATCAATTATCAACCGCTCAATCATTTCCTTCAAGATGACAAGTTCCCTCTGCCCAACAGAAATGTTCTGTTCTCCAGCCTTGCCAAAGCCCAGCTATTTTCAAAGTTTGATCTAAAGGCAGGATTTTGGCAATTGGGTATAGATCCAGCCGACAGGCCCAAAACAGGATTCTGTATCCCAAATCATCACTACCAATGGACAGTCATGCCATTCGGACTAAAGACGGCCCCATCACTGTTCCAAAAGGCAATGATAAGGATTTTCCAACCCATTATGGAAAATACTTTAATCTACATTGATGATATTCTTTTGTACAGCCCAGATGAGGAAGCCCATTTAAAGCTATTAGACCAGTTTCACAAATTGGTCTTACAGCACGGAGTAATGCTATCAGAAAAGAAGATTCAGATAGCCCAGACTGAAATTGAATTCCTTGGAATGCACCTAAAAGATAGAAAGTATCAACCTGGTAAACACATTGCTCAAATTCCCAGATACACATCTCACAAAGAAGCAGGTGTTACAGTTCCTCGGAATAGTCAATTACTTGAGAGATTTTGTTCCTAAAATCTCTAAGTACACAAATCCACTCAGAAAGCTACTCAAGAAAGATCCTCCTCCATGGAGTAAAGTTCATGAAAAAGCGGTCAAGCTTCTAAAAGAAAAACTGCAGAAACTACCACCCTTGCAGATCCCTGCAGATGGCAAAAGAATCCTCCAAACAGATGCCAGTGACAAATACTGGGGAGCCATTCTCATTGAAGAAAAGGATAAGAAAAGACGAATATATGGTTACAAAAGTGGAAGATTTTCTAATGCAGAAATCAACTACCACTCAACCTTCAAAGAAATCCTTGCGGTCAAGAAAGGTATTTCTAAGTTTGAATTCCATCTTATTGGCCATCACTTTCTTGTAGAGATGGACATGTCAGCATTTCCGAATATGCTGAAATTCAAACAGAAGAAGGTGCCCAATTCGCAGTTGCTGAGGTGGGCAAATTGGTTTTCTCAATACACCTTTGACTGCAAACATATCAAAGGGAAAGCCAATATTTTGGCTGACTTGCTGACTAGACCGCCAGATAAGATCCTAATGTTCAGAACTACAGGATCTCCTTCCTCCTCTAAACCCAAAACCACCAAAATGAAGTCCCATCCTCCGATAGCCAGAAAACCGGAAATAGAAACAGCCTGGAATATTCCCCCCAACCTCAACCCCTTATATCCTCCAGAAGTCTATAAGTTGGTAATCGAAAAGAAATTCCATTCCTCTGCAAGATCAATGATCTTCAGTTACCAGCTTGATATTTTCAGAAACCATGGGGGGTTATGTTTAAAACCTTTTGGTCTTCATCCAAAATACCCATTCATTCATCCATTAACCCTTGAATTCCATGAATACCCGGATGAACTTAAATGGTTATTATGGTATTTTACCCATGTCCATCATGTTGCTGTCCAGTTTAATCTGGAAGATTTACTTTATTACATGGGTAGAAGAAAGACAGGTTTTGGACAACCAGAGCATGACAACTTATGGGAAATACTTAAGTGGTTTTATCCACTTGAAGTATGGTTTGAACTAATTAGCAATATCATGGAAAACCAGGAAAAGGAAAAAGGATATGTTATCCTTATCCTTCATAAAGCTCATGCAGTCATGGAACATGGAAAGTCAAAACAACTACCAGCTATCTCAACCGCGTGGGTACACCAGATCTATCCAGAAGATATCAGAAAGATCCCGGCGGAATACAGAAAATTTCAAAGATATATCTGTCAAATAAATAAACAGATACCAGATGAGATATGGCCCTCACCAGAATCAAAAGCATAATGAGACACCTGGCCAAGTAGCTCAGATCTCGAAACTCAATACTGCCAAGAAATCTCTCAAGCACTCTATGAGTTTCATGATAACTTACCAGATCCAAAGGAGTGGTCCCAATCTTATCCATGGGATGTCGGCACAGCTAGCAAGATAGGCACGTGGTACAATCTGGATGACTCAACTATGAGTGAAGAGACAGCACCAGCAGAGGATCCAAATAATCACATGGATGTGGACCCAGAAGATCAGTACGAAAAGTTCCAGCTGGCATGCTACAGACGAAAGCAGGAAAAAGGAGGACCGTATTATTGAATTAAATATTACAGACGATGAGGACACTGACTATGACAACTTGTCGTTATAATAAGTGTGTAGTCATGTCACTTTATGAGTGACAGACATCTTTAATTAAAGCAGTGTCGGTCCAATAATATTTAGGACGTGTGTAAAGTAGCTATTTTGTAATCTTCCTCCTCAACTCTCTATATAAGGAGAGCCTCCTGCAATGTAAAACTCAGAATTTGGCGAGTAAAGAATTCTAAGAGTTTTTGAGTACTTATGGCTTTCTAAATTCCTCCCCTTCCTCTCTTTGAAATAGCAATGGCAGAATAGGGTGATCTCCAGTGAGTTTTCCTGGCGTATGCTCTGTAAACTTGCCACTCCGGTGGAACCTGTTTACATCAGAAACCATGGTTAACTTAGACCAGAAAATCAAGCATGGAGATAGTTGCGAAAGATGATCAGATTAGTCTAAAAGAAGTAGATTAAGAGGAAAGGCGACACAGGATCAGTTGTTGTAACTAAAAGGCAGTGCCCCGTTAAAGCCCAGGAGAGGTTGTTTTGGCATAGCATATCTGTTACAATAACTGACACTGTTCCGACTATCTCTTAATCGATCCTCTAATCTGAGCTTCACCGGCTCATGTCATTAATGCTTCATAATAAAACAAAACAAAACAGTACTCAGCATCTAACGGAATCCTTTACCCACGAAGCTTCTCCTACAACCTCAATCCCATGCTATACTTTAATTAAAATGGTTCTAAACAACATATCATATATATATATATATATATAGCGTGTAATTGGAAAGCTATTTACTTAAATTTAATGCTATGGAGTAATTATATATTTGTGATATACTTAGTAAGTCAATGTAAATTATGAATTCAATTAATTGAGTGTAATTAGAGTTTTTATATATACCAGTAATGGTATATATAGAGAAGATCTGTTTACACAGTATAAAACTCTTTAAGTTTTCACGTTTTTTGGACCGTTGGATGAGTAAAGCGAATGGATGAGATTAACAGTAAATATGTGAAGATTATCACTTGGAACAAAAAGAGTAATGAGTTAATTTGAACCATCTATTCCCCCCATCTAACGATCCAGAAAACGTGTAAAACTCAAAGAGTTTTACATTATGTAAGTTTATCCTAACTCATATATATATGTAGGGATATGATCCGTTTACACAGTGTAAAACTCTTTAAGTTTTACACGTTTTTTGGACCGTTGGATGAGTGAAACGAATGGATGAGATTAACAGTAAATATGTGAAGATTATCACTTGGAAAAAAAGAGGAATGAGTTAATCTGAGCCATCCATTCCTCAATCTAACGATCTAAAAAACGTGTAAAACTTAAAGAGTTTTACATTGTGTAAGTTGATCCTAACTTTTATATATATATATATATATATATATATATATATATATATATATATATTTCAGCCAAGGTATCCACCGCCGATAGCAGTGACTAATCCCCTCGCCGCGGGTGCTCTTACTAAGAGATAAACAGCTGGCCATGAAATGTGCTCTATTATTATTTGTAGGAATCGAACTCCTGAGCTCATGGTTAAGGGGTGATTTATATTTTTAAAATTTGAAAATTTGAATCCTAAACTTAAAACCATAAAATCTAAAGCTATAGATTCTAAATTTTAAACACTACAACCAAAACATCTAAATCATAAACTCTAAAATTAACAATTTTGGTGTATATGAAAGTTTTTTTTTCATAAATAATACAATAAAAGTTATGTACGACATCAAATCATATCAAATTGATTACGGAAATGACACCCTTCAATTAAAATTAAGAAAAAACATAAATACTTGGACACACTTTTCTCCACGTGTCACAAGCTTATCAATGGAAGAAAAAGTTGTGGTTGACGAAACATCTAAAAATGAAAAATTATTAGATGGATCGGCTTATTATGTCATTTGTGGTCTCAGCCAATAAGATTCACTCTTCATTTTTTAAAGATAAATATTCACCTCTTTCTTACATATAAATAAAGAGTGATTAATTACTTAAAAGTTACTTTGAGATAAATGGATCTCATTTATTAAAATCATATATAACGTGGTTAGCCGGTTCATCTAATAATTTCTTTTCAAAAACCCGCATCCTTTTATTTTTCTTTCAATATTATCGCCTCCCCCAGAATTTCTCTTATTCTCTCATACTTTCTTTAGAATTTTTGTATGATCAGTAATCAACCTTTTAATATTTTAAGTGGTTCTCCTTAGTTCGATATTTAAACTATTTCTCATTTTTAGTATTTAAACTATTTCCCTCCACAATTTAGCACCTAAAATATACACATGTTATAATTTTTAATCCCAAAATAAACGGGTGTTAAAATATATTTTAGGTATCAAAATCGAACAAAAAATAATTCAAGTATCAAAATGAAGAAAATATTAGAATTCCAACTCAACGGCAGACTGAAGTGCTTTAACAAAGGCAACTCCAAAATTGAAACATAAAAGCCCATAAACTAATTAATAAGCTATTAGTAACATCCACCTTTGATTAAGCTATATGCAATTTGGTCCTTGTCCGAACATTCATCCCCTTTATATAAATGAACACTTAATTGATTCCATCCCTTTTCTCTAAAATCTTCTTCGATTAAACTATATTCAATTTGGTCTTTTTTTTCCTTTTTAGATTCAACTAGGCTCTTTTTATGGCGTTTTTTTATCCTCTTCCAGATTTTTAGGGTTTTGGTCTGACAAATCCGGATCGACTGACGTCGCACACATGATTTTGTTGTGTGAGTCTTCTAACGAGGTTTTTATGCATACACAAGGCCTCGAACTTGAAAACTTACTTGGTCGGAGGTATGTTTAAATGCCCTACAATAAAAGCAATTTTCAGACAAATATATGGTATACATTCATATTTTTTTCATATGTGACATACATATATCAGATAGAGTTGAGATACTTGACTCGAACTTAAAAACCGATTCACTAATTACTAAAAATTTTAAGTTACTTGAGTCTTTTTTTTATAACTCAATCTTTATTTAAATTTTTTAAACCGATTTGAGTTTATAAAATTATGATTCAAATTAAATCAAGTTGAATTTTTTCATCGAGTCGAGTTTTATTAGCTGATAATTATTTGACATCAAAAGGACAAAAAAATTGGGAAAAATTCAGTTCACTTGACATCTTCATATAATCATATTATTGGTCTGGACGTGTTGTTGTAAGTCCAACTTTCCTTTTATGGGCTTCTATTATTAGATCCGCAATCAATATACAAAAATGATCTGATTTTCATGTACGTATATGCGAATAAATTTCGATATCTAAGACTACTACGGATCCAACTTAATAGGTCACTTTGTAGGAGCAGCTTTAGAACAAAAAAATCAGTTAAATGTATTGTATTATAACCTCAAAAAAAATTATACATGGAGGTCGGGTAATTGTTGTGACCAGGGGTGGACCGAGGGGTTAGAAGGGGATGTCGTCCCCGTAAAAAATTAAAATTTTTATACGATTTAGAAATATTTTAAATTTTTTATGTATTTTCTATTAAAAATCTATTTTCGTCCCCTTATTTTTTATATGTTCTTCCCCTACAAATTTATAGGTTCGTTCCCTAACCTAAAGTTTTGTGTCCGTCCCTAGTTATGATTGTTCATGTCATTGATGAATATTAGAATCATTACGGATGATATTTTTTAAAGAGGAGATAGGTCTTTTGGGTATTTCTAGATTAACATAGGGTTGATTACCTTTCAATGTAAGAGTTAACATAGGGTATAACAAAGATATGACGAACTGTTAGGGGTATTTCTTAAAGGCACTCAAGGTTAAGGCTTCACCTTCAAGCCTTGGTTTTAAAGCTTAAGCTGCATTTAGAGGGATAAATGAACAGAGTGTTTGACGAACTATTCGTGAACCGTTTGTATATAGTTCATTTATTAAGCTAAATAAATATTGAGTGCATTTTTTTATGTTCGTTTAATAAACGAACTGACACAAATAAAGTGTATTCGGTTTGTTTATTAAACGAACAAACTCGTTTATCCAGTTCTCATTTTCCTTTTATTTTTGTTATATTTTAAATATTGGTAATGTTAAGTATGGCTCATATACTAGATGAGGGACAGATGCTGGAGCGGAGCAGGAGTGAGCGAGCGAAGGTACGGTACAGGGAGGGTTACTCTTATATATTATTTGTAACCTAATTTGATGATTGATATAACCAGAAGAAAAACAACCGCTCTTTGCTCCTGAGGACGTAAGCACGTTGTTGAACCTCGTTAATCTCTTGTGTTCTTGCTTATTTAAATTTCTTGTTCGTTTGCCTGATTTCACAACAGGTAAAGATAGGGACTAAATCGAACACATGATGAACTTTGAAATTTAAACTGTAAAACCTAAGGAGATTAAGAACTAGTGGTATAATTTCACCATTTTGAAAAAGATATAAACAAACACGTACGCAAACTTATAAACGAACATGTTCGTGAACGCTAAACAAACGAACATGAACACATTAAAAAATAAACAAACGAACACGATATTAAAAATTTAAACGAACACAAACCGAACATGAACATGAACACTTTTAAAAATAAATAAACGAGCATGAACAGAGTATTGTTCAATTAAACTTAGTTCATTTACATCTCTTATGTAAAAAAAAAAGCTTGCATATTATATAAAAAAATTTACTAGTATATTATTTGTGATGCATATATAAAAGCCTAGAAGAGGGACAATTCGAAACAAATGTGAAAAAAGGTGTGCAGTGTTTTCTTTATGCCAACATCAACGTGTGCTTTGCTATTTTCCTACATAACCATGCATCCATAGTTAATCCTTTGGATCATGAACCTCTCGCCTTTTAGGTACACTCGAATCGAAACTTATGTGCATTTTTCATTTGATCGGGTTTGGAGACCTCAAATTTTTAATTATATGACGCGATTTTAAAATAATATCTGTTTATTAATTTTATTTCTTTAATAAAACACATAAATAAATTGTTTGAATTCTTTAAAAATAATAACATTTTCTTTTTTCATTTGGACTAGTTGATGAGTTCAATTATATTATTCTATATTTTTAAAAGATGTGTTGCATGTAGGGCTGTAAATGAGACGAGACAAATCGCAAGTTACTCGAATTTGACTCGGTCAATACTCGAATTAATTGGGCTCAACTTGAGTTCTTAACCGAATTACTCGATACCTAACTCGAAAAGCTTTGCGAGATACTCGAAAATATAATATACTATTTTTTTTCTAAAATTAAAGTGAACTAAAATGCATATTGTTGCATATTATTATTATTATTATTATTATTAGAACTGTAAATGAGACGAGACAGATCGCGAGTTATACTAATTCGATTCGGTCAATATTCGAATTTGAATTCACCTCGAGTTCTTAACGAACCAAGTCAAACTTAACACTATTAAGCTCTACTCAAACTCGAACTTAATTCAAGCTCTTAACGAACCGAATCAAAATCAACACTACTCAGACTCGACTCGACTCAATCCAACTCATTAGATGGGGAAAACATGTTCTTAAAACGAATTATTTTAAAAATCGCTATCCCCGCGACGGAAACCGACCTCCCATTTCCAAACAGACAGCGTTCTACAACGCGTGCAAATCAAGCGTCGTCATAACGGCGTCATAAAGGAACGAGGGTCGAAGCTAACTAATGGCCGAAACTTTTTGAAAATTCAAACTGGGAAGACGGTGTTCCGTCAAACTAAGATCCATTTTTGGATCTATAAATAGTAAAAATGGATGATTCCTAGACCAGATCTTCGCTCGCGCTTCTCTCCTTCGTTCGACTCCGCTTAATAACCGCTCACATTTTCTCGCAGGTAAAATTTCCATCTCTTAATCGGAAATTCAACTAATATATTTTCATTTATCTCACTTTGTTTGTCTCTTGCCGATCGATCTGCATCTCTCTGTTTTTAAAGATTTGATTTCAATTTTGTTTCGAAATTGTGTCAAATCTTTTGAATTTTGAATCCTTCGCGTAGTGTTGATCTGATTTAGTTCTTTGAATCAGTCGTGAGTTTCGTTGGTTTTCTCAGATTTGTATTTCTCGAATTGAATTTATGTAATTATATGTTGGATTTAGATTTTTATTTGTTGATCTGGTCAAGTCTGGCCTGTTTGGTTCCTCATCGTTTTTGTTCTGAATTTTGGCCGGTGGATCTGCTTGGATCTTGAATTATACAATCTGGGTTTGATTTTTCAAATTATATTGATGATTTTGCAGACGTGAAGAATGGGGCTGTCTTTCGCAAAGCTATTTAGCCGGCTTTTTGCCAAGAAGGAGATGCGTATATTGATGGTTGGGCTTGATGCTGCTGGTAAAACCACCATTCTTTACAAGCTCAAGTTGGGAGAGATTGTCACCACGATTCCCACCATTGGTAATTGATCTCATGAAGCTGTAACATATTTTATTCAGTTGAAATTTGTTTCGAATTGATAATATTATAATCTTGTAGGTTTCAATGTTGAAACCGTGGAATACAAGAACATCAGCTTTACTGTCTGGGATGTTGGTGGCCAGGACAAGGTATATATTTTTAGTTTCCATTCAAACATATTACCATGAACAGTAAATATTGCATGAAAGGAAAAAAAATTAGAGGTCTTTTGATATGTTATTTTTATTACTTTCTTACCATAGCTTGTAAAAGGGAATGATTATGGCGGTTTTATATATTCTATGAGCAGTTAAGTATCGCATTGCTCCGAGAAAGGAGAAAACTCATGCTAGATATCTGTTAGGTATATGCATGGGTTGATGGTTAGCTCTTAAAATTGGAGTATATGTTTTGAGTTCATCTTAGATCTGTTAGATTAATAAACAAAATGTGCTTATGTTGTTCGATTATCTCGATTAAACGCCTTACTTATTTGCTTTCACTTTCTTCGAAGATTCGACCACTGTGGAGACATTATTTCCAAAATACACAAGGGCTTATTTTTGTGGTTGATAGCAATGATCGTGATCGTGTGGTTGAAGCTAGGGATGAATTGCACAGGATGTTGAACGAGGTAATCGGGCATAAATTTTCATATTACTGCTATAACCATTCCCGTGAACACATGATTGCAAAGTATCTGTGCTAAAATATAACATATTATTGTATGCGCATTGACAGGATGAGTTGAGGGATGCTGTGCTGCTAGTATTTGCTAACAAGCAAGATCTTCCAAATGCTATGAACGCTGCCGAGATCACCGACAAGCTTGGGCTTCATTCTCTCCGCCAACGCCACTGGTAAGATCATCTCTCTTGCCGTCTTTATCCGATCCCCTCTGTTTGTAGATTTCTATGTCATCCTCTGTATGCTATATATATTTTGCAGGTACATTCAGAGCACATGCGCCACTTCTGGTGAAGGACTGTACGAGGGACTCGACTGGCTCTCTAACAATATTGCAAGCAAGGTAAGCTCATGCAAATCATGTTGATTATAGTTAAACCCAAACTTGCAGATCATACCATCCGTTTACATGTGCTGGTAACTGTACATATAATTGCAGGCATAAATGGCGCAATCGAATCGGCAATCTCACTAATTCTGGCCATTTGATGTTCTGGATTTCTACCTGGTTCAAGTGTTATGGCTCCTTTTTTCTTTTATGTTTCGTGTCGCTTGCAAACATTGCCATTTCTCACATGTAGTTTAAGAATAATTTGGTTAAATTTCAATTTCCCTTGTTGTATTACCTCCATAGCTGCAAAAGGAAAAACAAATGTTTTCTCCAGGTTTTGGAATGAGAATTGGGTATGTAAAAATCGACAATCAATTAAGTTGGCATAATGATAATTTTAACCCTAAAAGTTACTTCCTTTATCATAATGGTCCTTCGAACAAAAATAGCTGTCTGAAAAATCACAAACCAAAAATCATTCTTAAGTTCAAAAAACATGCGTTGCATTTGTTTTATTTTATTTAGGCAAATCCACACATTATTCATGAAGATGATTTGAAAAGGGATGACAATTTAATATGAATTCGATCCTCGGAAAAATTTGATCCAAATCTGAATGAAAAAAGTTTGAATTCGAATTTAAAAAAAAGAGTCCGAGTCCTAATAGGAGGTGAATCGGATATGAATATTGTTAGAGTCCAATCTGAATCTAATTCAAGTCCACGTTTGATCCATATCTAAGTTTAGTGATGGTAAATGGGTTGGGCGGGTACAAATATCCTGTACCTACTTAAAATATTTATATCTACCACCCACGGCGGGTACCAATTTTCAAATCAACATCTGCTCAAGTGGGTACATTTTCAAATCCAACCCCACACCCACTACCTAACTGGATGCCCACCACCCAATTTGTACACGCTCGTACCCACTTGGCAAACAACTACTAATATCGAATTATGTAAAAACAAAGCATAAACTTGCACACAAAAAAGTAAAACTTCATATATTTTATTGATTGATCAAGTAACTATGTCTATAGCTAACTTAACTAAAGCTAGGGATGGGCATTTTACCTGAACCGGTCAGATTTCGACCCGACTCGATTAGATAATAAAATTTGGGTCGGGTTTTTTTATTATTAAGGGTGAAGTTGAGTTCGGGTTTATGGCGAAAAATATTCGACCATACTTGTGACTAATTGTGTAATTTTCCCCTAATTTTTTAGGAATATTTATAATAATACCCCTATCTCTATATATATATATTTTATAATAAGGTCCTTCAAATTCAATTTTCATTTACAATTTTGTCCTTAAATTATTATTTTTACAATTAAGTCCCTTAATTTTTTTTACAATTAGATCCCTAAAATTAATTTTTTCTATAGGTCGAGGTCGAGTTTAGGCTATTTATTTTCGAGTTGGGTTAGATTTTTTTAAGAATGGGGTCGGATTCAGGTTTAGGGTAATTATTTTCGGGTCGAGTTCGGGTGGGCCAAAAACCCGAAATGACTCGTGCTCATCCCTAACTAAAGCACATTTAAGTCGGTATAAATTTTACTTAACTACATCTAACTAACTAATGGCGGTAGAAAATTGTAAATAATGTTTATAGCATAAGGTTTGGTTAAATTATAAGGCACGTCCTTTAAGATTTTAGGGTTTACAGAATATATTGTGAACTTATTCCTAAATTCATAATGGTAAAAAATTCATATGCTGAGTAGTTAATGGGCGGGACGGGCAGATGCAGGCGGGGCAGGTGGATGCGGTTTGGGTAAGGTCTCAAATCTATCACCTACCCATTACCCATGACGAGTATAACTTTTTACATCCACACATGCCCACTACCCACCAAACTCATGCCCATCCCCTCTCCAACTGGAACGAGTGCGGTGCGGAATCCGTAAAATTGTACCCGTCTGTCATCCCTATCTGAGTTCGAATAAAAATATTTATGACTTTTAATTCTTTAAAACAAAATATCATTTACAATATTTACATTAAAACAATAAGACAATACACACGCACACGCACACGCGCGCGCACACACATATATTAGGTAACTTGGAATAATGGTAAGAAATAAAATTAGCTTACATATGAAAATACTTTGATACACAATCCTTTTAATTTTAGGGGTTAAAATTTTAGTGTGTATGGTGTATAATTTAAGGTTTATGGTTAGAATTTAAGGTTTAAGGTTTAAATTTTAAGATGTTAGGCCTAAGGATTTAGGTTTTAGACTTTATAGCATAAATATAAAAAATTATGTAATTTTGTTTACGTATAAAAATATAATCTATATATATTCATATTAAAAATGATAATAAAAATATAAATGTATTGAAAATACAAGTTAAATAATAATAATAATAATAATAATAATAATAATAATAATAATAATAATAATTAATAACTAAATTTAATATTGTGTAATATATGTACGTTTATCATATGCAATTATGCATATATACATAAATATGAAAAAAAGTAAATAAATGTAAGATAAATTTATAGACAAACAAACAAGAAAATAAATATAATAGAGAAATAAATAAATGTAAATATCAATAAATTGTCGAAAATTAAAAAAAATAGTGAATAAAATAATAAATGATATGAAATTGCAAGATAAAATTAAGATATATTAGACTAAAATTATTAATTAAAATAGGAACCAAATTAAAAGTATAAATAATAATACAAAAGTTTAAATGTAGTCAACAAACAAGAGATGAAAATAAATAAATACATAATTAAATGACATAAATTAAAAATGCAAGAAATTAAATACAAAAAATTATGATCTAATTTGCATTAAAGTAAAAATATCATAGGGCCGAAATACAATATACCCTAAATAGGCTAAAATTCGCGGATATACGCCTCAGACTCGGGTCAACACTAGGGATGAAAATTTAATCCGAATCTGATCCAAAAAATCCAATCAAAGTCTGATTGAAAAATTGAATCCGAATCCAAAAAAATTTCTAGGTCTGATTGTAATCGAATTTGGACTTGAACTCTATATGGTCCGATCCAAGTATTATCCACTGTGATCCCTAGATTGAATAAGCACACACTTTGTTCAAAAATTATTTACCTATTTTGTCTAATTAGGGACATATATTTGACTATTTAATTTGGTACCTACTAAACTTATTGATTTAAATTGATACCCAAAGTTGATTTTTAGCTAGATTTGGTACTAATTATTTTTTGGTCTAATTAATTATTAGGTTTAAAATTGAAATATTTATATTTTATAAAATTTTAAAATTATTTGAGTTTGTCTAAATTTGTCCAAACCGAATGGATTGAACTAAAATCCAATTTAAACTAAAAAAAAAAAGTTCAGATAACAAATAGAATATAAAATCAATCTCAAATGTCCAATTAAACAGAAAAACACTCAAGTATGAAATTGAACATTACTCAAATCAAAACTAAAATATAAATCATCAAATAAAGAAACAATGGCATGTCGACCAGATCAAATAAGTGAAATAACCATGTGATGTGTTTATCGGTAATGAACTAATGATCATTTCTCCCAACGCATTAGTATTTTTTTTTAATATTTATTTTATTCTATAATTTAAATATTTTTTTATTGATAATCTAATTTTATATTTTTTATAATTTTATAATTTTATATTTTTATAATTTTTTAATTTTACATCCTTTAAAAATCTAATTTAATTTTTGGCTTAATGTCAAAATAAGTGTCCAAACTATCAATCATGTTTTTCTCTTTTAAGTGTCTAATTTTTTTTTGCCCATTTTAGATGTACAAACTATCTCATTTTTTTTCTTCTCTTTTTAGGTGCTTAAAATTTTTTTCTATCTTTTTTAAGTGTCCAAACTATCATCTTTTGCCCTTTTTAAGGTCAAATTTAGACACCTATTTTGGCGAAAAAATAATAGTTTAGACTCCTACTTTGACCAAAAAATGATAATTTGGGCACTTAAAAGGGAGAAAAAAGTTTAGGCATGTAAAAATGTAAAATAGAATACTTTAAATACCTAAAATGGATAAAAAAATAGTTTAAGCACTTAAAAAAATGAGACAATTTGAGCACTTATTTTGATATTAAAATTTAATTTTTTTAAAAATTATAAAATTTTGCATTTGTCGGTGTTGAGGAAAAAAATCTTAATTCATATATGCATTTGGGAGACTAGAGGAGACAAGTGGCATTGCTATTCGGGATGGAAATCATCTGCCCCCAAAGTATGCCCCCATTTGTGCCCCCACTTTAAAATAGTGGGTTTAGGGTTTAGGTTTTGGGGTTTAAGGTTGGGGCTTAGGGTGTATTTTTTAGGGTTTAGAGTTTAGAATATGAAAATTAGGGTTATGGGACAAGATTTAATTTTTAAGTAATTTTAGGCAAGGGCATAGAAAGAGGCATGGTTAGGGGCAGAAGATTTTTACTCTTGCTATTCGTCTATCTGACCTTTGCCTTACGGTAGCAAAATCATGGCATTTTCCTGGACACCACTAAACTAAAAACTTGGCCCAGTTTCTTCTGTATTTCCATCCATATTCCAATGGCTCTTATTTTTGGTTTAACTTTTAATTTTTGAGGCTTCGCACTCACTAATTTAAATTGAACCGCGTCGTATACTTGATTTTAATAGGTAAGTTTTTCAGTAAAAACTTTCTGCATACACCACGTCTCACATTCGAAATATGCTTAAATAATATCAAACTACTTACAATTTAGACCAACCCCGATTCGAATGGCTCTTATTCATATTCCATAGAGGTCAGAAATATTAGACTTTACGACAACAGCAGAAGTGTATAAATCGGAACTATTGGATTACAGCTATGCCCGCATTCTCCTTCCCCACCATTATGGAATGGGATAGGATAGGGTTCAAGAATCTTAACCAATTCATATACTCCCCAGAATTTGATTTTCTATTCCATCTTTTATATAATATATATATATATATATTATATAAAAAGCATATAGTGTTTAGTATATATCTATATATATAAACATTACATATTTTTTGTGAAACTGGAGGGTGACTCACCACATGCACATTGGTTTTGTGCGTATTGTGACATGGCTCCGCACTCCTACATCCGTCTCATTCTTCTGGTTCTTGTTTTCTGCACTTGTTCTTTAAGAACATGTAGTACTTCCAATAATCCAGGCAGCGAAACCGAGTTCGACAAATGGCTGAGCTGGAATGTCCTAAATCACAGAAGCAAACGGCTGGCGGGTCGATCCGTTGTTATGTCGGGCGGCGGAGGGAGGACTCTTGACGATAAGCTGGCGGCCGCGGAGTCGAACAAGGTGACGATAAATGTTAGTCCAGATGGAAGCGGCGAGTTCACGACGATTAAAGAAGCACTCAACAGCATCCCTTTACGCAACACCAGGAGAGTCATTCTAGCCATAAAACCAGGCCTTTATAGGTACATACATACATATACATTACAATGTTATTAGTATTTGTAATAAAGTTTAATTTGGCAGGGAAAAGATATTCATCCCTAGAACAATGCCCTTCATTACATTTCTCGGGGATGCAAATAACCCGCCAACCATAACCGGAAACGACACCGCCTCCGGTTACGGCATAGACGGGAGGCCTTTCAAGACATTTCAAAGTGCAACAGTGGCCGTGGATGCAAATTATTTTATGGCCATCAACATCAAGTTTGAGGTAAACGGTAAACCCCAAAAGAATATTCCATTGCTGCATTAAACATGAAACATTCCAAAACTGGGGCTCACGGGTTAACAAAATGGAGTAATTAACAAAGCTGGTTAGTTTTAAAATTCAAGATTCCATGCACAAGTTGCAATAATTTTGGTGCTGCAGAACACAGTCCCACACACGATTGGATCCAAAGGGGGACAAGCAGTTGCAGTTCGCATATCAGGGACCAAAGCTGCATTTTACAACTGCAGTTTCTATGGGGACCAGGACACTCTTTACGACCACAAGGGTCTCCACTACTTCAACAACTGCTTTATACAGGGCTCGGTGGACTTCATTTTCGGCTACGGCAGGTCCCTTTACGAGGTCTGTAAACCATAACTTAGCCTAAACAGTAACGACCCTTTGTTAATTTATGTAAATGCTGGTGTGCAGAACTGCTACTTGAATTCCATAGCCAAGAAAGTGGCGTCCTTCACGGCACAGAAGCGGTCCAGTGCGTCATTGGACAGTGGGTTTTCCTTCAAAGACAGTGTGGTAACCGGCAATGCCACCGGCCTGGTTTACCTCGGTAGAGCGTGGGGTGATTATTCGAGGGTCGTCTTCTCCTACACGTACATGGACAAGGTGGTTCGTCCTCAAGGGTGGAATGACTGGGGCAAACCGAAACGTGATGCGTGAGTACAACGCTGTCAATTCATCTGTCTCTTTTCTGTGTCTATTTACAAAATGATTTTATTCACGTGCGTATGAAGGGACACAGAAAAGGGGTAGACGGATTCTATTTACATGCGTATAGCTGTTATGAAAACCAATTGAAGTTTGTAACAACGTTGGAATCATGGGGTTGTGGTTGCAGGAGGGTGTACTATGGCGAATACAAGTGCAGCGGACCGGGAGCGAACTTCACCGGAAGAGTGCCGTGGGCACGAGTTCTAACCGATGAAGAAGCCGAACCTTTTATAGGAACATACTATGTTGAAGGAGACACTTGGCTCATAACTCCTTGATGCCAAATCTTGTGCTTTGCCTGTGGGCTGTGCTAGTGCTATAATCTGATTCAAATGTTAAGCTGCCATGTATTACTAATATTTATTACCTACGACAGCCTCTATGTATTTCTACAAACTATTCATTAATATGTGCTGTGTTTTTCATTGTAGTAATCATGGTGAATATCATGGAAATTAAGCTGAATAAAACCAGAAGATCAAGATAGTATCAATTTAGGCATACTTCAATATCATAACCAGTCATTGACTCGAATAACGGAAAATAGATAATCTTTAAATAAAACATTTATAACTAAATTTGAAGGGTTTTTTTTTCCACTATATAATAATATTTTAGAAAAATATTTGATGCTATGTCAATCGTAAAGTTCAGTTTATAAAAATATGTTTATTTTAGTGTTTAGGTGTTTAAATTTAATTTCAAGTTTAGAGTTTATGAGTTTGTATTTTAAAGGATTAGATTTAGGATTTAAAGTTAAATTTTAAAATTTATGATTATAATTTAAGGTTTAAAATTCAAAGGCTTAGTGTCCGGATTTTTATTTATGAGATTTAGACGGTTGAATAGTTTATGTCGGTCTATTATCATTCGTGAATTTCTATTACCAAATTGATTTGCTTAACTAGCTTTTAATAACCATAATTTTTGTTTATCTTTTCGAAATATATCTATATTATGTTATAAATTTATATGTACTATATTTTGTCATGCACACGGTGAATGAATATACTCGATACAATTAAATTATTAGAATTTATTTAATGAATGAATATGGATAGAGAGAGAAATTTTAAATTAAATTCTTATAATACTTTCCAATGAGTCGAATATGATGGTATTTCTTTAGAATATAATCTTATATCCAACTGCAATACATAAGATATCAATTCCAAAATATATGACCATGTGATATTCAAATAGTACCGAATTTGCAATACATAAGACATCACAGGAGGAGGATGTCTACGGGGCTATCACTTCAAACTATGAACCAAGGGCTAAAATCTAACAACTTTTAAATAGAAACGACAAACGAGTCGTTAGAGTCAAATCATTTCGGTTTAAATTATTTCAGATCTGACTACATTTGATTTTCAGTTCAGATTTTGTTCAGTTTTAATTCGGGTCATATCATGTTGGCATGTTACCTAAAAATTGGAAACCACTTTTTCTTATGAAAAGATGAGCACAAATGTATGTGCTTGACACTTCACAAAAGTGAATTGAATCCAATTCTATAATCGGTGGCAGATATAGAAATACATCATACCCCTAATTTTTTAAATTTTAAATTTAATTTTTACGCTTAAATCTTAACCATAAACCTAATTTTTTTTTAAATGGAGCATAAATAGAGGCAAAAAAAATTAAAAATTTCTATTCAATTTCTTTTGCTATTAAAACATTTATAAAAACACCCGAAACAAAACAAAAGATTTCTATTATGTAGTTTGATCTAGGGGTGTAAACGAGCCGAGTCGAGCTCGAGTAGTGCTAAGCTCAACTCGGCTCGTTAAGATTTCAAGTCGAGTTTGAGCTCGAGTAATTTTTAACGAGCTTGAGAAATTTGAGTTGGACTCGGCTCGTTAAGAACTCGAGTCGAGTTTGAGCTTAATTCGAGCCCAATCGAGTCAAGTATTGACCGATCATTGACCATGTCGGACTCGAGTAGCTCGCCATCTGTCATGTCTCATTTAAAGTCATGTCAAGAAAAAAAAACTTTGATACACAAGTTTTGTAACTCAAGCTTGTTAATTTTAAGCTTTAGGGTGTTAGTTTAGAGTTTAGAGGTTTAGGTTGTTGGGTTTAGATTTTAGAGTTTAAGACTTATGTTTAGAGTTTTAAGTTTAGAAATTTAGATTTTAAATTATAAAAAATAAAAAATTAGTATATTATATTTTCGAGTAGCTCGCGAGCTTTTCGAGTCGAGTATTAAGTAGCTCGGCTCGGCTCGGCTCGTTAAGAACTCGAGTCGAGTTCAAGCTCGAATTAAATCCAATCGATTTAAACTTTAACTAAGCTTTGACCGAGTCGAGCTCAAGTAACTCGCGATCTGTATCGTCTCATTTACGGCCTTAATTTAACCCAAGCCCAACCTCGGCCTCCCCTTTCGCTCTCATCTTTGCTGGTATAAATACTCCGTAGGCAAACTTATGAGCCATGATTACACATCTTCTAAAACTCTCCCACGCTCAAACCCTAGCCTCTACAAGCCACCCTAGCCGCAGGTTCTAAAAAATGTCCACCGTGTACTTCGGTGCACCGCCTCTTAATCGGTTCCCTCCCGGCACTGCTCTCTCCCCCCAAACCCTAGCCTCTGCCAGCCATTCACTTGGGGTGAATACTAGAAAGCTGCCTACTCCTTAAACTTGGGGAATTGCAACTTGTTTATTTCAACCAATCATTCTAGATGATATGTATATTAAAATTCGAACGAGGAGACAGAGAAGAAGATGACAATGCTGACATATGAAGCCATAGGATATGGGACTATCAAATCTTTGCTAGGTGTTCTGCATATGGTTCTTGGACTGCAGTCTTTTTCACGGGGTAAATGGGTCATTCGATTGAGTTTCAGTTCGGGTCATTTCGGGTATGATTACATTCGGTTCGGGTTTGGTTCAGGTCTATTGTGATTTCGGGTCGGTTGTCTTTCGGGTCGAGTCAATATCGGGTTATTAGGAGCTTGATCGGTTTTAGTCGGGTTTTCAAGTCGAGTTATGTTTTTCCACCCTATATATGACTTTGTATAGCATGTATATTTGACTTTTTGGGACAGTTCACATCTCATCTTTATTTATTTATTTTAATATATATTTTTTTATTTCGGGTTGTCTTTGGTTCGAGTTGTTCGAGAGAAAATAGTCCGGTTTCATTCTGTTTGGTTGAAAATCAGTTCGGATCAATTCAATTCGGTTTAAAATCGGTTCAAGTCCATTTTCGATTCAACTGAAATTCGGTTCGATTTCAATTTGGTTTATTTCGATTTTTCAAATTTGAATCATCGTGTTTGTCACATCCCAAAAACCGGTCTAGTCAGAATTAAATTCTGGTAACCGAATATTTTATTGATTGAATAATTTATTCGATCTTATCTGAACCAATAAATATTAGGGATAATTTATAATAGTTTAATATTAGTATTATTATTAAAAAAAGAGAGAGAGACAAAGTGGAGTGGCCGGCTAACCACTCCACAAATTGAAGATAAGAAAGCAAATTGGAAAGCAAATTCAATTGCCACTATATGTGGCCACAATTCAAGTAGAAAATTGGAAATGGAGGAGCATGGCCGGCCATTCAACTATAAATAGGAGAGGGGAGAGTTTCGATTGAGCATTGGAAAAATTAGGGAGAAACAAATATTACAGTCCAATGTTCGATTGGTGATCCGATAAATTCGATATAATAATATCGAATTTCTGCCGACGTTGGGTACACGAGGTCGATTCAGAACAACCATCAAGCCATAAAAATAAAGTACCGGTCTATCAAGGTGAGTGAAACAAATTAGAGTTGAGATTAAAGTCTCAACTACCTTTAATTTGATGTTAGTATTTATATTAAGCATGAAATTGGATTAATTAAAGGTTGGTAAAAGATAAGGTAGAAAGAATAAAGAAATTCGGATTTGTAAACTGTCCTGTAGAAAACTGCATTTTTGAGCATGTTAGAGTCATTTCTGGAAAACGTGTTCTTCTATAAAGTTGTAGAGGACAAAATTTTACATGGAATAGAGGTATGATTTGCTCAACAATGTTAAGTATAGGTCTCTGAATTGTTCTTAGAAGTTACGGGACTGAAACTGAAAAATGTGGTTGAAATAAGCTAGAACTTGAAATCTGCCCAGATTCGTACATGAAAAACGCCCTGTAGAAATCTGGAATTTTGAACATGTTAGAGTTCGAATTAGGAAAACTTTTGTAAATAAAAGTTGTAGATCTGAATGAGTACTATAAGAAAATGTCCTCTTGAGTATGAAAACGACATAGGAAGTGGCTGGAAATTGAATTACAAAAAGACTGCTCAGAATTGAATGAATCTGGAAACTACTTAGGTTAAATTGTAATTTTGAAAATGTTTAGGAGTTTAATTGATGCCAATAAATTCTAGAAAATTTATTAGAAACAAGGGGGTATTGTAGGAATGAAAAATAAATAATTTAGTTTGAATTATATATCAATTGATAGTTTAATAACATTTGAACACATAGAAGATCAAAATGGACTAGTTTGTAAGAATTGATAATTTGAGGACTTATATGCCCTGTTTTCATGATTTCTGGAACATAATTAAATATTATTAGGGATAATTTATAATAGTTTATTATTAGTATTATTATTATTAATAAAAAAAACATAAAGTGAAGTGGACGGCTAACCACTCCACAAACTCAATCAATTGGATTGAAGATAAGAAAGCAAATGCCACTATATGTGGCAACAAATTAAAGAAGGAATTGGAATTGGAAAAGCATGGACGGCAAACTAGTATAAATAGGAGTGAGTTTTCATGAAGAATGCACATCAAAGAAATAAGAAGAAAAATTAGGAGAGAAATAAAATGATCCAGTGTTAGATTGGTGGTCCGATAAATTCGATATAGTAATATCGAATCTCTGCCGACGTCGGGGTAAGCTCAAATCATTGGTGGGTCTAAGTTTTGGTATCGAATCTATTTAATATTTTTATATTTATTCGATACTGTCTTATTGATTTTAATTGGTTTTTATTAATTATCATAGTACACGAGGTCGATTCAGAACAACCATCAAGCCCAAGAAATAAAAATAAAGTACCGGTCTGTCAAGGTGAGTGAAACAAATTAGAGTTGAGATTAGAGTCTCAACTACCTTTAATTTGATATTAGTATATATATATTAAGCATGAAATTGGATTAATTAAAGGTTGGTAAATAATAAATAAAGAAATTCGGATTTGTAAACTGTCCTGTAGAAAACTGAATTTTCGGCCATGTTAGAGTTGTTTCTGGAAAACGTGTTCTTCTACAAAGTTGTAGAGGACAAAATTTTACATGGAATAGAGGTATGATTTGCTCAAAAATGTTAAGTATAGGTCTCTAAATTGTTGTTAGAAGTTACTGGACTGAAACTGAATAAAATTGGAATCTGCTGTGCTAAATTGTGAAATTCGAAAATGTTTAAAGGTTTAATTGATGCCAATAAATTCTAAAAGTCACAAATAGGCAGATTAGTTTTCTAAAAGTGCCCTATGTTCAAGTAATAAACTGTATTGATAGAGAAATGATAAAATTATGTGCCATACATGGTTGTAAAGGTGTGTTTATAAGCTTTCCAGAATTTATTGGCATCAATTAAACCTTTAAACATTTTCGAATTTCACAATTTAGCCCAGCAGATTCCAATTTTATTCAGTTTCAGTCCAGTAACTTCTAACAACAATTCAGAGACCTATACTTAACATTTCGAGCAAATCATACCTCTATTCCATGTAAGATTTTGTCCTCTACAACTTTGTAGAAGAACACGTTTTCCAGAAACAACTCTAACATGGCCGAAAATACAGTTTTCTACAGGACAGTTTACAAATCCGAATTTCTTTATTTATTATTTATCAACCTTTAATTAATCCAATTTCATGCTTAATATATATATACTAATATCAAATTAAAGGTAGTTGAGACTCTAATCTCAACTCTAATTTGTTTCACTCACCTTGACAGACCGGTACTTTATTTTTATTTCTTGGGCTTGATGGTTGTTCTGAATCGACCTCGTGTACTATGATAATTAATAAAAACCAATTAAAATCAATAAGACAGTATCGAATAAATATAAAAATATTAAATAGATTCGATACCGAAACTTAGACCCACCAATGATTTGAGCTTACCCCGACGTCGGCAGAGATTCGATATTACTATATCGAATTTATCGGACCACCAATCTAACACTGGATCATTTTATTTCTCTCCTAATTTTTCTTCTTATTTCTTTGATGTGCATTCTTCATGAAAACTCACTCCTATTTATACTAGTTTGCCGTCCATGCTTTTCCAATTCCAATTCCTTCTTTAATTTGTTGCCACATATAGTGGCATTTGCTTTCTTATCTTCAATCCAATTGATTGAGTTTGTGGAGTGGTTAGCCGTCCACTTCACTTTATGTTTTTTTTATTAATAATAATAATACTAATAATAAACTATTATAAATTATCCCTAATAATATTTAATTATGTTCCAGAAATCATGAAAACAGGGCATATAAGTCCTCAAATTATCAATTCTTACAAACTAGTCCATTTTGATCTTCTATGTGTTCAAATGTTATTAAACTATCAATTGATATATAATTCAAACTAAATTATTTATTTTTCATTCCTACAATACCCCTTTTGTTTCTAATAAATTTTCTAGAATTTATTGGCATCAATTAAACTCCTAAACATTTTCAAAATTACAATTTAACCTAAGTAGTTTCCAGATTCATTCAATTCTGAGCAGTCTTTTTGTAATTCAATTTCCAGCCACTTCCTATGTCGTTTTTATACTCAAGAGGACATTTTCTTATAGTACTCATTCAGATCTACAACTTTTATTTACAAAAGTTTTCCTAATTCGAACTCTAACATGTTCAAAATTCCAGATTTCTACAGGGCGTTTTTCATGTACGAATCTGGGCAGATTTCAAGTTCTAGCTTATTTCAACCACATTTTTCAGTTTCAGTCCCGTAACTTCTAAGAACAATTCAGAGACCTATACTTAATATTTTTGAGCAAATCATACCTCTATTCCATGTAAAATTTTGTCCTCTACAACTTTATAGAAGAACACGTTTTCCAGAAATGACTCTAACATGCTCAAAAATGCAGTTTTCTACAGAACAGTTTACAAATCCGAATTTCTTTATTCTTTCTACCTTATCTTTTACCAACCTTTAATTAATCCAATTTCATGCTTAATATAAATACTAACATCAAATTAAAGGTAGTTGAGACTTTAATCTCAACTCTAATTTGTTTCACTCACCTTGATAGACCGGTACTTTATTTTTATGGCTTGATGGTTGTTCTGAATCGACCTCGTGTACCCAACGTCGGCAGAAATTCGATATTATTATATCGAATTTATCGGATCACCAATCGAACATTGGACTGTAATATTTGTTTCTCCCTAATTTTTCCAATGCTCAATCGAAACTCTCCCCTCTCCTATTTATAGTTGAATGGCCGGCCATGCTCCTCCATTTCCAATTTTCTACTTGAATTGTGGCCACATATAGTGGCAATTGAATTTGCTTTCCAATTTGCTTTCTTATCTTCAATTTGTGGAGTGGTTAGCCGGCCACTCCACTTTGTCTCTTTTTTTTTTTAATAATAATACTAATAATAAACTATTATAAATTACCCCGAATAATATTTATTGGTTCAGATAAGATCGAATAAATTATTCAATCGATAAAATATTTGGTCACCGGAATTTAATTATGACTAGACCGGTTTTTGGGATGTGACAACTTAATTCTTCATCTCTAGAAGATTATGATCCCGAAGAGTGCTCGGATGAACAATCCGAAGCTACAGGTAAGAATTCGAGGACGAATTCTTTTCTAAGGGAGGGAGAGTTGTCACATCCCAAAAACCGGTCTAGTCAGAATTAAATTCCGGTGACCGAATATTTTATCGATTGAATAATTTATTCGATCTTATCTGAACCAATAAATATTATTCGGGGTAATTTATAATAGTTTATTATTAGTATTATTATTAAAAAAAAGAGAGAGACAAAGTGGAGTGGCCGGCTAACCACTCCACAAATTGAAGATAAGAAAGCAAATTGGAAAGCAAATTCAATTGCCACTATATGTGGCCACAATTCAAGTAGAAAATTGGAAATGGAGGAGCATGGCCGGCCATTCAACTATAAATAGGAGAGGGGGAGTTTCGATTGAGCATTGGAAAAATTAGGGAGAAACAAATATTACAGTCCAATGTTCGATTGGTGATCCGATAAATTCGATATAATAATATCGAATTTCTGCCGACGTTGGGTACACGAGGTCGATTCAGAACAACCATCAAGCCATAAAAATAAAGTACCGGTCTATCAAGGTGAGTGAAACCAATTAGAGTTGAGATTAAAGTCTCAACTACCTTTAATTTGATGTTAGTATTTATATTAAGCATGAAATTGGATTAATTAAAGGTTGGTAAAAGATAAGGGTAGAAAGAATAAAGAAATTCGGATTTGTAAACTGTCCTGTAGAAAACTGCATTTTTGAGCATGTTAGAGTCATTTCTGGAAAACGTGTTCTTCTATAAAGTTGTAGAGGACAAAATTTTACATGGAATAGAGGTATGATTTGCTCAAAAATGTTAAGTATAGGTCTCTGAATTGTTCTTAGAAGTTACGAGACTGAAACTGAAAAATGTGGTTGAAATAAGCTAGAACTTGAAATCTGCCCATATTCGTACATGAAAAACGCCCTGTAGAAATCTGGAATTTTGAACATGTTAGAGTTCGAATTAGGAAAACTTTTGCAAATAAAAGTTGTAGATCTGAATGAGTACTATAAGAAAATGTCCTCTTGAGTATGAAAACGACATAGGAAGTGGCTGGAAATTGAATTACAAAAAGACTGCTCAGAATTGAATGAATCTGGAAACTACTTAGGTTAAATTGTAATTTTGAAAATGTTTAGGAGTTTAATTGATGCCAATAAATTCTAGAAAATTTATTAGAAACAAGGGGGGTATTGTAGGAATGAAAAATAAATAATTTAGTTTGAATTATATATCAATTGATAGTTTAATATCATTTGAACACATAGAAGATCAAAATGGACTAGTTTGTAAGAATTGATAATTTGAGGACTTATATGCCCTGTTTTCATGATTTCTGGAACATAATTATTATGTTAATATGTGAAGGTAAATGTGGTTAAAAGCTCAAGATTAATGGTGTAGTGAAACATAGGTTATAAATGCACTAAAGTCACAAATAGGCAGATTAGGTTTCTAAAAGTGCCCTATGTTCAAGTAATAAACCGTATTGATAGAGAAATGATAAAATTATGTGTCATACATGGTTGTAAAGGTGTGTTTATAAGCTTTCTAGAATGGTAAAGAACTTCTTATTTGGAGTTGTGAGTAAAAAGATATGAATTTTTGAGTAAGTAAATGTCATAAAAACAGGGTAACAGTTTACCCCTAAATCTGCATCAACAACGGTTTTAGAAATTCATTATAAATTGTATAAGAGGAATTAAAAGCTATAATTTATATGGTTTAAAAGGTTATTCAGTCTAGTTTCGTTTAAAACAAACGAAATCAGATTTTGAGTTATAGAACATTTTATATAAATATTTCTTTGAGGACAATGCAAGCTGCCTAATGTACTAAATGATATATTTCTTTAATGTTTGGTTAGAAAAGAGTAGAAATGAAGGAAACCACAAAGTTGGAGAATAAGGAAAATGTCTCTAAGCTTGGATTGAGGTGAGTGTAGATGCATTTGTCTCGGGTGACACGGTGTCATTCCGATCATTGTTTTTATGTTCTGATATGTGAGTGTAGATGCATTTGTCTCGGGTGACACGGTGTCATTCCGATCATTGTTTTTATGTTATGATATGTGAGTGTAGTTTTGTTTAAAGTGTTGGGATTAGTATCCTAACCTTGTTATCTTTATTATTATTAGATAACATGAAGAAAGCATGAAATGAACCTAATAATGGTTGGTAAAAATTAAAATGCTAAGGAAGAAGGATTAAAGGAAATACTATTGATATGTTGTATATTGCTTGTTATATAAGCATGCTTAGCATAAATATGATTAGTTGCTATGATGTGTTGATTGCTTGAGCTATGTGAAATGAGACTAAATGATAAGCTTTGTTACTGGTTTTAATGATTATAAAATGAAAATGATCTCATGTGCTTGCTGAAATTTTATGTTACCATGATGCTTGATTGATTATATGTGTATGCCTATTGAAATGGTTAAACGCCTTTGAAATTATGAATGATTGGCAAGTGAATGATCTTGTTAATAAAGAAAGATAAGTAAAGTCCTTGGTTTGATTAGTGTCTATAGGTAGAAGGGCATGCCTTAGAGTCGTTGAGCTCCTCTGATCTTTGTTACAGGATGGTGGTTAGTCACCTATAAACCTGATAAGGTGGTTAGTCACCTTGATAATTGAATGGTGGTAAGTCACCATTGATGCCTATGCATCCTCTGTTATAAGTTGATATGAGAAATGGATACTTTGAGTATCTAATGTTACATGTTACATGAAGACTTGATTACCTATTTCATTAATCATCCAAGGCAAAACATGATTAGAACAATGATATATGTTTAAATGAACAAGTTGGGTATTAGCCCTTATGATATGGAATGAATATGTGTACTTGGTTGAGATTTAAAATGAACTAAGTTGTGATGTGAAACTATAAAATGTTGCTGCCAAGATGACAATGAGATTACATGTTGTTTGTTGTCCAATTTAGCTTGAATTGTACATGTGCTTGCTGCCCAAATTTGGCTTGAATTGTATATGTTGCTTGCTGTCCAATTTGGTATGAAATGTACATGTAGCTTGCTGCCCAAATTGATATGTGAGTGTAGTTGTGTCAAGGGATAGGCTCGGTGCCTTCCCGTTGCATTATTTATGATTATGTTTGCATTTTTTTAAGGGCTCACGTAGAGCAACTATGTTCGAATGGCAAATTTGACAAGTGCCTTGCATTACTTTGATATATTCGAATATGACTATGAAATGCTACATAATATATGGAGCTACGGCTCAGGACTACGGCTCATTATTGATTCATGATATGGTGTACAGGGAATTCGCGTATCCAATGGTACCAATATATTATGTGTTTGATATGTTATGCTATGTTATGCTCATGATATGATATTATGCTTTGTTATGAATATGAAGTATGCCATGTTATTGCATAATTAGCATGATGTTCATTTAATTCATTTAGCAATGCCTTGGATAGTAGAGTATGCTAGGTAATCAAGTCACGTATAACAGAGGTTGTGAATCAAAATTCACCATGTAATAGGTACCACGTACCAAATCGTATCACATATAACATATCATAATGTCCGCAGACATTAAGCAAGAAGGTACACTTACGTACCACAATATCGAGTACACTAACGTACCGATTTTCTTATTGAGCTCAGACTCTAGGCTAGCCGTACTACCTAAACGGACTGTACACACCAAGGGCTTTGCATTTAAATCTTTAATTTAATCAGATACATAATCAATCAAATTTTCAGAAATTCTTAATTAATCATTTCGAATAGTTGCTTATAGTTCCAATTCCAATAACATGTTATCACACATGACCATATAAACATTTACAAGCTCAATTCACACATTTCAGCTCAGCATTCGAACAATCCAAGCTCATATCATATAATTCAGAATTTCATTTCATAGTTCAATACTCAATTGAACTTGTCAAACATAATTATAACATGTAAGAGTATTGCATACTCACATACTATATTACAACTTCATTGTTTCCACAAGAAATCAATATCACAATAAATTCCAATAATCAGCATGATTAATTCATCCAAAACAGTAAGATTAACCAAATATCAGATTCGGAATCAAACATATCAATCGTCAATTTAATTTCAATCACATATGCAACAAAATCGCATAACACAAGCATAAAATCCAGATTCCATTACAGATTCACATTTCTAGGTGATTATGTTTAAGTAAATGAATTTATATGTTTGAATTAATTACTAATGGGTATTGTATATGATATTTTATGATTCAAGAGCATATTGGTGAAGAGATATTAGAGGAATCAAGGGGTGATCAAACCAAGAAGAAAGGGAGATGCATCATCATTAAAGAGACAAACTAGCTTGGAGTATTGTGAGTGTGGATGCATTTGTCTCGGGTGACGCGGTGTCATTCCGATCATTGTTTTTATGTTCTGATATGTGAGTGTAGATGCATTTGTCTCGGGTGACGCGGTGTCATTCCGATATTTGTTTTTATGTTCTGATATGTGAGTGTAGATGCATTTGTCTTGGGTGACGCGGTGTCATTCCGATATTTGTTTTTATGTTCTGATATGTGAGTGTGGATGCATTTGTCTCGGGTGACACGGTGTCATTCCGATATTTGTTTTTATGTTCTGATATGTGAGTGTAGATGCATTTGTCTCGGGTGACATGGAGTCATTCCGATCTTTGTTTTTATGTTCCGATATATGAGTGTAGATGCATTTGTCTCGGGTGACATGGAGTCATTCCGATCTTTGTTTTTATGTTCTGATATGTGAGTGTAGTTTTGTTTAAAGTGTTGGGATTAGTATCCTAACCTTGTTATTTTTTTTATTATTAGATGACATGAAGAAAGCATGAAATGAATTTAATAATGATTGGTAAAATTTAAAATGATAAGTAAAAAGGGTTAAAGGCAAGAATATTGACCTAAGTGTATATTGCTTGTTAAGATAAGCATGCTTAGCATAAATATGATTAGTTGCTATGATGTGTTGATTGCTTGAGCTATGTGAAATGTGACTAAATGATAAGCTTTGCTACTGGTTTTTGATGATTATAAAATGAAAATGATCTCATGTGTTTGCTGGAAATTTTATGTTACCATGATGCTTGATTGATTATATGTGTATGCCTATTGAAATGGTTAAATGCCTTTGAAATTATGAATGATTGACAAGTGAATGATCTTGTTAATAAAGAAAGATAAGTAAAGTCCTTGGTTTGATTAGTGTCTAAAGGTAGAAGGGCATGCCTTAGAGTCGTTGAGCTCCTCTGATCTTTGTTACAGGATGGTGGTTAGTCACCTATAAACCTGATAAGGTGGTTAGTCACCTTGATAATTGAATGGTGGTAAGTCACCATTGATGCCTATGCATCCTCTGTTATAAGTTGATACGAGAAATGGATACTTTGAGTATCTAATGTTACATGTTACATGAAGACTTGATTACCTATTTCATTAATCATCCAAGGCAAAACATGATTAGAACAATGATATATGTTTAAATGAACAAGTTGGGTATTAGCCCTTATGATATGGAATGAATATGTGTACTTGGTTGAGATTTAAAATGAACTAAGTTGTGATGTGAAACTATAAAATGTTGCTGCCAAGATGACAATGAGATTACATGTTGTTTGTTGTCCAATTTAGCTTGAATTGTACATGTGCTTGCTGCCCAAATTTGGCTTGAATTGTATATGTTGCTTGTTGTCCAATTTGGTAAGAAATGTACATGTAGCTTGCTGCCCAAATTGATATGTGAGTGTAGTTGTGTCAAGGGATAGGCTCGGTGCCTTCCCGTTGCATTATTTATGATTATGTTTGCATTTGTTAAGGGCTCACGTAGAGCAATTATGTTCGAATGGCAAATTTGACAAGTGCCTTGCATTACTTTGATATGTTCGAATATGACTATGAAATACTACATGATATATGGAGCTACGGCTCAGGACTACGGCTCATTATTGATTCATGATATGGTGTACAGGGAATCCGCGTATCCAATGGTACCAATATATTATGTGTTTGATATGTTATGCTATGTTATGCTCATGATATGATATTATGCTTTGTTATGAATATGAAGTATGCCATGTTATTGCATAATTAGCATAATGTTCATTTTTTGGAAGCATGTTACATGACATAATATGTTCATTCATTGTCATTGGCTACCTCACTTAGACTATGTAAGTCTAATGCATTCATTGCATAACATTTCAGGATAAAAAAGTAACAGATCAAGATCGAGATTAGTTGGAAGGTTGACAAGTCACTACAATTAAAGAGTAATGTGTTTTGTCCTTATGAACTCCTAGTATGGTGGCAAAGTAGTTAAAATAATTATACTAATCTTGTGGGCCTACTATTGTGAAATTTTGCCTATGTTTTATATAAGGTTTTAAAGCTATATAGACTATTAAGTTAGTAATAAAATTGACATAATTGGTAGTAAAACATTGATTAAAGGACTCTATGATTTTTGTGAGTTGTTAGGCTCATTGAAATATGTAAAGAATTTTAGTAAGATAATTCAAAAAGAAATAGATTTGAATACTTTACAAAATAGTCACTGAACATTACCTAGTCTAATCAGATAGGTAAATGACCTCCGTTAGTAATGAGATTTTACAGGCTAATAACTAGTAAGTTTAATTTCAGTATAATATCATGAATTTCAGATAAGGACCCCCAATTTTTAAAAATTACAAATTAGTCCCTGAGTTTGAAAAAGTTTAAAATTGACCCCAATTCAAATAAGTTGTTAATAAGTTAAGTGTTAAGTCTTAAAAGAGATTAATAAAATATGCCGAAATGATTTTTTTGAACTTTGGAATAAGTTCTGATCTCTAATATGTTATGTCACTAAAAGATTTATGTCTCCGATCTCCGTTATGTTTTCCGGTAGCGCTCTCTGACCCGGTTCTCTACCAGGCCGGGAAGGGGGTGTTACATGTGTGGTATCAGAGCTAGAGTTTAGTCGGTTCTGGACTAAACTTAAGTATGTTTGTATTATGTGTTAAGTTACTTTGCCACCTAGGAGTTAATCTGTTAAGTATTGTGACTTGTCAACTTATCCGATCTCTTTTATAATATAGATATGTCTCGAACTAACGAAACTTGTAATAATGAGTCTGTTGCTATCTCCTCGACTTATGGCGAGTAGGTGCAAGGAGGAAATCCTTTGAATCCTCAGAACCCTCCTGTTCGAGGTATAGAGCCTGAAGCTCTTACAGCTCAGGCAGGATGTTATCAGAATATAGCTGATATGTTTCAGCAATTTATGAATATGATAAAGGCTAGTCAAGTCATGCAACATACGCCACCTGTTGCGCAACCTCTTCGAGCCCCAATCGATAAGTTATCGTAATACCAAGCTTACACCTTTACTGGTCGGAACATAGATGATCCCAAAATAGCCGAGTATTGATTAGACAATACTTTAAGGATTTTTGATAAGCAATTAAGATGTTCGGATGAACATAAGCTTGAATGCGCTCTTGCGTTGAAGCCTTACAGTGATGGGAGACTACCGTCCTTACCGTCTCCGAAGAAACCGTGAGTTGGGAATTCTTCTTGAAAGAGTTCCATAATAAGTACATAAGTGACAGATGTTTATCGTATGGCTCAATGATGAGTTACGACCCATGTTTACAGCGTTATACATTAAAAATTTCCAAGATCTCGTAAATAGAGTCAAAGCTACGGAAGTAGCGAAGAGAGCTTAGAAAGTTAGTAAATTTAATAAGTCTGAAAAGAAATCAAGACATGAGAATTTCTAAGTGCAATTTTTGTCAACAACGACATGAAGGACAATGTCGCAAAAAAAATATAGGAAAGGTGAATTCTTCATTTCTAGAAGATTCTGATCCCGAAGAGTGCTCGGATGAACAATCCGAAGCTACAGGTAAGAATTCGAGGACGAATTCTTTTCTAAGGGGGGAGAGTTGTCACATCCCAAAAACCGGTCTAGTCAGAATTAAATTCCGGTAACCGAATATTTTATTGATTGAATAATTTATTCGATCTTATATGAACCAATAAATATTATTAGGGATAATTTATAATAGTTTATTATTAGTATTATTATTATTAATAAAAAAATATAAAATGAAGTGGACGACTAACCACTCCACAAACTCAATCAATTGGATTGAAGATAAGAAAGCAAATGCCACTATATGTGGCAACAAATTAAAGAAGAAATTGGAATTGGAAAAGCATGGACGGCAAACTAGTATAAATAGGAGTGAGTTTTCATGAAGAATGCACATCAAAGAAATAAGAAGAAAAATTAGGAGAGAAATAAAATGATCCAGTGTTAGATTGGTGGTCCGATAAATTCGATATAGTAATATCGAATCTCTGCCGACGTCGGGGTAAGCTCAAATCATTGGTGGGCCTAAGTTTCGGTATCGAATCTATTTAATATTTTTATATTTATTCGATACTGTCTTATTGATTTTAATTGGTTTTTATTAATTATCATAGTACACGAGGTCGATTCAGAACAACCATCAAGCACAAGAAATAAAAATAAAGTACCGGTCTGTCAAGGTGAGTGAAACAAATTAGAGTTGAGATTAGAGTCTCAACTACCTTTAATTTGATATTATTATATATATATTAAGCATGAAATTGGATTAATTAAAGGTTGGTAAATAATAAATAAAGAAATTCGGATTTGTAAACTGTCCTGTAGAAAACTGAATTTTCGGCCATGTTAGAGTTGTTTCTGGAAAACGTGTTCTTCTACAAAGTTGTAGAGGACAAAATTTTACATGGAATAGAGGTATGATTTGCTCAAAAATGTTAAGTATAGGTCTCTGAATTGTTGTTAGAAGTTACTGGACTGAAACTGAATAAAATTGGAATCTGCTGGGCTAAATTGTGAAATTCGAAAATGTTTAAAGGTTTAATTGATGCCAATAAATTATGGAAAATTTATTGGAAACAGGGGAGGTATTGTAGGAATGAAAAATAAATAATTTAGTTTGAATTATATATCAATTGATAGTTTAAATATCATTAGAACACATAGAAGATCAAAATGGACTAGTTTGTAAGAATTGATAATTTGAGGACTTATATGCCCTGTTTTCATGGTTTATGGAATATAATTATTATGTTAATATGTGAAGGTAAATGTGGTTAAAAGCTCAAGATTAATGGTGTAGTGAAACATAGGTTATAAATGCACTAAAGTCACAAATAGACAGATTAGTTTTCTAAAAGTGCCCTATGTTCAAGTAATAAATTGTATTGATAGAGAAATGATAAAATTATGTGCCATACATGGTTGTAAAGGTGTGTTTATAAGCTTTCCAGAATGGTAAAGAACTCCTTATTTGGAGTTGTGAGTAAAGAGATATGACCAGTTTAGTAGAGGTTACTCAAACTGCCAGTTTAGGGGGGGGGGCAGATTCACTTTTCTAGGTGATTATGTTTAAGTAAATGAATTTATATGTTTGAATTAATTACTAATGGGTATTTTATATGATATTTTATGATTCAAGAGCATATTGGTGAAGAGATATTAGAGGAATCAATGGGTGATCAAACCAAGAAGAAAGGGAGAGGCATCATCATTAAGGAGACAAACTAGCTTGGAGTATTGTGAGTGTGGATGCATTTGTCTCGGGTGACGCGGTGTCATTCTTGCGCAGGGGTCATGCTAATCTTGTAACCATTTCAAGTAACAATTGATGCAACATAAACAACAAACTTTTATGTTCATACAACAAGTATCATTCAAAACATTATCAGATACAACGACAAGCATCATTTAAAAACATTAGCATATACAAAACAATTAGGCATATCAATTTCATTTCATTGGTACTTATCATTTAAGTACTTATCTTTCAAGTCATGTAACTTTTAAATATTTTACCTTGGATGATTAATGAAATAGGTAATCAAGTCTTCATGTAACATGTAACATTAGATACTCAAAGTATCCATTTCTCATATCAACTTATAACAGAGGATGCATAGGCATCAATGGTGACTTACCACCATTCAATTATCAAGGTGACTAACCACCTTATCAGGTTTATAGGTGACTAACCACCATCCTGTAACAAAGATCAGAGGAGCTCAACGACTCTAAGGCATGCCCTTCTACCTTTAGACACTAATCAAACCAAGGACTTTACTTATCTTTCTTTATTAACAAGATCATTCACTTGTCAATCATTCATAATTTCAAAGTTATTTAACCATTTCAATAGGCATACACATATAATCAATCAAGCATCATGGTAACATAAAATTTCCAGCAAACACATGAGATCATTTTCATTTTATAATCATCAAAAACCAGTAGCAAAGCTTATCATTTAGTCACATTTCACATAGCTCAAGCAATCAACACATCATAGCAACTAATCATATTTATGCTAAGCATGCTTATCTTAACAAGCAATATACACTTAGGTCAATATTCTTGCCTTTAACCCTTCTTCCTTATCATTTTAAATTTTACCAATCATTATTAAATTCATTTCATGCTTTCTTCATGTCATCTAATAATAATAAAAATAACAAGGTTAGGATACTAATCCCAACACTTTAAACAAAACTACACTCACATATCAGAACATAAAAACAAAGATCGGAATGACTCCATGTCACCCGAGACAAATGCATCTACACTCATATATCGGAACATAAAAACAAAGATCGGAATGACTCCATGTCACCCGAGACAAATGCATCTACACTCACATATCAGAACAAAGAAACAAAGATCGGAATGACACCGTGTCACCCGAGACAAATGCATCTACACTCACATATCAGAACATAAAAACAAATATCGGAATGACACCGTGTCACCCGAGACAAATGCATCCACACTCACATATCAGAACATAAAAACAAATATCGGAATGACACCGCGTCACCCGAGACAAATGCATCTACACTCACATATCAGAACATAAAAACAAATATCGGAATGACACCGCGTCACCCGAGACAAATGCATCTACACTCACATATCAGAACATAAAAACAATGATCGGAATGACACCGCGTCACCCGAGACAAATGCATCCACACTCACAATACTCCAAGCTAGTTTGTCTCCTTAATGATGATGCCTCTCCCTTTCTTCTTGGTTTGATCACCCCTTGATTCCTCTAATATCTCTTCACCAATATGCTCTTGAATCATAAAATATCATATACAATACCCATTAGTAATTAATTCAAACATATAAATTCATTTACTTAAACATAATCACCTAGAAAAGTGAATCTGCCCCCCCTAAACTGGCAGTTTGAGTAACCTCTACTAAACTGGTCATATCTCTTTACTCACAACTCCAAATAAGGAGTTCTTTACCATTCTGGAAAGCTTATAAACACACCTTTACAACCATGTATGGCACATAATTTTATCATTTCTCTATAAATACAGTTTATTACTTGAACATAGGGCACTTTTAGAAAACTAATCTGCCTATTTGTGACTTTAGTGCATTTATAACCTATGTTTCACTACACCATTAATCTTGAGCTTTTAACCACATTTACCTTCACATATTAACATAATAATTATATTCCATAAACCATGAAAACAGGGCATATAAGTCCTCAAATTATCAATTCTTACAAACTAGTCCATTTTGATCTTCTATGTGTTCTAATGATATTTAAACTATCAATTGATATATAATTCAAACTAAATTATTTATTTTTCATTCCTACAATACCTCCCCTGTTTCCAATAAATTTTCCAGAATTTATTGGCATCAATTAAACCTTTAAACATTTTCGAATTTCACAATTTAGCCCAGCAGATTCCAATTTTATTCAGTTTCAGTTCAGTAACTTCTAACAACAATTCAGAGACCTATACTTAACATTTTTGAGCAAATAATACCTCTATTCCATGTAAAATTTTGTCCTCTACAACTTTGTAGAAGAACACGTTTTCCAGAAACAACTCTAACATGGCCGAAAATTCAGTTTTCTACAGGACAGTTTACAAATCCGAATTTCTTTATTTATTATTTACCAACCTTTAATTAATCCAATTTCATGCTTAATATATATATATACTAATATCAAATTAAAGGTAGTTGAGACTCTAATCTCAACTCTAATTTGTTTCACTCACCTTGACAGACCGGTACTTTATTTTTATTTCTTGGGCTTGATGGTTGTTCTGAATCGACCTCGTGTACTATGATAATTAATAAAAACCAATTAAAATCAATAAGACAGTATCGAATAAATATAAAAATATTAAATAGATTCGATACCGAAACTTAGACCCACCAATGATTTGAGCTTACCCCGACGTCGGCAGAGATTCGATATTACTATATCGAATTTATCGGACCACCAATCTAACACTGGATCATTTTATTTCTCTCCTAATTTTTCTTCTTATTTCTTTGATGTGCATTCTTCATGAAAACTCACTCCTATTTATACTAGTTTGCCGTCCATGCTTTTCCAATTCCAATTTCTTCTTTAATTTGTTGCCACATATAGTGGCATTTGCTTTCTTATCTTCAATCCAATTGATTGAGTTTGTGGAGTGGTTAGCCGTCCACTTAACTTTATGTTTTTTTATTAATAATAATAATACTAATAATAAACTATTATAAATTATCCCTAATAATATTTATTGGTTCAGATAAGATCGAATAAATTATTCAATCAATAAAATATTCGGTTACCGGAATTTAATTCTGACTAGACCGGTTTTTGGGATGTGACAGTGTTCGAGTCAATTTCGAGTCTCAGTTCGATTTTCGGTCTCGATCAAGTTTGCCAGGTCTATTCTTTGGGCATGAACTGTTTGAAAACTAACATTAATGTATGGGTTTTCATTGTATAATACCATGATGCTTTGAGGCAAGTTAGCCTTGTAATTACAGTCGAGGTGGTTCTGGACATGTGCGAGATGTACGACCGCATATGCCCTCGAAAAAAAGGACTTCGAAATATATTATTATATATATAATTATTTTCTAAAAGAAAATTATCAGCAAATTTTGAATTAAAAAATTAAATATTTTATGAAATTAATAAGATGAATAAGATGTGTGTCAGTATATGGTGGCAATTGGAAGATCAATAAGATTGTTCCCATAATTTCTCATTTTCTAAAAGCTTGTGTTCCCATAATTTATCATTTTCTAAAAGCTTGTGTGTGTGTGCGTGCATGCGTGCGTGCAATTTTGCTTAAAAATACACTTTTAATTTCGGTTTGTAATTTCATATTTTTCGATTGGTAGTGAAAATTTTTCAAATAGGATGACATTATTTGATGGCTTCTTGTTTCATTATGATCAATTATATTTATTAGATGATGTTTATCTCAAATCTTATTGCAATAATTTTGAAAATGCACTTAGGAAAGATGTGTTATCTGATGTTAATGGAAATAAATTATTTGTTAAGCTGAAATTACTTAGAGAGCTTTTACCTGAGAAAAAAAAGGAGGAATGGATTTATTAAAATTTTAAAACGTTTTAGTTGCTTTTTAAACGCGACAATTACATATAGACTTTTATTAACTAATACTATTATTATTACTTTTGCAGAACGAAACTTTTCAAAATTGAAGTTTGTGAATTCATACTTACAGACAACTTTCACAAGAAATACTAAATAGACTTGTTTCGATGGCAATCGAGAATGATCTTTTGGAATAAGTTGATATTGAAAGCATTGTAGATTATTTTGCTTCAAAATATGCAAGAATAACATCACTTTTTAAGTGAAAATGTTAGACTTTTAGATGTTTGTAAGTCATTTTTATGTTTCTTGAGAGAGTAATCCAACAAATTTTTTTATTAAGGAAACTTTATTTGAAAGAAAAAATATTATAAATTAAGAACCTCATTTTATTAAATTGCACATGGACCCTTAAATTTTGAACCGCTTGTGATGTTAGTGTGTGCAACAAAATATTCTCTGAGTGTCGATTACATAAACTAAATCTCTAACATCTAAAGCTGAAAAATTGTGTAGTCACAACATATGTATTAAATAATTTTTTATTAGATAAATTATTATCCCTTTTGCAAAGTAGAATATGATGACAAAATATTAAAGGTCGTACGTGTATTTTAATATGATAAATTTTAAACTAAATACTTACGATACAGTCCAATGAGTCGAATATGATTCAAACTCCAATTGCAATATATAAGATATCAATTCCAAAATAGATGACCGCGTGATATTCACATGAGGATGAATCAAACTCCATACTTAATTTCCATCACAGGAGGATGATGTCTACGGGGCTATCACTTCAAACTATGAACCATGGTATAAAATCTGGCCACATTTAAAATAGATGGTAAACGGATCGTTCGGGTCGAGTTATTTCGGATTTGACTACATTCGATTTCGGTTCGAGTTTGATTCAATTTTAGTTCGAGTTTATGGTGGTTCGGGTCATATATGGTCGGTTGATTTTTGGTTCGAGTCAATAGGAGATCAATTGATTTTTTATTCAGGTCAACTTTTTGATCGGTCGGGTTTTCAGGTCGTGTCAAGTTTTACACCACTGGCTTTTTGGTGAGTGGTAGGGCTATAAATGAGACGAGACAGATCGCGAGCTACTCGAGCTTGACTCGATTAAAGCTCGACTCGATTGGACTCGACTCGAGTTCGAACTCGGCTCAAGTTCTTGACGAGCCGAACCGAGCTACTTGATATCCGACTCGAAAAGCTCATGAGCTACTCGAAAATATAATATACTAAAAAAATTTATTTTTTATAATTTAAAATCTAAATTCTTAAACTTAAAACCCTAAATATAAACCCTAAACATAAGTATTACACCCTAAAAATCTAAATCCTAAATTTTAAACCCAACAACCTAAACATCTAAACCCTAAACTAACACCATAAACCCTAAAATTAACAAGCTTGAGTTTACACAACTTGTGTATCAAAGTTTTTTCTTCATATGAATTTAAATGAGATGTGACAAATGAAGAGTTACTCGAGTCCAATGCAGTCAAAGATTGGTCAACACTTAACTTGATTGGGCTCGAATCAAGCTCGAACTCGACTCGAGTTCTAAACGAGCCGAGTCGAGCTCAGATTTCTTAGGCTCGTTAGAAATTGCTCTCAAGCTTGAACTCAACTCGAAATCTTAACGAGCCGAGCCGAGCTTAGCACTACTCGAGCTCGACTCGGCTCATTTACACCCCTAGTGAGTGGTGCAGCAGATCACATCTCATCTTCCTTTATTTCTTTTAATATCTTTTTTTTTATTTCGAATTGTCTTCGATTCGAATTATTCTCGATTTGGGTCCATTTCGGTTCAACTAAAATTTAAATTAATTTCGGTTCGATTTATTTTTCAAATCAAATTCGAATCATTATATTTAAATCAACTAAATCAATTCAGGTCTATGGTCAAGTTTACCAGATTTACTTTTAAAGCACATAACAAAGGAAACTCAAGAGGATTCAAAGCAAACTTATGGGATTGGGTAGATTTCTTCGTTTTGAAGTCCTTTAATGTTAGCTAACGTGGGCCGACAAGGTCTATGGAATACGTTCACACGAAAGGAGATTAGGGTCGATAAGTCCATGAATGTAAGGTCGAGGTTCAAAAATCCACGTGTAACTCATCTGTCAATTGTCAGATGGGGTCTGCTTGTGAAATTCGATTTCATTATCTTGTCCAAAGCTCACGGATTTGTAGGGGGGAATAGTAATTAGGCCATTCATAATAGGTCCTCGAACATTCTCTTTCTTTCATTTTTCTCGATCATCTTTGCAAGTATAATTGAAAAGACTTCATTTAGAAGTGAGTATTCAATCAAATCGAGTTGATTTTTACTCGTGTCGTACTTTATTTTTTACTTTTCACACTTGGCTAACTATTATTAAGGTTTAATTCTGTTCCCAATCCTTATAATATTCAGATTTTTGAAACATAATCTCTTTATTCCAAGAATGTAATCTATCTACTAGTTCGAAAATTAAAGTTGAATTGGCAAAAAGTATTCAAATTTACCAGAAGTCGGTTAACAATGTTATCAATTGGAGTTTAAATTTCTGGAATTAAAGTAGATGAACTAAATTTTAAAAGTTCGAAGGACGGGGGACTGGGGCAACAATTTGACCTAACAATGAGGAAAAGAAGTACTGCTGAGCAAAGAAATGACAGTATGAACCAATCAAATGTGCCCCATGTTGGCATGTTACCTAAAAGATGGAAACCACATTTTTCTTATGAAAAGATGAGCACAAATGTATGTGCTTGACACTTCACAAAAGTGAATTGAATTCAATGCTATAATGATTGATCCTTTAACTAAATTCAACTATTGAGGGGAGAAATTAAGGCCATGCAGTGAACCTTTTAGAGACAAATTATAGTGGCATCCCAATATCTATTTACGAAGAAATTATTAGATGGACTCGGTTCACCACGTCATTTATAATTTCAGTCAAAAAAATTTATCCATCTCAAAGTAACATTTAAGTAACGACTCACTCCTTATTTTCACGTCAGATAGAGGTGAAGATTCACCTTGAAAAAAACGAGATAAGTGAGTTTTATTGACTAGAACTACGGATGACGTGGTAAGCCGGGTCCATATAATAATTTTTCCTCATAATATTACAATGGATTTGTTATATTTCCCCATGGTGTTATATTTGCCCATCCCCCACGTTGGCCCATTCCCCTACATAACCTTTGAAAATGTACTTGTAAAAGTGGCTCTCATAAGCACATCAATCTTGAATGGATTAAGATGGGAAGACAACCATCCATATGCATTTTCTCTAGCATTTATTTAGGTCGAGTATAATATGAAATTGTATTTATTTTGGTATTCTTCCTTCAAAAATTGTCACCTCACATGTATTTTCCTCGAATTCGAATTCATAATATAACATGTAAATAAATGCATTTTAGCTGCAGTTTTTCTTTTCTTTTATACATATGAACTGAACAAAAATCTTTTGCTACTTTTTGATATCTTTTTTATATCTCAACATTAAAAAAATTAAACTCTAGACTCTAACTTTAATTTTTAAATCAATCTTAAATATAAACCCTAAAAAATAAACTATATACACTGGACGTATATAAGAGTACCAAAAAGAGATAAAAAAATTCTATTCGAACTGAACCGGCCCTCCAATTAGTAAAATTCCATCAGTTTCCCTGTTCCATTCCCTTCATATTTTCCCCTAGGAAATCAGTACGGATAAGCAGGCATTGCACCTTTTCTTTATTGCTTTTTCTACAGATCTAAGAGATGGAGGGTGTTGTGGGCAGCCGTACCCCGACATTTTTTTAACTTCCCTTATATCTTATATATTTTTATTGATAATTTAATTTTACACCTAAAATTTTGTAATTTTGCATCCTAATTTTTAATATAACTTCTTGAAGGTTCACACCCCATTACATAAAATTTCGCGTCAGTCCCTGTCTCGGACACGGCAGAAGGGAAGGACATTGATGCAGCAAAGAGAAGCAATCATACAAGTAAACGCGTTGAAATCAAAAGGGAAAAAAACATCTCCACCTGACAAGCATTTACGAACAAAGTAAATGTGTGTTCCTAAAACTGCACACGACAACATCAATTATATGCATTGGACTATATCAGTGTCATCACTGTATATTCCTGCAGAAACAATCACTTGGTATTGGCTCCTTATAAAAAAAAAACTGAGAGATAGAATATCAGTGACCTTTCAATGGCGAAAAAGGATAAAGAAAAGTTCCGTTCATGATAAACAAAATGTCAAACGGTCTGCCTCACGCCCCCCAAAAAAACTTGTACCGGGACGGATGCAGAATTTTATGTCACGGGTGTAAACTGTTAAAAATTTATATTAAAAGTTTAAGGAGTACGAAATTATAAAACTTTAGACGATGCGAACTTAAATAACTGATAGAAAACATAAAGAAAATACATAAAGGAGTTTGAAATTTCTAAGAGGTACGACTGACTCTCTAGCACCCCTCGGTCCGTAACTACTTACACCCCTGCACGAGTCCTGCAGGCATAAGAATACAAAGTAGAATTCAACGCTTACAAAAACACTAACACAAAATGAAAGCAACTAATCAACCGATGAAGCATGGTGTTGCATTTTTAAGGTTTAAAACTCGAGATCTTGGTTACGCTGGAACAATCTTATATCGATCGGTGTGGCTTTCGGATTCGAATGTTAGTAGCTCAGGAGGGATAGACAGGGAAGGAGATGGTGAGTTAGGTGGGAAAAGTTGATGGCTCAAGATATTGATAATGGGAGTAGTAGATTTAGGTAAGGGTCTTACAAGGTCAAGAAAAGGCCTTACAAGGTCAAGAAGTGGATATGGTGGGAAGAGAAAGAACAATACTAGTAGTTTGTTCTTGTGTTTTTAAATAAGCTCAGGTAGGACAGCACCGAGAGAGAGGTCAACAACAAGCCTTAAAGCTTGCCGCCGAGCATTGATCAACGTCCATGGCGGTTCCTCTTCTGCAGAACATCAGTATCCTCAGGATTACACTGTCAACAGCCATGCTTGTTTCAGGTTGGTAGAAGAATATGACCATGCTCATAAAGTTGAAACCTGCTCAAAGATCAGATGGCAGAAATAAGTGGTTTTATATGCATAAATCGATGAGAAACATAGTGATATGGTTATGGATGAATGGGTTTAGGGTTTGGACTTTTAGGGACAGCTGAAGGAAGGAAGGGTTTCTAGTTTTTTTTATTACCAAACCTAATCTGTGTTTTCTCTGATCATAATAACATATAATCTAACATAGCATCTGTTTTTTTGGACAAGAAACAAAGGAAAACACGAATAAGGTTGTTTGATTATGAGATCCTACATGCTGCAAATCACTGCCGATGGATTAAAAAAAGGGTAAAAGAAGAAGAAATGAGCAGATTTTCCATACCTTGAAGAAACTTGAGGTTAGAAAGGGAGAGTTGAGTAGAATGGATGATTGGATGGTGATGCAGGCAATATAAACACAAGAGTTTACCCGGTTAATTAGGGGTTTACCAAAATATACGATCCGACCAATCCGAATAAAGATACCCGGTTTTTCAGATCGAATAAAGATATTCGAAAATGAACACCCCTACTGTTAATGGGATGTGCTTGTGGACCCCAGCTTCCAACAATTCTAGGCCCAATTTTCTATTATCCATAAATACTAAAGCTTCCTGGCAAAGCATGTGTACGTTATCAAAAGAAAATTTAAGAAAAAATATGAATAATTATTATCATATAATCACACAAATATATTCATATTCAAAAATAAACATCGCGGCCGCGAGAGGGAGCCTAACCCAGCAAGTTCGAGCTCAACCTGAAGTTAATGACTTCGCTTAAATTTGATCATATATACAGCAATAATTATGTAAAGTACATATTAAGATACTCGACAAGCTGCTCAAGCTCGGAGGTAACAGCACAAGGGAAAATTACAGCACAAGAGAGAATTTATCTTTAGACAAATGGCTAGTTGAAGGTTAAATATAAAAAAGGTCCAAAATCATGCCCGTTTCTTCTCCATTTAAATTGTTCGACATATGATAAAATAGCAAGTAAAATAACAAATTTGAACTAGATAGTACAATACAGAAATATAGGGAAGAAGTTCCTACTCTTAGGATGGTACAATAAATTTTGGTTTCTTCCCATTTATCAACCAACACATGGAATAACTAGCAAATACCACCAGTGAAAATTTTGAGCCCCAACAATCTGTATGGTTGTAGCTTCATCTCCTGTTTCGACTCTCCTCTCGATCTTTCTCCTTTTTTTTGTAAAGCTTCTCCAGGACTCGCTTTGCCTCGCACTGTGGGAAGTTTTCAAGATCATAATAATGTGGTGCTACATCAACTAACCTGTATTCGTCAAACCAGTGAACATGTAAATTGAAAGGGTTATTATCGAAGAAAAAACTGTTCGACTATCTCAGGGTCTCTAAGTTACATAAAGTCCATGAATGAACAACGAAGAAACAATTACACAACTATAAGAAAGGAGAGACTAACCATTCACCACGAATATCTGTCACAGTACGAATAAAATTCCGGCTTGTAAGCACGTACTCATTGTAGATGACCCACTCTGGCTTGTGATCCAAGCAATTTGATGGATGCAAGTGCACCACCTGCAAAATAAATAGTACAATACAAATTGTTACGTTCCATCCGTACACCTAAATGGAGAAAACTTCACCAAGAAAGAAAGCATGATCAGGAAACAGAGAAGACAATATTCTATACTGTCTGACCTGGTTGTCTTTAACTGTCAAGTAGTGCCCCGTGCGCTCCAGATGAGCTACCTGCATGAAATACCCCGCAAGCATGGCCTTTCTAATGTTGACATAGTAGTCACGGCTGTTGAAATCAGTGCTGCACAGCTTAAGATTAAACCTCGACATGATGCGCACCAGCTGTTGTCTAACATTATCAGCAGACTTCAGCGCTCTGTGGTTGACGAAATTCTCATAGCACCAGGATTGGTCCTCATCTGCAGTTTTCACATATTGCAAGTCTCTTAATTGCTATCAGAAAATAAATTTGGCTTTGTCATTTGAAGAAAAAATGAAGTACTTACTGTTTTGTTTGTAAGCATGGTACACATTCAAAAGTGTGAGATGATCACCATCAATATGTCCAAACCGAGCTTTTGCTTCATCTGCAGCTTTTTGTGCCTCCCTAGGCCGTACAAAGCAATTGGGTACTAAAGAAAGAATTGAGTTATCACAGAAGAGGCCCATGGTAGGTCAGCAGAGGCATACAGGCAAGGCGACACCATTTGCTTCATGAGAGAATACTGAGAAACTGAAACTATCTGCATCAGCACTTGCTTAGAAATCCTATGGTGCATGCCAACAGGGGCATGGAACCCAGACAAGACAGTTGCTGATGACAACCTAAGACGCATTACAGCCTAACTGTGTAGATGCATACAAGGATATGCATGTAAACAGTTAAACATCTAGTGTTGTGCACTAGCCAAAGTGCAAACACTATTCAGATAGGGACGTTATCAAGCATGATGGAGCCCCATGACAACTACTTCCTAAGACATGACTCAACACAAACACAAAGCATGCTAGCAAACAAAGAAAAGTACCTGAAAGCATGGCAGCAATCGAAAGAATCTCATTTGAACAGTTGAACTCCGAACTAACTACAAGCATCTTCGACATTTGAGGATCCAGGGGGAATTCACTCATGATCTCTCCTAACTTTGTTAAGTTGCCCTCATCATCCAATGCTCCCAAGTAATTCAGCACTTCCAATGCCCGCATCAACGTCTCTGGAGCAGGTGGGTCCATAAAATCAAAATGCACCAGATCATCAATTCCCAATTTCTTCAATGTGAGAACTGTATTTGCAAGGTTTGACCGTAAGATTTCAGGATAGGTCTGTGGCTGCAGATCATTATTAAAACTCTTCTCAGTGTAGAGCCTGAAGCATTTTCCAGGTTGAGTTCTTCCAGCACGTCCAGATCTTTGGTGTGCACTTGCCTTTGATATAGGAGATACCAGTAAGGACTCAACACGCACTCGTGGGTTATAAACTTTTTGTTTAGAAAACCCTGGGTCAATAACATAAACAATGCCATCGATAGTCAAGGAAGTTTCAGCAATGTTTGTAGACACCACAATCTTCCTTCCAGCGGGGCCATCCTCCTTCACAGGAGGCGGAGCAGGCTCAAAAATCTTCTGCTGCATTGCTGGTGGAAGAGTTGAATAAAGAGGCACTACTTTAACCGGACCAACTTGATCCCCCATGTTTCCAACTTCTTTTGTTATTTTACGACAGGCATCTTCTATCTCCTCCTCTCCGGTAAGGAAAACAAGTATATCACCAGCAGGTTCGCACATGTGTATCTGCACAACAGTCCGTATTGCAGCCTCCAAGTAATCCCTTTCAGGTTCCTGAGTGTAAAATATCTCCACAGGGTGAAGCCTACCAGGAACCTTCATAAGTGGTGCACCATAAAAATAACCCTGAAACTTTTCAGCTTCGAGCGTTGCACTCATAACAACAAGCTTAAGGTCAGGTCGATTCTTCAAAACTTCTTTCAAAAGCCCAAATAACACATCCGTCGCCAAAGTCCTTTCATGAGCTTCATCGAGAATAATTACTTTATATCGTTCTAAAAGAGGATCAGTCATGGCTTCCCTTAAAAGCATACCGTCCGTCAAATACCTGTCAAACAACAGCAAAAAGATAAATCTCAAAACTCTCTAATTCATGTCCATGTCTATACCAAATATAACAACAGGAAAAATATAAACTTACTTCAAAACAGTTCTTGCACTACTGCAATCCTCAAACCGAATACTATAACCCACCTCCTCTCCAATAGTTACATCCATTTCTTCAGCAACACGACGTGAAACAGACATCGCAGCCACTCTTCGTGGCTGGGTACAGGCAACCATCATTTTCCGACGTTTATCCGGAGTTTCTATATCAACGGCATCCAATACAAACTGTGGTATCTGCATAACCAAAAGAAACCCTATAACGTAACTGCCTAATTCTTTCCTCAAACAGAAATCCCTCAATAATTGTTCATAGATAGTAAATCAAATTAAAATTTTCCAGCTGAAGAAAGTACTAACCTGAGTGGTTTTACCACTACCGGTTTCACCGACTAAGATAAGGGTTTGATTCGCCTTCAACACTTGCAAAAACTCCTCTTTCTGTTGCCAAACGGGGAGGGTTTTCCTCTTCTCCAAGATATCGTAATACCTTTGAGAATAAGGCCTTCCATTCCACTTGTTGATCGAGCTGTTGGCGTTCACCGCCGCAAAGCCTCCTAAACCGTTGGATTTCACGATCTTCGCCGATGTCTCGTCCACCACATCAAACAAGCTCACCTTTCTCTTCCTCTCCGTACCCATCCAAAACCCTAGGGAATTCGATTGAGTCGGTTGAATAAGAAACTCCTCTTTTAGAAAAAGGGGAAACGGAAACCCTAGAAATTGGAAAATCAGGTGGGTAAAAGAGGGAGGCTAGGGTATTTTGATTTCTGTGTATTTATATTTACTGAAAGAGGGAGCCGAACTTTCCAGATTTAATAATTAGTCCCTACTATTGTATTTATTTACTTATCTAGACCGACAACAAACTCCGTTCACATTTGAGCCCATTTAATTGGAAACTAAGCCCAATTCCCGCATAAGTTTAAACTCTATAATATTGCAGCTGTAGTCTGTACCCAACGTTCTAAACTCTCATTAATGGTGTACTGTTTATTTTGAGTTTAAAAGAACAGGGAAAACTCAGTTAAACATCCCCCGCGTAAATCATTCTCCTGCGTTCAAGTTTCCTCACGGATCAAGAAATTCAACAACGTAATCTTTGAAACCCTAAATTTCAACTTGAAGTTCGATTCATACTTAGTCATTGAGAGGGATTTTGAGTTCTCTGCAAAAAAACCTTGCTTTCCGGTTCTGTTTCATTTATACAGGTTCGATTTTTTCTCTCATTTACTTTCTTTTTACCTTTTCTTGTATGGATTCTTTGAGTTATTTTAATGGTGGTTTCTCAGTTTTAGTTTCAATCTTTGTGAGTACAAGTTTTCTTGCCTGTTTCCCAAGAAAGCTTAGCTCTTGGATTCTTTGTTTCATATATATATGATTACTTCAGATAAACTTTTAGAGATTTAAAGCTGTTTAAGTTTACGATTCTTGGCTGCACATATGGGTTTTCTGGGAAATGTTTCATAACGGTTAGATTTTTGGGGTTTAGTTTCAGAGAGTTCAAGTTTTCCTTACGTGTTTACCAAGAAATGTTAGCTGAGCTCTTTGTTTCTTTTCGTTATTAGATGTTGATTTCGATATTGTCATTTTCTTTACAGTTTTGGATTAACTGCAGGTTTTTTTGGATATTGGGAGAAACTAAAGTATGGGTGAGACTGAGAATCAAAATCCGAATGTTCCTATCCCTCCATCCATTGGTTCTTGCAGAAAGAGGAAGAGGAGAAATGGATTATCTGTTGCCGACACTCTGAAACTCTTGACTGAAAACTCTGAGACAAAACAAGCCGTCAAAGCTCCGGCAAAGGGTTCGAAAAAGGGGTGTATGAAAGGTAAAGGAGGCCCTCAGAATAAGGATTGTATTTACAGAGGTGTTAGGCAAAGGAAATGGGGGAAATGGGTTGCTGAAATCCGAGTTGCTACTAATCAAGGGAAACGACTTTGGCTTGGTACTTTCCCTACTGCTTTCGAGGCTGCCTTAGCCTATGATGCAGCTGCCAAGACTATATACGGCGACAAGGCTATTTTGAATATGCCGCATGCTTCGGATTCCGACCACACTGTGACTGCTTCAGTTTGTTCACAGATTTCTACAGCTTCCCACTCCATTGCAACCCCTTCAGAGTTTTCAGAGATTGCTACGGCTACATCGATAAGTCAAGCAACAGATACGACGGCTAATGAAATTCAAGGGACGGAAGGTATCAACTGGGCTGATGGATTGTTTTTTACCGAAGATGAGTATCTTGCACTGGAGGATTTACGGGATTATTTGTGATGTTTTTTTTTTCATTTAAAAACGGTGGTTTTGTTGGACTAAATGTTTATCATTCTTTCATTAAATTGTGATGGCTGAGTAAAGTTAGGTTATGGGTTTATTTGTACAATTCTTATTGAGACATATTAACTGAGCTGCTAGTATGAAGCAAAAATACAAAGTCTGGCTGTTATTGCAGCCAGGGTTTCAAAAAACGGCCCTATTGCCGCTGGCCGAAACCGTTATCGGCGAAAACAACGGTGGGATGCGGAATCCTAAATGTTACACCCTATACCTTAAAAAATACATCATAAATGTTAAGCTCTAGTCTTAAATTTTAAATCCTAAATGCTATACCATATAGCCTAAAAAATACATCCTAAATGCTAAACCCTAGCCTTAAATTTTAAATCTTAAATGCTACACCTTATACCCTAAAAAACACTAAAAAAATTAAATTATAAGCCCTAGCCTTAAATTTTAAATCCTAAATGCTACACTATATACCCTAAAAAATACATCATACCCTAAATTCCCTAAACTCTAACTACAACTACTAACCTTAAACCCTAAACCTATTTTTAGTGTGGAGATTACATAGGAGCACCGAAAAGGGCAGAGGATTTCTATTTTAAATTATGAGATGCCACCGTGTTTTTAAGGGTATAGGTTAATTTCCATTCCAGCCATGCCACTTTTTATCTTTGTTATTTCAGTCCTTGAATTTTTCCTAATTTAGAGTGCAAACTTTATTTTTTTTGTTCAATGTAGTCCTTTAATTTCAGTAATTTAAGTTCATAAGTAGGGGTGTTCAAAAATACCCGGTCCGAACTACCCGACTCGTCGACCCATCTACCCGTTTAAAATTTACCGGGTATTTATATTAAAGTACCCGAATTTTTCGGGCCGGGTACCCGACCCGCAATTTTTTCCGGGTAGTTGGGCCGGGTCAGGGCCGAAATTTTTTTATAACCGGATACCCGACCCGACCCGCTAGTTTTAATCTTTATATATTTTATATTTAAATTCTATTTTTATTTTATGTTTCTTATTATTTTTTCTTAAAATTAATTTTAAATCCCTAACTTCTTTTTATACTTGTATTATATACTTTTAAGTTTACAATTTTTTAAAATTTTTTATATTAGTTTGTCAATATGAGAGTCGAAAGAAAAGTTATGATCGAAATTAATATTTTTAATACATTATTTTGTCAATAAACTTTAATATATATACATATACATATATATCCAAATATTTCTCTTTTAAAACTAACCTCAAATCAATAATTTTTGTGTTTGAAATATATATCATGAAATTTTATGTGTTTCTTATGTATTTTTTTAAATATTTTTTTTTAAAAAGTAAACCGGGTACCCGGTACCCGAATTTTACAGGTACCCGGTTCTTATGGGCCGGGTCACGGGCCGACTTTTAGGTACCCGAAAATTCTGGGTACCCGGATATGAACACCCATATTCATAAGTGTTGGAAAAAACTTTAAAATTATTTAAAGTAACTTTTTATGATTATAATTATAATTATTATGTTTTATAATACGTGTTGAAAAACACTTTAATTTTTTATGACCGCAATAGCCTCTATTATGTCCGCAATCGCGAATACCGCGACACGACCAAAAACGCGACTGCAACCGAGATTTTAATCCATGGTCTTCACAAATCTAAATCTTGTGAAGTTGCTCAAACTGAATTCGCAATAAATCCTTAGCTTGAAAATAACAAAAAAGGCATTTTCAAATATAAGAGCTAAAATACAATCCATCTATATTATATAGGGTTAGGATCAACTTACACAGTGTAAAACTCTCTAAGTTTTACACGTTTTTTAGATCTTTGAATGGGGGAAATGGATGACTGAGATTAACTCCTTACTTTTTTTAAGTGATAATTTTCGCATATTCTACTATTAATCTCATCCATCCGTTTCACTCATCCAACGATCCAAAAAACGTGTAAAACTTAGAGAGTTTTACACTGTGTAACTGGATTATATATATATATATATATATATATATATATATATATATGTGTGTGTGTGTGTGTGTGTACACATATATATACATAAAATCTTTGACTGGCCTCAGAATTACAGATTGATTAAGCACCAAATCATGGTTTTAAAAAATGGTCCGCAATCTCGATTGCGGTTGTTATATAGCGGTATTGCCGCCGTCCGAAACTGGTATCGTCAAAAATCACCATGCGAATCAGATTCACACCAAAACGGCAAATTGCGGTCGCAATTTAATGGGTAACGTCTGATTGCGACGATAACAGACTATTATTCCCGTTAACGATCAACAGAGAAAAATACAGATATTTTCTCAGAAAAAGAAAAAAATAGATAATCTTCAAAAGACGATTTCAACTGATATTTCCTGTTATTATCGGCAATTCAAGCGTCGTCCACCAGATCCGAGCGATCCTTCGTTTGTATGAAAGCGACGCAATAAAGTTGCAAAGATGAAAAAGAAAGGAAAAGAAAAAATGAGAAGGATTCTAGACAGTAAAAAGAAGTAGAAAGACATTTTTCAGTGTTTAAATGGTAAAAGTTAATTTTATTATTAAAAAGAATATATCCATCAAGGGTCTTGATTCAAGGCAAAATACAAACACTAACGGGAATAAATTAACTGGGTTTTGGAAACCGACACTACACTACCTAGAAAAACTAAAAAGGAAAGAATTAAATGCATCTTGAAAACCGACATTAATTTCTCCACTACTTGAATATTATAATTAGTATTTATATTATAATATACATTTATTACATTTAAATGGTAAAAGTTAATTTTATTATTAAATGCATCTTGGAAACCGACACTAATTTCTCCACTACTTGAAGAAATAATAGTCAGTGAAGAAAAATGAATAAGAAACAACAGTTGCGAATAGGGTTTTAACCCTTACGATAACGTTTTCATAGAACTCCAAAACTACACTGTTTTGTTTACGTTGAACTGAAGGGAAGTGGTTGACAAAAAAAGGGAAATAGGAAACGCAAAACTAGGATATAAAGTATTTTTATTTTAATAAACTAATTTCATAGCTTTAAAATATTATTTGATTTAAAGTATTTTTTAATAAAAAATTTGAAAAAAAAATATTAAGTGCAACAAGACTATATTTAAAAAAAAATAGATAGGAAATTATAATTTTTTTGTTAATATCTTTTTAAAGGAATCACAAAATCATTAGATTTTAATTGAAGGATAGACCCCACAACTAATGAGAATTTAACTTGGACTTCATTTTAATCCATGAAAATCATTAGATTTTCTAATTTACAATGAATTTTAATGTTTTTTTATGATTATATGTATTGATTTTTTTTACATTTGTCGTACCCGTAATGTACTCGTACCTTGTAATTTTAAAAATTATTGTTTCTCGTCCCCGTATTCATCCTTGTACCCGTATTCGTGCAATATAGAGTAAAACTATCAAGTTTCATGCTGAGATGGTGGGGAAGATTGAAACAAATATCGAGCATGAACTGTATTTTGAGAACTATTTGGGCCTCAATGGACTTGAAAAGTTTGGGCTAAAGAAACACACGTACTATCCATTCTTTTCGGTTAGTCAACTTTATTTACACTATCGTCAAAATTGGGATAAATAATAGTTAGTCCCTAAAATTGATGTTTTTTAAAACTTATTTCTAGATGTTTTAGAGTTAATTGCACAAGAAGTCTTCAAACTATGACTCTTATTCTAAACTAGTCTCTAAAATTAAAAGAAAAAGGAAACAACTTTTGGTATCCATCCCTGGAATTTGAACCTTACTTTAAAAGCCACCATTGAAGCTGTAACCAACGACCACTATCCAAATCTACTAATTTGAAACATTAGTAGAATATATATTAAAACATGTAACGTATCACATTCTAATTGGCCAACGTTTTTTAACAGTTAGATACTTAAAATGACCGAAATGAAACTTTAGGCATATATTTAGAGCGAAAAATAGGTTAAGCACCAAAAGTGAACCACGTGTATAGTTTGAGCACTTATTTGGTTATTAAGCCTTTATTTTAAATCATACTTTAAGTTAATTATATTATTTTTATGGAAAAATTATATTAATTATAATAGAAACTATTAACTAATTAAAATACATTTGTTTTATAAAAAAATATTTGTTGTGAATAAAATAACGAAGAACAACGAACAAGAATAAAAGAGCAAAGAGATGAGAGAAAGAGGGAGATTTGTATTATTATCAAATATAGAATTGTGTGTACAATGCCTTCAGTAAATCATCTATTTATAGGCATAAGAAGTACATAATACATTAAACTCTAATGAATGTAGATAATATTTCTAATGATAAAGTAAGTCAAATCTCTATGATAAAGTTCTTATCATGATAGACATCCACATAGATAAATATTCATAACACTCCCCCTTGGATGTTTATAAAGATAATGTGCCTCGTTAAAACCTTACTAAGATAAAAACCCAATGGAAAAAAATTCTTTAGTGAAGGAAAAAGAGTACACACGTCTTTGATACGCATAACATGTTTCCTCATTAAAAACCTTACCAGGAAAACACATTGGGACAAAACCTCGCTCAAGGGAAAAAGAGTGCAACGCATATTTACTCACCCTCATGAAAACACCATAGAAGGTCTTTGAATCTTCATAATTCAATCTTGAATACAATTTTCTAAAGATCGTTGGGGATTAAACTTTGGACTAATATTTTTCATGATGTATCCATCTTTCATTATCTCTACACAAGATAGCATTTGTATCATATCTTGTGAAAGTAAATCACATATCTTCTGGATATGTTGGGTCAATGGTCTTAGCCAAACACATTTTTGGTTTGCCTCATGCATAATAATTATTTCTTCAAGATTTGAGGAGGCATCGACGAATATTTGAAGATCTAAAAGTAATGATCTTTGTATATCCATAGATATTTCTTGACCAACTAATATATGGTGCTTCAAGACCAAGAAAAGATATATAATTATCTTTATTCACATCCAACGATCTAACAATAGATATGTTTTATCCATATTGAATCTTCTTTAAGATTCTTTCAACTTATGTCTATTCATAGACAAAAACGCATATTTTAGTGCTCGATCTTTAGGTCAAGACAAAACCACATCTCAAGATTCTTTTTCTCAAATTCTTTCCTTAAATAACCAAATGCTTTGAAAGCTCTTCAGGAGTTCTAATAATATTTAAATTATCATAATGAATTTTGATCCAAACTCCTTTTACAAAAGCATAAGGAAATAAGATCATTCTTATAGTATTTCCTCAATTAGTACTCACTTAGGCGAGTATACCAAATGCGCCAAAATATTCAATGAGACATGTCTAAATAAATTTCCTCAGAAATTTCCAAATGTTTCTAGCATTTTAAATCCTTTAAGGATAAATAGGGATCCATAAATAATTAGACTCGTGTAATATATTTCATAACTACCAAATTAATTGCATCCACCATAAAGTATTTAGAATTCTTCATAAATTATAGTCTGTCGTATTTACTACTTATTTGTGCCTCACTTGCATTACATCTTTAGGTGTTTGAATTGTTGGTCCAAATACTTCTTTTTTAGACGTTTAAAGTGTCTTTCTATATTGGCCAATTCAATATCTATACTTCTTGATAGATTTCAATACAAGATCCTCACTTTCTTTCTTTACTTCTATAGAAGTATTCTATGGAAACACCATATAAATAATAACTCTTTTGTTCTCATAGTTTAGCTATTAAATAGGAGACATCCAAATCCAATTGAAATTTTGCTAAACAATATTTTTCATAATCAATAGGCTTTGTAACAACTGATATAACCTAAAATATAAACTCACTAGCTTTTCAAGACGAATAGTCTAACTGCATAATCTGAATCCTTTTATAACCAATCTCACAAACTTCTGGTTGTAAGTTGATAAAACAATGTAGATGCATCTACTAAAATCATTTCCTTTGAGAACAAGCAACACAAGAACTTCGTGTTCTTTTAGTAAATGGAATTTAATCAATTCCTATGAGAACAAGTACCACAAGAACTTCAAGTTCTTTTTATAAATGTGCATATAAATCTCAATAGCTTTCACATCATTATTGATCAAGATGGTCTAACCGATCATGCCAACTATATACAAGTGTGTATATACATTTCTGAATTTAGTAAACTAGAACATGTGATTCAATCTCACTCGTACGCGTCTAGTACAACCATCAAAATTGTTCATTTGAATAGGAATATTTAGCTCTTTCGAAACTTTCAATAAAAATTATATTTTGGTAGCAATATATAGATCTTCTAGAGCTTTCAACTGACTTTTTGACTACCAGAACTTATATCCATATTGGCTTATTTCAAATGCCAATTGATAATATATGTTATCTATAATTCCAAAAGAATATTTTGCGAACTCATATTGCTCTCTTAAAATTTTCACTTCTAGTGGTGACGATATTATTACCATTAGCGGTAATTATTGCAATATCCGCAATTATGCACTTTTCATAATATGCTTTCTCTCAAGAACATATTGCTCTTCTGGAGCATCAATACTTTTAGTACTTTGAGATATAGTACTCACATTTTTTCCCTTACATTTAAATGGAAAAATATATCTTATGCTTCTGCTAAGCATAAATCATCACCATAAATTGTATTTGATAAGTAATCATGTTAAACAAAATAAATATGATAATATATAAATATAAATATTAACATGTATATAAATATAAAATGTAAATAATTAATGTATAAAGTAAATAAACATAAAGCAAAATAAATAAAAAGATAATTAATTCTCTTCAAAGTTATGAGAATAATTAGAAGATGATTTATTTTATTCGAGGGTTATAAGGAAATCAACAACGTCCAAATGAGTTGGACTAACAATGTCCAAATAAGTTGGACCAATATCATCTTTGTCATTTTTCGCAAACAGAATTTCCTTTTATTTTCTTTCCTTTATCATTCAATCATTGTTGATTTTTCCAACGTACGATAAGTACGAGACCAATGGTTTATAACATCACATTTGTAATTAAAAAAGATTCCACTTTCTTATAATGATCTTATCGCTCTTGTCATCCTTATAACCTCACTATTAGTGGGTAGAAGTATTCTTAAAATAACCATAATGTTTATGTCCATGCCTCGACCATGACCACAACTTCTAATGTGACTTTTATTCTTTTTTATAATATAATCTCACATTCACTTTGGGGAATGGAGTAGAGCCAGTAGGCCTTTAAAACTTTTTTCATGATATTGTGTCTGAGGATAATATTATTTGTCGTGAAAAGTGGAGTATGTTTTTATTAACATATCCTTATCATAGAGAACAAAGATTTAATCCTCGTACGCAGCATTGTTAAACCAGTCCACAAGGTCCTTTAAAAACCTCCTTTGAGACCAGTAGCCTCGCAGAACGGGATGTCCGGCCAATATACTTGGATTATATCGAAATTATGTCTCTAATTGAATAATGATTTACCATGTTTGCATTCACTTCAGGGAATGAAACAGTTCCAATAATCGCATGGAATAAACATCATGCTTGCATTCACTTCAGGGAATGCCCCATCATTGATAATCGCATGGAATAAACATCATGCTTTGCATTCACTTCAGGGAATGCCTCTCATAAAACTTTTTGGATCAAAACGAATTTTCATAACTTGAACTTGGGAGAAATAGTCGAGTTTTTCGACACATAAAAGTTATTGTTTTTGAGCAAAATCATCATGATTTATCGCACTTTAAAATCATAATTTAAAGAATAAAATCAGAATTTACCAATATTGGTTTTCCTCTCGAGGACAATGGAGACGTAGCAAATGACCAAGTCATCTTCTCATAATGTCATGTCTCTTTCCAAGTCATTATATCATGCAAAAACTCAAAATACGGTTAAAAATATATGCTCTCATCGATATAATAACATAAATATATTTTGATTTTTAATTAAAAAAAACTTAGTCTATATCGATAATTTGCTTGCCCATAATTAAAGTCAAACAATAAAATCAACCTGTGAAATATAATATGCTAGAAACAATGAAACATTCACATGCAAAACTTGCTAACCTCTCTCAGCTTTAATGCAAAGCATTTTCAGTGAGGATTGGAAGACAATGCAAGAAGCATTGACGGTGAGTGTTGGAATATAATAGGCTTTGGAACCATTATGCGGAGATAATGCAAGAACCATTAGCTTTGATGCATTCTACGTCTTCTAACAAGATGTGGTATTTGACGTTGCTTCTCCACAACATGGATGAGGTTTTTCGTCAACGCAAATCGGATGAGAAAGACAATCAAACATGCTTTCAGACCTTTCAAAAATTAAAACCAAGTTAAAATATAAAGAGAAAGACAATCGGTAACTAAAAAAACAAGGAGAAAAAAAACTTATCTTTAGTTCATTATATAATCGAATTCTTCCCGGTAACTTCTTTTGAATTCGAACGATGAAGACCTCAGTTGATTAGAGTCTCGTGCTGATAACGTGTTGTGAATAAAATAACGAAGAACAATGAACAAGAATAAAAGAGCAAAGAGATGAGAGAAATAGAGAGATTTGTATTATTCTCAAATATAGAATTGTGTGTAGAATGCCCTTAGTAAATCATCTATTTATAGGCATAAGAAGTACATAATACATTAAACTCTAATTAATGTAGATAATATTTCTAATGATAAAGTAAGTCAAATCTCTAAGATAAAGTTCTTATCATGATAGACATCCACATAGATAAATATTCATAACAATATTTATATTTTGACTTTTTTTGAATAATTATATTTTGAGTTAAAAGAACCATTTGTAGTTGTTTATGATACTACTCCATGGAAGTTTAATTCATTCTACACCATTTATATGTATGTACCTTTTAATATAATAAAGACGACTCATATTTGTGAGACTTGGTATGAAACCGTTAAACTCTTTAAGTCTTTAATTCTATAATCAAAGTGAACAATACTTGACCATATTGTCACAGACCGCCAGTTCCAGTCCAATTCACATACACGCATGATTTCCCAAGAGGTTCCAACGGAGATTTTGAGCCTAAAGAAACCACTAGACTTAGCCCGATTCTTGGAGGATTCTAAAAGACAACCATTTTGACCTATGTAAACTTTTCATGTAAACATATGATTGTTTCCTTATATAGGAGAAATATTCTAGGGAATAATCTATTGTGGTTGGTGGGTTTCGATCATTGTCATCGATGTAAATCATTAGAGACAGTCGGATGTAGGGGAACTCAATTATAAATAGAGATCTTACTCACCTCATTTGTATCATTCATCTTCTGAGTAATCAAGGCATTCACTCTAAAACTCTATGTGTTGTTCTTGAGTTGTCTTTTCTATAGTCTGCTTCCGCTTAGAATGATTCAACGTTCTTAGTGTTGTTGAGTGTGTAAAAGTTCTATATTTTACCCCCTATTTAACCCATATTTCTGCTGTATTCAAGCGTAATTCATTGCATTTAGGTTAGATTTTAGTTTTACATCAAAAATATATTAAATGGCACAGTTTCTATTGAAATTGGTTGTTTTTGCAGGTTGCTGTTGTAGCAGATGGAGAAGTATGAGCTGGGCAGTGATGCAGAAAAGCTGGAACTGGATGAGCAATCGAGGAGGACGATGCTGCCATGGTTGCCGCCGTGGCAGCAAAGGACGACAGCAGTTTTAAGGAGAAGAAGCAAAGTGGGCCTCGACAGAAATAGAAAATTAAGCCCATCTATCGTGGAGTACCCCTATATTTTTCCGAGCCCTAGATCTGAATGAAGGCCAAGCCCAAGGTTCAAGGAAGAAATCCCAAGCAAGAAGCAAGGACGAATTAAAGACTGTTGTTTTGACGATTTAGTCTTTATTAGAGTTGTACTTTAATTTAAAGTTGTATTCTTGTCATATTAGAAAACTTGAACCCAAGGCCTATATAAAGGCATGTAATTAGACCTAGGAGAGGACATCATCTATCTCTAGCCTTCTTCCCAAACCCTAGCCGTTTTCCCTTTCTCAATATGTTCTAAATTCCCCCTAGGGCCACGGGTTGATTTGTAAAGTAGTTGCAAGGGTTGCTTTTGTTTTAGGATTTTCTTTGTTCAATAAAATAAACTTCAAGTTCTCTTATTCTGGTTATTAACATCTTGCAAGAGCATCGGAAGAGCATTGTGAGGTTATCTATTTACTTAATATCGGGAGAGTTATGTATACAAAAGGAATAAGTGCGAGTTCTCTAGTTTATAGTTGAACTATCTCGGACCTAGGGATAGGACGAGGTTAAGTGGCTAAAGAAGAATTCAACAACATCGATGTTCATCCTTCGATTCACGCCGGGAGGTATCATCAAAGACGTGTTCATCAACAGACTTGGACCTAGGGATAGGCCAAGGCACAGCAGGGATTTTTGCCAAACTTGAAGTACAGAGTTGTGTGATCGCTGCCGCGACAAACAACAGACTGCCGCCGCGACGGGTGCTGCCGCGACGGGGACATCGACAGAGCAGATTTTCTTAGACTTAGCAATACCTGCACTACTGAGCAATTCAATACCAGCCCATTCTCTCTATCTTGATTATTTTAATCCTATTTTTCAGTATTCTTTATTATTTTCATGACAAACATCTTAAACTATTCTCTTTACTTTTGTGTGGTAATCCAAGGTGAAGCTATTAGCCCAATCCCTGTGGAGACGATATCCGATACTTCAATATCACTTTACTACTTGCGTCGTGTACACTTGCACTACATTGTGATAGACACTTTTACACGCAACAAGTTTTTGGCGCCGTTGCCGGGGACTGGCAACATAACTTTACCCTACTTTTTATTGCATTCGTTTTATTTTTCTGTTTTACTTGGATTGTCCAACCTATACCTTTCACAAGGTCTTTTTGTTTTCGTATGCGCAGATCTCAACGGGGGAAGGAACAGGAGTACCAGTTAGATCCTGAACCCGAACGAACGTTCAATCTCAAGAAAAGAATATGTTACCTCGTTGAAAGGAACGAATACCTAGAGGAACAACTCGAAGCAATGGTGAACGAAAGACATGAAGAAAGAAGGGACAACCAAGGGAATCTCCAAGATAATAACAATCCTGTCGGAGATGGAGGGATCGATCCACCTGTCATCGATCCTCCTGTCGCTGCTGCACGCCGGTCATGCCGAGACTACATGCTTAATGATCATGTAGAACTGGAAACAACCCTGTCAGACGTAGATGTTGACAACTTTGAGCTGAAACCTGTTATGTTCAGCATGATCAACAACGCTGGCCAATTTAGTGGTGCTGCTACTGAGGATGCTAGGGAGCATCTGAAAACATTCCAGGAAATCGGTGGTTCGTTTAGACTACCAGGAGTTAATCTGGAGATACTGAGGCTTCAGTTATTTCCTCGCCCATTGAGAGACAGAGCAAAAACTTGGTGGAGTAAACTTACGCCGGGTTCAATACGAACTTGGGCAGATTTAACTCGTGAATTCTTATCCCGTTTTAATCCTTCACACTTATCTAAGCGATTACGTAATGAAATTTCTACTTTTCAACAGGAAGATGACGAGCCAATGCACGAGGCCTAGGACAGATTTACCACTCTTCTAAGGAACTGCCCGATGCATGGATTCCCCGTTTGGAACCAGGTAACAAAATTCTATAATGCTGCCAATTTACAAACTCGTATTAGAATTGATTCAGCAGCAAACGGATTACTGCTGGGCAAAGACCCAGATGAAGCAATGATAGTGTTGAAAAATCTGGCAAAGAATAAGGAACAGTTTCCTACGACAAGAAGAGGGGGTAAAAGAGTTCTAGCTGTAAAGGATTATGAGGCCGACAGTACGTTAAAATCACAGGTGGCATACCTCACAAAGGCGATGAAAAAACTCCTAAAAGAAGATTCACAGCCTGTCTATTCTGCTGAAGAGGTATGCGAAACTTGCGATGGAAACCACGGTTCGGAGGAGTACCCGTTACAGTTAGAAGAAGGGATGTATGTTGGAAACTACAACAAGCAGAATTATAACTCCAACAATTACAATCCCAACTGGAGAAAGGATCCCAAGTTCTCTTGGAGTAATCCTAATAATGCCCTGAATCCTCAAGCACAAAACAATCAGAACCAGGGAGGACCTAGATTGCTGACTCGGCAGCAACCGCAGCAGCAGCAGCAACAGCCACCAGCTGCCTCAAATAGTATACTGGAACAGACTCTGGCTACATTTATGTCTCAAACAGGAACCTACATTGAGAACGTGAATCACTTTGTCAAGAAGACGGAAACATTCATGGATAAAACAGAGATGCGGATGACCAATCATGAAGCTACTCTGAAATCATTGGAGACATAGATGGGTCAGATTTCCCAGCATGTTAAACCAAGGCAGAATGGCGGATTTCCTAGCAATACTGAAAATGCTAGACAACCCACACATGAGCAGTGTAAAGCCATCACTACTAGGAGTGGGAAGAAATTACCAGGTCTAGAGAAGGAAGCTGAAACAGTTAAGAAACCAGCCTTAGAGTCTCCTGCCGAGGAAGCTGCCCCGACAGACGACAAGCAACCTACTGCCGATGCGCCTGTCACGACAGCAGAAGGGACCGAGGAGAAAGATGATGAACCCAAACCTCCTCAGATCCGTATGTAGTGGAAAGGACGCATTGCTGATTATCGTCCTCCACAACCTTTCCCTCAGCGGCTACAGAAATTGAAACAGGAATCGCAGCTTAAGAAAATTTATGATATTTTTAAGCAGGTTCATATCAACATTCCGCTGTTAGATGTCGTTAGGGAAATACCTGGTTATGCCAAATTTCTCAAGGATGCCATGTCAAAAAAGTCCAAACTTGGGGAATTTGAAACGGTTAACATGACACATGGATGCATGAGTATTCTGCACAAGTATCCACCCTAGAAGAAGAAGGATCCTGGGAGTTTCATCATACCATGCATAATCGGAGACAAATTTGTGGGTAAGGCACTTTGTGAACTTGGTGCTAGTATAAATTTAATGCCCAAATCTGTTTTTCAGAAATTAGGTATTGGAAAAGCTCGGCCCACAACAGTAGTATTGCAGCTGGCAGACCGCTCTTACGTTCACCCAGAAGGAAAAATTGAAGATATTCTGGTAAGAGTGGATAAGTTTATTTTTCCTGCTGACTTTCTTATCTTAGATTGTGAAGCAGATGAGAACGCACCAATCATCCTGGGGCGACCCTTCTTAGCCACAGGAAGATCACTGATTGATGTGGAAAGAGGAGAACTCACTATGAGAGTGAACGATCAAGAGATCAAGCCGAACGTTCTCCAAGCAATGAAACATATTGATGCAGGAGAAGAGTGCAAGGCCATCACTGCAATCACCTTTGACCAACCCTGCATCAGGTCGGGCTGCCACGACATCAAAATTGGTCACTGCCTCGGCAGCCATTTAGAAGACTGTCACGACAGCACCGACGACAGCAGCTCCTCAGAATCTGATACATCTGATACTGAAGATCAAAAGGAGGTAAATTGGATTGGCAATCGTCCAGGTAAGTTGTTCGAGCCTTTAAATTATACCTCGGATAATCATATAATTCAAAAGCCATCAACTGTTGAGCCCCCTGTTCTAGATCTGAAGCCCCTGCCAGGGCAGTTAAAATATGCTTTCCTTGGTTTAAATGATACGTTGCCCGTAATCACCTCTTCCAAGTTGATGCAGGAACAGGAACAACAGCTAATAGGGATGCTGCAGCAGCACAAAAAGGCGATTGGATGGACAATAGCTGATATCCAAGGCATCAGTCCGGCACTATGCATGCATAAAATCCTCCTAGAGGATGATCATAAGCCGACCATTGATGCACAGAGACAACTGAATGATGCTATGCGAGAGGTGGTATGTAAAGAGATAATAAAGTGGCTAGATGCTGGAATAATCTATGCCATTTCGGATAGCAAGTGGGTGAGCCCGGTGCAGTGCGTTCCCAAGAAAGAAGGAATAACCGTGGTAACCAACAAAGACAATGAGCTAATCCTAACCAGGACTGTGACCGGTTGGAGGGTTTGTATGGACTATCGGAAGCTTAACAAAGCTACCCGAAAGGACCACTTTCCTTTACCCTTTATTGATCAAATGCTTGATAGACTAGCGGGTAAACCTTACTATTGTTTTCTTGATGGTTACTCAGGTTACAATTAAATAGCCATCGCACCGGAAGATCAAGAAAAGACGACGTTCACATGCCCGTACGGAACATATGCTTTTAGGAGAATGCCTTTTGGACTCTGTAATGCACCAGCCACTTTCCAAAGGTGCATGATGGCAATATTCTCCGATATGGTGGAGGATTTCCTAGAAATCTTTGTGGATGATTTTTTAGTCTTTGGAGACAATTTTGAGAGCTGCCTAGGCAACCTACAGAAAGTGCTCGAGAGATGTGAAAAAGCAAACTTAGTATTGAACTGGGAAAAGTGTCACTTCATGGTGGATGAAGGGATAGTCCTTGGCCATAAAATTAGCTGTCGTGGCATAGAAGTCGATAGAGCTAAGATCGAAGTGATCGAAAAGCTGTCGCCGCCCACCACAGTCAAGGGAATCAGAAGTTTCTTAGGACATGTTGGTTTTTATCGGAGGTTCATTGCGAATTTTTCAAAGATAACCAAGCCCCTATGCCATCTTCTGGAACAGAACCGACCCTTCGACTTCAACACTGAATGTACTGATGCATTCAAGGTTTTGAAAGAAAAGCTGGTAATAGCCCCAATAGTACAACCACCAGATTGGACACTGCCGTTTGAGATCATGTGTGACGCTAGTGACTATGCTGTCGGGGCAGCACTTGGGCAGCGAAGAGACAAACTTTTTCATGTCATATACTATGCCAGCAAAACACTGAATGACGCCCAAGTGAACTACACCACCACAGAGAAAGAACTATTAGCTGTGGTATTCTCCATTGAAAAATTTCGTTCTTATATACTTGGAACAAAGGTCATAGTCCATACAGACCACTCTGCATTGAAGTATCTGTTCACGAAGAAGGATGCAAAGCCTCGACTGATACGTTGGATTCTGCTACTGCAAGAATTTGACCTTGAAATCAAGGACAAAAAGGGGACAGAGAATCAAGTGGCAGATCACTTGTCAAGGTTGGAGAAGGGAAAGAGTCTACCGACAGATGAGACAAACATATTGGAGACCTTCCCCGATGAGCAGCTGTTTGCTGCCACAATCACTGCCGCGACAGCCATGGCGGCAGGTAAGTTTTCTGAACTCCCCTGGTATGCTGATTTCGTTAATTTCTTAGTTAGCGGAATAATTCCTCCTGACCTTAATTATCAAGCTAGGAAGAGGTTCCAAAATGATGTTAAGCATTATTATTAGGACGAACCTCTTCTTTTCAAAATTTGTGCAGATCAGGTTATAAGGAGATGCGTACCACAAGATGAACATGAAGATATACTTCATCACTGTCATGCTTCACAGTATGGAGGACACTTGGGAGGCAACAAAACTGTTTCCAAGGTTTTGCAGTCAGGATTCTATTGGTCGTCACTGTATAAAGATGCTCAAATCTTCTACAAGAATTGTGACAAGTGTCAACGGACGGGAAACATCTCAAGGAGGCATGAGATGTCGCTGCAGAACATTCTTGAAGTCGAGATCTTCGACGTATGGGGGATTGATTTTATGGGACCATTCTCATCTTCATGTGGGAATTTATACATCCTCCTGGCAGTAGATTATGTGTCCAAGTGGGTTGAAGCAATCGCCACTCAAAAGAATGATGCCAAAACGGTTCAAAGGTTTTTACACAAACATTTTCTCCAGATTCGGCATCCCTAAGGCGATCATCAGTGATGAAAGGAGGCATTTTGACAATAGGGTTATAGTTGCTGCCTTGAAAAAGTATGGTGTCAAGCATCGGATTGCAACAACATACCACCCCCAGACCAATGGACAAGCTGAAATATCCAACAGGGAGGTTAAGAACATTCTCGAAAAGATGGTTAAGCCAACTCGGAAAGATTGGTCTCTACACCTCAATGATGCGTTATGGGCTTACAGGACAGCATTCAAAACTCCATTGGGAATGTCTCCTTATCGGCTGATTTACGGGAAAGTGTGCCATTTACCTGTCGAGATAGAGCATACTGGGCAATCAAGGCATTTAATATGGACTTGGAAAAGGCAGGACAGAAAAGGCTGCTCGACTTGAATGAGATCGGAGAAATTCGAACAATGGCCTATGACAACGCAAGAATATACAAGGACAAGACCAAGAAGTGGCATGACAAAAAGTTGCTGCCACGACAGTTCTGCCCAGGGCAGCTTGTGTTGCTTTTTAACTCTAGGTTGAAACTCTTCCCAGGGAAGCTGAAATCTAGATGGTCTGGCCCATTCCAAGTGGTTCAGGTTTTTCCCCATGGTGCCATCACGATCAAATCTCTAAAAGACGGGCACCAGTTCAAAGTCAATGGACAGCGATTGAAGCATTATCAAGGGACTGAAGCCCCAAAAATACAGGAAGTGGTTACCTTAGGAGATGCCCCTTCCGGCATCCCTAATTTAACCTAATTTTATTTTTATTATTTATATATTTATTAGGTAATTAGAGTTATTTTATTTTTAGGAATTAAAGTTTTTATTTTTATTATTTTCAGGAAATAAAGGAGACAAGGAAAAGAATAGAAGTAAATCCAGCCCATCATTTTCCATCAGCCCAAAAAGCCCAACATTTGGTCGCTTCCGTTACAGCTGCCACGACAGACGCGGAAAATACAGCCTGTCGACACGCTGTCGCGATAGACACGCAAACGCGTAACAGATGCGCAGCAGACACGGAAACGCGTGACACACGCGTCAGAAACCGCGTAACAGCAGGCCCCGTTATTCGCGCCTGCCGTTACAGCTCCAATGGGCAGCAAACTCTTCCCTATATATACCCCGTTCATTTTTCATTTTTCACTCACTTCTACTTCTTCTACTTGCTTTCTCTAGAAATATTTACTTGCTTTCATTTTTCTTCTTACAACCCTTGCAACCATGTCTTCCAGAAACACCCGCAGGAGTACTACCTCAGGCTCCACCCCGACAACATCAACCCTGCGATCTTTCCAGATACGAGATATGTGGGAGGAAAAGGGATTTATCTACACCTCAAAGGAGGGGAATTTTGGCCTGCAGCCGTTCATTGCTAGAAAAATCAGGGCCCTACAATGGCAGATCTTTGCAGAACAACCAGAAGAGATGAACGTCTCTTTGGTTCGCAATTTATATGCTACCATCAACAGTAGAACCGTAACAGCAGTCACGATGAGAGGAAGAGAGGTGCCCTTCGAACCAGAATACATCAACACTTTATATGGCTTCTATGTGGGCATCAATGAAGATGGTCACCATCAATTTCTGGAGAGCCTCGACCCTGCTGCCTACGATGCTGTCATGGCAGAGCTTACAGAAGAAGGAACCCAGTGGAATTTGGACCCAAAGAATCCGAGAACAATAAAGAGGGTTCAACTAACATCGGAGGAAAAGCTGTGGAACGCCTTCATTAAAAAGAGAATCATGCCCTCCTCGCACAATACAACTGTAGACCAACCCAGTTTAGCCCTCATTCATTCTATACTACATGAGCGGCCGATTAACGTGTGTAGATACATTCGGGAGAGCATATTAGAATGTGCACACCGCCCGAACGGACCACTCTACTTCCCCTACCTCATCACCGCCCTCTGCCGCGGCTATCATGTACCAGAAGCTGTCATCGATCTACGAGTCCGAGGGAAGGGCTGGACTGAGTGAAATCTGCTCAGCTTGATGGAACACACTGCTGCCACCCCGCTGTCATCCTTCGATCCCACTGCCACAACAGCAGAGATGACAGCACCCAGCGACACCGACCCAGCTGCCACAGAACCCAGGCAGCAAACTGCAGCAGCAGCCCCAGCCGATACCTCCTCCCAGATTCTTGCTGCCATACAGAAAATGGAGGAACGACAGTTCGGCCTTATTAGCTTCATCAGGGATTTCACTACAGCTACGGTACAATTCATTCAAACTTCTCTTAATTTCCCTGATGCTGTATTTCCTGCCTTTCCTTCCCATTATTTTGCTGCAACCACCCCTGCCCATACTCCAACACCTGCTGCCACACCCAAGACACCGTCTGAAGCATCCACACTGACCCCTACCACGACAGCTGCAGGCAGCAACCGCGCAGCTGATACCTCTGCCCGTGGAACCAAGAGAAGAATGACCTCGGAAGAACTCGTTGCATTCATAGCCGGGTTCTCTTCTTCCTCAATTTGGGAGGAAAGCGACAACAAACCCTCTGTTAAGAGGAACCTATCCAAAGAGTTCACACCGGTCAAGCGGCAGAAAACGATGGCAGACAAGAACAAAAAGGATAGAGACAGCATCAGCGGCAGCAGCAGCGACAGCGGCGATGAGAGCAGCAGCAGCTCTGATGTTCAGGTAGTGGAGAAACCTCCTCACATCTCTCCTACCAGAATTCAACCTCCAAGGGAGGCCAAAACCAGGAACACATCAGCCTCCCCCAGCCACCAGCCAGTTAAGAAGGCCCATGCCCGCCGACAGATCCGTGTCAGCAGCAGCAGTGACGACAGCGCATAAAATTTGAGTTTCTTAACTTATTTTGCTGTATGCCTTTATATATTTTGTGATATACTTTTCTTTTCTTTTATTTTGTCATTTGCATTGAGGGCAATGCAACCCTTGAGTTTGGGGGTGGCATCCCTCCATCAATGGAGTCTCGTTTTAGTTTAAAATTTGTGTCTTTTACTTAAGTAATTTTTTTTGTCTTAAAAAAAATTTGGCTTAAGTCTCTTGAACTGAACTTACCTGTCGTGACAGCCTCTGTCGTGGCAGCACTTTTAGGATAGTTTTAAGAACAGTTTAGAGCCTTGCTATAGTTCTGAAACTTAAACACCATTTGTGACTCTTATACTGTCTAAAACTTTACTGATAAACTAGAATAGGGAAAAGCTTAGTACTTAAATAGCCCCTAGAGGTGCCTAACACTGGCTCTAGGAAAGAAGTTAAGAAAAATAGACTAAATAGCCCTAGAGGTGCCCGAAACCGGCTCTAGGAAGTTAGCTAGAGGTGCCCGAAACCGGCTCTAGTCAAACTTAAAGCTTGAAAAATAGAATCGAGTCTGAACCAAAGGAACCTAAAAATTTCCTCCAAAAAGATGAACTTTGGCATAAAAATTCAAGTTAGAAGTTTCAGCTATTCTAATAAGCTAAGTGAGTCTAGGCATATAATTGTTCACAAAGCATGCACACACTACACGAGAACTATAGCATGGTTCCGAATAAATCCTGAATTATCCGACAAAGTGTTGCTTGCAATAGGGAATGAAGTGGTAGGTAAGGGAAAGTTCATTGTTTTAAGCCAAATAAAAATTTTATTTTCTTTGTTAAGTCTGAATTTCTTGAGGGCAAGCAAAAACTTGAGTTTGGGGGTGTGTTGAGTGTGTAAAAGTTCTATATTTTACCCCTTATTTAACCCATATTTCTGCTGCATTCAAGCATAATTCATTGCATTTAGGTTAGATTTTAGTTTTACATCACAAATATATTAAATGGCACAGTTTCTACTGAAATTGGTTGTTTTTGCAGGTTGCTGTTGTAGCAGATGGAAAAGCAGGAGCTGGGTAGTGATGCAGAAAAGCTGGAACTAGATGAGCAATCGAGGAGGACGATGCTGCCATGTTTGTCGCCGTGGCAGCCAAGGACGACAGCAGTTTTAAGGAGAAGAAGCAAAAGTGAGCCTCGACAGAAAGAGAAAATTAAGCCCATCTGTCGTAGAGTACCCCTATATTTTTCCGAGCCCTAGATCAGAATGAAGGTCAAGCCCAAGGTTCAAGGAAGAAATCCCAAGCAAGAAGCAAGGACGAATTAAAGACTGCTGTTTTGAAGATTTAGTCTTTATTAGAGTTGTACTTTAATTTAAAGTTGTATTCTTGCCATATTAGAAAACTTGAACCCAAGGCCTATATAAAGGCATGTAATTCGACCTAGGAGAGGACATCATCTATCTCTAGCCTTCTTCCCAAACCCTAGCCGTTTTCCCTTTCTCAATATGTTCTAAATTCCCCCTAGGGACACAGGTTGATTTGTAAAGTAGTTGCAAGGGTTGCTTTTGTTTTAGGACTTTCTTTGTTCAATAAAATAAACTTCAAGTTCTTTTATTCTGGTTATTAACATCTTGCAAGAGCATCGGGAGAGCATTGTGAGGTTATCTATTTACTTAATATCGGGAGAGTTAAGTATACGAAAGGAATAAGTGCGAGTTCTCTAGTTTATAGTTGAACTATCTCGGACCTAGGGATGAGACGAGGTTAAGTGGCTAAAGAAGAATTCAACAACATCGGTGTTCATCCTTCGATTCACGCCGGGAGGTATCATCAAAGACGTGTTCATCGACAGACTTGGACCTAGGGATAGGCCAAGGCACAGCAGGGATTATTGCCAAACTTGAAGTACAGAGTTGTGTGATCGCTGCCGCGACAAACAACAGACTGCCACCGCCACGGGTGCTGCCGCGACGGGGACATCAACAGAGTAGATTTTCCTAGACTTAGCAATACATGCACTACTGAGCAATTCAATACCAGCCCATTCTCTCTATCTTGATTATTTTAATCCTATTTTCCAGTATTCTTTATTATTTTCGTGACAAACATCTTAAACTATTCTCTTTACTTTTGTGCAGTAATCCAGGGTGAAGCTATTAGCCCAGTCCCTGTGGAGACGATATCCGATACTTCAGTAATCACTTTACTACTTGTGTCGTGTACACTTGCACTACATTGCGATAGACACTTTTACACGCAACAAGTGCCTTAAAAGAATTTGATATTCCCGGGTGAGAATTCAGGCTGACTTAGTCGTTTGTTTATATTTATATTTATAATTATTATATTTTACAATAAGATGTGCAAATTTAAAAAAAAATCACAACCGCGACACCCGCAGTGATCGCAATAGCATCCTTTATATCCGCAACCGCAATAAATGTGACGCGGCCGCAAACACTTTTTAAATCCCTGATTGCAGCCATTTCTGGAGTTTTCATGATTTGAGCAATTTTAGACAACAAATAAACAATTGTTGAATTCGATTCGTTTTCATTCCAGCTCGTTGACCGCTAAAACCCGAAACAAGTGCAATACCACCAAATTTCTTGAAGGAGAAATGCAAACACAGAATGTACTGTGTCCACATTTCCCTAACTGCCTTCCTACTGAAGTTAATTAAAGAGTCGATATTTTGTCATCATTCATTAAAGAGTCGGAGAACTCACGAAAACGATCCCAGTATATTGGTTTACTACTGATTGTAAGGTTTACCAAAAGCTTCACGCAGTGACAAGGCCTAGAGTGATAATTTTACATAGGATTCAAGCAATACATATATTACATTTGTTGCAGTTGAATAAACCTGTGGAATTCATTTTCGATGTGTTATCGTCTTGTACAATGACATTGCTCAAAATTATACACTCTCAATGCATCAAATATTCACTCTTTTTCCTTAAACATTTTTAACATTTCATCTCTTGTATTGCATAAGTAACCGATATGATGTTTTGATCGACTCAAAGAGTCCCTTTCATGTGATACTCTTTTTTTCTATGACATGTCTATAGTCTATATGAATGTATGGATTGCATAAATTCAAGATAGACACAAAGTGCTTTGAAGTGTTAAATTCTAGTGTAGGATAACTTATAGGACGGAATTGCTCGTGTAATTACGATGTTAATAGTACTCAAAATTTACAAGTCGAAATTGAATATTAGATTTGTTGCTTTATGTTCTTCTGTTGCAGCTTTAAAGTGTTCATCCTACATATGGGCGGTTCAAAAAATTTAGGGGCCCAGCGCAATTTATTAAAATTGGGCCCTTAATTTATAATAGTTGTTCGTAAGTACCACTTCTCACGCTCGTAGAACTCAACAATGCAACGCCTAAGTAAGCTTGAAACCGATCAAAGCTAACAAGCTAAGATCCTTGCAGAAACAAAAAAACAACAGAAAGCACATGATAAACAAAAGTAGGCAAAGAGTATTCCTCAAAACTGAAGTGAGAAAATAATGTGGGGGTAAACCTCTATTTATAGTTAGAGCCCCCTACATCCAATAGTTAAGGATAAAGTACATCAACGACCTAAATTAAAATGATCTATACAATCCCCTAATCTAAGAAATTCAAGTCAAACTTTTCAAAATGTTAAGGGATTACAACGATATGGCAAGAATCAAAAGGAATATGCTAGATGTGATGTGTTACTTGCTATATCTGATGTGCATAGCTCTTCAAACCCAAGTGGTGGGCCAACTCGGACTGGTGTAGACAAGTCTAGAATGTTGTGGAGTGCTTCCTCGGCAGCCTGGTGTGCGCTGGGAATGGACCGACTTTAACAACTTCAATTTTGAAGATTTTTGTTATGCAGCAACAATAATATGAATAGTTAATAAAATTCTATAAACATTTATCACATTTGGGAAGCAAGTAAAACGTTTTAAAAATCTTAATAAATTCGTTGGTCTCATTTTTCTTTGGGTAAATTATCTAAGTAATTTTATCTCAATAAATAACTCATTATTTATAAGAACTACTAGAAATAGTGTTTTCCTTACTCTCAACAATTTAAAATCTTATTGCCTTAACATTTTCAACATGGCTTTCCCATATTGTGTTCGACAATGATTTAAGAGTTAAACCCTTCACAATTCCTATTAATATATTTTATCTCTTTGTAAAATTAACAAATAAAGTACAAATACATTGAACTGTTTCAAAATAATCTCTCGCTTTTATTGAACTGTTTGCAATGTTACAGAAAACCAAGTTAAGACTATGACACCCAGATAAAGTATAAAAAGCTCTTGGATTCAATTCTAAAAGTCTTTGGAATAAATTTGGATTGTGGTATTAATTGTTTGTGAGTTGTTAATTATTCGTACTTTGAAATAAATTTTGATTGTAATATTTATTATTTGTAAGTTGTTAATTATCAAACATAAAATCTATAATTTTTTTATAATTATTTAATTTAAGTTAAATTAATTTTTTTGGCCCCTCTTTTTAGGGGCCCTGTGCGGTCGTTCATATTGTGCCTATCTAGAACCGATCCTACAGAATTAATATGGAAATTTAGAGGCATTACCATCTTCTGGGGAGCAATGTACAATTTCAACAGCTGACAGGCTCCAGAATTCTGATCCTTGGGTTCTTATTACACAGGAATTTCATGAAGGGTCATTACTAGACCAAACATCGGGCACACGGCCGCCTCGCGTTTTTGCCTTAACTTCAGCCTAAGGATAACTAGACTGGGGTTAACAATACTTGAGCATTCAAGAATGTGTTTCTGCAGATATATATTCTTCTATGTTGCTTTTGTTGGTAAGCCTAATTTTCATATCTAAGATAAAAATAAAGAGATCATTATTTGAGTTTAAAACCACCGATATCCGACCTATTGGTCGTGCTTATAAAAGGAATCGGATTTGCCCCCTTTTGCATTTTCTTAAAATTAACCAGTGATTGCAAACAGTATATTCTCAACAATGACAAATTCACATGGCCAGAAAATATACAACCACAAAGAAACTGTGGGATAGCGATGTTTGAAACTGATATCCATAAATCTCCATGATATCAGAATCAAAGAATCATGCCCCCATACTGTAATGTTTTCTATAAATGACTTTGATTTCCCTGTTACACAATACACTGAATCCCCACCCCCACCATTCAATTCAATGAACCAAACCCATGAGATAAATGCAAATAACAGTGGAGTGATTCATTTTAACTCAGAGTCGAGTAATAATGAGTTCGATATCACTAAAACCGGATATAATTAGGGTCCATTAAGTTTCTTTCTCGCCAAATTTTTACGTTTGCAGGCCTCCTCTGTTCCTCAGTACTTTCAATGGGAATCAATGCACATTCTTTCACCAACAAAAACAAAGATATGGGACAAAGGATGTGTCAGAACAATTAAAGAAGAAAGACCCAAATTTCCTTGGTGTATAATCTCTACATATACAAAATTTCACAAAATGGGAAAAAAAGAACACTAATTCTTGCATTGGATCAAAAAAGTCAAAAAACAAACAAGTTACACTTGTATATAAAGGGGAGGCGTGTTCCTTTGTAAGAAGAAAAAATCACCACCTGTCAGCAAGAAAAAAAATTACATACCAGTGAACTAAATCATTTCATTTACTCTTCCTTCAGCATATGGGATGGTATAATGTCTTGAAGAAGGCCATGGTCGTGTGGAAAACCAGCGTTAATGGAGGAACCATTACTAAATGGAACTTGCTGGTGGTGGTGGTGGTGGTAGAAGTGAGATTCAGCCCTTTGCATTGGCATACCAAAAGCTGCTCCGGCGGAGATGCCTGAGTTCAGAGGAGAACCACCGTGACTCGGACGAGACATGAGTGGGCTGGGATGATTGTGTTGGCCTTCGTAGGTGGTTACCACGATGCTTGGGTCGGTGAAAGATCTTTCCACCCTTTTTTTCACATTACAGGAGGTGCTGGTGCAACGATAATAACTCCTGGGGAAATTAAACATAACCCAAACCCGAAATTGGTGAGAATGAGGGGACAAAGAGGTTGATTTAAAGTGTGAACAACATTGAAGTCATTATTACCTAGGGAAAGTGCTGTTTTTTACAGCTTTTTGGCCGTACTTTCTCCATCTGTACCCATCTTCCAGATGATCAACCTCGCTCTTTGTCATGAACGCAAACCTCGGTTCCCTCTGTCTCTTCTGGTTTGTCTTCTTGGGTTTCAAGTTCAACCTACCCAAAATATTTAACAGTAAGCCAAAACACAAACTCAAAAGTCAAAACAGAACATAAAACAAGGGTAAAGCTACTCACTGTTTCTTGTTTTTTTGCTGGTCTTGTTTTTGGCCGTCGACTTTAACAGCTTCGTCGTTGACGGCCTCACTCGACGCTGATGAAACCGAGGGAGAGTTAGGCGTTGCAGGCAGATTGAAAGCGTCCGGTGAGTCGATCTTCAATGGAGACGGAACCTGCTGCGCGACATCAAATAATGGAGGACTGGTGAAGTCATGGGCGGCGCCCAGCAACTCCATGAACCCTAATGGGAACTTGTTGTTGTCTCCTTCGCCGCTGAAATCGAATATGCTTTGAAATGGGAAACTATTCGCTGAGTTCCCGAACATATCTTCCATTTTTAAACCCTCATTTCTCTCCATGAATGTATGTGTATGTATAAATGTTGAATCAAAAGCAAGAATTTCTCTTCATTAAACAACTAAGAGTGGCTTTGTTTGGTGAGAGAGAAAGAAAGAATAGTATAGGCTCTGATCTGATATATAATGGAGGTGAAAGAGAGGGAGAGAAATTTAGGTTTAGAAGAAAGTGAGATATTGATCGAAATTGTCTATTTAAAGTTGAATATGACTCGAATCCAATAAATGTATAGATGGAAAAGAAATAATGTTTATTCGAACACTTGTATATATAAAGTGTATATGCGTTATCAAAGAATTAAAATATATAATCACAAATTTGATGAATGAAAAATAGTATGAAAGAATTTGTCCATTAAAAGTTAGATCCAACTTAATTTGATTATAAACTTTATTTGAATTTTTGTGACCATGTGTAATGTTTTTACCGACAATTGTAAGTCAAATTTTTTGTACGGACATTCAACTGTGCCGGTTTTCATTCAATGCATGTCGACGCTTTCTTTTTCATACGTAGAATTTTGACCGGTTAACTGGACCACAGTGTGAACGCAGTTCCCTCTCCACGTGAAGATTCTCATGGCGTAAAGCACTAAAGGCCCCTTGGTTTTTGCCTTTTGGTGGCGTTTTGGGTACATAGATAAATATATATATATAAGGCTAAATTTTTTTTTGATTGAAATAGGTCATTACTATGAGTCTCATTAAAATACTTCCTTAAACTTAAATGGTGGAAGAAGAGTATTCATGGCAATGTTATAAGGTATTAAGATCAAAACACATGCCTACAAATCCAAATTATCGTGCTGCAAAAGATTCAAAACATAGCTCAGTGGCGTCACAAGTTCATGCGTACCAAACACCACTTTCCACGCAGCTCATGTAAGAGCACCCGCTACTTTATTACCTTCTCTAGCAATCAGAGATAACCGGGTCTCCCAATCCCTATCCAGGAGGTCCCACACGTGCTGGACGGTTGAGGGTATATATAAGCCATGGACGAGTGATCCATAATAATCTCTATAGCATTCTTGCAGTCTGATTCAATCTACACATGACTAATCCCAAGCTCTCATGCTAACTTCAACCCTTCATAAATGCCTACAATTCCGCTTCAATTGTCGAGCACAATTCGATACTCTTAAGGAAACCAACCACCCACTCTTCGGTGTGATTACGAAGAACACCTCCACATGTAGCACCTCCCGGGATCGGCTGAAAGGAGTCATCAGTGTTAATGTTGATTCACCCCTTCGGTGGAAGTTCCCAACGACGCACTCGGGGTCGATGCGCATGTGCCAGCCGTGCTACTCCCCATGACCAAGACGCGGCCCCCTGACCCACGACCTCCCTAACAAAGCGACAACACATATTAATCATCGACTCGTCACAAGAAGATGGATCGAAGATGTGTCTGTTGCGCTGCAACCAAAGTGACTACACGACATAGCCAAACATCAAGGACCAGTGTTGTTGACATCGTGGAAAATCACTACACTCCTGTAAGTTTCCAACAAACCAGACCCGCAAACTTAAAGAGCAGAAAGTATTGAGTTGGTCGTGGCGAACAAGGGTGGACCACACTCGCATGGCCGCAGGGCAGTCCCTCAAAACGTGAATGGTATCTTCAATCACTGAACCACAAACTACACAACTCGAGTCTTCTGCGAAATGCCTACGCACCCTTTCTTTGTTTGTCAAAATCCTATCCTTAAGAGTTAACCACGTGAATGTCCTGACCTGCGGTGACCCTTTGAAGCTTGCTAACAACTTCCAAACCTTCTCTTCGACTACTGGCGAGTGACGGCGGAGAAAGAAGTACGTCGAGCCGATCGAGAACTGATGCATGGGGTCAAGCCGCCAACCAAAGACCCCCTCACTCATCGATTCTAAGGGAGGCTTGATCGAAGCAATACGGAGAGCGAGTGTGGTCGGTAAAATACTATTAAACAGCCCCCAATTCCATTCCCCATTGGAATCCACCATAGAAGCAACCGAAGCATGAGTATCCAACACCATAGACGGGTTCTCAACATGATCAAGTAACGGCCCTTAATCCCCAACCCACGGATCAAGCCAAAACCGCACATTAGACCCATTCCCAAGACTCCATGTTACACCCGAACGGATATCCTCCCAAACCTTAGCCAGTCCTTGCCATAGCCGTGAACTTCTGTTACGCTAGATTGTCACAGGCACACTCGAGGACCAATTATACTTGGCCCGCAATACTTGCACCCACAATTTGTCTGGCCACGACAAGAGGGTAAAAGCAATCTTCATCAGGAAGGCGTCATTTTGTGTCACCATGTCCCGAATGCCAAGACCACCCGCCTCCACAGGCATACAAACTTCATTCCACTTAACGAGGGTGATCGAACGCCTTGTATCCGACCCACCCCAAAGGAAGCAACGTATCAAACCCTCTATTTCCTCACAAACACCATTAGGAAGAAAAGTTGATTGCATAGTATAATACAGAATATTCGCTAATACGACCTTCACATGTACAATCCGTCCTGCTAGAGATAAATTCCTCGCCTCCCAACATGATAACCGATCCTGCACCTTCTAAATAAGGTACCCATATGTGGCCTTCGTGACCCGTTTGTGTAATAAAGGCACTCCCAAATACATGCCCAAATCATCGACCTCCGCAAAACCAAGTAACTGAGCGATACTTACACGGACATGATTATCCACATTCCTTGAAAAGAAAATATTAGATTTGGTGTTACTAACCTTGTGGCCTGAACTGAGACATAACAACTCCAAGATCCTCTTCACAACAGCTATTTGATCCAGCGCAACCTTTACAAAGAGAACCAAGTCATTTGCAAAGAAAAGATCAGAATTAGGCGGACAACCCTGAGATAGCTTAATTGGCTCCCAATGTCCCATGCGAATTTCATCTTGGATTAATTGGCTTAAGTGTTCCATACACAATACAAATAGGTTGGGGGACAAAGGATCCTCTTGCTGAATCCCTATAGATGAAGTAAACGATAGGGATGGTTGACCATTCTAGAGTACCTGAGTCGATACGGTCAAAACACACTGCATAATTAAACCACGAAGCGAAGCAAGGAGACTGTTGAGTGCCTAAAAGTTCTATATTTTACCCCTCATTTATCCTTATTTTTGCTGCACTCAAGCATGTTTAACCGCATTTTAGGTTAAGTTTTGCATTTACATCACAAATAGATAAAATTGCACAGATGCTGCTGATTTTGGTCTCTTTTTGCAGATAACTGTCGTGGCAGAATACAGGGCAGCAGAGGAATAGAAGCTAACTGTCATGGTAGAATCCAGGGCAGCAGAGGAACATAAGATAACTGTCGTGGAAAAACCCAGGGCAGCAGAGGAACATAAGCTAACTATCATGGCAGCATCTAGGGCAGCAGAGGAACAGAAAAGCTGGAGTGAAGAAAACTGCCTCATACATCATTGTTGTGATAGTGATGTCGTGACAGTGATATCGTGATAGTGATGCCGTGACAGTAATTTCGTGACAGAGATGTTGTGACATTGATGCCGTGACAGTGATGTCGTGACAGAAGTGGCGATAGTGTTGAAGCAAATTGCCTTATAACTCGCTGTCGTGACATATGCCGTGACAGAGGTGGCGGCGGTGAAGAAGAAGAGATGGAAAATGCGAAGTGGAGTTCGACTGTTAGATGATTTCAAGCCTAATTTTTAGAGACCACTCGCATAATTTTTGGAGCTCAGAAGCACAAGAAAGGTCTTACCCAAAGTTTGAGGAGAAAGTCAAAGCAAGAAGATAGGGCGAACTAAAGGACGTTTATTCAGAGATTTAGTCTTTAATGAATTGTACTTTAATTCGAACTAGTATTCTTGGCCATTAAGAAAACTTGTACCCAAGGCCTATATATATGCTTGTAATTTGACCTAGAGAGACAACCTAGTTTCTAGCCGTCTTCCCCTAAACCCTAGTCGTTTTCCCCCTTCTCATCATGTTCTAAACTTCCCCTAGGGATAAGGGTTGATTTTGTAAAGTAGTTGCAAGGATTTCTTTGTTTTAGGAATTTTTCTATTCAATAAAATAGACTTCAAGTTTGCTTATTCTTGTTTTTCAACATCTTACAAGAGTATCGGGAGAGCATTGTGAGATTATACATTTACTTAATATTGGGAGAGTTAAGTATACGAAATGAATAAGTACTGGTTCTCCATTTTATGGTTGAACTATCTCGAACCTAGGGATAGGACGAGGTTAAGCGGCTAAAAAAGAATTCATAAACATCGTTGTTCATACTTTGATTCACGCCGGGAGGTATCATCCAAGACGTGTTCGCCGACAAGCTTGGATCTAGGGATAGGACAAGTCAATCCAGGGATTCTTTCCGAACTTGAAGAAACTGAGTTGCTTATCGCTGCCGCGACAGCAACAGACCACTGCCACGACAGATGATGCCGTGACAGAAGCCAGACACAGAATAGAAGTCCTTGAACAGTGCAATACCTACACTACTGAGCAATTCAATTCCTTGCATATTTTATATTTCTTATTTATCTTCTTTTTACTTGATTATTTTCGTGACAATCTTAATCAATTTATTAAATCCCCTTCTTTTCTCTGTGCAGATAGTTAAAGGATAAGGTTAGCCCAGTCCCTGTGGAAACGATATCCGATACTTCCGTATCACTATATTACTTGCGTCGTGTACACTTGCACTATTGCGATAGTTACAATTACACGCAACAGAGACCAATATTTGTAAGAGTGTCGTTGATAAAACTCCATTCAAGCCGGTCATAGGATTTCTCCAAATCAATTTTGAGAGTCATCCACCCTTCCTTCCCCTTCTTAGACCGGATTGAATGGACCACTTGGGCTAAAATAACATTCTTCGTAATCGACTTGCCTGGAACAAAACTAGTTTGACATTTTGACACCCATTTGGGAAGAAAATGTTTTAACCGGTTTACGATCACCTTCGTTATTATTTTGAAAATAACGTTACATAAGCTAATAGGCCGGAAATGAGACATTAATTAAGGGTTCTCCAATTTTGGAATAAGCACCAACAGCGTTTGGTTTAGCTCGGGAGGCACCATACCTGAAGTGAAGACTTGCTGAATAAAAGAACAAACACCATCCCCACTATACTCCAATTACGCTAAAAAAGGTGGCATGTAACCTATCAATTCCCGGCGCCTTGAGCGGGCTCATCGAAAACACAACATCAATAATTTCTTACATAAAAACTGGCACGACAAGCTTCTCTAGAGTAGAAGTCGAATATTGGAAGAACAACCCCTTAAGCGGTAATCTCAGCAAGTCGTCACTTGAAGAGGTAAACAACTCTCCAAAAAACAGTAGCCATGGTTCTAAGTTCCTTCTGATTCGAGCACCAATCCCCCGACGTCTTCTAAAATCGAAGCAATATGATTTCGTTTTTTCTGACTAAGAGTACTAGCATGAAAGAACTTGGTATTACGATCGACATAAGATATCCACTGGGAACGTGATCGCTGGAACCATAACAGTTTCTCTTGTTCCAGCACCTCATCCAGTTGCGCAACTATCCTGGCCCTCAATCGACACAACGAAGCGGAATCATAAGTCTCCAACTTTAAGTCAATCCCACAAATACGAGCCATAAGAAGTTTCTTCCTTTGGATTATATGCCCAAAACAGACTTGTTCCACTCTCAAACCTGAGACTTAAATGTCGCTATATTCTGAATCAAATCGCCTTTGGCATCTCAACAGGATTCCAAGAACCGTTGAAAGTCCTCATGTTCCTGCCAACAAGCCAAATACTGAAAAGGACGCTTCCCATTAGAATGTACGGCCATGGAGATGCGCATCAAGATTGGCCTATGATATGACCCGAGCTGATCAAGATGAAACATTGATGACGTCGAAAATCTCCTCACCCATTCTTCATTAACAAGAAAACAATCAAGCTGCTTGGACAGATTACCCCGACTCTATGTAAACTGAGGCCCAAAGAAACCTGCATCAACTAATCCTTGGATAAAAACAAAATTCGAGAACACGTTATTTACACCGGAACCTAAACGAGCACCCTCGCTTCTATCATATACGCTAAGCGTTGCATTGAAGTCACCCACTAGAACCCAAGCAACACTCGAACTCGAGTTTAACGAAGCCAGGCAATCCCACAACGGTCTACGTGAAGAAGCTGTAGGGCTAACGTAAATCGCAGTGAAAAGAAACCAATTACTATTATTCAACTGATGAACTCGATAATGCATAAACTGGTTATCAATATGTTCAATTAGAAAAGATACATAGTCCCTCCATAATACCCAAATGCCACCACTAAAACCATAAGCCTCTACTCTATAAGAATTTGAAAACCCAAAACGTAGAAGAACATGATCATCCCTTCGTCCACTAATATGTGGTTCAACCAAGACCACAATTTGCGGGTCATTAAGACAAACAAAGTTCCGAAAATGACGTCGAAATGTATGATTTGCGACACCCTGGGCATTCCAACAAAAGATATTCATCATTAAAATATTAAAATAGGAAAGGAACGATCAACTTACTGCACTTCCATGGCAGAAACTGCAAGGTCTTGACCCGTACCAACACCAATAGAGGGAGATAGATTCGATTGGGCTGAATTTGATTCACCTTTCTCACTCACCACAACCACCGGCGCCGGTATACTCTGCCTACCATTACCCACATCGACAACATTCCCCTCAACTATAGGAGAGACATTGGCCAATCGGTCCTTAAGGGGTGGCTTTGATGGATGCTTAAAATCCGACCCTCAACGAATACTCAACCCCTTCGTAACACGCTCCTTCAACCCCCGTGATTTAGATTACCCCGATCTCTTACCAGTTTTTGCTCGCGCCTTAAATACCAACTGACCCTCTTCTACAATAACTGTCGTTGTATGATTACCATTCTATTGTACCACTCTAGTCTCAACCTCTTTAACCACCCTTGAATCCACTATCGCTGCCTTACTCCCATCACTAACCTGCAAATTGCTCGCACCAGCCGCCAGCCCAAGAGGAAATCACCGAACCTACCTTCAACTTGGTGGCGACTGAAAGATGAGTCTTAGATAACGTCCCTACGACCTTAGAATTTCCTACACTCTTCCCCTTACCATCGGTATGTGTAGACACTGGATTCGAAGGCACTGCAGGTAAAGGCATTCCATCTCCAACCTGGTCATCCTCTAATGTCAACCAACGCCTGAAACCTCGACTTACCAGCCGTAGAGGGCACACCTGACGCCCCTTTAGTAGCCATTGTATCCTTACGGCTCCTCCGTGCACGAGTTGGAGCCATCATCCATGAACCATACACCTCAGTCTTCTCCACCTCGACCACTTCCTCCCTTGGATGATTACTAGGCCCTACAGGCTCTCTCGATACACCACATCACTCCTTTGTTTGACCATAAGTTCCACACTTGTAAAAATTCAGATGTAACCCTTCATACTCAAGTTTCTGATTGAAACCATCAATATTGATACTAGGTAATAACAGTTTGTTGAGATCAACAATCACAACAAGCCTCGCAAAACGACCTATTTCTCTCCTCTGAGTATTATAATCCACCTTTATGACTGTACCAAGTAGATCGCCAATCCATCTAAACAACACTTTCGTATAGTATCGAAAGGGTAAACCCGGCAAACGCACCCAAGCTATCACTTGAGAGGGATGCTTCTCAGTAATCTTAAAGGAGCGATTACAGGGTTGGACTGTCAGATAACTACCAAAGATCGTTCATGGCCCAGCCGTTAACACTTTTATATAATCCGCAGCATCATCGAATTTTACCAGAAAGTAATCATTATCGATATCGATTTCCTGGAAGTTACCCCTTGGAGCCTATAGTGCAGTAATTCGAGTGTGTAAAGCTCTATAACTAATTGTTTTACCCAGAATTCGAATAATGACAATAGTCTGCATCCTCGCATCAATCAAAGCATGAACTCTCTCAGAGAATTTTATAGATGGGAATAAGCCACTATGGTCAATCTGAACATCTTCTGCCCCAACTGTAATATCATCCTCGTGAACCTATGTAGGTTTTTCCGGACCAGCACCATATGCACCTTTAAATGCATGCAAATAAGACGTCAGCGGAGGGAGACTCACCGGCATCGAATGTCTTCACCTTGGCCTGTCGAAGCATTGTCCTTGTCCATCTCCATCCGAATGGAGGACTCAGCGATAGTAGGAGCAGCCGATGGCATCGACTCATTGTTTCAATCATCCTCCATGCACGTAGACTCCTTTTTATTTTTTGATTTTTTCGTTGCACGCTGGTCTTCCAACGCAGTAGGAGAACCAGGGCGTTCCAGTACAAGAGGAAACACAAACTGGGCTACCCCACTCACCGCAGGTAGCCTATCGCCCTCATCCGGCGTGGCCGCAACCTCCTCTAGGCCATCGGCGGTGCGTTTAACGATACCAAAGCATTAGGGTTTTCCGACGTAGATGTTAGGGTTTTTCATGAACTCAATATTTAGTTTTATTTTCTACTATGCAATTATAATATTTAGTTTTATATGATTTTACTATAAGTTAGGTGTTTTTAAGTGATTAGAGTTTTATTTAAAATAAAAATAAGTTTTCTTAAAAATATGTCAAAAATTTCTTTTTTTTCATAAATCTCTAAATTTCCGTCGAATCAATCACCATCATTCACCCCTTCTTCGTCATACCCCACTATTGATTATTCGACTCTTTCATTGTCATAAATCAACTAACGAAGTGTCAATTAAACGATAATCGCAAAACAAGTGACACGAACGATAAACACAACATACAAGAGAATGACAAGCTATGCCTTACAACTATTGAGACAAGATAACGATACTTCGTTGTCGCGGCGGTGGCAAAGTAATGTTCGACGATGATAAAAAATTTAGAAATTTAAGAATTTGAAGGGAATTTTTTGAAGAAAAAAAAATAGAATTTCAGAGTTTTTTATGTTATATGTATAGTTTTTTTAAATAAATTAAAAATCGAACCACATGTCAAAAACTTGAGGGTATATTTTAACGGACCGTCCTTAAAATGTTAGTAAAATAAAATATTAGACAATTAAAATATAATATAATGAAACGTTGACCACGTATTTGTCAAAGAACTTCAAGTACTTAAAACAAAAAATATATATAATTAAAACACGTATTTTATAATAAAATTAATTAAAACTAACATTCTTTCATACGTGTATGTATATGTGTGGGCGTGTAAGAATATAATCCCAAAACCCTATAAAAATGAAGAAAAAAATACTGTTAAAAATGTTCAATGGTACCAACAAGTGTTTGGCGCACTAATAAGGTACAATATTGCACTCCTAAGGAGAGGACACGAATTCAAATTTTAGAGAGAACATTATTAGAAAGAGCAGTCTCGTACCCTAAACATGAACCGTAAGACGTACATGTATATTAAAAAAAATTCAAGTGGCAGCGTGTATAAAACAAAGTGAAATTCGTTTAAGAGAAGATAAGGTAATGCATATATCAATGTAATTTAATAATGTTTTAGTTTAATAATTAATTTATAAAGTGAAAGGGACTTAATTTGTCTTATAATCAAAACGATAGGGACCAGTTGTATTATTTAATTAAACTACATTATAATAATTAATTAATTAATTTGCATTGTTAGCTTTAACATCAAAGGTCATTCCTTCTCTTTATACAGCAAAACATTATAAGATCTATGTAGATTATATTTTAATTATTTTTCCTTTTTTCTTTTTTAATTCTTTACTGATATAATCATACACTATCAAAAGCATGTAGGGGACTTGGTCCCTTGATTAAATGGACAAAACTCATTTTTATTCACTGTAAATTTTAAAATTTTCATTTAAAACCCTTTGATTGAATGAAGAAAATTACATGTTTAAACCTTTTCGTTTTAAGCTCTTTTAAAATGAAGTTTTAAGCTTTAGTCCTCTAGAATTTTTTGAGTCACAACTCGCTTCAACTCGGATCATTTGCCTAAATTTTAAACTTATAAAAATTGAAATTCGACTCAACCTATAACCACCACTTTCCATGAACTAATCCAAGGAATTTGGACTAAGATAGATGCAAGTTAGAGGTGCGAAAATGGGAATAAAAATTTTATATTTTTTTTGGAGCTCTATTTACGTCTATGCACTAAAAATTTAAATTAAGAGTTAAGATTAGAGTTTAAAATTTTTGGTGTATATTGTATTTGTAGGGTTTATGACTTAAAATTTAAAATTAAAACAAATAATTTATTTTTTTAATATGTTTTTTAATATGAGACATAGGAAACAAAATACACAAAAAAAGAATAACGGATTTTTGTTCGTGAAATGGGGCATATATGCTCACAAAATTCACTTGTTCAAGTCGGTGATAGCGACGAAAATCCCAATAGAAAGGAAAAGAAAATAAAATAAAAGAAAAGAAAAGGGTAGTAAAGAGGAAGAAGGTCATGAGAATTCTCTTTTTCTTTTTTAGCTTTAGTTTTCTGGGGATCGGTGCGGGTAACTGTAATACAATGCACGTGTGGAGGTGTAGCATGTAGGGATGGTAAAAAATCTAAATTCAGCCGGTTCTGATCCGACCCGATCTGGTATAATTAGATTTTTTTAAAACTTTCAGTTTTCAGGTTGGGTTCAAGTTTATGGTGAAAATTCTTCAATTCGATTTATTTATGAATATATATTTATTATATATCATATTTAATATTTTTATTGATTTTCTTTGGGTCGGGTCGAGTTTAGTCAAATTTTTTTATTAAAATTCTAGGGTCGAATTATATTTTTAGTATGTCGGGTCGGGGATAAAAATATATTAACTTGGGTCATGTCGAGTTGAATCTTTAGATTTTTGGGTCGAATTTGGGGGAGACAAAACTCGCCCCCGTTGCCATCCTTAGTAGCATGAATTGGATCAATCCCACCGCATGCTGACATAATTGACGTGTAAGCTCGACTTACCTTTTGAGGTGGACAAAACTAGGTTCGGTTAATCATCAAGAAATTATTTCGGATAATCGGTAAATACAGATTGCTCAATTCTTAATCATAAACTGTGATTTTAACTTTTTATTTTCACACACCACCTTCTTTTTAATAATATAATTGCATCCTGCATACGGTTATCTCTCAGATAATTTTGATAATTTCAATTATGATATTTAAAATAATATAAAATCGTAAACTAATAATAATAATAATAATAATGATAATAATAATAAATATTTAAAATTTTTAAATTTTTATAATTTTCTTTTGCCCCACAAAAATTGCTCACGAAAGGAAGGGACAAGAATTTAGAAGAAACAAGATTTGTCTTGTAAAATCCAAACCAAACATCATAAGCCAAATGAAATCAATGTTGAGTTGCTCACTTTATCTGACTTTGCTTGTTTATTTATTTTATTTTTGTGTGATGTTTTTATTAAGAGAAAATTAAAGTTAAGCCTAAGAAGGCCACGATACACGGCTCGGCTGTCCCCATTTGAGGCGCGCCATCGTTGGAGGCTTGGAGCCTTTCGCCTCACACGTGTTATTTGGCTACGGCCTACGGGGCTTTGCCATTTTGTGGGACCCGCCTTTTTCTTTTATATTTGAGGGGCACACCGCCAATATTCCACGTGGTTGATCCAACGGGTGAGATTTTTCATGTAGATGATGACATCAGGAAGCAGGCTCCCTTGGTTGTCTTGTGCCGTGAGTTTTGCCAAAATAAACTGTCACGTTATAAGATTTGAGATAATTTTAAGGGTAAACAATATCATTGATCACTAAACTAATCTTACTTTTCTGTTTTGGTCACCAAACTATTATTTTTATAAAAACGTCATTAGTGTTACGTTTCTTTTCTTATTTTGATCACATACAGTTAAAAAGCTCACGAAAAAATAATAGTTTGATAACCAAAATAAAAAAAAGACGCAATATATTGGTGACCAAAACATTAAAAATATATAACATTAGTCATGGGTGGAGCCACCTTAATAATAGGGGTGGCACATGGCACCCAAAATTTTTAGAGAAATAAATTTTTTTTCTATAAATTTAATTAAAAATAATAAAGATAAAATTAACACAAATTTAAATGAATAATGACACCCCTTAAAAAGAAAAGAAAATTGCATTTTTTGTTTTTATCTAGTTAAAAATTATTTATAAAAATTTAAATTATGACACTTCAAATTAAATTTTTCTGGCTCCACTTCTGACATTAGTAACCACAAAATAAGAGAAAATTAATGTTAGTGATGCTTTTGCACAAAATAATAGGTTTGTGACCAAAATAAAAAATCTAAAATAGTTTAGTGACCAATATTATTGTTAACCCTAATTTTAATTGGACCGTTCATTTTGCTTTTCTTTCTCAACTCGGGAATTGCACTAAACGATAACTAGCATACAATTAATTCTAGTAGAAATTCGATTTTTTGATCAAATTATATGCTTTTAATAAGGGTAAAAACATACGAGAAAAATTCCCATGTGCCTCATTAAAAATCCCCTAATTCTAGTCGGAGGAAAAGAGTACATATGGAAATTACAACAAATAAACTATAAGACGCAAAGTTCGACAAACAATAAATTACGATCGAGCATGAGCCCTATCCTCATGGCATAACCACACAAGCTCCACCGGCATCCTCAGAAATTTCCGATAGTCCAAAGAGCCATCACGCATGAATTTCGCCAACCAATCCGCCACCCTATTCGCTTCTCTAAAAATATGCCTAATCCGAACATCCCATTCTCGCCGAAGTAGCTCCATAATTTTATACCACAAGGGTCCATATGTACCTCCGCCATCCTTATTATTTAAAAGCCGAACCGCCTCCAAATTATCCATATCGACCCGAACCCGCCGAAAACCAAGATACCAAGCATGGCTCAACCCCTCGAACACTCCCCACAACTCCGCTTCCATCACCGAACACATCTCAATCGACTTAGCAAACCCAAACTCCCACACCCCTTCGCTATTACGAATAACACTACCACACGACGCAAAGGACTCCGGGTGCGCCACGGCACCATCCACGTTGAGCGCCACAAAACCCCCTGCCGGCAGCTGCCACCGACGCTCCACGCCATCCAACACCCCTGCTGCACGACGCACACTCACCCCTACAGCAGGCTGCCACGCATCGCTGCCAGCTCCAGCGCGCACAGCAGTAGCTTCCCCTGCTGCAGTAGCCAAACCAGCCTGAACGCCCCAACCCCTGCTGCCCAATCCAGCCCGCAATGCAGCAGCACCAACAGCTTCCGCAGTCATGCGAGCACACATCTCTCATCGCGTCTCTCGCGCAACAAGCATAGGATCAAAAACTGCTCGATTTCTCGACGTCCACAAAACCCACAGCGCGACACCAAAACTTACATGGCTCTCGTCCTCATTTCGTGCAAAATGTTCAGGATAGAGGATATTCTTCCGAAACCAATCCCAAAAATCTAAGGCGAAAAATTCCACCCAATGCTCTTGCTTAACCAACCCCATCCAAACATCCATCGCCTTTGGGCACCATCGAAAAATATGGTCCATAGACTCCACATCCGCACCACAAATACCACAACTCATGTCACTTGCCATATGGAGCCTCACTCTCTCTTCATTTGTTAAAACACGCTCATGAGCTACAAGCCACAAAAACATCCTTACCCGCGGACTACCTTTATACCCGGCGATAGCTCCCCAAAGATGATTCAGAGGCTCAAAGACCTTCGGATGTCTACTTGCATACGCAGCCTTTAATGTGAAAAGCCTTCTCTCGCTTCCTTCCCAACCAAACTCATCCTCACAACTACTAGCACCTGGTGGCATTATCGCAGCAATCTTAAGGATAATCTGATACGGTAATTTATTCTCAAACTCCGACCAACTCCACTGTCCTAACGGATCAACCATACCTGCAACTGACACATAAGGTAAGCTCCCCGCTATCGCCGACGAAACATAAGTAATTAAAGGTTCTACATCCTGTATCCAACGATCACGCCAAAAATCAATATTACTACCGTTTTCAATAGTGCAAATTGTTCCATTACGCACATCATTCCACACCACACTCAGGCCTTTCCATAGACGAGAGTAATTCCGCCTCTCAATCGAAACCGGAAGACGCCCTTCCCATTTATACTTCGTACGTAGAACTTGAACCCACAGCTGATCAGGATTGCATATAACCTGAAAAGCCATCTTCATCATGAAAGCCTCATTCTAATCCGCAATATGACGAAATCCCAAACCACCCTCCGTTACCGAACAACAAACCTCATCCCACTTAACTAAATGCATACCTTCCTTGTTGTCATTTCGGCCCCAAATAAATCTCCTAATACATTGTTCGATCTCCTCGCACGTGCTCTTCGGCAGGACAGTTGTATGCATCACATAATTAGGAATAGTAGCAAGAACCGCCTTAGCGAGTGTTACTCTACCTGCCAGTGATAACGTCTTCGCCTTCCACCCATTCAGACGGTCTTTAACCCTTTGAACCACATACTGATACGATTCCTTAGTAACCCTCTTATGCAACAGCGGCACCCCCAGATATCGACCAAGATCCAGAACCTCCGTAAAGCCAAACTGACCACTAATATGATTGCGCAAACTAGCCTCCACATTACTGGAGAAATAAATACTCATCTTCGCGATACTCACCTTATGCCCAGATACCTCACAGAACCTTCCCATGACACGACTGAGCACATCCAACTGGGAAGGAGAAGCTTCCGCGAAAAGAACCATATCGTCCGCGAAAAAAAATGCGAAATACACGGACCATGCCTCACCAGTCTAATTGCCTTCCACTTGTTATCATGTACCTCACCATGAATCGCCTGAGCTAATCGATCCATGCATAACATAAACAAATAAGGCGACAAAGGATCACCTTGTCTAATACCTCTAGTAGGACGAAAGGCATCAGTCAAATTACCGTTCCAAAGCACCTGAGTAGACACCGAAGAAACACACTGCATAATCAATCTCCGTAAATCGCCTGGAATACCCAAATCACAAAGCGTATCCTCAATGAAACCCCACTCAAGCCTGTCATACGCTTTCTCCAAATCAACCTTGATCGTCATCCAACCCTTCTTGCCTTTCTTCCGACACATATAATGAACCACCTCCTGAGCAATAACAATGTTGTCATTAATCGATCTCCCTGGAACAAAGCTAGCCTGACTAGGCGATATCCAATCCGGCAAGAACAACTTCAGTTTATTAACAACTAGCTTTGTAACCACCTTACACAACACTGTGCAAAGGCTAATCGGCCGAAACTGGCTCATCGACTCAAGCGCAACAACCTTCGGTATGAGAACCAATATAGTCCGATTTATCGCATCCTCCATCGGCCACCCAGCAAAAACCTCTCGCACATAACGACAAACACTCGGACCAACCGTACCCCAATTCTTTTGGTAAAAACCAACATGTAGCCCGTCGACACCAGGGGCCTTAAAAGAGCTCATACCAAAGACCACACCACGAATCTCATCATCCGTAACGTCCATAGATAAAGAAGCTAGTCCCGTAGAGCTAATAGGCGGAAAGCACCCTCTGATAGGGTAAGAAGCAGTATCACAACCTGAACTGGTAAAAAGCTCTTGAAAGAAAATGATAGCCATGCCCCTCAGCTCACTCTGATCCGAACACCAGGAGTTATCAGCCCTCTTGAGCGCTAACATTGTGTTTGCGTGTCGACGGCTAGAAGCACAGGAATGGAAAAATTTAGAATTCCTATCACCCAACAGATTCCATTGACTTCTCACCTTCTGAAACCATAAGGTTTCCTCATAGAGCAGCACCTCATCAAGCTCCTCCTGCAAGGATTTTTCCAGCTCAATAAGGAAGGAATAATACTTAGCACGCAACGCCTTCTCAATGCCCCCAAGTCTTGCTTTTAACTCTCGTTTCCGCACGCCAATATTACCAAACACATCCACATTCCAACCAGTCACATTCGACTTAAACGATTCCATATTAGCAAGAACATTACCATCACTGGGCCAGTGTTGCGACAAGAAATCCCCAAAGCCCGGATGTTCCTGCCACGCAGCTATAAACCGAAAAGGCCGATCACCTTGTTGCAGCTGTTTCGCCTGGGTCCTAAAGAAAAGGGGGTAATGGTCTGACCCCAACCTATCCATAAGGATAACATGAGACTCCGGATACCTTGTCGCCCATGCACAATTAATCAAACACCTGTCAAGTCTCTGATACAGATCCCCTCGTCTCCATGTAAAAGGTTCTCCTCTAAACGGTACCTCTAGCAAACCAGAATCAACCATAAAATCCTGAAATAATTTACTCACCCCCGAACCTGAGCAAGTGCCACCCAATCTTTCATCACTATGAATAATAGAATTGAAATCCCCACCCAGCAACCAAGGTTTATTAAGGCCTGGGTTGAGAGCAAGAAGATGTTGCCACAAAAACTTCTTTTGTGTCGCAACCAGACAAGCATACACAACAGTAAAAGAGACACCCTCGACCTCGTTCACTCTTCGAACATATCCATGAATGAACTGGTTAGCGATATTAATGATGTCCACTATCACCGTATCACGCCACAGAATCCAAATGCCACCACTAAACCCATGCGCTTCTACTCGGTAAGAATTTGAAAACCCCAACCGCTTAATCACCTTATCAGCTATCATATCACCGACCCTCGGTTCCATAACAGCAACCACCTCAGGCCTAAACTCCTTAATAAAATCTCTAAAATGCCGTTGAAAATGAGTGCTTGTCGCACCCTGACAATTCCAAAAAAAGAAATTAATCATTAAAATAAAATAAAGCAAACCACCATCATACCTCAAACGCGAGGGGGCTGGTTCTCCTTATTTCCAACCTCTGTCGCATCCACCATCATGGCGTTATCAACGACGATATCCTCAAGGCCTTTGCCGGAGAGGCTTGCAGGCGGAACCAATTCCCCCACTCCAGTGACTAAATTAGAAGAAGGGGGTTGGTTAGCATCCATAGTGGCATCTATCCGGTTCGAAACAGACTGAATATACTCAGCAAGAACCGCTCGTGGTGGGATACGATACTCAGTCTGCTTCTTGATTCCCAATCCTCGCCTATTATCATCCCTCAAGCTCTTTTTTGAAGACCCGTTAAAACCTCTGATACCTCCTACTCCCTTCCCTCTCTTCTCCATACCACTCTCCTGAATAACGACAGCCGAATGATTACCTTTCAAAACTCTAGGATTATGTTCAAGAACAACCGGCGCTTGCCCATCTTTCAGTGGAGTCACATTGGTCTCTTTAACCACCTTGCCCGAAGATTCACCCCTCGATGCACTACTTCCTCTAAACCGCCCACCTCTTATATCTGATCGCACCTCACCAGCTTCACCCTTCCCGCGCGTATCGGCCATAGGATTCACCTCTCTATCATCATTAGCTTCCGGTTCATGATCCCCTTCAAAAACCGCATTGTTTAGAACATTAAACCTCGATCCTGAAGCCCTATACGCACCCTCCTTACCACCTCCACCTATCACAATTTCCTTCTTCCCACGTCTTTTCGCATTATCAACTTTCATCCACGGACCATATAACGCCAAAGGAGCATCAAGATCAATCACCCCAACTTTCTCTTTACGCTGCTCCTCGGCCTTCTTACCCATAACGTCACACAGATGTTCCTCATGCCCATAAACTCCACACTTATAAAAAATGTGCTGGAGACCCTCATATTCAATCGGTTGCAAAAACCCATCAATCCCCAGATACGGCACTAACGACTTATTCAGATTAACCATGATAGCTAACCTAGCAAATTTTCCTCGAACGCCAACCTCAATACTATAGTCAATTTTCACTATCTTTCCAATTTCCATCGCGATTCTTCTAAAGAAAGCCTTAGAGTAATACTTATACGGAAGACCAGGAAGTCTTACCCAAACGATTAGGTGAGATGGATGAGTCTCCTGCGTCGAAAACGATCTACTCCATTGCTGCACTGTGAGATATGATCCATAGATAGTCCACGTCCCTGCTGTTAACGCGTGAGAATAATCGCTATCCAACGCGAAACGAACCAGAAAATATTCGTTTTCGATATCCACCACCTGAAACTCACTGCTCGGCTGCCACAGTGCACGAATTCTGTTTAGCAGTGCTCGATAGCCAATAGACTTACCGAGAAGTCTAACGATAACAGTTTTGCGCATACTCCAATCCAATTTCTCATGACCCCGCTCAGAAAATTGAATTTTCGGAAACAAACCACCTCTGTCCACCACCACATCCTCATCGCCAATCTCAAATTCGTAGTCGATTGCATTGTCGACATTTCCCTTCGAACCCCGCTTGGCGTCGCCAGACACCGCTGCCGCGTAAGACGGCTTCACTTGCCCAGCTTTCCCACTGTCCACCGCACCATCCCCACCGCCGAACAACCCCTCTTTCAATGGCACCGCTGCTTCCTTTGAAGTATTGGTCTTATGCAGTGCTAAGTGCTACCTACATCATCAATCGGTTACCTTCACGAGTGATTGACAATGTCTCCTCTAGAGAAATTAATGGGGAGGAAACCAGATTATGAATTTCTTCGCGTGTTCGGGTGTGCATGCTATCTGTATCTTCGGCCTTATAACAAACACAAGCTGGATTTTTGCTCCCAACAGTGTACTTTCTTAGGCTATTCGCCAAAGTATCAAGGTTATCAATGCCTTGGGCCTCGGGGTCGAATTTATGTTACACGTCATGTTAAATTCGACGAGTCGGTTTATCCATTTGCAATGGTTTCACCTTCCAGTAAGGAGCCTTGTTTGGCCACGTTTCAATCTCCTGCTGTTCCTATTATCCCTTCACCTGCTCCTAGTGTTCCCTGACAAGCAGATGCTGTCCAAAATGATGAACTTGTTGGTACAGACACTGATGGTCTTCCTCTTGACCAAGCTGCTACTCAAAGTGAAGCACCTGCTGCTGTAGAAACTGACAACTATGCTGCGAGATCTACAGCTGAAAATGATGCTGCCACTAGTCCCACCTCTAGTGATCCTTCTTCAGGTTCACATCTGCCTCCCGTGGTTAGTGGTTTCAATACAACTTCTCCTTTATCAAATGATACTGCTACTTGTGTGCTGGAGAATAATGTTGAGCTTGATGATATTTCTCCTGCCTTGGAGTCACTTGAGTCTCCAAGTGACATGCCTGAGGTTGTGCCTGAAGTTTCAGTGCAGGGAAACACGCATTCAATGGTTACTCTTAGTAAGCATGGCATCTTTAAGCCCAAAGTTTACTTAACGAGTTGTGATGATGTGCCATGCTCAGTTCATGAAGCCATGGAAAACATGGACTGGAGAAATGCAGTAATGGCCAAGTATTCAGCCTTGATTGCTAATGGTACGTAGGAGTTAGTCGAAGCACCCATTGAACGCAAGGTTGTCAGTTGCAAGTGTTTATTTAAGATTAAACGCAATGCTGATGGTTCGATCAATCGTTATAAGGCTCGATTGGTTGCGAAGGGTTATTCTCAAGTTCCCGGCCATGATTTTAAGGACACTTTTAGTCCGGTTGTTAAGTCGCTTACTATCAATGTCTTAATATCACTAGATGTTTCTAACAAGTGGGTGGTGCATCAAGTGGACATCAACAATGCTTTTTTAAAGGGCGACTTGCATGAAGAGATCTTTATGCAGCAACCACTCGGGTTTGAGCAAAAGGGTTCGAATGGAGCTCCTTTCGTATGCAAATTAGTGAAGGCACTATACGGGCTACATCAAGCACCACGAAGCTGGTTTCTTAAGCTTAAAGGCTTCCTCGTATCCTTAGAGTTTCGCTGTTCTCTTGCTGATACGTCCTTGTTCGTTTACAAAACTGCTGATGTAACCACTTATGTCATCATTTATGTTGACGATATCGTGATTTCTAGAAGTTCGCAACAACACATTTGTCTTGTCAAACATCAGCTACATGACAAGTTTTCATTGAAAGACCTTGGTGTCTTGGATTACTTCTTGGGGATTCAAGCCTCAACACGAGTGGATGGCATTCTTCTCAACCAAAAGAAATACATATGCGAGTTGTTGCAGCGCACTCAGATGGATGGTGTGAAGCCCGTAGACACCCCAATGGAAGTCTCTCCTAAGCTCTGTAAGTATGACAGTGAAGTTTTTTCTGATGTTACAAAATATCGTAGTATTGTTGATGCTTTACTTTATGTGTGTCATACGCATCCGGATATTTCGTTCGCGGTAAATAGAGTTGCGCAATACATGCAATCACCCACTATTGCGCACTGGAGTGCTGTAAAATGGATCTTACGATACCTTAAGGGAACTGTCGATTTTGGGTTATGGTTTCCCTCACAGCACAACAATTTTTCCAATCTGGTTGCTTTCTCCGACGCTGACTGGGAAAGTGATGAAGATGATAGAAGATCTATCTCCGACTATTGTTTATACTATGGGGATCACTTGCTCTCTTGGAGCTCCAAGAAGCAACGCTCAGTTTCAAGGTCAACGGCAGAAGCCGAGTATAGGAGTTTAGCCGATGCAACCTCCGAGGTTGTATAGGTCCAGAATCTGCTGCTTGATATGCATGTGCAACTGACTGACTTGCCGAAGATATGGTGTGATAATACAAGTACCATTGTCATGGCTGCTAATCCTGTGTTGCATGCCAAGACGAAGCATGTGGATTTGGATTTCGTCCGATAAATTTTTTTGGGATGTATGCTCCAAGTTGGGTACGTACCAGCTGATAATCAAGTTGCTGATGTGATGACAAAACCGTTGGCTGTCTCACAGTTTGAGTTCTTTTGTAGCAGAATGAATGTTGTTTCAATTGAAAGTTTGGAAAGAAAAAAAGTAGGGTGAATGTTAGACCTGTAACAGTTTTTAGTTAGTCTGTTAAGGTGTTGGTTAGAAGTCTGGTATAAATAGGTGATTGGGTCAAGCCCAAAAAGGTAACCCAACTTTGTATTCCATTTGATTTCTTTCAAATTAATAAAAGAAGTAGACCCTTTTTCTCCTCTGTTTGACTAAATTCCTAAATCACGTTTTATCCTTTCTTTCTCAGCCAAACACCACCATTATCTCACCGTCAATCATTCATCTCATCGGAGTTTAAGCTCTTCGACAGTCGATATTCGAGTGTGAGACTCTTTTTAGTTTCTAAACAATCTTTGATGAACAAAAAAAGGAGAGAAGGCATTAGAGATTCCGGTATTTTAACTTTCAATCGGATTTTTTATATGGCAACTAAAGACTTATTATTATTATTATTATTACTTTTCCAGAGTTTTGGAAAAATCGAGTTTAATAGAAAAGAGAAGGAAAGACTAACTATTATAATTTAATTTCTTATTAATATAAATTAACTTTTGAAATTCTCGGGAAAATACAAAACGTTTTGAAAATATGAAACCAAATATTTTATTGGTAAATTATCTAGCAAGTCACTAACTTTTTTAGTGTTTTCAACTAGCATTTATAATTTTTGAAATATTTTTTTAAGATAACACCAAAAATCATTAAAGATTTATATAAAAAGATAACGAGTTGCTCGCGAACTTATCGCGTCGAGTTGGACCTTGCTCGACTTGACTTGTTAAGATCTCGAGTCGAGCTCGAATCGAGTGTTGACCGAGTCAATCTCGAACTGTTTGCGAGCTGCTCAACTCAATAAGCACCGCTAATCAGGTAACCGGGTTTTGATACTACAACATAGTCATCATGTTCTATGCTAGGTCATTGAAGCTGTTCGTGCTGCAACCACATATTCATAACAATCATGAAACATTAATGCTCCCCAGGTACCAACAATAAAGAATCATATGGTGTTCAGTGTTCGGAATCCTTCTGGTTTCCTCATCAAATTAAAGCACACAGCAAATCCTTCTGGAAGTAATTCTAGAAACCGCATACGAAACACCGACAACTGTTACAGAGTTCTAACTAGAAGTTCATATGTAAGCAATTTATAGCGTGCGATTCTCTGTATACTAATTCTGGGGGAAGACATTTTCTGATGTTTGCAGCAGTAACACTAATTTCTTGCCTTCAGTTACTAACACATTCAGTCATCAGAGCCAGGGGCGCCCGCCCAGGGCCCCTACCCTGTTCAGGGCCTATTTTTTTCTGAATATTTATAGTTAATGTTTAATATTTTTTAATATTTATTATTTAAATTTTAATTTTTTTAATAATTATTATTAGAGTTCTATTTTTATAATTTATTTTTTCGATATTTTTTATTAGGGGTACAATTCTTTTCAATACTATTAGGGGCCCATTTTTTATTATTCATTGTTATTTCAATACTTGTCATTAGGGTACAATTTTTTCAATACTTGTTATTATGAGCCCAATTTTTCAATACTTGTTACTAGGGGCCTATCTTTTCTAATATTTGTTACTAGGGTCATACTCTTAAATTTTATTTTTTTCGATACTTGTTATTACATGTCCATTTTTTTCAATACTTGTTACTAGGGGCCTATCTTTTCTAATATTTGTTATTAGGGTCATACTCTTAAATTTTATTTTTTCCGATACTTGTTATTACAAGTTCAATTTTTTCCAATACTTGTTATTTATGGTCTATTTTCTCTAATATTTGTTATTAAGGTTCCATTTTCCCTATATTTGTTATTACAAGAATACTCTTAAAATTTATTTTTTTTCAAAATTTGTTAATAGGGGCACATTTTTTTATATATATCACTTGTTACTAAGGATCTAATTTCAATTTTTTTCAATACTCGTTATTAGGGGAAAGGGTGAGCAAAACTCCACTCGACTCGTAAAAATTAATTTTTTTCGACTCGACTCGTCTATACTCGAAAAAAATTTCAAATAAGGTTTGAGTTGTAAATTAAAAACTCTAATAACTCAAAATTTTAATATTTAATAGATAAATTTTTAAGTTCAAGTCGTAAGGACTCGTAAACTCACATAACTTGAATTTTTTTACTTAATTTAACTCGATCAAACGTTCACCCTTAATTAGGGGCCTATTTTTTTAGTTCGCCCATGGGCCACCAAAATCTCAGAGACGGGTCTGTCAGTCATTCATACTTTCGCAAATTTTGGACAAGAATCTGTAATTAACGAGTCATTGCAGTTGCAAACGACAGCTATTGTCATGTAATTCTTACTACAGGCTCGTATGTAAGCAATTTATAGTGTTAAATGTGTATACTTTTGGTCAGCGAAGAAAGTTTCGGATGATGTTTGCAGCATCACCACTAATTTCTTTCCTTTAGTTACCTACACATTCATAATAGATTAGCACCAAATTCGGACAAGAATCTGTAATTTTCGAGTCATTGAAAGAGCTTTCACTAACTTTGCCCTTATAACCATAGGTGTCGCATCATGTATGATATAAAAAGAAAAAGCAACTAATACTCTTAAAAGAAAATCCCGCAAAATCGATGAAACAGAGTTGTTAGTGCATAATACCGGTTATTTCCTATGAGAACAAAATATAAATATAAAAACAGTGAATCAAGTATTTTCTTTTATAATACTGGATTCAAAGGAATCCTTGGGCACAATGACTGTTCGAGACAAGGAAAAGAGGACCAATTTCAATCCGGTTGTACGTCCGGATTCGATTGAATTTTGAGCTATATGACAATCGACTCAAAATAAAAACTTAATCTGGGAATTCAGATGAATGGCATCTAAGTTCTAACACAGGACTAAGCAAGTTTAAGAGGCATGAGATGGAGTTCAAGAACTTTGATATTATTAAAGATCCACCAAAGGATCCTGCTTCAACAACATACAAGTCTCCGAAATTCTATTTTTGTTAATGTTTTTGAGACAAGAATTTACCTCATGAAACAGTAATTCTGGGTCCTGATGACACCCCTTATCGGCATTCTTCTGCTTCGATGCAATGCATACTCCCAAGCATTTTATCCCGATCTTCCTCCTAGAGTTGTTTAAGGTTTATTATCCTCGAAACAATCGGCAGATAAACCATAACATAACAGAAGCAGAAAGACCTGTGTCATCATCTTAAAAGTAAATGTGAGATCGGATCCATACCGATAAATCGTTCTGCAAGTACTAGTTCTCATTCGAGCTACTACATCTCCCATCCTAACACAGCCAGCAGAAAATCCTGAAGATTTCATGACAGGGTCTTTATAATGCAGACCAACAAGATTTTGAGGCATTACATAACTAATATGAATGAATGCAAACATAACAAGCAATTGATGGAGCAAGATTATAAGAGGATGAAGATAAATATCAAAGCTTTTTCAACCTAATCTGCACTTAAAAAAGTATGCTGTTCTGCTGTAAATTACTACCACTAACAGATTAAAGTTACTATTTATTTTATACTCAGATTAAAGTTACCTTTTTCCAAACATTAACAAATCAGAATCCTGGGATAATTCCTCAAACCAAAGTCATGCTAAAATTTTGACATCACCATTACCTTCAAATCTAGAGGATTGTTCCTTCCTTAACTCATCAGATCGAAATTGGCAATTCCTTTGGGACAAAAAAAAAGAGCGATTTGAAGAAACAATTTGGAAGGAAAGAAAAGACAGATTACGAGTTTGTGCGTGAATCTAACATGAAACCAGAGCCACCTTTGTGGCTTACAGTTTTATTAGATTCACGCGCAAACCTGAAATATGTCTCCTTTTTTAAATTGTTTCAATCAATATTTCCTTTTTTCACCCGACAGAGAGGAAGGGGAAGATACTGAAAGAGGTTTAAGTTTCATTCAATTGGAATTGATTTGGGGTTGGGTTTTTTAAGCTGGAAAAGATGGGTTTGATAAACCCTAATTTTGATGGCTCGGATGTGACGACAATATGACGTATGATGATGGATCATCGGAACCTGTTAAGTTGCACGAATCACGTGAGTTCTGGTTTAAGGCAAACTTGTATGCTATTCCGATGGTTATTTATTTAGACTTTTCTCTATTGCTTTCGTCATTCCAAATCTTAATTATTAGATGAATTCGAAATACCATGTCATATGTGGTTTTAGTTAATAAGATTTATTCATTTTATTTTAACGACCAAATAACTACTAATTTCTTTTACATGTAGTAAAAAGGTAAAGATTCTTTGAGAAAAAATGACATGTGAAAATGTTATTGAATGAGACCATAAATAACGTAGTGAGTCAGACTCATCTAATATTTTTTTCTATTTTATAGACTTAGCTTTGCTTGGTAGAGAATAAAGAAAATTAGAAGGATGGAAAGTTGAAATAATGAAAAAATGGAAGGATGAAAAATATATTGTTCCCTTCCAACGTGTGCTTGGTTGGGAGAATGAAAAACAAGAAAGGAAAGAAAATTAAACTTTGAAAATTATAATTTATTTTTTTTATTTTTATGATTTAGTCTAATATTTTTAATATAGTTATTTTTATTCAATTTATTCCCTAAAATATTTATTTAATCTGAAATTGATTCATATTTGTTTCTAATTTTATAACTTAATATAATATTTTTAATATAGTTTTATTTTTGTTCAATTTAATCTTTAAATTTTTTCTTTAATTCAAAATTAGCCCATATGTATTTCTATTTTTTTTATAATTGAATCAAATATTTTTAATCTGTTTTTTATTTTTGTCTAGTTTAGTCCACAAAATTTTTATTTAATCCGAAATTGACCTCTATTTATTTCTAATTTTTATAATTTAGTATAGTATTTGTATAATTTAATCATGAGAATTTGACTATCAATGTCCTAATACCGAATGTTACAAATGGCCCATTTGTGACCTAAATTTTTTTAAAACAAAAGCATATTCGTTTACAAGAAAGTAAACAACCAACATGAAAATAAAGCGGAAACAATTAACTAAAGTCACCCGAGAAATAAACCTTTAAAAACTTTAGAAAAATAAACAATTTAACAAAAAGATATTTTGGTAATTTTATAAAATTTAAATCCAAAAAACATTCAAAATTTAAATACAAGTTTAATATAAGTAAAAATATATTATACCTCTGTTTTTCTAAAAAAGAAGAAGTTCAAATCAAAGTAATTTTATCTGAATCGATGTTCATGGACTAAAATATAAATAATTCATAAGTTAGATTTTAAGTTAAAAACTCAGTTTCATGTATGTTTTAGACTCATTAATTCCAATTAGACTTAATGGTAAATTCGTGTTGAAATCGAATTTGAAATAGAGTGTTAATTACAAAAATAAGTAGATTATGGGTCATTTAGAAAGCATTCATAAAATATATGTAACCCCCTCGTCCCGGTCTGGACGACTGACCAGTCCGAGTGGTTCACACGGGGAAAACCGAAGTGAAACCTGCTAAGGCTCCCCTTCGGTTAGCAACCCTAGAAAATTTCTTTTAACATTATCTTTTCTAAAGGCTTTAATACTTCCTATGTGAAACAAGACAGCGGAAACACAACGAATTAATACAAACATACAAGCAAGCAATTTAAAACAGCCCATTTTATTTTGTACAACCGGCCGTATCGATACACTCGAAGTGCGTATCGATACGCCTTGACTAGGTCAACTGCCCAAAGTCAACCTAGAGAGACCGTATCGGTACACTGGTTGACCGTACCGATACGCCCTTCTCGGTCAACTTCTCACGGTCAAACGATAAAAACCGTACCGATACACCCAAGACCCGTACCGGTACGCCAAAATCTCATCAAAATCTCATATTTCTATAGACCTTTTGGCGTATCGATACACCCCCGTGTACCGGTACGCTAAGCTAAATATGAGGCCCAAAGTGTAGGACCGTATCGATACGGCCCTTGGGCATACCGATACGCCCTGCACTGCAAGCCTTAAATTAGCTGTAAAACACACTAAGACTCAACTCTAAATGCAATTTACGACTCACCTAGCCACAAACAAGCATTCATACAACACTTATCAACCAAGAACCAGCCTACGGAACAATTTAAACGAACAACGGAGCATCAACATCAAGGCATCCATACTTAAGAAAAACTTGCATTCTAAACATACATAAAGGGTCCAAAAGCCAAAAGGTACTTGCATTCACTAGCAAGGTTTACATACTCTCAAAACCACATATAGCATTCATGGAACATAGGTCATAAGCCTCTAAGACACAAGCATTAGGCAAAAACATAACATGGTTTACAAATCCATAACAAGGCATAAACATCAAACCAACATATGTGAGTCTAACAACGCTCATACTAAACACATAGCATCCCCATTGCTAAACTACCACATTATTTACTAAATCATACTTGAGCAATTACAAAAGCTTGGAATGCCCCTTCCCTTACTCCTTGTTAACTCCACGCTAATAATCTGTATTGTCGAAAACGAGAGCGTAAGCTAGAAGCTTAGTGAGGGTGTTCTAAAACCAAAAACAACGACAATGCAAGGTTCAAGCATACCATCCTTAAGACAACACACATGCATACATAAGCATCAAGCTAACATCACATGAATGCACTAACATGGAATCTTACCTCATGTTACGCCCAACAAGATATATCAGTTATCTTAACAACAAAACCACATGAACAAGTATATTAGCAACTATTAGTTTACTCGGATATACGGATAACTTCCGTTGGGGCTTTCACCTCCAATGTACTCAACAACAACGTTACCTTCGATGGGATTACACTCATCACCGGACCTCGCGTGGATGGGATTACACTCATCATCACATGCCCTACGGATGGGATTCCACTCATCATCACGTAATAATATAAAATTTCTGGTGGAATATTACATCACAATACTCCTCCTTGATGACTTTACGCCACCAAGGCCACGCGCGAATTTGACTCAACCGTGTGCACACTTTCATCCTAATGATCGATCATTTATACCCGGTAATTCAACTAGTGCTAATCATACAATCAAGTCACACCATGACAATCCATCATGCATTTCAACATATCAATCGTCACATACATCAATTTATATAACACATACATAATCAACACATATTTTTCAAGTCTACATCATGCATACTAAGCAAAGCTCATTAAACACACATGAGATTAAGCTACCAACTTAACCTTTACCTTGGATTGGCCTACCAAGCACAATCCAACTCCGCAACCATACACTTGAACCAATTTAAACCAATTTAAAAGATTCCACTCACCACACTTCCTTAAGCAAACCGAGAAAAGCCAAATCAAGTCTTCACAACTTTCGGAATCGTGCTCGAACCTTCTCCAACGTTTCCCCTTGATTCTAACCAATCAAAAACAATGCATTACTACACGAAACATCCACAATACACTGTCACTACTCAGATTTCAACCTTAACCCATTTCTCAACAACTTCAAGCCAAAACTAACAACCACAAATTCCATTTTCGTACTCCCATTAGACCCAACAGAAATCTACCAATTCCAACATCCAAAACATCTTTAAAGCCCTTCAAAACACCTCTCTAAAATCACTATAACATCAGCCCAACAACCTTACACAAAACCCCTCCAAAAACACAAGTTTTAACACCTTTAAAATGCCCCCAAAACTCATTTCGGGGTTTTTGACAAAACCCCACCATTTTAAGTTATAATACATCTAAGGACTAGATTAAAACGTAAATGAACTTATCAAGTCAAGAGCTAAACGAAAAACCCTTAAAGCTTCTCCCTTTTCCTTCAAAAACTTGAAAACTTGAAATCTAAAAAGATGGTGCCTTAAGAATCTAAAACCATGGAAATGTTCGGAATAGAGAGGAGAAGTCAAAAACGTGTTTACCTCGTTAAAATCACTTGAAATGATGAAGAGCCTTGATGGAATAGTACTTGGGAGGTTTGGGGGGTTTTTGGTCGTGGGATTTGAAACAAGGAAGAAGAAGACCATCTTTTTTTTGTTTCAAAAAGGCCTTTTACTCATCTTTTCCTTACTTTTGAGAATTTACGAAATTGTCATTACTAAAATTCAAGCCTTTTAAAAATAAAACCAAGGCCTATTTTAATTAAACCGAGTCTAACGACTCGAACCTGACTCACACACACTCAACTCTCGACCTCAAAACCCGGGTGTTACAATATAGGTACCATTTTTTTTCAAAAACTGAAATTAAACCTTATTTTATGAAATCAATATCATCATTGACATATATACCAAGTTTCATGTTAATCCGAGCTAAAATGTGTCCTTAATTGCAATTATAAAATTGGTGACTGAAACATAAAGTTTGCAATTATAAGATATTAGACTAAATTATAAAATAGAAATAAATAGAGGTCAATTCCAAAATTAAATAAAATTTGAGAGATTAAATTGAACAAAAATAAAATTATAATAAAACTATTAGACAAAATTATAAAAATTAGAAACCAATAGAGGTTAATTTCAGACTAAAAAATATTTTAAGAGCTATAATGAACAAAAATAATATTATATTAAAAATATTAATTTAATAATAAAATTAGAAACAAATAAGGGTAAATTTTAGATTAATTAAAAGTTGTAGGGAATAAATTGAACAAAAATAAAATTATAATAAAAATATTGAATGAAATTATAAAAATTAATTATAAATACAGTGAAAATAAAATAAATTTTTTTATATAACTTGATAAATTTATTATTAAAGTATTGTTGTGAATAAAATAACAAAGAACAATAATAAGAATAAAGAACAAGAATGGAAGAACAAAGAGATGAGAGAAAGAGGGAGATTTGTATTATTCTCAAATATAAACTTGTGTATGTTGAGAAATATTTTGATATAACAATTATGTGAAAAATATTTTGGACTTGTTTAAAGATTTCAAAAATAATTCAAAAGTCCTTAAAACTTGAAAAAATATGTTTAAAATGTTTTGACTTTGCACCTATATCAAATATACATTTTAAAGTTAAAAATTAGCCAAAATTGGGGTTTTAAGTGAAAGTTTCGAAACCTCCCCTGTAAGGTTTCGAAACCTTTCTGGGCAGAATGCCACTATTTTTGAAACCTTAGCAAAGGTTTCGAAACCTTGGCCTTGTAACGACTAGTTTTTACAAATTCCTCCTTAAGGTTTTGAAACCTCTGTGCAGGTGAGAATTTAAAGCTCGACTTTATGACTTCCCAACGGCTCCAAAATATCTCCAACGGCCATAAACGGCTAGAATATCATTCCACACTATAAAAGAAACCTTGGGACACTTGAAGATGGTTAGAGACAATATCCAAGCTTCATGATCAAGAGAAATAGCATTTAAGTCTTTATTCTTCATTTCTCTTGTATATATTGTATAGAGAGTGTTTTTTATTGTTTTATTCTTTACACTCTTATGAACTTAATTCTTGTAAACACCCACCTTGTGAGGTTTTCATTGTTTACACAAACTACCTTGTAAAAGAGAGAGGTTCTAGTTTAGCCTAAGAAAAAAACTAGAGTGGTTCTATCTTAGCCATTGAAAAGATAGGGTTGTAAGGTTATCCCTTTGGCCTCAAAAGGAAGAATTCATAGTAGTGAATTGGAAAATCTTTAGTGGTTTGCTAAGGTAGTGGATGTAGACTTTGGTTTGAAAGTCGAACCACTCTAAAACCATCGTGCAAATTGTCTATCATTTTTATCAGTTTTAGCTAATTCTTTTGGGAGTTCAATTCAACCCTCTTGATGGTTTTAGAAGATCGATTCGAGCGTGCTACAAGCCCAACAATTAGTATCAGAGCCTCGTCTCCATCAAAGGATTAACATTCGGGAGTAAAGATCAATTGCTCGAAGTTCACAGAGTCAAGTTTTCAAATGACAAGCGGTTCTACAATGATTTCATTTGAAGAGGGCCGCTCTATCATGTGTCCTCCTCTCTTCAAAGGAGAAGGTTACTTTCAATGGAGACACATCATGAAATATTTCATCCAAGGCTTCAACCTCGACATTTGAATAATTATCGAAGATGGACATTTAGAAGCTCATAATAAGAAGAAGAAAAGGAGTGTCAAAGACACAAAGAAGGACCATCTCAATGCAAAGGCTATGCACATTCTTCTTTGTGCCCTAAGTGAAGAGATTTCCAAGAAAGTCTCCCCATCCAAAAGTGCCAAAGAAATTTGGGAGAAGCTTGAGAAATTCTATGGGAAAGATGAGAAGAAAGATGTAGTTCCATCAAGTGCTAACCTCCTCTCATCTAAAAAGGTGGATGGTGTTATGGCTCTCGATGAGCCCAATGTATCTTCTAACTCAAATGAATTAAATTCATATTCTTTTGATGAGTTACAAGATGCATTTGATGAATTATTTTTAGAATTTGAGACCATGAATTCCAAATTTAAGAAAATGATTTCGAAACTTGAATTTGAAAATGATTTTCTTTTGAAAACAAAATTGGATTTTGAAAAACAAAATGAGATTTTGAAAAATGATTTAGAGTTTTCAAAAACAAGCAATGGAATTTTAGAAAAAGAAAATCTTGATTTGAAAGTTAAGCTTGAAAGCTTAGCAAAAGAAAAAGAAATTATTTTTAATAATTCATCTCATCCCATAATGACAAAATGCTCACATTATCATTATCATGGTCATTCCTTGCATACTTGTCCTATAAAGAAGAGGAAATCTCATAGGATTAGACAAGTATGGGTTCCTAAGGGAACTAGAGACATTCAGATTAATTTTAAAGGATCCAAAGCAATTTGGATACCAAAATCCAAGTAAGTGTCTCTTGTAGGTGTGTTGGAGCAAAGACAAGAAAAGCAAGAATCTCAAATGCTCTAGTCACACAAGTGAAGAAGATGGGTAACCTCTAATCTTAATGTATTTGATTTTAAATCATTCGGTTGCCTACTTTGATGATAAATGTTCATGCATCATTGCTTATTTATATTTATAAGTGCATGACATTTTATGATTCTTTATGCATATGAATCACATTGTTTCATTCATATGTTTGCATAAAGTTTTAAAGTCTTGGATAAATTGAATTTCATGTGTTTTAAATTGATTTGATTCAATGATGAAATTCAATCTCATAATTGTCAAAATTTGTGCTAAAAATTTAATGGAATGCTTTAGTAAGGGGGAGTTTTATTTTTCAAATGTTTTGCACTTAAATTTTTTTAACTTACTCTCCATTGTTATTATGTACTATAAAGATTTGAATTATTTTTTATATAACAAAAAGGGGAAGAAGTAAGTGAAAAATTAAGGAGCTTTTGTCAAAAACAATTTTTCAAAGAAGTTTTGTTATATCAAAAAGGGGGAGATTGTTGAGAAATATTTTGATACAACAATTATGTGAAAAATGTTTTGGACTTGTTTAAAGATTTCAAAAATAATTCAAAAGTCCTTAAAACTTGAAAAAATATGTTTAAAATGTTTTGACTTTGCACCTATATCAAATATACATTTTAAAGTTAAAAATTAGCCAAAATTGGGGTTTTAAGTGAAAGTTAGCAAAGGTTTCGAAACCTTCATAAAGGTTTCGAAACCTTGTCCTTGTAACAGCTAGTTTTTACAAATTCCTCCTTAAGGTTTCGAAACCTCTGGTAAAGGTTTCGAAACCTCTGTGCATGTGAGAATTTAAAGCTCGACTTTATGACTTCCCAACGGCTCCAAAACATCTCCAACAGCCATAAACGGCTAGAATATCATTCCACACTATAAAAGCTACCTTGTGACACTTGAAGATGGTTAGAGACAATATCTAAGCTTCTTGATCAAGAGAAATAGCATTTAAGTCTTTATTCTTCATTTCTCTTGTATATATTGTATAGAGAGTGTTTTTTATTGTTTTATTCTTTACACTCTTGTGAGCTTAATTCTTGTAAACACCCACCTTGTGAGGTTTTCATTGTTTACACAAACTACCTTGTAAAAGGGAGAGGTTCTAGTTTAACCTAAGAAAAAACCTAGAGTGATTCTATCTTAGCCATTGAAAAGATAGGGTTGTAAGGTTATCCCTTTGACCTCAAAAGGAAGAATTCATAGTAGTGAATTGGAAAATCCTTAGTGGTTTGCTAAGGTAGTGGATGTAGACTTTGGTTAGAAAGTCGAACCACTATAAAATCATCGTGCAAATTGTCTATCATTTTTATCAGTTTTAGCCAATTCTTTCGGGAGTTCAATTCAACCCTCTTGACGGTTTTAGAAGATCGATTCAAGCGTGCTACAAGCCCAACAGTGTACAATGCCTTCATCAAGTCATCTATTTATAGGCATAAGAAGTACATATTACATTGAACTCTAATTAAATGAGATAATATTCCTAATTATAAAGTAAATCAATCTCCTTAGATAAAATTTTAATCATGATAGACATCCACATAGATAAATATTCATAACAAGTATGATACATTTCACTTTTTTTCTTTCTTTTTTACCTAATTTTAAATAAAAAAAACTATTTATATAGGAACGAAAAAACCTATATACCATCATATTTTCTTTCGTTCTAATTTTGTCATTCTACTAAACAATCCTTATATTCGTTTTCTTTCCTCTTCCCTCTTCCCTCTTTTCTCCATTTTACTTTTTTACCCATCCAAGTAAAGCATTAATGCTAGTTCAAACTTCAAATCTCCGTTATTGATACTCATAGTCACCCACATCTTTCATTTTTCAACTAGTATTGGGGTTGTAATATTATCACCAAAATAACATCAATCAAAAATTTATTTTGCACTCCAAACATGAACCGTAAAACGAACATACATATTATTCAAAAAAATTATTTTGTAAAATAGCACACGGAAAAAATTATTTCGTATCATAACACCGAGAATTTATATTATAGGCCTGACTCGCCACATAATCCATGGTCTCAACCAACAAAAATCATTCATTTCATTAATTTTTTTCATGTCATGGTTTTACTAAGTGAATCATCACTTGATAAAAATTGCTTTTTTATATATTTTTTATAGTAAATATGATTAAAGATTTATTTGGTAAAAATATGACATGAAAAAAATTAATGAAATTGATAGTTTTTATTGGTTGGGACCATGATCAATGGATGATGTGGCGAGCCGGGCCTATAATATAATTTCTCCATAACATCCTTACAGTGAACACATGACGAGTTTTATTTTAGGTAATTTTGTAATGTAAGTAATATAGCCTTTAAACATTAAAGGAAATAAATTTTAATGGAACTCGTCATGCATGCCTGACGAGTTCTATTAGAAAGTTAAAAAATAATAATAAAGCTCACCATGTATGCATGAAAATTTTGTTGCAAGACTGTTATGCTGAAAAATAATTTTTTCAGGTACTACTTTAAAAAATAATTTTTTAGAAGGTGCTATCTTGGTGAATATGCGGTTGTTTGTTTTATTCTTTGGGCTTGCTGCCCTTTGATGTTCTGAACTTTGTTTCAGCCTGTTTTTTTTGTTGGGCCTTTGTTCCCAATTGTTGTACGGACCTTTGATATGAATGATTTGTCTCATTTTACCCAAAAACATATGTTTATAATTTCAAATTACCCAAAAACATATTTTGTGATAATTTTCATTACTTTTATTGTATTTTTAGGGTAAACTATACTAATGACCACCAAACTATAGGTTGGTGTCGATTTGACCACTATATTTTTAATTGTGTCAAATATACCACTTAACTATTTAAATGGTTCCAATTAAGCCACTCACCGTAAAAAAAACAAAAAAGTTGACGGAACTGTTAAAAAAATTGGTATAATTACACATTTGGTCCTTTATATTTATACAATATATCAATTTAGTCATAATTTTAATCTAATAAAATAAATTAATTATTCAATAAGATGGTGACACGTGTCACTATCTTATTTTTATTTAATTTATTTAATTAATTTTCCACCTCCAATTAGGTGGTGACACGTGTCACCCAATTGGAGGTGGAAAATGAGAGGAACAAAATCCCCCCATCAAGACTCAAACCTGGCTTTTGTGCTATAGGGTACAACATTTAATATTTATGTTTAATGATTGTTAATGCCCAGAAAAATGAAAGAAAAGAAAATGCACTTGGGTGGACTCAAACCAGGGACCTTGTGATGCAAAGCACATGTGCTTGCTACTGCACCAAATATATACTTTGAGATACGCTGTACAACATTTAATATATGTCTTATATAATTTTTAATGCTTGAAAAAATGAAGGAAATGTAATTTTAAGAAACTCGAACATAATATTCTTATGATGCATAAAAACATCTAAACCAATTAAATAAATCTAATAACTAAATTAAAGTTAAGAATATTTTGTATATATTTTAAATTATAGTTAGTGCACGATTTAAAATAAAAAATTTAATATTATTTTTTAATAGAAAAACCATTTTAAATTTTTTATATTTTAATCTAAATTTAATATATTTTTTAGTTCCAGATTTTTTTTTATAATTTCACGTATATAATGATTTTTTTAACTTAATTAATAATTTTAATATTTATTAAAAAAATAATTAAATTATTATATATATAATTGTATTAAAAAAATTAAAAATTATATTAAATTCATTTAACGAATTCAAACTCACAAACATAATTTAATATTCTTAACTTTAATTTAGTTATTAGATTTATTTAATTGGTTTAGATGTTTTTATGCATCATAAGAATATTATGTTCGAGTTTCTTAAAATTACATTTCCTTCCTTTTTCCAAGCATTAAAAATTATATAAGACATATATTAAATGTTGTACATTATATCACAAAGTATACACTTGGTGCAGTGGCAAGCACATGCGCTTTGCATCACAAGGTCCTTGCTTCGAATCCACCTAAGTGCATTTTCTTTTCTTTCATTTTTCTAGGCATTAACAATCATTAAACACATATATTAAATGTTGTACCCTATAGCACAAAAGCGTGCTTGGTTCAGTGGCAAACACATGCCTTAGTTGCTCTAAGGTCACAGGTTCAATTCTTGATGGGGGGATTTTCTTCCACTCATTTTTCCACCTCCAATAAGGTGGTGAAGTGTTACCATCTTATTGAATAATTAATTTATTTTATTAGATTAAAATTAGGACTAAATTGATATATTGTATAAATATAAAGGACCAAATGTGTAATTATACCAATTTGTTTCTCATTTTTTTAACGGCGAGTGGCTTAATTGAAACCATTTAAATAGTTAAGTGGTATATTTGACACAATTAAAAATACAGTGGTCAAATCGACACCAACCCTATAGTTTGATGGTCATTAGTATAGTTTACCCTATTTTTTATAACTATTTATATTTAATTTATTGATTAATTAATTTTATTTTTACACATGCAAAATTTCTTTATAAGAGTGAGTCTTTCAATTTAATTTATTTTATTCACAATATTATCACATATAATTTTTAGATTTATGTTATCGTTTGAGTCCGACTCATTACTCCTTAATAACCTCCAAACTCAGTCCACGAATATGCATGCATGCACTTTATAAAAAGAATACGATGATGGCATCCAAGGACGGAGGGACATGGGGCTCAGGAGAGGCCCATGCCCCCAACTCAAAAAATATATATTTTTATCTTTATAATGTAGAATTTCTTTTAAATAATAAATTATTTACACATTTGTTCCCTTCATTTTTAAAATATTTAAATTTATTTCAACCTTAAATCTTAATTCCATCCTTAATGATATAATTAGATTATCCATTAAAATGATAAGCTTCTGAACAGTCAAACTATCGGAATAATTATTAATATTATTTAAAGCTTTTTTTTTCGCTCGACAATAAAATTATTTTATTAAAAGAGATGATAAACCTCAAAATACCAGTACACCATGAGAAAACGAGAAATATAGTGTCTGAAATAACACCTAAACAAAGCAACTAAATCAAGCGTAACAAAACTCAATACAAGGAGATGTGTTAGAAACCGACATATATGTCTTTGGATTTTATCAGGGTTCGCTTTACTCAAATCGTAACTTTATTTATTTATTTATTTATTTTAAACAATAATATTTAAATTTTATTAATCACCATAAAAATAATATAATACAATATTTCAAAAAAATAAAAATAAGTCCATTTCTTACAATAGTGCAAAGAAAAGCAGACACTTCCATCGAGATTAGCATACCAAAATCTATAAACATTTTTGAATCTATTTATCTCCTCTATCCAAGCGTGTCGTTTTATGAGGTGAAAAAAGAGTGGTGAGCGAACCAAACTATCAGGCAGATTGCTCCACTACTCAAGTCTGATTACATCGACAACCAACCATCAACAGAGTGGGGATGCATTTTTCTAAGACCACCAACATAATCATAGATTAGCGTCGTGAAGATCTCTATACGAGCACCAACCAACTGTTAAGGTATGCTAAAATCATGCCAAATGAATAGATGAAACGAACCACAAAAAATCAAAAAAAAAATGTCACAGGGACAGAGGACCCACATGCCATAAAGGCATAAATTCTTATTAAAATATAAAAAACAAGAAATATAATAGACCGGTGGTTGACGACCAATACTAAGAGTGATTGCCGACCACCAATCAAAGGAAGAAAAGCAAAATTGCAGGCGGCAGAGAATTGAGAGAGAGCGGCTAATTTTTTATACAAGAAATTCAAATAAAGTTTGAGTTATAAAATGAGACTCGAATAACTCTAAAGTTTTATTAATAATTAGTGGATTAGTTTTCAAGTTTGAATTGAGTCTGTCAGCTCTGCCTCATATATGTATATCACACATGAAAAATATATATGTATATTATATATGGCTAGAGAAATTCGTTTAAATTAGAGCTAATTTTTTTTTTGAAAGAGGTTTTTATTATATATTGGAATAGCAATACTACTGGCCTCGTTAAAAAACCTCCCTAGACCTATTGGAGGAAAAAGAGCACGCAGTAGAATGCATAGAGTACATAATAGTCACCCTGTTGGGAAAAAAAAGAAAAAAAAAAGGCACAAATAAACTACAGCATAATGTATCTTGCAAAGGAGCAGTAAATGAATTGAGATGCCAATCCAGTGACCGTTCATTGCTTAGGATGACCGAGGAGCTTTCCCTTGACTATGATGAATCGACAAACCACAAATCTTCGGACCTGTCTATACCTCTTTTTGCAAGGTAATCTGCAAAAGTGTTGCACTCTCTCGGTGAATACTTGAAACTACAGTCAAGAGACTTGCTGGACTTTACACAAAATTCAATCATATCCTTGTGGGTAGCAGGAGTACTATGAGGGTTGTTCAACCATTTGATTACCAGTTGGCTGTCACTTTCAACTATAACTTGAAATTTGTTTCGCCATTTGGATTTTTCGAGTAAGTTAATTGCTTCAAAAATGGCGAGTAATTCTGCTGATACAATGTCACTATATCCCACGTTCTTGGAGAAGTAAAGGAGGGTTTTTGCAGACTCGTTCCGAAGGACACCACCTATTCCAGCTTTGCCGAAACTCCCGCAAACAGCCCCATCGGTATTAAATTTAAGGATTCCTTTTGATGGGGCATTCCACTGGACTGGTTTTACCAGCTTAGGGCGAATTTTCAGAAATCTTAGAGTGGATGGGTCCGCCATTGCATCATTAACTGACCACGCTTCATCCGGCCATTTGGCTTTGCACCACCATATCAATCTCAGAATGCACAAGTTAAATAGGAAGTCTAAATCAACCTTGCATTCTTTAAAAGTAATTTCATTCCTATATTTCTAGATAGTCCAAATGAAACTGAAAAAGCTGAGATTCCATACCTGTCGATTTAGGGACTTCGGCTCCTGTTCGCTCCATTGAATTAGCATTTCTTTTACACTTGAAGGCATAGTGAACCTCACGTTCCATAAGTTACACCATTTCAACCATAGAGTCCACACTGAGATGCAGTGACAAAACATATGCGATATAGATTCTGGGTTGACTTTGCAGAAAGGGCAAAGATCAGAACTCAGAGGAATGATTCCCCTTTTCTGCAGTTCTTGTTTAGTGGGAATTTTGCCATGTATGACTCTCCAAAGAAAAGCTTCAACATTTGGGTGAGAAAGACCACACCATACTAAACCCCAAACTTCATCATTGGTATCATTTTCGGTGACAGAATTTGTGCAAAAGGATTTAATGCTGTACACTCCACTTGAATCAGTCGACCAGATGATAGAGTCGGTTAAGGAAGGATTAATTTTGCTCCCCTGTAATAGGGTTGAGAATTCCTCCCACTCAGTTTGTTCCCCATCTAGAGCATGTCTATGTAGTTCAACGTTCCAAAGACAAGTATTATTCTGATAAAAACCAAATTCTGCTATTGTTCCTTTTTTCTTAATGGCGAGAGCATAGATGCATGGGAACGCATATTTCAGCGTAGTATTTCCTATCCATTTATCAGTCCAAAATTGGATAAATTTTCCATTACCAACTCTGAAGCGGATATTAGCCAAAAAAGGAGAATTAGGATTGGAGAGTTGACTAGTGATGCTCCTCCATAGCCAAGACTTGTTATAAGCCGAGCGAGAGGTAGGAAGTATTGAGGTCGAATGAGGTTCATAAATGGTGGATATGATTTGTCGCCAAAGAGTATTAGGTTCAGTGCCATAACGCCAGAGCCACTTGCTCCGTAAAGCCAAATTGCGAGTTCTGAAGTCAACCAAACCAAGCCCTCCTTTTGATTTCGGAAGAAACAACAGCTCGTTCTTAACCCAGTGTATTGCACGTTTGTCCAGAGAGCCCCATATAAATTTGGCTATCAGTTTTGTAACCCCTTCGTCCCGGTCTGGTCGGATGACCGGTCCGAGTGGGCCACACGGGGAAAACCGAGTGAAAACCCCTAAGGATTCCCCCTCGGTTAGCAACCCTATTTTTTCTTCTTTTCATTAAAATCTTGTCTAAATGGACATTAAACCATATATGATCATACAGCGGGACAACATATACAAAACAGTCAAACGAACTCAAACAATCATGTTACAGCCCAATTTTAAACTTAAACTGCAGGCGGTATCGATACACCTAAGGGGTGTATCGATACCCCTTGACTAGGTCAACTGGTCAGAGTCAACCAGTAGAGACCGTATCGATACGCCCAAGGAGTGTATCGATACCCTCCCCAACGGTTGACTTTCCACGGTCAACGCTAAGATGACGGTATCGATACCCCAGAGGCCCGTATCGATACCGAAATGGACAGTAGCTCCAGTGACCAAAAAGGTATCGATACGCCTCCCTCGCGTATCGATACACGAGGCCTGAAATAAGAAGGCGGTATCGATACTAGACCAACCGTATCGATACCCCTACACAGCCAAAACTCCCAACTCAGCCAAAACATACAAGACTCGAACCTAGATGCAATTTAAGACTTCCCTAACCCCAACCAATCATTCATACAACATTTACAGATCACTATTTAGCCATACAAGCACCCAACATGTACATTCATTAAGGGAACATGCAATTGAACCAAAGATGACATTCAAGCATCCAAAGACTCATACATCAACATTCAACATGAAGGCAACCTCTTAGGCATAAGGCTAACATTCAACAAGAGCAATTTAGGCATGAGTTAACATTCATCAAGGCAATACTAACCAAACAAAAGCAAGGCATCAAGGAGTCTAAACATGCTCCTAACAACCTACAACTATCCAACAAAACATTACACATCCCATTGCTTAAACTATTACATGTCTTAGCATTAAAATCCATACTTGGTGAACTCAAGTCCAAAACCACACTTGGAGCCTTCCACTTGCGCAAGCAACCCACGAACTATGGATCTGCAATGTTGAACAAGGAGAGCGTAAGCAATGATGCTTAGTGAGGGTAAGCTCTAAAAACAAACCTCAACATTGCAGGGTCCGAGCACGATCTAGCCAAGGCATTACACAACATACCAAGGATCCACAAGAGCAACAATATAAGATGCATGAACAATATATACAAGTACATATCGTGAATCATTAAGCTCTACTTTCACAACATAAATAGCCACATCAAACATCCTCACAAGGATCATTACTCTCAACACATTGATACATATATCAAACAACATTGGCACCTAGATATGACTCAAATACGCGGATAACCGTTGGAACTCATATCCAACAACACAACCATTACCTGACGGTGGGATTACACTCATCACCGGTCTCGCGGAGGGGATTCCACTCATCCTCACGCCCCGTCGATGGGATTCCACTCATCACCGACTATATTTAAATACAATTTCCGGGCGTACCCGTACTCCTCCTTGGTGACTCAACGCCACCAAGGCCACGCGCGACTTTTGACTCATGTGTACACACTAACATCCTAATGATCGATCATTTGTATTTAAGTATACTAGTGCCAATATTTTACTCATTCCACAATACTCATTTCAATCATTTCCGTGCTTAGCACGTACTCACCATGAACACAATCATGAACCAACACCATGCATGCTTTAAGCAATACAAATCATGCCTCATCTCACATGTATAATACAATATACATAAGCATTCATATCACAACACATACGAGGCATATACATTCATACATTCAAGTTCATCCAAAGGCTCTAGATCAAGTTTAGGATTAGGTTACCACCCTAATCCTAACTCTAGGTGGGTCTACCAAGCCCAACCTAGTCCATCTACTCGAACCAACCATTTTAAAGCCAAGTAAAACAATTAACCACTCACTTAAGCTTCCAAGCTCAAGACCAAGCAAGCAACAACCTTCAATTCTCCGGATTCACTTCTGATGCTTCACCGATGCCCAAACTTGATTCTAATCAATCCCAAACACAAACAAAACATCCACAATAAAAAATCTTGTCATCGAAACTAACCCGGATTATCATTACCAAGCATTCAACACTCAAAACAAGACCGAAAACAGGATTTTCGAGCAGCCCACTTGACCCACTGAAAACTCTCATTTCAAGCACCCAAACAAGCATCAATTTCACCCAAAATGATCCTCATATATCATACTACCCACAGCCCCCAAATTCCAACCTTTAACAGCCCCCAAACCCACATTAAAACCCTCCAAAAGCCCCTTGGAAACCCAAATCCGAAAATTGTTCCAAATCATTCAAAATTCATATATGTAGTATCATTTGGCCTCTTTACATCATTACTAAACATATTAATTCAAAACATTTAACTTAGCATCATAAAGACACCATTTTTAAATCAAAACATTCGAAACCTCTACTTTCCAAAAACTTCATGGAAATGAAAAATAAGAGTACTTTTATGAAGGGGAGGATGAGGGGAAGTCAAAAATACTCTTACCTTTCAAACGGAGTTGAAACGATGAAGGGAGGTGATGGAACAGTAACTTCAATGGCTTTGGGAGGTTTTGTCGTGATATTTGGGAGAGAGGGAGAAGATGAGTGAAATTTGGGGGGTTTTATTTGTTTTGTTTTAATTTAAAAGCCCAATGACCTTTTTGCCCTTAATGAAATAAATTATTCACAAGGACATAAGTTCCATGGCCATTTGGGGTTTAATTCCAAAACTTAGTCCATCATCAATTTAATTAGTTTGAAAACCAACCCGAACCATTAGTTAAATTATAAAGCCGAACCCAGAATAATATTAAAATATTATTTTCACCTAACCCCTAAACCCGGGTGTTACAAGTTTTGATAGCGTAACACAGATGGAGGCGGGCATCGGAAATAAGGACATGAAGTACGTTGGGAGGCTGTAGAGAACTGATTTGATAAGAGTGATTCTTCCCCCGAAAGAGAGTGTTTTTGATTTCCATCCAGCAAACTTCTTGTGAAATTTATTTACTAGTGGTGCCCACAAAGCTTTTGAATTTTTCCGAATTCCCAAGGGAAGTCCAAGATAAGTTGAAGGGAACTTCTCACTTTTGCATTGAAATAAGGATGCCCAATAATCAATTTTTGAATCTGCCACATTAACCCCAAGCAGTTTGGATTTGCACAAGTTAATCTTGAGACCAGAGGCAAGCTCGAAACCTCTCAAAATTCTGACCACATTCTTTATTTGGGATTCACTGTCACTACAGAATATAATGAGGTCGTCTGCGAACTGTAAGTGTGATATTTCCATGGAGTTAGGACCCAGACGAAAGCCATTAAAGAGACCTTGCGTGACAGCCTTGCTTAACATGGAACTAAGGACCTCGGCAACCAAATTAAACAAAAACGGGGATAAAGGGCAGCCTTGCCTTAATCCCCTAGAAATGGAAAATGACTTAGTGTGAGATCCATTGACAAGAATAGAAATTCTAGTCGACTCTAAGCATTCTTTGACCCAGCTGCACCACCTGTCACCGAACCCCATCTTCCTCAGAACCAAGAGTAAAAATTTCCAGTCGACGGAATCATAAGCTTTCCGGAAGTCTACTTTGAAGACCACCCCTGGCAGTCCTTTTCTTCTTTTAAAATCAATGAGTTCATTAGCAATGAGAGAACAGTCGATGATCTGTTTTCCAGGACTGAAGGCGAATTGCGAGTCGCCAATGACCAAGTGACCGACTCTTCTCGATCGAATTGCTAAAACTTTTGCAAGCAGTTTGTATATGCATCCCACCAAGCTAATGGGGCGGTAGTCTTCCATGGTAGTCGGATTACTTACTTTCGGAATAAGGACGATGAATGAATGGTTGAAGTTTCTGTCATTCGCTGCCCCCTTGTGAAAATTTGTGAAAAAGCTGAAGATTTCATATTTGAGTTTGTGCCAGAATTTCTTTAGAAAATTCATATTGAAGCCATCCGGCCCCGGGGCTCTCGAACCATCTGTGGATGATAAAGCAGAGTGTATTTCATCCATAGTAAAGGGCTCTTCAAGCAATGATGCTGTGCTCGAATCGATTGTGCGAGTGATGCATTCGATCCGATCCACCAAGAGTGTATGGTTCGCATTATAAATCTATTTGAAGTGGGTCTGAATAGCTGTCTTGATTTCCTTTGGTTCCGTTAGAGTGCTGTTCCCAACTTTGAGTTTGGAGATCAAATTTTTACTTCTTCGAGAAGATGCAAATACATGAAAAAATTTGGAGTTCCTGTCCCCTGCCTTAAACCACTTTAGTCTTGATTTTTGCAACCATTCTCTTTCATTTTGCCTGACTACTTTCCATAACTTATTTTTGGTAGCAAGGATTTCCTGCTTGAGGCTTGGTTCCGTGAACACTCCGTTGATTTTGGATTCAAGATCAGTGATTTTAGTTTCCAAGGCTGCGATAGAAGGTTTGTTGCCCTCCTTCGCTTTGATAGACCACTCTTTAGCCCTGACTTTGCAGCTTCTGAGCACAGCACTTATACCCGAACCAGGTAATTCTTGACAAGTTTTATTTATGATTGCTACTAAATCTTCATCTTCTGTCCAATGATCAAACCAGCGAAAAGGCTTGGGACCCCAATTCTGTTTTTCTACTGTGAGTGATACCGGATTGTGGTCGGATATATTTTTTGGAAGTAAATTTTGCAGAAGATCCGGCCATTTTTGCAACACCTCTGGAGAGAGTAAAAATTTATCCAACCTGCTCATAGACGGTTTATCTCTGAAGTTGGACCAAGTGAAGATCCCACCTTGCATCGGAATGTCTAAAAGCTGTAGAGAATTGATGAAATCCCCGAAAATCTGCATCTCTGCTTTTCTGTCACAAGCTCCGATTTTTTCTTCTTCTCGTCGGATAGTATTGAAGTCACCTCCCAGGATGAGAGGTAGCTTTGTGTTGCTTAAGGATTCACTTAGCTTGATGAAAAAACTCTTCCTTTCTGCCGCCCCACTAGGGGCATACACATTGACCAGTGAGCATTGCAGCTTAGTACTCTGAATTTTCAGCCAACCTACTAGCAAGATGTAGTTGCTTTCAACGGTATGAGACTTACATTCGAAAGCTTCAGAATCCCATATGGTTAGTAGCCCACCAGATTGACCATTCGAAGCAGCAAATAACCAATCAAAATTTCCAGAGGATCCCACAATTTGTCTAATAGTCCATTCATCACAATTTCGAAGTTTTGTTTCTTGGATAAAAGCAAAACTGATTTTACTGTTTAACGGTAGTCTTTTGGTGGCAGCTTTCTTCTCCTTACTCCCCAATCCTAAATTAGAGCTAATTAGTATCATAACATTAAAAATAATTATAATTAAATTTAAACAGAAATTCGAACAACTCGACTCGACTCAACACAATAAAATTTCTAATAAAGTTTGAGTTATAAAATAAGACTCGTTAACTCGACTAACACAAAAATTTTAACTCGACTCAATTCAATCGAATACTCACCTCTAACTTGGTTAAATTATAACAATTGACATTACTATTACATACAAGCCACCAAAAGATAGAGTAGGAGACAACCCAATTGAGAAAACTTCCTAAATCTTAATAAAAGGTATTCAAGAATAACGAGAGATGTTGAAATACAATTGTATTTTCTGGTGTTTTAAAATTTTATATTTTTTAAATATTTTTTACGGATGATCTAAGTGCGTTGATATCAATTTTTAAAAAATCAGAAATAAGAAAACGATAACAACCAGGGACGGACCCAGGACTTTAGGTTAGGGGGGACGAACCTATAAATTTTTAGGGGGGCAAACTTATAAAAGTTTAGGGGGGCAAAAATAAATTTTTAATAGAAAATACATAGAAAAATTTTAAAATTTTTCTAAATCATATATGATTTTCAAAAATTTAGGGGGAGCGGTTGCCCCCCAGCACCCCCTCGGTCCATCCCTGATAACAACCATTAATGCCATCTTTCAAAAAAAATGTTGTTCATACATATTTTCATTCAACCAATTATTAATTGGCCATTGGATGTTGAATTTTGGTCCCCTTTTATTTAAGTTACAATAATAATACGTTGCAATCTGGATGTCTCCTCCACCAGCTTGCTTTAGCCGTAAGGCAATGCCGTCAATTTTCCCTTTGATTCAAGACATGAACAGCTCCACATTTCTACTGTAACGTTCAACTACCAGAGTAACTGAAACTCAGACCGTGTCAAAAGTTGTCCGAAAGTCTGTTTAAGATATCGATGTAACCGTAACCGCGACTTTTATGGTACGGTTACAGTTAGAAACATCATTGTCGGAGATTTTAGCATGTTCAATGTACATAAACTTGGATGTTATTCTGAATAATAAGAAAAGGGATGGATGAGTTCATGCCTAAACAATAATCCAAAAACCAACATGTAAAAAGGCAATTTAAAAGATAAAATTCACATCAGAAATTCCATTAGCTTCTTCAATCCAAGGAAGATCGAGTTTCAGCTTGCCGTCGGACGACCACACGGGAGCCGCCTCAGCGCCGTTCACATAGCATGTCTTTGGAGCAACATTAGAATAGGCTAGGAAGTTCCAACCCCCTTTGATTTTGATCCTGGCTGCTGGGGCTGCTCCAGCCTCATTGTAGTCCACTTCTTGGATTGTGCCTCCCGAGTTAAACATGTTGGTAAGACCAATAGGGGCGAATTTGGCAATCGGACCAAGGTTTTTCAACGGAACGAAGCTGAAAATCTCGAATGAAGATGGTTGGATGGTGACTTGAATCGGATCAGATTTCGGTGTCACCAAGAGCAGGGTTTCTGCTTGGTCTAGGTAGACCACATACTCTTCAGCCTCACCCATAGCAGCAGCTTCCTTGCATTGGTCCCATTCAATATCAGTGACATGTACCGAACCCGAGACGGGCTTGTAGCACTGTGGATAGCCAATGATCCTCCGCAGGTTACCGTCCCATCCGGCTCCTTGGCAGTTGAAAGCTCCAATAACACCTCCATACTGCACAAACAGAGAATTTCGAAATTATACACATATATACAACCAAGTAACTTAATGTGCAAGTAAAGAAAAAATACGACAACGACGGAGGTACCTTATTGAAGTTCCATAGCTTGAGGAGGGACTTGTTGTCGAATAAAGGGTTTGCGAAAAGGCAGTCTCTAGTCGGGAGGGCAAAGCGTCGGCACTTGGGGATGGTGCCATCAGGATACACAAGCTTCTTAATAAGGTCAAAATCATGGCCGCCTAGGGAGTCACTGATGTAGACCGGTCCGCCACAAATTGCCCTGGATCCAGCATGGTATTTGGCACAAACATGGTCTGATTGGAACATGTCCCAATCTGGTTGTATGATCTCACCCATCCACAAACTGTTATAAGCACAGTGGATCATATGAACACCTTGCAACCAGAACACTCCATTCGGATCCCCGTTCGGGTCTTGGAACCAGAAATCATCACCTGTTGTGAAAAACAGTTAAAACCAAAACATGTTTAGGTACAGGTTGAGATCTGCTGTGTTTCTTACCTACTCTGCCCATGGATATCTGCTTTGTCCCCAAGAAGAAAAAGTCATTGCATTGTTGCATGCTGGAGATGATTCCAGTCCCTTTGAAGTTCTTTGATAATGATTTCGACAACCCATCGTAGTAAGCCTTGGCTAGGTTAACCCTGCCTCCGTATTCTTCGGATACATATTCCAGAGTCTAAATTGGAAAACATAAACATATAGAATCATTACAATGTTCAATCAAACATACAATTTAGTACTACTCTGAATTTTTAAAATGGCTTACCTGAATGACATCGACTTTGACTCCTGTAATACCCGATTTAGCGAGGTGCGAATGCATGGAGTCATAGAAGTCATCAGCTTGACTTGGATGAACTAGTCCAATACCTCCTTCAACAATCTTATCCACGGCCAAATCCGGCATTGTCCCGTCAAGTCCCGGAGAGACATTGCAGGGAACAACTTTGCAATCAAGATGAGTTGCACCTGATCTAACACCACCCCAAGCACCACAAAGAGCATGCCACACCCAAATGTCGTCTAAACGTTTGAACTGAGTTCTCAAATCCTTTGTAAACGCCTTCATGCCATAGTCATCACCGTTGCAGCCACAACTTTCATGGTTTCCATTCGAAAGACCGCTTCCTTCTCCTTTAAACATATCATCCAATTCCTGTTTCAGCTTGCTGATCTTGGCTTCGATTTCGGAAACATCGGTGGCACCGGATTGGAACGCTTTGTCACGAGTCTTGACAGCATGTTCAATTTCAATGGCCTTTGTGATCAGCATCTTCGGCTTCCGCGGATCGAACGAAGAGGCATTAGGACCAAAGAAAGAGCCTCCCTTGTAATTTCTAAACTTCTCACCCTCTTCAAATCTATAAAGCCTGGCAGTCATCTGTTCCCCTCCAAGAACAAGGTTTTTCGCATCCCGGTTCGGATCATCGGTATCATTGTTCACACTTTGCCACCCATCATCGATGATGAGAAACCTCAGGTCGACACCAGCATCGGCAAACTCTTTCACGCCCTGCCATACACCAGCGGGTTCTACAGTTAAGTAAAACGCATCCCAAGTGCACCAACCGAACTTGTCAACAACAGAAGGAAGGCTCTTCTCTTCCAAGAGCTTGAACGTGTTCAAATGAACCCGAACAGCACTAAAAGCTTCTTTCATCAAGTTGAAAGGGTTTTCAGACACATGAACATAGGCTATTGAGTTGAAAAAACATGACTTGACTCCACTAGAGCCACTCTCGGCAAAGATCAAGACATGACCATCTTTGCCAGGCCTAAGAGCAGAGCGGAAACCGGCTTCGATGATCGGTATGATCATGACATAGGACTTGATTTCAGGAACATCTAAGACAACCCATTGTGTTTCCATCTGCAAATCAGACCCTGAAGTCCCCACCCATTGTGTAGACCACCATGTTTTGAACCTAAAGATACTCAGAAAGTTCCGGTCAGTGAATCTACCTAGAGAATTCAATAGACTATCAGCTGGCTCGCCATTGGTGAACCCCAGGAACCCACCTCTGTGAGCCATAGCCTGGACTCGGTGAACCAGGGGAAGCGGTGCATCGGACTCCAAGGCGTTACAGACCGAGGAAAATGGTGTGAAGCTGACATTGCTGGGAACATCATGTAGTAAAGGTAAGCCATTGACACTCAACTTTCCATCACGCAACTCAAAGCATTTCTCTGAAATATCAGACGGGAGAAGATTGGTAATGGACTTAACAGGGTTGTTTGGCGGTGACATGACAAAGCAAAGGGCTGGAAACTATGAAAAGAGTGATGAAACTTGAGTTTTGGATGTCTACGTGGGTAACAAGAGTGATAGAATATAGATCGAGCAGAGAAAGGATGAAGAAGAAACAGAGAGATGAAATGAAAGAGCTTTTCTTATTATAAATTTGAATCGAATACAACTTGATTTACAATGCTCATAGAGCTTTGCTTTTATATATAGAACTTGCAGATTCTTGATCTTTGATAACAACTCAGCATACCAGCTGTTATAACAGCTTTAACAGATATATGCTAACAAAGAGGCTGGCTTTATACACACAAAGGGACCACTTTTTGTTGGGAATCTGAATCCCCTAGAGATTTTAGTTAATGCAAATTAAGGCTAATTACATTGTGAAACGAATAAGCATTTCTGGGCCAATTTGGGGAATATTCCCCGTGAATTTAATCTGAAAAATATCCTTATGTTTGTTACTTGGAAAAATACCCCCTTTCATACTATGTAGGACAAATTCGCGTTCTGAAGAACGTCAATTCTCACTTCGCATTCTGTATAACGTGAATTCCAGTGCTATGTCAGTATCCAATAATTAGCGGCATGACTGAATATTCGAAACCTGTAGGACGCGAATTCAACGATTTATTACCCCCTGCACACGAGAAATTGAGGAGGAAGATGTATTCAAACCAACAAAAATTGACTGGGTAGCTATATTTTTGATCGAATAACGGGTTATCTGGAGACCCTATTATAATTTTTGAACTATAACGGTGTCGTACTGAAACATATCTTTAAGATGGTGTGAAGATACGAGCGTATACAACATCCTAAGATGTTTGAAAATGACCTGCAAATGGGCAAGTTACAATGTTTTAGAAGGAAACATTACTGTATAGACATGTTTAAATGCATTTTACGGTGTGTTTCGAATTTTTTTTTAATTTTTTCTAAGTTTGGAGACAAAGATGTGCAACTTAATTTTACAGTGGTACTAAAGTTCAGAGGAAGACGGGGTCCGAAAATGTGAGAAAATTGTGTTAAAAATGTTATCAAAGTAACATTTTCCAAGCAAAAATGTGTCCATAGGAAGGTTTAAATAGATTTTGCAATATCTTTCGCATAATTTTTTGCGTTTGTCTAAGATTGAATGCCTAGTCATGTAACATATGTTTACATCGGCACGAAAATGGGCGTGAAAATGGCGTTCTAAAGTGTCAGAAAATCACGTTAAAATTGCTATCTAATGATGTTTTTAGAAGCAAACATGGGAACATAGGGATGTTTAATTGGATTTTCAGGTATGGTCGGAGTATTTGTTTGCTTTTGTCTAAGTTGGTCTCCGTAATTATGTAACATATGTTTACAGCGACAGAAAAAAATCATGAATACGTCGTCGTAGCATGTATGAAAATCGCGTTAAAATTGCAAGTAAAATATAGAACAAAGTAGAAAAGATTGTTTAAATTAAAATACGACGGAAGACATCTCACATAGGTTGATCTAGTTTATTCGGGGGCCGGTCCTAAGAGGACATTTCTTAATATCTTGTCCAGTGTTCCCACATTTACTGCACCGCTTAGCTTGTCCGGTCTTTTCTCGAGGAACCATATCCTCGGCATAGTGAATCCTCGTTGATTTTGGCCGGCCTTCTTTCTTTCGTGGCATGGAGTGATCTGGGCATATCTTTGGTTCATTGTCAATTATACGACAGTGACGTGCATTTCCGATTGGAGGGAACTCGTTTCGGTAAATCTTGAAATTGGTTTCGAGCCTGTAGACAGAATCAATGAGTGTCGTTGCATCAAAATGAACCGATGCACATGATGCGAAAGCATGGGAACACGAGTACTTGAACGTCTGGAACACCCCGCAATCGCACATTCTTTTTTGCAAATCAACCACGTAGGTGTATTGTGTTATTCCTTGCAGCGGTTGCAAAAATTCTGTTACCTCAAACATGTGTTCCCGACGAGAGAAGCACAACGCACCCATCGAGTTTGCATGCGCAATGGACGCTTGAATTTTTTGCTGGAGATCTGGATGAAATATGTGGCGACCTACCATCTAGTTCATTGCTTGTTTCCCGAGGGTTGCGAAAAGGGTTGCCAATAGGTAATACGTTGCTTTGACAACGGACGTGATAGGTAAATGGCGTGTTCCCTTAAGAGACGAATTGATCGCCTCAGCCAAGTTCGTTGTCATATGACCGTATCGGCGACCCCCGTCATAACATCGCAACCATTTCTCCTTCGGGATATCCATAAGATAGTTATACCCTTGTGGATTCCTTAATTGCAACTCCTCCAGCAGCTCTTCAACTTGGTTAACCCGGTGTGCGTTGCCTGTTGAATAAGACATGCAATAGTTAATTGGTAATAATAATAAATGGTCTTATAGAATAACAAAATGGAATGGCTGCATACCCATACAGAGAACCATTATACGTTCATCGTCGTTCTTGAACCTCTTATAGTAGTTTGCTGCTATATGTCGCAAACAGTACCAATGATGTATATATGAGGGTTTCCATGAATCCCTCAAACGTTGAATTGCTCCCAAAATTCTTACACCTCTATCTGAAATAAAAGTGAAGTCATCTTCACGTGTACGTAAAACCCAGTGCAGGACATACTTGTGGAGGTTGTAAATGAAAAACTCCCAAGAAGGGATACTTTCCTTTTCAACAATCGCAAAAGTAACTGAGATACATTTTCTGTTGCCATCATGGGCAACTGCAATTAGTAAGATCTGCGTGTACCTGCCGTATAAAAATGTACCGTCGATCTGGAGCATAGGTTTGCAGTGACGGAAAGCCTTTACACATTGGGGGAACGTCCAGAAAAGGCGATGAAATTCGACCTCTCCTGATACAACACGATCGTTGTAGTACTTCGGAACAGTATCCAATTCCACAACTGTCCTTGGATTGTATTCCTGCATAACTTGACGCCATGATCACAGATCGTTGTATGATTCCTCTCAATCGTCATTGGCGGGACCAGTGATAATCTCCCCATCTACAGGCAAGCCAAGAATATGCGACACATCTTCTAATGTTATGGTCGCCTCACCACAAGGTAAGTGAAAGGTCTGTGTCTCTGGCCTCCACCTCTCCACAAGCGCGTTGATTAAATCAACATCTAATTTCGCACCTCTTCCAACAATCCTCGACACATGCCCAAATCTGGCCTGAGCTATGTAATTTGCTAGACGAGGATCTGGTTCCCTCCTCATTCGAGTGATAAAAACCTTCAACCGACGTTCTTCACCATTCTACAAATGATTAAAGACGCACACAAATTAATAATCACATATTTGAATGTCACAAATTTTTATAGTGTACAATAAAATACTAAACACATATTCGAATGTACACTATTTTTATGTCTAAAATTAAATACTGAAAAGGAGTCGAAATGTTCACTATTTTTTATAGTCTACAATTAAATACTAAAAATATATTCGAATCAACATTATTTTTTATGTCTGAAATTAACTACTACAAACATATCAGACTGTTCACTAATTTTTTTAGTCTAAAATTAAATACTAAACACATATTCGAATGCACACTACATTTTTTATGTCTAAAAGTTGATATTAAATACATATTCGAATGTTCACTCAGTGTCTTACTCTAAAAGTAAATACTAATCACATATTCTACTGTAGCAATAATTTTTTTAGTCTAAAAGTAAATACCAAAGATATATTCGAATTTAACTAATTTTCTTAGTCTAAAAGTAAAATCTAAAGACATATTCGAATTTCACTAATTTTTTTACTCTAAAAATAAATATTATTTACATATTCAAATCATGCCGACAACACTAAATTAAATTAACATATTTGAATTAAACTAACAAATAAAAACAATTACATTTTTTCGACGATAATCGCATGCATGTCCTTCATCTAACCTTAGCAAACCCGCCATTATCGCATCCGTTTAAAACTCGCGTTCTAGTAAAGCTTTGGGAGAGAATTTTCATGGGTGAAAATTCTCTCCCGGTGGTGGAGCCTATTTATAAAGAAAACTCGTTGTGGAGGAAGAGAATTCTGACCGAATTCGCGTCCAGGAGGACGCGAATTCTCTATAATAACCCAAATTCGCGTTATGGAGAACGCAAATTCAGTCTCCATTTAAATTCCATCCGTCCTAATTTACTGCGAGAAGTCTTAATTTACTGCGAGAATTTGGGGGTTACATATCATTGAATTCGCATCCTGCAGGACGCGAATTCCGGTTTACTGACATGGCACAGGAATTCGCGTTATATGGAACGCGAATTCAGAATTCACGTTTTTCTGGACGCGAATTTGTCCTACATGGCGTGAAATGGGGGTATTTTTCCAAGTAATAAACATTGGGGTAGTTTTCAGATTAAATTCTCTAAGGAGAATATTCCCCCAAATTCGCCGCATTTCTGTGTGTTGTTATTTTCTTCCCTCTAAATTGGATCAACTTACATCGCACACTTGAATTTAGTTGATTAATTTTTCAGTAGAAATTTTCTGCATATACAAAATTTTGAACTCGAAACTTACTTAAATAATATCAAATTGTTATCACTTGAATCAACCTCGTTAATTGTGTGTTGTTTATGTATGTATGTTAATCAATGCTAAAAAATAACTAGAAACTTCTATAAGCACTTGAGAAGGAACTTTCTTGATCTCATTGGCCACTCAACTTATTTTGTTGAAGAAATTGATTCATCGTTATTGGTAGGCAAGGAGCTTTCTGGACGAATTTGTGGCCAACCTTAGTCTTGGCTAAAGCCTAAAGCTAATCATCATAGTCGTCATTAATGGTTTACAGAGTAGACATTAAACAAACAGTAAAAAGTGTACATCCCCTGAATTATTATTTTTATTAAAACTAATTTATTAAATATTTTTAGTTAGATTAAATGTTCGAATTTACATATTATAAAGAAAGTAAATAAAATTTAAAAATTATTTTTTAATTAATCGATTAATAAATTAAATATTAATAATTATATAAAAATAAAATATTTTTTCCTTGTATAATTGATGCCATCAAATATGGGGTAATTGAATGGAAATAATTGGATAGGGTGGGCAAGTGATCTCTCCCGAAGATTGTAGATTTTACGGCCAATTAGGTGCGCTTTAAATTAATTTTTCTTGCTTGTTTTCTTAGCTATCCATTAAAATAATAATGTCAGATTTACTAATTAGTTAACTAATTAATAATACTTATATTATCTCATTTTGTATAAATTTAAATTATATTATTTATTAATTTTTTTATTTAGTAAATATTTTCGGCTTGGTAAAAATATATAATTAATATAAACTAACGTCTTTTTCAATTTAATGTTCAATGAGTCTAACACGAATATGCCGAACTCAACTGACCAAGGCCAGTATCAGAAAAGGAAATATAACTTCCCAATTCATTAATAATAATATAATTTCGCTTATGTTATTTTTCATAGGAAATTGGGTTTCAAGCAACTTAATAAATATAAGAAATACTATAGGAGACCATATTAAATATGCTCAAAAAATTTGATTATTATATGTTTGTGTTTATTTTATTCATTTATAATATATTTACTAGTTTTTATGTTTTTTTAACCATCGAAATTTAATTTATTAGTTGACTAGTTCGGATCGGGTTCTGCAAAAACTTATTATAAGAACAATCCTCACAACCTAACTTGCTCCATTCACAATACTAGAATTCAAACATTTGATCTTGCTTAACATATCTAGTACATCATCCTGTTATACCAACTGATTGTTGGATATTATATTTTTATGTTATTTTATTTTATATCTAAAAAATACTTGTTCGTTAATATTTTTTAATTTTCTATGAATACAATTTAATTGAACTCTAGTGTTTGGCCTATTACTCGTAAATGTTCACATATAAGAATGACTTTCATTCTAGTCACGAAAATATATATTTGTTCAAACTCGTTTAATTTATTCCCGATGATTTTGATTTAATAATTGTAAATGGAGCGCAGAGCGCTTTCGTCTCGGGTCGCCTAATTTCTGATAATGTGTTAATAGCTTATGAAGTTTTACATGCCTTTAAGAACAGGAGGAGAGGAAAGAAAGGTTTTTTTGCTTTAAAATTGGACATGAGTAAAGCATACGACAAAGTTGAGTGGGTTTCTTACCTCTATCCTTCAATGTTTGGTTTTTGCGGCAGATTGGATTGAACTCCTCATGAGATGTGTGTCCACTGTTTCATACGCGGTTGTGATGAATGGCGTATCGGGAAATATTTTTTTACCGTCAAGGGGTCTCCGTCAAGGGGATCTGCTTAGCCCATATCTTTTCCTTATATGCAGTGAGGGTTTGTCAGCTTTGTTACGATCAAGGGTACAAATGGGTCAGCTTAAGGGTGCGACAATTGCTAGAAATGCTCCTTTGATAACCCATTTACTTTTTGCAGACGATTGTATGCTATTCGGGGATGCTACAGCTGTTGGAGCTTCTATTTTGAGATATATATTATCTTCCTATTTGTCAGCGTCTGGTCAACTTATTAACTTTGATAAATCTGGGGTTTATTTCAGTGCTAATGTGATTGATTACAACAGAGCCGATGTCTGTCGGATTTTAAATGTTAATGGGACCAGCAACCTTGAACGATATTTAGGTCTCCCTCCCATTGTTAGTCGAAATAAGAGAGCTACTTTTACGGAGCTGTATGGGAAGGTCCTTAAACGTAGCAATCACTTAAGCTCCCGTATTCTTTCAGCCGGTGGTAAGGAAGTTTTTAAAAATCGGTCTTACAAGCAATGACGATTTATGCTATGTCCTGTTTCCTTCTTCCCATTATTTTTTGTAGAAAATTGGAAAGTATCTTAAGTCGTTTTTGGTGGCAAAAATCGATAGCAAAGAGAGGAATTTATTGGTGTTCGTGGCAATCCCTTTGTGTTTCAAAAGAAGATGGTGGTTTGGGATTCCGGGATCTGACAAAATTCAATGTTGCGCTGTTAGCTAAACAAGGATGGTGTTTGATTAATAACCCGAAGTCTCTCTTGGCTCGAACTCTTCGTGCGAAGTACTATCCTCATGGCTCCTTCCTCTCCGCCACGCTCGCTTCTAACCCAAGCTATACATGGTGTAGTATTTGGTCATCTCGGGCGTTACTTGTGAAGGGACTTTGTTGGCAAATTGGTACAGGGGCGAATGTTTCAATCTGGAATTCTTTCTGGTTGCCAAGCTATCCTCCTCGCCTTGTGCAGACCCCTCCAGTGCAAGGCTTAAATCAGGTCTCAGATCTTATTCTTCATAACCCGAGACGTTGGAATCTACAACTCCTAAGTGAGTTTTTTATGCAGAATTATATTTTTTTGTTTGTTTAACCATCGATATTCAACTTATTAGTTGACTAGTTCGGATCGGGTTCTCCAAAGGCTTATTATGAGGACAATCCTCACAACCTAACTTGCTCCATTCACAATATTAAAATTCAAACATTTGATCTTGCTTAACAGATCTAGTGCATCATCCCGCTATATCAACTGGTTGTTGGATATTATATTTTTATGTTAGATTATTTTATATCTAAAAAATAAAAAAATAACGTGTTCGTTAATATTTTTTAATTTTCTTTGAATACAATTTAATTGAACTCTAGTGTTTGGCCTATTACTCGTAAATGTTCACACATAAGAATGACTTTGAATCGAGTCACGAAAATATATATTTATTCAAACTCGTTTCATTTATTTCGATGATTTTGATTTAATAATTGTAAATATGAAAGCTTTTATGGGCTCGATGCTTTGTGTCTGAAATTTTAGTAATAAAATGTCCCTTAGGTACCCCAATTTGAAGACACTAATGGGCTTTAGTAAGTATAAAGTACCGATCTGACTTGTGGTAGAGGCTGATGGCCCTAATAGTTTTACACCATATTTTAAGCCATTGAGTTAAAGTTAATTCATGGTTGAAATCAAAGTTACTTTTCCACGTTTACACGAGTGAAAAATAGGAAATATATAAGAAAAGTGTCTAATCTCAACTATTAATTAACTTTGATAAATAGTGATTTTATCGGAGTGTAAGTGAATCCCTCCCATGTATATTTGATGAATCATATATACTTTTAAGGTAAATTTTAATGGTCTATTTTGTTTCTGGTTTACTTTTTTCTGATTGTCGGTTTAAAAAATTATTATTTTTGTCACTTATATTAATTTTATTTTAGTTACTGTGTCGTTAGCTGAACTTAATGGTTGCCAGCCTCAACACCCATTTTTGCCCCGTTCAATTGCACCATGGTCATCGTGCACCCTGGTTGCCGACCATTCCTCACGCTTTGGTCACAACAACCGCCTTGTCCTGGCCTCCCTCGATCCCAATATTCCAATTTGGATGTAAAAAAATTTAAGATTTATGGATTATGGTTTAGTATTTATGATTTGAGAATCTGGTTTAATAGGTAAGGTTTGCGTTTATGGTTTAAATCTAAGGTTTATGGTGCAGTATTTAGAGTTTAGATTTAGGGTGTGTGGTTTGTGGTTTAGTATTTAGGGTTTGATGTTTTATGGGTTGATGTTTATAATTTAGGGTTTAAGGTTGAACTTTATAGTTCGATGTTTAATATTTAGGCTTTATGTGGAGAGAAAATGATGAAAATAAAAAAGAATGAAATAGATAAAAATGAAAGAATTAAAAAGTGCACTGGTCAAATTAGAGATTAATCAATTTTATTAACATGCCACACCATCCGTATTAAAGTGATTACAAGGTAATAACAGACAAAATAGTTTAAATTCAGGTCCTCTAAGATGAACATTATCTGTTTTTTCAATGGGACCACGTGTTGCGTCCATAACATAAATATCTTTATAACATATTAATATTGCATATTTTAATTTTGTCACAAAGTAAAAATTTCTTTAAACAAGGTCAGAAGTTTGAATCATGACGTTATGAATTGAGTAATTAGAATGAGAGTGTCGTCCCATAACGATCATTTACAATATCCGATCTGAAGGACGAGTCTACCACGTGCGACGAACATTCATGAACAACGATGAACACCATTAATTTTCTTTAAATTCTTAAAAATCTAAAGAACTAAAATTATAATTAAAATTATCTTTTTAAAAAATAAAAATCAAATTTAAAAATTACATTATATTATTTTTTATAGATTAAAATCAAATATTCCTAATTCTCTTAAACCCCAACAAAAACAATAACATAAAAAAATCAGTTTTAGAATTTTATAATAGATTTGAATCAAAAACACCTAACTCTCCTAAACCTAAACCTAAACCTAACAAATTCAACCCATCATCCTATTTTCAGACGGCGCCGCCTCACCCCCTCGTCGTCTCCGCCCCCCGCCGTCAGCACCATTACTGGTGTCGTTAGTGCGTCGGCCGGCCGTTTGCCGTTTCCAGCCGGCGTCGCGATCTACAACGTGCTTCTTGCTGCCGTTCGCCGTGCTTCTTACTACCGTCCGCTGTGTTTTTTGCTGCCGTCTCCGTCCGCCGTCGAGCCCATCTCCAGTGCCGGCCGCCGTCATCATCAAGGTATGTTTATTTTCCCCCAATTTCCAATTGTAATTAGGAACCCTAATCCCTAATTAATTTCCCCCCAATTGAACCCTAATTCCCAATTAGATCCCAATCAAACCCTAATTTTAATATACCCAATTTCGAATTGTAATTAGGAACCCTAATCCCCAATTAATTTCCCCCCAAATGAACCGTAATTCCCAAATTAAATCCCAATCAAACTTTAATTTTAATTTCCCCAAATTTCGAATTGTAATTAGGAACCCTAATCTCCAATTAATTTCCCCCCCCAATTGAACCCTAATTCACAAATTAGATCCTAATCAAACCCTAATTTTAATTTCCCCCAATTTTGAAATGTAATTAGGAACCCTAATCCCCAATTAATTTCCCCCCAATTGAACCCTAATTCCCAACTTAGATTCCAATCAAACCCTAATATTAATTTCTCTAATTTTAAATTCCAATTAGGGTTTAGGGTTTAGGAATGTTCTGAATTATTAGAGGATGTTTTGTGAATTATTAAAAGCAGGGGAATGTTCTGAAAGTATGTATGAAGACTGCTTTGTGTATGTGTTTGTGTATCTAAACAAATGAAATTGTTATACATGCTTAAAGAACATTAATGGATTGAGTTTTTGAATGTAAATTAGATTGCTTTGCTAAATTATTTTGCTGGTGGGATGTTTGTATGAAACTATATGTGTTCATAGGTAGCTGAACAAATAAAGGTTGTTAGGAAATTATTTTAATGAATGGTTATATTCCTTGTCATTTAGATCGAGGAAGGAGTGTGATTCGGGGGCTGCCTTAGCTTAGAATTTACAGTGATTGCAGTTTAAAGCCTCGGAATAGATTGAAACTATTCCGAGCATTCTATTAAATTTAAATACATTGTTTGATAAGATGAAAGACAATGTGATTGAGGATGTGATATCTCAATAAATAGTTGCGTTCATTATGTTTTGATAAGATAAGATAATCAAGTTAAAACTTTGGTTTCGAGTCAGTCTTAGCTATAGTTGGCATGTCATAGAGTTCATAGAGCTCGTTTTTGGATATACAACAGTGTAATCGTGATTGAGAATGTTTTTTTTGAAGAATTGCATTAACATTCAGGACTGTTTTACTAGTGTATATAAAATATAAGGGTTAAAAATCTGTTTGTATTATCTTTATAACAGTGGACTGTTTTGATTTTATACACATACTAGCTGGAAACTGTGTTTTTAAGTGCATAATTTAAATGCTGGAAAAATGAGTGCAGAATTTAAATGCCGGAAACTGAATTTTTTGGAAATGGGATTTTAATTGCTAGAAACTGCTTTTGTAATACAAAAGTTTGATGATGTTTCACGTAATGAGATATGGTTAAAAACTGGTTTAAGTCATTCACGAATTAATGGTGCAATAATAGTCTAAGAAAAGTAGTATACAAGAAGGATAGATTGAATGACTTAAGGATTTAATGAAAAGCCAAGAAAGTTTGTAAATTAGGTGATGAAGCATGAATGGTAGCTTGAATAATAAATAAGATTTCAATTGAAGATTTATCGGGCGAAATAGACATGCCTTATTCGATGCCTATATACATATGAACATACTTAATTTGAGCCATTCATTTAGACAAGTAATTTGTTTGGTTTAATGCCTTGCCTTAGGTTGGATGTGTCCTTATCCAAGCTTAGTATTGCATGTATAAAATTAATGAACCTAGTGAAGGAAGTATTAATGTTTCTTGTATTAGTTACTTGAACTACCTCACTAAGAAATTATACTTACTCAACCCTCCACTTTTTTCCCCAATTATTAATTCTTAATCCCTAATCCCCAATTATTAATCCTTAATTTAGTAATTAATTCCCAATTAATCCCTAATCCATAATTAACCCAAATTCTATAATTAATCCCCAAATAAACCCAATTTGAAGATGGAATAAGACTAAATGTTTGAATGACTAGTTGGTTGTTAAGTTAAGATGGAATAAGACTAAATGTTTAGGTAAGTAACAAAGTTATGCCTCATGGAGTTATAAAATGAATAATAAGGTTTAGGACCTAAATAGTAGTGTTCGAAAGTTTGCTAGATGCTCAAGTTAAGTTACTAAACTTGAAGGGTGTTTGAGAATTAGATAATTTGAATTTGTTACTTGACTCTTAAGTGTAATTAAAATGTACAAGGTTTAATAATAGAACACCTTTTAAGCGTGATTTTTTTATGAAAGTTGTATTTTGTATTGCTTGTTTATCCATGTGTGAAATTGAATGAATTTTAAGTTAATCTCAACCTTAAAATTTACATTCCAATAAAGAAGAATCTAGTTACTTTCTTATTAAAACAAGAAAGTATTTAATCACCAACATGGCTTGAATAGTTGTGGAAATGAGATAGTTACATATCTTTTAGTTGGATGGCGACTAGTTCCTTTTGTTTCACTTTTCTAGATTCTTGAGGCCATATTCTTTTCATAATCTCATCTTCTTCTTTGCTTTTGGATTTATGAAATCTCTTCTAATGGGTCCCTTAAAGAACAATAATTGATGAGCCACATTCGTTTGTATGACTTTTGATTCACTAGACCTTCTTCTACTGACCTAAAAATACCAGGGGCCGAGTAATTATTTAGTAAGAATCATGTGGGAATGTTTAATTTAAGTCTTGGACAAGTGAAAATATCCTAAGAATTGAGAGAGATTAAGTAACATGAAATTAGTCACATAAGTTGTCATGGAAAATAGTTTAGGGATTGTTTTTGAATAATTAGAAGTTTCAAGGTTTAATTGAACTTATTTAAATGCTGTAAAATTTGTTAAAAGTTGAGGGAAAGTTGAGGTTAATGTTGGCTAAATTGAATTACTTGAATTAGAGTCAATGAAATTGTTGAAGTGACTAATTGTCAAGATAAGTAAAACTGGACTGTTTTAGAATAAAGGATAAATTGTGTACTTAAATGAACTTTTCAGGGACCAATCTTATTTTGTAAAAACATGGGACAAATAGGGGATTTAAGGTTTTAAAGGACTAAATTGAATTAGTAAAGGTCTTAGGTGAATTAACCCCAAAAAGCAGACTAAAATGAGAACATGGCAGATTCGAATCTGTAAAATTGACTGACTCAATCAAATAAACTGCTTTTATCTATATAAGATAAAAATATGAGCCATATATGGTTGAATAGGTAATTGAATAAGCTTTACGGTATAAAGTAATCTAAATTCCGACTTACGGTTTAAAAGTTATAAGCGAAATACTACAAGGTCTTATGAATTTGGATTATAGATTAGACAAGAAATTTAAAAACTTTTCTACTTGAATTTAGTAGAAGTTATGAGCCATTAATTTGTTTTAAATGTATGCAATCTTTAATTTTTTTTTTCTTTTTAACGTAGATGATGGATCTAAATTTAACTCCTTCAAAACAAGTTAAGATAGAGTGTAAGCGTTGTATCAACATGAATTCGGAGAAGACAAACAATGAGGTATATTCATTTACATTAAATAGAATTTTAGTAATAGTGTTGAGTGATATTTTTGTCGTTATATTTTATTTTAGATTATTGTTGAATTATTTATTTATTTTATGTACATATAGGAAAAAGTTGAAGATGTACATGAGGAAAAGATAAGAACTCCTTATCAGAGTGATCATAGGTTCACGCCACTAATTCATTCGGTACAAAATATTGAGATGAAATTTGTTAAACTGAATGGTCAATTTGAAAAATTAAACGGCCAATTTGAAAAACTATATGGTCAATTTGAAAAATTAGTGACCATATTAACACAGAGTAATATTAAAAGTTTAATACAGGATAATGATTCCTTAAAAGGAGAAGGTATACATGGTCCATCATTAAAGGAAGATGCTTGCATATTAGAGGAGACTAGTTTACATAGCGAACCTTTGAAAGATGAGGGTTTAGAAAATATACCACACAAGGAAGAGGGGTCAAGTGTCGCATCATTGAAGGAAGAGAGTGATAGTCATATTAAAAAGCCGAGTTTGTCTCCATTTATGAATGGTGATCGTAATTATTTCTCTCCCTTATTACAATCTATTGATAAAACAAAACTTGAAGGTAATTCTGAAGACAACACCAAGGCTGACACTGATGGTCTCTCAAAAATTCCTAGCGAGGTTTTTAACTTTGAATTTAGTCTTCGGTTTCTTAGTCAATTAGTTACGTTGAAGGAAACTCCAATGATTAAAAAAATGGCCCCTAAAATGTCAAATGGTCTTAAGGCTTCGTCAAAGAGTAAAAACTCTCAACAAAAAAAGAGTGTGGGATGTTCGACTGCACGTTCTGATATTACTGATGATCTGAAGTCGAAAAATATGACATCGAAAAAAAGAGCTCGAACTTTTAAAGTGAATTCAATGGTATGTATAAATATTTATTTATTGGTTATATTTCATCTTAAAGTTTGATATTATTTGCTTGCTTAAAAATAATATTTACCGTATGATATGTAGATACATGAAAAAATCACAAAGTTTCATGATATTAGAGAAATACCAAATGATGATTCTTCTGAAAAAATTGAGGTACAAAATGTTGAAAAATTTTATTTTTTAGTAGGGAATTTGAAAGAAATTGTGTTAAATATTTCATTGGAGTTGAATATATGATCAATTACTCTGTGATTGTGCAGGTTGGAGAAAAAAACAAGCTTTGTGACTTTGAGACTGAACCAAGATTGCAAGATTTATTTGCAGAAGCTCAAAGGAAGTTGAAAAGAAGAAATGTGTAACTATAAATGTATTTTTTAATATCGACATATAATTTTTCATGTTATTATCATTATTAAGAGTTAAATATTTTTCATGCATGACAAAATATGAGATAACTGATAGCTTAGCAAAAGCTTGTCAAGATTCTGCTAAGATAAGTAATGTGTACAAGCAATATTTGAAGTACTTAACGCTTGAAGAACGCAAAATTTGTGCGAATGTTGCTACTTGGAAAAATATATCTAACGCTGTTTACATGGCCAAGAATAATTTTTTGGACTTTGGCAATGTTTGTACTGTTTTTCCAGATAAACAGTTATCTAATTGGGTAATATAGATTAAATTTTTTACACAATCAATATTTGTTCTTTTGTCTGTTACTAAGTAGGCTGGATAGGGCGGCTGCTGATATGCTTGAATCTGATTTTTTGCTGTCTGAAATTATAAAGGCAATTATGAGTTGTGAAGGCGCGAAAGCTCCGGGGCCTGACGAATTTAGCTTTGCTTTTTTCAAGCGGGGATGGAAGTTCTTGCAGGATGATTTGGGGCGCGTGTTTAAGACTTTCCATGCGCATGGTTCTCTGCCGAAAGGGGCCAACTCGACATTTGTGGTATTGATCCCGAAAAAAGAGAACCCGCAGGTAATTAGTGATTTTCGGCCGATATGCTTATTGAATTCTGTTTATAAAATAGTGGCGAAAGTATTAGCGGGAAGGCTACAAAAGGTACTTCATTCGGTGATTAGTGAAGAGCAATCTGCATTTATTAAAGGTCGGCAAATTGTTGACGGTATATTATTAACTAACAAAGTTGTTCATTCACTTCGGATGTGACGGTTTAGCGAAGGAGGTGTGGTGTTGAAGATTGACTTCGCGAAGGCGTATGATTGCATAAAATGGGATTTCCTTGAGGATGTAATGTGCCGGATGAATTTTGGGGTGATATGGAGGAATTGGATACTGAAATGTGTGGGTACAGCACGGCTCTCGGTCCTTGTGAATTGTAGTGCAACGCCGGAGTTTGCCATGGAAAGGGGGTTGCGACAAGGTGACCCCTTGTCGTCGTTACTTTTTGTGATTGTTGCGGAAGCACTACACCAATTTTTGGTGAATGCGGAAAGCTTGGGGCTGATTAGAGGAGTGAGTGTCGCTGTGGATTGTCGGCTCTCGCATTTGCAATTTGCCGATGACACGGTTATCTTCATTCAAGGGAAGGTTGAATTTGCTAGAAACTTGAAGCGTGTGCTGACATGTTTTGAGTATGGGTCGGGGCTGCAAATTAACTACGCCAAATCGGCAATGTATGATGTGGGAATAGAGGAGGCAGTGACCTTGGAGATGGCTAAGGAACTGGGATGTGTGCGAGCAGATTTACCCTTTAAATACTTGGGAATTTCGATAGGAATTAATACACGGAATGGTAAGGTTTGGGAACCGGTGATTAATCGGATGCGCTTGTGTTTAGCGGGATGGAAAAAAAACTCCTTATCTTTTGCCGCAAGGGTGACATTGGTGAATTCGGTGCTTTCTACGCTGCCTCTATATTATACGAGTATATTTAGGGTGCCGAAAACGGTATTAAATAAAATTGAGAAGATTCGGCGTGCATTCCTGTGGGGCGATACGAATTTAAAAAGGAAATTGAACCGGGTAGCTTGGGCAAAAGTATGTCAGCCGAAGGAGCTAGGGGGTCTTGGAGTGGCAAATATTGAACTTCGAAATTCAGCGTTGCTTGCCAAATGGCTTTGGCGATATGCCGATTCCCCTAAGTCTTTGTGGAAATCGATTGTGGAAGCTAAGTATGGCGTTGCAGTGAGGGGGAGACTGCCGAATGTGGTGGGTAAGCAGCACATTTCTTTCGTTTGGAGGAGAATTGTTGAGATACAAGAAGGGGATGCCGCTGGTAAGTTTATGAGCGAAGACTGTTTTTTGTGGCACATAGGGAACGAGCAAAGGGTGCTGTTTTGGTTCGATCGATGGTGTTTAGAGGAGCCTTTATGTGAGGTATTCCCGCACATTTTTAGGTGTGCTAGCAACAAGGCTGCCGTGGTGTGTGATTATGCGATGCAAGGCACATTGAACCATGAGGAATGGTTGCTGTTTTTTACCCGTGACTTGCGATCTTTTGAACAGCACCAGCTGAGACAAATGCGAGCGATTGTGAGGGGGTTTACCTTGTGTGCGAGCGAGAGGGATGTGCTGGTCTGGAAGCCAAATGCGGTTGGACAGTTTTCCGTGGGGAGCCTAATGAAATTGATGTCTTCGATGGGCCTATCCGACTATGGTTTTGATGGTTTTAATATGTGGAAAATTGAGGTGCCTCCGAAGGTACAATGCTTCCTATGGTTCGTGCAATTATGCCGATTGCCGACGTTGTCTATGCTAAGCGCTCGGGGCGTACCTTTAGCGGGAATTCAGTGTGTGTGGTGTAGGGGGGGTTGACGAGGAAGAGCATATATTTTTTATATGCACGTTTGCAAACAGATTGTGGGAGGCGTTTTTCCGTTGGTGGGGGATATCATGGGTGAATCCGAGAATGTTTGCAGATTTTCTTGTGCAGTGTTGTAGTGGGGTGTTGTCGGGAGTAGGGAGGGCTTGGTGGATGGTTGGATGTACAGCGGTAATGTGGTCCTTATGGCTTGCGCGAAATGATGTAATTTTCAATCATAAACAAATGGGAGTCTAGGAGCTGCTTTTCCTTATCAAGCTTCGCTCATTTTATTGGATTAAATACTTTGTGCACGGCAGCGACATAACAGAGGCTGCTTGGTGGGAGTGGCCATTGCTGTGTGTGCCGTCGGGTACAGTAAAACATAGAGCTGGAATCCGTTGGTGTCCACCGATAGAAGGCGTACTAAAGTTTAACGTGGATGGCGCGACGAGGGGGAAACCAGGTTTGGCGGGATGTGGGGGTGTGCTACGGGATGCTAGGGGTGTAGTGCTGGCGGTTTTTTCGGGACCGTTGGGTTGTATGGAATCGAATGAAGCTGAGGTTTGGGCCATTTGACATGCGGTTCGATTGCTGGCCGACTCAAGGTGGAAGGAGGATTGGTCGTTTATAATTGAATCCGACTCGCGGATTGCGTTATCCTGGGTGCTGCACAAGGACAAACGACCATGGAGGTATAGGGGGCTATTTCGCGAGATTGATTATGCTTGTTTGCAGCTACGTTGTGTTTGCTTTAACCACGCTTTTCGTGAGGCGAATTCATTCGCCGATGCGCTCGCTAAAGGGGGTATGGATAGAGTATCATGGTTTCATGCTACTGAGGACAATGGGATGACATTGTAATGGGGATTTTAGTCCGGTTCGGGGCGTTTTGGCCTATACCTTCCATGATGCACTCTTTTTCCTCCAATTTATGATAGGGAGGTTTTTTAAGGAGGCATATGGGAGGTTGTATGATTTCTTTTACACTGAATAAAATCATACAATTACCGATAAAAAATACAAGTGTTTTTATTGTTTTGAAATATTTAATAGTTTATCGATATCTATGTATACGATTTGTACTTGAGACAAGAGCCTATGCCAAAGAAGTTATATCTACCTCTTTCCATTCAGGTAAAAACTATTTATGGCTTCAGAATCATATTATTTTCAGTTCATGATTTCATGACATTTTGAAATGTTATGTTTATTGTAGATTTTGATAGAAGAATTCACAGATAATAAGAAGTCAAAAATAAATGACAACTTGTTTAAATTTCATACCCAATGGATAGATGACTTTATACTTGTTGATAGTAGTAATGTTGAACATGTATATTTATAGTTTGTTGTTTTCTTGTACGTAGTTGATATTGATTTTTAACTCATATGATTTTGCAGGTATATGTGCCTTTACATGATGTAGAAGGCAGACATTGGTTTTTATTAGTTGTTAATGTTGTGGATGAGCAAAATTACGTGTTGGACTTTCTTGGCGCAAATGAAGTTCGTAAAAAGATCGCAAAAAATATAGTAAGTTCTTTACTTATTTATGAGAACTACTAGAATTCGTATAGTTTTTAACTATTAATTTCTTATTTTTTAATTTATTATAACAGTTGAATAAAGCTCCACTTAAGTATAAGGGCCATGCTCATTTGGGCAGATTTTTTTGAAAAGGCTACAAAATTTCCAATCAATTGTGTTGAATTACCGAAACAGCCAAATTGGTACGTAATTTAAATTAAAAATAAAAGTTATTCTTAAGTTATCTCCGTAATTTTTTCTTTACAGATTAATTTATTTTATATTGGATTCAGGAATGACTGTGGCATGTACATGTTGAAGTATATAGAAGCCGATAATAAAAGTGATTGGTCGATGATTACTTTCACGGTAAAGTATACCATGCAACTTTGTTTAGCTATTGTATGATATTGAATAACATGATATATTTATTATGTAGACGCAACAAATGAGAGTTGAACGACTGAAAATTTTGGCAAAACTTGTTACAAGCCACCACAATGAAGTTGATATTTTCAATCGTCGTGAACTGTTCATACAGGATTTTGAAGTTGAGAAAAGAAATGTGGTAATGGGAGTGAAATAGCACATGACAGCTTGTAATAATTAAGTAGAATTTATAATTACATCATATTTTTTTTTCTCTCAATTTTACTTTATAATTTTGAATGTTATTATACTAGTTTGTGGATGGTTCGCATCCTTCCCTCTTTTTTATTTTTCATTTATTTTCTTCACGTGCTAAGTAATGGATGAGATAATATAAGAAACACATGCTTTTATACAAGTAAATATACATATACAAAACCAACAAAATATGATACAACATTTAAAAATACACATTCGAACAACACATATGTAATATAAGAAGACAAATACAAACATAATATGATTATATAAGAAAAACATACTTTTTACTTATTTGTATGCCTCTGATTTGATCCGAATATGCATTATAAATGTTTATGACTATTATTGGCATTAAAGACACTTTGAAATAAGTTTAAAGATGTATGACATTTAAATAACCATTAGCTATAAGTATGGATTTTAAATTTGGCTTAATGACCTATTTGGCCATTATTAGTATACACAAACTATCGAATTGATCCCTAAGGTATTGTTTTGTACGTTTTACCCCCTAAACTATAAACCGTGACCACCATTGGACAATGAACTAAAAATTGTATTTTTAAAATAGAATATTTCATATTTTCATATTTAAATCACATCGATTATTTAATAACAACTTTAAATATTCTATTTAATTTTAAAATATTCGATTTAAAAGAAAAAAAATGATTTCAAATATTCGAATATTTAATAACTACTTTAAATATTTGAATATTTAATAACTACTTTAAATATTCGAATGTTTTAAATCAATTTTTTCTTGTAAATTGAATTTTTTTAAATTAAATCGAATATTTAAAGTAGTTATTAAATATTCGATGTGATTTAAAAGAAAAAATGATTTAAAATATTCGATCGAGTTGAGTTAAAAAAATTTGAGTTATTCGATGTGATTTAAATATGAAAATATTAAATATTCTATTTTAAATATTCGATGTGATTTAAAAGAAAAACTGATTTAAAGTAGTTATTAAATATTCGATGTGATTTAAATATGAAAATATTAAATATTCTATTTTAAAAAATATTCGATTTAAAAAAATGATTTAAAATATTCGAATATTTCGAGTTATTCGAGTTGACGTGTCATATCTTAAGATAGAGGTGAGCGTTTGATCGAGTCGAGTCAAAAAAATTTGAGATATTCGAGTTAACGCGTCATATTTTACAACTCAAACTTTATTTGAAATTTTTTCGATTCGAGTCGAGTTTTCGAGTTCCTATAAAAATTTAATTGTAATTATTTATCATGTATCATACTTTGGAATTTTGCTTTAAGGACCAAATTGAAAGAATTCGTAAATAACGAGGGCTAAATTTAGTAAATTGTTTCGAATTAGGACTAAATTGATTGAATGTTTAAATATGAAGGACTAAATGTGTTATTATACCAAATTTTATAACAGCCACTTAACGGGAATTAACGTCTAGTTACCATTTTGTTATAAAACATAAAGTTTAATTGCCATTTTGTGATTTTTGAAAGTTTGGTTACCATTTTGTTTTTTACCAAAGCTCACTGACCGTCTGTGTACTTTACCCAAAATTTAAATTTAACAAAATTTCGAATCATATTTATATTATATTCGAATCATAATATTATTATATTTCAATTATTAATTCAAATTTTAGGTAATTTAATATATCTAAAAAATACTATTTTAATTTTAAAATATTTGATTTTATTTATTTTTATTATATATTAACATTTAAAATAAATAATGTTATTAATAATAATAAATATTGGATAAAGAATATAATTATTGGATAAAGCCGCACACTACCAATCCTTATTTGATTGTCAATCCAAAACAGTTGGATCTTTTTCCATATTTTTCAATTGGCTTAATACAACTTTTCCCCCCTAAAGTATACCCGATTTCTCAACTTGCCCCCTAAACTTCATTTTGCCCACTTTTCCCCCTTAAACAATTTGCCGTTACCCATTATTCCCCATTCCGTTACCCTTTTCCGTTAAAAAAAATTTCGGCCAATAACATCCTGCCACGTCATCAACGGATTGACTAAGTCAATCCGTCTGGTTTTATTTAAAGGGTAAATTACATGTCAAGTCTGTCAGGTTTGTTTTTTTGTTCAATTTAGTCATTCAAAAGTCTATTTTTACCTTAAATTGACCCCTATTTGTTTCTAATTTTTATAATTTAGTCCATTATTTGTTATTATTAATAATATTATTTTATTAAAATGTTAATATTTAATAAAAATAAATAAAAACAAATATTTTAATACTAAATTAGTAATTTTTTAGATTCGAATTCCAATTAAATTCCAATTATTAATTCTAATTTCACTATATTTGAATTGTAGTTTTTGAGTAAAATTTAAATTATATTCGAATCATGTTCGTATTATATTCGAATCATATTCAAATTAAATTTGAATCATCTTCTAATTATATTCGAATTTTTAATTCGAATTTTTCTATATTCGAAATATATTTTTTGAGCAAAATTCAAATTATATTAGAATTATATTTGAACCATGTCTATATTATATTCGAATCATATTCAAATTATTTTCGAAATATATTTTGAATATGATATTTTGAATGTAATTCGAATATGATTCGAATATAATATGAACATGATTCGAATATAATTCTAATATAATTACATGTTTTTTCAACTATTATATTTGTAACACCCGTGTTTTGGAGTTAGGAGTTAGTCGGGTTAGTGGGTCTGAGTCGGTAAAATCAATTTTAATCAATTTGGCCTAGGCTTGACCTAATTGGAATTTAAAATTTAAGGGAGTGACCATTTGGTAATTTAGCCACAATAATTTGAAAAGTAGACAACCTTTTTGGAGACAAAAAGGGAACAAAAAAAAGGAATCATCGTCTTCCTTTTTCCCATTTTCAAATGACAATGAACCTAAACCCTCTCTAAAGCCCTAAACACTATTCCATTGATTTCTTCTTCAACCCAAAGTCATTTTTCAAAGGTAATTGCATTTTCTCACTCTCCTCTTCATTCTCTATCTTTACATGGTTATAGATTTTAAAACTATCATCTTTTGGAGTTTTAGGGTTTAGTGAAAGTTTGGGTTTTTATGGAGTTTTTCAACTTGTTTTGAAATGTTAGGTTGGGTTTTAATTTGACCACCTTAAAATACATATAATATGTTAAAATGGTTAGGTTTGGGTGAAAACCGAAATGGGTTCTTGTGGCCAATTTTAAAGTGTCTAAAACTTGGGTTTTGGTGAGTTTTAGGGTAAATTCGAAGGGCTGATGGTTTAAGTATGATAGGAAGGTGTTTTGGGGCCAATTGAGTGTCATTTGGGAGTTTGAAAATAGGATTTTCAACTAGTTTTTGAAGGAGCACGAAAATGGGCATTTTGGGGGATTAATTTGATTGAAAATTGTTGAAGTTTGGCTTGGGCTTAAGAGTTGAGTTGAGGACTGATGTTTTAGCATTGATTGAGAGTAATAGATGTGTTTTTGATTGGCTAGAAGCAAGAGGAGACGTTGGAGAGGCATCGGGATCAAATCCGGGCTTGTAGGAGGCTTGCTTTGGTTGCTAAGGAAGGGTGGTGAGTGACTTTAAATGTGTTTTAAAGTTGGTTCAAGTGTGTGTAGTGTATGAGTTGGAATGTGCTTGGTAGGCCATTTCCATGTGGAGTTAAATTGGTAACTTAGCTCTTTGATTCCATTAAATGCTATTTATGCTTTGCCTATTTGCCATTGTGAAATGTGGTTTGATATGTATATGTATATCTTGACATATGTATATGATGAACATGTGATGTAAATGGTGGATGTGTGATGTGGTAAATGAAATTGGCACTAATTAACTTACCGGGTGTAAATGATCGATCATTAGGATTAGTGTGCACACAAATTGAGTCAAAACGTATGTGGCCTTGATGGCGTTGAGTCATCAAGGAGGAGTACGGTGATGTAACATTCCACCGGAAATTTATATATATTCTACGGGATGATGAGTGGAATCCCATCCGTAGGGCATGTGGTGATGAGTGGAATCCCGCCCATGCAAGGTCCGGTGATGAGTGTAATCCCACCGAGGTAGTGTAATTGTTGAGATTAAATCCGCACATCCAGGTAAACTAATAGTGGCCAATTGAACTTGTTCTTATAATTGTGATGAATGATATTGATATATGATGTTTGAGCTTAGTATGATGTGAGATGCCATATTATGACTCTTGAAAGACTAGCTAGGTCTACTTGTTGTTTTGCCTATGTATGTTGTATATGAGAATTATTGAATACATGCTTGAACCCTGCATTGTTGATGTTTTCGATTTTAGAGCATCCTCACTAAGCTTCTAGCTTACGCTCTCATTTTCAACAATGCAGATCATTAGCGTGGTGTTAGCTCGGAGCAAGGCGAAGGGGCTTTCCAAGTTTTTATTGCTCAAGTGCGGTTAAACAATTATGTAGTAGCTTAGCAATGTGGCAAGAGTGTGTTTTTGTGTGAGCTATGTATTGTAGCGACGTCTTTTTTGAAAAACACTTGTATAGGTGTATATGTAGGTGTGGTGGGAAGAGTATTTTAGAAAATTTGAAATAGGGGTTAAAAAAGAAATTTTAGAAATTGATGGATAAAAATGGATTTTTAGAAAATTGTTTGGAAAAATATTAGGGGGTTTTAAAATTGCTTTAAAAGTAGATGGTTTTAGAAAAATATTTTAAAATAGGGGAATTTGAAAAAGGTTTTAAAAAATAGAAGGAGTCGCCACCGGTCACTTTAAAATGGTAGACCGGACACCGGAAATAGAAACCAGAGATTCAAAAGGGTTCGGGAGTCGGTTACACGCGAGGAAGGGTTAGCACCCTCGACGTGCCCAAAATTGTTACCAAAACTTTACCGCTTAATTAAAATCAGATTTTACGAATTAGAGTGACAATTTTAACCGAGACTTGGTTACATACGCGAGTAAATTTCGAAAATCCTAATATTCGAGAGCGAACGCCCGAACCACCACCACTACGACTGGTACTGGCCTCGTTCGTTTCCGAATAAAAGGAAATCGCACTTTTTAAAAACGATTTTAGATTTTTAAAAAGGAAAACTAAATACAATGAATACAAGATTAAATCTAATCTAAAGTCCTACGATGCCAAAGGAGTCGATATCCGAGCTTTCGGAATATCGTTCCCACACGGAAACCGGGACCGTGCGTGCTATAATTAAAATGACAAGTTAAGAAAATGCATGCTAAAATATATTTGAACAACATGAAAGAAGCAAATGTACACAATATGGCAAAGTCATTAATTCCATATGAACATATATTAAAATAGAGAGAAATGCATGAATAACAATATTAAACAAAAATGAAAATGCTTATTTGTCTATGAACCTTCAAATAAAGTCATTTCAATATCAACACTAATATAAAGATAATCTTAAGCAAAAGGAGATGGACGATAGGCGTGATCAAGGTAGGCGAGAACGAACGAGACAGGGCGGAGGCCGGGTATGGACCCTGTTCGTGTTGAATCTACTGCAACAATTGCATTGGTAGGGGGTATGGCAGGTATTCGATAGGCATGGGGTTGTGGTGGACGTTTTCATCCCTAAGAAGAAAGGGAGAGATGGAGCGAGATTTGGGTTCGTTCGGATGGCGACTATTCAAGATGCAAATCGTGTAATTGAGCGATTGAATGGATTCCGCCTATATGGATCGGTGATCACGGTCCTATTTGCTAGAGATGGGGTGAGGGATTCGATTTGGCGCAAGAAGGGTTTCAATGATTACAAGCCTAAACCCTCCCAGAGAACCAAGGATTCGATGGAAAAAGAGAAAATAAATGGCGATCAAGAGACAGTTGCAAAACCAAAACCTGTTACGATGAGGAGAATAGTGGGAAAAATCGATGGAGACAAATGGGAAATTTTAAAAACTTGTGTGGTTGGATGGCGACGCAATTCGATCTCGATTGCTCGAATGGCGAAGGAGCTAAATGAGAACAATATGAGGGGATTCTCAATTATGCACATGGCAGGACGAATGGTGCTGTTAATGCCCAACGAATCGGGAGAAAGGGTGGACATTATGTCGCGGGCAGATTTAGATAGGTGGTTCGTTGATGTACGCCCGTGGTCGACTGCGATACAGATGTCGACGAGAAGAGTGTGGCTCGCCATGAGCGGAATCCCTATTCACGCGTGGGCAACAGAGACTTTTGAGAATATTGCCAAATTATGGGGATCCATGGTAAAAGTAGACATATCGACGATTTCGCCTTCATCTTTCGAGCGAAGTAGGATACTTATTGAAACCAATTTGATCGAAAGGATCGATGAGGTGCTGGAATTGGAGGTAGATGGTAATATATATAACATAAGGGTGCAAGAATGGGAACGAGAGGTGGTTCAAGAGGATAGGGATGATGAGGAGAGTGACATGGAGACATCCTCGGAAACTAATTCCCGTAGAGCTGTAGATGTATCTCATGGGATCAGTAAGTCGGATGAAGGCGAGGATCCGATGTTGCAATCTTTTGTCCAGGACAACCTTGTGGTTGAGGATACTAATCTGATTTCAAGAGGTGGGATGGACGTGAAGGACCAGGAAATAGATTCGAAACAAGACGCTAATGTTACACACAAAGGGTGTACGTACGAAAAACAAATTGATCTACGTGTGGAATCATTGAGTGGAGGGAATTCGTGGGTTTCGGATGAGGTGGTTGCTTTGATAGATAGGGAGGGGACAGGCGATCGCACGAGCCTAGATGTGGCTCAATTTGAATTCTGTAGAGGGGACGGTGCCCAGGGGAATGAGACAGGAGCGGATGAGGAGGTGGCTATGCTAGATAAGGAAAGGAATGGAGATTGCACGAGCCTTGACATGGATCACTTTGTCTGCTGTGTAGGGGACGATGCCCAGGGGAATAATGGAACAGCGGAAAGGGGGGTGGCAGTGCCTATTTTCGATACAACGATGGGGGCGAACACAGGGGGGAAGGTTGCGGATGGGCCTGAACAAGTGAGGGCCTCAGATGCTAAGTATATTGAGCATAATGGAGTCCTTCGCAAGGTAAGAAGCTTATCGAATGTTTTGTTAAGTGTTTTGAATCCGGAAGAAAGGTCTGAGGTGGAGAATAAATTAACAAAAAAATCTAGAGGAAGGCCGAAGAAGAAAATACAGGAGGATACGGGGATTGCTAATGGGTCCTTATCTGATTCGGATTTTATAAACAGAAAGAGGGTGATTTTGAGAGAGGCAAAACAAACACTTGACCTGGGGAAATTGATAGGGGCTTCGACAGTAGGTAATGAGGAGGCGATCGTTCAAGATATTGCGCGTATCATTGAGTCGCGCATTGAGAATAAATAGCAGACGGCGATGCGGGTGTTGTCGTGGAACATTCACGAATTGGGTGCAGTTGCGAAGCGACGAACAGTACGTGATAGAGTTCGACAACACCATTGTGAGATGGCGTTGCTTCAGGAAACTAAATTGGAGCAGCTATCAGCGAATAGGGTAAGTAAATTGTGGTTTTCGGATAAATTTGATTTTGTTATTGCACCTTCTATTGGGCGATCAGAGGGGGTTACTGTTAATTTGGGACAATGATAAATTTCGGATGATAGAAACACGTATGTCTCGACATTTTATTTTGATTAAAGGGGAGTGGGTGATAGAGAAATGGCCATGCTGGATGGCCAATGTGTATGCTCCTTGCGTGGTGGAGAATCAAGGGCGGGTATGGGGGAATTACGGGAGTTGTTAGGGGAGTTAGATGGGCCGTGCTGTGTGGGAGGTGATTTTAATGCTGTGCGGGAGGTGGGGGAGAGATGTGGCTGTGTTGATGCATCGAGGGGAATGGAGGAGTTCAACAATTTTGTGGAGGATGTGGGTCTATTGGACATCAAAGTGGTGGGAAAAAAGTTTACTTGGTTTGGGTCGGGGAACAAGGCATGTCGCCTAGATAGATTCTTGGTGTCGCGTGAGTGGATCGATCGATTTTCTTCACTGTATCAATTGAATTTGCCGAGGGGGATTTCGGATCATACGCCGATACGGCTAACAAGTGAGGATAGTGACTGGGGACCTCGACCGTTTAGATTTCTAAATGTTTGGCTTGAGAAAAAAGATCATGTTGATTTAATGGCGAAGGAATGTGAGAGAATTTCAGTGGAGTTTGAGGGTTATTCGATACATTATAAATTAAGGGAGATGAAATTTTTTTGCGCACATGGAATAAAGAATGCTTTGGTCAAGTCGACACTAGAATTGGGGAGGTGACAGAGCAGATAGACAGGTTGGATGAGGTTGTAGAGGTGGCGGGGGATAGAGTACAACGGGTTGAAGAGATTAGTCGGCTTAAAATTAAGCTGTGGCGTCTGCATAAGTACAAGGAATCGATTTGGCGACAGAAGTCGAGAGCTCTTTGGCTAAAAGTGGGGGACCGTAATACTTCATTCATTCATCGAACTGTGAAAATTAGAGCTGCAAAAAATCTGATTACTGGTTTGCGGATTAATGGCAAATGGGTGGAGGATCCGTCGAGGTTCAAACGCCATATACAGGGGGAATTTCGTAAACATTTTTCACGACCACCATGCTTTGGGACGATGGAGGCAGATGTGCGGTTTTGTAGGCTGGATAGGGATGCTGCCTATATGCTTGAAACAGGCTTTTTACTGTCCGAAATTAGAGAAGCGATTATGAGTTGTGAAGGAGCGAAAGCTCCGGGGCCTGGCGGGTTTAGCTTTGCTTTTTTCAAGCGGGGGTGGGAGTTCTTGCAGGCTGATCTGCTGCGTTTGTTTGAGGCTTTCCACGCGCATGGTTCTTTGCCGAAAGGGGTTAACTCGACATTTGTGGTCCTGATCCCGAAAAAAGATAACCCGCATGTAATCAGTGATTTCCGGCCGATATGCTTATTGAATTCTGTTTACAAAATTGTGGCGAAAGTATTAGCAGGAAGGCTTCAGAAGGTACTTCATTCGGTGATTAGTGAAGAGCAATCAGCTTTTATTAAAGGGAGGCAAATTGTTGATGGTATCTTATTAACCAACGAAGTTGTACATTCACTTCGTATACGACGGTTTAGCGAAGGAGGAGTGGTGTTGAAGATTGACTTCGCGATGGCGTATGATTGCATAAAGTGGAAATTTCTTGATGATGTAATGTGCCGGATGAATTTGGGGATGGTATGGCGGAATTGGATTATGAAATGTGTGGGTACAACACGTCTTTCGGTACTTGTGAATGGTAGTGCAACGCCGGAGTTTGCCATGGAAAGGGGGTTGCGACAAGGTGATCCCTTGTCGCCGTTACTATTTGTTATTGTTGCGGAAGCATTGCATCAATTCTTGGTGAATGCGGAAAGTTTGGGTCTGATTAGAGGAGTGAGTGTCGCTGTGGATTGTCGGCTCTCGAATTTGCAATTTGCGGACAACACGGTTATCTTCATTCAAGGTAAATTTGAATATGCTAGAAATTTGAAGCGTGTGCTGACATGTTTTGAGTCTGGGTCGGGGCTGCAAATTAACTATGCAAAATCGGCAATGTATGATGTGGGAATAGAGAATGCAGTGGCAATGGAGATGGCAAGGGAGTTGGGGTGTGTGCGAGCCGATTTACCCTTCAAATACTTGGGGATTTCGATTGGAATTAATCCATGGAATGGTAAGGTTTGGGAACCGGTGATTCATCGGATGCGCTTATGTTTAGCGGGATGGAAGAAAAACTCGTTGTCTTTTGCCGCAAGGGTGACATTGGTGAATTCGGTACTTTCTACGCTGCCACTGTATTATATGAGTATTTTTAGGGTGCCGAAAACGGTACTAAATAAAATTGAGAGGATTCAGAGAGCATTCCTGTGGGGGCGATATGGATTTAAAAAGGAGATTGAACTGGGTTGCTTGGGCGAATGTATGTAGACCGAAGAAGCTAGGGGGTCTTGGAGTGGCAAATATTGAACTTAGAAATTCAGTGTTGCTTGCCAAATGGTTATGGAGATATGCCGACTCTCCTAAGTCTCTGTGGAAGTCGATTGTGGAGGCTAAGTACGGTGTCGCAGTGAGGGGGAGGCTGCCGAATAGGGTGGGTAAACAGCACATGTCTTTCGTTTGGAGGCGAATTGTGGAGATTCAAGAAGGGGACGCTGCTGGTAAGTTTATGAGCGAGGATTGTTTTTTGTGGTACATAGGGAACGGGCAACGGGTGCTGTTTTGGTTCGACCGATGGTGTTTAGAGGTGCCTTTGTGCGAGGTGTTCCCGCACATCTTTCGGTGTGCTAGTAACAAGGCCACACGGGTGTGTGATTATGCGGTGCAAGGTACACTGAACCATGAGGAGTGGCTGCCATTTTTTAGCCGTGGGCTGCGATCCTTTGAGCAGCAACAGCTGAGCCAAATGCGCGCGATCGTGAGGGGGTATACCTTATGTGCGAGCGAGATGGATGCGCTGGTCTGGAAGCCAAATGCGATTGGACAATTTTCAGTGGGGAGTCTCATGAAATTGATGTCATCTATGGGTCTATCCGATTATGGTCTTGATGGTTTCAATATTTGGAAAATAGAGGTGCCTCCGAAAGTACAATGCTTCCTATGGTTAGTGCAATTGTGTCGATTGCCGACGTTGTCAATGCTAAGCGCTAGGGGCATGCCTTTAGCGGGAATTCAGTGTGTGTGGTGTAGGGGGTTGACGAGGAAGAGCATATATTTTTTACATGCACATTTGCGAACAAGTTGTGGGAGGCGTTTTTCTTATGGTGGAGGTTGTCATGGGTAAAGCCGAGAGCGTTTGCGGATTTTCTAGTGTAGTGTTGTAGTGGGGTTTTGTCGGGGGTGGGGAAAGCTTGGTGGGTGGTTGGATGTACATCGGTCTTGTGGTTCTTATGGCTTGCGAGGAATGATGTAATTTTCAATCATAAACAGATGGTACTCGAGGAGCTGCTTTTCCTTGTTAAGTTGCGATCCTTTTATTGGATTAAATCCTCCGCGCAAGGCAGCGACATAACCGAAGCTGCTTAGTGGGAGTGGCCGTTGCAGTGTGTGCCGTCGGGTACTGTGAAACCTAGAGTTGGAATCCGTTGTTGTCCACCGATAGAAGGTGCACTAAAGTTTAATGTGGATGGCGCGGCGAGGGGGAAACCGGGGCTGGCGGGATGCGGGGGTGTGTTGCGGGATGAGAGGGGTGTAGTGCTGGCAGTTTTTTCGGGACCGTTGGGTTGTATGGACTCGAATGAAGCTGAGGTTTGGGCTATATTTCATGTGGTTCGATTGCTGGCCGAGACAAGGTGGAGGGCGGATTGGTCGTTCATAATTGAATCCGACTCGCGGATTGCATTATCATGGGTGCTGCACAAGGAGAAGCGACCTTGGTGGTATAGGGGGCTGTTTCGAGAGATAGATTATGCTTGCTTGCAGCTACGTTGTGTTTGCTTTCACCGCGCTTTTCGTGAGGCGAATTCTTTCGCCGATGCTCTCCCTAAAAGGGGTGTGGATAGAGTGTCTTGGTTTTATGCTGTTGCGGATCATGGTATGGCATCGTAATGGGGTTTTTCTTCTGTTTCATTGCGGATTGATTTTTACCTTCCATGATGCACTCTTTTTCCTCCAATTTAGGATAGGGAGGTTTTTTAAGGAGGCATATGGGAGGTTGTATGATTTTTTACACGCTGACTAATATCATACGATTATTGATAAAAAAAACCTGACAGGGACCAAGATTGTAATAAATCCATTTGAAAAATTAATTAAAACACAAAATGGGACCAAATTTACAGAGCGCGGAAAGATCTAAAGACCAAAACGGTGATTTGACCACCCGAAAATCGATTAGAATGAAAACAGGGATGAAATTGCAAACATTAGAAAAACTGAAGGGACTTGGAATGAGATTTATAAACACGGAATGACCTGAAATAAATCTTTAAATTGTGGAGGGACTAACATGGGATTAGACCCTTTTGTCGTGACCAAAACATTATAAAAAAACCCGTTTTGCTTCGATTTCACTCTTTTGGCAATTTTCTCCAAACTGAGAACAAAACAAAACCCTCTTATTTTGATGTCCAAAAAAATATAGCCCCTCCTGGTTCAAAACAGAAAAGAAAACAATTTTTTTTGAAACCCTAGACCGTGAATCCGAGGAGGAAACTCCCCCTTTTTTATTGAAAAACGCCTCCATCTCGCCGGTATTCCTTTCGGAACAAAAAACTTTGTTCCCCTCACCGACGTCTCACTGTATGGGACCTAGTCGAGGGTCCGATGGTTCATTGACAACGGGAGAGGAAACGACGCACGACACAATCGGGATTCGGACAACGGAGCAACGGACGGTAAAAAAACAACTCTCCTCTTTTCTTTCCTTTTTTTGATTTTGTATGCAAATAAAAAAGAGATCGGATACCTTCTAGTAAAATTTTGGTTTTTGTATTGATTTTTTTGATAATTGCCGGGGGGCTTACAATGGTTTTGGGGTTCGGTTTTTATAACCGAAGTTACAACGATAGATGAGAAAAAAAAAACCAATGTGGCTTGCTGGGTTCTGATATTTGTCGAGTTGACTTCGCTCTGATCTGCCCTGTTGCGTTCTGGTTTCTGATTTTGTTGCTTTAATTAATTGTTTTTGTCTTTGTTGCTATTTTGGGATCTCCGATGCCTTGCTTTTGTTTGTTGCATGTCGGAATTGGCTCGATCGGGGAGTGCCGGAGCGTGATCGTGGCAGAAGGGTCAGGCGTCAGACGGTGTCGGGCGTGAAGCGACGGGTCACGGGGTCAAGCCACGCGCGCGTGAGGGAAGTCTGAACGCCACCGACGCGCGCGTGTCGGATGCAAAGAGGCTCGCGCGGGATTTGGCGGTTTCCCGTGTTGATCAGGGACCGTCAGATCATGCTTGATCCGATGGTCATGGATGTTTGCGGTGCAAGATGAGGGGGCTCGCTAGGGTTTCCGGAATGGAGGGATCTGGGCCGTTCATCGTTCCTAGATCCAACGGTGCAGGGTGCACGGCGCTGGGCTTGTTGATACCCCTGCTAAGGTTTTTTTTTTGTTAGACTAATCTGGGCCCTTTACCAGATCCAAGGGCTATTGAGTGTGGTGGCTGCACAAATAGAACAACATATTAGGGTTTGTGTATTTGATTGGGCTTGCTTAATTGTAAAGGGACATTTATTTATAACATGATTTTTTATTTATTTATGTGTTAATAATAATAATAATAATACTAAGACAATAAAGATAATATATATATAGTACTAATATTAATAGTAAGGCTACTATTACTAGTAATATAATAATAATAATGATAATGTTTTAAGTCCCTCTTTTCCTTTTTTTGTCTTTTATTATTATTTTTTTATTTCGTTTTTTTAGCCGAATACAAGCCCAAAAACATAAACAAAAACGAGTTTAAGTTTCGGGACAAAATTAGTGATTACAGTTGCCCCTCTTTGCTTATACTTGTGGAACAAGGATAAAGCAAAGACCTTAAGCACTAATTTTGTCCCACTTCCCTGTTGGATGCGGGTGATTTGTTATGCCACCGATGACGAGACAAGATCAGGAGATTAGATTGGACCGGGCTATGACTCCGACGAAGAGACATGATTCGGTGAGTTGGTGGAGATCGAGCTACGACTTAGATGAAGAGGCACGATCTGAAGTGTTAGTGAGGATCAAGCTACGACTTAGATGAAGAGGCATGATCTGAAGAGTTAGATTGGGGACCAAGCTGCGACTTAGATGAAGATGCATGGTCCAATGAGAGTGGAGATCAAGCTACGACTTAGATGAAGAGGCATGATCTGAAGAGTTAGCGGAGATCAAGCTACCACTCTGACGAAGAGGCATGATCCGAAAGAGTATATTGGAGATCAAGCTACAACTCTGACGAAGAGGCATGATTCAAAGGAGTATATTGGAGATCAAGCTACAACTCTGACGAAGAGGCATGATCCGAAGGAGTATATTAGAGATCGAGCTACAACTCTGACGAAGAGGCATGATCCGAAGGAGTATATTGGAGATCAAGCTACAACTCTGACGAAGAGGCATGATCCGAAGGAGTCTATTGGAGATCAAGCTACAACTCTGACGAAGAGGCATGATCTAAAGAAGTATATTGGAGATCAAGCTACAGCTCTGACGAAGAGGCATGATCCGAAAGAGTATATTGGAGATCCAGCTACAACTCTGACGAAGAGGCATGATCCGAAGAAGTATATTGGAGATCAAGCTACAACTTTGACGAAGAGGCATGATCCGAAGGAGTATATTGGAGATCAAGCTACAACTCTGACGAAGAGGCATGATCAAAGGTCTGCTAAACCATCAGTGGTAAGACGAAACCTGATGAGGAGGAGATCTGATACACCATCAATGGCATGACAAGATTGATGTTGAAAGAGATCTGCTACCATCAAAGACAGGACGAGATCGATGTTGTAGGAGATCTGCTACACCACCAACGGCATAACAAGATCGATGTAGTAAGAGATCCGTTACACCACCAACGGCATAACAAGATCGATGTTGAAAGAGATCCGCTACACCACCATTGGCATAACAAGATCGATGTTGAAAGAGATCTGCTACACCACCATCGACATAACAAGATCGATGTTGTAAGAGATCCCCTACACCACCAACGGCATAACAAGATCGATGTTTAAAGAGATCTGCTACACCACCATCGGCATAACAAGATCGATGTTGTAAGAGATCTGCTACACCACCAACGACATAACAAGATCGATGTTGAAAGAGATCGGCTACACCACCATCGGCATAACAAGATCGATGTTGTAAGAGATCCGCTATACCATCAACGGCATAACAAGATCGATGTTGAAAGAGATCCGCTACACCACTATCGGCATAACAAGATCGATGTTGAAAGAGATCCGCTACACCACCAACGGCATAACAAGATCGATGTTGAAAGAGATCTGCTACACCACCATCGGCATAACAAAATCGATGTTGGAAGAAGAGTTGGTGTTGAAGTTGTTCCTCTTGGTGGGGTTCAACTTTTTTTTTAATTTGTCTTTTTTGTCGGCGTGGCTTTCCTGAGGATTCACCATCCTTGTCTTTTGACCTGTTTATTTTTTATGTTTGAATGAAATGTGTGTGTTTCGTATGGATGCATGTAACTTGATATATGGTGTGGATGCTTGATGTGAATGTATGATGAATGCACTGATGCTGGAATGATATGTAATGCAACTGGTCATGATGTTGACATTCAAAGGGATGCCCCCTGATTTTGTCGTTATACCGGCTCGGTCTTGTGGTCTTGATCAAATGGTTTCAATGATGCCCCAACCTTTTGTGGGTTCAGCTATCATCTTCCGAAATGTCACCTCTTTAGGGGGATGTCAACTTTTGTATGCTTTATTTAGTCAAAATTGTTTTGTTTGTTTTTTTTCGTGGAATCGACTAGCAAGCTTGTTGTCGGTCCCTGTTCTTTTGAAAATGTTTGTGAAGAAATATTGAGAAATCTTTTGTATTGATATAGAGTGTGAGATGCTTATTGGAAAAGTAATTGTATTATGTACACATATACATTTTAAAAAAAAATCATGACAAGTGATATTTATGAAAATCTAGTTGCGGATTTTTGGAAAAGTGTTTTTTGTTTGAAAAGTCACGAATGTCGTAAGGGCATACATGTGAAAACCTTTCTGGGCTATCAAGCTTCCGAGAGGAGAGACTCCCATATCTAGTTTCTACCCGATTTGATGGTGGCTCTCATTGACTCACTAACTTATTGTGCCCCATCCTTCCCTCATTTTGATCTCGATCAAGCATTAGAAGTGTGACAATCCTTGAAGAAAGGTTAACTCCGATAAGCGAAATGTATTCTGAAGACAAATTCATCCATCCGTGTATGGTTGGAGCGGTATTTTAGATCTCGAAGTGTAGGCTACGACCCGTGGTTGTGATAGAAGGGGGACATATGCCCCCGAATTGAGGATCATCATGTCTCTTGTTTGGGTGTTCGCCTTTCATTAGGTATAGCTCTGGATCGACTTGCACCTTTGCATTGTGTTGGTGCGTACTTCTGATTAATCTTAGTAGAGGTGCGATTGGATGAAGAATTCCCATAGCTCACGCTTTTTGGTTTAGCGCCTTCATTTTTGGTTTCAACATTGACAACTTGCAATTTGGTTTGAATTGGTTTTTTGAGCACAACTTTCCTTTCGATGTTTATGTTGCACTTGTATGAAGAGTTCTTTTTTAGCCCTTTTGTTGATCTGGGCTCACGCATTGGTGACTTTGATCTTGGTCTAGGTCGGCTTCATTGAGCACGAATTTTTTGTTTTTGTTTTTGTTTTTTTTTAAATTAGACCAAGTGTCTCCTTTATTGCACTTTTCTCTTCATAGTATGATTAAGCCTGAAAGTTGCTCGATTGTCCACGCACTTTCATCCTCTTGCCCCCTAGTGTGGAAGTGATCCTTGGCTTGGATCCAAAAGTCCTCCCATACCTGGATATCAAAATGGTCTTCAGGTGGTAGATGTTTTCGGGTTATTACTTCCTTCAATGATCTTAGACAACAATGCTTGAGAGGAGAATTCATTCAATGGGAGTGGCCCATTACTTCTGATCACTCGTTGTCGCTCCTCCTTTGGCTTGAGTAGAACAAATAGTGTTTTTATTTGTAATGCCCTTAACATTCGTTTTTTGGAAAAACTTTTTTTGAATTAAAATGTATTTCTATAAAATAGTATATACATGTGTATTTGGGAAACAATAGTGAGTTCATGAATGAAATGTCTAAAGAATCAAAGAATGCAACAAATGTTTTTAAAATAGATTTTTTATCAAAAAATATCCAAAAATTGACAACTTAGCTTGTTTCTTTTGCATTTTTTCCAAATGCACAGGGATTAACGGATTTGAATTGCCTTTACCGGTAACCGTTTGCTCCGGTCTAGTCGTACCATTTCCCTGGGTACAATCAGTTTTCACCAACTGTGACGTTGGAATTTTCCAAAGGGTTTATTTCCCTTTGACCATTCGTGAAAATGGATTTTTCGATGGACATTTGAATTATCCATGAATTGAGATTTGCATTTTTCCCAAATGCACAGGGATTAACGGATTTGACTTACCTTTACCGGTAGCCGTTTGCCCCAGGCTAGCTGTACCATTCCCCTGGGTACAATCAGTTTTTACCAATCATGAGAATTGGATTTTGACCCCTTTTATTATGAGCCAAGTGTCCTTGAAGCTGTCCAAACTAGCCGCTCGATTATTCATTCTCTTTTCATTTAGGCGAGAGTCTCTCTCGGTTAGCATGATGTGATGAATGCATTATGAATTTGGACAAAGAGTTTTAGAAATGAATATGATGTAATTCATTGTGGATGGATTTAACTAAAATTTTAATGTCCAATTAGCAATGAGTATGATGCAATGTGTGATTAGAAATTTAATGTTGTAAGTGATTATGTTATGAAATGAAGTACGAAATGCATAATGCAATAAAATGTATGCAAATACGTATGCGAATAAAGGTGTTGGTCGTATAGGTGACTCCCCTTAGGCCAACTTTCATTTAGACATAAAAGTGGTTCCTTGTTACAAGGTAGTCATAGCAGATTCCAACAGATGCCCCTTTGCGTCTTCGAATTGCGTCTGAGGAAATGAAGGTTTTGAAAAAAATGTCGAGGCCAGATTTGTTTTCTTCTTCAACCGTCTAGAATTTGTCGGATTTGCGAGTTGGCATCCTTTTAGCAACCTCCCGTCCATAATGAAAGCCCCTAAATTGGGTAAAACTACCTTGACTCAACACTGTTATGTCATGGTATGTATACAAAATAAAAGCAAAAAGAAATGAGTTAGTGTAGAATAGTCATGATTAATAAGATATAAGACAAACATAAACAAGCAGCCCTATTTATCCCGTCTAGTTCACCTAGGTTATCCGCATGGCTCTAAAGGGGTAGGCTTTCTAGTTCGCTACATGCAATTTTGGTTCTAGGAGGTACTCGAATTGTCCTCGTTGTCCCCTACTAAGGGTAGCAAGGCCCCCGGTCGTCACCCATTATAGGCTCATTTCAACCGAGTTCAATCCGAGGGGACCCTTTAGCTATATCCATACGGGGAAACGATATTCCCATGAAGATATAGGGTAATCGAGCCCCGAAGGTACTTACTAGGCCCATACGGAGGAACGATATCCCCACGAAAGCACTAGCGTTCCCCCCCCCACTTAGACGAAAGGGTATACATGCCAAAAAATGAATGTGTCCAAAATGAACTCACGTTTATAAACAAGTATCGGTTAAATTTGTCACTTTAGTTTGCAACCTTCGATATTAATTAAGTAGTAAAGTTTTCTTGGCCTGACTCTCTTTTTTTGTTTTTTTTTAAACAAAAATTTCTCCCCAGTGGAGTCACCATCTGTAGCGACGTCTTTTTTGAAAAACACTTGTATAGGTGTATATGTAGGTGTAGGTGTGGTGGGAAGAGTATTTTGGAAAATTTGAAATAGGGGTTAAAAAAGAAATTTTAGAAATTGATGGATAAAAATGGATTTTTAGAAAATTGTTTGGAAAAATATTAGGGGGTTTTAAAATTGCTTTAAAAGTAGAGGGTTTTAGAAAAATATTTTAAAATAGGGGAATTTGAAAAAGGTTTTAAGAAATAGAAGGAGTCGCCACCGGTCACTTTAAAATGGTAGACTGGACACCGTAAATAGAAACCAGAGATTCAAAAGGGTTCGGAAGTCGGTTACACGCGAGGAAGGGTTAGCACCCTCGACGTGCCCAAAATTGGTACCAAAACTATACTGCTTAATTAAAATCAGATTTTACGAATTAGAGTGACAATTTTAACCGAGACTTGGTTATATACGCGAGTAAATTTCGAAAATCCTAATATTCGAGAGCAAACGCCCGAACCACCACCACTACGACTGGTACTGACCTCGTTCGTTTCCGAATAAAAGGACATCGCACTTTTTAAAACGATTTTAGATTTTTAAAAAGGAAAACTAAATACAATGAATACAAGATTAAATCTAATCTAAAGTCCTACGTCGCCAAAGGAGTCGATATCCGAGCTTTCGGAATATCGTTCCCACGCGGAAACCAGGACCGTGCGTGCTATAATTAAAATGACAAGTTAAGAAAATGCATGCTAAAATATATTCGAACAACATGAAAGAAGCTAAGCTATGTGCACATTTAAACTACGAACTTACACATAATAAAACCACACATTAAGAAAAATTAAACAAGACTAATATTAAAAGACATACGAACATATACATATAAAAACATACGCACACCACAAATCATACATTTACATTAAGCAAATGTACACAATATGGCAAAGTCATTAATTCCATATGAACATATTTTAAAAAAGAGAGAAATGCATGAATAACAATATTAAACAAAAATGAAAATGCTAAAAAGCAACCTGACAGGGACCAAGATTGTAATAAATCCATTTGAAAAATTAATTAAAACACAAAATGGGACCAAATTGACAGAACGCGGAAAGATCTAAAGACCAAAACGGTGATTTGACCACCCGAAAATCGATTAGAATGAAAACATGGATGAAATTGCAAACATTAGAAAAATTGAAGGGACCTGGAATGATATTTATAAACACGGAATGGCCTGAAATAAATCTTTAAAACGCGGAGGGACTAACATGGGATTAGACCATTTTGTCGTGACCAAAACGTTATAAAAAGACCCGTTTTGCTTCGATTTCACTCTTTTGGCAATTTTCTCCAAACTGAGAACAAAACAAAACCCTCTGATTTTGATGTCCAAAAAAATATAGCCCCTCCTGGTTCAAAACAGAAAAGAAAACAATTTTTTTTGAAACCCTAGACCGTGAATCCGAGGAGGAAACTCCCCCTTTTTTTATCGGAAAACGCCTCCATCTCGCCGGTGTTCCTTTCAGAACAAAAAACTTTGTTCCCCTCACCGACGTCTCACTGTATGGGACCTAGTCGAGGGTCCGATGGTTCATTAACAACGGGAGAGGAAACGACGCACGACACAATCGGGATTCGAACGACGGAGCAATGGACGGTAAAGAAAAACAACTCATCTCTTTTCTTTCCTTTTTTTTGATTTTGTATGCAAATAAAAAAGAGATCAGATACCTTCTGGAAAATTTTGGTTTTTGTATTGATTTTTTTGATAATTGTCGGGGGGCTTACAATGGTTTTGGGGTTCGGTTTTTATAACCGAAGTTACAACGATAGATGAGAAAAAAAACCAATGTGGCTTGCTGGGTTCTGATATTTGTCGAGTTGACTTCGCTCTGATCTGCCCTGTTGCGTTCTGGTTTCTGATTTTGTTGCTTTAATTAATTGTTTTTGTCTTTGTTGCTATTTTGGGATCTCTGATGCCTTGCTTTTGTTTGTTGCATGTCGGAATTGGCTCGATCGGGGAGTGCTGGGGCGTGATCGTGGCAGAAGGGTCAGGCGTCAGACGGTGTCGGGCGTGAAGCGAGGAGTCACGGGGTCGGGCCACGCGCGCGTGAGGGAAGTCTGAACGCCACCGACGCGCGCGTGTCGGATGCAAAGAGGCTCGCGCGGGATTTGGCGGTTTCCCGTGTTGATCAGGGACTGTCAGATCATGCTTGATCCGATGGTCATGGATGTCTGCGGCGCAAGACGAGGGGGCTCGCTAGGGTTTCCGGAATGGAGGGATCTGGGCCGTTCATCGTTCCTAGATCCAACGGTGCGGGGTGCGCGACGCTGGGCTTGCTGATACCCTTGCTAGGGTTTTTTTTTTTTGTTAGACTAATCTGGGCCCTTGACCAGTTCCAAGGGCTATTGAGTGTGGCGGCTGCACAAATAGAACAACATATTAGGGTTTGTGTATTTGATTGGGCTTGCTTAATTGTAAAGGGACATTTATTTATAACATGATTTTTTATTTATTTATGTGTTAATAATAATAGTAATAATACTAAGACAATAAAGATAATATATATATAGTACTAATATTAATAGTAAGGCTACTATTACTAGTAATACAATAATAATAATGATAATGTTTTAAGTCCCTCTTTTCCTTTTTTTGTCTTTTATTATTATTTTTTTATTTCGTTTTTTTAGCCGAATACAAGCCCAAAAACATAAACAAAAACGAGTTTAAGTTTCGGGACAAAATTATTGATTACATGTATGACTCCTATATGTGTTGATGTTTAAAGATTGACTCGTTTGTAAGCATGTGATGACTTGCCAAATGCTTGTGTGATGGTATGACATGTGGATGTTTAATTTGCTTTTGAATGATGTTGAGTGTGTAAAAGTTCTATTATTTACACCCTATTTAACCCATATTTCTGCTGCATTCAAGCATTATTCATTGCATTTAGGTCAGTTTACAGCAAAACATCACAAATATATTAAAAGGCACAGTTTCTACTAAAAATAGCTATTTTTGCAGGTTGCTGCCGTAGCAGACGGAAAGGGCAGGCACCGGGCAGTGAAGCAGAAGAGCTGGAACTGGACAAGTAGTCAAGGAGGATGATGCTGCCATGGTTGTCGTCGTGACAGCAGAGAACGACAACAGTTTTGAGGAGAAGAAGCAAAGTGGACCTCGACAGATAGAGAAAATTCAGCCTGTCTGTCGTGTGAAAACCCTATATTTTTCCAAGCCCCAGATCAAAAGGAATGTCAAGCTGATGAGTTCTCAAATATGACATATTTCATTTGCTATTTTTCTAGTTGTTTGGACTTCTTGCTGCTTAATACATGCTGTTTTCGTTATATTTTGTGCAGGAATCCAATTCTGGAAATAGCAGTGAAAATGGGGCATTTCTGCAGTTTTTATTATAATTCTGTCATGACTGGCATCATGGGCACGACACCAGGCACGACGCGTCTGACGTGGCAGTGACGTGGCAATGACGTGGCGACTCTTAGAAGCTTCTGGAACGTTCTGAGAGATCTTATCAGCTTATCCGATTATATTCCTGCATTTAAATTTCAAAACATTTGAATTGTTTTATCTTTTGTTTATTATTTTGAATTATCTCATCACTTTATCTTTGTAAATCTAAGCCTATAAATACCACCCTTGGTAAAGGCTTAGATCATCATTCATTTTAGTTTTCATCTTCTTTTTTTTAGTCTTTTTATCTTTGTAAACATTTTTAGTTTTAATCAAAGTCCATTTTTCTTTATTTTCTCGTTTCACTTATTTTATGTTATTCAATTGCTTTTCTAAAAACAAGTTAAGCATGATAATCAATATCATGCTTAGCTAAATTCTTTAAGCCAAGAACCAGCCAAGTCAATTCAATTCGTGAGAATTGAACTTGCTTAAATACTTTTGGGGAAATAATTTTTATCTTTCTGCTTAGATAGTTTGGCAATCGGCCTTACTAAAGCTTTTTAAACGTTTTTCAAATCAAAAAGGGCCCTTTGGTATGAACTCGCTTAAAAACATAGTTGGGAGGAAGGATCGGCCTGTGGCAAATTTCGACTTCCTATGAACACTCTTAGCGGCGGTCCGCTAAGGAAAGATAAAATCAGAAGCGATTCTACTTTTAGACAATTTCTGAGTCGGGTTTTTCCTGTTTTATTCTAAATATTTTAACGGCGATAGTCGTGGTTGATTTATTTAAGAACCATCTTTCGAAGATAGACTTGGGAGGATTGGTTACTCGAGAGAAGAACAAGTTACGAAGGGTTGGGCCTCGTAGACTGTAACCGACATGATCCCCGAAATAAAAATATATTTCAATGATCGAAAGAATTGAAGGAGCTGGTTCGAGGCTGATTTACACACTTGGTTTTTCTTACTACTTTTAGTTCTTTTTTCTCTATTTTATTACTTCATCACAAATCATATCACCCCATTCTTTTATTTATTTGCTTTTTCAGATATTCCTGGGATTTCAGATTCAACAAATTCAAGTCAACAATTCCAGCTAATCTCCCTGCGGATCGACCCTCTTTCCCTATACTTGTTCAATTTCTTTATTTATTTATTGTTGAAAGAGGATTAATTTATATTTATTTTGACCGGTTAACGATGACTTGTCAAAATTGGCGCCGTTGCCGGGGAGATTTATTTTCCGCAATTCTTGACTGATTTTTGTTTTATTTTATGACCAGGAAGAATCCGGGTACTTTTGCTCCATATAACCCGGAAATTGAAGCAACCGCTCGTAGAACTCACGGCGAAACACTTCGACGAAAGAAACAACAACAAAGCACACGACGATCTGAACAAGAATCCACCTCCGAGACCACACCAATCGACGAACCTACACAAGAACCAGAACCGATGGCAGATCAAACAATTCGAGAGCTGAATGCAGCCCCTACCGTGCAACAACCACTCTGTATTGCTTTTCCTCAAGGCGATACTCCCTTCCAGCTCAAAACGGGATTAATCCACTTACTCCCAACTTTTAATGGCCTCCCTACTGAAAGCCCACATAAACACCTTGCCGAATTTCACATGGTGTGCAGCAGCATGAAACCGCAAGGAGTTTCGGAGGATCAGATAAAACTAAGGGCATTTCCTTTTTCTTTAGCCGGAATGGCTAAAGAATGGTTATTTTATTTACCTCCGAATTCTATTAATACATGGGCTGATCTTTCTCGTGTTTTCCTTGACAGGTATTTCCATGCAGCAAAAGCGACTGAACTTAGGCGAAGCATTTTGAGTATCCAACAAATGCACGACGAATCCCTATATGATTATTGGGAAAGGTTCAAGAAGCTGTGCGCAAGCTGTCCGCAACATGGCCTATCTGAGCAAACACTCCTTCAATACCTATATGAAGGAATGTTACCAATGGACAAAAAGATGGTAGATGCAGCAAGCGGTGGCGCGCTCGTTAACATGACTCCTACTGCAGCGAGGACATTAATCTCCATAATGGCTGCAAACTCGCAGCAATTTGGTTCTACAAGTGAACCCAGCCGACGGGTTCACACAGTAAGCACAATTTCATTAGAGAATAAAATTGATAATTTGACTAATATTGTGTATTCTCTTGTTTCAGGGGAGATAAAAGCTGCTAAGGTATGTGGAATATGCACTATGCCAGATCACGCAACCGACTTATGCCCATTGTTGCGAGATACATCTAGTGCCCAGGTTAACGCCATATTTCCCGGACCTCCCCAAAGACCCTATAACCCACATAGCAATACCTTCAATCCCGGCTGGAGAGATCACCCAAACTTGAGCTACGGTAATCAGAACCCAAATTACCAACCTAGGCAACAACCTCCCCACCAAAACCAAGCACCCCAAAAATCTTCACTTGAGTCTATTGTTGAGAGATTGGCAGTTTCGCAGGAAAAATTCCAAACCCAAACACAATCCCATCTCCAGCAAATCGACAAACAAATAAGCCAACTAGCTCAAGCCGTTAACCGTCTAGAATCCCATGGGAAGTTACCATCACAAACTGAAACCAATCCAAGGGAAAATGTTAGTGCGATAACTTTGCGTAGTGGAACTGTGATAACGCCTAAACCGCCTACGCAAACCGAGCAAAAATCCGACGAGCAAGGCAGCTCTTCGAAGGACCAGAACGAAAAGTCTCCACCCACTGCAGGTAACTCTAAATCCAATATTTTTGTTTCTACTTACGAACCTGTTCCTCCTTTTCCAGGTAGATTGGCGAAACGAGATAAAAAGGAGGAAGAGAAGGAAATTTTGGATGTATTTAAAAAAGTGGAAATCAACATCCCACTTTTGGATGTTATTCGGAAGGTCCCTAAGTACGCAAAATTTTTGAAAGATCTATGCACAAACCGAAGGCGATTGTCTGGGAATGAAAAAGTTAACCTTGGTGAGAACGTTTCGGCTATTCTTCAAAGACCATTGCCGCCAAAGTACAAGGATCAAGGTATGTTTGCGATTCCATGTAAAATTGGGAAAGTTGGGATTAAAAGAGCGATGTGCGATTTAGGCGCGTCTATCAACGTCATGCCGTTAAACGTCTACAACAAAATTTCGACTGAACCTTTGAAGGAAACGCGAGTGACGGTTCAACTAGCTGATCGTTCAGTTATCTACCCCGAGGGAGTACTAGAAAACATGTTGGTACAGGTAAAAAATCTTATTTTCCCTGCTGATTTTTATATAATTGACATGGAAAATGATCGCAGTAACAACGGATCCGAAATCTTGCTTGGCCGACGTTTCCTATCAACCGCGCATACAAAGATTGATGTCCACGGCGGCATTTTAACTATGGAATTTGATGGGGAAGTAGTTAAATTTGATATGTATAAAGCTATGAAGTATCCTGATTCGGTCGCAAGTTTAAATTTCGTTGACATTATAGATCCGTTAGCTGAAAATTTGATTGAAACTAATTTGTGTTATGAATTTTGTAGGGAATTCGCAGATCTCGACGATAAAAACAAAGGCGAAATCATTTCAAATTTTTCTTCCCTTTCTGATTTTCGATTAATTCCAATTCGAACTAAACATTTTCCATCAATTTTGCAGGAACCAAAGCCAAGGTTGGAATGGTTTGATTATATATTTTTAGGCGACAACCAAACTTTGTCAAACATCATATTGAGTAAGTTGTCGTATTGGGAAGGAGGTAGAAGCTTAGTTGCTGTTTTGCGCACAAAAAAAAAGATGAAGGAAGATGTTAAAACGACGAGCGATGGACATTATCGATTATTTGAAGACCTTTATTTTGAAGAACCAAAAATTTAGCAAAGGTCGTCGAGCTAAACGACGTTAAACAAAGCGCTAAATGGGAGGCAACCCATTGATTTATTTTTCGTCAATTTTTACTTTTTTTTATTTAATTTATGCTTCTTTATTTTTCATTTTCTTTCGTTGCCTTAATAAATTTTCCTTTCCCTCTGCAGGTTTCTTTTCGCACACATCAAGCCAAGCCACGCTTCTAACCCTTCACAGCAGCACATTTCGACCATAAGCATTGGAGTGCACCGTTTCATTAAACGGTGCACATTAGCATAACCCAAAGAAGTCGGCGCATCTTAGCCTATTCTCTTAAAAAAAAAACATTTCCCCTTTTTCCCTTTCCTGTCTTTCTTTCCCGTAAGCTACCCAAACCCTAAAAAAAATACACAACCAAACACCTTTGTTTTTTTTACTCAGCCACGCCGACTTCACCATTCCCCACACCTCCTCCTCGTCGTGGTAGTCGACAACGCCAAGCCCCTAGCCCCCGTCGAGAACCCCACTCATACGACTTCCACTGCACCTCCGCCTTCTCCCCCAACCGCCAGCCGTCGTTCGCAACTCTCCAACAGCGCCGCCGGACCAAGCATCAGTCGCCGTCCACCTCCCCAACGGTCACCATCACCATCGTTACAATCAATACCCACGGGGAGTACTCTTTCTCTGCCTTACACTTTTATGTTTTTCATTTGAATTGGGGCAATTCAATTAAGTGAGGGGGAGGGTAAATTACCACTTGTCTGCTTGTTTGATAATATGTTTTGATTTTGATTAAACCTTAAGATGAATTTTTTCTTGCCATTACTTGTTGTCCAGCATATTGTACTTGCTCTAGTACTTAGGAGTGATTGAATTGGAGCATTTTTGATAACCAAATGATATGGGTAATCTGCAGTTTGACATTTTTTTTAATTACTCTTGATAGTGTTAATTAAATTTCTCGCCTAGCTTAGTCAAATTAGCCCAATTTTGGTAAGATTTGAGCCTTGAGCATGCATTCTTCATATTATGCTCGTTTCTTTTTCTTGAGAGTGTCATCTTGAATTTTAGGAATCTAGAACTTGTGGCTTGCTTACAATTCGAGACTACAATAAGAACGAGGTGCTTTAAAATGATTTAGGCATTAGGCTTTGAACCTTTTCTTTCCCTTTCGTTTTGATTTTCCCTTTCTCATCGCCTAGTGAGCCTTTGTTAGCCTTACACCCAATTTCCTTGGCTTAACCACTTTTTGATTGATCAAATGCTAGAAACTATATTACTAGGCAAATAAGGGGCTGCAATTCGAATAAAGGGCATGATTCTTCGAAATGAAAAAAGAAAAAAAAAACAGAATAAAGGAAGCAATTGCTTCGGAAAAAAAAAAGAAAAGAAAAAAGAATAAAAAAAACAGTTTCGAAAAGAAGAAAAGAAAAAAAAATGTGTGTTTTGCTTGCCCATTTTTAGCTCCTTTTTAATGTCTTCACTGCGAATGTTTGAAATATCTTGCATTGATCATCTTCTTTTGCCTTTTCTTTCCATCTTTCTATACCTTTTCTAAACCCACATTACACCTTGAACAAAGACCTAATGATTTTTGCACCTCGATTCTATTAAAGTAGTGGAGAATTGAACTTGTTACAAGCCTATGGAAACCTTTATTCATGATTGACGTTGAGTGTTTCTGCTTCACTTTTACCTATAAACACTTTGAGTGCTCTTGAGTGTATCTTGGTGAGGATTAAGACTAGGTTAGGATTTGATTAATGCTTGATAGGTAATTGGAAGAGATAAGGGCTGTTCTTTGCTTGCATCCATTTGATTTGATTATGTTTCTTCCATGATACTCCTTTTCGTGCTAGAACTCTTATGATTATGTTTGATGCTTGTAATGGCTTGAGAAATGCATTCTTGGTTAATATCTTTTTCACAAGCCCAAAGTTCAAGGAGAGAAAATCCCAAGCAAGAAGATGACGGCTGGAAAGAAGATTCCTTGAAGATTTAGTCTTTATTAGAATCATACTTTTATTTAAAGTTGTATTCTTTCTATTTTAGATAACTTGAGCCCAAAGCTTATATAAGGGCATATATTTTGACCTAGGAGGGCATAACCTATTCTCTAGTCTTCTTCCCAAAACCCTAGCCGTTTTCATCCTCTCATCATGTTCTAAATTCCCCTTAGGGCCACGGGTTGATTTGTAAAGTAGTTACAAGGGTTGTTTTGTTTTAGGAATTTTCAGTTCAATAAAATAAACTTCAAGTTCTCTTATTTTGGTTATTAATATCTTGCAAGAGCATCGGGAGAGCATTGTGAGGTTATCTATTTACTTAGCATCGGGAGAGTTAAGTATACGAAAGAAATAAGAGCAAGTTCTCTAGCTTATAGTTGAACTATCTCGGACCTAGGGATAGGACGAGGTTAAGTGGCTAAAGAAGAATTCATCAACATCGGTGTTCATCCTTCGATTCACGCCGGGAGGTATCATCAAAGACGTGATCATCGACAGACTTGGACCTAGGGATAGGCCAAGGCACATATGGGATTCTTGCCAAACTTGAAGTACTGAGTTGAGTGTTTGCTGCCGCGACAATCAACGGACTGCTGCCGCGACAGGTGCTGCCGCGACGGGAGCGACGACAGAACTGGATTTCCTAAACTCTGCAATACCTACACTACTGAGCAATTCAATACCAGCCCATTCTCTCTATCTTGATTCTTCTACTCTTTTATTTACGTTTACTTTATTATTCTCGTGACAACTTCTCAAATATTTTCTTTACTTTCGTGCAGTGAATTAAGGTGAAGCTATTAGCCCAATCCCTTTGGAGACGATATCCGATACTTCGTATCACTTTACTACTTTCGTCGTGTATACTTGCACTACCATTGCGATAGACTCTTTTACACGCAACAAGTTTTTGGCGCCGCTGCCGGGGAATGGCAACATAACTCTACCTTTTCTTTTACTGCACTTTTCGTTTTTATTTTTATTTTTAATTTTCTGTTTTTCTTTGGTGCATTCAACTCTTGCTTTTCACAAGGTTTCTTGTTTATGCGCAGATCGAACCGAGGTAAAGATCCTGAGTATCCATTAGATCCGGAGATCGAACATTCATTCAATCTCAAGAAACAACTTCGTCACTTACTAGCCAGGAACGAGTACCTTGAGGAACAGTTAGAGACAATGGCCCACAATGGAAACGACCCGCCTGTTGGAGATATTATACCTCCTGCCGGCAAACCTGCTGCCGCTGCCGGTCGACGGTCCTGTCGTGACTACATGTTGAATGATCATGTAGAACTGGAAACCACGCTGCCAGACATAGATGTTGACAATTTCGAGCTGAAACTTGTTATGTTTAGCATGATCAACAATGCCGGTCAATTCAGTGGTGCTGTTACAGAGGATGCTAGGGAGCATCTAAAAACGTTCCAGAAGATCTGTGGTTCGTTTAGACTGCCAGGAGTTAATCCAGAGATACTGAGGCTTCGGTTATTTCCCCATTCGTTGAGGGATAGAGCAAAAACTTGGTGGAATAAACTTACGTCGGGTTCAATTAGAACTTGGGCAGATTTATCTCGTGAATTTTTATCTCATTTTAATCCTTCACATTTATCTGAGCGATTACGTAATGAAATTGCTACTTTTCAACAGGAAGATGACGAGCCGATGCACGAGGCCTGGGACAGATTTACTACTCTTCTACGGAACTGCCCAATGCATGGATTCCCCGTCTGGAATCAGGTAACTAAGTTTTATAATGCTGCCAACTTACAAACTCGTATTCGAATTGATTCAGCAGCAAACGGACTATTATTGGATAATGACCCGGACGAGGCAATGCAAGTATTGAAAAATCTGGCTAAGAATGATGAGCAGTTTCCGACAGCAAGAAGAGGGGGTAAACGGGTACTAGCTGTTAAGGATTATGAGGCCGACAGCACGATGAAATCACAGGTAGCATTCCTTACTAAAGTAATGAAAAAGTTATTGAATGATGATGCACAACATGGATTTGCTGTTGAGGAGGTATGTGAAATCTGTGAGGGAAATCATAGTTCGGATGAGTGTCCTATACAGTTAGAAGAGGGAAAGTATGTTGGAAACTACAAACCAAATTACAACTCCAACAACTATAATCCCAACTGGAGAAAGGATCCCAAGTTTTCTTGGAGTAATCCTAATAATGCCCTGAATCCTCAAGCACACAGTAATCAGAATTAGGGAGGACCTAGATTGTTGACTCGACAGCAACTGCCGCCGCAGCAGCAACAACAACAACAGCCACCAGCTGCCACGAGCAGTATACTGGAACAGACTTTGGCTACTTTTATGTCTCAGACAGGTACTTATATTGAGAATATGAATCAGTTTGTCAAGAAAACAGAGACATTCATGGATAAAACAGAGATGCGGATGAAGAATCATGAAGCTACTCTAAAATCTTTGGAGACACAAATGGGTCAGGTTTTCCAGCATATTAAGCCAAGGCAGACTGGAGGATTCCCTAGTAATACTGAAAATGCTAGGCAGCCCACACATGAGCAGTGTAAAGCTATTACTACTAGGAGTGGGAAGAAATTACCAGGGCCGGAAAAAGAAGTTAAAACAGTAAGGAAACAAGCCTTGGACAGACCTGCCGAGGAAGTTGCCCCGACAGGTGACAAACAGACTGCTACCGATGAGCCTGTCACGACAGCAGAAGCGACAGAGGAGAAAAACGATGAACCCAAACCTCCTCAGATTCGTATGCAGTGGGAAGGACGTATTGCTGATTACCGTCCCCCACCTCCTTTTCCTCAACGGTTACAGCAAGCTAAGCAAGAATCTCAGCTCAAAAAGATTTATGATATTTTTAAGTATGTTCATATTAATATTCCGCTATTAGATGCCGTTAGGGAGATGCCCGGTTACGCCAAATTTCTCAAGGACGTCATGTCAAAGAAATCTAAACTTGGGGAATTTGAAACGGTTAAGATGACAGAAGGTTGCATGAGTATTCTTCATAGGCAGCCACCCCAGAAAAAGAAGGATCCGGGGAGCTTCATCATACCTTGTGTAATCGGAGATAAATATGTGGGTAAGGCACTTTGTGATCTTGGTACTAGTATTAGTTTAATGCCAAAATCTGTTTTTCAAAAATTAGGTATTGGAAAAGCGCGGCCCACGACAGTAATTCTGCAGCTGGCAGACCGCTCTTATGTTCATCCGGAAGGAAAAATCGAAGATATTCTGGTAAGAGTGGATAAATTTATATTTCCTGCTGACTTTCTTTTTTTAGATTGTGAAGCAGACGAAAACGCACCCATCATCCTTGGGCGACCCTTCTTAGCCACGGGAAGATCACTGATTGATGTGGAGAAAGGAGAACTCACCATGAGAGTGAACGACCAAGAGATTAAGTTGAATGTTCTCCAAGCTATGAAGCATGCTGATGCAGATGAGGAATGCAAGGTTATCACTGAAGTTACCCTTGATCAACCCTGCATCAGGTCGGGCTGTCACGACATCAAAATTGGTCACTGCCTCGGCAGCCACATACAGGACTATCACGACAGCACCGATGACAGCAACTCCTCTGAATCCGATACATCTGATACTGAAGATCAGGAGGAGGTAAACTGGATAGGCGATCGTCCAGGTAAGTTATTCGAACCCTTAAATTATACTTCAGATAACCATGCAATCCAAAAGCCATCTACTGTTGAGCCCCATGTTTTAGAACTGAAACCCCTGCCAGGGCAGCTAAAATATGCTTTTCTTGGTTCAAATGATACGTTGCCCGTAATCATCTCTTCCAAGTTGATGCAGGAACAGGAACATCAGTTAATAGGGATGCTGCGGCAGCACAAAAAGGCAATTGGATGGACGATAGCTGATATTCAAGGCATTAGTCCGGCGTTATGCATGCATAAAATCCTTTTAGAGGAAGATCATAAGCCGACTATAGATGCTCAAAGGCGGCTAAACCATGCGATGAAAGAGGTGGTGCGTAAAGAGATAATCAAATGGTTAGATGCTGGTATTATTTACGCCATCTTCGACAGCAAATGGGTGAGCCCGGTGCAATACGTTCCAAAGAAATGAGGAATGACCGTGGTAACCAACGAAAACAATGAGTTAATCCCAACCAGGACTGTGACCGGTTGGAGGGTTTGTATGGACTATCGGAAGCTTAACAAAGCTACCCGAAAGGACCACTTTCCTTTACCCTTTATTGATCAAATGCTTGATAGATTAGCGGGTAAACCTTACTATTGTTTTCTTGATGGTTATTCAGGTTATAATCAAATAGCTATCGCACCGGAAGATCAAGAAAAGACGACTTTCACATGCCCCTACGGAACGTATGCTTTTAGGAGGATGCCGTTTGGATTATGCAATGCACCCCCACCTTCCAAAGGTGCATGATGGCCATATTCTCCGACATGGTGGAGGACTTCCTTGAAATTTTTATGGATGATTTTTCAGTCTTTGGGGACTATTTTGAGAGCTGCCTAGGCAATCTACAAAAGGTACTTGAAAGATGTGAAAAAGCAAATCTGGTCTTAAATTGGGAAAAATGTCACTTTATGGTGGATGAAGAGATAGTCCTTGGCCATAATATTAGCTGCCGTGGGATAGAAGTCGACAGGGCCAAAATAGAAGTGATCGAAAAGCTGCCGCCGCCGACCACAGTCAAGGGTATTAGAAGTTTCTTGGGACATGTTGGTTTTTATCGAAGATTCATTGCAAATTTCTCAAAAATCACCAAGCCCCTATGCCATTTTCTGGAGCAGAACCGACCCTTTGACTTTAATGATGAATGTACTGAAGCATTCAAGGTTCTGAAGGAAAAACTGGTAACAGCCCCCATAGTACAGCCACCAGATTTGACACAGCCGTTTGAGATTATGTGTGATGCTAGTGACTATGCTGTCGGGGCAGCACTTGGGCAGCGGAGAGATAAGTTATTTCATGTCATATATTATGCCAGCAAGACACTAAACGACGCCCAGGTGAATTATACCACCACAGAAAAGGAGTTATTAGTTGTGGTGTTCTCCATTGACAAGTTTCGTTCTTACATACTTGGAACGAATGTAATAGTGCACACAGACCATTCTTCCCTGAAGTATTTGTTCACGAAAAAGGATGCAAAGCCTCGATTGATACGGTGGATCCTGATATTGCAAGAATTCGACCTTGAAATCAAGGACAAAAAAGGGACAGAAAATCAGGTGGCAGATCACTTGTCAAGGTTGGTGAAGGGACAGAGTCTACCAACATATGAGACAAACATACTGGAGACCTTCCCAGACGAGCAGCTCTTTGCTGCCGCAATCACTGCAGCGACAGCCATGGCGGCAGGTAAGTCTTCTGAACTTCCCTGGTATACTGATTTCGTTAATTTTATAGTTAGCAGAATAATTCCTTCTGATCTTAATTATCAAGCCAGGAAGAGGTTCCAAAATGATGTTAAGCATTATTATTGGGACGAACCTCTTCTTTTCAAAATTTGTGCAGATCAGGTTATAAGGAGGTGTGTACCACAAGAAGAGCAAGAAGACATTCTTCATCACTGCCATGCTTCACAGTATGGAGGTCACTTAGGAGGTAACAAAACTGCTGCCAAGGTGCTGCAGTCAGGGTTCTACTGGCCGTCACTGTATAAAGATGCACAAATCTTCTACAAGAGTTGTGACAGGTGCCAAAGGACAGGAAACATCTCAAGGAGAAACGAGATGCCGCTGCAGAACATTCTAGAAGTTGAGATTTTGGACGTTTGGGGGATAGATTTTATGGGACCCTTTCCATCTTCATGTGGGAATCTATACATCCTCCTAGCAGTAGATTATGTCTCTAAGTGGGTAGAAGCCATCGCAACTCAAAAGAATGATGCCAAGACAGTCCAAAGGTTTTTACACAAAAATATCTTTTCTAGGTTTGGCATCCCTAAGGCGATTATCAGTGATCAAGGGAGACATTTCGACAACAGGATTATTGTTGTTGCCTTGAAGAAATATGGTGTTAAGCATAGGATCGCGACAGCATATCACCCACAGACCAATGGACAAGCTGAAATATCTAATAGGGAAGTTAAGAACATTCTTGAGAAGATGGTTAAGCCAACTAGGAAAGACTGGTCTTTACTCCTCAATGATGCGTTATGGGCATATATGACAGCTTTTAAAACTCCATTGGGAATGTCTCCGTAGCGATTGATTTATGGGAAAACATGTCATCTACCTGTCGAGATAGAGCACAGAGCATACTGGGCGATCAAGGCAGTGAATATGGACTTGGATAGGGTAGGGCAAAAAAGGCTGTTAGATCTGAACGAAATTGAAGAAATACGAACAATAGCCTATGACAATGCAAGAATCTACAAGGATAAAACAAAGAAGTGGCATGACAAAAAGTTGCTGCCACGACATTTCTGCCCAGGGCAGCTTGTATTGTTGTTCAATTCTAGACTGAAACTTTTCCAAGGGAAACTGAAATCTAGATGGTCTGGCCCATTCCAAGTCGTATAGGTTTTTTCCTCATGGTGCCATCACAATCCGATCATTAAAAGACGGGTACCAATTCAAAGTCAACGGACAGCGCCTCAAGCATTATCAGGGGACTGAATCCCCAGGAATGCAGGAAGTGGTTACCTTAGGAGATGCCCCACCTGGCATCCCTAATTTAACCTAAATTTTATTTTTTATTTTATTATTATTTATTAGGAAATAAGAATTATTTTATTTGAATAATGTTTTTATTTTTATTGTTTTTAGGAAATAAAGGAGTCAAGAAGAACAAGAGAAGTGAACTCAGCCCACCATCCATCCATCAGCCCAACAAAGCCCAAATATTGAAGCCTGTCGTTACAGCTGCCGCGACAGACGCGGAAAATACAGGCTGTCATCACGCTGTCACGACAGACACGGAAACACGTCATAGACGCATAACAGACGCGGAAACGTGTGTCAGACGCGCTAAAGCTCAACAGTCGGCCCCGTTATTCGCGCCAGCCGTTACAGCTTCAACGGGCAGCAAATCCTTTTCTATATAACCCCGTTTCATTTTCATTTTCATTCACTTCTGCCTTTCTTACTTGCTCTCCCTTTTTAGTTTTCATTTGCTTTCATTTACTTTTCACAACCCTTGCACTAATATGTCTTCTAGGAAAACCCGACGCAATGCTGCCTCTACTTCCTCACCAGCAGCAACTCCCCCACAGTCCTTTGCTACCAGAGACATGTAGGAAGAACGAGGCTTTATCTGTACACCAAAGGCAAAGAATCTGGGCCTCAAGCCATTCATAGCCCGGAAGATTAGAGCTATATTGTGGCAAACATTTGCGGAGCAGCCGGAGGAAATGAACGTGACGCTGGTAAGAGAATTTTATGCTTCCATCAGCAGCAGGACCACGACGGCAGTGAGTGTTCGAGGAAAAGAAGTGTCGTTTCAAGCAGAGTACATCAACTCCTTATATGGCCTCTACATCGGCCACAATGACGATGCACACCAGCAGTTCCTCAACACATTAGACGCTGCTGCCTATGACGCTGTCATGATAGATCTGACCGATGAGGGAACCCAATGGAATACCAGCCGGAAAAATCCACGGGCGGTGAAGCGGACCCAGCTGCTGCCGGAGGCAAAGTTATGGAATGCCTTCATAAAAAAAAGGATCATGCCGTCATCCCACCATACCACCGTCGACCAGTAGAGGTTAGCATTGATACACTCTATCTTACATGAACGGCCCATTAATGTGGGCAGTTACATTCGAGAGAGCATTTTGGAATGTGCACATAGACCGATGGGCCTACTTTTCCTCCCATACCTCATCACTTCGCTCTGCCGTGGCCATAACGTGCCGGAAGTACACACTGATTTAGTAGTCAAAGGACGAGGTTGGACGGAAAAGAATATCCTCAGCCTTATGGAGCTGACCGTGGCCACCCCTCTGTCATCATTCAACCCCGCTGCCGCAACAGCTGAAACGACAGAGCAGCAAAATACTGAACCTGCCGCCGCAGCAGCTGCTCCGACAGACTCCTCCACCCAGATACTAGCTGCCATTCAGAAGCTGGAAGACAGACAGTTGGGCTTAATGACCCTCATCAGGGACTTTGCCGCCTCTACGGTAACTTTTATTCAAAATACTTTAAATTTCCCTGATGCTGCTTTCCATACTTTTCTTGCCCATTACTTTACTGTCACTACCCCTGTCCACACTCCTACACCTGCTGCTACCCCACGAACACCATCTGCCACCTCCGCACCATCGTCTGCCCCGACAGCAGCAGCTAGCACCCATGCCGAACCATCTGCCCGAGGAACAAAACGTCCAATGGCATCGGAGGACCTTGCTACCTTTGTTGCTGGGTTCTCCTCCTCCTCTGTTTGGGCAGCCAGTGATGATGAACCCTCTATTAAGAGGAATCTGTCAAAGGAGTTCTCACCGGTAAAGAGGCAGAAGCGGATGGCAGATAAGAACAAATTGCCAAAGGCCAGCAGCAGCAGCAGCTCTGATGTTCAGGTTGTGGAACAACCACCCCACATCTCCCCAACCAGAATCCAGCCACCACGGGAGGTCAAGAACACATCTGCCTCCCCCGTGCCCCAGCCCGCCCCGAGATCTAGAGCCCGTCATCAGATCAGATTCAACAGCAGCAGCGAAGACAGCGATTAAAATTTAAGTTTCTTATCTTATTCTTGCTGCCTGCTATATATTTTGTGATGTACTGCCTTTATCTGTTTTTATTTTTATTTTGTCATTTGCATTGAGGGCAATGCAACCCTCGAGTTTGGGGGTGGCATCCCTCCAGTAATGGAGTCCATCTTAGTTGTTACAATTTGTGTCTTTTACTTAGATTATTTTTCTCTAAAAAAATTGATGAAAATATTGAAAATTTTGACTGAAAACTGTGAACTGAACTTACCTGTCGTGACAGCTCTGTCGTGGCAGTGACTTTAGGATAGTTTTAGGAGAAGTTTAGAGCCTTTCTATAGTTTTGAAAACTTAAACACCATTGTGACTGTTATACTGCTTAGACTTCTTTTAGCCAAACTAGAATAGGAAGCTTAGCACTTGAATAGCCCTTAGAGGTGCCCAACACTGGCTCTAGGAAAGAAGTTTAGCAAAAGAGACTCAACAGCCCTAGAGGTGCCCGAAACTGGCTCTAGGAAGTTAACTAGAGGTGCCTAAAACTAGCTCTAGTAAAACTTTAGCTTAAAAATAGAGAAATCGAGTCAAAACAAAAAAATCAAAGAAACATGAAAAAGTGTTTTCAAAAGATAAACTTTGGAATAAAAATTCGAGTTAAGAATTGAATATTCTAGTGAAACTAAGAGAGTCTTGGCATATAACTGTTCACAAGCATGCACACACTGCACGAGGACTATAGTGAGATTCCGGACAGCTCCTAAATTATCCGACAGGTTGCTGCCGTCACAAGGAACGAACGACGGGTAAGGAAAAGTTCATTGTTTGAAAGCCAAAACAAAAATATTTCATTTTTCTTTTGAGTCTTAGTTGCTTGAGGGCAAGCAAAAACTTGAGTTTGGGGGTGTGTTGAGTGTGTAAAAGTTCTATTATTTACACCCTATTTAACCCATATTTCTGCTGCATTCAAGCATTATTCATTGCATGTAGGTCAGTTTACAGCAAAACATCACAAATATATTAAAAGGCACAGTTTCTACTAAAAATAGTTGTTTTTGCAGGTTGTTGTCGTAGCAGACGGAAAGGGCAGGCGCTGGGCAGTGAAGCAGAAGAGCTGGAACTGGACAAGCAGTCAAAGAGGACGATGTTGCCATGGTTGCCGCCGTGACAGCAGAGGACGACAGCAGTTTTGAGGAGAATAAGCAAAGTGGACCTCGACAGATAGAGAAAATTCAGCCTGTCTGTCGTGTGAAAACCCTATATTTTGCCAAGCCCCAGATCAAAAGGAATGTCAAGCCCAAAGTTCAAGGAGAGAAAATCCCAAGCAAGAAGATGACGGCTGGAAAGAAGATTCCTTGAAGATTTAGTCTTTATTAGAATCATACTTTTATTTAAAGTTGTATTCTTGCTATTTTAGATAACTTGAGCCCAAAGCTTATATAAGGGCATATATTTTGACCTAGGAGGGTATAACCTATTCTCTAGTCTTCTTCCCAAAACCCTAGCCGTTTTCATCCTCTCATCATGTTCTAAATTCCCCTTAGGGCCACGGGTTGATTTGTAAAGTAGTTGCAAGGGTTGTTTTGTTTTAGGAATTTTCAGTTCAATAAAATAAACTTCAAGTTCTCTTATTTTGGTTATTAATATCTTGCAAGAGCATCGGGAGAGCATTGTGAGGTTATCTATTTACTTAGCATCGGGAGAGTTAAGTATACGAAAGAAATAAGAGCAAGTTCTCTAGCTTATAGTTGAACTATCTAGGTCCTAGGGATAGGACGAGGTTAAGTGGCTAAAGAAGAATTCATCAACATCGGTGTTCATCCTTCGATTCACGCCGGGAGGTATCATCAAAGACGTGATCATCGACAGACTTGGACCTAGGGATAGGCCAAGGCACATATGGGATTCTTGCCAAACTTGAAGTACTGAGTTGAGTGTTTGCTGCCGCGACAATCAACGGACTGCTGCCGCGACAGGTGCTGCCGCGACGGGAGCGACGACAGAACTGGATTTCCTAAACTCTGCAATACCTACACTACTGAGCAATTCAATACCAGCCCATTCTCTCTATCTTGATTCTTCTACTCTTTTATTTACGTTTACTTTATTATTCTCGTGACAACTTCTCAAATATTTTCTTTACTTTCGTGCAGTGAATTAAGGTGAAGCTATTAGCCCAATCCCTGTGGAGACGATATCCGATACTTCGTATCACTTTACTACTTGCGTCGTGTATACTTGCACTACCATTGCGATAGACTCTTTTACACGCAACAAATGACATGAATACCTATTTGAAATGTATTGTGCCTTTTGGCATTTAATGTCTTTAAGCATGCCTTATAATGAAATGTTGCTAATGTGTAAATGCCATGAATGAATGTCCCAATCTATGCCTTGTGTGTGTTTGAGCATGCTTGGCATAGGATATATGCCTCTAGACCTTGTTTGCTTGTGTTGTGTGCCTTTAGAGGTCGTTTGGGACCTTTAGATTTGTTGAAAAACGCCTAAGTCTGGTTTTCAAAGGTTGCAGACAGCCCGCGTTTCGAAACGAGCTGGGTCGTTTCGGAATGGGTAGGCTTCAGGGACCCCGTATCGGAACGCGTTCCGATACGGTTTGGCCACTGAGAGCCCCTGTTCCGATACGGGTTTCGGAACGTTTTGGCTACTGGAAATCTGAGAAAATGACGAGATGAAAGCGTTTCGAAACGGGTCTAAGGGTTTCGAAACGGTCAAAATCTCGTTGACCACGAGAAGTTGACCATTGGGGGTGTTTCGGAACGGTTGACTTCCGTTCCGATACGGCCTCTTCGTATGGCTTGGGGCAGTTGACCTGGTCAAGGGCGTTTCGATACGCCTCACTGGTGCTTCGAAACGGCCTGTATAATGGATTAAAATTGGGCTATTTAAATGTTGTTTTGGGTTCGAATGTTTGTCTTCCGTTTTTTTTATTCCGCTGTTATGATCACATAGGATTTGAATGAGCCTTTAGAAAAGATTAAATTAAAAGAAAAAAATTTAGGGTTGCTAACCGAGGGGGAACCTTAACGCGTTTTGCTTCAGTTTTCCCCGTGTGGCCCACTCGGACCGGTCATCCGGCCAGACCGGGACGAGGGGATTACATTTGTTGGTATCAGAGCCTAAGGTTACCGAGACCTCGGGCAGGTAAGTGAGGTAAGCTTGATATGTTAAGTGATCGTATTGTTCGATACATGCCTTGCCATGAATTCTTATTGTTTGACTGTTCGTATGATGTTTTGAAGCATGAGTTGTTGCGTTTGGTGTAGAGTGTGTGCCCATTGCTACTATTACCTAATTCAAAAAGATTTTATAGTAAAGGGAGTACTTGAGCACTATTGGACCCTTGCTTTGGGTAACGTAATCCCTATCTGTTTGTTGTTGTAGTTATTACCTTGCTAGTTGTACCATGAGACCACGTGGGAGGCCTATGATGGTTCGACCGGAACCACGGGAAGCGGCTCCAGGAGTTGAGCCAGTAGTTAGAGTTGAGGCTCAAGTGGGAGAGCCTGTGGTTGGAGTTGGAGTCCTCCACCACCTCCACCACCACCGCCTCCTTCACCAGGAGTAGAAGGCGAGGCCGGGGCCGAAGGAGAGGGACCTCAGGGAGGCCAAGGTGGCCAAAGACCGGCCGGAATAGACTTAGCTCCTTTGGTTCAGGCGATAGCCGGGGCATTTCAGGCTGCAGTATCTGGGGGTCAGGCAGCAGCACATCATCAGGGAAAGGGCACTGGTTTACCATTAGAGAGACTCCATGGTCTAGAGGCTGAAGAGTTCAAAGGGTCCACTCCAGAGAGATCAGAGTTGTAGTTTGAGAAGACTGTCCGTATCCTCGCTCAGATGGGATGTACTGGTGAGCGCAAGTTAGGATGTGTTGAGTCCTTGCTTCAGGGTGATGCCTACACTTGGTGGGTCACCATTACTACGGGCATGGATGAGGCCGAGATTACATGGGAGTTCTTTGAGTTAGCATTCCGTAAGAAGTATCTGGGTCCGCGATACCTCGATGAGAGGAAGAGGGAGTTTATGGCTTTGCTTCAGAGGAGTATGACCGTGACCGATTATGAGATCCGATTTGTCAGACTGAGTCAGTATGCATCCGAGCTTGTTCCTAATGAGGTGGAACGATATAACTGTTTCCGTTATGGGCTGAATGAAGAGATCAAGAGGTACACTCTAGCTTCAGACTACACTGATTTTGATGTCTTGGTAGCGAGGGCCAAGGACTTAGAGCACAGTTTGGGCTTGACCAAACGATCTGGTGGTTCTAGTTCGGGTGAGAGGTCCAGTGACTTTGATAGATATGCTGCCAAGAGGCATCGGGACAACAGGCATCACTATGATCATAGACGTGGTGGCGGTAACCACGGTAGGGGCCAACAGGGCCAGAGAGCTGGTGGGAAGTTGCCCACATGTGCTACTTGCGGGAGGAACCACACCGGTGAGTGTTAGGGAAATTTCCACTCGTGTTGGAGTTGTGGAGCTAGGATCACATTAGACGTGACTGTCCACATCAGGTGGGACAAGCACCAGCTCAGGCTCCTGCTAGAGCCAATGACTTTCAGAGGGGCTGCGGGCGCGGTAGAGGTAACTTCCAGCCGAGGAATGATGGTCAGAGGAACATAGCACATGTAGTTGCAGTTCAGCCGGAGGGCGGAGGTCAGGCCAGAGTTTACGCTCAGCGTGGGGATCAGTATGACACCGATGTGATCGCAGGTAACTTCTCGATACAGTCTTTGGGTTTGCTTTCTTTGATTGACTCTGGGTCTACATATTCCTACATATTGAGTGAGCATGCACCGTCGTTGAATTTGCCTTGTGAAATGTTAGAGGTAGGAGTTAGCGTTACTAGTTCCTTTGGGGACACAGTAGTAGTTAGAAAAATGTACAGAAGGTGTCTGTTGATGGTTCAGGGGCATGTGTTTCCAGTGGATATGATGGAGCTTCCTTTCTATGGTTTTGATGTGATTCTGGGTATGGACTGGCTCACGGAGCATAGGGCTAGGATAGACTTTGAAACTAAGAGGATTTCTCTGAGGCTCACAGATGATTACGAGATTGTAGTGGTGGGTGAGAACGTGAAGTTCTTGTCCAATGTAGTTTCAGTTCTAGAGGCTAAGAGGTTAGTTGAGTTGGGGTGTGAAGCATACTTAGCCTATGTGATGAACCCTAACATGAGTGAGGCTAGACCTCAAGACATCCGGACAGTGTGCGACTTTCCTAGTGTGTTTCCGGAGGAGTTGCCAGGGTTACCACCGGACAGAGAGGTAGAGTTCAATATTGAGACTTATTCTGATTCAGCTCCTGTTTCGATTGCTCCGTATCGCATGGCACCGAAAGAACTGAAAGAGTTGAAGACTCAGTTGCAAGAGTTGACAGATAGAGGCTTCATTCGACCTAGTTCTTCACCTTGGGTGCACCAGTTTTGTTTGTGAAGAAGAAAGATGGAAGCATGAGAATATGTATAGATTACAGACAGTTGAATCAGTTAACAGTGAAGAATAAATATCCGTTGCCCAAAATTGATGATTTGTTTGACCAGTTAAGAGGAGCATCAGTCTTTTCGAAGATAGAATTGAGATCGGGTTACTACCAGCTAAAGGTAAGAGAGGTTGATGTACCGAAGACAGCCTTAAGGACTAGGTATGGTCACTATGAGTTTTTAGTCATGCCTTTTGGGTTGACTAATGCACCTGCTGCTTTCATGGATATGATGAATAGGATTTTTCATCAGTACCTAGATCAGTTTATAGATGACATCTTGGTGTATTCGCGAACTGAAGAAGACCATGACCGACACTTGAGACTAGTTTTGAAGACTTTGCTAGATCACCAGTTGTATGCGAAGTTGAGCAAGTGTGAATTCTGGATCCGAGAGGTAGTCTTCTTAGGACACGTAGTGTCAGCCGATGGGATTAGAGTTGATCCGAAGAAGACATAGGCCATTGTTGAATGGAAGCAACCGAAGTCCGTAACGGAGGTATGTAGCTTCCTAGGCTTAGCTGGATACTATAGAAGGTTCGTAGAAGGTTTCTCTAAGTTAGCCGCTCCATTGACACTGACACGCGTCGTATAGTGTCAAAAATAAAACCTTAAACTCAAATAAACAAGATTTAAAATAATATAGCGAGAGTAAGGGTCGATCCGCAGGGAATAAGAATTCTAACACCTTTCGTTCTGATTTAGACCAATAACCTGTAGAAAATAAAAAGGGGGATTTTAGAGGATTTGAATGATAAAGAAAAAATAATAAGAAGGTAAAATAAATATTGAAAATGAATTATAGATTGAATTAGCCTCAAGCCACGCTTTGCCACGACATCTTCGATCACTGAAGTTGATTTTTCTTCGACTTTCCTGCCGGTTACAGTCTACAAGGCCCAACCCTTGCAACTTACTTCTCTTTGGTAAATTCGGCTCCCAGGGCTATCCTTGAAGTCAAACTTTAGTGAGTTAGCTACGGCAATCGATGCTAACTCAAATCTGGGTTAGTGCTGGAGAAGCCCGTGCTCGGATATTCGTCTCAATGAGAATTGTTTCCGATTTTGATTCCCCTTAGTGGACCGCCACTAAGTTTGTTCTTAGGGAGTTGAATTGGCTACAAGCTTTTCCTCGTCCCCAACGATGGATCTAAACCACTTCAAGCCGATGCGCGCTCTCGGAATGAAACAATTGCGATGCCTAAAGATTAGGCCGATTGCCTAATCAATTTTACAGAGAATCTAAAAAGGAGTTGTTGAAGGATTGAAGTATTTTCCTAATCTCACGAGGTTTGTCGGGTTTGGCGTTGCTTTTGGCTAAAAGGAATTTAGTTAAGCATGGTTTGTGAAAAAACCATACTTAATAAAATAAATAAAGAAAATGGAGAAAAGAAATGGAGAAAAATGGAGAGCTTTATTACTCAAGGAAGAAGAGAACAATGGAAAATGTTTGATGATTTAATTCACCCCCAAAGTGGGGTATTTATAGTAGTTGAAAACCCTAAAAACCTAAGATGATAAATCCTAAATTTAAATAAAATTACATAAGATAAATATCCAAGTTTTGAAATTTAAAATAAAAATCAGATGATAAGCTATCTTGATAAGTGGACTGATAAGTATCTGAGTTGCTGACGTCATCTTCTAGAAGATGCTGACGTGGCGCCCAGTCAGCATTCATGCCCTGGTTCATGCCCATGAATCTGCCCACGACTCCAGTATTTTCTACAGCATTCCAACTTATTTCCAGCATTACGTAACCTGCACGAGAACAACATAAAAACAGCCCAATTAAGTCCTTCAAACATATATTCGATCAAAATAAGGACTAAAAACATAACCAAAATAAATACTTATCAAACACAGTTACTTCAGAAGAGTGTTCAGTTTGAGTGGACAGATGCAAGACAGAGAGCCTTTGAGAAATTGAAAGAAGCTTTGACCCAAGCACCGATCTTGATTCAGCCAGAGTCCGGGAAGGACTATGTAGTTTATAGTGATGCTTCTTATGTAGGCTTAGGTTGTGTTCTTATGCAAGACAAGAGGGTGGTGGCTTATGTCTCAAGACAGTTGAAGACTCATGAGCGCAACTATCCGACCCATGACATAGATTTAGCTGCAGTTGTGTTTGCTCTGAAGATTTGGAGGCACTATTTGTACGGTGAGAGTATACACCGATCACAAGAGTTTGAAATACATTATGACTCAGCAAGACTTGAATCTCAGACAGCGTAGGTGGTTAGAGTTGCTAAAAGACTATGATCTTACCATTGAGTACCATCCGGGTAAGGCCAATGTAGTGGTTGATGCATTGAGTAGAAAGATAGCCGTGGATTTGAGAGCCATGTTTGCTAGATTGAGCTTGTCCGGAGATGGTGGCTTGGTAGCCGAGCTTCAGGTTAGACCTACTTTAGGTCAGTTGATTAGAGAGAAGCAGCTCTTAGATAGATCTTTGGCACCTCACGTGCAAGATATAGCCGAAGGTAGATCTTCAGACTACAATTTCAGTACTGATGGGGTTTTGTGTTTCAAAGATAGGATAGTTGTGCCAGAGGACAGTGACTTGAGACGTACGATCTTGACTGAAGCCCACAGTAGTTCGTTTGCTATGCATCCTGGAAGTACGAAGATGTACCGTGATTTGAAGAATGAGTACTTTTGGGTTGGCTTGAAGAGAGATGTAGCCGACTTTGTGAGTAAGTGTTTAGTGTGTCAGAGAGTGAAGGCGGAACATCAGGTTCCCTCAGGTTTGTTACAGCCGTTGAGGATTCCGGAATGGAAATGGGAGAATATCACCATGGATTTTGTTTTGGGTTTGCCTTTGACTCCTATGAAGAAGAACTCAGTTTGGGTGATAGTAGATCGTTTTACAAAGTGTGCTCAATTCTTGGCAGTCAATACCACTTACACTTTAGATAGATTGGCCGACTTGTACATTGGTGAGATTGTTAGACTGCATGGTGTGCCGAAGTCTATTGTGTCCGATAGAGATCCGAAGTTTACATCTCGATTTTGGGAGTGTCTGCTTACAGCTTTGGGTACCCGTTTGAACTTTAGCACGTCTTATCTCCTCAGTCAGATGGTCAGTCAGAGAGAGTTATACAGATCTTAGAGGATATGTTGCGTTGTTGCATCATTGATTTTCAGGGTACGTGGGAGAAGCACTTGCCTCTAGTTGAGTTTGCTTACAATAATAGCTTCCAGTCGATTATTCAGATGGCTCCGTATGAGGCCTTGTATGGCTGGAAGTGTAGAACTCCAGTTTGTTGGGCCGAAGTGGGACAGAAGTTGTTACCTATGCCGGACTTGCTCAAGGGGACAACTGACAAGGTAAAATTGATTTGTGATCGATTGAAGGATGCTTCGGATAGGCAGAAGTCCTATGCCGATTTGAAGAGGAAGGAAGTTGAGTTCTCAGTGGGTGAGAAGGTGTTCTTGAAAGTGTCTCCGTGGAAGAAAGTAATGAGATTTGGTCGAAAAGGGAAGTTGAGTCCGAGGTACATAGGACCGTATGAGATTGTGAAGAGAGTTGGTCCGGTTGCTTATCAGTTGCGTTTGCTATCCAAGCTAGAAAAGATACACGATGTATTTCATGTTTCGATGCTCCGTAAGTATAGGTCCGATCCATCACATGTTATGCATGTAGAGGAGATTGAATTGAATCCGAATTTGACTTATGAGGAAGAACCAGTTGAGATCCTAGCTTCTGATAGTAAGGTGTTGCGGGGTAGATCGATTGAGTTAGTGAAGGTGCGGTGGCAACGTCGAGGTGTGGACGAGGCCACTTGGGAGAGGAGGGAGGATATGGAAAGGTAGTTTCCGTATCTCTTTCAGTCAGGTAATTTCGGGGACGAAATTCCTTAAGTGGGAGAGAGTTGTAACACTCGTGTTTTGGGTTAGGAGTTAGTCGGGTTAGTGGGTCCGAGTCGGTAAAATCAATTTTAATCAATTTGGCCTAGGCTTGATCTAATTGGAATTTAAAATTTAAGGGAGTGACCATTTGGTAATTTAGCCACAATAATTTGAAAAGTAGACAACCTTTTTGGAGACAAAAAGGGAACAAAAAAAAGGAATCATCATCTTCCTTTTTCCCATTTTCAAATGACAAAGAACCTAAACCCTCTCTAAAGCCCTAAACATTATTCCATTGATTTCTTCTTCAACCCAAAGTCATTTTTCAAAGGTAATTGCATTTTCTCACTCTCCTCTTCATTCTCTATCTTTACTTTGTTATAGATTTTAAAACTATCATCTTTTGGAGTTTTAGGGTTTAGTGAAAGTTTGGGTTTTTATGGAGTTTTCAACTTGTTTTGAAATGTTAGGTTGTGTTTTGATTTAACCACCTTAAAATACATATAATATGTTAAAATGGTTAGGTTTGGGTGAAAACCCGAAATGGGTTCTTGTGGCCAATTTTAAAGTGTCTAAAACTTGGGTTTTGGTGAGTTTTAGGGTAAATTCGAAGGGCTGATGGTTTAAGTATGATAGGAAGGTGTTTTGGGGCCAATTGAGTGTCATTTGGGAGTTTGAAAATAGGATTTTCAACTAGTTTTTGAAGGAGCACGAAAATGGGCATTTTGGGGGATTAATTTGATTGAAAATTGTTGAAGTTTGGCTTGGGCTTAAGAGTTGAGTTGAGGACTGATGTTTTAGCATTGATTGAGAGTAATAAATGTGTTTTTGATTGGCTAGAAGCAAGAGGAGACGTTGGAGAGGCATCGGGATCAAATCCGGGCTTGTAGGAGGCTTGCTTTGGTTGCTAAGGAAGGGTGGTGAGTGACTTTAAATGTGTTTTAAAGTTGGTTCAAGTGTGTGTAGTGTATGAGTTGGAATGTGCTTGGTAGGCCATTTCCATGTGGAGTTAAATTGGTAACTTAGCTCTTTGATTCCATTAAATGCTATTTATGCTTTGCCTATTTGCCATTGTGAAATGTGGTTTGATATGTATATGTATATCTTGACATATGTATATGATGAACATGTGATGTAAATGGTGGATGTGTGATGTGGTAAATGAAATTGGCACTAATTAACTTACGGGTGTAAATGATCGATCATTAGGATTAGTGTGCACACAAATTGAGTCAAAACGTACGTGGCCTTGATGGCGTTGAGTCATCAAGGAGGAGTACGGTGATGTAACATTCCACCGGAAATTTATATATATTCTACGGGATGATGAGTGGAATCCCATCCGTAGGGCATGTGGTGATGAGTGGAATCCCGCCCATGCAAGGTCCGGTGATGAGTGTAATCCCACCGAGGTAATGTAATTGTTGAGATTAAATCCGCACATCCGGGTAAACTAATAGTGGCCAATTGAACTTGTTCTTATAATTGTGATGAATGATATTGATATATGATGTTTGAGCTTAGTATGATGTGAGATGCCATATTATGACTCTTGAAAGACTAGCTAGGTCTACTTGTTGTTTTGCCTATGTATGTTGTATATGAGAATTAGGGAATACATGCTTGAACCCTGCATTGTTGATGTTTTCGATTTTAGAGCATCCTCACTAAGCTTCTAGCTTACGCTCTCATTTTCAACAATGCAGATCATTAGCGTGGTGTTAGCTCGGAGCAAGGCGAAAGGGCTTTTCAAGTTTTTGTTGCTCAAGTACGGTTAAACAATTATGTAGTAGCTTAGCAATGTGGCAAGAGTGTGTTTTTGTGTGAGCTATGTATGACTCCTATATGTGTTGATGTTTAAGGATTGACTCGTTTGTAAGCATGTGATGACTTGCCAAATGCTTTTGTGATGGTATGCCATGTGGATGTTTAATTTGCTTTTGAATGACATGAATACCTATTTGAAATGTATTGTGCCTTTTGGCATTTAATGTCTTTAAGCATGCCTTATAATGAAATGTTGCTAATGTGTAAATGTCATGAATGAATGTCCCAATCTATGCCTTGTGTGTGTTTGAGCATGCTTGACATAGGATATATGCCTCTAGGCCTTGTTTGCTTGTGTTGTGTGCCTTTAGAGGTCGTTTGGGACCTTTAGATTTGTTGAAAAACGCCTAAGTCTGATTTTCAAAGGTTGCAGACAGCCCGCGTTTCGAAACGAGCTGGGTCGTTTCGGAACGGGTAGGCTTTAGGGACCCCGTATCGGAATGCGTTTCGATACGGCTTGGCCACTGAGAGCCCCTGTTCCGATACGGGTTTCGGAACGTTTTGGCTACTGGAAATCTGAGAAAATGACGAGATGAAAGCGTTTCGAAACGGGTCTAAGGGTTTCGAAACGGTCAAAATCTCGTTGACCACGAGAAGTTGACCGTTGGGGGTGTTTCGGAACGGTTGACCTCCGTTCCGATACGGCCTCTTCGTATGGCTTGGGGCAGTTGACCTGGTCAAGGGCGTTTCGATACGCCTCACTGGTGTTTCGAAATGGCCTGTATAATGGATTAAAATTGGGTTGTTTAAATGTTGTTTTGGGTTCGAATGTTTGTCTTCCGTTTTTTTTATTCCGCTGTTATGATCACATAGGATTTGAATGAGCCTTTAGAAAAGATTAAATTAAAAGAAAAAAATTTAGGGTTGCTAACCGAGGGGGAACCTTAACGGGTTTCGCTTCGGTTTTCCCCGTGTGGCCCACTCGGACCGGTCATCCGGCCATACCGGGACGAGGGGGTTACAATATTAGAATCATGTTCATAGTATATTCGAATCATGTTTAACATGTAATTATATTCGAATCATGTTTAACAGGTAATTGTATTCGTATTATGTTCATATCATATTCGAATCATATTAAAATTATTTTTGAAATATAATTTGAATATGATATTTCGAATGTAATTTGAATATGATTCGAATATAATATGAACATGATTCGAATATAATTATAATATAATTACATGTTTTTTGAACTATTATATTCGAATCATGTTTAACATGTAATTATATTCGAATCATGTTTGACATGTAATTATATTTGAATCATGTTTAACAGGTAATTATATTCGTATCATGTTTATATTATATTCGAATCAAATTCAAATTATATTCTAAATATGATTCGAATATAATACGAGCATGATTTGAATATAATACGAACATGGTACGAATATAATTACATGTTAAACATGATTCAAATATAATTTGAATATGATTCGAATATAATAGTTGAAAAAACATGTAATTATATTAGAATTATATTCGAATCATGTTCATATTATATTCGAATTACATTCGAAATATCATATTCAAATTATATTTCGAATATAATATAGACATGGTTTAAATATAATTCTAATATAATTTGAATTTTGCTCAAAAATATATTTCGAATATAGCAAAATTCGAATTAATAATTCGAATATAATTAGAAGATGATTCAAATATAATTTGAATATGATTCGAATATAATACGAACATGATTCGAATATAATTTGAATTTTACTAAAAAACTATAATTCAAATATAGTGAAATTAGAATTAATAATTAGAATTTAATTGGAATTCGAATCTAAAAATTACTAATTTAGTATTAAAATATTTTTTTTTTATTTATTTTTATTAAATATTAACATTTTAATAAAATAATAGTATTAATAATAACAAATAACGAACTAAATTATAAAAATTAGAAACAAATAGGGGTCAATTTAAGGTAAAAATAGACTTTTCAGTGACTAAATTGAACAAAAAAACAAACCTGACAGACTTGAAATGTCATTTACCCTTTAAATAAAACCAGACGGATTGACTTAGTCAACCCGTTGATGACGTGGCAGGATGTTATTGGCCGAATTTTTTTTACGGAAAAGGGTAACGGAATGGGGCAAAATGGGTAACGGCGAATTGTTTAAGGGGAAAAGTGGGCAAAATGAAGTTTAGAGGGCAAGTTGGGAAATCGGGTATACTTTAGGGGGAAAAAGTTGTATTAAGACTTTTCAATTCATTGGTATATGCAACCTGCAAAAAAATTAGTATCATTATGCATAACAACAAAAAGTAATTATTATTCGCATATTTCAAATTTAATTACCTCAGAAATGTCGTCTTTTTTATATGTGTCAGGCATATATACAGCTACTTTTGATATTTGAGGTGCATCCATATGCCTCGTATCCTGATCAGAAGACTTGTTCGGAGAAGGTTTAGAGGTTTCATGAAAACCCAAATTGGCGTTATCATCATATAAAACATGTGTTCGATTGGACGATGAAGCTTGGTGTTTATTTCTCTTGGGTTTTCCTCTGCTTGTTTCAAGAACTATAGGATCGTCAATTCCAAGAACCTCTCCACTTTTACTGATTCTTTTTTTACATCCCACTTTCACCACTTGCAATTTGAGACTTATTTTTGCAAATTGATCTTTAACCTCATTGAAAGTTTTAAATGTTTGTGATGCACGGTGACATATAGTCATATAATAAGAGGCTAGAGTGAAATACCTGGCTTGAATTGTTGTTGGATTATTGTCTTCGACATCTAAATTCTTTTGTTGTAATCCAACATCTTTCTTCGCATAAATAGTCCATCGTTTCATTATACATCCCTAAGGTATTTCTTTTGCCTTTTCATATTTCAACACGGCAAACATATGACGATATGGAAATCCAACAGACACTAACTTCATACAACAACAGTACATGGTATCATGTGTGGTAGCTTTAAGTACTAGATACATCTTCTCCTTTTCAACATGCTCTAACCAATAACATGTGCACTCATTCTGTACTTCCTTATTTTTAACTAAATAATAACCTTCATAAGATATTTCTTTGCAGAGTGTAGCGAAGGCATTTCTCGTATATACTTGGGATGCATTACGTTTTAAAGTTCCCAACACACCATCACAATACGGTTGTTCATCCATTGTTTTGCAGTCTTGATGACTTTCCTCCCATCTTAGAGCATTCAGTTGTTTATGATAGTTCTCAACAAATCAATACAACATTACCTTTATGTCTAACCAAGTTTTCAGTGTTCTATTCATTGACTCGCACCGTTGAGTAGTCCTCATTGCTGCACACCAAATATTTAATAATTTAGTTAAATGCAATATAATATAAAATACAAATAAAGTTTATAAAATGTTACCTGCATAAAAATATCCTTGCAAATATGCTTCTGCCCATTTTTCTTTAACTTCGTACAATTCTTGCACCCATTTCCTTCCTTCAACTTTGTGTTTGTCTACTAATTCTTTCCAAGCCATTTCAAAATCGGATGGCGTTCTACACTTGTCAGCGCATCTCAAAAACCCATCGAGAAAACTGTGTTGGGCATTAGACACAATCTATGTTTTGCCTCAGGTAAAACTTGAGAAATAGCATTTGCCATGGCCTTATCTCTATCAGTAATAGCAGTAAGTGGTTTGTAGCCATCTCCGGCTTCTATCAACTGTTCTAACACCCACACATAGGTATCCTCTTTTTCATTTGTAATCAATGCACATCCAAATGGCATTGTGTTGCGATGATGATTCACACCAACCGAAACAACGAATGACTTGTTGTGTGCATTGCACTTGTAAGTCGTATCAAATGCAAGTACATGACCAAATTCTTTATAGTCGGCACGTGATAAACCATCACACCAGAACAACTTCTCTAGGTTTCCGAATTCATCTCTCGTGTGCTTCACAAAAAAATGGATCAGATTCTTGCTTTCCATATAAATACGCCATCACCGTTTCAGCATCACCATTAAGCACTTCTTCTCGTTTGATTCTATATAGATAATTGTACAAATCCTTCGGAAGAAATCCAACATTCTCAAGTGAACCAGCTTCATTCTCGAGATTTCGCATAATTTTACTTGGAGCAATTCCAGAGTTATGCATGCTCTTAATCTTAATTTCGTCTAACTCGTTAATCTTCCGGAATGACCTACAAAATAAAACATTAACATAACATTAAATATATATATATATATATATATAAACTAGAAGTTAGTATGTAACAATTTACTTATTAATTAATTACATACCTAATAAAAGCAACTTGTGTTGGCTGAACCATCTCATGGTACAGAATTTAAAAACTTTCCAATATTGATATCGTTCGTCAAATTTAAATATAATAAATGCTCTGCATCCAACTCTGCTGATCAGCCTTTGGTCATGTTTTCTGTTTGGCAAGTTAACCCACCTTTCCTCTCTATATCCCTCTTTACGGCACACTAGTTTCTTTGAAACTATGTGACCACCACTGCGACTTTTCACTGACTGACTCATTCGAACTCCAAAACCTTCACTTTTGCATAGGTATAATAAAACTCAATACAATCATCTAAAGTCTTCCACTTCAGCATATTCATATCATTCTCATCGTATTCTTGTAATTCTTTCCCAATCTTGTCCCATATATTCTCGTCAATGAAATTGTCAATTGTCTTCATCTATATGTTTTTCAAATTGTTCTTCTTCAGCATAAGTTTCATAATCTGGTTCACTGTTGTAGCAATCTTCAATTTCGGTATCTTGATTATCTACCATCTCTAATAATTATGTCATTTACAAAAAATAAAAAATATATTATTACAATAGGGAATGTGTTGTGGTTGACTAAAAGAGTGTGGTCAATGTTAGAAAACATAATGCATTTTAACTTACCAGGATCGTAGATTTGCTTTCCCCTTGAAGACATAGTCTTAAGCTTCTTCCCTGCAAAACATGAGTATAATTACTAAGAAAATAGTATTCAAACAATTATCACTTTAAAACGATTGGGCGAGACAAAATACGACAAGTATGTGATGAGATCAAAACTATGAAGTTACCCCTTTAACTTATGCTCATTCAAATACTATGAAGTTACCCCTTTAACTTACTCAAATTCAATGCACCTAATCAAAGTTAAAACAATTCCCTAAACACTGGTTTGTTTATGGTTTATGCACCTAAACAACTCAAGAAGCAATTATTTTTCGAACACATACGTAGAAAATAAGGGCAGACTTATGGGCACATTTCTACTTGAAACAGGTGTTAAATTTGGCTATTCAGTTTGGACAAAATCAACAGCTAGTTCCAGCTTAATTTGGTCCTAAAGCAAGCAAGTAGTGCTGGTTTGCTAGATAATAAAGTCAACTAGTCACCTACATATATAAATTTTAATAATTAGTCGATGTAGTATGGTTAAAGAGGCAAATTCAAACAAGCATGTCCATAATTATAAACAAACAGGTAAGTGGAAGGAAAAAAAGTTTGTGGTTTAGTTTGTTTATCTTCAAGATTTCAACGGTATCACATTTTATAAACAAACAATAAAAATCAGAAAAAAAGAACCCCAAAATTTATAAATAAAAAATGCATCATAAAGAAATCAAATTGCATAGTATGGTTCAATCAAACTAAAACTTAAGATCAAACCAAAAAAAACCCTGCGCCTCCTCCATAAACGTGTGCTCAGTAAAACAACCAAGCGAAACAAACAAGTGTATTTTATGAAGTAAGAAAATTATCCCATGGTTTAATACAGATCAAACAGGTTCATAGTTAACTCACTAGTTTAACCAAGCAAATAATGCTCGTCATAGAGCAGCAGTATAGTTGACTACTTTTTTGTTGGGCTTAAAATTATAGTGTAATGTATTTTACATCTTTAACCGACTCTTAAATAATAATGCAAACAAGCGTCCATCTCCATCTCTAGAATAAACTCAAAGTCACACAGCTCATAAATATGATGCGGAGCATTGAACAAGGAGGCTAAATGACCTCATCAAATAAAATCTGAGAACTAAGGATGCAGAAAGAGATTCCAAATGTTGAGAATGTGATATGTAAAAGTGAAGATGTAACATAAACGAAGCAAGCCATATTTAATACATCCAGTATTCAAACTACAACTTGAGAATGTGATATGTAAAAGTGAATATGTAACATAAACAAAGCAAGCCATTCAGTATTCAATCAGGTGTACATCAAATGATAATTGTTATGCTGATGATGTGGGATCTAAGGTTAATAACTAAAAATTTAACCCTTTATTATATACAAATTTTTTTAGGCTTAATACAACTTTTTCTCCCTAAAGTATACTCGATTTCCCAACTTGCCCCCTAAACTTCATTTTACCCACTTTTCCCCTTAAACAATTCGTCGTTACCCATTTTGCCCCATTTCGTTACCCTTTTTCGTTAAAAAATAATTCGGCCAATAACATCATGCCACGTCATCAACGGGTTGACTAAATCAATCCATCTGGTTTTATTTAAAGGGTAAATGACATGTCAAGTCTGTCAGGTTTGTTTTTTGTTCAATTTAGTCACTGAAAAGTCTATTTTTACCTTAAATTGACCCATATTTCAAAAATAATTACCTGTTAAACATGATTCGAATATAATAACATGTTAAAAATGATTCGAATATACTATGAACATGATTCGAATATAATAGTTGAAAAACATGTAATTATATTAGAATTATATTCGAATCATATTCGAATTACATTCGAAATATCATATTCAAATTATATTTCGAAAATAATTTGAATATAATTCAAATATAATATAGACATGGTTCAAATATAATTCTAATATAATTTGAATTTTGCTCAAAAAATATATTTCGAATATAGAAAATTTCGAATTAATAATTCGAATATAATTAGAAGATGATTCAAATATAATTTGAATATGATTCGAATATAATACGAACATGATTCGAATATAATTTAAATTTTACTCAAAAACTATAATTCAAATATAGTGAAATTAGAATTAATAATTAGAATTTAATTGGAATTTGAATCTAAAAAATTACTAATTTAGTATTAAAATATTTGTTTTTATTTATTTTTATTAAATATTAACATTTTAATAAAATAATATTATTAATAATAACAAATAATGGACTAAATTATAAAATTAGAAACAAATATGGGTCAATTTAAGGTAAAAATAGACTTTTCAGTGACTAAATTGAACAAAAAAACAAACCTGGCAGACTTGACATGTAATTTACCCTTTAAATAAAACCAGACGGATTGACTTAGTCAATCCGTTGATGACATGGCAGGATGTTATTGGCCGAAATTTTTTTAACGGAAAAGGGTAACGGAATGAGGAAAAATGGGTAACGGCGAATTGTTTAAGGGGAAAAGTGGGTAAAATGAAGTTTAGGGGGCAAGTTGGAAAATCGGGTATACTTTAAGGGGGAAAAGTTGTATTAAGCCATTTTTTTATTAAAAAAATAAGAAACTTTGCAGACTCTAATGAACAGAACAACAACCAACACAAATTGCAGATTTTATGAATAAAAGGATGGCGCAACATATTTAATACATCCAATTGAAACATTGGCAGAGAAGAAAGAATACAGAAATATATAAAACATACTTTACAAGTTTCTACAGAAAAATCTCCTAGCCGCCAAGAGAACCTACAAGAAAAGCAAAAGACTTTTTAAGAGACAACAAGAAATATTCTCAGTTAAGAAGTACTCCCAAACGCAAAAAAAGAAAAACGCAGTGAATGAATACGTATAAACATTGCAGTAATCATGAATAAGCACCAAATGATTACAAAAAATTCCCATTTAAACCACCCTTGAAGTAAACATTGATGAACTCAAGTGGGCTGTTTTGGGCACCACACGACATCAAGGACGGTACCAAACAATAAGCAATTATTTTCACGGAACAGGTATGTATGAACTCATGTTTTACCTAACAGGTATGTACGGAAGCTGAGGTTTTTCAATTTAATTTCAGTCTTATGAAAAACAAATTTTTTGAACACAACGTAGAAAATAGGGGCAGACTTATGGGCACATTTCTACTTGAAACATGTGACAAATTTGGGTACTGAGTTTGGATCAAAGTTACATGTTTGTTTATGGTTTCGACATAAGACCACTCTAGCATTCAATCGGATTGGATGGAAAAAGTTTAAGCATACATGGTTTCGGTAAATAAAAATAACAATGATTTTTTTCAGAGCACTTTTATTCCAACCTATTTAAGTCTATGTTTTTTTTTTGAGAAACTAGCGAGAAAAACATACAACTCAATTAAACACATGGATCTAAAGTATTATTTACCCAAGCAATCTAGATTTTTCTAACCATTTTCTGCAACTTAACCTCTAAGATTAGTCGTATCTTAAATCCTGATTCATTAGAATTTTCATTTAGGAAGATCACACATTATCAACAAAGTTACTACTACTATCATATTAATACATGTTCTATAATTATGTCAATCTAACATATGTCAACTAAATTAAGATTACGATCATCCATATCAAACAAAAAAAGTAAGGCCCATCTATAATTCATTTTTTTTTCAATTCGAAACTGCCCTAGATAACCCTCAAGCGATGTTTCTATCACAAATTATGTTCATTCAAATACTATGAAGTTACCCTTTAACTTACTCAAATTCAATGCACAAAATCAAAGTTAAAACAATCCCCTAGACACTAACAAATCAAAACAGTTTCACTCCTACTGAATTCAAGCAGAAAAATTTTCAAATTTCTTGTCTAATCTATAATCCAAATTCATAAGACCTTGTAGTATTTCGCTCATAACTTTTAAATCGTAAGTCGGAATTTAGATTACTTTATACCGTTGTAAAGCTTATTCAATTACCTATTCAACCATATATGGCTCATATTTTTATCTTATCCAGATAAAAGCAATTTATTCGATTGAGTCAGTCAGTTTTACAGATTCGAATCTGCCATGTTCTCATTTTAGTCCACATTTTGGGGTTAATTCACCTATGACCTTTACTAATTCAATTTAGTCCTTTAAAAACTTAAATCCCCTATTTGTCCCCTGTTTTTACAAAATAAGATTGGTCCCTGAAAAGTTCATTTAAGTATACAATTTATCCTTTATTCCAAAACAGTCCAGTTTTACTTATCTTGACAATTAATCACTTCAACAATTACATTAACTCTAATTCATGTAATTCAATTTAGCCAACATTAACTTCAACTTTCCCTCAACTTTTAACAAATTTTTCAGTATTTAAATAAGTTTAATTAAACCTTGAAACTTCTAATTATTCAAAAACAGCCCCCTAAACTATTTTCCATGACAACTTATGTGACTAATTTCATGTTACTTAATCTCTCTCAACTCTTAGGATATTTTCACTAGTCCAAGACTTAAATTAAATATTCCCACATGATTCCTACTATAGCTAAGACTGACTCGAAACCAAGATTTTAACTTGATTATCTTATCTTATCAAAACATAATAAACGCAGCTATTTATTGGGATATCACATCCTCAATCACATTACCTTTCATCTTATCAAACAATGTATTTAAATTTAATAGAATGCTCGGAATAGTTTCAATCTATTCCGAGGCTTTAAACTGCAATCACTGTAAATTCTAAGCTAAGGCAGCCCCCGAATCATACTCCTTCCTCAATCTAAATGACAAGGAATATAACCATTCATTAAAATAATTTCCTAACAACCTTTATTTGTTCAGCTACCTATGAACACATATAGTTTCACACAAACATCCCACCAGCAAAATAATTTAGCAAAGCAATCTAATTTACATTCAAAAACTCAATCCATTAATGTTCTTTAAGCATGTATAACAATTTCATTTGTTTAGATACACAAACACATACACAAAGCAGTCTTCATACATACTTTCAGAACATTCCCCTGCTTTTAATAATTCACAAAACAGCCTCTAATAATTCAGAACATTCTTAAACCCTAACCCTAATTGGAATTTAAAATTGAGGAAATTAAAATTAGGGTTTGATTGGGATCTAATTTAGGAATTGGGGGGAAATTAATTGGGATTAAGATTCCTAATTACAATTCAAAAACTGCCGTTAATGAGACAATAATTTTCATGAATCCATACCTTCATAATATGGCAACAAATTTAAGTAAAAATCTGCAGTTTTTTTTTTAAAAAAAGAAGACTGGGCCTCGTTAAAAACCCCCTCTAATCCTAATAGGAGGAAAAGAGTGCCCGAAACGTTTTATTAATCGGCTGAATAAAGATTACACGAAAACTGAGATTCCTTACATCGTAATCACCCCTTTCTTTTTGCCACTGCCCTGGAAAACAAAACACACTCTCCCTCCCACATCACCACTACCTTTTATCCCAGCCCCTTGCGCCCCCCCCCCCCCCCCCCCCCCCCCAACCCGATTTAGGCCAATGTTCAATCCCTGTTGAGCAAGCTTATGAGCCTCCACATTTCCTTCTTTGTATACAAACGACAGCAAACAATTCAGTGTTCCAAGGACCCGTCGGCACTGCTCCACGAGGCTATCGAAAATTGTGGGTACCTCAGCACCGTCCTTAATCCAATTAATGGCTAGTACACACCCAGATTTAAGTAATACCAACTAATATAGTCATTATTCTCTGTAATCATATTTATTTCTCTAATAATCATTATTCTCTATAATTATCAAATACAATAACTGTGTTCAAGAAGTAAATGAAAAGAAAATCCAAATAAATCATAAACAAAATACCAAAAACAAAACTGTTCATATACGCACAAGTGAAGCATATTTAACAGCAAGTAAACACAGTTGCACCATTCACAGAAAATGCAGTGCCTCTTTGCATTCGTTTTCATCCTGTTGTTGCTTCATTCCGGTGTTTCCGAAGCTTCTGACTGTGAATCCGGTGCTGAAAATCAACCCAAGGTCGTGCGTACAATCTGGGTTGATCAATCCGGCAAAGGAGACTTCAGTTCTGTTCAAAAAGCTATTGATTCAATCCCTTCTAACAACAATCAGTGGATACGTAACCATATTTCCCCAGGAACCTACAGGTACTACATAAACTCATGCCTGTAATTAAATATAACATGTATGTGTGCATGCAGGGATGGACCGAGAGAAGTACTGGTAAGAGTGTAAATAAATCGAGCAAGGCCCGGTTCGTGTTCGTTTATTTATTTTTAAAGGCGTTCATGTTCGGTTCGTGTTCGTTTAAATTTTTAATATTGTGTTCATGTTCGTTTGTTTAACGTTCGCGAACACGTTTGTTTAACGCTTACGAACATGTTCGTTTAAAACTAGGGGTGAGCAAAACTCGACTCGAAAAAACCGAAATTTCCGATTCGACTCAAGGCGAGAAAACTTGACTCGTTCTGACTCGACTTGAAATTACAAAAACTCAACTCGACTCAAAAAAATTCAAATAAAGTTTGAGTTGTATAATACAAATTCGAATAACTTGAAATTTTTAGTAATTGGTGGAATGATTTTTAAGTTCGAGTCAAGTTCCTCAATTTTTCCTGATATATATATCAATATTAAAAAAATATGAAGAAATATATGCCACATATGAAAAAATATATAATGAAATATATATGCATATCTTATATAATTAGAGAAATTCGTTTAAATTAGGATCAAAATGTACTATAACATGATAAATAATTATAATTAAATTTGTATAGGAACTCTAAACCTCGACTCGACTCGAATTTCATAAACTCGATTCGAATAAAAAAATTTCAAATAAAGTCTTAGTTGTAAAATATGACGCGTCAACTCGAATAACTCGAAATTTTTTGACTCGACTCGATCGAAAACGCTCACCCCTACTCAAAATTATGAAATTATAGCACTAGTCCTTAAGCTCCTCAGACTTCGTACTTTGTACTCCAAAGTTCACATTGTGTTCAATTTTTTTTTATCTTCACCAATATTTAAAATGTAAAAAATAAAAGGAAAAAGGGGAACTAGGTAAACGGACTTATATACGACTTGATAAAAGAGATTGTTTGTGAACATAAACGAACCAAACACACATTTGTTCGTGTTCGTTCATTTATTAAACAAACATAAAAATTTTGTTCATACCCGTTTATTTAGCTTCACAAACGGACAGTTCACAAACAGTTCGTCGAACACTTTGTTCATTTACACCCCTAAATACTGGAGAGGGCAGTCACACTCCTTAAAAATTTCAAATTCTCATATAATTAATTTACTTTCTATTTATCATCTAACTTCGCACCTCCTATATTTTTAATATAACTATTTTTAATAATTCACACCCTGACATAAAATCATGCGTCCGTTCGTGTTAATGTATGTATGGGTTGATTGTTTTCTTGTGTTGTTGGTTTGGTTGCAGGGAGAAAGTTACAATTCCTATTGACAAGCCTTGCATTTTCCTTGAAGGAACTCATAGCAAGTTAACCACTATTGAATGGAATGATCATAACGTTACCAGTGACAGTGCTACTTTTTCCTCATATCCTGATAACATTGTTGCAAGAGGCATTTCTTTCAAGGTATAAACTTGTTTTTGGTCCCTCTATCATGAACAAATTTCAGATTTAGCCCCTCCATTTTTATAATAGCATTAGTTAGTGTAGAACTAATATTTTGATATAATAATTGAAAAATGTTTTGGACTAATTTGAAAAGAATTTAAAACTTGTTTTTAAGTCCAAACAACTTGAAATTATGTTTGAGGCATTTTGAAAGGTTTTTGGCAAAGATTTTTCATGTTTTCAATAGCCAAACTTGTGATTTCACGTTACCAGTATCGATACGGTTGTACCCGTACCGATACCTTTTTGCCCCAGTTTGGCCACTGTCAAAACCCGTATCGATACGAGGGTTTAGTGTATCGATACGGAGTGGGGTCGTTTCGATACGCCAGGTAAGCGTACCGATCCCATTTCAACTACCCCAACGGCTATTTCCCAACGGCCATTTAAATGTCAAGCAGTACCGATACGCCCTCAAGCGTATCGATACGCCCAGGCTGGCAAGAGCCCAACGGCTAGTTCCTATGAAGGTCGTATTGATACTGTTCCACGCGTATCGATACTGATAGCTGCAGAACAGCATTTATGAAGGGAAATAAAGTCCTCAACGGCTCCAATTCATCCCCAACGGCTAGTAACGGCTACAAACTCATTTGGGAGTATAAAAGGGACCTCCAAGCATCAAGAGAAGGCTAATGCTCATATTGTCAAACATCAAATGATCAAGAAATTGTCTTAGTGCTTAATTTGTCATTTCTTGTATAGACAAACACTAGTGAGCCAAAATTGTCAAATTTGCTCAAGTGTTTTAGGTTTTGGGTGAGTCCTTAATTGTGCAAACAAACATCTATTAGAGGGTTTAAGTTTGCTTTGTTTATCTCTTTGTAAAAGAGGGTTTTGATCAAGGCTTTGGGTAGAAGTTTGATCGTTTGTAAGGGTTACCTCCTAAGCCTAGAAAAGGGGACGAATCAATAGTGGATTGATTGTGAAATCCTTAGTGGGGAGCTAAGGTAGTGGATGTAGACCTTGGTTAGAAGGTTGAACCACTATAAATCATTGTGTCCATTTCCATTCTAGCTTCCTAAACCCTAACACCAAAAAATCCACCTCTCCACCACTTGGTGAGCAACATTGGTTGATCGAATCGAGCCCCACACAACTCAACAATTGGTATCAGAGCTTGGCTCAATCGAAGGGGATTCACATCCTATTGAGAAGATCCGGCAAGCTCGATCACTAGTTCATCAACCGGCTCAAATGGCACAATCTATCGACAAACCGCCTTTCTTTGACGGAACCCACTATGCCCATTGGAAGACAAAGATGAAGTTCTTCATCAAATCGAGAGATTACAAGCTATGGGATATAGTTGAAGATGGTCCGTTCGTACCTCAAAGAAGCAAAGCGGAGTGGAGTGCCGACGATCGCAAGAAGATGGAGCTAAATTGCAAAGCCTTGCACATCTTGTTTTGTGCTTTTGGCCCATCCATCTATGAGAAGATGTCTTCTTGTGAGAGTGCCAATGAGGTATGGGACAAGCTTGAAGTCACATACGAGGGAACCGATGAAGTCAAGGAGACCAAAATTGGGCTCCTAACCTTAGAGTATGAGAACTTCAAGATGGATCCGGAAGAGAACATCGAGAAGATGTTTGATAGATTCTCCACCATCACCAATGGTCTTAAAGGTTATGGAGAAGCCATCCCGGAAGAAAAGCTTGTCTGAAAGCTCATCTACTCACTTCCCGAGTCTTGGGACTCAAAGAGGACCGCCATCATCGAAGCCAAAAATTTGAAGACTTTGAAGCTTGATGAACTCATGGGGTCTCTCCTTACTCATCAAATCATGAAGAAGAACAAAGAAGATGAGAAGAAGAGGGAAGAAATTAGAGCTATGGGAGAGAAGAGAATCAAAGGGCTTGGCATCAATGCTAGTGCCATGGCTCTCAAGTCCTCCACTTGTCATCATGTCTACTCAAGTGAAGAGGAGGGTGAAGATGAAGAGATAGTTCATCTCTTCAAGAAGTGTGCCCCGTTCATGAAGAAAGCCTTGAGAGAGCTTGAACGAGAACCTAAAAGAAAGGAGAGGGCAAGCACTTCAAGCCATAAGAAGAAGGCACATCTGGCTACTTGGAGTGATGAGGACTCCACCGACGATGAACAAGCCAACCTTTGCCTTATGGCCATCGAAGAAGATTCAAGGGTAACTTCTAATTCATCTACTTCATGTTCTTACTCTTTTGATGAATTACAAGATGCCTATGACGATTTGGTTTTAGATTTTAAAAGCCACATTTTGAAAAATAATAAATTGATTTCAAAGTTAAAAGTTCAAAATGATTTGCTTTCTAAAACCAAACTTGAACTTGAAGCAAAACTTGAAGATTTTGAATTAAAATGTTTTGATTTACAAAAAGTGCTTCAAAAAGTTCAAGAAGAAAAAGATTTGATTTCCAAAGAGCTTGAAAAGAAAAACAATTTTGGAAAATCAAATTTTTATGTTAGACAATCTAGTGCCCCTAGATTTATTAAAGGAAAATGTTTTAGAAGTGTTTGGGTCCCAAAAGGACTAACCACTTCAATTAAAAATGATGACATTGAAAAATGGATTCCTAAGGGGACTAAAATTTGTGCTACTAACGTTCATGGATCCAAAGCAATTTGGATACCAAAAATTACTTGATTGTCTATTGATAGGTGTGATGGAGATGTTCAACAAGTCAAACATTGAGGGGGAGCTCCATGCACACAAGGAAGAACACTTGAAGAAGGAAGGCTTCACATCCTCCCTTGGGTTCAAGTGTTGGTAAAAATCTAGTTGCTTTTGATTTTATTTGTTTTATTTTCTTTTATGTCAACTAGATGATCATATATGATGGACTAACATCTTTGATGATGCTTTGAGTAAAGGGGAGCCAATTTTTAAACCAAAATTTTTAAAGTATGTCAATTTTTTGCCTCCTATGTTATTTTGAGCTAAATGTTCTTTTAAATTCTTTTTGATATAACAAAAAGGGGGAGAAATGATTTTGAAAAATTGAGTTTTCAAATGAATAAGGGGGAGCTTTTTCAAATGAATAAGGGGGTGCTTTATTTGATTTCATATCTTTAGTCTCTTATTCATATTTTTAAAGATAAAGGGGGAGAATCACAAACAATTTTTCAAGTGAGTTTTATTATATCAAAAAGGGGGAGATTGTAGAACTAATATTTTGATATAATAATTGAAAAATGTTTTGGACTAATTTGAAAAGAATTTAAAACTTGTTTTTAAGTCCAAACAACTTGAAATTATGTTTGAGGCATTTTGAAAGGTTTTTGGCAAAGATTTTTCATGTTTTCAATAGCCAAACTTGTGATTTCACGTTACCAGTATCGATACGGTTGTACCCGTACCGATACCTTTTTGCCCCAGTTTGGCCACTACCAAAACCCATATCGATACGAGGGTTTAGTGTATCGATACGGAGTGGGGTCGTTTCGATACGCCAGGTAAGCGTACCGATCCCATTTCAACTACCCCAACGGCTATTTCCCAACGGCCATTTAAATGTCAAGCAGTACCGATACGCCCTCAAGCGTATCGATACGCCCAGGCTGGCAAGAGCCCAACGGCTAGTTCCTATGAAGGCCGTATTGATACCGTTCCACGCGTATCGATACTGATAGCTGCAGAACAGCATTTATGAAGGGAAATAAAGTCCTCAACGGCTCCAATTCATCCCCAACGGCTAGTAACGGCTACAAACTCATTTGGGAGTATAAAAGGGACCTCCAAGCATCAAGAGAAGGCTAATGCTCATATTGTCAAACATCAAATGATCAATAAATTGTCTTAGTGCTTAATTTGTCATTTCTTGTATAGACAAACACTAGTGAGCCAAAATTGTCAAATTTGCTCAAGTATTTTAGGTTTTGGGTGAGTGCTTAATTGTGCAAACAAACATCTATTAGAGGGTTTAAGTTTGCTTTGTTTATCTCTTTGTAAAAGAGGGTTTTGATCAAGGCTTTGGGTAGAAGTTTGATCGTTTGTAAGGGTTACCTCCTAAGCCTAGAAAAGGGGACGAATCAATAGTGGATTGATTGTGAAATCCTTAGTGGGGAGCTAAGGTAGTGGATGTAGACCTTGGTTAGAAGGTTGAACCACTATAAATCATTGTGTCCATTTCCATTCTAGCTTCCTAAACCCTAACACCAAAAAAATTCACCTCTCCACCACTTGGTGAGCAACATTGGTTGATCGAATCGAGCCCCACACAACTAAACAGTTAGTCATTATAGTTTAAAGTTAAAACCAGTAACTATACACGTTAAAATATTGATTCGAATTTTCACTAGACACCCCTTCCAACTTATCGTATTAATTCATCTTAACATTTTGAAATTTTAATATTTAGTCTTTTGAAAATTTTAGTTTGGCACCTACTAAATATATAAATTCTTATCACGAATCAAAATTTTGAAAATTTTAAGTAGATTCCGAACTATGTTGTCAATATCCGCTCTTGTTACAACGTTCAAAGATGAAGCTAGATGGCAAGCATGGTGAGCCTTTGTGGAATAGGAACATTTTATTTTTAGTCCCTCCCAAATGTTAATAATCCAATTTAACATTCTTAGCCCTTTTGCTAAATGGAAAAGTTGCATTCTTGCCCCTTCCTAAAAACTAATTATTTAATTTAATCCCTTTTCAAATGTTTTTTTAGCTTTGATTGGTCCCTCAAAATTTTATAATTTTACCTCGATCCCCTTTAGACAAAGCTACTAGCTTCGTCCATAAGAGTTTAGAAGTCAATCTACTTGATGTTGGTCTGAAATATATGGCAAATCTTCGGTATGAGCAGAATTTCTACAACATACCACCAGCAGTAGTCGATGGGAAGAACCCGGTGGTGCCAGCCGTAGCGGCAAGAATATATGGGGATAAATCGGCGTTTTATTTCTGCGGCTTCTTCGGGTTGCAAGATACATTGTGGGATGTAGAAGGCCGCCATTACTTCTACGGTTGCTACATCGAAGGCGGTATAGATTTTATATTCGGCAGCGGCCAGTCCATCTACGAGGTATATATTTATATATATTTAAACAGTTCATGCATGCTTGTATGATCATTTATGGAGTTCAAGTTGTGATATTTGTTGATTTCATGAGAAATTGAGACTGGATTTGGCATTGCTTTGTAATTCTGCAGAGGTGTCAGGTAAATCTCACGCTCGTAAAGTATGCACCGGAGTATCCCTACGGTTATATAACTGCACAGGGAAGGAATTCATCGAGTGATCCCAGCGGCTTTGTTTTCAAATCTTGTGAATTTACGGGGTTCGGTAAAACATACCTCGGAAGAGCATACGGGCCTTATTCGAGAGTGATTATATACAGGTCGGTGTTGTCGGATTTGATCATTCCTGCCGGTTGGGATGCTTGGTACTATGTTCATCAAGAGTATGTCATTCGATTATCTCACTCCATATAATACTTTTTGAATGATTTAATCACAATGTTTTTAGTTTAGGGACCGATTTAGAATCGAGATGATAGTATGAGGACGTTTAACGAATTAATCCCTCTTTTATTTGTGTGTGTTTTGCAGATATAATTTCATGTATGTAGAGCATGGTTGCATTGGAGCAGGAGCCGACACTTCTGGGCGAGTTCCTTGGATGACCAAACTCAGAACTGCTCAGCTCAATGAGTTTGTGAATTTATCATATATTGATAAAGATGGATGGATTGATAAACTGCCAATCCAGCCCTAATTTTTGGGCATAACAACAATTGGGAACTTAAATTAAAGGGTTAAAGAATTTTGGAATTATTTTTTTGGTTGCCCTCCCGGTTTTCTAGAGCTTTTTCCTGATTATTCAGGACCGACTCGCGTTGCACACCTGATTTTGGTGGGTAAGTCTCCCAGCATGGATTTTCTGCATACGCAACGTCTTAAATTGAGTAACTTAGGCTATATCAAGCTACTTACCGCTTGGACTAATATCTATTAGTAACTTTTCTTTTTAATTTCTCTCCGGCTCAGAAAGAATTGAGTTGGATTCCAATTTAGGATAGAAATTCTCCACCCGCCCCAATATGATATATTTATATAAATATTATATTTAATATTTTCAGGACGGGTTGAGTTTAGTCGAGGTTAAGAATTGATGGGATGTGATTAGAGATTTAGGTTTTTAACTTATAAACCCTAAATTCTAACACTCAAACCTTAAATTCTAATCACAACCCTAAATTATAAACTCATAAACCTAAACCCCAAACCTCCCAACTCTAAATTCTAACCTTAAAACTAAGGCGCTTGTGGAAATTTTTTATAAGAGTGAGAATTTTAATTTAGTTTATTTTATTCACAATATTATTATGTATAATTTTTAGATTCATGTTATCGTTTGTGTAACACCCGGGTTTAGGGGTCGGGTGAAAATAATATTTTAATATTATTTCGGGTTCGGTTTTATAATTAAAATAATCTTTTAAGTTTCGGGTTTCAAAAATAAATATTTTACATTGGACCAAATTGAATGAATTGCAAATTGAAGAGTTTTTAAAGAATAAAGGGGATAGCCATTCATTAATGGCAAACTTGTAAATAATACAAGTTCTAATTTTATATCCCCTTTATCCAACACTTTCACTATTCATCCTCTTCTTCAACCAAAAATCAACGTGGAATAGAGCTCTCCCACCTCTTTCACTATTCCATCAAAAAGTTCCTCTATTTCAACTCATTTTTGAAAGGTAACACCGTTTTTAACTTCTCTTCAACTCTCTCTCTTCAAAAGTATCATTAGTTTTTATTTTCGTTAAAGTTTTGGAAATGGGGATTTCAAAAGATTTGATTAAAAATGATGCCTTTGTGTTGCTAAACCTAATATTTTGATTCGATGTTGTTAGTTATGAGGTTTAGGAGTTAAATGGTACCACATATGTGAATTTTTCCTTGTTTTAAGCAAATTCCCGAAATTGGGTTTAAAGGGGGGTTTTGGAGGGTTTTTGGTGAGTTTTGGGGGTTGTTTTAGGTTGAAATTGATAGGCTATTGATAGTGCTATGGTTGGGGGTCGATTTGGGATCATTTGTGGGTGTAAAAGTTGTTGGAAACATGGGTTTTGGATGAGGTTTTGGGGCTGCCCGAGTTTGGTTAAATGTGGGGTTGTTCATGGCTTGAAACATTGTAATTTGTGTTTGAATTGGTTCCGGGTTAGTATTTTGATGTTTGGGCTGATTTGAGGTTATTTGAATTGTATTGAGGTTGTTTAGAAGCAAGAACTTGGGTCAGTGAAGCATCGGGGGAATCCGGAAGCTTGAGGGTGGTTGCTTGCTTGGCTTGGAGCTTGGAAGCTTAGGTGAGTGGTTAAATGTTTAAAGTGGTTTTAAATGGTTGGTTCGAGCATGTGGACTAGGTCGGGCTTGGTAGACCCACCTAGAGTTAGGATTAGGGTGGTAGCCTAATCCTAAACTTAATCTAGAGCCATTGGTTGAACTTGTATTCGATGAATATGTCTCGTAATATTTGTGATATGATTGCTTATGTATAATGTGTTATACATGTGAGATGAGGCATGATTGGTGATGCTTATGGCATGCATAGAAATGGTTCATGATTGTGATCATGGTGAGTATGTGCTAAGCATGGAATTGATTGAAATGAATAATGTGGAATGAGTTAAATGTTGGCACTAGTATACTTGAGTACAAATGATTGATCATTAGGATGTTAGTGTGCACACATGAGTCTAAATTCGCGTGTGGCCTTGGTGGCGTTGAGTCACCAAGGAGGAGTACGGGTTCGCCCAGAAATTGTATTTATATAGTCGATGATGAGTGGAATCCCATCGTCGGTGCGTGAGGATGAGTGGAATCCCCTCCGCGAGACCGGTGATGAGTGTAATCCCACCGTGAGGTAAAGTGGTTGTTGGATGTGAGTTCTAACGTGTTTATCCGCGTATTCGGGTCATAGCTAGGTGCCAATATTGATTGAGATGAGTATCAATGTGTTGTGAAATGTGATCTCTATTGGGATGTTTATATGTGATTACATATGTTGTGAATTAGAGCTTTATGAGCATGACATATACTTGAATATTGTTCATGCATCTTTAACTTTTGGCTCTTGAGGATCTTTGGTAATTATGCATTTACCTTGGTTGAGATCGTGCTTGGACCCTGCGTTGTCGAGGTTTGCTTTTAAAAGAGCTTACCCTCACTAAGCTTTATTGCTTACGCTCTCTCTTTGTTCGACAATGCAGATCCTTAGTTCGTGGGTTGCTAAGTGCAAGAAGGGGGCCTCCAAGTGTGCTCGTGGTGCTTGTTTAGCTACCAAGTATGAACTTTTAAATTAAGATGTAATGGTCAAGCAATGAAACATGTAATCGTGTTATGATGCTTTTGACTTATGTTGTTGTTGATGTTGTTTAGGAGTATGTTAGACTCCTCGTTTGTGCTTGATAAATTGGCTTTTGGGATGTATGCCTTGCTTGTAACCATGTTAGTATTTTGCTACCTAGAATTATCTAAGTGTTGGACATGTTGAAGCTATCACCTTTAATGTTATGTATGGATGTATGGCTTTGTGATGTTGTGCCTTATTGTTTAGCCTTGTTATAATGATGTTCAAGCATGCTCATATGTTGGTTTGCCTTAGGATTGTTGTTAGTGTGATGTTGGAGGTTTTTAAGTGGGGTTTAGGGGCACCCTTGTGCCTTAAATCAGCTAAAACCAGTCTGCAGACAGAGGGCGTTTCGAAACAGGCTACCTTGTTTCGATACGGTCCCTTTGTTTTTGGCCGAGCGTTTCGAAACGTGTAGGGGCCGTTTCGGTACACTTTCACTACTGGAATTTTGAGAAATTGGCGAGATGAAGGTGTTCCGAAACGGGTCTATGGGGTTTCGAAACGGTCAAATCTCGTTGACCACGAGAAGTTGACCAGGGAGGGTGTTTCGAAACAGTTGACCTCCGTTCCGATACGGCCTCCTCGTGTAGGCTTAGAGCTGTTGACCAGGTCAAGGCGTTTCGATACACCTTGAGGGTGTTTCGAAACGGCCTGGTTAATCACATAAAAAAAGGACTGTTTTGCATAGGTTGATCGAGTTAATGTTTTTATGAATGTTTGTCTTTCCGCTACTATGATCACATAGGATTCGAATGAGCCTTTAGAAAAGATTAAATTAAAAAGAAATTTTCTGGGTCGTTAACCGAGGAGGAACCTTAACGGGTTTCGCTTCGATTTTCCCCGTGTGGCCCACTCGGACCGATCAAGCGTCCGGACCGGGACGAGGGGGTTACAATTTGAGCCCGAGTCATTACTCCTCAATAACCTCCAAACTCAGTCCACGAATATACATGCATGCACTTGATAAGAATAATATGATGATGGCATCCAGGGATGGAGGGACATGGGGCTCGGGAGAGGCCCATGCCCCCTAACTCAAAAAAAAAAATTCTTTATAATGTAGAATCTTTTAAATAATAAATTATTTGTACATTTATTCCCTTCAGTTTTAAATATTTAAATTTACCTCAACCTTAAATTTTAATTCCGTCCTTAATGACATCATTAGATCATCCATTAAAATGATAAGCTTCTGAACAGTCAAACTATCGGAATAATTATTAATATTATTTTAAGCTTTTTTTTCGCTCGACAATAAAATTATTTTATTAAAAGAGACGATAAACCTCAAAATACCAGTACACCATGAGAAAACGAGAAATATAGTGTCCGAAATAACACCTAAACAAAGCAACTAAATCAAGCGTAACAAAACTCAATACAAGGAGATGTGTTAGAAACCGACATATGTCTTTGGATTTTATCAGGGTTCGTTTTACTCAAATCGTAATTTTATTTATTTATTTTAAACAATAATATTTAAATTTTATTAATCACCATAAAAATAATATAATAGAATATTTCAAAAAAAAACAAATCCACTAAAAATCTCTTGCAATGGTGCAAAGAAAAGTAGGCACTTCCATCGAAATTAGCATACCAAAATCTATAAACTTTTTTTGAATCTCTTTATCTCTACCCAAGCGTCTAGTTTTACGAGGTAAAAAAGAGTGGTGAGCGAACCAAACTATCAGGCAGGTTGCTCCGCAACTCAGGTTTGATTACATCGGCAACCAGCCATCAACAGAGTGTGATCCATTTTTCTAAGACCACCGACATATCCATAGATTAGCGTCGTAAAGATCTCTATACGAGCACCAACCAACTATTAAGGTATGCTGAAATCATTCCAAATGAACAGATGAAACGAACCACAAAAAATCAAAGAAAAACATGTCACAGGGACAGAGGACACACGTGGTTGACGACCAATACTAAGAGTGGTTGTCGACCACCAATCAAAGGAAGAAAATCAAAATTGCAGGCGGCAGAGATTTGAGAGAGAGCGGCTAATTTTTTATACAAGAAATTTAAATAAAGTTTGAATTATAAAATGAGACTCGAATAACTCAAAAGTTTTATTAGTAATTAGTGGATCGATTTTCAAGTTTGAATTGAGATTGTCAGCTCTGCCTCATATATGTATATCACATATGAAGAATATATATGTATATTATATATGGCTATAGAAATCCGTTTAAATTGGAACTAATTAGTATCATAACATTAAAAATGATTATAATTAAATTTGTACAGAAACTCGAACAACTCAACTCGACTCAACAGGATAAAATTTCTAATAAAGTTTGAGTTATAAAATAAGACTCGTTAACTCGACTAACACAAAAATTTTAACTCGGCTCAGTTCAACCGAATACTCACCTCAAACTTTGTTAAACGATAACAATTGACATTACTATTGCAAACAAGCCACCAAAAGATAGGTGTAGAAGACAGCCCAATTGAGAAAACTTCTTAAATCTTAATAAAAGGTATTCAAAAATGAATCGAGAGATTTTATATTTTTTATTGATGATCTAGTTGATATCAAATTTTAAAAAATCAGAAATAAGTAAACGATGACAACCATTAATGCCATCTTTCAAAAAATGTTGTTCGTACATCTTTTCATTGAACCAATTATTAATTGGCCATTGGATGTTGAATTTTTGTCCCCTTTTATTTAAGTTACAAAAATAATACGTTGCAATCTGGATGTCTCCTCCACCAGCTTGGTTTAGCCGTAAGGCAATGCCATCAATTTTCCCTTTGATTCAAGACATAAACAGCTCCACATTTCTACTGTAACGTTCAACTACCAGAATAACTGAAACTCAGACCGTGTCAAAAGTTGTCCGAAAGTCTGAGCTAATTTTTTATTGCTCCTAGTCTGTTTAAGATATGATGTAACCGTAACAGCGACTTTTATGCTACGGTTACAGTTATTTTGAATAATAAGAAAAGGGATGGATAAATACATCCTTCAGATGAGTTCATGCCTAAACAATAATCCAAAAACCAACATGTAAAAAGGCAATTTAAAAGATAAATTTCACATCAGAAATTCCATTAGCTTCTTCAATCCAAGGAAGATCGAGTTTCAGCTTGCCGTCGGTCGACCACACGGGAGCCGCCTCAGCGCCGTTCACATAGCATGTCTTTGGAGCAACATTAGAATAGGCTAGGAAGTTCCCACCCCCTTTGATTTTGATCCTGGCTGCTGGGGCTGCTCCAGCCTCATTGTAGTCCACTTCTTGGATTGTGCCTCCCGAGTTAAACATGTTGGTAAGACCAATAGGGGCGAATTTGGCAGTCGGACCAAGGTATTTCAACGGAACGAAGCTGAAAATCTCGAATGAGGATGGTTGGATAGTGACTTGAATCGGATCAGATTTCGGTGTCACCAAGAGCAGGGTTTCTGCTTGGTCTAGGTAGACCACATACTCCTCAGCCTCACCCATAGCAGCAGCTTCCTTGCATTGGTCCCATTCAATATCGGTGACATTAACCGAACTGGAGACGGGCTTGTAGCACTGTGGATAGCCAATGATCCTCCGCAAGTTACCGTCCCATCCGGCTCCTTGGCAGTTGAAAGCTCCAATAACACCTCCATACTGCACAAACAGAGAATTTCAAAATCATACACATATATACAACCAAGTAACTTAATGTGCAAGTAAAGAAAAAAATCCGGCAACGACGGAGGTACCTTATTGAAGTTCCATAGCTTGAGGAGGGACTTGTTGTCGAATAAAGGGTTTGCGAAAAGGCAGTCTCTAGTCGGGAGGGCAAAGCGTCGGCACTTGGGGATGGTGCCATCAGGATACACAAGCTTCTTAATAAGGTCAAAATCATGGCCGCCTAGGGAGTCACTGATGTAGACCGGTCCGCCACAAATTGCCCTGGATCCAGCATGGTATTTGGCACAAACATGGTCTGATTGGAACATGTCCCAATCTGGTTGTATGATCTCACCCATCCACAAACTGTTGTAAGCACAGTGGATCATATGAACACCTTGCAACCAGAACACTCCATTCGGATCCCCGTTCGGATCTTGGAACCAGAAATCATCACCTGTTGTGAAAAACAGTTAAAACCAAAACATGTTTCGGTACAGGTTGAGATCTGCTGTGTTTCTTACCTACTCTGCCCATGGATATCTGCTTTGTCCCCAAGAAGAAAAAGTCATTGCAATGTTGCATGCTGGAGATGATTCCAGTCCCTTTGAAGTTCTTCGATAATGATTTCGACAACCCATCGTAGTAAGCCTTGGCTAGGTTAACCCTGCCTCCGTATTCTTCGGATACATATTCGATAGTCTAAATTGGAAAACATAAACATATAGAATCATTACAATGTTCAATCAAACATACAATTTAGTACTACTTTGAATTTTAAAAATTGCTTACCTGAATGACATCGACTTTGACTCCTGTAATACCCGATTTAGCGAGGTGCGAATGCATGGAGTCATAGAAGTCATCAGCTTGACTTGGATGAACTAGTCCAATGCCTCCTTCAACAATCTTATCCACGGCCAAATCGGGCATCGTCCCGTCAAGTCCCGGAGAGACATTGCAGGGAACAACTTTGCAATCAAGATGAGTAGCACCTGGTCTAACACCACCCCAAGCACCACAAAGAGCATGCCACACCCAAATGTCGTCTAAACGTTTGAACTGAGTTCTCAAATCCTTTGTAAACGCCTTCATGCCATAGTCATCACCGTTGCAGCCACAAGTTTCATGGTTTCCATTCGAAACACCGCTTCCTTCTCCTTTAAACATATCATCCAATTCCTGTTTCAGCTTGCTGATCTTGGCTTCGATTTCGGAAACATCGGTGGCACCGGATTGGAACGCTTTGTCACGAGCCTTGACAGCATGTTCAATTTCAAAGGCCTTTGTGATCAGCATCTTCGGCTTCCGCGGATCGAACGAAGAGGCATTAGGACCAAAGAAAGAGCCTCCCTTGTAATTTCTAAACTTCTCACCCTCTTCAAATCTATAAAGCCTGGCAGTCGTCTGTTCCCCTCCGAGAACAAGGTTTTTCGCATCCCGGTTCGGATCATCGGTATCATTGTTCACACTTTGCCACCCATCATCGATGATGAGAAACCTCAGGTCGACACCGGCATCGGCAAACTCTTTCACGCCCTGCCATACACCAGCGGGTTCTACAGTTAAGTAAAACGCATCCCAAGTGCACCAACCGAACTTGTCAACAACAGAAGGAAGGCTCTTCTCTTCCAAGAGCTTGAACGTGTTCAAATGAACCCGAACAGCACTAAAAGCTTCTTTCATCAAGTTGAAAGGGTTTTCAGACACATGAACATAGGCTATTGAGTTGAAAAAACATGACTTGACTCCACTAGAGCCACTCTCGGCAAAGATCAAGACATGACCATCTTTGCCAGGCCTAAGCGCAGACCGGAAACCGGCTTCGATGATCGGTATGATCATGACATAGGACTTGATTTCAGGAACATCTAAGACAACCCATTGTGTTTCCATCTGCAAATCAGACCCTGAAGTCCCCACCCATTGTGTAGACCACCATGTTTTGAACCTAAAGATACTCAGAAAGTTCCGGTCAGTGAATCTACCTAGAGAATTCAATAGACTATCGGCTGGGTCGCCATTGGTGAACCCCAGGAACCCACCTCTGTGAGCCAGAGCCTGGACTCGGTGAACCAGGGGAAGCGGTGCATCGGACTCCAAGGCGTTACAGACCGAGGAAAATGGTGTGAAGCTGACATTGCTGGGAACATCATGCAGTAAAGGAAAGCCATTGACACTCAACTTTCCATCACGCAACTCAAAGCATTTCTCTGAATTATCAGACCGGAGAAGATTGTTGTTTGGCGGTGACATGACAAAGCAAAGAGCTGGAAACTATGAAAAGAGTGATGAAACTTGAGTTTTGGATGTCTACGTGGGTAACAAGAGTCTGGCTTTATACACACAAAGGGGCCACTTTTTGTTGGGAATCTGAATCCCCAAGAGATTTTAGTTAATGCAAATTAAGGCTAATTACACTGTGAAACGATTTTTTTCCCTCCCGGTTTTAAGGCTTTACCCTAATTAAATTAGACCGACTTGCGTCGTACACTTACTTTTAATTAATTAATTTTTTAGTAGAAATTTTTTATATATACAAAATTTCAAACTCAAAACTTAATTAAGCAATATCAAACTACTTATCACTTAAATCAACTCGTTAATTGTGTGTTGTTTATGTATGTATGTATGTATGATAATCAATGCTAAAAAATAACTAGAAACTTCTATAAGCACTTGAGAAGGAACTTTCTTGATCTCATTGGCCACTCAACTTATTTTGTTGAAGAAATTGATTCACAAGGAGCTTTCTGGAGGATTTGTGGCCAACCTTAGTCTTGGCTAAAGCCTAAAGCTAATCATCATAGTCGTCATTAATGGTTTACAGAGTAGACATTAAACAAACAGTAAAAAGTGTACATCCCCTGAATTATTATTTTTATTAAAACTAATTTATTAAATATTTTTAGTTAGATTAAATGTTCGAATTTAGATATTATGAAGGAAGTAAATAAAATTTAAAAATTATTTTTTAATTAATCGATTAATAAATTAAATATTAATAATTATATAAAAATAAAATATTTTTTCCTTGTATAATTGATGCCATCAAATATGGGGTAATTGAATGGAAATAATTGGATAGGGTGGGCAAGTGATCTCTCCCGAAGATTGTAGATTTTACGGCCAATTAGGTGCGCTTTAAATTAATTTTTCTTGCTTGTTTTCTTAGCTATCTTTTAAAATATTAATGTTAGATTTATTAATTAGTGGACGGATTAATAATACTTATATTATCTCATTTTGTATAAATTTAAATTATATTTATTTTTTATTTTTTTATTTAGTAAATATTTTCCGCTTGATCAAAATATAGAATTAATATAAACTAACGTCTTTTTCAATTTAATGTTCAATGAGTCTAACACGAATATGCCGAACTCAACTGACCAAGGCCAGTATCAGAAAAGGAAATATAACTTCCCAATTCATTAATATTAATAATAATAACAATAATATAATTTCGCTTATGTTATTTTTCATAGGAAATTGGGTTTCAGCAACTTAATAAATATAAGAAATACTATATGAGACCATATTAAAAATGCTCATAAAAAATTGATTATTATATGTTTGTGTGTTTATTTTATGGATTAATATCCTATACACTGGCGGTAGAAACAGAGAGTTTCCATAAGCGTTTTAGTTTTAGGGCATAAGGAGTTACTTTAGGGTACAAGGGGTTAGAATTTAGGGATAGTTGTTTCAATTTAAGGTTTAGGGTTATAATTTAGGGTTTATAGGTTAAAACCTAAATCCTCATCATATTACCCTAAAAACTAAACCCTAACATATAAACCCTAAATTATAACCCTAAACCTTAAATTGAAACAACTATCCCTAAAATCTAACCCCTACACTTAAACCATATACCCTAAATTAACTCCATATACCCTAAAACTAAGGTGCTTGTGGAAACTTTTCGTTTCCACCGCCTGTGTATAGAATATTTATCCTTATTTTATTCATTTATAATATATTTACTAGTTTTTATGTTTTTTTAACCATCGATATTCAACTTATTAGTTGTCTAATTCGGATCGTGTTCTACAAAGGATTATTATAGGAACAATCCTCACAACCTAACTTGCTCCATTCACAATACTAGAATTCGAACCTTTGATCTTGCTTAACAGATCTAGTGCACCATTCTGTTATACCAACTGATTGTTGGATATTATATTTGTATATTAGATTATTTTATATCTAAAAATAAAAAAATAACTCGTTCGTTAATATTTTTTAATTTTCTATGAATACAATTTAATTGAACTCTAGTGTTTGGCCTATTACTCGTAAATGTTCACACATAAGAATGACTTTCATTCGAGTCACGAAAATATATATTTGTTTAAACTCGTTTCATTTATTTCCGATAATTTTGATTTAATAATTGTAAATATGAAAGCTTTTATGGGCTCGATGCTTTGTGTCTGAAATTTTAGTAATAAAATGTCCCTTAGGTGCCCCAATTTGAAGACACTAACGGGCTTTAGTAAGTATAAAGTACCGATCTGACTTGGTGGTAGAGGCTGATGGCCCTAATAGTTTTACACCATATTAATCATTGAGTTAAAGTTAATTCATGATTGAAATCAAAGTTACTTTTCCATGTTTACACGACTGAAAAAATAGGAAATATATAAGAAAAGTGTGTTCTAATCTCAACTATTAATTAAATTTGATAAATAGTGATTTTATCGGAGTGTAAGTGAATCCCTCCCGTGTATATTTGATGAATCATGTATACTTTTAAGGTAAATTTTGTTTTTGATTTGCTTTTTTTTATTGTCGGTTTAAAAAATTATTGTTTTTGTCACTTACATTAGTTCTATTTTGGTTACTGTGACATTAGCTGAACTTAGTGGTTGTCAGCCTCAATACCCATTTTTGCCCCGGTCAATTGCACCACGGTCATCGTGCACCCTGGTCGCCGACCATTTCTCACGCTTTGGTCACAACAACCGCCTTGTCATGGCCTCCCTCGATCGCAATATTTCAATTTGGATGTAAAAAGGATTTAGGATTTATAGATTATGATTTAGTATTTAGGATTTGAGTTTATGGTTTAATAAGTAGGGTTTGCGTTTATGGTTTAAATCTAAGGTTTATGTGCAATATTTAGAGTTTAGATTTGGGGTGTGTGGTTTGTGGTTTAGTATTTAGGGTTTGATGCTTTATGGGCCGATGTTTATAATTTAGAGTTTAGGGTTTAGAGTTTAGGGTTTATGTGGAGAGAAAATGATAAAAAAAAATGAAAATTGATAAAAATGAAAGAATTAAAAAGTGCATGGGTCAAATTACAGATTAATCAATTTTATTAACATGCCACATCATCCGTATTAAAGTGATTACAAGGTAGCATTCATCCATACATATTTTTAACACTTTGACAATGCATACACCTTGCAGACAAAACGATTTAAACTCGGATCTCCTAAGATAAACATCGTCCGTTTTTTCAATAGGACCACTTGTTGCGTCCATAAGTAGGGGTGTTCATATTCGGGTACCCTAAATTTCGGGTACCTAAAAGTCGGCCCGTGACTCGGCCCATAAAAATCGAGTACCCGTAATTCGGGTACCCGCAAAATTCGAGTACCCGGTTTCTTTTTTTTATTTTTTAAATCTATTTTTTTTAAAATACATAAGAAACACATAAAATTTTATGATATATATTTCAAACACAAAAATTATTGATTTGAGGTTAGTTTTAAGAGAGAAATATTTGGATATATATGTATATATATTAAAGTTTACCGACAAAAAAATATTAAAAATATTAATCTCGATCATGATTTTTCTTTCGACTCTCATATTGACAAATTAATATAAATATTTTAAAAAAATTGTAAACTTAAAAGTATATAATACAAGTATAAAAAGAAGTTAGAGATTTAAAATTAATTTAAAAAAATAAGAAACATAAAATAAAAATAGAATTTAAAATATAAAATATATAAATATTAAAATTAGCGGGTCGGGTCGGGTACCCGGTTATAAAAAAATTCGGCCCTGACCCGACCCAACTACCCGGAAAAATTTGCGGGTCGGGTACCCGGCCCGAAAAAATCAAGTACTTTAATATAAATACCAGGTGAATTTTATTCAGGTCGGTGGGTCGGGTAGTTCGGGTCGATTATTTTTGAACACCCCTATCCATAACATAAATATCTTTATAACATATCATTATTGCATATTTTAATTTTGTCACAAAGCAAAAACTTGTTTAAACAAAGTCAGAAGTTTGAATCATGACGTTATAAATTGAATAAATTAGAATGAGAGTGTCGTCCCATAACGATCATTTACAATACCCGATCTGAATCACTTAACAAATAAATTAGATACACATTTTTATACAAAGATTAAAAAATACTGCAGTTAATGAGACTAATTTTCATGAATCCATATACCTTCATATATGGCAACAAATTTAAGTAAAAAACTGCAATTAATGAGACAACAATTTTCATTAATCCATATCTTCATATATGGCAACAAATTTAAGTAATACCAACTAATATAGTCATTATTCTCTGTAATCATATTTATTTCTCTAATAATCATTATTCTCTATAATTATCAAATACAATAACTGTGTTCAAGAAGTAAATGAAAAGAAAATCCAAATAAATTATAAACAAAATACCAAAAACAAAACTGTTCATATACGCACAAGTGAAGCATATTTAACAGCAAGTAAACACAGTTGCACCAGTCACACAAAATGCAGTGCCTCTTTGCATTCGTTTTCATCCTGTTGTTGCTTCATTCCGGTGTTTCCGAAGCTTCGGACTGTGAATCCGGTGCTGAAAATCAACCCAAGGTCGCGCGTACGATCTGGGTTGATCAATCCGGCAAAGGAGACTTCAGTTCTGTTCAAAAAGCTATTGATTCAATCCCTTCTAACAACAATCAGTGGATACGTATCCATATTTCCCCAGGAACCTACAGGTACTACATAAACTCATGCCTGTAATTAAATATAACATGTATGTATGCATGCAGGGATGGACCGAGAGAAGTACCGGTAAGAGTGTAAATAAATCGAGTTTGAACGAACAAGGCCCAGTTCGTGTTCGTTTATTTATTTTTGAAGGCGTTCATGTTCGGTTCGTGTTCGTTTAAATTTTCAATATCGTGTTCATGTCCGTTTGTTTAAAGTTCGCGAACACGTTTGTTTAACGCTTACGGACATGTTCGTTTAAAATTAGGGGTGAACAAAACTCGACTCGGAAAAACCGAAATTTCCGACTCGACTCAAGGCGAGAAAACTTGACTCGTTCTGACTTGACTCGAAATTACATAAACTCGACTAAAAAAAATCAAATAAAGTTTGAGTTGTAAAATAGAAATTCGAATAACTCGAAATTTTTAGTAATTGGTGGGTTGATTTTTAAGTTCGAGTCAAGTTCCTCATTTTTTTTTGATATATATACTAATATTAAAAAAAAATATGAAGAAATATACGCCACATATGAAAAAAAAATGTGATGAAATATATATGCATATCTTATATGATTAGAGAAAGTCGTTTAAATTAGAATCAAAATGTACTATAGGATGATAAATAATTACAATTAAATTTGTATAGGAACTTGAAAACTCGACTCGAATTTCATAAACTCGATTCGAATAAAAAAAATTTAAATAAAGTTTGAGTTGTAAAATATGACGCGTCAACTCGAATAACTCGAAATTTTTTGACTCGACTCGATCGAAAACGCTCACCCCTACTCAAAATTATGTAATTATAGCACTAGTCCTTAAGCTCCTCAGACTTCGTAGTTTGTACTCCAAAGTTCACATTGTGTTCAATTTTTTTTTATCTTCACCAATATTTAAAATGTAAAAAATAAAAGGAAAAAGGGGAACTAGGTAAACGGACTTATATACAACTTGATAAAAGAGATTGTTTGTGAACATAAACGAACCAAACACACATTTGTTCGTGTTCGTTCATTTATTAAACAAACATAAAAATTTTGTTCATACCCGTTTATTTAGCTTCACAAACGGACAGTTCACAAACAGTTCGTCGAACACTTTGTTCATTTACACCCCTAAATGCTGGAGAGGGCAGTCGCACTCCTTAAAAATTTCAAATTCTCATATAATTAATTTACTTTCTATTTATCATCTAACTTCGCACCTCCTATATTTTTAATATAACTATTTTTAATAATTCACACCCTGACATAAAATCATGCGTCCGTTCGTGTTAATGTATGTATGGGTTGATTGTTTTCTTGTGTTGTTGGTTTGGTTGCAGGGAGAAAGTTACAATTCCTATTGACAAGCCTTGCATTTTCCTTGAAGGAACTCATAGCAAGTTAACCACTATTGAATGGAATGATCATAACGTTACCAGTGACAGTGCTACTTTTTCCTCATATCCTGATAACATTGTTGCAAGAGGCATTTCTTTCAAGGTATTAACTTGTTTTTGGTCCCTCTATCATGAACAAATTTCAGATTTAGCCCCTCCATTTTTATAATAGCATTAGTTAGTCATTATAGTTTAAAGTTAAAACCAGTAACTATACACGTTAAAATACTGATTCGAATTTTTACTAGACACCCCTTCCAACTTATCGTATTAATTCATCTTAACATTTTAAAATTTTAATATTTAGTCTTTTGAAAATTTTAAAATTTTAGTTTGGCCCCTACTAAATATATAAATTCTTATCACGATTTAAAATTTTGAAAAATTTAAGTAGATTCCCGAATTATGTTGTCAATATCCGCTCTTGTTACAACATTCAAAGATGAAGCTAGATGGCAAGCATGGAGCCTTGGTGGAATAGGAATATTTTATTTTTAGTCCCTCCCAAATGTTAATAATTCAATTTAACATTCTTAGCCCTTTTGCTAAATGGAAAAGTTGCATTCTTGCCCCTTCCTAAAAACTAATTATTTAATTTAATCCCTTTTAAAATATTTTTTTAGCTTTGATTGGTCCCTCAAAATTTTATAATTTTACATCAATCCCCTTTAGACAAAGCTACTAGCTTCGTCCATAAGAGTTTAGAAGTCAATCTACTTGATGTTGGTCTGAAATATATGGCAAATCTTCGGTATGAGCAGAATTTCTACAACATACCACCAGCAGTAGTCGATGGGAAGAACCCGGTGGTGCCAGCCGTAGCGGCAAGAATATATGGGGATAAATCGGCGTTTTATTTCTGCGGCTTCTTCGGGTTGCAAGATACATTGTGGGACGTAGAAGGCCGCCATTACTTCTACGGTTGCTACATTGAAGGCGGTATAGATTTTATATTCGGCAGCGGCCAGTCCATCTACGAGGTATATATTTATATATATTTAAACAGTTCCTGCATGCTTGTATGATCATTTATGGAGTTCATGTTGTGATATTTTTTGATTTCATGAGAAATTGAGACTGGATTTGTCATTGCTTTGTAATTCTGCAGAGGTGTCAGGTAAATCTCACGCTCGGAAAGTATGCACCGGAGTATCCCTACGGTTATATAACTGCACAGGGAAGGAACTCGTCGTATGATCCCAGTGGCTTTGTTTTCAAATCTTGTGAATTTACGGGGTCCGGTAAAACATACCTCGGAAGAGCATACGGGCCTTATTCGAGAGTGATTATATACAGGTCGGTGTTGTCGGATTTGATCATTCCTGCCGGTTGGGATGCTTGGTACTATGTTCATCAAGAGTATGTCATTCGATTATCTCACTCCATATAATACTTTTTGAATGATTTAATCACAATGTTTTAAAGTTTAGGGACCGATTTAGAATCGAGATAATAGTATGAGTACGTTTAACGAATTAATCCCTCTTTTATTTGTGTGTGTTTTGCAGATATAATTTCATGTATGTAGAGCATGGTTGCATTGGAGCAGGAGCCGACACTTCTGGGCGAGTTCCTTGGATGACCAAACTCAGAACTGCTCAGCTCAATGAGTTTGTGAATTTATCATATATTGATAAAGATGGATGGATTGATAAACTGCCAATCCAGCCCTAATTTTCGGGCATAACAACAACTGGGAACTTAAATTAAAGGGTTAAAGAATTTTGGATTTATTTTTTTGGTTGCACTCCCGGTTTTTTAGAGCTTTTTCCTGACTAATCAGGATCGACTCGCGTTACACACCTGGCTTTGGTGGGTGAGTCTCCCAGCATAGATTTTCTGCATACGCAAGGTTTTGAATTGAGTAACTTAGGCAATACCAAGTTACTTACCACTTGGACCAGAAAGAATTAAGTTAGATTCCAATTTAGGATAGAAATTCTCCACCCACCCCAATATGATATATTTATATAAATATTATATTTAATATTTTTATTAATATTTCCATGACGGGTTGAGTTTAGTCGAGGTTTAGAATTGATGACATGTGATTAGAGATTTAGGTTTTTAACTTATAAACCCTAAATTCTAACTCTAAAACCCTAAATTTTAATCACACCCCTAAATTATAAACTCATAAAACTAAACCCCAAACCTCCAAACTCTAAATTTTAACCCTTGAAATTAAGGTGTTTGTAGAAATCTTTTGTTTCCAGTATTAAATATAGACCCTTAAAGATTTAAATTTTAATTTTTAAAATAAATATACAGACTTATTTTACATAGTACGTGTATCAAAAAAAATTAAATAATGTATCATTGTATTTCCCATTTCAATTTTGACATTAAACAAAAGCTGCAGTTAATGAGAATAATTTCCATTAATCATAAATACGTTCATATATGGCAACAAATTGAAGTAATGCCAACTAATATATGTCAGTTACTTTGGGAATTTGACTGTTCATTGGTGGGAACTTTCATGTGTTCTACCAGATACCATCTTTATTTCTCTAATTCTCAAATACAGTAACTGTGTTCATGAAGTAATTGAAAAAACACAGTTGCACCATTCACAGAAAATGCAGTGCCTCTTTGGATTCGTTTTCATCCTGTTGCTGCTTCGTTCCGGTGTTTCCGAAGCTTCGGACTGCGAATCCGGTGCTGAAAATCAACCTAAGGTCGCACGTACAATCTGGGTTGATCAATCTGGGAAAGGAGACTTCACTTCTGTTCAAAAAGCTATTGATTCAATCCCTTCTTACAACAATAAGTGGATACGTATCTATATTTCCCCAGGAATCTACAGGTATGTATGCATGCATGCATGCAGGAATGGATCGAGAGGATGCTGGAAAAGGCAGTTGTATCCCTAAAAAGTTCAAACTCTCATATAATTTATATATTTTTTATCGTTGATCTAAGTTAAAATTTTAATATAATTTCTAACACTTCGCATCCGTGATATAAAATTTTCCGTCCGTCACTGTGTGTTGCAGGGAGAAAGTTACAATCCCTTACGACAAGCCTTGCATTTTGCTTGAAGGAACTCATAGCAGTTTAACCACTATTGAATGGAATGATTATAACGAAACCAGTGAGAGTGCTACTTTTTCCTCTTTTCCTGATAACATTGTTGCAAAAGCCATTTCTTTCAAGGTATAATGTTGTTTTGGTTCAATTTATGGGTTTGGTCCCTCTACCATGCACAAATTTGAGATTTATCCCCTTTTATCTTAATCTGATCCATTTTTATAATATCATTAGTTAGTCGTCAAGTAGTTCAAGTGAAAAAACAACTATGTTTATCCTACGAGACCCGAGTTCAAATTGTTTTATCTATATAATATGTGCATTATCAAAAATTAAGAATATGTATAAACATATACTGCTTTTTTACTTTTATAAAGACATCTCTTCCAATTTATCGTATTAATTCATCTCAATATTTTAATCAAATTAATTTACAGGGGCGATTGGTATGGGCTCTGCCCCCAAAATTTTGAATATTTAAAATTTAATCTTTCAAAATTTTAAAAACTTTTATTTGACCCTCTATAAAACTTAAAAATTCTTATTATAATTTTAAATATTGAATATTTTAAATTAAACCACCTTCTAAAACTTCTAATTAAGTCTTAATTTCTTTAAAATAAAATTAAAATTAAAATGAAACCCTTCAAAAAATTTAAAAATTTTAAATAACCCCTCAGTATGTGCTGTCAAGATCCACCCATGTTTGCATCATTTAGAGCTGAAGCTAGATGGCAAGCATGGAACCTTGGTTAAATAGGAACATTTTACTTTTAGTCCCTCACAAATATAAATATTTCAGTTTAACCTTTTTAGCCCTTTGACTAAATGGAAAAGTTGCATTCTTACCCCTTCCTAAAAACTATTTATTTATTTTAATCCCTTTTAAAACAACTTTTTAGCTTTGATTGGTCCCTAGAAATTTTATAATTTTACCTCAACCCCCTTTAGACAAAGCCACTAGCTTCGTCCATAAGAGTTTGCGGTCGCCCCCTCTAAAAATTTGAAATTCCTATATGATTTTGAAAATTTTCAGAAATTTTCTATGTGTTTCCTATTGAAAATCTATATTTTCCTCTCTTAAAATTTTATAAATTGGCTGCCCTTAGAATTTTATAGGTCCGCCTCTAACATAAAGTTCTGCGTCAATTAAATCTACGTGATGTTGGTCTGAAACATGTGACAAATCTTGGGTATGAGCAGAATTTCTACAACATACCACCAGCAGTAGTCGATGGGAACAACCCGGTGGTGCCAGCCGTAGCGGCGAGAATATATGGGGACAAATCGGCGTTTTATAACTGCGGTTTCTTTGGCTTGCAAGATACATTGTGGGACGTAGAAGGCCGCCATTACTTCCACGGTTGCTATATCGAAGGTGGTATAGATTTTATATTCGGCAGCGGCCAATCGATCTACGAGGTGTGTGTATATATATATCTAACAGTTCATGCATCCTTACAAGGTCATTCATGAGTTCATGCTGTGATATTTGTTGATTTCATGAGAAATTGAGACAGGGTTTTGCATTGGTTTGTAATTTTGCAGAGCTGTGCAGTAAATCTCACGTTGGGAAAGTATGCACCGGAGTATCCCTATGGTTTTATAACAGCACAGGGAAGGAATTCATCGAGTGATCCCAGCGGCTTTGTGTTTAAAACTTGTGCTTTTTTAGGTTCCGGTGAAACATACCTCGGAAGAGCATACGGGCCTTATTCTAGAGTGATTATATACAGGTCGGTGTTGTCGGATATGATTGTTCCCGCCGGTTGGGATGCTTGGGACTATGCTCATCACGAGTATGTAATTCGATTATCTCACTCTATACCAAGTTTTCTCTTATTACTTTAAGAATTCAAGCGCAACGTTTTAAAATTTAGGGATCAATTTAGAATCTAAATGATAGTACGAGGACTCATTTTGCATATTATGTTTGCAGGGGAAATTTCATGTATGTAGAGCATGGTTGCAGGGGAGCAGGGGCCAACACTTCTGGGCGAGTTCCTTGGATGACGCAACTCAGTGCTTATCAGCTCAGTGAGTTTGTGAATTTATCATATATTGATAAAGATGGATGGATTGATAAACTGCCAATCCAGCCCTAGTTTTGGGAATTAACAACATTTGGAAACTTGAATCAAAGGGTTAAAGAATTGGAAATATTTTGTACTTTTTTTTTAAATTTCTCTCCAGCTTGGTTCAATCCGACTCGGTCCAAGTTCGAATTAGTCCATACATTTTTTTTTTAATTTAAAGATAATATATATTATAAATATTTTACACACATGCGAACAAACAAAATGAGCCGAGCTGAATTGGTACGACAAATTTCAAGTGACCAGCTCAAACCATGAACAAAAGGTGTCATTAAATTATACACACTGCTACAAAGGAAGTGTCTGTAAATTTGAGATTTCTTCAAACCTAGTGTTTTCGGGATGAGTTCTATCGTCGTGAAGAACAAGCAACTTTAGGGTGCCGGATTCTCTTAACCACGCAGCAACGACGGGGCCTGTTGATATGAATCTGCCTAAATTACACTTAGCAAGCTGAAAGGGTGCACCCATGCCGGCCAGGAGTGCCTCGACGGCTCGCTTTAGGGCACCATCACCGACTACTTTGCTATGCTTGCCCCAACCTGTCAAAATGCTGGACAAAGGAGGCGGATGTTTATTTTTTGGAATGAGATTGTACAAGGAACGTGTTAACCGAAACGGATTTGTTTACCTTAAGAGTTTTGGCAATTCATGGCCTTCGAAAACAATAGAACGTATGTTTAGCAACCACGCATGCACCATTGCTTGAGCAGCACCAGAGGACATAAGATGCAAATCTAAGCAAGAATTAGACCATACGTTTTCCCATACTTGTCGGCGTTTCCCTTCAAGCACAACCAGTTGGGCTCCCCATTTCTGTAAAGTAACATTTTAACAATGTCAAGCTTTTCAATTATGAAGATAGGAAGCACCAGGCATCGTAGTGAAACACGAGAGAGAGAGAAGCGTGTCAAAGTAGAGAATCAACTGAATTACGAAAGCTAACCTGACCAAAGTGCCACAGCATGTCAGTCAAGGCATTATAAAAGGCAGAAGCAGTTGAAGAGTCCATCAACTTCACTTCGTCGAATAGGGATTGAGCTTGGACCCAAAGATTCTCCCTATAACCCAAGAGAAGCCCGTGGGCAACACCATAGACCTGATTATCAAACAGCCGGAGCTCTTCCAACAACATTGAAGCATCCTCGAAGGAATCACAGCGGCTGCATCAGATCCAATACACAGAAATGATCATCCACGTTTTCTTAGATAAAGATTGGTTAAAATGTATATTGACAAATAAAGTCCAACTATTTGCAAATCAGATAAACATTGCCACATCAAGTAAATTCCGGGGCCTGAAGTACAATGTATCACTCATGCATTACCACAAGCAAAGGTATTTCTACATCGAGACGTTAGGAATAATCAAATGAGCTAGCCGATACGCAGCTAAGGAATGTTAAACACAAGTACGACATAAACAAAACAAACCTTGAAAATCTAGTTCTAAGTCACTGCATCAAATAAAAGAAAGAAGCACATGCATAAAGTTTTCTATCTCAGTGGAGCTATAAAGAAACGGGAATTCGGTACTGTTATACCAAAGTCCACATTTTCCACCAAACAGGATACAGAAAGCAATTGCCGTCAGAGGAAAGGTAATAACTATACCTGCAAGCATTTAAGATAGCCGAAAAGGTGACAACATTTGGTTTAATTTCTAACTGATGCATCTTCTGGAAAACTCCCAAGATGCACAAGATTTCCTGCTTGCCTCCACAACCTTTCTTTGCTTGACCTCCTTTCTCAGCTGCCAGCTGCCCAAAAAATTTTACGATCCGGTTATTCTCCCCATCTGTCCCATTGGCTTCAATACCACGCTCGATGACCAAAGAAGAGGTGCCAGTTTTCAACTCACTGATCTCACCAGCATCAAACACACATTTTGAAGTTACGGGCCGCCCAAAAGCATCAATGATAGAATTGTAGGTAACAACATTAGGCCTAATCCCTTCTTTTGTCATCTCATCAAGCAAGGATAGAGCAGATTCAACCAACCCATTCTTGCACAAAGCATCAATTAATGCACTATATAGCACAACATCGGCCTTCAGTCCCGCTCGCTTAAACTCTCTAAACACACCCATTGCCTCCTCGTATAAACCCCCCTTTGAATACACATCAATTACAGTGGAGTAAGTCAATAAATTAGGTGACACCCTTTGTGCTTTCATCTCATCAAACAGTCTTCTAACTTCATCATACTTCCCTTGTTTCCCATATCCACCCAAAAGAGCATTGTAAGTTACAACATCCTTCCTGATCCCCGAACCCTCCATCTCCCTGCAAATATCTAAAGCCTCCTCAAACCTACCGAGCTTTGCATAAATAGAAAGCAAAGTATTATAAGAAACTCGATCCAAACCAATACCCAGAAATTTCATTTCATTAAACAAATTGAGTGCATCATCAAATCGACCAGCCTTGGCATACCCGTCAATCATAGTACTATATGTAACAACATTAGGCAAAATATTTTTCGTAGTCATTTCTGCCATAATCTCGAAAGCCAAATCCATTTGACCACCTTTGCAAACCGCATCCAAAAGAGTATTGTAAGTGAAAATATCTCGATCGATCCCTCTATTAACCATCTCACTAAACAAATTCATTGCCGACTCCCATAGACTCCCTCTACTACAGACGGAAAGCAACGAATTAAAAGTTATTCGATCTGGTTGCACCCCACTACTTAACATCTCATCAAAAATTTCCACAACCCTTTTGAACTCTACTCCTCCCTTCCCACAAGCATCGATCACGGCGTTATAAGTAACAGAATTCGGCTTCAACCCGTAGTTTTTCATAGAATCGAAAACCCTTATAGCCTCGTTATAATACCCATTTCTACCATAAGCACTAATTAAAGCTGAGAAAGCATAAACAGTTTTTCCATAACCCTCCCTTAGTGCAGTCTCGAAAATATCATTGGCAAGTTCAAATTTCCCTAATCTACCAAGAATACTAATCATGGCACTAGCTAATTTCCCTTGTTCATTTCTCCTTCTCTCTCTTCCTACAGCAAATTGAAAACACTTAATTGCTTTTTCATACTCACCCCTGTTCCCAAGCTCCCGGAGCAAGAAATTGTAGTCATCAGAGCTGCAAAGCTTCGACTCGAACGAGACTAGAACGCTTTCGAGGCCGGCTTGGCCATTATGCAAGGCGAGTTGAAGGACTTCTTCAGCTACAGGACTGTGGCGGGCGTTGATGGTGGTCTTAGGCCGGCCCAAATGCATTTTCGAGACGAACCTAGTCGACCGACGGACAGAGAAATCAGGGGCGAGAGAAGGGATAGGGGTAGGCGTCTGGGAGATGGGGGCACGGGTAGAGGATGCGGCGGCGGCGGCGGCACCGACGGCGGTGGTGTGTTTCGCAGCATTGGAAGGTGAAGTAAGTGGCTTGGAGAAGAACTTTTGGGGTTGAGGCTGGTTCCGGTGGTTGTGGTGGTGATTACGGTGGTTTTTGAATTGGTTTTGTGGGTAATGATGGTTTTGATGAGGTTTTGTTGTGGCTGTGATCGAACAATGCGGCGGCGTTGACGCCATCCTAAAATTAGAGGCAGGTGGCGGCGGAACAAGACACGGGGAGTGAGAAACAGAAGCTAAAAAGGGTTTTTTGTAGGTTTTGAAAACATGAAGAAGATTGGATTGTTAGGATTTGGTGAGATGCGATTGTTAAGATAAGAGAGTGAGAAAGAAAGTTTAGGTTTTTTTCTCTTAAAGCTAAAAGATAAGAGAGAGAGAGAGAGAGAAGATTGAGCTGACTTGTTTTTTTGGGTAACTTTGTTTTTTCAGACATCAATATCTACCATACACTCGTGTCACCACTGTTTACCCTTTACAATCTAATACTTGGTCTAATTGCATTTTTAGTCTCTTTACTATAATAAAATTTCAAATTTAATCCACCTATTTTAATTAGACAAAATAATCTCTCTATTTTATGATGTAAAAATTTATAATTTAAAAAGTTCATAAACTAAATATGATGAAACTAGAACATTTGAATTATATCCGGGACTCATACATGATAAAATAAAGGGTAAACAACACTAAATTTTTTCTGTTTTTCTGTTTTAGTCATCAAACAAACCATTATATTTAGTAAAATTGTCACTAACATTACGTTTTTTCTATATTGATTACCCTCCGTTAAAAAAATTAAAAAAAATAATAGTTTGGTGACAAAACAGGAAAGCGAGAATAGTTTAGTGACTAATAGTTAGCGGTGTGCATAATTAACCGTAATCGGTATAACCGTTACATTTTACATGTTAATTAACCGAATCGTTAATATTAAACGGTTTCGGTTAACCAAACCACTAAAAATGATTGTTAATGGTTAACCTATTGATATTAAACTTTAATACGTCATATTTCATTTTAGAGTAAGTCGGCAGAGACCTTGGGTGAATTGGTCATAAAGTTAACTTTTGTGGCTTGTGATACTAACCATGGAAGTTTTATTTACCTTATGTTTGTTTTATGCTAGTTAAAAAAATTTCTTTAAAGCTTTGATGGTGTATTGCTATGTGTTGAACGTTGTTAAAACTTAAAATTTTAAACTAAGTATGAAATTTGTTGAAATTTTGTAGTATGTATGCATTTTTTTAATTATGAACTTAGTATTTAGAATTTATATTTAAACATTTTTATGAACATTTTAATATAAGATTTATAAAAAATATATATAGTTTTATTATTCTCAAAAGAAGCAATGAACATGTGAAAAAAATTGTAATAGGTTACATGTTAACTTGTAACCGGACTGTCGGTTAACTGTATCTTAACGGTTAACTATTAGTGGTTAACCAATTCTTAACGGTTAAATTATAATTAGCTAAATTCAATAATCGCTGTAACGGTTAACCGACTGTTTAGGCTAAACGGTACGATTAACCGACCATGAACAACCCTACTAATAATATTGTTTACCCTAAAATGAATTTAGAAAAAAAAAATATTTTCCTTAATAAAACATAAAGTTTGACAAAATAATTAAAAGGAGTTGTACTGCTATTTTAAACATTTACAAGTACAATGAAACTGGGCGATATAAGCAACGAACTTACTGTTGTTAAACACGGCATTGTTTCATTAATCAGCTAACGAATGTAATCCGAAAAGAACTTCAAAAAACAAGCAACAAAATCCGAAAAAACCCATTTCAATAACGAAATTCCTTGCTCGACAATGGTTCGGGTCCTCCTGCTAGCGTTCTTGGCCACGGGGTTGAGGCTAACCGGACGAGTCAGCTCGCATGAGGAGCATGGAGAGTGGAGTTGTGAGTCAAACTCGGAGAACCAAGTCCAGGCGGATTTTAGACCCGGACTCATCACCCTCGACGGTCGCGCCGATAGATGAAAGAAATGGAAATGGAGGTGACAGGTAATGTAGTACAACATAAATTTGTAGTACAAATGGAAAGGAGCATGGTGGCACAGTAGCTTCACAGATAATTCGGGTAATCGAACTAAGGTGAGTACATGCTAATCGAGTCGAATATGTAGATTTATTAACGAAACTAGATAGGCAATCTTCCATACATCAAGTTGGCTGAGAGTATAATATTCTGCACCAATATAACGAATGAACTTCATTAATTTCACAGTGTAGAGAATGGTTTTTAATGTCAATAGAAACTCTTTGGTTTTCTCACCATATTGTCTGTTGGTCTATTAGTTCTGTTTTTCATTTTACTCTGTTTAGACCTAATCAATATTATGATGCTTTAGTGTCTTAGACAGTGTCGAGTATAAATGCGCACACTTTTAATAGGTTTTGTGGAGGATGACAGTCCTTATTCCACCGGAGGTCAGACGGGAACGTATTATTTCGAATTTGCTCGGCCTTTGAGGTCCATGGATCGTTTACAACAGGTTATATAATGGATCATGTGCAGAAATTTCGGCTCTCCCGTCCCATGTTAACCATATGATATCACACAGTGGAACGTGTTAGATATTTTTACCTTGCAACAGCATGACACGAGTAACTTCTCGGATTTGATTGCAGGATGTTCAGTTCACAATTGATGGATCGAGCAAGATGTCTGTTGCATTCTGGTATCCGGTCGATGGGAATCCGTGGCTTGGGACACGACCAGCGCCTTTGCCCTTTTGTTCTCAGTAGCAGCTTTCTGTATAGCCATATTTGTAGCATATCATCAGGTTCCTAGACACAACAGAATCTCATTTACACCAATAGAAAATCTGTAGATAGTTTATAAAAGGGTCTGCCATTTTAGAATTCATCGAGTTTCAGCTTGCCCTACATGTCGGAGATTGTACTATTTCTCGACTTGCACGGCTTAGGTTGGGTTTGTAGTCTTAACAATCACCACACTCCTTGTACCTATTGAAACAACTCAATTATTGTAGTTACCGGTAATACTAGATCAAAGCTGGGCACTAGAAATCTTGGAATTGTTTTGTTATGTCTAGTCTAGTCTAGTCTACAGTAAAACAACCGTGAGAAATGACCAATCCAAATAATTGAAGGTCGGAACATGGGAACTGCAACGGACGATGGCATTAGTCGGGGCAAACAGTTACTAGCAAATCCTGAAGTTCTTGGCTTAGTTCGATACCGTCTTCCTCCAACCTTCGGCGCATGTCAGGAGCCACTTTACCAGCAGCTATATAAGTTTTTAGCAATGAATGGTAGGCTCGGGAATCGAGAGAGCCGCTACCTTTCAGAATCTTGCAGAATTCCTCAGCAGCATCAACATCACCTTCATCCATGAAGTAATCAAAAAATGCAGCCGTAGTTTGAGGCCATGGCCTCCAATCACGGTTCTCAGTAACTGCAGCTTCCATATGCTTCAGAGCCAAGTCAAAACGAAGTTTCTTTAAGAAGTAAACCATGAAACGTTCCCGAGCCGTAGCAAAAGGATCTTCACTTCTCTTCATAGCCCTATCCAATACAAGTTCAGCTTCCTCAAGCATGTCCTCTGATAGATAACAACTAATCATTCTAGTAGCCAACCTCATATCATACAGAGAGCAACTAGACTCCCAATCCTCGAAGCATTTCTTCAACCCCTCAAAATCCTTTAGTTTAGCAAGCGCCTGAATCATAATATGATAGCTCGTGTTGGGAACGGTGGGGAAGGCTCGTTTCATAGCTTCCCACACGCGATAAACCTCAGCACGATTCGAAATACCAGCATACAAGCTAATCAGAAAATGGTAAGCCTCGCGTTTACGAGGCATCTTATCTCTCTCTAGCTTCTTAAGACATGCCTCAGCTTTCTCAAACTGGCCAGCCTTGACATAAATCGAAGCAAGAGTAGTATATGTTGTCCAAATAGTATTTTCTTCAACATCATTCGACAACTCCTCCACAACTCTCTCTACTCCTTCCATGTCGTTTAAATCGGCGTAACTCTGCATCAATAAAATGTAAGTGAAACAACTCCGCGAAATGTTTCGGCGCACGAATTCATCGGCAAGTCGAGGCAACTTCTCAGGTTGTCCCAATTTCAAATACAAACCCATGAGATTGTTTAAAGGCAAACAGCTGTCAATGAGGTTCAATTCATCCATTTGCTTAAACAGAGCAAATGCCTCATCTTTCATAAGATTATTGCAATAGGAATTCAAAAGAGCACATGAAGTATATTTATTCTTGGCACGGGGTGGAAGGGATTTAAAGTAATCTTTGGCTGCACCTATTCCATTGGCTTTTGCTATAAGATCTAAACGTACAGCATAATCCCCGTCGGAAAATTGTATGTTCCTCCTCTCCATCCAATCCATTATCTACACAGAATAATCAATAATCATAAACAAATTAAGAATTGGGCAAAAATGAATGATAGAAATTTGATGAAGGGTAAAATGGGAAGAAAGGGCGTACTTCAAGGGAGTGCTGGTAACGACCGTAATTGCGAAGTCCTTTAACGCAGCGCTTCAGTTCATCTTTTCTGATCATTTTCTCCTCCATTTCGTAATCGTTCAACACCTCTGATACTGTCCCTCCGGTGGCTCTTAAAGCCGATAGTCTTGAAAACAGCGTACGTCTCGTTGGAGCTGCCACCTCCACCGCCGTCTGCGTCGCCTTCGCGGTGGTCGACGGGCTTAACTTCTGTGCCAGCCATTTCCCTCCAGAAATCAGACGGCTAAAGCTCATTTCCCTCTCTCTCTCTGTCTTCTTTTTTATTTTTTGAGTGTCAGCCTATCAGCCGCCTGATGTTTGTTCGAATAAATAACCTATTGGGTTGGTCACAACATAAATAAAACTGAGGTAAACTACGCACTAAGTGTGACTAAACTTTAACCTTCATATTAAACATATTATTAAATTATAAAATAATATTATCATAACACTAAACTTTGTTTTTTTTGTTATTATTGTATTATTGAACTTTGTTTTTTTCTACTATTATATCACTCGACCGTTAAAATATAACGAACCTGTTAAATGTAAAATGACGTCGTTTTGATTATAGCTGCTTTAATGACTAAGATAAGCTAAAACAACGTTGTTTTGTTAGAAAAATTTAAATAAACATTGTATTTCAAGGATAAAAGGCTTAAAGCAAACCACCAAGCTAACTTAAAGACTTGATATAATTCTAACAAAAATAGTATATAATTTTATATTAACTTTATAAATAAATATTATTTATAATTTATATTACAAAACTAAAATGTTATTTATAATATATAGAGCTAAACCTTAAACCTTAAACCTCAAACCATAAACCATACATGTAACAAACCCTAAATACATATATATATATATATATATATAATTAAACAAGAAATCTCAAACTCCAAACCCTAAATATATATAACTAAATCTTAAATCCTAAAATCCCAAATATTATTTATAATTTATATTACAAATCATAATATATATTATAAATATTATTTTAATTTTAGAGCTTTGGGTTTGTGATTTAGTTATATATATTTAGGGTTTAAGATTTTAAATCTAATTATATATATTTAGGGTTTAGGGTTTGTAGTTTAGTTAGTTATATGTATAGTTTAATGCTTAGGGTTTGAGATTTAAAATTTAGTTATATATATTTAGGCTTTAAGGTTTAGGATTTTAAATTTAATTATATATATTTAGGATTCGTAGTTTAGTTAGTTACATGTATGGTTTAGGGTTTGGGGTTTTAAGGTTTAGCTGTATATATTATAAATAATATTTTAATTTTGTAATATAAATTATAAACAATATTTATATAAGCTCATATATTCATAAAATTATATTATAAATATTATAAAATTATAACATGAGATAAATGAAATTAAGTTCAACTGCAGTATAATTTATATACTATTTTCATTAAGATTATATCAAGTTTTTAAGTAGGCCTGGTGGTTTGGTGTAAATTTTTCATCCTTGAGGTTCTTGGTTCGAGCATTTTCAAATACGATTTTCCTTAATCTTTTTTCTAACAAAACATCGTCGTTTTGGCCTATCTTAGGCATCAAAGCAGCTACACCAAAACTGTAACACCCGGGTTTGGGGGCCGGGAGGAATAATATTAAAATAATGGCCCGGTTTCGATTTTAAAATTTAAAATAACAAAACATTATTTTAGGCTTCATATTTCCAAAACAAACATTTTGTGTTGGACCAAAATTGAATTATTTCTTATTTTCTATGAAATCTACAAACAAATGAAATTGCCATTTCATTAATGGCAAAACCGTAAATAAATGAAACTTTTAAAATTAAAACCCCTTTTGTTAAAATAGACATGTGCTCATCTTCTTCATTCTTCATATTTCCATTCCAACGGCAAGGGAGAGCTTTTCTCTCCATTTCACCATTTCATCCCCTTTCACCTTCATCTTTGGAGCTTTTCAAAAGGTAATGGCATTTTTGAGTTGGTCTTGTCTTTCTTTACATTATGGTACCATTAGTTTCCATTAAAGTTATGTATTTCACATTTTGGGTTTTTCAAGGTTTTTGCTAAAGGTTGTAACTTTATGAGATTTTAACAAAGTTTTTGGTTTAATGTTGTTAGATAAGTTGTTTAGGAACCATAAGGTCCAACATATGTGATTTTTAAAGTGTTTTATAAGAATTCTCGAATTTGGATTTTGGTGGGGTTTAGGAGGGTTTTGAGTTGAGTTTTGGGTGTGTTCTATGTTGAAATTTGAAGGTTGATGTTAGGGTAATAGTTGGGGCTGTTTTGGAAGCATTTGAGTGTGCTAAAAAGGTTGAAATCATGAGTTTTGGATTGGGTTTAAAGGCTGCCCGAGTTTGATGTTTTGGGGGTTGTTCTTGGCTTGGAATCTTGTGTTTATTGCTTGAATGGTGTTCCGGGTTGCTACATTGTTGTATGAGCTGATTCGAGGTTGTTTTGTTTGTGTTGAGATGATTAGAAACAAGAGAAGACAATGGTAAAGCTTCAGGAGTGAATCCGAAAACTTGAAGACCTTGGTTGCTGGGTAGTGGAGCTTGGAGGTGAAGGTGAGTGGTTAAAATATTTTAAATGGTTTTGAGCAATTGGTTCAAGCATGTGGACTAGGTTGGGATTGGTAAACCCACCTAGAGTTGGGATTAGAGTGATAGCCTAATCCTAAGCTTTAGTTAAAGACTTTGGTTGTACTCAATTTGATGTTGTGTCTCATGTTTAATTGAGATTATGGTGGTTATGTATATGTTGTTATACATGTATGTTGAGGCATGGTTTGATGCATTGTCATATGCATGTTGATGATAGGTATAATGTGGATATACACATGTATGAAATATGATGTGATATTGTATTAATGATATACATGTAATGTTGACATGTGAAATAATATTATGAGGTGGTTGCGTGATCCGAGGATCATGGTGAGTACATGCTAGGCATGGAAATGTGGTTTGTGCATGACGGTGAGTCATGGTGAGTACGTGCTAAGCACGAAAGTTGTTATGAAATGATATTGTGAAAGATTAATGAAATGTGTAGTATTGACACTAGTATGCTTGGGTACAATGATCGATCATTAGGATGTTAGTGTGCACACGTGAGTCAAATGCGCGCGTGGTCTTGATGATGGTAGTCATCAAGATGGAGTACGGGTTCGCCCGGAAATCTTCATATATATGTTAGTCGGTGATGAGTGGAATCCCATCGACGGGCGTGGGGATGAGTGGAATCCCCTCCGCGTGAAACGGGCGTGAGGATGAGTGGAATCCCCTCCGTGTGAAACGGTGATGAGTGTAATCCCACCGTAAGGTAATGGTTGTGTTGTTGGATGTGAATTCCAACGGTTATCCGCGTATTCGAGTCATAGCTAGGTGCCAATACGGATTGTGGTTTATGTTGTCAATATGTGTTTATTTGCGAGCCAATGTGATTTGGGATGTGTTGCTAACATGGTTTAATATATGTGATTACATATGTTGTGGATTTAAACACGTTGAGCATGACATAATATTGAATATATGTTCATGCATCATGTGTAGATTGGCTTATGTGGATCAAAGGTAAGAACATGCAATCTATCTTGTTTATTGCTCGTGCTTGGACCCTGCATTGTCGAAGGTTTGTTTTATGAGCTTACCCTCACTAAGCTTTTATGCTTACGCTTCTTTTTGTTCGACAATGCAGATTAGTAGCTTGTGGGTGGCAAGGGCAAGGAAAGGCCTCCAAGTGTCGCTTTTGGTTAGCTCAAGTATGAACTTTAAATTGTAGATTGTAATAGTCAAGCAATGGGATAGGTGTTGTTGATTTGAGCTTGATGTATGTTGATGTTGGTTTGGCTTTTGGATGCTTTGTTAGAATTGTAAACCTTGCCTATGTTGCATGTCTTGAATGTCTATATATTTGTTTCTAAGGCATGAACCTTTAAGTGCTAAGTATGTCCTCTTTTTGGTAAATGTATGGATCCTTTCGATGCATGATCCTTGTTCGTTTTGAATGCCATGTATATTGATGTTTTGGTGGTTAAAAGTTGTTTGTATGTTGGTTGTGGCTAGGGGAGTCGTAAATCGCATCTAGAGTCGAGTTTTGTGTTGTTTTGCTGAATTTGGAGGTCTTGCAGTACAGGGCGTATCGATACGCCTGAGGGCCGTATCGATACGGTTTGCCCTCCAGGACTCAGTTTTGGCTTGGTGTATCGATACACGGGGGCGTATCGGTACGCTCAAAGCTCACTGGAAATCCGAGAAATTGGTGAGGCTTTGGCGTATCGATACGGGCTCTAAGCGTATCGGTACGGGTTTTATCTCGTTGACCACGAGATGTTGACTGAGAAGGGCGTATCGATACGCTCAAGGGCTGTATCGATACGGTCTTCCTGTGTTGACCGAAGGATGTTGACCTTGGTCAAGGCGTATCGATACCCTTGATTGGTGTATCGATACGACATGCTCTGTAAGTATAAAATGGACTGTTAACATGTTGTTTGGGGTCCGGTTGTGTATCTTCCTTGATGTTTTCCGCTGTCGTGATCACTTAGGAAATAATATGCCTTTAGACAAGATATAAATAAAAGAAATTTTCTAGGGTTGCTAACCGAGGTGGGACCTTAACGGGTTTCACATCAGTTTTCCCCGTGTAGCCTACTCGGATCGGTCAAACGTCCGGACCGGGACGAGGGGGTTACAAAAACGACGTCGTTTTGCATTTAACAGTTCGTTACAACTTAATGGTCGAGTGACATTTCATGTAGTTTACCAAAGTTCAGTGGTATAATAGCATCATTTTATAGTTCAATGGTATATTCGATACAATTGTTAAAATTTAGTGCTATTTCGTGCAATTTACCCTAAAACTAGTTTCGATAGATTACATTGACTGTGGTTTTTATTTGTATTTTACTTTTCTAACCATCGAATTTGAAAAGGTTACGATTGATCATTTGTATTATTCATTTATTATAGGGCAGTAAACGAACCGAACGTTCAGCAAATCGTTCGGCTGAAAGTTCATTTACATCCGTGAACGTTTGATAATCCTTCATTTATGTTCGTTTAAATTTATTCACATATGTACATTTATATTTATTATTTTTCATGACAAAAATATTGTATTTCCATGTAGCTTATTTACAATTTATGCATGTTTTTTTACGTTCACAAACAAATTAATTTTGATGTTGCAACTTATTATATCCATGTGTAATAACTTTTAAAAAAACTTCAAAAGTATCCCACTTTTGAAAAGGATTTGTTTAAAAGGGGATTTCTTTTTGAAATTCGAGTTTCGAAAAAACTTGGAGTGGCCACCGGCCACTTAGGTAGGTCGGACACCATGAAAACTAGAGATTCGTTTTGAAAAAGGGTTCGGGAGTTGGTTACGTGTGGGGAAGGATTAACACCCCCATCACGCCTGAAAATCGGTACCAAAATATTTGTTGCTTTTAATCGATAGAAATTATTTAAAATTTAAAGTGAATTTAATTAGGTGTTATTAATTGAAAATTGACTCTAATTGTACGGGCTTTATCAAATTGGTGGATTCAAATTAATTAGACATTTAATTAATAAGGATGACGATACATTGGACCACAGATTAAACCGACATCATATAAGTATGATTGCCGTGTTAATTTACAGTTCGACTCTCATACGTCACCTTTATGCATGATGCAAACCTTTAAATATGATGTCATGATATTTTCAATTAATGTTTACCTTCGGACGATGAGAATTAATTCGAATATTTGGCCAACATTTATTAAAGCATGACTGTTATGACGCAAATATCAAAATTAATAAATACCTCTTTTTAGGGTTTAAATTAATTAATTAACACGCGATCAAGATACCAAAAGTCACATGAATGACAATTAAAAATGCATGTCACATTAAAACAACATATTTTTGTCATATATTAAAGTATATATTTTAAAACTATATTATATAAAGACTATGTTATATAAAAACCCTTATATTATATACATATATACTATATATTATATTAAAACCGTTTTCTATATAAAGTTATATATTAAAACTATACGTTATATAAAAACTATATATTATACATTTAAAACATTATGTATAAACTGAGAAAGTTAACATAACTAAAGGGCCAACATGAAATAAAACCAACTATATATATGGAACTATAATATATAAATATATAATGTACTATATAATGAATATATAATATACTATAGATAACATGCGAAATATACATATCGTATATATACACACGCATATAACAAAATAACAACATATAAACTATATTAAATGCTCAAACAATAATAACAATATATATAAGGCATAATAACACAAATGTGGGACTGGAATTTAAGACATGTAAATACATAATAGAAATTAAAAAGTGCATGATAAAAGAGGGATTTAAATACTAGAAAAGACCAAATTAAACAAAATCAAGAGCTTCAGGGACCAAAAGAGGATTAAACCGTTTGAGATCAGATTAAGCTCGAAAATAGATGAAACTGCAACATTTCGAAAACCACAGGGACCAGAAACATGATTGCAAAATGCGGGATGGCCGCGGAGGAGATTGATTTGAGGCGGAAGGGTTTAAAAGGTGGTTAACCTATTTTTTAAAACTCGAAGCAATATAAAAAGGCCATTTCGGCCAATCAAACCCTTTTTTTTTTGCCAAAACACAGACTCTCAACTCCCCTCTTACCTAAACGCTCTCCTAGGATTTACTTCCTAGAGACCAACGCTCGTCGCTGCGTCAGCTGTCGTATGACGGCGACCTTCAACCCTAAACAAACCCCCAAAAAATGTCATTTCTTCTTTTAAAACCGAAAACCCAACTTAGATTTCCCAAAATCGTTGAAAACACATCTTTCCCGTAAAAGACCGAAACCGAAAAAGAGAAAAAAGCAAACTTTTCTTGAGACGACGATGGTTGTTTCCTCCCGCTGCCGAATCACCTCTTTAGAAGCCGAGAGGGCTCGAGGGTTATCATCGAAGAAGAAGAAACTAAAAGATTTCACGGCGGCCGAAGGGTCAAAACAGAAAGGTAAGGGACGAAACCTAATCTATACTTATTCATGCATTTGAAATGAGAGAAAGACAAAGAGGTATACCTCCAAAGTTGAGAGGGTTTCTGCTTTTTTCGCTCTATTCCTTTTGAAAATTGATGGTCGCTACAATTGGTTTGGTTCAGGCTTTTAAAGCCGAATATTACATGATTTAGAAAATGAAAAAAGAAAATGTCTAATTGCCTATTGGCTGCCTCCAAAAATTCTGATATCCTCTGCATTTTTGTGCATTCTCTGTAATGTTGGTGCATTTCAGAATATGCTGGCTTGCCCCCTAATTTCTCGTAATTTGTTTCTGCCTCTGACACCGTCCTTTTTGTTTTTGTTTGCATGCGATAATCGTCTGCGTGGAGGAGGGGACCAGCGAGAGAGCACGAGGCGGCGGAATCTGGGTCATTGGTGGAGATCAGATCAATGACTGAGATGAATCGCGAACGAACGGTTCAGATCTGCACCTCCAAAGCCATTTGGCCGACATCCAACCTCCAGAAGAATCTAGAGAGTTGGTGTGTGGAGACCACTTGCGCGTGGGGTATCCGAGCGGTCGCGCATGGGGCGCGTGAGAAGCTGAAGAGCCGCGCGTGGATCGAGTGCGCGCGTCGAGTAGATAAAGGGTTACTCCAACTTTAATCTGAGCCGTCCGATGTAATCCGAATCCAACGGTTGTGGGTGCGCGGGAGCTGAATCGGTGTTCTCGTGGTGATCTTGACCGTCAGATCTAATCTAGATCTGATGGTAGAAATTGAGTGGCTGCCAAAATAGAAAGAGAGCATTAGGGTTTTGTTTATTTATGGCTTTAAGGCTTGGGTCAAACAGGCCCTATGTAATATGTGTATTTTTGGTTTTTAATGTAAATGGACTGATTAATAAATTTGGGCTTTTATTTGACTATTATATATGTATTGGGCTTTATTTAATGTGGTTTATAATGTTTTGTTTCTTTTCTGATTTTAATTTAAATATAATACAGACATAATAATAATAATAATAATAATAATAATAATAGCATACGATAATATTAATGATAACTTATAATAATAACGCTAAGGATGACATGTGATGATAATATGAACAATATAGTAACCTATAGTAACAAAGTAATATACTAATAATATTTAGGGGTTCTTTCAATTGGATAACAACATAATAGAACATAACAAATTAACAATACTATGATAGCAACACATACATACATCACTTAGTAATTTTTTTGGGTTCTTAATAAGAAATCTCATACATCTATAATATAAACTAGTTAAAGTTAAACAAAGTTTGTATTACATATTTTTTATTTAAAGATAGTAGTAACATATAAAAAGGCCATTACTTATAAAAATAAAAACAAGTCTATCCCGGACAAAATTAGTGATTACACCATGTGGTTATTATTATTGTTGTGGTTTATGTTTATTTGTGTTTGTTTACGTTCATTATCATTTTAACGAGCGAACAAGAACAAGATACATTCCTTAATGAACCAACATGAACAATAAATTATGTTCGTTTAATTGTTCATGTCGATCAATTTGTCCGATTAAAATAACATGAACATACGTTTGTGTTCTCTCGGTTCGTTTATAAGCCTTAACGCCCAAAATTTGAAGAAAAGAATTGTTTTTAACCCTTAGTTTTTTTATAAAAAAATCTATTTTAATGTATAATGACTAAATTTTTTAAAATTTATTTTATTTGCTATCAAAATTTTAATTTTTTAAAATTATCATTCAAAATTTAATGTCAAAATCTCTCATACGAATCGTCCTCCAACTCTGGTTCCATCAACATGAGAAAGTGCTACACGGTAGATAAAGTCGTTGGGTCATTTTCTTTTATCAATGTTTGGGTATTTCGTCTGTCTTGTCGTTTGCATGATCATGCCATGCTCTTTATATCAGGGATAAGGGTTAATATAGGATCTTTGAATCTTATTTTGCCCTTTGTACGATTTAGAATCGTAAAATGTCCTACATAAGACTCTAACAGCAAACTCGCCGCACTACCATGGCGAGTTTTAAAAAAAAATAATTTTTTTATTTAAACTTGTTAGAAAATTGGCGTTAATTCAAGAATAAAATTAAATATTGATATTATTATAAATCAAACATAATAAGAAATAAAATTAATAATTTAGATACAACATATCTAAAACCAAACCGATTGGGAACGAGTTCCGAAAGAAAACGTGTTGAGGCCTGCACGAAGGGCAGTTTTCTTAAGACAGATTTTCGGCCACTCCTATGGTGCTCGAGTTCCTTGGTCGTTTGTCTCCCAGGATAAAACAACAGATGATCAGCCACGATTGCACTATTGTGGAGATCACAAACTGACCCTTGCCTTCACCTACCACTGAAAACTGCTTGTAAAATCCACAAAGTAAAACAATAAAATTTTTATGTGGTTTTGAGTTGTGTTTAAACCTAGAAGGTTTACTCCCTATTTATAGGACGTCATGAGGGTATAAGTGGAAGTTTTGACCTAATGGAGCATTTAATATTGAGAATCAATTGATTCTCCTATAGAGCATTTTCCAAAATTACTATAAGAATTAAAGGTAACTTTCAATATTTAACCTTTTAATTCCAAGATAAAATTTGGAAAATATATGCTCTTATTTGAAGAAAAATTATTTTAAATTTGGGTCAAAATATCTGCAGGCTCATAGAGGACCAAACCGGTTCAGACATTTGCATTACCCACATCGTGCACGTCTACACATTTACGAACCAACAATTGGTTCCACATTTTCCTCAACAACGTTTGAATCAATTTCTCATTCAAAGCTCCAAAATTATCGAACTTTTCCAACAAAACTCGTCGTACCGCAGTGGCGAGTTCATTTTTTTCTTTAATCCTGTTTGAATCGTAATCAAGTGGTTAACTGTAGAACTAATGTTTTGATATAATAATTGAAAAATGTTTTGGACTGTTTTAAAAAGTATTTAAAACAATTTCCAAAGTCCAAATAACTTGAAACTATGTTTAGGGATGTTTTTAAAAGGTTTTACATGTTTTTCAAAGCCAAACTTCACAAAATTGTCCAGGCGTTTCGAAACACCTTAGGGCGTTTCGATACGGTACATTTCAGTAGCTAAAACGTTTCGATACTGGTATCGAAACGGGCTTTCCCTGGATAAGGATTTTGCCCAGCGTTTCGAAACGGGCTATGCCGTTTCAATACGCCAATGTGGCATTGACCACCACGGTCATAAAGCCCAACAGCTATTTCCCAACTAACTTTTAAATGCAGGTCGTTTCGATACGGGGACAGGCGTTTCGAAACGGGTGTTTCGATACGGGTCCACGTCAGACTGCAACGGCTCTTTCTACTTAAAGGGTGTTTCGAAACGGGTTCGAGTGTTTCGAAACGGAGAGCTGTAGAACTACATTTATGGTGGGAATTAAAGTCCTCAACGGCTCCAATTCAATCCTAACGGCTAGCAACGACTATAAACTCATCAAGGAGTATAGAAGGGACCTTCAAGCATCAAGTAAAGGCTAATGGTTATATTGTCAATCAACAAATGATCAAATATTGTCTTAGTGCCTAAATTGTCAATTCTTGTATAGACAAACACTAGTGAGCCAAAATTGTCAAATTTGCTCAAGTGTTTTAGGTTTTAGGTGAGTGCTAAATTGTGCAAACAAATACCTATTAGAGAGATTTAAGTTTGCTTATTGTCCCTCTTTGTAAAAGAGGGTTTCGATCAAGGCTTTGGGTAGAAAGCTTGATCGGTGTAAAGGGTTTCCTCCTAAGCCTAGAAAAGGGGACGAATCAATAGTGGATTGATTGGAAATCCTTAGTGGGGAGCTAAGGTAGTGGATGTAGACCTTGGTTAGAAGGTTGAACCACTATAAATCTTTGTGTCACATTTCATTTTAGCTTCCACAACCCTTCCACCCAAAAATCCACCTCTCCACCTCTTGGTGAGCCATATCGATTGAACGAATCGAGCTCCTTACAACTCAACAATTGATATCAGAGCTTGGCTCAATTGAGGAGGATTCACATCCTATTGAGAAGATCCGGCAAGCTCGATCATTATTTCATCAACCGGCTCAAATGGCACAATCTATCGACAAACCGCCTTTCTTTGACGGAACCCACTATGCCCATTGGAATACAAAGATGAAGTTCTTCATCAAATCTAGAGATTACAAGCTATGATATATAGTTGAAGATGGTCCGTTCGTGCCTCAAAGAAGCAAAGCAGAGTGGAGTGCCGACGATCGCAAGAAGATGGAGCTTAATTGCAAAGCCTTGCACATCTTGTTTTGTGCTTTTGGCCCAACCATCTATGAGAAGATGTCTTCTTGTGAGAGTGCCAAGGAGGTATGGGACAAGCTTGAAGTCACATACGAGGGGACCGATGAAGTCAAGGAGACCAATATTGGGCTCCTAACCTTAGAGTATGAGAACTTCAAAATGGATCCGGAAGAGAACATCGAGAAGATGTTTGATAGGTTCTCCACTGTCACCAATGGTCTCAAAGGCTATGGAGAAGCCATCCCGGAGGAAAAGCTTGTTCGAAAGCTCATCTACTCACTTCCCGAGTCTTGGGACTCAAAGAGGACCGCCATCATCGAAGCCAAGAATTTGAAGTCCTTGAAGCTTGATGAACTCATGGGGTCACTCCTTACTCATCAAATCATGAAGAAGAATAAAGAAGATGAGAAGAAGAGGGAAGAAATTAGAGCTATGGGAGGGAAGAAAATCAAAGGGCTAGGCATCAATGCAAGTGTCATGGCTCTCAAATCCTCCATTTGTCATCATGTCTACTCAAGTGAAGAGGAGGATGAAGATGAAGAGATAGTTCATCTCTTCAAGAAGTGTGCCCCGTTCATGAAGAAAGCCTTGAGAGAGCTTGAACGAGAATCCAAGAAAAAGGAGAGGGCAAGCACTTCAAGCCATAAGAAGAAGGCACATGTGGCTACTTTGAGTGATGAGGACTCCACCGACGATGAACAAGCCAACCTTTACCTTATGGCCATCGAAGAAGATTCAAGGGTAACTTCTAATTCATCTACTTCATGTTCTTACTCTTTTGATGAATTACAAGATGCCTATGATGACTTGGTTTTATAGTTTAAAAATCACATTTTGAAAAACAATAAATTGATTTCAAAGTTAAAAATTCAAAATGATTTGATTTTTAAAACCAAACTTGAAGCAAAACTCGAAGAGTTTGAATTAAAATGTTTTAATTTACAAAATTTGCTTCAAAAAGTTCAAGGAGAAAAAGATTTGATTTCCAAAGAACTTGAAAAGAAAAATAATTTTGGAAAATCAACTTTTTATGTAAGACAATCTAGTGCCCCTAGATTTGTAAAAGGAAAATGTTTTAGAAGTGTTTGGGTCCCAAAAGGACTAACCACTTCAATTAAAAATGATGACATTGAAAAATGGATTCCAAAGGGGACAAAAATTTGTGCTACTAACGTTTATGGATCCAAAGCAATTTGGATACCAAAAATCACTTGATTGTCTTTTGCTAGGTGTGATGGAGATGTTCAACAAGTCAAACATTGAGGGGGAGCTCCATGCATACAATGAAGAACACTTGAAGAAGGAAGGCTTCACATCCTCCCTTTGGGTTCAAGTGTTGGTAAAAATCTAGTTGTTTTTGCATTTATTTGTCTTAATTTCTTTATTTAATCCAACTTGATGATCATAAATGTTGGACTAACATTTTATTGATGCTTTGAGTAAGGGGTCGCTATTTTTAAACCAAATTCTTATTTTTGTCAAAATTTTTACCTCTATGGTTATTTTGAACTTAATGTTTTAAATTCTTTTTGATATAACAAAAAGGGGGAGAAATGGTTTGAAAAATTGAATTTTCAAATGAATAAGGGGAAGCTTTATTTGAATTCAACTCTTTAATCTCTTATTCACATATTTAAAGTCAAAGGGGGAGAATCCCAAACAAATTTTCAAGTTAGTTTTATTATATCAAAAAGGGGGAGATTGTAGAACTAATGTTTTGATATAATAATTGAAAAATGTTTTTGACTGTTTCAAAAAGTATTTAAAACAATTTCCAAAGTTCAAATAACTTGAAACTATGTTTAGGAATGTTTTTAAAAGGTTTTACATGTTTTTCAAAGCCAAACTTCACAAAACTGTCCAGGCGTTTCGATACGGTGCATTCCAGTAGCTAAAATGTTTCGATACTAGTATCGAAACGGGCTTTCCCTGGATAAGGATTTTGCCCAGCATTTCGAAATGGGCTATGTCGTTTCGATACGCCAACGTGGCATTGACCACAACGGTCATAAACCCCAACGGCTATTTCCCAACTAACTTTTAAATGAAGGTCGTTTTGATACGGGGACAGGCGTTTCGAAACGGGTGTTTCGAAATGGACTAGAGCGTTTCGATACGGGTTCACGTCAGACTGCAACGGCTCTTTCTACTTAAAGGGTATTTCGAAACGGGTTCGAGTGTTTCGAAACGGAGAGCTGCAGAACTGCATTTATGGTGGGAATTAAAGTCCTCAACGGCTCCACTTCAATCCCAACGGCTAGCAACTACTATAAACTCATCAAGAAGTATAAAAGGGACCTCCAAGCATCAAGTAAAGGCTAATGCTTATATTGTCAATCAACAAATGATCAAATATTGTCTTAGTGCCTAAATTGTCAATTCTTGTATAGACAAACACTAGTGAGCCAAAATTGTCAAATTTGCTCAAGTGTTTTAGGTTTTGGGTGAGTGCTAAATTGTGCAAACAAATACCTATTAGAGGGATTTAAGTTTGCTTATTGTTCCTCTTTGTAAAAGAGGGTTTCGATCAAGGTTTTGGGTAGAAAGCTTGATCGGTGTAAAGGGTTTCCTCCTAAGCCTAGAAAAGGGGACGAATCAATAGTGGATTGATTGGAAATCCTTAGTGGGGAGCTAAGGTAGTGGATGTAGACCTTGGTTAGAAGGTTGAACCACTATAAATCTTTGTGTAACATTTCATTTTAGCTTTCACAACCCTTCCACCAAAAAATCCACCTCTCCACCTCTTGGTAAGCCATATCGGTTGAACGAATCGAGCTCCTCACAACTCAACATTAACGAAGGACTAATTCGAACTCGGTGTATGGGTATGGCGAGTTTTGCATGGTCTAACTGTAACCCCCTTGTCCCGGTCTGGCCGGATGACCGGTCCAAGTGGGCTACACGGGGAAAACCGAGCGAAAACCAATTTAGGTTCCCCCTCGGTTAGCAACCCTATTTTTTTTTTCTTTTTCTAGATACCTGTAATAAATCCTATGTGATGGAACATGCAACGAACGAATACGGATACAAAACTTACAAAAATGCAATTAAACAACCAAATTTTCCCTTTTAAGCAGGCCGTATCGATACACCTACAGAGGGTATCGATACGCCTTGACCAAAGTCAAACCTATCAGTCAACTCAGGGAAGACCGTATCGATACACCCTTGAGCGTATCGATACGCTCCTCACGGTCAACATTTAGAGGTCAACGAGATGGAACCGTACCGATACGCTACAACCCCGTATCGATACGACCTAAACTCCACCAACTCCTAAATTTCAAAGAGTTGGGACCGTATCGATACACCCTTGTGTATCGATACGCTTAGCCTGACTTGAATTTCAGAGAGTTGATACCGTATCGATACACCCCAGTGTATCGATACGCCCAGCCAAAACTGGGTTCTGCAGGCAAAACCGTATCGATACACCCTTGAGAGTATCGATACGCCCTGCTTTGCAATACTCTAATTTCATCAAAAACACATAAGGCTCACACTCTAAATGCATAACAAAACCTCCCTAGACACATCCAAGCATTCTTACCACCTCTATTAACAAAAATTTAGTCATACAAGACACCAACATGAACGAACATCATTCACAAGACATGGTTTACAAATCCATCAACATAAGGCATTAACAACATATTATAAAGAACATGCCATCAAAACAACCTTAATCATTTAAAAGCCATACATATTAAGACATATTTACACAAGCAACATCTCAAGCTTAATTACAATTTTCTAAACTCTTTACCCCATTGTCTAGGCAATTTATCAAAACACAAACCATACTTGTAACTAGCTTGAGAACTCCAAAAGCTCTTTCCTCACCCGCTTGCCTTCCGAACTCTAACGATCTGCACGTTGGAAACAAAGAGAGCGTAAGCCAAATAGCTTAGTGAGAGAGACTCTACAATTCACAACGCACAGTTTTTCCAAAACACGTTTATATATAAGAAGACAATGAATGCACAAGAATCAATCTCAATAACAACAACACACATGGTTTGCACAAGCACAACCAACACACAAGTACGGTGGGACTACACATCACCGTTTCAACTAGTGAGTTTCCAATGGGACTACACATCAAAGGAATACCCAACCAGTGACTACCGGTGGGACTACACATCACCAGAGTCTTATACTTTTGCTACCGGCGGGACTACACATCACCGGAGCAACGACAACCATCACGTGAGGCACGAACTAAACTCAACTACATAATTAACCACTCAAATGCACTTAAAGCTCATGAATTATAAACATTCATCATCCCACAACAACATGAGAGTAGAGAGGCTTACACACGGGTTTAGGTGACCCTTTAAGGTCCCACCCAACCCCAAGAGGATCCATATCGAGCACAATGCATAATTCAACAATTCTACTCACCGTTGCTACCTAAAAGAAGATCGAAGACCAAGCTCACTACTCCGAAATCCTCAATTTGTCCCCGAAGCTTCACCAACCAACTTTCTCGTTTCTACACATTTCAACACAATTTAAACAATCCCAACTCAGTCCATATTCCAAAGTAATCAACACAATTTCATACCAAGCACACAACATCAAAAATCCATAATCTCGAGCAGCCCCTAAACACCCCTCAAACCAATGATTCCAAACTTTAATTTGCTCTCTAAAGCCTCCAAAACCACACTTACATATAGTCTAATCATCAGCCATCAAAATTTCACCTAAAACATCCCCAAAACTCAACTTAAAACCTCTCAAAAACCTCATTTTTTCCCAAATCCAGAAATTCCATAAAACGTTGTAAAAATCGATTTTTGTTGATCCTTTTTAGTGTAGACAACTCATATAACTTAAACAAATAGAAAACTTGGTTAAAGACATTAAAAACAACATATTTGAATCCAAAACCCTCCAAACCTCAAATCTCAAAACATGTATAAAAATGAAAACAAATGGTATCATCATGTAGAGAATAACAAGGACAAGTCAAAAACGTCCTTACCTTTGAAAAATCTTCAAAAACGGATGAGTTATGGAATGAAATAGTATCTCTAAAGGGAGAGAGATTTTTGACGTTGGAATGAAATGGAAGAGAAGTGAAGAAGATGATGACTCCCCTTATTTTATATATGTTTAAAATTTTAATGTTCTATGACCAAAATGCCCTTAAAGAAAAAGGGAAACCACAATAGTGCCATCCATGGTTTTTGGGCTCAATTTAAAATTAGTCCAAATCTTAAAACCCGAGGCCCAAACCATTACTTCATTAATTAAAATATTAAAATCGAAACCCGAGACAATACTAAAATATTATTTTCACCTAGCCCCTAAACCGGGGCGTTACACTAACGTCCGTCCAATGGCCTTTCCAAACGCCGTGACTAGGGAAGCTGAAACTCGTCGTGTATGTATGGCGAGTTAGGTAAAGTTTTAGGGTTTTTTTTTTTAGTAAGTAAGTTTTAGGGTTATTTAACGTATAGAGGGTCGGTTTGAAATTTTGTTCGATTTGGGTCAGTAAATTATTTACATGTACGTTAAAGGTATTCAATGTTGTTAGAATAATTGAGGTAAATTTTATCTCCCTATCGTAACGTGCTAAAAAAGATAATTTATGATGATTTGTACCGAACAACGTTTCACATAAATAAAAGGAGGGTAAACTGCAGCGAATACGTCTGAACTTAAGTTAAGTTCTTCGATCAGCTGTTGTTGTTTTTCCTTGCATGTGTACATAAAAAGTTGCAGCGCATCAGTAGCTGCATCAACATCCGGTGAAGATGGAGCTTGTTCAGTGGTTGCTGCGAGTGCGGACGGATGATGGATGTCGAATCCGTCAAAAAATAATACCTACATGTTCTTTGGATTTGTAGTAGTGGCAAGTAGGGTCGATCCCACAGAGAGCGGTTAAGAGATTAAGTTCACAAACAATTAAAGTAAAAAGGGGGGTTGTGTTTGATTTGAAGAAAGCAATTTAAGTAAAGAAGAATTCAATATAAATTGGAACTCTAGTCAAGGTAGAACTCGGAATATTAAATCAAGAACTTAGATCATGTATTTCACAAAAGGTAAATCAACATCAATCTCAAATAGCTTGGTTTTAGATTAGATGAATACCACCAAATAACCCAATCTCTTCTAAGTTAGATAATCAATTAAATATCATTAAAAGATTAACTCTTTATATCAAGATTAAATTCCTAAATACCACTAAAGAATTATAATCTATCAAATAACATTAATGATCTTAAGAGACCCAAAGTGCATATTCTTCCTAAGCACAAACCCGTTAACTTATTAAGAACATAAATTCATACATTTAGAAATTGAACCCAAATTTCCTTACCACTTGTATCAAATACCATTGAATTGGTTGTAGCATATATTTAACCAAACATACACATGAGAATGAAGCACAAAAGATATGAAAATATTTGAATAAAGATGAAGATAAATTGGGAACAAGAAATCTCACTAAAACTTGAAATAATATCCTTGCAACTACACTTGACTAGAAAAGAGGAGTTTAGCCACTCATGGTGGTCGGCGGCTAGAAGAGAGGGAATAGGGTTTCGGCTAGATTCAGGTTATTTTCCCTTCTCATTATGATCTATATTTATAGGGAAAATAAGGAGAAGATATTACATTAATTGCAACAACCCCTAAACTACTCTAATTATGATGAAAGTAAAAGTCCACTTGTAATAGGATTGCTTGTCCTCCAAGTCAAAAAGTCTGTCATGCGCCATGCTCACGCCTTATTCCGCGAACGCTACTGGTTTTGCGCGAAGGATTTTCCACAAATGCCAAAAAGTGCTAAAACTCGTCTTTTACGTATAAAACGTCATTAAGGCCCCCAAAACACCTACAAAACCAAATAGGAACCGAATCAAGGGTTTTAAGATAGATTAATGTGCTAAAACATAGGATTTAATATGTAAAAAACATGCAGAATAATGACTTACCATATACCACCACACTTAGGTTATGCATTTCCTCAAGCATATTAAATTTAAAGATCTAGGGTCCTTTTGGTAATGAAGAAAGGATAAGAGAAGTAATAAATCATGATTGCAAATTAGCACAAGTAAATAATATCCCAATTAATTATCATATACCCTCACACTTAGATTATGCTTGTTCTCGGATTGGCCTCTCTTCCTCTTCATTAACAATTGGATCATTAGGAGGTGGTGGTGCATTGTTATTGGGTGGATCATTGTTCACCACACCATTCCTTTGATTGGCTTGATTCATCTCTCGGTACTGCCTTTTTAACCTCGTTACGGTCCTCTCAATTTTTGGATCTTATGGCCACTCGTTGATCATAGGATGGCTTCTGGTCATACACCGATAAAAATAAAATAAAAACAAAACAAGTGAAAAATTTAAAAACAATCAAATCTGTTGCAATCCCCGGCAACGGCGCCAAAAACTTGTAGACTCTTTTGAGAGTTGTGTAAAACGAATGCTGGCAAAATGGGCAAATTATACGTATTGGGCAAGTATAAAACAGTGCCAAGAGTCTTTTGCGTGCAAGTATACACGGTCTGAGTAATACAACTTAGTAAGCTGAGTTATCGATCTCACAAAGATTGACTTGAATTCGATTGCTTAATAGTTGCTTTGAAAGAAAATGTGTTCGTTTTGAAGGTTGTTTTGAAACTAAAAAAAGAAAAGAAAAATAAAGTAAAATGTTGGCAAGAAAGATGTCTTTAATGAATGATGAATGTTGGCAGGGAATGTCTGGTGTCAACGTGGCTCATGCCAGCCCTTGTTGGCAAAACTTTCTTGGCATTGTTTGCCGAGCATATTTAAAATTAGCAAAGCCTCTCTCGATAATCATTGCCCTAAATTGGCTAAGTAAAAACCCATATATCTCTATAGGGTTTGCTTTTCTTAAACCAATTTGATTAAAACCAATCTATACTCTAAAGGGGTATATATCACTTCCGAAGTAAGTTCATCTACTTGAACGACTTCTCTCGAAGCTTCTCTCTCAAGTATCCAGCAACTGATCGTTGCCTCCCAAGTCTGTTAAGATATTGAGGAGCAATGGGCCAACTATGCCAACTCTCGCTTGGTAGAGTATTTAGAAAACAATAATACCAGCTCTTTATTGGCGTCACAGTTAAAAACAATAAAGCATGTCAAATAGAAAAACTTTGCCGAAACAAATATTCAAGAACTAAGGCATAAAAGCAACGTTTAAACCAAACACCCCCACCAACTATGAAATTAGTTCATGGTGAGGGATTTAACCATCAAAACCATAATCATTTTCAAATACATTATCTTAAAATAAACTAAAGAAAAACAACTTAAGCTAAGGAAATGGGCCGAGGGGTCTCTCAATGCAGCTCTCCACGCCAGGCTCTCGGCCAAGAAATTGAATCACCCTTCCTCGGTGCAGCCGACCGTCACTCGTCGGTCACTCCAACGCCTCACTCCGATCACTCTAGGTCTTCCCCCGATCACTCTCGTCTTTTTTCGCTCTGTAATTGCTTGATCGGTTGGTCTTTATATAGGCGTGTATGGGAAAGGATGAGATAAGCCTTTGCATTTGAATTTGAAATGATCAAGGGATAAGAGATAGAGCTATACCCGTTCATTTTGATATCTTATCAACTCGGTGTGATAGCTTATCAGGCTAGGGCTGACGTCATCATGCCGATGTTTCCTTGGCATCCAAGCTTGACACAACTTTGCCAACATCACTTGGCACCACCTTATCTGCTATTTTTTCGGAAGTTAATCCATTCGCGATCTTTTAGGAGCATGTTCCTTTCTTATTTTTTCGGGCTTCAACAATCTCTTGGCATTGCATCAAGTGCACTTCTCTGCCAACAAGTGCTTGGCACCGTCTGGTCCTTCTATGCCAACATCACTTGGCATTCTTCTTGGTAATCCTAATTGTGTTCCTAACTGTGTTGCTTTCTCGCACCAAATCCTATGTCAAACCTGAAAAATAACCACAAAAACAACCCTTCACCTGGCATAGACAGAAAACTAAACTTCTTATGCAAAGGTGTTGCTGAAGAAATCAACTTTCCTCGTTCATTCACGGATCTAGGATAGTAGCACGTATTTTCTCTGCAATAGAAACAAACCTAGATTTTTATATAGGTGTCAAAAATAAAGAAAATAAGAAAAATAAATCAGAAATGAGAAAAAGAAGAAAATTGCTGAAATAATTTAAGGATGAAGATGATATCTTCAAACATTCAACAATAGCAGCAACGTTCTTGGACTTGACACGACGAACTCGAAAGAACCTGCATAATCTGTTATGCAAACCCGAATCGAATCTGTTCTTCGTAGTCGATAGATGAACAAATTCCAAGGAAGAACTCGAACAATCTGTTGAACGAACCCGAACCTTATCTTGAATTTATTCGAATAAAGTACTTGGACCCGTCAATTATCTAACAATTGGGAACCCGAAGTATCAAGGAAAATAGTTCTAAAAAGAACTAAAATTGAGATAAAATCTCACAAAGTTTTTATTCATCAAAATGTTGTTTTTTTCAAATGAAATTACATCACATGTTTATAGTAAAAGTTCATGGATGATTCGGCAGCAATTGGAGACTTGAGTGGGTATTATTTTACAATCAACATGGGATGGCAATTTGGATTCCTCCACTAGCCGTGCAATTGGTCTTCAACGTGCAGCATTTGATTTATAAATTCAGGCATGAAAATGAGGATTGAATTTTAAAATTCAATAGTCAAATGGTGGGTGGGAGCATGGGGACGGCAAGTGGTTGTTGGTTGGTGGATTGGCCCGCCATTGTGTTTCCATTTCATAGCCGTGTGAGTGGACAATTTGAGTTGGCCAATTGATTTTGAAATTCAAATGGAGTTTATCCACAATGCCGAAATGTATGACTGCACACATATATAAAGAAATATTATTAAAGGCATGAACATACGTAAGTGGGCTGCACAGTCCTTAAGAAAATAAACATTATTCCAAACATTTTTAAACACATACTTAAATATACCTAATACGTAATATAACCTAAACATGTCACATAATTATATGTAACACATTAAATGTCCTATCGTCTAAGGCACAAGTATTATCAAATGATTCAAAAATATTAGCACAAGTAAGGAAAAGAGCTTCCCTGAAACGTTGCGCCTTAGATCGAGTAATTGGTCCTAACGGTAAGACCTCCGGATCAGCAACATGTGCTGGTGAAGATGTGCTCACATCATCCCCCCCTTCTTGAAAAGGATTTGTCCTCAAATCTGTAAAATCACCATAAGGGGTTAAGTCAGAAACATTAAATGTGGCACTTACATTGTATTCTCCAGGTAGATCTAACTTGTAGGCGTTGTCATTCACTTTCTCCAACACCTGAAAAGGACCATCTCCTCGCGGTAACAGCTTGGACCGCCTTTGGGCTGGAAATCTTTCCTTCCGGAAATGAACCCAAACCCAGTCTCCAACTTCGAAGGTGACTCGCTTTCTTCCCTTGTTTGCTTGCTTTTCATATTGCTGAGTCCTTCGCTCAAGATTCTCCTTTACTTGCTGATGCAACTTCTTGACATATTCTGCTTTCGCTTGACCGTCCCTGTTCGTCACCTGTTCCTATGGCAGAGGTAACAAATCTAGAGGCGTAATGGGGTTAAAACCATAAACAACCTCAAATGGTGACATCTTAGTAGCAGAATGAATGGCATGATTATATGCAAATTCAACATGTGGCAAACAATCCTCCCAAGTTCTAATGTTCTTTTTAATGATGGAACGAAGTAAAGTAGATAAAACACGATTAACAACCTCAGTTTGTCCATCAGTTTGGGGATGGCAAGTAGTAGAAAACATAAGTTTCGTACCTAGTTTGCTCCAAAGAGTCCTCCAGAAGTGACTCAAAAACTTTACATCCCTGTCAGAAACAATTGACCTAGGAATACCATGCAAACGAACAATTTCTCTAAAGAACAAGTTAGCCACATTAACAGCATCATCAGTCTTATGGCATGCAATGAAATGTGCCATCTTAGAGAACCTATCAACCACAACAAATACACTATCTCTACCATTTCTAGTTCGAGGCAATCCCAAAACAAAATCCATCGAAATATCAGTCCAAGGGGAATCAGGAATAGGTAGAGGTAAGTACATACCATGTGGTAAAACCTTCGACTTTGCCTTCCTACATGTCACACATCGTTCACAATACCTTTCAACATCCCTGCGCATCTTTGGCCAAAACAGATGCTCTTTTAATGTATGTAACGTTTTAGTGACACCAAAATGACCCATTAATCCACCTTCATGTGCCTCACGAATCAGAATATCACGCATCGAACCCTGTGGAATGCAAATCCTGTTTTCCTTGAAAAGATAGCCATCATGCATGTAAAACTTTCCATCTGCACCTTTCGAACAAGCATTAAACTTATCTCTAAAATCATGATCATCAGGGTATAAATCACGAATATATGCAAAACCAATCAGATGTGAATCAAGATAACTCAAAAGTGCATACCTACGTGACAATGCATCAGCAACGACATTTTCTTTCCCTTTCTTGTAATGAGTGACATAAGGAAAAGATTCTAAGAATTCAACCCACTTAGCATGTCGTTTATTCAATTTATGCTAACCTGTGATGTAACGTAAAGCCTCGTGGTCGGTGTGGATCACAAACTCCTTAGGCAACAAATAATGCTGCCATGTCTCCAACGACCGAATCAGTGCATACATCTCTTTATCATAAACCGGATAATTTAATGTAGCACCACTCAATTTCTCGCTAAAGTAAGCAACAGGTTTCTTTTCCTGCATCAAAACAGCACCTATACCAATTCCAGAAGCATCACATTCGATTTCAAACATTTTATCAAAATCAGGTAATGCTAACACAGGTGCTCTAGTCAAACAATCTTTAATTTTCAAAAAGGCATCTTCTTGTTCCTTACCCCAAGAGAAGCTAGAATTCTTCTTAATAATACCAGTTAAGGGGGCGGTAATGGAACTGAAATTAGGAACAAACCGTCGATAAAAACTCGCTAAACCATGAAACGATCTAACTTGAGTAATCGAAGTCGGTCGTGGCCATTCCTGAATTGCCTTTATCTTCTCAGGATCAACTTCAACTCCCTGAGAACTAACAATGTAACCAAGAAATGTGAGTTTGTTAGTACAAAATACACACTTCTCCATGTTACCAAACAATCTTTCTTCTCGCAAAACCTGCAAAACAGCTCGCAAATGTCCTACATGATCCTGTAAAGACTTGCTATAGATCAAGATATCATCAAAGTATACAACACAGAATTTACCAATGAAAGATCGCAGAACATGATTCATCAAGCGCATAAAAGTACTAGGTGCATTAGTTAAACCAAAAGGCATTACTAACCATTCGTACAAACCTAGCTTTGTCTTGAAGGCTGTTTTCCACTCATCACCTTCTCGCATGCGGATCTGATGATAGCCGCTCCTTAAGTCAATTTTGGAGAAGATGACGGCTCCGCAAAGCTCGTCCAACATGTCATCAAGTCTTGGAATGGGATGACGGTACTTAATTGTAATCTGGTTCACAACTCGACAATCTACGCACATCCTCCAAGAACCATCTTTCTTTGGTACTAACAGCACCGGAATAGCACACGGACTCAAGCTCTCTCGAATGTAACCCTTGTCCATTAACTCAGTAACTTGGCGTTGAAGCTCTTTAGTCTCTTCAGGGTTGGTTCGATAAGCTGGCCGGTTCGGAATAGTAGCACCTGGAATAAAATCAATCTGGTGCTCTATGCCACGAAGAGGTGGCAATCCCTTCGGTGTTTCAGCTGGAAACACGTCCTCAAACTCCTGCAAAAGTGTCAAAATCGGTGAAGGTAGATCAGTAGGAAAATCTGTCAATAAACAATAATCTTTAAACATCAAAATAAGAACAGATTGTAGAGAGGAAAGACATTTCCTGATTTCGCTACTGCTCGCATACACGGACATCTTCTTCTTCTCTTTTGCAGTCTCTTTACTCTTTTTCAAGCTTGCATGATCTTCAAACACTTGACTCGGTGTCAAAGGAGCCAAAGTAATCTTCTTACCTGCATGCATAAAAGAGTAACGATTTGTATAACCATCATGCATTACCTTCTTGTCATATTGCCAAGGGCGTCCCAAAAGAAGGTGAGTAGCATCCATCGTCACAACATCACAAAGGACATCGTCCTTGTAGTTTCCAATTGAAAATGGTACAATAGCCTGTCTGGTCACTTTAAGCTCGCCACCATCATTCAACCATTGTAACTTATATGGATGAGGATGCTTTGTCGTCTTCAGACCTAACCTGTCAACCATCACTGAACTGGCAACATTAGTACAACTACCGCTATCAATAATCACAACACATACCTTGTCTTGCACCTTGCATCGTGTGTGAAAGATATTCTCGCGCTGTAGATCATCTGTTACCTGTTGCACATTCAGACTTCTTTTAATAACCAAAAGTTCCATTACCTTACCAGATTCAGGAACCTCTAGGTCGGTCTCGTCTTCCTCTTCAGTAGGGACATCATGCACTTCTTCCTCGAAATCTGACTCAATCTCACCATCATCTCGCATCAACATAACTCTCCGGTTAGGACATTGACTAGCAACATGTCCTCTTCCAAGGCACTTGAAACACTGGATATCTCGCGATCGTTCTTTTACCACCACTTGTTGTTTGCCACGCCCATTATCAGTAACGGGAGGCTTTGGTGTGCTGGATTCGCCTTGCTCTCGAATCCGAAGTGGCGTTTGCGGTGCTTGTTTCCTGGAATTGTTAGGAGTATATAACGGATTTGAAAAAGGTTTAAAGGAAAGGTTACCTCGATTTGAAGACTTCCTGCGCTGCTGTCGTTCAATCTTTATTGCCATCTGTACCATGTCATCAACCTCGACATAATGCTGTAATTCAACAGCGTTGGCAATCTCGATGTTCAACCCTGCTAGAAAACGTGCCATGGTAGCTTCTCGATCTTCCTCGATATTTGCACGCATCATAGACATTTCCATATCCTTGAAATAATCCTCAACGCTCCTATTTCCTTGTTTCAAATGTTGCAACTTTTGAAACAAATCACGATGATAGTGAATAGGAACAAACCTTTTACGCATTAATCGCTTCATCTCGATCCACGTTGCAACTGGATCATCACCAGTACGTCTACGATTAAATAGTAACTGGTCCCACCATATCAAGGCATAATCAACAAACTCTGTTGCTACTAATCGAACCTTCTTTTGCTCCGAATAATTATAACACTCAAAAATGTGCTCCACTTTGCTTTCCCAAGCCAAGTATGCATCAGGATCTGAGCGTCCCTGAAAAGAAGGAATAGCAATCTTAATGTTAGTCAAATTATCGTCTACTTGTTGCACACGTCCTTGTCTAGAAATATGCTGCCTCGGTGACCGTTCGTCTTCATTTTCGTTCAATACATCGTTAACAGAGTTGGATCCTCCGTCAAACCTATCCATCCTCGACTGTAATGGCTCTAAGGCGGTAGCCACTACTCGTTGCATCATTCTCTCTAAGGCTTGCATTTGAGGAATCAGTGGACCCTGTTCAACCGTGTGATCATCGGAACCTGACATAATTAACAACAAAAACAAACAAACAAACAAACTGGTTAAAGGTTAGAAAAAAAAATAGTCCTCACCAATCACACAGCAAAAATCCTCACTAGTCACTCCAAAGAAGTTGCACTCAAGAAAATAAGGAATTAACACTCGGCACTCGTGTTTCACTCGGGAGAATACTCGAATGGCTCTTTTTGTCTCCCCTTCTGTTCTCACACGCTCTGTTTGCCTTTTCCCTCGATCTCTCGTATTTAGTTCTTTAAAGGAACTGATTCCGATGTTTAGATTCTTCAAGTGTTGTCAAATTGAAATAACGGGTGACGGGTGAATATTGTTAGAACAAAGATAAGGGTTAGGAGAAAAGATAAATAAATAATAATAAAAAAATGAAAGTTGAGAATTGGGCCGAAATAAAAAAAATTAACAATATGAAATGAAAGAAAGGATGCTAAAAGAACAAGAATTTAGTAACTTACGCAGTAGAAATGCTTACCACCATCTTATCTCCGGAACAAACAAGAAAAGTTGATTTCGGGTGATTTCAAAGTATTTCAAGGTAAGATAGATACATCCTTCAACATATCAAAACCTTTCAACAATTTTTTTTGTTGTTTTTTTTTTAGTCTTCACAACTCATCACTCTTTTTCTTTTCTTTTTTTTTTTTGAATTTTCGTATATATATATATAATTCTAAATTTTTTTTGACTTTTTTTTTGTCTTTTGGATAGATATATATATATATTTTTTTTGTCTGGTAGTGCAGAAGGTGCTAGAATCCGACCAAAGCTCTGATTACCATATGATACAAGGGTGTTGCTGAAGAAATCAACTTTCCTCGTTCATTCACGGATCTAGGATAGTAGCACGTATTTTCTCTGCAATAGAAACAAACCTAGATTTTTATATAGGTGTCAAAAATAAAGAAAATAAGAAAAATAAATCAGAAATGAGAAAAAGAAGAAAATTGCTGAAATAATTTAAGGATGAAGATGATATCTTCAAACATTCAACAATAGCAGCAACGTTCTTGGACTTGACACGACGAACTCGAAAGAACCTGCATAATCTGTTATGCAAACCCGAATCGAATCTGTTCTTCGTAGTCGATAGATGAACAAATTCCAAGGAAGAACTCGAACAATCTGTTGAACGAACCCGAACCTTATCTTGAATTTATTCGAATAAAGTACTTGGACCCGTCAATTATCTAACAATTGGGAACCCGAAGTATCAAGGAAAATAGTTCTAAAAAGAACTAAAATTGAGATAAAATCTCACAAAGTTTTTATTCATCAAAATGTTGTTTTTTTCAAATGAAATTACATCACATATTTATAGTAAAAGTTCATGGATGATTCGGCAGCAATTGGAGACTTGAGTGGGTATTATTTTACAATCAACATGGGATGGCAATTTGGATTCCTCCACTAGCCGTGCAATTGGTCTTCAACGTGCAGCATTTGATTTATAAATTCAGGCATGAAAATGAGGATTGAATTTTAAAATTCAATAGTCAAATGGTGGGTGGGAGCATGGGGACGGCAAGTGGTTGTTGGTTGGTGGATTGGCCCGCCATTGTGTTTCCATTTCATAGCCGTGTGAGTGGACAATTTGAGTTGGCCAATTGATTTTGAAATTCAAATGGAGTTTATCCACAATGCCGAAATGTATGACTGCACACATATATAAAGAAATATTATTAAAGGCATGAACATACGTAAGTGGGCTGCACAGTCCTTAAGAAAATAAACATTATTCCAAACATTTTTAAACACATACTTAAATATACCTAATACGTAATATAACCTAAACATGTCACATAATTATATGTAACACATTAAATGTCCTATCGTCTAAGGCACAAGTATTATCAAATGATTCAGAAATATTAGCACAAGTAAGGAAAAGAGCTTCCCTGAAACGTTGCGCCTTAGATCGAGTAATTGGTCCTAACGGTAAGACCTCCGGATCAGCAACATGTGCTGGTGAAGATGTGCTCACATCGGCATGATTCTAGCAACCTAACACAACTAAATGTACCTAAAAACAAACAATAGTGTTGTAAAATTGGCATTAAAAACAGTATTTTTTGAGAGGTAACACATACCCATACATCGAGTTTAGATTAATCCTCCGTTAATCACCTGATTACGATTTAAACATGATTAAAGAAAAAAATTGAACTCGCCACTACGGGAGGTGAGTTTGAATAAAAAAGATATTTTTTTGAAACTCGCCATAGTAGTGCGGCGAGTTCACTGTTAGGGTCCTATGTCAGGCATTTTACGATTCTGGATCGTGCAAAGGGCAAAATAGGATTCAAAGATCCTATTTTTGCCCTTGTCCCCTTTATATAATACGTGTTATTCCTCAACCAATACAAAATGCATGCAATATATTATTTTAATTTAAAATATCATTAATAACAATGTATTTAGAACTATTTCTACCTAGAGAGAGGGTAAGAGAATTTTTCTCTTATTGGATCTTAAACTTACAACCTAAGAAAAAGAAAATGTATCAACTAAGAACTTTAATCACCTACTCTAGAGAATTATGTTTAGGGAAGTTTTTAAAAGGGTTTTTCATGTTTTTCTCTTATTGGAAAGCCCGTTTCGATACAAGTATCGAAATGATTTTGCTACTGAAACCCTCTGTTTCGAAACGCCCTAAGGTGTTTCGAAACACCTGGACATGTTTGTGAAGTTTGGCTTTGAAAAACATGAAAAACCCTTTTAAAAACTTACCTAAACATAATTTCAAGTTGTTTGGACTTTGGAAATGTTTTAAATACTTTTTAAATCAGTCCAAAACATTTTTCAATTATTATATCAAAACATTAGTTCTACAATCTCCCCCTTTTTGATATAATAAAACTCACTTGAAAAATTGTTTGGGATTCTCCCCCTTTAACTTTAAAAAAGTGAATAAGAGATTGAAGATATGAAATCAATTAAAGCTCCCCCTTATTCATTTGAAAATTCAATTTTTCAAACCATTTCTCCCCCTTTTTCTTATATCAAAAGGAATTTAAAACATTAAGTTCAAAATAACAATAGAGGTAAAAATTGATAAAAATAAGAATTTGGTTTTAAAATGGCTCCCCCTTACTCAAAGCATCAATAAAATGTTAGTCCATCATTTATGATCATCTAGTTGAATGAAATAAAAATTAAAACAAATAAATGCAAAAACAACTAGATTTTTACCAACACTTGAACCCAAGGGAGGATGTGAAGCCTTCCTTCTTCAAGTGTTCTTCCTTGTGTGCATGGAGCTCCCCCTCATTGATTGACTTGTTGAACATCTCCATCACACCTAGCAATAGACAATCAAGTAATTTTTGGTATCCAAATTGCTTTGGATCCATGAACATTAGTGGCACAAATTTTAGTCCCCTTAGGAATCCATTTTTCAATGTCATCCTTTTTAATTGAAGTGGTTAGTCCTTTTGGGACCCAAACACTTCTAAAACATTTTCCTTTAATAAATCTAGGGGTACTAGATTGTCTAACATAAAAATTTGATTTTCCAAAATTGTTTTTCTTTTCAAGCTCTTTGGAAATCAAATCTTTTTCTTCTTGAACTTTTTGAAGTAATTTTTGTAAATCAAAACATTTTAATTCAAACTCTTCAAGTTTTGCTTCAAGTTCAAGTTTGGTTTTAGAAAGCAAATCATTTTGAATTTTTAAATTTGAAATCAATTTATTGTTTTTCAAAATGTGGCTTTTAAAATCTAAAACCAAATCATCATAGGCATCTTGTAATTCATCAAAGGAATAAGAACATGAAGTAGATGAATTAGAAGTTACCCTTGAATCTTCTTCGATGGCCATAATGCAAAGGTTGGCTTGTTCATCGTCGGTGGAGTCCTCATCACTCCAAGTAGCCACATGTGCCTTCTTCTTATGGCTTGAAGTGCTTGCTCTCTCTTTTCTTTTAGGTTCTCGTTCAAGCTCTCTCAAGGCTTTCTTCATGAACGGGGCACACTTCTTGAAGAGATGAACTATCTCTTCATCTTCATTCTCCTCTTCACTTGAGTAGACATGATGGCAAGTGGAGGATTTGAGAGCCATGGCACTTGCATTGATGCCTAGCCCTTTGATTTTCTTCTCTCCCATAATTCTAATTTCTTCCCTCTTCTTCTCATCTTCTTTATTCTTCTTCATGATTTGATGAGTAAGGAGTGACCCCATGAGTTCATCAAGCTTCAAAGTCTTCAAATTTTTTGCTTCGATGATGGCGGTCCTCTTTGAGTCCCATGACTCGGGAAGTGAGTAGATGAGCTTTCGGACAAGCTTTTCTTCCAGGATGGCTTCTCCATAACCTTTAAGACCATTGGTGATGGTGGAGAACCTATCAAACATCTTCTCGATGTTCTCTTCCTGATCCATCTTGAAGTTCTCATACTCTAAGGTTAGGAGCCCAATTTTGGTCTCCTTGACTTCATCGGTTCCCTCGTATGTGACTTCAAGCTTGTCTCACACCTCTTTGGCACTCTCACAAGAAGACATCTTCTCATAGATGGTTGGGCCAAAAGCACAAAACAAGATGTGCAAGGCTTTGCAATTAAGCTCCATCTTCTTGCGATCGTCGGCACTCCACTCCGTTTTACTTCTTTGAGGCACGAACGGACCATCTTCAACTACATCCCATAGCTTGTAATCTCTTGATTTGATGAAGAACTTCATCTTTGTCGTCCAATGGGCATAGTGAGTTCCGTCAAACAAAGGTGGTTTGTCGATTGAATGTGCTATTGAGCCGGTTGATGAAAAAGTGATCGAGCTTGTCGGGTCTTCTCAATAGGATGTGAATCCCCTTCGATTGAGCCAAGCTCTGATACCAATTGTTGAGTTGTGTGGGGCTCGATTCATTCAACCGATAAGGCTCACCAAGTGGTGGAGAGGTGGATTTTTGGGTGGAAGGGTTGTGGAAGCTAAAAAGTAAATAGACACAATGATTTTTAGTGGTTCAACTTTCTAACCAAGGTCTACATCCACTACCTTAGCTCCCCACTAAGGATTTCTCAATCAATCCACTATTGATTCGTCCCCTTTTCTAGGCTTAGGAGGTAACCCTTATACACAATCAAGCATTCTACCCAAAGCCTTGATTGAAACCCTCTCTTACAATGAGATACAAATAAGCAAACTTAAAACCCTCTAATAGGTGTTTATTTGCACAATTAAGCACTTACCCAAAACCTAAAACACTTGAGCAAATTTGACAATTTTGGCTCACTAGTGTTTGTCTATACAATAAATGACAATTTAAGCTTTAAGACAATTATTGATCATTTGATGTTTGACAATATGAGCATTAGCCTTCTCTTGATGCTTGGAGGTCCCTTTTATACTCCCAAATAAGTTTGTAGCCGTTACTAGCCGTTGGGATCATATTGGAGCCGTTGAGGACTTTAATTCCCACCATAAATGCAGTTATGCAGCTCCCCGTTTCGAAACGCGTGAACCTGTTTCGAAACGCTCTTTAAGTAGAAAGAGTCATTGCAGTCTGTTAGGGCATCCGTATTGAAACACCCCCTTGCCGTTTCGAAACCCGTATCGAAACGCTATAGGCCCGTATCGAAACGCCTGCATTTAAAAGTTAGTTGGGAAAATAGTCGTTGGGGTTTATGACCGTTGTGGTCAATGCCACGTAGGCGTATCGAAACGGCATAGCCCGTTTCGAAACGCTGGGCAAAAGTTCTGTCCATGGAAAGCCCGTTTCGATACAAGTATCAAAACGATTTTGCTACTGGAACCCCCTGTTTCGAAACGCCCTAAGGTGTTTCGAAACACCTGGACATGTTGGTGAAGTTTGGCTTTGAAAAACATGAAAAAAATAGCGCGTATTTTCTCTGCAATAGAAACAAACATGGATTTTTATATAGATGTCAAAAATAAAGAAAATAAGAAAAATAATTCAGAAATGAGAAAAAGAAAGAAAGTTGCCGAAATAATGAAAGGATGAAGATGATATCTTCAAGCATTCAACAATGGCAACAACGTTCTTGGACTTGACACGACGAACTCGAAAGAACCTGCATAATCTATTATGCAAACCCGAATCGAATCTGTTCTTCGTAGTCGATAGATGAACAAACTCCAAGGAAGAACTCGAACAATCTGTTGAACGAACCCGAACCTTATCTTGAATTTATTCGAATAAAGTACTTGGACCCGTCAATTATCTAACAATTGGGAACCCGAAGTATCAAGGAAAATAGTTCTAAAAAGAACTAAAATTGAGATAAAATCTCACAAAGTTTTTATTCATCAAATGTCTTGTTCTTTTTACAAGTGAAATTCGGCTATATATATATCTTACAAGGGTAGGCCGAAAGTTATATTTGTGTGGCTTAATAATTAAGCTATTTGAAAATTAAAATTCAAATAAGAAAAAAAAACTTCCAAAAAGGAGGCCGCAATTGATTTCTGACCATGTATTAAAAGATGGTGGCATTTGGATAAGCACATGTTGAATTGTGCTTTTAATTTGGAAAGTTAATTCCCACTTGCCGCACATGTTTTCATATGGAAATACTCGGCTGCATGTGCTTTGTTTTCTTTTGGAATTTAAATTCCACAAAGCCGCACATGTTGAAATTCGGCTACATGGTTTTGTTTTGGAATTGTCAATTCCATTGCTGCACATGTAATGTGCGTTGAAGGGATTTTCAAGTCCACGTACTGAGAATGGTGTGGATAAAACAAAGGCTCGGCTGCACTTTGAATTGTCGAATGTTGCATGGTCCATGCAAAATAGGGTTGGTCACACTTGGCTCCTATCAAACAAATATATAATAATAATAAGTCACCATATAATAATTCAAAACTAAGCCAATAAAAAAATATTATAAATCATATCAAACACACCGATAATTAATATAATATAAATATGTCACATATCAATATGCAACACATTAAAAGTCCTATCTTCTAAGGCACAAACATTATCAAATGATTCAGAAATATTAGCACAAATAAGGAAAAGAGCTTCCCTGAAACGTTGCGCCCTAGATCGCGTAATTGGTCCTAACGGTAAGACCCGCGGATCGACAACATGTGCTGGTGATGATGTGCTCACATCAACTTGCAACCTTATTTATTAACTTACAAACAAATATAAACACGCCATAATTTATATCAAACTAAGCTAAAACACACCAAACATACTAATATAAATAATATAAGTATAAGAAATGTTACACATCAGTATGTAACAAATGAAAAAGAAAACTTCCCTGAAAGTTTAAAGTTACATCGTTGGGTGGCCTGAACGTGCTCACATCATCTTCCCCTTCTTTAATGCGATTTGTCCCCAAATCGACCTTTATTACAAAAGGGAACAATTTCGACTTTCGCTTGGCAGGGAACTTCTTCAGTCGTCTTGCTCGGCACATATGCCATCGTTTCGAACCAAGTTCTTTTACAAAGAACACAAATGGAAATGCCTTCTTTCTTGTACTTCTCCGAATAATGCACAACATACAGTTAGACAATGCTCGTTGCACATTCGTAATCCTACAAACAATGAAATACAAAGGCAACTCCAAAGAACAACAAGAATCTCGATGATCATCCAAAATCACAACATAAGGTTGTTCACAATCCAATGTACAACCAAAGAAATCAGTATAAAAAATGAAAAATTAATAGTACAATGGGAAGGAACGTCAAACCGTGGTATAGAAGGTTGGTGAATTTCTGGAAAGAATTTAAATACACTAGACATACCACCAGTATCAACCTTGGGAACTTCACATGGCATCACCTTATTATCCTGCAAGTTAGAAGAAGAAATAGAAGAAGATGTCGAATCAGATAACACCTGTGAAATTGCTTTCTTCTTTTCACATTCATTCTTCTCTTTGTTGGCTTTCCAAGCTGCAGTACTCGCTTTTAAACGAACTTCGTCTTCATATACTTCACTTGGAGTCATAGGTGCCAAAGTTACCTTTTTGCCCTCATGAGTAAAAGAGTATCGGTTGGTGTAACAATCGTGCAAAACTCTTTTATCATACTGCCACGGTCTTCCTAACAACAAATGACAAGTATCCATAGAACACACATCACAAGTTACCTCATCCTTGTATTTACCAATGAAAAATGGTATAACAACTTGTTCGGTAACTTTGATTTCAACACCATCATTCAACCCTTGTAACTTGTACGGATTGGGATGTGGGGTCGTCTTCAGTCCTAACTTGTCAACCATGAGAGTACTAGCAATGTTAGCAAAACTACCACTATCAATAATCACAATACATATCTTGCCATTCACATTGCATCTCGTATGGAAGAGGTTGTTTTGTTGCGGTTCATCCTGTGATGGTTGATCATTAAGACTTCTTTTGTCAACAAGTGTTTCTTCGGTAGCAAATGTCTGTACATAGTCATCAATTATCTCTTCATGGACAGAATGGGAACCACCCCCATCTAATTTATCCAATTTAGAATGTATAGGTTTCAATACATTTGCCATCACTCGTTGCATCATACGCTCTAAGGCTTGCATCTGAAGGTTCGGTGGTTGTTGTTTATCAGAAACTGTCATTTTTACACAAAGAAAACAAACAAACAAACAAAAACAAACAAACAAATGGGTTAAAGTTTAGAAACAAAAGAAAAATAGTCCTCACCAATCACACAACAAAATTCTTTACTAGTCACTCCAAAGAATTTGCACTCAAGAAAATAAGGAATTAACACTCAGCACTCGTGTTTCACTCGGGAGAATACTTGAATGGCTCTTTTTGTCTCCCCTTCTGTTCTCACACGCTCTGTTTGCCTTTTCCCTCGATCTCTCGTATTTAGTTCTTTAAAGGAAACTAATTCCGATGTTCAGATTCTTCAAGTGTTATCAAATTGAAATAACGGGTAACGGGTGAATATTGTTAGAACAAAGATAAGGGTTAGGAGAAAAGAGAAATAAATAATAATAAAAAAAATGAAAGTTGAGAATTGGGCTGAAAGAAAAAAAATTAACAATACGAAATGAAAGAAAAGGATGCTAAAAGAACAAGAATTTAGCAACTTACGCAGTAGAAATGCTTACCACCATCCTATCTCCGGAACAAACAAGAAAAGTTGATTTCGGGTGATTTCAAAGCATTTCAAGGTAAGATAGATACATCCTTCAACATATCAAAACCTTTCAACAATTTTTTTTGTTTTTTTTATTCTTCACAACTCATCACTCTTTTTCTTTTTTTCTTTTTTTTTTGAATTTTCGTATATATATATAATTCTGAATTTTTTTTGACTTTTTTTTGTCTTTTGGATATATATATATATATATATATATATATATATATATATTTTGTCTGGTAGTGCAGAAGGTGCTAGAATCCAACCAAAGCTCTGATACCATATGATACAAGGGTGTTGTTGAAGAAATCAACTTTCCTCGTTCATTCACGGATCTAGGATAATAGCGCGTATTTTCTCTGCAATAGAAACAAACATGGATTTTTATATAGATGTCAAAAATAAAGAAAATAAGAAAAATAATTCAGAAATGAGAAAAAGAAAGAAAGTTGCCGAAATAATGAAAGGATGAAGATGATATCTTCAAGCATTCAACAATGGCAGCAACGTTCTTGGACTTGACACGACGAACTCGAAAGAACCTGCATAATCTATTATGCAAACCCGAATCGAATCTGTTCTTCGTAGTCGATAGATGAACAAACTCCAAGGAAGAACTCGAACAATCTGTTGAACGAACCCGAACCTTATCTTGAATTTATTCGAATAAAGTACTTGGACCCGTCAATTATCTAACAATTGGGAACCCGAAGTATCAAGGAAAATAGTTCTAAAAAGAACTAAAATTGAGATAAAATCTCACAAAGTTTTTATTCATCAAATGTCTTGTTCTTTTTACAAGTGAAATTCGGCTATATATATATCTTACAAGGGTAGGCCGAAAGTTATATTTGTGTGGCTTAATAATTAAGCTATTTGAAAATTAAAATTCAAATAAGAAAAAAAAACTTCCAAAAAGGAGGCCGCAATTGATTTCTGACCATGTATTAAAAGATGGTGGCATTTGGATAAGCACATGTTGAATTGTGCTTTTAATTTGGAAAGTTAATTCCCACTTGCCGCACATGTTTTCATATGGAAATACTCGGCTGCATGTGCTTTGTTTTCTTTTGGAATTTAAATTCCACAAAGCCGCACATGTTGAAATTCGGCTACATGGTTTTGTTTTGGAATTGTCAATTCCATTGCTGCACATGTAATGTGCGTTGAAGGGATTTTCAAGTCCACGTACTGAGCATGGTGTGGATAAAACAAAGGCTCGGCTGCACTTTGAATTGTCAAATGTTGCATGGTCCATGCAAAATAGGGTTGGTCACACTTGGCTCCTATCAAACAAATATATAATAATAATAAGTCACCATATAATAATTCAAAACTAAGCCAATAAAAAAATATTATAAATCATATCAAACACACCGATAATTAATATAATATAAATATGTCACATATCAATATGCAACACATTAAAAGTCCTATCTTCTAAGGCACAAACATTATCAAATGATTCAGAAATACTAGCACAAATAAGGAAAAGAGCTTCCCTGAAACGTTGCGCCCTAGATCGCGTAATTGGTCCTAATGGTAAGACCCGCGGATCGACAACATGTGCTGGTGATGATGTGCTCACATCAACTTGCAACCTTATTTATTAACTTACAAACAAATATAAACACGCCATAATTTATATCAAACTAAGCTAAAACACACCAAACATACTAATATAAATAATATAAGTATAAGAAATGTTACACATCAGTATGTAACAAATGAAAAAGAAAACTTCCCTGAAAGTTTAAAGTTACATCGTTGGGTGGCCTGAACGTGCTCACATCAAAAGTTCTGTCCATGGAAAGCCCGTTTCGATACAAGTATCAAAACGATTTTGCTACTGGAACCCCCTGTTTCGAAACGCCCTAAGGTGTTTCGAAACACCTGGACATGTTGGTGAAGTTTGGCTTTGAAAAACATGAAAAACCCTTTTAAAAACTTCCCTAAACATAATTTCAAGTTGTTTGGACTTTAGAAATGTTTTAAATACTTTTTAAATCAGTCCAAAACATTTTTCAATTATTATATCAAAACATTAGTTCTACACTCTCATACACTCCATAGCATACTTGCGTCTGACCGCTTTCTTAATAAGAGTGAGCCTTCGTATGCCAAAAGTTCTTCCCCGTTTCTTGCGCTCAATGCTTTGAATGATTGAGGAGGAATTGAAGATAGAGGAAGGGAAAAGAGCTGCAGTAAGGAACTCCTCCCTTGCAGCCAGATTTTTCTCCGAGAGAACCCAATTTTGATGTCCGACTTGAATGATGGCTTGAGATACTTGGTTCCACAACTCCCTTCGCTTGGCAGGTCCAAAGTAGATATCCTCTTCTGGTTCACGTTTCCTTTTCCGGTTTGAGGAAACTTTCATCATATCGAGTCCCATAGCAAGCAAATTTCCCCACGAGCAAGTCTTGTTCATTTCATCTCCAATGGGATACTGGCCAGATTTAGTTCCCGAAGCGGTAAGTTTTCCTGCATCACTCTTCAAGAAATCTTTACCTCTAGTACCCTTTTCCACGTTAAGCTCCAGAGCAGGCTTGAGGAAATTATCTTTTGCAGACTCTAAACCCATGTTAAAGCCTACACTTGGCTTTATTAGGCTAGGATCATCAAGTTCCTCAAAAGGAATAAAATGGTTGACTTCTCCTAAACTCGACATGACATCTCTGGTAACCTTAACCTGCTTGCCTTTCTCCTGTAGATTTGGTGTAGATTTTGGTTGGACATCGAGCCATTGTAATTTGTCTTTTTCTGCATCGGAAGATAGACCAGAGTTTTCCGGTTTTAACAGCTTTTCCAGTCTATGCTTATCTCTGATGAGGGCTCGTAGCCACGGCCCGAATTTTCCGGTTAGCCTCGTCATGACCAGATTACAGTTACATTCCCGCTCTACATGACCCAACCGGCCACATCGAAAACAGAACTTCGGAAGCCCCTCGTATTTGAAACCAATTTCCAGAGGTTTATCCCTCTTCCTATTTAGAATGAACCCCGTCTTCAACGGATCTTCTACCTGGATGGTCATACGGATGCTAATAGGACCATGCCATAAAGGTTTGCTCTCCTCATCCATCGTGGAGCCAAAATAGACCGGAAAAGATTTTCGATTCGCCGAACATTATCAGGGGTAACCAGACCTATAGGAAGGTTGTGGATTTGCACCCAGAATTCCTCCGTCGAGAAGTCGACTTCTTCCAATGCTTTGTCCAGCTGCCATTCCTTCAGGACCAGCAACGCATCTTGCACTGACCAAGGTTTACAACCCAAAATTCAGTGTCGTTCTTCTGTAGTCTTAAACAGGAACAAGAAGAAGTTTCTCCCCAGGTTATGGCAGTCTAGATCTTCGCTTTTCCATGCCTTACGCAGGATGGCAGTAATGGTCAGGGTCTTGATCGGCGTGGGCGAAAGAAGCTTCCCTAGCAGTGCCAAAATTTTCAGGGAAAAATTAACATCATTGTCTTCATTTAGTTCCACTTCATCAATAAACTCCTGGTTTGGCAGCTTTGGGTCAGAGGGGTTGGTGGGAAATTCGTTGTCAACCACCCCATGCTGAGAAATGGACCACCCGGCATAAGGATTAAATGCTGGAAGACTTTAAGAGAGTGAAATGGGAGAAGGCAGTAAAGTGTCATCAGTTAGGATGTTTAGGGTAGTTTGAAGGGAATGAAATAGGAAAGGGGTGCAAGAAAAATGAAACTGTTGGGCCGAGAGCAGAACGCCCTGAGAAAACCGAAAGGAGAAACGAGAGAAAGGAAACGTGGAAAAAGTTGTTTCAGTGGCTCCGAACCCCCACCCTCCGGCGAAGACCACACCTACCAGACTACGCCCTACCACTGGAAACCAGTTAAGGTAACCGTACAGGGAGCGAGTTCACACATAACGGGAGAGAGAGCTCACTGGAAATCGAATGGGGATCCGTATGATTCGGTCACTCCTTTTTTTCTTTGCTATTTGCATCAAGGATTGTAATAGCTTACTAGTTTATATAAAGGAAATTGTGTATATCAGAGTACAAAGTAAAAGTGTTCAAATGGATGATGTAAATATGCACATTTGTGCAGCTTGAGAAAATACCTAAGGGGATGGCTGCCCAGAGGCACGTATAGGATCATTGTTGCAGGTATTTTTCTGCTTTCCTGGATAATAAAAAAAACATAGGGTAAACTACATAAATAGTCCCCCGACTATGCTCCAATTATCTTTTGCATCCCCCGACTATCAGAAGTTACAAACTGGTCCCATGACTTAAAAAAAATAACAAATTGATCCAGTTCCGTTAAAAATTTAACGGCTGGTGACGTGGCAGTTAACAAAAATTGGCATAATAACACATTTAGTCCTCAACTTGTACACTTTGTTTAACTTTGCCCTAATTCTAAAAAAATGACCCTTAACATTTCAAAATTATATCAATTTAATCCATTTTTTCTCTTCACACAATCCTAAACAAGAACGGTCTTCTTTCTAAAACAAAAATCAAATTTTCATTGCTCCTCTTTCTATATACTTGTCAAAAAAAATATATACGATTTCATCGAAATCCTGCAACACAAAGTATTGGGAAACACTGCTGGTTAAATTTCTTTTGTGTTGCAGTGTTTCAAAACGCCTCGGCAATCTCTTTCATCTTCATCAAGACCATGGAGGAGATTTCTTCAGCAGAGAATTGCTTCTCTTCGCCTTTGTATGAGACTACGATCATCGGCTTGTCTGCAGGCCCAGGAATAACCTTAAATGGCCACAATTTCATATCGCTTTGGACCGACGCGTCGCTGAATCTTCTACCGATCAAACGCTTAGCATCTAAAAAAACAATACAGCAACGCCAATCAGTAATTAGCAAAAATGCACGCCACAGTCTAATAGATCATTTAAAACCTTGAAAATTACGAGTTAAAAGTCAATTTCACTAAAGAAAACAAGAATTAATCAATTAAACCATGAGAAGAAAATCTCAGATACATTCCATTATTAAATATTAACCGCAAACAGTAAAATATCAAAATCTATACTAATTTTCAAAACGAATGCGCAGAGTATACATAAGCTTTGACGACGACGACGACTATAACAACAACAACAACAACAACAATAATAATAATAATAATAATAATAATAATAATAATAATAATAATAATAATAATAATAATAATAATAATAATAATAATAATAATAATAATAATAATTTGTGTTAGAAATCGTATATATTTCTTTTGACAAGTATATAGAAAGAGGAGCAATGAAAATTTGATTTTTGTTTTAGAAAGAAGACCGTTCTTGTTTAGGATTGTGTGGAGAGAAAAAATGGATTAAATTGATATAATTTTGAAATGTTAAGGGTCATTTTTTTAGAATTAGGGCAAAGTTAAACAAAGTGTACAAGTTGAGGACTAAATGTGTTACTATACCAATTTTTGTTAACTGCCACGTCACCAGCCGTTAAATTTTTAACGACACTGGATCAATTTGTTATTTTTTTTAAGTCATGGGACCAGTTTGTAACTTCTAATAGTCGGGGGATGCAAAAGGTAATTGGAGCATAGTCGGGGGACTATTTATGTAGTTTACCCAAAAACATAACTTATCTAAAAATATATAGTTTAAGTATTTGTTTAATTAAAATATAGTTTAAGTACTTAAAATGATCACAAATAATATTTTTTATATTTTTTTTTACTTAAAAAAATACTTTATACACTAAAAACAAAAAAAAAGTAATTCAAAGACTATTTTTTCATTTAAGCTCAAATTTGTTTACCCATCGTATGTATCAAACTATAACCTAAAGCACATTATTGTGACTGCTTAGTCGCTCTTGTATTTTCCTTTGATTATGCTGGATGATGAACGGCAGGAGTAACTGTCGGTATCAATCCTACGGCTACGGGTTATTTCATTTTCTCTTTTTTTTTTTATAGATATTATTTTCATTTTCATTATCTCAATTTATTATATTTTATTTTATCAACCTTATACTCTGCTCTTGTGGCACGTCTTTTCTCTGCTCTTGTGGCACGTCTTTTCTCTTTTTTCTCTGGTACTTTTCCACGACGTCCCTTTGCTTTTTCTTGCTTTTGGCGGCTCTTTCTTGTTTGTTTGTTGTCTGTACTCATGGCGACTGAAAACGTTGAGGAGAACCTGGCGGGTTTGAGGATCAATGATGATGAAGATGAAGGTGTTCAGATTGATTTGGAGGATAGTGAGTCTGTGTTGTCCTATGCCCACTGCTTTGTGGGCACGTTCCTCACTTCAAGTGTTATTCACACCCCCGACGATGCGCGCAACGTTAGCAAATATTTGGCATCCACCTGGGGGAATATCTATTTCGGAGTTGGGCGAGGCGAGGTATTTGTTTCGTTTCTACCACGCCGTTGATGCCGATAGAGTTGAAAAAGATGGTCCTTGGAGTTTCAACTCACACTTACTGGTTCTGCATCGTCTGCAAAATGGTGAGGATCCAATGACGGTTCCCCTTATTAAGGTTGCGTTCTGGGTGTCGGTGTATGATGTTCCGATGGGCTGTATGTCGGTGAAAGTAGCCCGAGTTCTTGGAGATTTTATTGGAAAGTTTATTGACTATGATCCAACACCGGGGAACTTGGGTTATAAGCGAATAATGAAAATTCGGACAGTAGTGGATATCAGGCTACCATTGAAGAGAAAGAAGAAGTTAATGCTTGCTAATGGTCAGTCGCAGTATGTGCGTTTTGAGTACGAAAAACTAACGATGTTTTGCTTTCTATGTGGAAAATTGGGGCACGGTGAGAGCTTTTGTCCGCTGCGTTTTACCGAAGGTGGCCGGGATCTTCCCCTGACATGGGATGCTTCCATTAGGGCACCACCGCGGCGAGCTAGACCGGCGCATAGTAAATGGTTAATTGAGGAAGGAATTGACGGACCTGTTATCTCGGGATTTAATTCAGTGCATTTAGTGCTGGATATTGGTTTTCAGAGTCCTTTCATTCCAGCAAATCCAGCAGGGATAAGAACTGGGAAGTGTGAAGATCGATTTGTGAAAGGGAAATCAAAAATGGAAAGTACGGAACAGAGGAAAACAAATTTTCCTCAATCCCAGGGGATATTAATTGTTGATTCTAGCGTGGGAAGTCAGCCAAGCCTGATCACGGAACCTCGGACACTGCACGATCAACGGCAATCTGAGATCTTGGATGGATTTGATGTGGTCATGCGTAATTTGGGTGAGGAAAGCCCAATAGAAACGGGGGACACAGCTAAGAGGCCCAGGTTCGGGGACTCTGTTGGGAATGAGAATGGATCAGCAAGTGCTAGTGGAATCTTACCCACTTTATCGGCATGCCCTAATGAACGGGCCAGCCGGGCCCAATGAGGCTGCTAGCTTGGAACGTTCGAGGTTTAGGGATGGCCCGAACGGTAAGACGTCTCAAAGGAATTTTGAGAGATTTACATCACTCGGTGGTTTTCTTCATGGAAACTAAACTGCCGATTGTACGTATGGAACGGGTTCGCCGTTTGTGTGGTTACAACAATGGTATTGATGTGGCGGCTAGGGGCAGAAGCGGAGGCCTATCTTTGGGTTGGAAGGACTCGGTGTCTATTTCTCTTCGCTCTTACTCAAGTTCTCACATTGATATTCTTATTAATGCAGATGAAGAAGGAAAATGTTGGCGTTTTACGGGTTTCTACGGGGCTCCGGAGGTGGGTGCTCGTGTTGAATCGTGGGATCTTCTAAGACAACTAGATGATTGCCCAACGGTACCTTGGTGTGTAACCGGGGATTTCAACGAAATTCTGAGTTTAGAGGAAAAACAAGGAGGTCCTCTACGAAATCAGTGGCAAATAGAAAGCTTTAGGTGGGCTCTCACAGATTGCAATCTGAGCGATCTGGGTTATAAAGGAAATTGGTTTACTTGGCAGTGGGGGCGGTCAGCTACGAATATTATTCGGGAGAGGCTTGATATGGGCGTGGCTAACAGCGGATGGTTGGATTACTTCCCGGACTACGAAGTGGAGCATGTCCCCCATCCCTTCTCGGATCACTGCCCGATTTTGCTTAATATTGATGCAGGGCTCCATATTCGAAATAGAGTGTGGAATTTCAAGTTCGAAGTTGTTTGGTTAATGGAAGATTCCTGTGACGCAGAGGTTGAAAGGTTGTGGAAACAAGGGACGTGTTCAGTTCCGGAAAAGCTGCTTTCTATGAGCAGGGGGTTGGAGAAATGGTTTCGGAGGATTCGTCGAGAAAAGCGCTTATCAGTCAAGGAGCTTTTGGCGAAGATCAATGCACTGGAGGCCCAGCCGGTTACAGATGATGTTCTTTTCGACACTTTGGATGCAAAATTGAACTTGAATTTCGAACTAGAGAAGGAGGAGATTTACTGGGAACAGAGAGCAAGGGTGAACTGGCTAAAAAATGGGGATAGGAACACGAGGTTCTTTCATAATTTTGCGAACAAACGAAGACGGATGAATAGAATAAATAGACTGGTCTCCGACGACAGAATGGTGCATGAGGATGAAGAACAAATCCGCAATATAGCCATGGATTATTACTCCAATCTGTTCACTACTGCTGGGATGTGTAATTCGGACGTCATTTTACAAGGTGTTAATCAATGCATATCGAGTGAGGATAATGCAAGATTGTCAAGGTGTTTTACAAAACATGAGGTGTTTTTAGCTTTGCAGGCTATGAGCCCTTTGAAAGCGTCTGGGCCAGATGGTATTGGGGCTGTTTTCTATCAACGGTACTGGGCTCTAGTGGGGGAGGAGGTTTTGCAGTACTGTATAGAAGTTATAAATGGGCTGGAATCAATTGAGGAGATCAACATGACCCATATCGTTCTTCTGCCCAAAGTAAGTAATGCTCAACACATGAAACACTTTCGTCCAATAAGTTTATGCAACGTGTTGTTAAAGATTATTACGAAGATGTTAGCGAACCGTTTTAAAGAGGTGCTAGGGAATTGCATAGATGAGGCGCAGAGTGCGTTTGTACCGGGCAGGTTGATTACGGATAACGTAATTGCGGCTTATGAGGTGTTACACTCGTTTAAGAAAAAACGGACGGGTAAAAAGGGTTCTTTTGCGTTAAAACTGGACATGAGCAAAGCGTATGACCGCGTTGAGTGGGATTTCCTGGAGGCTATGATGGGTAAGATGGGCTTTTCTAGAGAATGGATTCAAGGCCTCATGCGTTGTGTCCGAACAGTGTCGTATGGCGTGGTGGTTAATGGGCTGGTATCCGAGAGTTTCACTCCGACTCGAGGCCTACGCCAAGGAGACTCCCTTAGCCCATATTTATTCCTCATATGCGGGGAGGGCTTATCTTCTCTAATTTGCAGTGCGATTACTACTGGTATGCTTCAGGGGGCAAAGATTGCACGTAGTGCACCAATTGTCTCACATCTACTTTTTGCTGATGACTCGTTGATTTTCAGTAATGCATCAATTGAGAGTGCTACCTACCTAAAGAGTTTATTAAGTACTTATGCAGGTTGCTCTGGGCAGTTGGTGAATTACGAAAAATCCAGTGCTTTCTTCAGCTCAAATGTTGCCTCACAAGAGAGACTCGAAGTGTGCAGTGTTCTCCAGATAACAGAGGAAAACAATCCGGAAAGGTATCTGGGCCTTCCTGCCGTTGTGGGCCGAAACAAAAGACGAGAGTTTAAATACCTACTGGACCGAGTGGAGTCTAAAACTAATGGGCTAGGCTCTAAGATTCTGTCACAAGGTGGTAAGGAGGTCCTAATAAAATCAATTCTACAAGCGATCCCTCTTTTTGCGATGTCTTGTTTCCTCTTGCCGGGTGTTTTTTGCAAGGAGCTCGAGGCAAAAATTACGCGCTACTGGTGGCAGCATTCTCAGTCGAAAAAGGGATTACATTGGTGCACTTGGGCCGAACTGAGCAAGCTAAAGGAGGACGGTGGACTGGGTTTCAGGGACATGGGGAAGTTTAACATAGCCCTATTGGCAAAACAGGGTTGGAGGCTAATCCAGAATCCTGGGTCACTTGTGGGCCGCCTACTCCGGGCTAAGTATTTTTCGGGCTCCAATTTTCTTCAATCTGGTTTGGGCTCCTCACCGTCCCTACTGTGGAGAAGTATTTGGTCAGCTAAAGGTCTTCTGCAAAAAGGCTTAAGCTGGTCTATTGGATCAGGGACTACTGTATCGGTGTGGAATGACTATTGGTTGCTGGTTCTACCGGCGAGGAAGGTGGAATCCCCGATAAACAATCTGGTTTATCGGGTGTCGGATCTGATAATCCCAGAAAGCCGAAAGTGGAACACTGAACTTGTCAATTCAGTGTTTAATCAAACCGAAGCTAGTCTAATACTCAGTATCCGTCTATCGAGTTATTCTCAAGAAGATACTTTTTGCTGGTGTGGGGAGAAGACAGGTAACTACACTATGCGAAGTGGTTATAAACTACTTATTAAAGAGAATCCACAAATCAGTCCTAATGCCAGTCTCTACAAGCTTATTTGGAGTACTGAATGTCCTCAAAAAATGAAAATCACAGCATGGAGGTTTTCAAAGAATTATGTCCCTACTCTTCATAATTTATTGCAGAAGAGGGTGGTTTTTAATTCTACTTGTCCTAGGTGTGACATAGGATCGGAGAACATCGAGCACGTTACGAGAGATTGCTGGTTCGCAACTGCGATTTGGACCGCCCTAAACGTTTCCTGGCCTAACGCAGTAAGTGACTATAGTTTCTATGACTGGTTTTTTCATCTTTTTCAACACACAGCATACAGTGAACATAGACAACACATAGTTACAATTTGGGCGTTATGGAGCTCGAGAAATAAGCTACTACATGAGAATGTAAAACACAGAATTGGGGATGTCCTTACTCTGATAAGAAGTTATTGCTCACAAATCTCCTCTATCACAAGTCAGTCGCGGAAAATCCTCTAAGCACAACCGGAAAGATGGCACCCTCCGACAGATCCTGACATAAAGGTTAATGTAGATGCAGGTTACAATTCTCAGCTATTAAAATCAAGTTCCGGTATAGTTATTCGGAACAGTGAAGGCTTGATAATGGGGGCGGCTGTTAAAGTAAACAACAACGTTACCTTTTCATTTGTTGCAGAAGCAATAGCGGTGCTCCAGGGCCTTGAGGTTGCAAAAGAGTTAGGGTTCCGAGCGGTGGTGGTTGAGAGCGACTCTCGAACAGTAATCGAAAAGGTTAATAGTGAGGCTACGGATCTATCGGAAATAGGACACATATCAAGGGATATAAAGTTTTACTCTGACCTCTTCAACTCCTGCCGTTTCGTCTTCATCAGGAGAGAGGATAACCTAGCCGCGCATGCAATGGCAAAGGAGGGCATGGCGGCGACGGCGGATGTGATATGGGTTGAGGAAGCCCCGAGATCCGTTCAGTCACAGGTCGAGGAGGACCGCCGCTTCCGTGATCCGCCGTAGACGCATGTTTCTCGCGTTTTTCAAGGGGGTTTTCTTCTCTATCGGGCTTTATGCCAAACCCTCATCACCGTTCTTCCCATCGGAGCTCTCCAGATCGACTTATTTCTTGTGAGGAAGATGGCGTTGGCTGCTCTCGTCTTTTTGGTGTTTTGGTTTTCGGGGAACCAGAGACCCTTGGGATTTCTTGGGCTCTGGAACCTTCGTTTGAGCTTTGTTTTATTGTCTTTAATTTTTCTTGCCGTTTTATCTTTTCTATTTAATGTTCCTTTATTAGTTACTTATTATTAATAAAGGCAGCCGGCATATTCAATCAAAAAAAAATTATTACTAATAAAAATAATTTATTACTAATAGATTTAATTTAGGAGTTGAGTTGTGATTATGGGTTTCAAATTTCAATTTTAGAGTTCATAATTTAAGGCTTAAAGTTTAAAATTTGAGTTAAGATTAGAGAGTTAGATTTTGTACATGGAGTTTAAAAAGAATATATTAATAATGTATCAAATATTTACTTATATTAATATATATATATATATATATAATTTATTTATGATCATAATTTTAATATATATTAGAAGGCTTGAGGGGTAATTTGTCATTGTAATAATTTCAATTTAACAATGTTGCAGTTATTTTTAATTTCATCAATTTAGTTCTTAAACTCATGAATTGCATTAATTTCGTCCTATGACAGTTGTTGACTAACGTAATTATTATCATCAGTCGCACTTTGCTATTTTAAACACTATATCATTAATTAATTAACAACGTCTAAGTAGCATGTCCATATGTAATTTTCTTTAATAAATAAATGCCCTCAAATAAGAGGGCAACAAGTCAATGTTGATGACGTGACAATACAGTTGACGTACTTTTTTATTTAAAATATATAATTTCTAAATAAAATTAATTTTAAAACTCTTTATTAGTACTATTACGTCATCAAAACTGACCCATCATCATCGACATGTCAAAACAGTTGGAGATAACGAGTGACATGGAAGCATATAACGACCACTTGCATAGTATTTAACGACTCTGTCAGTCGACGATAATCAAAGAGCGAAATTGATACAATTTAAAAACTCGATGACTAAATTGATGAAATTAGAAAAAAATACTATTATTGATTTTGAAAGACTACGAGGACTAAATTGATGCAATTAAAATAGAGCGACAATATTACCCTTTTAAGTTATATTAGCCTTAAAATAGGGGTGAAAATTCGATCGAGTCGGGTTAAAAAAATTTGAGTTAGTCCAGTTGAAGAGTCATATTTTATAACTCAAACTTTATTTGAATTTTTTTTCGAGTCCATTCGACTTTATAAAATTCGAGTCTAGTCAAGTCAAGTTGTTCGAGTTTTCATTCAAATTTAATTGTAAACATTTATAATGTTATGTTACTAGTTAATTTCAATTTAAACAATTTTCTATAATTGTATATAGGGGTGATAATGAGTCTGACCGGCTCGCGAGCTACTCGGGCTCGGCTCGGTCAAAGCTCGGCTCGAGTGAGCTCGACTCGGGTTCGGGCTCGGCTCGAAACCTTAACAAGCTGAGCCTAGGCTCGGAAAGCTCGTGAACAGGCTCGAAATCTACATATGCACTAAAATAAATTATGTGTTTGTATTTTCTTTTATTAGTTGATTGTTGTTTGATTTTGTATTTTCTTTAATTATGTGTTTGTATTATAAGAATATTTATTGATTATTTGGATCAATCTAATTTTTGGCACTTTTTCCCCTTTCCGGTCATTGAATTTCGTTTTAGTGTTGGTTATGAAATGAATTTTTAACGAATATTTTATATAAAAAAACTATAGCAAAATTTTTCATTTCGAGCCGAGCCTGACGAGCCCGAGCCGAGCCTGACGAGCTTCGAGCCCGAGCCGAGCCCAATAGAATTATTTTCGAGCCGAGCTCGAGCCTAAAATTCCGAGCTCGGCGAGCCTTGAGCCCGAGCCGAGCCTGGCCAGGCTCGGGCTCTGCTCGGCTCGTTATCACCCCTAACTGTATATAATACACATATATATTTCTTCATATTTTTCATACAGTGATATATATAAATTAATTTTTACATAGTGTACTGGATCTTATCCCATATATATGTATACATATCATGTAAAATTGAGATACTCGACTTGAACTTGAAAACTAATCCACTAATTATTAAAACTTTCGAGTTATTCGAATTTTTATTTTATAACTCAAACTTTTATTTAAAAAAATTTCGAGTCAACTTTATAAAATTACAAATCAAATCAAAATAAGTCGAATATTTTCGCATCGAGTCAAATGCAATCCCCTCTAAATAAAAGAACTATAGGTTTAGATTTGAGCGAACAAGACAAGAATGAAAAGAATAAAAAGTAATAAACGAATTAGTGAAGGAAAACAAAAAGGAATGTGCAAAATATTATTAAAAAACCAACCCCAAAACCAAAAGCTTTTCCGCTACTGATTAACTAAGAGAAAAGAAAGCCAAGCCAACGGTATTTTCCAGTTCCACCAACAAAATTAACAATCAACCTCCTTTCTTCTCTGTTTCAATTTGTTTTTTTCAACGTTTGGGAACTCGAGTTTCTTTGTTTTTAGCTGAACTTCTTTGACTCGGGAACTCAGTAATGGCAATTTTGACTCCGAGTCATACCGTGCGAGTTTTGATTCTTCTGATGTTATCTCCGCCGTTGGGTCCTCAGTTGGCCGTCGCAATTAGCAAATAAGTTTGTTATCGTTGTCTCCCTTTTTTTTCTTTTTATGTGATTGGAGTTTTTATGCTCACTTGAAACTGTGATCTCGTCGTCGGTTTGTTGCGAAATCTGTCCAGATCTGACTTATCTCCGCTTACAATCAACGGCGTCGGCGATGTCAGTTTTTGCTCTTTCAAATCCCAATGGTAATTAATTTGCTTTAGCTTTTCCAGCTTATTTGATTTCTCTTGCCGTTACTGTGTAGAAATTTAACTGTACTCTATTTCCAAATTTGGTTGGAAAAATTAAGAAGTTAGAACAATGCTGGATCCTCATTTTTCTTTTAGTTTAGCTGAAGATTCGAATTAACCTCTGTTTATAGGTTTCGATTTTTTAAAATATTTTTCCGTATTTTGTTGCACAATTTGGAACCAGAGATATAAAAGGAAAAGTTTCAATTGACTCATATAAAGCACATATTTAGGTTTAGCTCGAAACTTAGTTTTACTTGAAGAGACTGTGAATTGCCTACTATTTTTTTCCAATGCTATGTATCACTGTGTTTTGGGTAAATATGGAGAAAAATAAGAGCCTTTAAGATCGAGAGAGAAGGAATCATGTTGAATCTTTTCACAAAAACTATATATTAGCTGCATAGGTTTATGAAAGAATGAAGTTGATTATTTTCGCAGTGAAAGAGATAAGCTTGCATTTGAGTGTATTAGATTTACAATCTTGTACGGTCGGTCATGTTTGCTTTTCTCAATTTTTTTTTTTTTGATTCTGTATGCGTTTTAGACATTGTTTTTTTTATTATCGATATTATAGCTTTTGCTCCTTCGGTTAGTGAGTTTAATTCTTAATACGACTTAACAGGAGCATTGGGAAATATCTGTTCGTTTTTGGTGAAAGTTGTAGTTGTTGTTTGTTGTGCTATTTTGGTCACCGGTGCCGATTTTCCAAATAATCTACTCCAAGCGCCTGCACGATCGCCCACTAGAGCACACGAGGGTGCACCAGCTGTTTCTGGTCTTCCCCTACCTTCCAATCTGCCATTGATTCATAGATCACGCCGAAGATATTTTTCACCGCATAGTGCACCAACACTTATTGCACCAGCCCAACCTCCTCTTAATGGCCCACTTATAACTGCCCGTCACCCTCCTACCAGCTCCCGCCTGTCAGAGCCATTGATGAAGAAGAGTGCCTCAGTGCCTCCCGGTGCAGACTTGCCAAATATTGCCCCTACACAGATCAGTCCTGGTGAAATTCCTACTGGCTTGGCTCAACCACCATTGTCTCCTGAAGTGTCTGGTAAGATGTTTTCTGAAACAATTTTTTATGAACTGTATTATATTTTCTTCTTTATGTTTTCATTACATATCACAAGTCAACTTCATTTATATTACTCCCATGTAAGATGATAAAGAAAGAACTTATTTTCTAACTCATCTTTTTATACTGTGTATGAAATGCTTACATGGTATTTTCTCAATTGGCCAGATTGTTGCAAACCAAATTCAATTTTGAAACAAGGGAGTCATAGTTGCCATTGCGTGTATCCCATAAAGCTAGACCTTCTCCTTTTAAATGTCTCACAAAACCCAAATTGGCGTGTTTTTCTCGCCGAGCTAGCTTCTCAGCTTCAATTGTTGCCTACTCAAATTGACATTACAAATTTTTATTGGATCAGTTTATCAAGATTAAATATCTCCATGGATATTACTCCACATACAGGGATTGGTTTCTCTGCCAGTGATGCATCTAAAATAAATGCTTCACTTGTGATGCATATCGTTCATTTTGACCCAGATGTAGTTGGAGATTTCAAGGTCCTTAATTTTACATGGTTTGAGGCTCCTGCGTCTTCCCCAGGTAATTTATGATATGACCTAAATTCTTCTTGTATCTAGTGGCTTTGAAAAGCTATGTTTTTCTTGACTGGAAGTAGTTTTTACACACAATGGCTTCTTGAAAACTCGTAGTTTTTTTTATTCTACTTTAATTATACTTATATATATACATATGCATATGACGGATGATGTTATCTTCTTTTATTTGTCCTGACAAAGCTCAGCATCTTGTTTACAGCTCCCGTTGTGGTTTCTGAACCCGTAGCTGCACCAGCACATAAATCCTCCAATTCTACATCACCAAGCCCTTCAAACAAGGGGAAGCATTCGGATTTGACTCTTGCCTTTGGTATTTCTGCTGGCTTACTGGTTTTTGCTATAATATCTGTGCTTATAATTTGTTCCTGTGCATTCCGTGGGGGAAAGGCAAAAGCATCTCCTCAAGAACCTGGTATGTTCAGCGCAATTTCATCAAACTGGAAATTTAGCACATTCTCAGATATGTCGTGGATGATTGTGGAATAATAGAACTTGTTTTTCTCTATCTTTGTCATGCAGGGTGACTGAAAATAAATTGTGTAACTGAATCTCACTATTTTGGCAAAAAGGGATTCAGAACCCTATAACATAAGCTGAACCAAAAAAAACTAAAGATTAAGTTGTGTGATTTTGCATTTCTAGTTAAACTTTATAGGCTTATAAACACGAATGCAGATTGATTTTGCATTACTGTTTTTAATTCAGTCTTGCAGAGTGCTTAGGTTTTTCTTTTTCTTGCAGTAAAGCCAAGGACTGCAGATGTTGTTGCACAAGCAGGGTCTCTTCCCCACCCAAGCAGTACACGGTTTCTACAATACGAAGAACTTAAAGAAGCAACAAACAACTTTGCACCTGCAAGCATACTAGGCGAGGGTGGGTTTGGCAGAGTTTTCAAGGGTGTTTTAAGTGATGGTACAGCTGTCGCGATCAAAAGGGTTACCAACGGAGGGACTCAAGGAGATAAAGAGTTTTTAGTTGAAGTTGAGATGCTTAGCAGGCTGCATCATCGTAATCTTGTGAAACTTGTAGGTTACTATAGCAGTCGCGACTCTTCTCAAAACTTGCTTTGTTATGAGCTTGTTCCAAATGGGAGCTTGGAAGCCTGGCTCCACGGTAATTTGCCTCTCTAAATTTGAACCACTTGGCATCTCATTCAATGATGTTATCCTTTTATCTGAAGTCTCTTTTAATACGTGGTCGGTGGTACTGACTTTGATCCCATTTTACCTCAGGCCCCTCGGGAGTAAATTGTCCTCTGGACTGGGACACCAGAATGAAGATTGCACTCGATGCTGCAAGAGGACTAGCATACCTTCATGAGGACTCACAGCCATGTGTTATCCACAGAGATTTCAAAGCATCCAATATATTACTTGAGAACAACTTTCACGCTAAAGTCGCTGATTTTGGCCTTGCCAAACAAGCACCTGAAGGCAGAACAAATTACCTGTCTACTCGTGTAATGGGAACATTTGGGTTAGTTTCATGTACCACTCTTGTAAATCTTGCTTAGCTCTGTTGTTTTGATTGACACTAAGGTAGAATGGGATTTTATTTATAGGTATGTTGCTCCCGAGTATGCGATGACTGGACATCTACTGGTAAAAAGTGATGTTTACAGCTATGGAGTCGTCTTGCTCGAGTTACTCACTGGAAGGACGCCCGTCGATATGTCGCAACCATCAGGACAGGAGAACCTTGTCGCTTGGGTGAGTAATATAAGCCTGACTGTTGTTAATCGCTTGAGCTGCTAGATAACTTTGACCATAAGTTGGCTGTTCTGCTTTCAGGCGCGACCAATCCTGAGAGACAAGGATCGGTTGGAGGAGCTAGCTGATCCAAGGCTTGGAGGGAAGTACCCGAAGGAAGATTTCGTACGAGTTTGCACAATTGCAGCTGCTTGTGTTGCTCCGGAGGCAAGCCAAAGGCCCACAATGGGGGAAGTAGTACAGTCTTTAAAAATGGTGCAGCGTGTGACTGAATATCAGGATTCCCTGATAACTGCTTCGAACAACCGGCCCAACCAGAGGCAGTCTTCTACTACTTTCGAGTCTGATGATACATCATCAATGTTCTCTTCCGGTCATTTCTCCGGCCTAAGCGCTTTCGACAATGATAACATCTCAAGGACGGCGGTTCCCTCTGAAGATCTCCATGAAGGACGATGAACACTTTCGATGGACAAAAAGTGAACATTGAGAAATTTTCTCGGTAGGAAACCATGGGATTCAAATTGGAAGTGTAGATTTTGTAGTTTCTATAGATGGGGAATGGGTTCTTCTTGTCCCAATTTGTTGTACCACTGTTAAATTTTCCCCTATGCAGTGGTGGATGAAATTTTGTACATATGCACGATTGTAGCTTTTTTCCATTGGATTTGTATTCAAGGGTTTATAACTTTATATTTAACTTTTTTTAATAATGGTTTTGAAATTTATGCTTATTTTCTTTTATCTAAACTAATAATTAACTGCCACTGAGAAATCATTCACTTACAAACAAATTTAAAAGAATGGTTATCTTAATAAGGGCAATTAATCCTTAGTTTTAGGGTTTAAATATTTCGTTTGGAGTCTAATGTTTAGGTGTTTTAGTGGATGAATTTTGAATTAAGGGGGTATGGTTAGAATTTAGGGTTAAAATTTAAGTTTATAGGTTAAAACTTAAATTTCAAACCATATTACCCTAAAAATTATATTGTAACCTCTAAACCCTAAATTCTAATCATAAATTTTAAATTCTTTCCACTATCATTGCATGGGATATCTTCCCTTTTAATAAATAATATTATTTTATAAAATGTTATATTTTCATACACAACTGTAGAATAAATTTATACAATCCTTCTTATTTAACCTATACTTTCTAAAATCTGAATCCCTAAATTCTAAACCTTACAACATAAATTTTAAATTATAAACTAAACCCCTAACCACTAAATTTGATAAACTCACCTATCATCTTTTTACATATTGTATAAAAAAATACACAACGCTTCTATTAAATCCAAACACTAAACTAAACCTTTAAATTTAATAAACATCTGATAAACATGTGTATCGAAAATTTATCGTGTAAAATATCATATTTTACCCATAAGCTTCACAAATTTTAGTATACATAGTTATTTTACCAAATGTAAAGCTATAAATAGTTAATTTCTTGGGTTAGAAAATAAGTTAATTTATTCTTTTTCTGAAATTACGGACAGTTACTTTGGCTTCTTACGACTGCCATTAAAAGTTAAAACAGTTAAATTAAACATTCACCATTAAAATACAAAATCAAATCTCAAAATCCGTAATCTGTTGTCTTCCTACCCAAAAATGGAAAAAGAAGAAGTGGTTGGGCTAGAATTTAGGTATACGTTTGTATGGCACAGAGAATGCAGCATCAGCTTTATATCCCTCAGAATCTGTAACCTTGTTAACTTCCAAGAGAAGATGGAGATCAAGCATTTCATCCTCCTCATCTCCATCTTCTACCTCTTGCACGGCTCTTCTTCTACCAGACCTCCTACGTCCCAAGGTAGTAATAACCACTCACTCCAAATACCCGACGCCGGTTCACCCACACCCGAGTCTCCAGAGGGAAGTTCATCCACATCCGATGCGCTCTACGAAAGTTTATTCACAGCGGACGCTCCCGATGAAAGTTTATTCACAGCGGACGCTCCCGATGAAAGTTTATTGACAGCGGACGCGCCCGGCGAAAGTTTTTTGACAGGGGACGCTCCCGACGAGAGTTCATTGACAGCGGACGCTCCCGACGAAAGTTTATTGATAGGGGACGCGCCCGACGAGAGTTTACCGACAGCGGACGCGCCCGACGAGAGTTTACCGACAGCGGACGCGCCTGACGAGAGTTTACCGACAGCGGACGCTCCCGACAAGAGTTTATCGACACCCGACGCTCCTGACGGCAGTTCATGGACACCTGACGCGTCCAACGGGAGTTCATCGACACACAACGTGCCCAACGGAAGTTCATCGACGCCCGACGCTCCCGATGGAAGTTCATCGACACCCAACACTCCGGACGAGAGTTCATCGACACCCGACGCGCCCGACAATAGTTCATCTACACCCAACGCTCCCGATGGAAGTTCATCGACACCCAACACTCCCGACGAGAGTTCATCGACACCCGGCGCGCCCGACAATAGTTCATCTACACCCAACGCGCCCGACAGAAGTTCATCGACACCCGGCGCGCCCGATGAGAGTTCATCGACACCCGATGCGCCTGACGCAAGTTCATCAACACCCGATGCGCCTGACGGAAGTTCATGGACACCCGATGCGCCTGACGGAAGTTCATCAACACCCGATGCGCCTGACGGAAGTTCATGGACACCCGATGCGCCTGACGGAAGTTCATCAACACCCGATGCGCCTGACGGAAGTTCATGGACACCCGATGCGCCTGACGCAAGTTCATGGACACCCGAGGGGCCTTACGAAAGTTCATGGTCCGAACCACCGGAGGGGACACCCGTGTCACCCTACTTTGGTGCCGTAGATTTGACACCCGAAGCACCGGCTCCGTCTGTGACGTTCTCGTTTACCTTAATCCCCGGCAGCAGTAACCCTGAGCTGGAGAAAATCTGCAAAGGCACCGAGCTGCCTATCCAGTGCATGAAAATCCTCTCCAAATTTATAAACGACAGCGTCCAGATCGATCCTCTCACGGTGGCGAAGGTCGGGATTCAAGTGTCGTCCAACATGTCGAGGCAAGCCATCGACACGGCCACCAAGTTCCAGGATGATCCGAAAGCCTCGAGAGGCCTGAAAGAGGCCCTCTCCGTATGCAGCGAAAACTACGACTCCATTCCCGACGACAACGACGGTGCGCTCCAAGCCCTCGACCAGCACGACGCCAACGAGGCTACGATCAAGCTAAGCGCTTCACTGGCCAGCATGGAGACCTGTATCGATGCGAACAGGCAAATGCACAATCTGTCGCCGATGAGGGACATGGATGTAGAGCTTGAGACACTCATTCGCATCAACCTTAACATTGTTGCCGATATGGTCAAATTTTAGCCCAACGAGACGCGATTAAAAGTCGAGGAAAAAAAAAGATGTTTCTTCCTTACTTGATGCTTGTTTTTTAATTCTAAACTATTACTATTATATTTCGGTTGAAGAAGGGATTGATTTCCATGCTTTATTTTCAACAATCAATCTTTTACTATATAAATATGTATGCGGAAATATGAGTTTCATTATTAATGAACAAATACTATTAATTTTATAATTGGGTTGTTAATTTGAAATACTTATATTAAATTCACTTTTTATGTTTTGTATTTTGTGGTGCTTGATTAATTAATATTTCAATGCATTAAATTTAGTATATTTTATTTTTAATAGTTTAAAGATGATTATAATGTAATATCTGTTCATACAAATTTTTAACCCTTTAAACATGCATACCTTATTAACAAAATGTATTGAACTCGAATATCATCTCTTTTTCTATTGGACCACTCCTTAGGTTCAAAATTTAGCATATTCTCAAAACACAATGTTGTTGTTGCTGACATTCAATCACTAATGGCCGTGTAGTTAAAACTGATAAATTTTAAAAATTTAATACTGGAATTGAAAATTTTTATAATTGAATGGTTAAAATACAAATAAACTAAAAATTGTGTGACTAAATATAAAAAAACACAAGTAGGCCGTACTGTACGGACTGCTAATCAGTCTGAAGTTCAAACGTGTAAAATAAAAATTAGGCTTAAGTGGCAAATAAGTGCTAAACTATATATATATTTTTTAAATAAGTGTTTAAAGTATTTTTCTAGTTAAATAGGTGCTTAACGTTTTTAACGTTACTCAAATAGGTGCCCGCCGTCAACGCCCGTTAATTTTTACCATTAAATGACACGTGTCAGCTTCTTAAAATTTCAAAATTATATTTTAAAAAAATAAAAATTAATAAAAAAACAAATATTTTCTTTTTTCACAAATTAGCCCAATATTTAAAATCCCTAACACCTAAAACCCAAATCCCGATTTGATTTGATTCCGTCGTCGATTGCCACACTGCCGCCCACAACATCCGTCACCGGACCACCACGAGCATTTACCTCATCTTCTCGTTCCCGAAAATCGACTGACGCCGTGCTAAACGCCGAAATCGTCGAAGGGTTCATTCGAATAATTCGCGATGAGCGGCGGTATAACGGGCGATGAACGGTGTCTGGGTCGTTCAGCAAAGGGAGAGCGCTTCAGCCTGTCGCCGAAAACGCGGCCAATGTCGGTAGCAGTGGCAGGATTTGGGGCGGGGTTAGGGATTTGGGGACTATTTTGGGATTATTTGAAAATTTTAAGATATTTTAAAAATTGTGATTTATTGGTTAAAAAATAAAATAAAAAATGTTTAATACTACCATATGTCATGCTTTTATTGGTTAACAAAACTTTTTTTAACGGACAATCATAGTGGACACGTATTTGAGTAACTTTAAAAACGTTAAACACCTATTTGGGTCGAAAAATACTTTAAGCACCTATTTGAAAAAAAAAATACTTCAGACACTTATTTGCCCCTTAAGCCTAAAAATTATGTGAAAGCGTAAGGGAGTCCCTCTATTATAGGAATATGCTTAAATTAGTCTCTTTACTATTAAATAACTAGTCCATGTTCATTTATGATTAAATAGATCAATTTAATCCTATAATCATACTAAGATTTAAATAAAACTAATTTTAGTAAATGAAGTAAACATCTGTTACCGTCAACAAATTATTATAAATTGAGATTTATATATCCCTAACAATACAAGTATATCTCAAACTGTACAAAATTATAAATAAATAGAATCTAACAAGTCAATTTTTCACTAATCTTAATCCAAACAATTGTTGTCATTGTATCCAAAACATATAAATAAGCTTTACGTATTAACTCTATTAAAATTTAGTACTATTTAATTATTTATGTTAGTAGACTAGATTGATCCATTTAAATAGAAAGGGACTAATTTGAGCAGATCTATATTATAGAGTGACCTATCGGGAACTTTCACCATTAAAAACTACTATCTTGTTCCACTTCGGTTATCGTCCCCGAAGCCCATCGCCGCCCGTAAGCCCTAAAATTCGATTTTCGTTTAAATCCACTTCATAGTTCCAGACAGGTCAGAAAGTTTGATAAAAATGGCGCACACGTGCGTTTCTACACCACCAGCTTCATCTCTTCGGTTGAGTTCTCTGTTATTCTTCCCAAATTCAAGCACCAATCTTGATTCTCATAAGTTGTCTCTTCCTTTCCATCCTCTTCGTCCCAGGTATTTCGGGTTTTTTTTCTGTCCGTTCTTTATCTTGTCCAAACGATGATAGGAGGCTGTAATAACAATGTAAATTTAAAATCTTTCTTGAATTTTTTTAATGTTGGTTTGATTTCAGCGTGTAGTGATGTTTTTTTTTTTATAATTGCCACTAATTCAGGAAATTGAAGAAGCTAGTTAGTAATCAAAATAATGTAATTAGTTTTCAGCCAAAGGCTGTTTACACTGGAGATTTTGGGGCTACAGACAGAAGCTCCCGACAGGGAATTTGGTCGATTAGGTACAATGTCATTTAAACTGCAACTCTATGTTGTTATTGTTGTTGTTTTAATAAAAATTTGTTGTAAAAGATTTGAGGTTTTGTTTTGTAACCATGCAGGGACGATTTGCAACTGCCATCGTCGCCTTATATTCCTACGTATGCGCAAGGGCAGGGGCCTCCACCGATGGTGCAAGAGCGTTTTCAGAGTGTTGTTAGCCAACTTTTTCAACATGTATGTTTGGATTTGGTTTCGGTTGCGTATTTCGTCTTCATGAGTGTTTGGTTTCTCTCTTATCGGTTCTTGTATGTGTTGTTGTTTCGATTTTTAGAGAATAGTTCGATGTGGTGGAGCTGTTGATGATGATATGGCTAACATTATTGTAGCTCAGCTTCTGTATCTTGATGCTGTGGATCCTCAGAAGGTCTGTTCGGTTCCATGCTTGTTCTCTTACAATAGCACACACCTCGATTTTTTTCTTTCTTAAAGAAATAAGAACTCGGAATGTCATTATGATCGTTATTACTATCTTGCCAATAGGACATTGTCATGTATGTCAATTCTCCGGGAGGATCGGTTACAGCTGGTAATAAATTTATCTATTGAGAATCTTGTCTTTCTACTTGCACTGGTTTGTGTCAAATAGCATGTGGGGGACAACTTTCATTACTTGTCTAACTTGTATGGTTTTGAATTTTCTTAGGTATGGCCATATTCGACACCGTGAGGCATATCCGGCCTGATGTCTCAACCGTATGCGTTGGACTTGCCGCTAGGTATAAATTTATTGATTTTTGTTTGTCTGTAATGCATTTACATTGTCGAGTCACAATGTGGAGCATTGTAAAGAAAAAGTGTTGCATCAATGTGTTGTTTGTCTCTTAATTAAGGAATATTGATCTTAACCTCGATACTTAAATTATGGTATTTGATTCATTCTGACAGATTGTTCCTCGAGATAACATTTCTTAGTATATATGTTATATGGCGGAATGGGTTGTATTACTTCAAGTTAATGGAATCATGTAATATGCATTTGAATGTTCATGAAGTTGTTTGTTATTGCTAATCGATATATTTTGCTTTTCCGTGGTGAACAGCATGGGAGCTTTTCTGCTTAGTGCGGGAACCAAAGGTATATAATAGATTTGCGCCATTCATAGCTCCGTTGCTTGGTGTGGTGTCATCCAGTCTGCTAAATTTGCATATCCCCTTTGTTTTCTTCAAAACTTCAGGAAAACGGTACAGTTTACCTAATTCAAGGATAATGATACATCAGCCTCTCGGTGGAGCTCAAGGAGGTCAAACTGATATCGATATTCAGGTATGCTTTTCGTGGCAATCCTTGTGTCACTTAAATTTTGAACTTGCTGCATCCCTGACTATTATTAAACGCGGTTCTCAGGCAAATGAAATGCTGCATCATAAGGCTAACTTAAATGGGTATCTCGCTTACCACACTGGTCAAAGTTTGGAGCAGATTAACCAGGACACGGATCGTGATTTTTTCATGAGCGCAAAAGAAGCAAAGGAATACGGACTTATTGACGGTGTCATCATGAACCCTCTTAAAGCTCTTCAGCCACTAGCTCCTGCAGCTGACGGTAATGAATAACCCGGTTTTTCTTCAGGTACTTGTACGTTCAATGACATTGATGTATTGTAGAGATAACTAGAAATGGCCATTCGGTTTTCTGGTAGTCTCTTCGAATACGGAAAAAAATCTTGTGATGAATTTTGATGTTAATTTATATACCGATATTGAACCTTAACAAACAGGTGAAGTCACTAAATTAAGCATTGATGTGGATTTGAACTCCCATTTGTTTGAAATCACTGAATTATGATCTGAAAACGCCTTGGAACGGATTAAAGATCGAGTTGATACAAGTAGCACAGTGATGCCATGGTAGACTTTGTGAACCCGGTAAAAAGTGTAAACATGGCTCCTGGACCCTGGTCGGGGTAACTCAACATTGATGTCAGGTTTTTGACACAGAAAAAGACATGTTACCACATTTTTTACCCTAGCCTTGACATGGCCACCCACCAGCACTTTGGTCTCTGTTTTTCATCGTTATAACTTTAACAAATGGTCGTAAGTGCAAATTCTCTCCTCCCATATCGATAAAAACGACACCATTTCACAAACTTTCCATGCCAGACTGATCTAACTTCCTCATTTTGTGAACCCTCACACAAAAAAGAAAGATAAAATGATATGAACATCTGAATTTACATGTTTTCCAAGACTGAACACTTGGATCAAGAAGGGACAACAGGAATCCTTTCGTCAAAAACCTTGCTTCTCATGAAATTAGTGAAAGCTGAACATATGGGAAGCTCTTCAAGCTCATCGAAGAAATCGTTTTCGTCTGATTTCGGTGTCGAAGATGCTTTTACACGAGGACAAGAATACAGTGGCTCTTCATCCTCTTGATGAGACCTCAATGGGGATTGCAGATAGTGAAAATGCTCCTCTTCACTTGCTTCTGGTTCTGCTTGTGAACCTGCAGGTTAGTTTCGGGTTCTTTCGGCGGTGACTGTGTTCGGTTTTTGGTGTCGAGATCAGGCCCCGGATGGTTATTGCTAGAAGTGTAAGTGATGATGAGCATTGAGGCATCTGTTTTGCATATTTCTACTTGCTTTTTGGCTGAACAACCTTTTGATGTGCTGCACTTGTAATACCCCCTGCATGATCAGACATGAAACATGAAAAAAAAAAACAGACATCATCAGAAGACAAACAACCTCGGATAAGGCGACCCTTTGATGGGTTTTTGCCCATATTTCCTCCAATACCATGAATCAGAAGGTGGCCCTTCATTTCCTCCTATCTTCACTATCACACCTAGGGGTGGTTAAAAATATCCGACTCGAAGACCCGAACTTAAAAATACCGGGTAATTCTCTAAAAAAATTATTTGAATGGGTCGGGTACCCGACCCGAGAATTTTTCCGGGACGCGGGCCAGAATTTTTAAGTTACCGGGTACCCGACCCAATAATATTTAATATATATTTTTTTATATTTTTAATTATATTTTTATTTTAAGTTTCTTAATATTTTTACTCTAAAATTAAATTTAAATCCCTAAATTCTTTTTATGTTTGTATTATATACTTTTAAGTTTTAAGTTTAAAATTTTTTAAATATATTTTTGTGTTTAATATGTAATTTTTTTTATAAATTTTAGAATTAAAAAATAAAAAATAGGCGGGTACTCGGTACCCAGGTGTTTCGGGTACCCAGGCTGAAGATTGAGGTACCCGGATGAATGGGCATCCGAAACCCGAGTACCCGACAATTCCACCCCTAGTCACAACAGCCCTTTCTGCCACCTTCTTGGTGATCAAACATGAACAAAATTCAGAAAATATCGAAAACTGAAGTTAGATGCCAAAGATGCAACTCAAAAAACCTTCTTTAGAAGTCGGAGTTTCAGTTGGTTTGAGCTCTGATTCTTCTGAACCGTCTATTACCGCTAACACCGGTGATAGGGAAAATCAAAGGATTAAGATGTTTTAAAATCAATTGCTTGTGGGGGGAGAAGAAATGAAAGGGGCTTTGAGCTTTGGTAATATGATAAAAGAATTACTCATTTAATATAAAGTTATGAGTAACTATGGCATAAATCATAATTCGTCACTCGCCACCGTGTAATATAATAATAATCATTATCAACACATACTGCTGCAGAAGCATACATATACATATATGCAGATATGTGAATCCTACAGGGCGTGTGTATTGTCAACGAACTAGAAATATATATAAATAGATACTAAATTATAATCGTTTAAAATATATGTACAGATATTTCAACGACAAACACATTACCGGCCTCATCCTCCACTTCATTGGTTTGAGCAAGATTGGGTTGGGCCAACTCCTGTGCCCATAAACACAATCAATTTCCACTCGCCACGTGGATATTTGCCGACTATGAAGCTCCTCCACCCGATTGATTCTATATTTTAAATTAGTCTCAAACTTTAAAAAATTTCAATTGAATCCTTAAAATATTTGTATTGTATCAGTTAAGTTCTTTTGTTAGCCTAACATCAAATACTAACTCAAATTTGACGTGGAATATACTTGAAACACACGAAGCAGATTTTAAATATGTTTGTTTATCGTATAAATAATTTAGAATGAGAGTAATAGTTTAGAATGTTGTAATTCATTGTCCTAATGGCCTGCAATTATCTGGCTTTATATCTTGTTTTTAATCTGCCATATTGATATTGCTGTTGTGTTTATGTAAATTATGTTACAATATTGGATTTTCTCCTCATTGTTGATGAGCATAGGCTCCAATAGCAATGGTACTGTCTCCAGCCAATATTACAACTCTTTTTTTAAAAAAAATTCCTAAATCATTTCAAAAAAAATTCATTTATATAGCTGTATTTGCATCATTGAAGTATGAAATGCAATTATGTGAATAAACTAATATTTTATTTATTAGAATTAATCAATTAATAAAATGAATACTGATATATTAAAAAAAAAACATTTCCTGTCCCTCTCGTGTATATCCTTGTCACTTAGTTTTACTTTTTTTATTTAATTTACCAATGAGTATTGAGTAATCCAATACAAATATTAGGTAAGTTATGTATTTAGTCACTCAAGTTTTATTGTGTTTCTGTCTTGACAATTTAACTTTAAGACTTCTTTTTAATTTTATCACTCAGTTTTTTGTTTTTGTTTTTAGGTCATCCAATCGTTAATTGTGTAACGATAATACCAAAATATTGTGTTTTGGATAGTATTATATATGAAATTTGGAAGAAAATATTTCAGTGTCTGTGAATCAAAGGGAATTCAACAATTGAAGTTTGAGAGGAAAGTTTCAGATTTTTTTTTTCATTAATTTATCAAAAAACTTGAACATCGTTTCACGATTAACAATCGGGTGACCCACAAAATAAAATTCAAAAGTTAGGCGATAAAATCAAAGATTTTTGAAATTGGATGAACACGATAACAATTAAGTGACTAGATGCATAATTCACCCTAAAATATATGCTTCATTTTGGATGGTTGCCCTCGTCAGAGGTGGGCATACAAGAGTAATAAAACTCGAGTTAGTTACGTTGAAGAATTCTATTTTATAACTCAAATTTTATTTAAAATATTTTTTGAGCAGAATCGAGTTGTTCGAGTTTCTTTTCAAATTTATTTGTAAGCATCTATAATATTATGATACTAATATTTTTCAAGCAGAATCAAGTTGTTCGAGGTGGGCATATTGGCTGAAACGGCAGGACAAGTTGCCCCCATCCAAATCTCAATATCAATATCAACGATCGATATCCCACCCTAATTTTATTTATTTATTACTATGATCTTTGTAAAATATCAAGAGAATAATACACCCAGAAATCTTTTGGTAAAATTCCATACAAGCTTCCTGTTTTATGCATTTTGTGGGTTTAGTCCTTTTTACCATAATTTGATCATTTCTAATTTAACTTTTCAATTTTTTAATAAAATTTCTGAGACTATATATTTTTTTAATTCCATCGAACAATGTCACGTTAACATTTTAAAATACATAGTGATGTGGCACATACTAATGTGGGCAAACAGTAAAATTTTTGGATTTGATCAACTTTTTTTTAATTTAATCGACCACATCTAATAAAAAACATATAGTATAGGGACCTTCTGTACAATTTGACCAAGTCTTTTTTGAGTTCATATTTATGATTAGTACAGCTAGATGCTTTCCTGAATGTAAGTTTTGATGAAAAGTTTGAATAATTCTAAGATGGATACCGGCTTATTCTCTTTCAATGCTCCGGTCGGCTTCAATGGAATCCAAGGAAATTACAATCTTCACGATTTCGAGAAAGATGCTGTTGTAATAAAAGGAAAACATGACCACTTGTTTGGAAACCAGGAAAATCCTGTTTTTCCCGAGCATGGTCTGTATTATCAAGAGAACAGAACAGAGGTGTCTGAAGATCAAGGAAAACAAGACCAACAACTGGGACTAGAAGCCAAGTTTGGTTTTTCCGATGAATTCGATTTCAACTCTGTTTTCTCAACAAACATGGCGTTCCAAGAGTTTTCGAGGCCGGAAAATACGAAATCCATCAAGGAGGTGTCGTCTTCATTTAAGTTGTCGTCTCTGGAACTCCTTAGCCACCGTGGAAAAAGTTTCAAGAAACTGAGTTCGAGCAGCTATGGCGGAAACGGTGACGAAGGCAATGAACGTGGCAGAAAGAAGCTTTCGACGGAGGAGATCATGAGGGTAACTGGAGCAAGATATGTACAGTTTTCCGACATGAGGTACGATGATTTCTCCATGATTATGCATCCATTCGGTCATGCTCTTTCGGGTTTGTCCGACGACGAGACGAAAGACGTCGAGCTCGTGCACCTACTTCTAACTGCGGCGGAGAAAGTAGGGTACGAACAATTCGAACGTGCTAGCAGGATTCTTTCTCATAGCGAATGCATGGCGTCGGACCAAGCTAATCCGGTCCAACGAATCGTCCACTATTTCGCCGAAGCTCTTCGAGAGAGGATCGATGAAGTAACCGGAACAGGACGGTTCGTACCGAAGGAATTCGAGACGAGATTTAAGACCGGAACCGAAAACGGACTGAGTACTAGCATTACAACAGTCAGATGTTACCAATATGTACCATTTTTCGTAGTAACGCAATTTGCTGGAATACAAACCATTATAGAGAATGTGGAGTCTGCTAGTAAGATTCATATAATCGATCTTCAACTCAGGAGTGGCATTCAATGGACCGGCCTAATGCAAGCTCTGGCGGAACGCGAATCGTGCTCTGTCAAGCTTCTAAAGATCACAGCCGTAGGATTAGCCGGCGATGAGAAGATAGCGGAGTCTGGCACGAGGTTGGAAAGTGTCGCCGCATCGTTTAATTTACCCTTTTCGTTCAATGCAGTTTATGTTCGAGACATGGAAGACATCAAGGAAGAGTTGTTTAAAATCAGAAGCGACGAATCTTTAGCTGTTTTCTGTCCGTTGGTGCTTAGGACAATGATTTCAAGGCCTGCCTGCTTGGAAAATTTGATGCGTGTGATGAAAAATTTGAACCCTACAATACTAGTTGTCATCGAAGTTGAAGCGAACCTCAACTCTCCGTCGTTCGTGAACCGATTCATCGAAACATTGTTCTTTTACAGTGCCTTTTTCGACTGCCTCGACACCTGCTTGGAACATGAAACCGAGTTGAGAACGGAGTTCGAATCGTTTCTCTGCAGCGGGATCCGGAACATCGTGGCGATGGAAGGTAAAGAGAGAGTCGTTAGAAGCGTGAAAATGGAAGTGTGGTCGGCATTCTTTGCGAGGTTTAGAATGTTGGAGTTGGGGTTCAGCGACTTGTCCTTGTACCAAGCCAATTTGGTGATCAAACAGTTTCCTTATGGTAGTTGTTGCACTCTTGAAAAGATCGGGAAGAGCTTGATCGTCGGATGGAAGGGAACTCCGGTGCAATCGGTTTCGGCCTGGAAGTTTTCGAGAGAAAGAGGGAGGGTATTCGGAAACTATAGGTTGTGAAATCCAAAACTGTTTGTACATCAGCCGAAAAGAGTAGAACACAGTGTAAACCCTCATTCAAATAATCTCAATTGCATTTCAAAGAGATTGCTCTCAAAATTACATGGTACATGCTAATTTACAACAATTCAGGCTGAAAGAATTATATATATATATATATTGTAAGGATCACAATCGAAGAATTTAGTGATATTTGGATTTTTGTTTGGACTGCAGATGGAAAAACAAAATTTCATTCCATGTATCCGGAACACCAGGAAGGCACCAATGGCTGCAATCTTGAATGTTGGAAGATTGCGTCCTCGGTTTCTTCCCGTATATCGACGGATGACCATCAATCCTATACGCGGATAAACCGGTTACATTCAGTAATGTTACCGGAGTTTTCATCTGCAAAATTACTTCCTCCACAATTCCGTTCTTCTCAGGGTATTCCATGCCTGAAGTGTCATTAAGGGGCCGAGTAGCTTCCGCACAATGGCCGCCTGAATTCCACAGTCCTCCCCTGTGTAATGATCTAAGCTAATTCAGTAAAACCGATAAAGGCGCCACCCGATCCGAGATGTTAAACGAAGGGAAAGCATAAAACATAAGCAAACCTGAAATGGGACGGTGCCGAATTTCGGAAGAAAACCCGGGTTCTGCCCGGATTAATGTGTCGATCAACCCATGCTGCCCAAGTCATCAAAGCTTTTCTAAAAGCTGTGGAAACATCAAGCTTGGGATGTACTTGATTCCCTTCCTGATAATAGTTGATCCTATAATATGAAAATTTGCCAATAGACATCAAAACATTGTTACAAAAAGCATATATAGGATCATATTAACAACTTTAGAGTATATGCCGAGATCTTTTTCTCTCGAAGAATCGAGGTTCGATAACGGCACTAACCCGGCTTTTGTTTTGTAATGAGACCACCAATGTGCAGTGTTGAAGACCAAAATATCAGCTCCTTTCCATCTAGATGAACCATGATCGATGGCATCGATCCGCAACGTAGGCCTCCGTTTTTGCCCTATTCTTGCCTTGCTTTCATGAACCAGAAAGTGAGAAACGTAGTATTCAACTGTACACTTGTAATCCTGCAGAAACAACCTCAAAAACTCAAAACTATTACAAATACTCACGTTTTGTCAAGCTCCATTATGTTGAACTGAAATAAAGAGCAAATTACCACAAATTTGAAGCTATAATTCCCTTTTTCTTTGGTGATTCTTCTTCCATGAGTTTCATAAACCTTCTTTGGATCTTTTACAGCTCCCATTAACATACAAAGCATGGATTCCCATTGGTTTCTATTGATTGAATCTCCAACAAAAACCAGTCTTTTCCCTTTGATCAAATCCAGCATTTTTGCTGCATTGAACCTAAAACATGCAAAAAAAAAATGGTCTTTTACTACATCAAGTGCTAGAATTTTCTGTTAAGAATTTGAATGCCGAAAAATAATTAAAGCGAGATCAACGTAAATTAAGACATGCACAAAAGGTGGTTAGCTTAGACTTTGTCTATCTCCACAGACGAGAGAAACTAATAATCCACCGATCACAGAACACGAGGAGTACAAATATATAAAATAATATCTCATGTAATCAAATAACTTCCAGCACTAAATTACAAATAATATCCAGCGATTAGAATTTGAGTTAAAGTAAACCAAAACTCACCTAGGAAAATCACAATCTTGTGGCTGCCATTTCCACTTCTTGTAACTTCTATCTCGTCTTCCATTGGTGTCACAATTAAAACCTTCATCAATCAAAGGACATGATCCATTTGTGTACAATGGATAGCTCTCATCGTAAACCCACTTCCCCTTTGTTAAATCACAGCCATTCATCACCTTCTCCTTAAATTTCCCATTACTCGGATAAGCCTTAAATTCATCAACCTTTAAACTTGCTGTCACTTCATCTCCTTCAGTCAGTTCATTGGCCCCAACTTCAATGTCTTTCATTGAAGGTGCAGGTGCTTCCTCTGGTTCAATTTCACTACCACCATCTTCTAGTCTCTGGATCTGGATCTGGTTAAAAGCTGAAAACTTTACAGACCCGGATTCATTTTCGGGTTTCAAAAAATGGGTATCTTTTAGTATTGAAAGCTTCAAGCTTTCTGCTGAACTGCTGCTACTGAAACTACTCAAATTGAAAACCGGTTTATTGAACTGAAAATGGGTGTTCTGGTGAATTGAAGGGTTGGATCTGAGAACCCAAGTAAACAGGGAAACCAGGAAGATTAAAGAAGAAGAGATTGTAAAAGCAAACACAAAGAAGCTAGTGGATTTGAAGGAGAAACTTCTTTGTCTCTCCATCAATGGAGTTCGTCAGTAAAATGCTTCGAAAATACAATTAAAAAAAAGAGTTTTTTTTTCAGTGGGATTTGTTGGGGGGAAACTGAGCTCTTGTGCATGTTAGTTGAAGAAGATGAGAGAAAAAGCACGAGTTTTTCGAGAAAAGACAGAAAGATAAATGTGAGAAAGACTTGGAAATTAGAATAATATCATAATTAAACTCCACTCTAAGACACGACACCATACGAGATAGCTGGCGCTCGTGGGAAATGTTGGGTTCAAGGTTATCGGATTAAATTCGAGGATCATCGTATTATAAATCTTTATAATATTTTATTTGAATTAATAGGAATATCAACTTCGACCTGCCATGATCGGCAATGATTTATTTTTTTTCCTTGAGAAAGCCAGTTAATCCAATGTATTATTTATGATTTAGTGCAGTAATTAGTTCAAAAAATGTTTTGGTGTAGTATTAGTAATAAATTAATCCTAATTAATATTTTTAAGCCATTCACATGATTAATTTGTTAAGCAAACCAATGTATACCTAGTGTAATATAGGTATCAAAGCAAAGCAAAAACTATTTTGCTACCAGGTTAAGATTGCTAAGCACTCTTTGCTTTGGTTTTGAACTAAGGATAAAAATTTTCTGTCCTTTTCAGTATTTTTTTTATGCCCAACACAAAAAATATTAAAAAATTAAATTTCAAGTCTTAACCTTAAATTGTAAACTTTAAACTTTACTTTAAAATTTTAAACCCTAACCTTAAATCTTAAACTCTAAACCTAATTTTTATTCCTGAACTGAAGATTTCTATTCCTGAACTAACGGGAAAAAATTAATTTTGAATAGAAAATATGGAAAAATTATATTATAGGTGAATTCCACCACGTCATCCATGGGACCAACCAATGAAAATCACCCACTTCACCATGATTTTTCCATGTCATTTTTTTCAACCAATGAATCTTCACTAAAGTTTTTCCATGTCATTTTAAAAACTGTTTTTTGGAAGTTATTTTATTATTAGATTAATGACATGAAAAATAATGATGAAATGGGTGGTTTCTAGTGGTTGGTCCCATGGATGACGTGGTGGGAATCACCCATGATATAATTTCTCGGAAATATGACATAGGTGATAATGTCTGTGATCATTTTATTATATATGGACTTTTTTTTCCAATATTAATTATTATCTAGACTTCTCCATATCTATGAATTAAAAGATATTAAATACCTAAATATACTCAATTTTATATTTTCATATGTATATTATACTAAGGAAAAACTTTAATATACAAACTTGTTAAATTTAAAGTTTATAGTTTAGGAGTTTAGATTGTAAGACTTGGAATTTAAGATTTAATATTAGAGTTTAGGGATTAAAAATTAGGATTTAGGGGTTTAGAGTTAGGAATTAAATTTTTTAGATTTTGAAATAATATTTTTTACACAGAATATGTATCAAAATATAATCTGACAAAACTTGTCGAACTAAACTTGAAACAAACCAAGGGATTAATTCAACTTGAAAGATTCCAAAAAAGTTTGGTTTGAACCTTGAAAGTGGATTAGTTACGTTCATTTTAATAGGATCGCACGCATATTCCTTACCAACGGTTCTTTAAAGTCTAAACCCTATATTTACAATTATTGTAAAAAAAAACCCTATATTTACAATTATTGTAAAAAAAACTCTATGTTTACAAATAAATTAAAAATGATAACGTGGTCTAATCTGATTTTACTCCCCTATGTTATGCTGGAATTTAATCTTTACTTTAATTTAAGATATTTTAATTTTTTTCATTATATAAAGTTAATAACATATTAATTTGGACTACTAATGCATTATAAAGTAATATGATCAAATTATGTCAAAATAAAGCAGAGAAATTAATTCTCCAGTCTTATTATAATAGGGGGGTCAAAACCAATGGCGGTGTACTTTAGGGTTAAGGTAAGTCCGTGTCCACTTTAAATTTTCTAAGTTTTATATATTTTTGACTTTAGTTTTCTTAATTTTTACAAATTAATCCTTAATTTTTTAAAAAAATTTATGAGTTGTGTCCGCCTTCAAAAATATTTCTAGATCCACCATTAATTAAAACCATAATTAAACCCATTGATAATAGAGCAATGATTAATTAAGTTGGACCATGATAATAGGTGAATTCTTGTTATTGTAGCCCGGATGGCATGTGGGCAGTTTCTTAAGCCCATTTCCAGAAGTGAGAAAATAAAGATTTTAAGGTGTTTAAGTTAGTGAAAGCTTTATTTCAGGTGACAACGGAGATACACACTATAACAACAAGCATATTGGACCTATTGCCCGAGCATCAAAATCGTTTTCCAACGTAAACAATCAACCAAACTATGGCTAATGTGTTTTGATAAACTAACAATAAGAGAGTTGAGGAAGATGGGGAAATGAGCGTCGTGTGTCGGGGTATATGTGCTAAAACTTCAAACCAAATGGCATTCTGGGGTTGCAGTAGTATACGATGTCGACGCCATTCATCTATTATGATTATTTATGAGTTGAAATTATGGCATATGCATTTTCATACAGATCGTCATCAAGCCCCCGGGCCGAAGCTCAGGAATGTAATCTACAATGTACAAACACATAATTTGATGAATCATTAAGTAGGCTAATCTGGTTGATCAATTGATTGTAGTAAAAATAAAGAACCGAAAGGAATGGAGGAATTATTAAGTTACCACATTAATGACCTTGACTTGGAATGGAACTGCCCGCTTTCGAAATCATCAGCCAGCTCTGCACCACCTCCTCCACCAGCTGCAACTGCTTTGTTTTCGGAATCTGTAACTTCCTTGCCCTCTCCATCCTTGCTTGAGTCGATATCTGGACTCACTTCAGACGTGTTCAACATACAATGCTTTTGAAGCCATCTATCAGTTTCCCAGAGGACATGCATGATGCTTTCTCGAGCAGCATAGCCATGGCTCTCAAAGGGCAGAATGACAAGGCGACAAAGAGCTCCATGACCCTTCAGAGCATTGAAGAAACGATCCGACTGGCATATATGGATTTTCCCCACAAGTAGGCAAGCAAACAAGTAACAAAGAGATCTCTGATAAGCCAAATTGCTTAAAATTTTCAAGGATATAAAAAGATTTGTGAACAGGTTTGCATTTCTGTCAAGATTAAGGGAGCGAAAAAGAGGATGGAGAGAGCTACCTAACATCACATAATTCAAAAAATAGATAATTGAGGAAATAAGAAAACTTCTTTAATTGATAGTGAATTATTTTGTGGGCAATAGATAAATCTGGTAGAACATCAAACGAAGAAGGACCACGTATGAGGGTGTAGAAAGCCATATACCTGCATGGTTAGAGTTCCGGGGTTGTTGTCTTCTTCCCCATGGATAAGCAAGATAGGCTTCTTGATTTTATTTGCAGATATGAACGGACTCATCTCTACATAGGTATTAGTTGCCTCCCAAAGTGTTCTATCCTCGTTCTACACCAATGAGATGTAGGAAGCCATAAATCCATCAGAGAGGATAGAAATAGGCATTGCATTAAATATACTTAAATGCTCCAGTTCAATACCTGAAAACCAAAAGGTGTAAGGGTTCTGTTGTAAGCTCCAGACCGAGCAATCCCACAAGAGAAAAGGTGAGGAGCATGTGCTAGAAGGTTTGCAGTCATGAATGCTCCATAGGAATGTCCCCCTACAGCAATTTTGTTAGGATGAGCTACCTAAACACATGCAGCACCAGAAAAGCTCAAGTCAGAAATTACAATCAGTATGCTGCAACTCAGAGATGATATATTTGGGAAAGAAGAAACGCACTCCGCGTCGGATAACTTCCTCAACAGCTGCCTCTGCACTTGAAACCAGTTGCTCTACATACCTACACAGATAGTGATGTGATGGGATATATAAACACAGACATACACAAATGTGTATATTTATCATACACGTAGTTGCATTACCTATCATTAGCTTCTTCATTCCCTTCACCAATTATTGGTATTGTTGGCCCAGATAAGATAGCAAATCTGCGAAGTGGAAAATATGAATAACCATAATTTAGTCTAGCAGCACCCAGCTGAAAAGTAAAAAAGCATAAAGAGTACATAGCAAATATGAAGAGAATAATTCCATGCCTTCTAGCAAGCCAAAGGAGAGCTGATGTTGGACCTATGCCTGCAAACTGATTAGGAGAACCGCGAACTTGTCCAGCTGCATCTTTGCTTTTAAATTCCCCCGGGTAAGACCAAACCAGACATGGAAGAGAACCATCTTTTGATGGATCATAGCCTGGAGGCAAGTACAATGTTGCAGTAAGTTGAACCCCATCCTTTCTCTGGTACCTAATCATCTCTTTCTGTAATGATGCCAACTGTGGATATGGATGAGGGAAGTCTGTGATCTGACATGATTTCCTATCTGGCCAACTTTGAATGTAATATTGGGTATTCTCAGTTTTTGACTCTTTAGAAGTAAGAATCTTCAGGTCATTAAGGTGTATATTCCCTTCTTTCTGATCCGACATCAAAGCAACAACACTCTCATAATACTTCTCTTTGTTACTCTCCCATATTCGTTCTTTGCTGCCAGTATTTCTGGAAGAATTTGGTTTAGATCACAGTGGCATCAATAGACCCCGCAAGATGAACACACGAAAGAAAGGTTAATTCTTAAACACTTACATGTCAAACAAATCAAGGAAGGGGATGTTCCCTTCTGGTGTAGCACCATTTCCATTCAGCAAAACATAAGTTCCATTGTCATTTTCTTTCCTCAGCTTAGCTATCACATAAGTCCCCGCGGGGGTTCTCCTCAGCATCGGAGAACCAGGATCAGAGTACACATCCTCAGATGACCTATCAAAGAGTATGCGTGGACTCACATCTTTTGATCCAGGAGATATAACCCAGGTTCTTGTGCGGCGTGTCTTGTACCATGACTCGTAGACCAGAGCCAGTGAATCATCGCACCACGAAATCCCTCTGTCAAAATGAAGAATCACGGGTATCAGATAACATTGTTAAAACTATAAAGGATTTTCAAACAAAACAGTAGCTTGCCATTAATTTCTGTAGTCTGCATGGTCTTGAAATTTATTTCCAGCAAGCAGAACTTGATGAACTACTCAACACTTAATAAGCTGATCAATCCCTTTGCCATAAACCATAGAGTAGAGAAGATGCATACATGGCAGTTAAGTCATAGATGCACGCTAAGATTGGTTTAGGGAGTGTTATGAAAGCCGATGGATGGTGGTCAAACATAGATTGGTTAGTAGTAATTCAGCTCAGTACGTCCCTCACTCCATCTATTACAAATCTTGACTCAATTTTAGAATTCCAGCAATTTGATGATATAGTTTTAACATCAGCAAGCAGTTGCACAAAGTTCACATCCCATAGGTTTTGAGACATCATTGTTAAAGAAAGGCCAGCTATATTCATTGAGTTAAATCAATATAAATAAGAAGATAAATTTAAGAAATATAACATGTAAACCTACCCATAGCGAAGATCAAGTTTGTGTAAGATTTCTGGTTGTTCACCTTCTAGCGGTTCTGCAGGTTGTGTATAAATTATATCACGTGGCGAAACTTCCACTTTTGCATCTCCTTCATCTTGTGTCTCTGCCCTAAAAACTTCAGCAGAGTCAGGGAACAAGAATTACATACAGAAACTTCATGATGAAAAGCTTATATTTTACCGTTAAATTAAGAGAGGGGTTACAGCAAACCCTTTCATGTTGATAACACAATTACAGCTAGCATCTTTCATGCTTCCATTATTTTACAAAAGCCTAGCGCTCTGACTTCACAAAATACTTAAAAGTTTGACCATCTATAGCCCCATATAATTACAGCCAATTTCAACTTTATAAATGCATGAGTGAGTAAATAATACAGATACATACCAGTATAAAGTTGAAGGCTTATCAGCTCTCCAATTGATTGACCTCATCCCTTTTCGTACACTATTGAATGCAATAGGAATGTTCTCTGCAACGGGCAAGTCGCAGAGTTCTCTAACAAATTTCCCATCAGCTGTCCACACATCCACTTTCTTGGGGAACCTTCCACATGGTACAATAAAGGAATACGGCCTATGAATTGAACTAATCAAAATGTACTTCTCATCAGGGGAAGGATCCATGGATGTGTAAACGGCCGGTGAACCAACCTCCTTCACTGTGCCATCCAGGGAAGCCAAAACAAGTTGAGAAGTAGCATAGTAATCAAATAAATCCTCATCATACTCATCCTTCAGCAAATCCTGGAATGTTCTAACTTGAACGACAGTTTTCTGCTCATTGGATTGAATCTTGGGGCCAGAAGGAACCAATGGTTTCTTTGGTGGCTCGCCACGAGACATAGGAATAGTACAAACTAAGAGAGTAGAGTTATCCACCCAAACGTAATTATCAAACACTGCATTCAGATAAATATCCGGTGACTGAAACAGTGGCCTAGCTGTTCCGGTCTCGACATCAGCAACCCACACTCTAAGCTTACTAGAACTACTCTCCTCTTCCTCAAAACGAACAGTAAAGGCCAAATGATTACCATCATTTGACCAAGAAACAAAATTAATCTTAGCACCATCAGGGAATCCTCTAACCTCTTTCTCAGGTCCCAATGAGCCATCAGGCATCAGTTGATGGATTCCTATGCCAGTGTAGAAAGACATCCGGCTCCTCGTGTTGCATTTCCCATCAATTCGAATACCAGCAAGCTTTTCCTCAGGTCTCGCTAGTTCCGCCAGTGGAGGCAAAGATCTCCGCTTGAGAAACAGAATTTTATCCCTCAATGGTGAAAATGAAAGCGCGGGAAGCGGCGGAGCGTCAACGATATCTCGAATTTCCGGCGGCGGGGCACGATACTTAACTCCGATTGCAACATTATCTAAAATCAAATTCAGAATTGAAACTTTTTTAAATAACTAACCTGAAACCGATTTTTTTTTTTAAAAAAAAAAATCTAAATTCCTAAATTCCCTAAAGAGCAACAAAAAAGTACCATCGTCTTCTTCAGTGAGAGTAACGAAAGCATTTGCGGAGCCATTGCCAGAGGTGCTGCTGTCCTCAGCGAGAGCCGAGTTGACAGGGACGAGGCGGTTGAACCGGGAAGCGGTCATGGCCGGTTTGAAGGTGTTTCTAGAGTGAGTTCTGAGGTGGTCGGGTGAGCGGAGGGAGGAAGAAGGGAATCGAGCGTTGCCGAGGAAAAAGGATGAAGGAGACAACAGGAAGAAGAAGGAGAAAGACAATGATAAAGTTGGTAAAGTCGCATCATTTTTAATTCTGATGCGACTAAAAAGGAAAGAAAAAGAATAAAATTAAAGTTGAAGTCCAAAAGAAATCTGGGGATTTTTCATAGAGTCTGTTATCTGCAGCGTACTCTTTTTACCTCGCAGGTTATGTATTCCTAAAAATTTCAAGGCTTAATCGAGTATTGATTTAAGTGTAAATAATTTGGTATCATTTAAGTGAAATATGAGTTCGAGATTTTGTGAATGTATAAAATTTCTATTGAAAAATTCGCTTACTAAAATTGTATGTGCGGCGCGAATTGATTTTAATTAGTCAGGGCAAAGTCGTGAGGAACAATAGGACAACAAAAAAATATTTTAAGGTTTAACCGTCAAAAAATACTTAAAACTATAATTTTTTTAATTAGGTGTCTAAACTACTTTTCGGGCTAAATATATGTCTAACATTTTATTTTATTACTTAAATAAAGTTTTCTCGTCAAAAATTAAAAAATATTTAATTTCATAAAAAAACTAAAAAAATTTATTTAAAAAAGTTCAAAGCTCTAATCCAATCAGAACATAACGAATGATATATTTATGTTATTTTTTATTTTTTTATTTTCAAAAAACTAGAAAACTTTTAGTTTCGTAAAAAAATCTTTATTAAAAACGTTAAAGCTCTAACCCTAAATTTTTTTTTAAAAAAATATTATTCAATTCTGTTATTTTCTTTAATTTTTATTTTCAAAAAATTAAAAAATCTTTAATTTCATTAAAAAACACTAAAAAACTTTATTTAAAAAAAAAACTTCAAAGCTCTAACCATAAATCTTTAAATTTCTCACTTGCGGCGACTGATTTAACAAGTATAGACCATCTTCTCCTTCATCGGACCCTACGACTGAAAACTCTTATCATTCTGTCGTAAAAATATCGACGATTGAACCGTTGATTGCATCGTCGACGAACATTCAACAATAAAAAAATGTTGAGTTGATCAAACAATTGCAAATGGCCAAGAGAGGGTGAATTGACGATAAAAATTTTAAGAGTGGAAATTGGAAGAATAAAATTTTGGACACAAGGCAATTAGAGTGGTTCAAGTTCTCCAATGAACTCTACATCCACTACCTTAGCTCCCACTAAGGATTTTCAACCAATCCAGTATTGATCCTTTTCTTGGATGAATAGAAAACCTTACAATTTTGATTAAGCTTTCTACCCAAAGCTTAATCCACTCACTTTACAATGGAGAAAAATAGTAAACCTTACAAATTCCTCTCAAAAGATGATTTGTTTACCCAATTACAATTTTTTACTCCTCAAACTCACAATACAAATAAGAATGAAACACTCAATTGAGTTGGGTACAAGAATTTGACAATAAAAGGCACTAGGGTTTAGATTTGATGCTTGGATGATTCTTGTAGGTTCAATAGTAGTTGACGGTGCTCAAAATGCTTGCTTTTATACATTCTCATTGATTTCTAGTCTTTTGGGTAGTTAACATCATAAATATAGCCGTTGGGACTTCATCCTCCCACCATTAATGTTGTTCTGCACCTATCTGTACCGAAACGGCACTACCTGTATCGAAACAGAGCAAGAACAAAAATAGTCGTTGAGAGCATTTAAGAGACCGCATCGAAACGATCATGGTCGTTCTGAAACTGAAAGAGCCCGTTTCGAAATGGGACAAGGCCATATCGAAACATTTTGCAACTGTGAAAACCTGTATCGAAATGCACCTAAAGCGTATTGATACTCTTAACTAACTTTCAAGAAAACTGTTATGACAAGAAGAAAATGGGTTATGAAACACAACGGTCATATTTTTTAAACCAACTTTTAAAACTCGTACCGAAACGAGTGAGACCGTTTCGATACTACTGTATCGATACGAGTTCTCTCGTTTCGAGCCCACACTTGACAGTTTCAAAATGTTTCGAAACACCTGAGGGGTGTATCGAAACGGTCAGTTAAAATTTACTTCACAGTTTCAAAACGTTTCGAAATACCTAGAGGTACTCGTTTCAATACACAAGTGCCAGAATGTGCAGTTTGGCCACAAAGGTACAGAAAAATCGATTTTCAATCGATTCATGATGCATGATTAAGATGCATGAGCAAAGACTATAGGAAAAAACATTTATATTCTCCCCTAGCAACAAGAATAGAAGCAAAATAATGCAAATTAACATAGGCATGAATATAAATGAAACTCAAGCAAATTTTTGATCATTTGGGACCTAAAAGGGTCAAGAAAGGCTAGTTAAACCTAACTCTCTCCTAAGGGTCCAAAAATGCTCTTTGTCTAAAGGTTTGGTAAATATATCCGTTAATTGGTTCAAGGTATCAACATATTCTAGAACAACATCATTTTTTAACATATGGTCTCTAATGAAATGATGTCTAATTTCTATATGTTTGGTTCTAGAGTGTTGGATGAGATTTTTAGTGAGACAATGGCACTAGTGTTGTCACACCTAAGGGGTATGGTTTCTACTTGAACATCATAATCTAAGAGTTGTTGTTTCATCCAAAGGACTTGAGCACAACAACTCTATAAGGATATGTACTCCGCTTCGGTGGTAGATAAAGCTACGTTATTTTGTTTCTTAGAAAACAAAGATACGACCATACTACCTAAGAATTGACATGTCCCGAAGGTACTTTTCCTATCTATCTTGCATCCCTCATAATCTGCATCCGAATAAGCATGGAGGCTAAAGGAAGAATTCTTAGGATACCAAAGACCTAAGTTAGGTGTGTCTCTAAGGTATCTAAAAATTCTCTTAATGGCTACTAAGTGTGATTCTCTAGGACTAGCTTAGAACCTAGCACACAAGCAAACACTAAACATGATATTCGATCAACTTGATGTAAGGTAAAGCAAAGAACCTATCATGGATCTATAAAGCTTAGAATTGACACACTTACCTCCTTCATCTTTGTCAAGCTTTATAGAAGAGCTCATATGAGTGGCTTGAGGCTTTACATTCTCCAAGCCGAACTTTTTGAGCATATCATTCATGTACTTTGCTTGATTTATGAAGGTGTCATAATTCCTTTGTTTGATTTGGAGCTCCAAAAAGAATGAGAGCTCCCCCATCATGCTCATCTCGAACTCACCTTGCATTAGCTTAGAAAATTCTTTGCAATAACATTCATTAGTAAAACTAAAAATAATATCATCAACATAAATTTGCACTACTAAGATGTCATTAAAATATCTTTTTATGAAAAGTGTAGTGTCCACCTTACCTTTTTCAGAACCTTTTTCAATCAAAAAGTTTGAAAGTCTTTTATACCAAGCTCTAGGAACTTGTTTTAAACCATAAAGGGCTTTGGTTAGTTTAAAAACATGATTTGAAAATTTTGAATCCTCATAACCCGGTGGTTGTTCAACATACACTTCTTCATTTATAAAACCATTTAGAAAAACACTTTTTACATCTATTTGAAAAAAGCTTGAAATCATGGTAACATGCAAATGCTAGAAGCATCCTAATAGCTTCCATCCTAGCTACGGGTGCATATGTTTCATCAAAATCAATTCCCTCTTCTTGAGTGTAACCTTGAGCAACAAGCCTAGCCTTGTTTCTCACTATGTTACCACTCTCATCTAGTTTATTCCTAAAGACCCATTTAGTTCCTATGGTAGATTGATTATTAGGCCTTTCAACTAATGTACATACTTTACTTCTCTCAAATTGATTTAATTCTTCTTGCATGACCAAAATCCAAAAATCATCTTTTAATGCTTCTTTGATATTTTTAGGCTCAATGCATGAAAGAAATACAACATGGTTCATTAATTTGAGAGAGGATCTAGTAGTTACCCCCTTGGATGGATCACCCAAGATTTCACCACCTTTGACATAGTTGAACTCCCTTGGGTAAGTTACCTCATTTCCCTCAAGAGCCAAGTCTTTCAAGGCTTCAAGAGGTGGATCTTGTGCATCTTCTTCTTTGGTTGGAATCTCATCCACCTTTGACGTTTGTCCTCCATCAATGGCTTCAAGGATCCCTACATCATCATCATCACAAGAATCCTTCATCGGAAGGAGGTTATCATCGAAAACAACATGTATAGACTCTTTTGCTACTAAATTTCTTCTATTAAATACACGATAGGCCTTAGAGTTTAAAGAATACCCTAAGAAAATAGCTTCATCACTATTAGCATCAAATTTACCTAAGTTGTCGTTTCCATTGTTTAAAACAAAACACTTACAACCAAATGGATGAAAATAGCTAATGTTAGGCTTTTTAGATTTTAAAATCTCATATGGTGTTTTCTTTAAAATTGGCCTAATCATTACTCGATTTATAATGTAGCAAGCAGTATTTGTGGCTTCCGCCCAAAAATATTTAGGTAAATTATTTTCACAAAGCATGGTTCTAACCATTTCTTCTAAAGTTCGATTTTTCCTCTCAACTACCCTATTTTGTTGAGGAGTGCGAGGTGCGGAAAAATTGTGGCTAATCCCATTTTCATTTAAAAACTCTTCAAAACCAAGATTTTGAAACTCGGTTCCATGATCGCTTCTAATATGAGAAATTTTAAGCTCAAGATCATTTTTGAGTTATTTTAGAAAATGTGATGAATTTTTCTAAAGCCTCATCTTTTGTACTTATGAATAGAACCCAAGTAAATGTAGAATAGCCATCAACAAGTACAAAAGCATACGATTTACCACCCAAGCTCATAGTCCTAATTGTCCCAAAAAGATCCATATGAACCAATTGTAAACATCTACTAGTAGAGACATCATTAATGGATTTAAATGAGGTTCTATGTTGTTTACCCTTAGAGCATGCATTGCATATTTTATCATTAGAGAACTTAAGTTTGGATAAACCTCTAACTAGATTAAGGGAAACTAATTTTTCTAAAACACTCATGCTAGATTGTCCTAATTTTCTATGCCAAAGCCACGAGTCATGTTCATCATGTGCAACTAAACATGCATGAGATGTATGAATGTCATCTAAATGTACCATGTAAATATTTCCTATCCTATGCCCTATGAGTATCAATTGATTTGTTTTAATGTTCACTATTTTGCAACTATTTTTATCAAATAAAACATTAAAACCTTTATCACATAATTGACTAATGCTCAACAAATTATGTTTAAGACCGTTGACATATAAGGCATTTTCAATGAAAATAGAAGAGTGATTACGAATGGAGCCAATTCCTTCAATGTGACCTTTGGAGTTCTCACCGAAAGTTACTACTCCACCACTCTTTGGCTTTAGTTTCAAGAATCTACTCTTATCACCGGTCATGTGTCTTGAGCATCTACTATTAAGGTACCATGAGTTTTGACAAGAAGCTTTGGCCTTGTAGCAATGCTCCCCCTACAAACAAAGAAATTAGGCTTTGGTTTTTGGTACCCAAATCATTCTGGGTCCATGTATGTTAGCCCTCAAAACCTTGGTTCCCTTAGGAATCCAAGAAGCAATAGCATTCATATTATTTGAAACGATGAGTTCCTTAGGAACCCAAACACTCCTAATTCTTTGACTTTTAGAATGCTTAGAAACATTTCTTTGTTTAGGATGAAAAGATTTTCTTTTTACATAATGGGTTTTAGAAGAATTTCTTTTTTCAAAATTGATTCTCCCAATAGTAATATAAGTTTTAAGATTATCCACCTCCTTTGTATAATCTTGAAAATCGGAAAGAAGTTTTTCAAGATTAAGATTTTTCTTCTTAAGATAATTTGAAAGATTTATTAAGTATAAAACATTCTTTTCCAATTCCGAGTTAGATTTTGAAAGAGACTCATTTTGAATTATCAAATCGGAAATATTTTTCTTATTTCTCAAAATTGACTCTTTATATTTTTCAACTAACTCATCATAGACCCCTTGCAACTCATCATATGCATCATGAAGTTCATCATAGGTAAAATCAAAATTAGATGAGTTGAGGTTTACCTTTGGATCGTCATCAATGGCCATGAGACAAAGGTTGGCCACTTCCTCCTCCTCCTCGGATGACTCCTCGTCACTCCAAGTTGCCACTTGAGCTTTGAGCTTGTTCTTCTTCCCAAAACTCTTCCTCTTCAATTGAGGGCACTTGGAACTGATGTGGCCGAATTTCTTGCACTCATAGAAAATTATTTGGTCATTCTCTTCTTCTTTACTCTTGTTCTTGAAGTTCTCTTTTCTATTGAACTTTCTTTCTCGGTTGGACTTCATGAAGCGAGTGAATCATTTGGCCAACATGGTCATCTCCTCATCTTCATTAGAATTATTTTCATGATATGAAACTTTAAGAGCGATTCCAATCTTCTTCTTCTCAACTTCCTTCTTCTCAACATTCTTCTCTTCCATTTTCTTTTCTTCTTCTCTTCTCTTCTCCATAATCTTATGGGTAAGTAGAGATCCAAAAAGAGCATCTAGCTTGAGAGTCTTCAAATCTCTAGCTTCAATAATGGTCGTTCTCTTGCTATCCCATGATTTCGGAAGAGAATACAACAACTTTCTCACTAGCTTGTCTTCAGGAATGATTTCACCGAAGCCCTTCAATCCATTGACGATGATCGAGAATCGATCAAACATCTTGGAAACACTCTTATCGAGATCCATTTTAAAGTTTTCATAGCTTAGATTGAGTAGCTCGATCTTTATTTCCTTGACGTTGCTAGTTCCCTCATATGTTGTCTCGAGGGTGTCCCAAACTTCCTTGGCATTCTCGATCGAGGACACCTTGGAGTAGATATCCGGACCAAGAGCACAAAAGATGACATGTAGAGCTTTATCGTTGACTTGCATCCTTCTTCTATCATCTTCGGTCATTTCAACTTTGACCTTTGGGACAAGTCTTCCTTCACCGTCTCTCTTCATCGAAATGTATGACCCTTCTTCAACTACATCCCACACCATGAAGTCGGTAGATTTGATGAAGTGTCTCATCCTTTTTTCCAATATGGGTAGTTGTCCCCATTGAAGAATTATGGTTTGGTGGTGGATTGAGACTCATAGAGGTTGGAAGTGGAGATGGATGTCATTGCTTGACTAGTTGTTGATCAAACTCTCCTAGGATCGACTCAAGAGGGTTGTAATCCTTCCAATGAGTGTAGCTCTGATATCAATTGTTGAGTTGATCAAACAATTGCAAATGACCAAGAAATGGGTGAATTGGCGATAAAAATTTTAATGGTGGAAATTGGAAGTAAAATTTTGGACACAAGGCAATTAGAGTGGTTCAAGTTCTCCAATGAACTCTACATCCACTACTTTAGCTCCCACTAAGGATTTTCAACCAACCCACTATTGATTCTTTCTCTTTTCTTGGATGAGGAGGAAACCTTACAATTTTGATTAAGCTTTCTACCCAAAGCTTAATCCACTCAATTTACAATGAAGAAAAATGGTAAACCTTACAAATTCCTCTCAAAGGATGATTTGTTTACTCAATTACAATTTTCACTCCCCAAACTCACAATACAAATAAGAATGAAACACTCAATTGAGTTGGGTACAAGAATTTGACAATAAAAGGCACTAGGGTTTGGATTTGATGCTTGGATGATTCTTGTAGGTTCAATAGTTGTTGTTGGTGCTTAAAATGCTTGCTTTTATACCTTCTTATTAATTTCTATCCGTTTGGGTGGTTGACATCATAAATATAGCCGTTGGGACTTCATCTTCCCACCATTAATGTTGTTCTGCACCTACCCGTACCGAAACGACACTACTTGTATCGAAAAAGAGCAAGAACAAAAATAGCCGTTGGGAGCATTTAAGAGACCGTATCGAAACGATCGTTGTTGTTCCGAAACTAAAAGAGCCCGTTTCGAAACGGGACAAGGTCATATCGAAACATTTTGCAACTGTAAAAACATGTATTAAAACGCACCTAAAGCGTACCGATAAGCTTAACTAACTTTCAAGAAAACGGTTATGAAACACAACAGTCATATTTTTTAAACCAACTTTCAAAACTCGTACCGAAATGAGTGAGACCGTTTCGATACTACCGTATCGATACGAGTTCTCTATTTTCGAGCCCACACTTGACAGTTTCAAAACGTTTCGAAACACCTGAGGGGTGTATCGAAACGGTCGGTTAAAATTTACTTCACAATTTCAAAACATTTCGAAACACCTAGGGGTGTATCGAAACAATTAGTCGAAAATCACTGTTTTGGCTTAGAAAACACTCAGAAAAATTTATGGGACTTTGAGTTTTAACTTAAGTATTTTGCTCGTCGATTTTGAGAAGTTTGAGGACTTAGAAATTTATCTTCTTTTCAAATTAGTCCTTGAAATATTTATTATATCAAAATCAAAGTTTTGGTTTTACAAAAAAGACCGAGTAAGTTATGATCAACGGCCAGAGAATGAAACATTAGACATCTATTTGACCCAATAAATAGTTTACACATTTATATTAAAAAAAGATATAGTTTGAAAACTTATTTTACGGTTAAGCCAAATTTTAACTATGTTTCATGGGTAATTATTCCATGCACAAGCACTTGTGAAAATTTTATTTACACAAGCGCCTTAGATTTAGCGTTTATGGGCTCTGTTTAAAGTTTAAGTGTAGTAATTTTAAATTTAGGGGTTGTCGATAGAATTTTAGGTATATGGTTAAAATTTAGGGTTTATAGGTTAAAACCTAAATCCTTAATCATATTACCCTAAAACTTAAACTATAACCCTAAATCTTAAATTCCAACCATAACCCCTAAATTCTAACCATGGACCCTAAAATCTAAACTCCTTTATTAAAACCTATAAACTCTAAACCCCTAAACTAAAACCTAAACCCTCAAAATAAGGCGCTAGTAGAAACAAAAAGTTTCCACCGCCTGAGTATGAGATAATAATTATTTTATTTCTATGTTATATATTTGAATGAAAAAAATTATCTGATGCACTGTAGTAACTTTAGTTTACACAAGCATGATTGTTTTAGAATTTAGAAATTTAAGGTTTAGAGTTTAGGGGTATATGTTATAGGGTATTAAATTTAGGGTTTAGTTTATGGATATAATTTAGTGTTTAAAATTTATGGTTTATAATTTAGGAGTTTATAGTTAGAGTTTTAGATTTTCAAACTTAAATAGACATGTTTGTGGATAAAAAATTCATTGCATTTACATCAAATATTAACTCTATTTTAATTTAACATTTTATAAATAATATGGATTGTTTATATTAGTTATATTCGAAATCAATATATTTTATGTATATTTATATTTTTAAAATAATATTTATATATTTAGAAAAAATAATTTTATGCATATTGTCATGCGGTTATGACCTTCTTCCGATATGAGATTAATATCTTTGTCTCTTCCCATACGTGACAATATGATCCGTAAGAAAATTACACAAATTTACATATTTGTTTTTTTAGAAAATAAAATCTAAATATTTAACCCAAATTATTTTACTTTTTGAGATTTATCAAATTAGGAAAATTCTACAACGGGCGACGAACATTGATGAACATCACTAACGATGAACACCGATGAATACCATTAAATTAATTAATAAAGATTTAAAATTTTAAGGACTCATAATACAATTAAAAATTATTTTTAAAAATTCAATTAAATTATTTTTTATATATATTAAAATTTTATTTTTTAATAAGGGTAAACTATATATTTAGTACCTCACCTATTTTCGTATTTCTATTGAACCCTCATTATTTAAATATTATTTTAATTTGACCCTATTCTTTATAAAAAAAATAATTTAACCCTTAACCATCAACCTAAAACCCTTAAACTCTTAAACCTATACCCTAAACCATATACCATTAAAAATAATTCCACCATCATCGATTCAATTCAATTCAATGAATTGTTGAATTCTTCTAAAAAAATTCAATTAAATTATTTTATATATATAAGCGATATTTCGCCAATAGGTTTCCAAAGAAGAGTGATTCGGGATAACAATGTCTTATATCCAATTGTACGCCCTAAGAGTCGGACGATTAGTACATGGCGTATACATTGATCAATATCTTCATGAACCCGTTTTGAAAACCTAATTGTAGGGAACGAACCAGATTCATCCACCTGAAAGTCCTCATCCATAACTTCCACTTCATCTTCCTTGTTTAAATTTTTATTTTTCTCACTATTCTGAGACCCTGTTACCATTCGTGCATACGATGGTTTCGGCATATCATTTAAACCAGTTGCATCTGTAGAGTCTTTATCAGTAGCAACCCCACAAACCTGTTTTGATTTAAAATTTCCATCAACCAAATTTTCATTAGTCCCTTCTGCATCCATATCAATGGCTTCTTCAGGAAGTATCAAGTTAGTTCCATCTCCTTCGTTGCGCAGCTTTTTTGTGCTTCTATCATCCTTAAGTGGAGAACCAAGTCTCTCTAAAGGTCCATGTGTCTGCACCTGCATAATTTCATCCGGCGGCTTCCCATGTTGTCCGATATACGATGGTTTAGGGTTGTGTTGCCTGCTTGTATGGCATTGTGTTTTTGGGCGAAGATGGTTTCAAGCTTTACCGATCTATAATCTACGTTGGCTATGCAAAGTTCAAGGAGATTCGAATTTAATTAATTTTAATATATATATATATATAAAATAATTTAATTGAATTTTTTAGAAGAATTCAACAATGCATTGAATTGAATTGAATCGATGATGGTGAAATTATTTTTAATGGTATATGATTTAGGGTATAGGTTTAAGAGTTTAAGGGTTTTAGGTTTAATAGTTTAGGGTTTTAGGTTGATGGTTAAGGGTTAAATTATTTTTTATAAAGAATATGGTCAAATTAAAATAATATTTAAATAATGAGGGTTCAATAGAAATACAAAAATAAGTGAGGTACTAAATATATAGTTTACCCTTATTAAAAAATAAAATTTTAATATATATAAAAAATAATTTAATTAAATTTTTAAAAATAATTTTTAATTGTATTATGAGTCCTTAAAATTTTAAATCTTTATTAATTAATTTAATGATGTTCATCGGTGTTCATCGTTAGTGGTGTTCATCAGTGTTCGTCGCACGTGGTAGACTCATCCATCAAATTAAGTGTCACGACATTAACATAGACTAGAATTTTATTTTCCGTACCTATGTAAGTCTTTTTTCACTTAGATCTTGCAAATGATGTTTATAAACAATGATAAACAACAATTAAATTCGTATTGAATGTTAATAAATGAAAAAAAATGAATGAGAGCTCCACCTTCTTTGTTTTGGAACTATTTTTACCCTAGAAGAAGGAATTTGCTTTTAATAGATTTTGAATCCATAATTAAAAAAAAGAATGTCAACGAAAAATTTTAACCACTTATTTTAAATATTGTTGACAAAGTTCGACTCTTTTAATTTAACTTGCAGAGTTAAAAAAACTAATATTTTTCAAATAATTATCTATAGAAAACATTCAATAAATATATTATGTAATTTGTTAGATTTAGAATTTAACATCTAAGTTTTCGGGTTAGATAGTTAGATTTTAATTTTTAAAAAATAAATATTAATTTTTTAATAATTTTCTTAAATTAATATTAAAAAATCACTCTAAAAGTAATTGTATATTTTCTCCAAACAAATACTACTAAATTTTGTAAGAGTAAACATGTCGTTAAACTATTCCAACTTTCTTATTTTGATCATCAAAGATCAAACTATTATTTTGTGCAAAATCGTCGCTAGTATTACGTTTTTTTTTCATTTTGGTCATTAGTATTACTTCTTTTTCTTGTTTTAGTCACTAATCTATTTTTTTTATTTTAGTCACTAAACTATTCTCGTTTTTTTATTTTACTGTGAATTTTTTAATAGTAGGCTATTAAAATAGAAATAATATAACATTAATAATGATTTTATCAAAAATAATATTTTAATTAAAAAAACTAAAATAGTTTATTGACCAACGGTAATTTTTACCCATTTTGTAAAAATCGAATTGCGTCGTATCTAAGGAACGACAGTGCACCAAAATAGCGTGCAGCCACGCTGGTCAGTTCAACGCCAAGTCGTTCATTACTTCATTCCCCTTGCCTGCGAAAAATTTCACTCAGCTTATCACCATTCCCCGATCTAAAACCAAAATCTAACTATTTCTGGTTCGCACAGAACAAATCAATTATAGAAAGAGAAGAAAATGGCGGCGGAGGACGATGTTCCTTTGGACGACAAGGCAAAGCGAATGAGAGATCTGCTGTCGAGCTTCTACGCTCCAGATCCTTCGACGAACAACGCTCCTTCGAACCCCGGCACTCTAGACGCTATCAACACCACCTCTTTCGACGCCGATCAGTACATGAACCTTCTCGTAAGTTCCAAATGCTTTTGATCTGAATTCCGCTACTAGATTTATAGACATCATCTGTTCTGAATGAAATCCGTGGTTTAGTTTGGATTAGTTATGGTTTAGGTTGGATTTTTAGTTAATTTTATCCCTTATAGCATGGATTGGATTGAAATGTGTAGATACAAAAGTCGAACTTGGAAGCGCTTCTCCAGAGGCATGTTGAAATGGCAGCGGAAATTAAGAATATCGATACGGACTTGCAAATGCTAGTTTACGAGAACTACAGCAAATTCATCAGTGCCACGGATGCAATTAAGCGGTAACTTCTTTCGATTCTTATTGCCAGTAGACTCCTAGTTTGTGAAGAATGGTAGGGTTTATCAACATTGTGTCTTTCTGTAGAGATTCTGCAATTCATTTTGATTCAGCAAGATTTTCAATGTGGTAGAAAGTCGCAACTGTTGTTTGTTAGACCGATTTAAGTGGACTATTAAGTTCTTAGTCATGCACTGTTTAAGAACCATAATGCATTTGTACTGAAACTTTGCTTTTAACAGGATGAAAAGTAATATTGTAGGCATGGAAACAAATATGGATCAGCTTCTTGACAAGGTGCGTTGTAATATTTTTCATGTCAGCCAGGGACGGAGCCAAGATTTGGGATTGGGGGGGGGGGCAAACTATAAATGTTTGAAAGTGGGGGAGGGGGCAATTCATAAATAAACTAATTTTAAAAAATTTAAATAGGGGGACAAAGGTGAAAAAAAATTTCTTCGGGGTGGGGGGCGATTGCCTCTCCCCACCCCCACATAATTCCGTCCCTGATGTCAGCTCTAGTTGAATTTTTTGAATACGTATTACGAAGAAATGAGGAAAGGGAATACTCAAAGCAGATTTTTTCCCCTTCTTTTGTATAATTGCAGATAATTTCGGTGCAATCTAAAAGTGATGGGGTCAATACTTCTCTTTTTGAGAAGAGAGAAAATATAGAGAAGTTGCACCGGACACGTAATCTTCTGCGTAAAGTTCAGGTATTAATGACTGTCAAATCTACCTGGCGATTTGTGAGTAATGTGACAGCAGCCCTAGGATCGATTTCAAAACGTGTTAACCGGATGTAACAATTGTGAGAAGTAGATCTTATTGCCCATGGCAAACTTTTGGTTTTAAATTTTACATCTTAGCATTAGAACCTGCAAGTAAAAAAATTCAAGTAGTATGACTTTAAAATTACTTACTGTCTATATACACAATTGTTGGTTACTCAAAAGTTTTCTTGTTCGGAAAAGAACAGTTCATTTATGATCTGCCCACTAGACTTGGAAAGTGCATCGAGTCAGAAGCATATGCGGATGCTGTCAAGTTCTACACTGGAGCAATGCCAATTTTTAAGGTCATTGTTGCTTACCTTGTCCATTTTCTTCTACTTTCTATTTTAATTCTTCATTGTTACTTCAGTTTGCTTTCATGTCAAAAAAATTATTCAAAATATTTAATGTACACCATTGTTTTTCTTACCAGGCATATGGAGATTCATCATTCCAGGATTGTAAACAAGCATCTGAAGAAGCAATTGCTATTATAGTAAAAAACTTGCAGGTATATCTATTCTTGCCTTATGCATGTATTGTGGTTTATTGCAGATAAAAGGGAGTTTTTAATGTTTTTCTGAAAATTATCTTCTCAGGGAAAGTTGTTCTCAGATTCTGAATCCATTCAAGCTAGGGCTGAAGCTGCAGTGCTTTTGAAGCAGTTGAATTTTCCGGTTTGTACTCCAACTTTCAGATTGCATATCTAGCTGGTTTTGTGGAAGTTAGAATGGAGCTTAAAAACTAAACAAGCATGCATAGCTTTACTCCACATGAAATGCATGAGTAAAGGGGTGTAAATAATTTCACTCTTTCTCTCTTGTTAAAATATTTGAACTTCTGATTGGCAAATATCTCTGACTTATAGTAATATTACTTTTGTAAAAAAGTTTTTGACCTGAATTATCTTTATTTGGGCAGTTGGATAGTTTACAATTAAAACTACTAGAAAAGTTAGAGCAATCTCTTGGAGACCTTCAGCTTAAAACAGATGATATTGAGAATGCATCCATAGAGTCTAATGATCCTAAACAAGGAAAAGTTTCTGACTCGATTCATATTACGGCTCATGAGGTAATGAACTGCACTTTTTATATATAAAAAAACACTTTATATATGGCTTGTTGGATAGGTCTTCCCCGCCATCCCCTAAAATGTAAAGGAGGCTCGGGCAGTGGGGAGAGAGTAAAACTATCATCTGGATGGGGTAATGGGACTCTTGTTTCCAATTATTTGAAATTAGGGCTCTGTTCGTGGGTTCGCAGAGGCTATTAGTGCTTATCGAATAATATTTCCGGACTCAAAAGGACAACTAATTAAACTTGCTCAAGACTTCGTTGTCAAGTAAGTAGCTTAATTATATTTTCCATTACAAGTTGTAACTCTATTGTTTCTCATAATACAAAGCACGAAACAATTTTATTCACATGTCGCCTTTTCTTTAGGCACTTTGAAACTATTGAGCAATGTGTAAAGGGACGTATTTCTTGCGCCAGTCTCCTGGGTGTTCTTCGTAAGTAGTGTGCATTTGGTTTTTGTCACTTGTTTTTCATGATTACAGCAATGGTTCTCCTAGTATCGAACATGATTAATAAAAAATTCTATCCTTGTTTACATATGCACATTTACAATTGTCTGCAAGACGTATAATTTATTATATTCATCGACATTTGGAGATGTCTTTAGCATTTTGTACTTGGTAGAGACAATAGAGTGTTCTTGATGTTAGTGCTTGTGGAGCATGTCTCAACTAGAACTCAGGCATCTTTATTTCCATGAAAAAATCGATCCTTGATACTAGTGTGTGTTTGAAATTTGTTTCTTTTTTTTTGAATTATTTAAACAATTCATTCATTTATAGCATTTATTTTCTTTGTAATTTGAAACTTTAATTTATTTAACCTTTTTCTTATCGTTTGCCAAATCCTTTGCAGGAACTATTTGGACAGATGTGCTTCTAATGGATGAAGTGTTAAGCGAGGCTGTTCTACCTGGTTTTTCTTTGGAGGTCTTTTTTTTTTAATTTCATTTGAAACCATTGTATTTTTTTTATCTACATTTCATATCTTTATCCTGTAATCTGTGAGTAAATATATACTTATTCTCATACTGAGGATGATGCTCCGTCTAATGATATTCTATGTTGTCTCAGGCTGCCAAAATTGCTCTTAAACAGCACATTGCCAGCACATTTAATTACCTTTTACATGACATATCAGGTCTTTTTTTGCAATTGCTGCTTTTGAAAATATTTTTACACTTCTAGAGTTTCAAATCACTGAATATTATAAAGTAGTTGAAATCTACTATGTTGTCTTAGGCGCAGCTCGTTCCATTGGGACAACTCCCAGTGGATTTCAACTAATAAAATAGTTGAAGTCAGAGATCTTTCTAGATTCTACATGAACTTTTAAAATTTGAATAAAGTTGATTCTTTTTTTATTGATGTAGATTTATCTAATGAAAATTACCTAAGAAGTCTGAGTTCATTCTGTTCAATTTGCAGATGCCCTTCTGAGAGTAAATTTTAGTTCAAAAGAGGCAGCAGAGGAGAATCCCTTGCAGGTTGCTTTGGAAGCCAGCAAAAAAGCTGTGCTCCAGGGAAGCTTGGATGTCTTACTGGTAACTCACTAGATGATGAAGCAACTCTTGTTTAATGCACGGAAAACCAACTCAAACTTTGCATCCCTTATATGCTATTCATGTAAATAATGGTAGTCCATTTTTTATGTTGCTTCTCTGCATATTTCTCTCATTTGGATGCATATAAGAGACTTTGTAAATGCCTGGAATACTTTCTAGATTGAAAAATGACCTCAAATCTCTGCTTTTCATTTGTGGGTTATATATATTGTTGTTTTTGCCCCCAGGTAATTTACTTTTTTGTTCTGAACTTGTATCTTTTATATTTTTGTTATTCTTTTGGATAATAATTTATAATGTTATCATGTTAATGCAGTGTATTCTTTCAACTTCGCTTTTAATTTATTTGCTTATTGCAGGATTTCCACCAACTTCTTGATGATGACTTAGGGTTGTTAGTTCAATTGAGAGATTTCATAAGTGATTGGGTTCAAGAAGGATTTCAGGACTTCTTCAGGGCTCTTTATGATTGTTTTTTCTTGCTTTCTGGAAGAAAGAGTTCATCCGGTCAAGATCAAGGTTTGACAAAAGGAACACATGGTGAAAAGGTTATTGTTGGTCTTGTCCTGGTGCTGGCTCAGCTTTCTGTTTTCATTGAGCAAACTGCCATCCCAAGAATTACCGAGGCAAGTTTCTGTCTTCACCTAATAATTTTATCTTGCCAGCTGACAATCATTTCAAAATGTGAAGTGGAATAATTCTAGTACTTTTACTACGTTCTTGGGCTTCGGTTATAATTTCCATGTTTTATGTTAGGAAATAGCTGTTTCCTTCTCTGGTGGCGGTGTTCGAGGCTATGAAAATGGTCCTGCTTTTGTTCCTGGAGTTTTATGTCGAATATTTCGGTCAGCTGGTGAAATACTTTTGCATCATGTAGGAATTCATTCTCTTTTTTTTGAAAATTTAGAACTTATTGCAATTGTGGGATGTGTTCTATCCCATTTCAATTCATTAGTTTGGAAAATTCATGGGAATATTGATGATTTGATGTCATACTAGTTTGCTCAAGGGAGCTCATAATTTTAAATTCTTATTATTGGTCCTTTGATGGACCATTTCAGATATATTTTTCCTTTTTCAAGCAAATGCTGTTATCTCTTTGTTATTAAGTTTATTTCATTTTTCAGTATATAAATATGAGAACTCAAAGGGTATCTACTCTGCTAAGAAAGAGGTTTACAACACCAAATTGGGTCAAGGTTAGTATGTGTACTATAATTCTCCATGTTGAAATAAACTCATGAACCGAAAATAGTTCAACATTTTTTTATTTTTAATATTTGCAGCACAAGGAACCTAGAGAAGTTCATATGTTTGTTGATTTGTTTTTTCAAGAGGTTAGCTTTCCTATAAAATTTTCAGTGGACGAGGATATAGATTTCCATTCCTTTTTCCCGCGCATTCTTCTAGATGCATAGTGCTTAACCTCAAGTTTCTCTACACTAGTTGAAGGAAACAACAAGTGAGGTGAAGCAGATTTTACCTCAAGGGCTCATGCGAAAGCACCGGCGCTCTGATAGCAATGGAAGCACTGCCTCATCCCGGAGTAACCAATTACGAGAGGATAAAATGACTAGGTCAAATACACAGAGAGCCAGGAGCCAGCTCTTAGAAACACATCTAGCAAAATTGTTCAAGCAAAAAGTTGAAATTTTTACCAAAATTGAAAATACACAGGTATGACCTATGAGTGCTTGTGCTAGTGGAAATATATCCAATGTTTCTGTTGAAGCAAAATGAATTGGGTTTTTCCTCTCTTGCAGGAGTCTGTTGTAACAACCACGGTAAAACTTTGCCTTAAAAGCTTGCAAGAATTTGTCAGACTCCAGACCTTAAATCGAAGTGGTTTCCAGCAAATTCAACTGGATATTCAATTCTTAAGGACTCCTTTGAAGGAGACCGTTGAAGATGAAGCGGCGGTTGACTTCTTACTCGATGAGGTAGTAGAAATATTACGAACTTTGATATTTACATATAACTAGTGGTACTAAAAATTAAGATGCGGGTGTTATTTCTGTTTGGTAGGTGATTGTTGCTGCATCGGAGCGATGTCTTGACCCGATTCCTCTAGAACCTCCAATTTTGGACAGACTTATACAAGCCAAGCTAGCAAAATGGAAGGAACAGAATCCAATTACACCCTAGAAGTTGAAAAGTGAAAAATGGTAAATGGCACTGGTTTTATTGTTGCTTGGACTGAATTTTCTCGATGCGATTCACTAGTGAAAAGGGAAGGTTCATATCCATCCCTAAAGTGATTCATGTTCAATTGGCTACTGCTCACACATCTTGACATACACCGAGTCTGTGTTCATAATCAGATGATCTGATTCTGTTTCTGATTGTATGACTTAGCAGAAACATTTTCGAAATGAAATGAGTTAGCCTCTGTACAACAACAAATGCTTCATAGCGCTTCTCGTCTGCCATGGATATCTCATTATACATTAAAATCATCCCGTCTTCGTTGTTGCTTCAATCCACTTCCTTTTACTCATGTTTTCGTATTCCCCTTTATCCTTGACTGCAGAAGACTACAGATTTGCATGCATTCCAAGCTGTATTTTGCAGGAAAAATAAACTTGTTTATTATTGGTAATTTTATCTTATTGAAGCTGGCATATCAGGTATTAGTTAACTGGGATCAAAGTGCAGAAGAGTTATATAATTCTATGTTGGCGGCCGTACAGTTCCAGTGTACAGTGGATATACCATAGCAAATTAAATTTTGGGGTAATTACAATTTGGTTGAAGAGTGAGATTTAATTAAATTTTGATTATCGGTTACTTCGATTTGATTAAATGAAATTCCCAATAAGGAATGTTTCCTCAATTTTGAACACAACTACTCTTTATCTGCTCTTGTGGCACAGTTTATTTATCCACTCAGTTTAGGCAGCCAGATTTGGTTCTGAACTCGAAACATTAATTTAAAACACAGCTCTAATTCTCTTATGGGAAAAAGGAAAAACATAGCTCTAATCCTGCTCATATTGCATCGGTACATGTTGTACAATTCCTAACATAAAATACACCATGAGATCAATTAACCATTGCTCTGTCTCCGGATATTTTCAATGACTTCCATCAGTTCTTCTGACTTCAAAGGTTTAACCAGGTGAGCATCCATCCCGGCTTCCACTGCCTCCTCGCCCGATGTATGAGCCGTTAACGCGATTATCGGGGTATGAACACCGTATTTCTCCTCCTCGGTTCTAATCAGACGCGTCGCCTCGTAGCCATCCATCGGGAACATCTGTCGTAAAACACATCAAAAGAATATCAAGGCATATTAGTTTCATCAAAAGTTATGCAATTATGAGAAATTATATACGTTACCTGACAATCCATTAGTATATAGTCATAAGGAAGACCGTTTCTCTGAGTTTTGAGACCATTGCAAACTAGTTCTACAGCTTCATTTCCATTTTCACAGTTCTCAACATCAGCACCGAGCTGTCTAACAGTAGTTGTGGCAATGAAGCTTAGCATTTTGTTATCCTCGGCAATCAAGATTCGTTTCCCGAACAACGGCTTCACGATGCTCGGCTCGGGACCATGTTGTTGAATCGGAGATATTTTTGACGCTGCCCTGACATGAGTACGGACTAGTGTAGGCGAGGAAGAGGAACCTTTCTTACTATACCGTTCATCACTTGAGCTAGCATATTCTTGTATCTCTCCACTATGTTGAGAATTTCTCAACCTTGCTCCAAATTCGGGTAGAAGTTTAATGACTCGATGCAAACGAGATCCATGGAAAGGCTGTAACAGAAGTTCATCACCTGGATCGAGCCTTATCGGATTGATCACACGTGCAGTCGGTTTGTCTAACCAGACCACCTTACAACATGTACTCTGAAGGCCTCTTCGGAATTCAGCCACAATCCTCCAGAGCTCGGAAAACAGCCCTGCATTGACATCGATCACAAGTAGTATGAAGCTCGGTGCATCCCGTCGTCTGTTCATCGGTAACTTATGGTCAGTTCCATCCATGGCACTTAGAGGCATATCCTTGGAACTGGAACTAGAGTTGTCACTCCTGCCACTCATATCTGATCTCCTTGAAGAATGTTGATAGGAATTTAGCTTTAATTGTATCTTCCTTAGTGCTGAAGGAAGATAATTGTATTGATCTACAACCGATACAATTATTCCGAGACCCTCCATAAACTTTTGTGAAACTCTTCGCCTTTCGTTGTTTTGCATAACGAGAACGACTTGAGATCCGTCCGACTTTGGACTAAGAGTACGAACGGCGAGTTTGGGACTAGAAGTCTGAGCAGATAAGCTCGGACTAGGAGGGCGAATGGCATCACCTTGAGCCTCCTTGTCACCTTTTAAATTGCTGCTGTAGGAAATCTCACATGTGAGGAAAACATTGAATCTGAAGCAAGTCCCCTTTTCACCAATCTCTTTATCAGCGATTCCGATCTCTCCGCCCATTAGACGTACCTAACAAAGTAAGATCGGAACTAGTCATTCATGCATACGATGAAACGTACGATGTATGATGTACGTACGTACGATGAAACTGGTTTAATAGCAAGAAACTAATGTTGTGCTAATATATGTGACTTACCAAAGATTGAACAATTCCAAGGCCTAAGCCAGTGCCAACTTGTCCAGCTGCTGTTTCTTTAACCTGAACATAGTTTTCAAACACAGATTTTTGTTTCTCTTTGGGAATCCCTTTACCTGTATCGTCGACCTCGAACACAATCTCCACGGAATCAGGATTCTGTCTAACTGCCCTTATCGCATTCATGTCACCGCTGGCTTCGTTCTTGTCATTAACCAACCATGACAAATACTTGTGAAAACCGTGCCGGCTAGAAGCAAGGATTTCGGCTTCGAAATCAGGCTTTCGGACCCAAGCTCTAAGGCATACATGTCCTTCAGCAGTAAATTTAACAGCATTGCTTAGCACATTACTTAATATCTGCATGAGTTTCCCCCTGTCACCTTTCACATGTGTGAGCTTGATAATGGATCCATCACATGGGTCCAAAATAACATCAACACCCTTGATCATACCCACAGGATGATACAAATCAACCACATGTTCAACCAGTTCAGCCAAATTGAATTCTTGTTCTTCCAAATTCATCATGCCGGCTTCGATTTTGCTTGTATCGAGTATAGAATTAAGCAACCCTGTAAATTATGTGCAACTAATTAGACCCAAATACTAATAAGTAAAGTTTTTCAAGCACAAGGCAAGTGAAATAAGTTACCTAATAGATCTTGTGCACAGTGACTCATTTGCTTTAAATACGACTCGAAATCGGACCCGGGGGCTGTGTTCGCGAGGCATAAATCGATGAAACCGTTAATGCCGGCCAACGATGCTCGGATATCATGGCTGGCACCAACCAAGGCAAGGCTTTTGTTCATGCTTTTTCGATCGGCTTGTTGAGTCGCTTCCATTTGTTTTATGAGCTTGTCATGCAGGCACATCATCCTTTGAGCCGTGTTGCACATTGAGGATATAAAAAACACAAGTGCAATCACCAGAAACACGATCGTTGCGATAAGAGCAATGTAAGAATGGCTGATTTTGCTGTGCACAAGGCTTGCTAGTCCTTTCTGAGGTGATGCCAATGCATATACCTGAAACCAAAACCGATTCGAAACTTGTTAAATACGAGCCGGACACTGATTCTGCGAATAACAGAGAAAAAAAAAACCGAACATACCGATTGCACGCCGGAGATTTCAACAGCTGAACAACTAACACTATACTCTTGTTCACCAATGTGCAAGATATAGGTTTCTGAGGTAGTGCATGAAACATTTCGAGCACCATTTGGATTCATTAATTGTAAGACAATGGAGCTATTAACAGAGATGAATTTGGTGTTTGGGATTCCATCAACCAGCAACTTCCCATCCATTGTTATCAAACTTAAGACTCCGCCGTAAAGATCTAAACCCGAAAAGAGATCGGTTAATCGTTTAACCGGAACTCCCACGGAAATGACACCTTTTCCAAGCATGCCAACACTGGTGAGAAACAAAGGATCACCACCAGTGTTCCACATGTTTTCGACAGAAGAATATCCCCATGAATTATGCAATGCTGCTCGAAACCAGCTCGTATTCGTAGCATTGAAGCCATGGAATCTAACAGCTTCTCCATATAACTTCCCTGTGTGATCATCCACTGATTGCTTGTACCAAACATACCGCTTTCGGTTCGACGAAGAAGAGTTAGCATATGCTGATAGAATTCGATTTCCATCAAAATAATACGAAAAAAACAGACCCTCTGATCCAGCATATGAAATCTGAGACAGATAAGGTATGCTTGAAAATGCTAGAAACAAAGTAGGAGCCACCTGCAAACATTAATTAACATTCCTAGTCATATAATTTATGCATGTTTTCGGATAACGAGTAAAATAGATTCGATATCGAGCAAGATCACAGACGCAAGGACACATACCTTAGTCTCAATATCATTGAATGAGATTGCATCAGTTTGGTTGATTGAAGAACTCAAAAGCATTGCTAAATTTGTAGCAGATGAACTCAATGGGGGTATTGATTTTGCAATGGTGTCAATCTGTGATAGAAATCCAGAATGCAAGTTCCGGGTGCTCGAATCCACATTTTCTCCGATTCGTCTGGTTGTTTTGTACCACCATGTGATCACTATACTTGGAGGTACCATTACCAGCAATGCCTGCATTAAAAATTTCGTAAGTTTCGAGTTCGAAATATTTTTCTATAAATATACAATGTTCGAAACAAAATAACGGATATATCATTTTAAACACTCAATAAGATAATCTAAGATTACTCGATTATGGCGCGAATCATACATACATACATACATACAAAATTTGCACTGCAATAATCAGGCATCTAACAACAAAAAGAAAAAGATAATGAGGGTAAATTTTTTTTACCAGAAGTATGAAGATGGTAACAGGGCGTGACGCGATCAATAAGCTGAGCTTCATTCGATTTTCGATATATAAACGATGAACAAATCCTGCATTATGAAGGAATCAATAAGAAAATCTGGGTAAAAACCAGTTTATCACTTTGAACTTTACCTTGGGAAATTTTCCATTTTCTTAGATTTAATTAACCATTGATTGGTATCTAGGAAAATCCATTATCAATCTCACTCTCAATCATTTTTTCCTTTTCTTTGCATGCATATTAAATACGTATAATTTTATTCAAAGAAACACAATCTCATCTTATTGTTTTTCCTTAAATAAAAAGATTCACTTTATTTCTCATCACACACATATATATATATATAAACACTTAGAAAATAAAAAGAAGTGAGATTTAGGCTTCGTTCGTGAATATTTCTCAAACGACCATTAGGCTGCTGAAGTAGAAACAGCACCGAACGGTCACGCCAGACATACAGAACGAGAACGGCCATTTGAAACTCAGATTTACTTCAAAAGCTAGAAAATCCAACTTCTATCAAATTCCGTTTTAAAATCAATACCGAACGAAGCCTTAGAAAGTAAAGAGAAGACCTGAGAGATGACTGAGTACTGCTTTGACTGTAGTTGAAGATTGTTTGATAATGAATAAAGAGACAGTGCTTAAATATAGAAAGCAAGCAAAGCATGCACGTTTGGCTTCATGCAAAATTCTGCAAATTAATTTCTCAAAACAAGAATACCAGCACACAGTAATTATGTATAATTAAACTGAAACTTGGGTCTCTTAATTATGAATCTATCCCTTTGCATCACATTTCAGTTTATGTGTTAGTTTTTTTGAATTTCACCTCTCACTTTATTAAAATAAATAAGTATCCGAACATCGATGAATATTAATATTAAAACGTCGCACGTGTTTTTAATCATAAAATTGTCATGCTACGCGATCAAACACGTGTTCATTTATTTTATAAAATGTTACGGTATGACACGAAATGATAATTTAGATAGATTAAGTTTTATAAAATGGAATTTTATGTATTTGAATTATGTATGTATTTTTTCATGTATTTATATGTACTTTTTTTAAATGACAGGAGATATGGTAATTAATCCATGGTATTTAATAAGATATTTTCATAAATAAAGAAGGATTTGTTAAATGTTTTTACTATATATATGTATGTATGTATGTATGTGTACATGGGGAAAAAACAAACTTATGATTACTTAGTCAAGTCGACATTGAAGAGAGTAAAAAGTGTTCCCTCGATTTTGTTTACTAGAAATATATTTGGATTAACTATTTAATTTGTTTATTAAATTGTGAACTTTCATTATAATTTCGGAGATATATTCGTTTAATAAAATTAGTGGATTCAATTCAAAAAGAAAAGTGTTCACTCAGTTTGAGAATCTAATGTCAAGCGTTATCAAGAGGATAATCAGACAACTCACGACAATACAAAAATACAAGAAATAATACTTTAAAAATACAAAAATACGTTACCAATGAGAGTAATTTTGATTCTATTTTATGAAAAAACGAAAATTTTAAACTGGGGAACAACGGTCAGCAGAACTTTATACACCATATATTAATGAAACATTATCTTGATTTTGCGATTGTCGACTTAGATGTTTGTCCGAAGTTAATACAAAAGAAAATATTTAAATGAAGGTAATTTTAAATGTATTTTACAATCATATTGAGATTTGAGAAATGGAATGTGAGGGAATGGCTGCAACTTAGAATTGAGACTCAAAGTTAATGGTCAATTTTATATTTAGTGAATTGATTTTCTATGGTATTATTATTATTATTATTATTTGTTGTCTTCTTGATTTCTCATGGCTTTATCTTGATTAATCTGAATCGATCCATGTCACACACTTGTCTTTAGTGAGTGAGTCTCTACGAGAATTTTCTGCATACACAATACTTCAAACTCGAGACCTACTTTAAACTATATCTGCTAACACTCGGACCAAATATATCATTATTTTATTTCTGCTATAGTCAACCGAAACTTTTGTTAAAGTTCTAAAAAAATGAGTCATTTAACTGAGGACAACTTCAATTATATTTTAGAAGAATTAAGGGAGTTTAAGGTGAGAAAATTCCGGCTAACAAGTAATTTTTTTTAGTAAATTCTAATTTTAATTCTACCTATAGGGAAGAGGAAGGGAGATTATAGGGGAAGAATGAGGTGCTCTTATTGGATTTAGAACTCATGACCTAAGAAAATTGAGGGAACAATAAGAAAATTGAGGGAATAAAGATGAGCAGCTCGGTCAACGACCAAATGTGCTTGCTCGGATAAGAAGTAACTAAGTAAGTCTCAAAGTTAAAAGGTTGATTTTATATTTAATAAATGGCTTAAATATACAGTTGGTACCTAAACTAGACATCTTTTCTCAAGTTGGTACTTAAGAATTTTTGCTCTCAAATTAGTACCTGAACTAGGCACATTATCCCAAGTCGGTACGTAAATTTTTTTTATTCCTAAGTTAGTACTTGAATTAGGCACTTTCTCCCCAATTGATATAAAAATTATACATTTTATCAATTTGGTCCTAATTCGAAACAAATCAATAAATTTAACTCTATGTATTTAAAAATTCTATCAATTTACTCTTCTTATTCTCCTAAATTATTTGTTCTTCTATCAATTTACTACTATTATTCTCCTAAACAAATCAATAAATTAATTATGTACAATATTAAAGGTAATTATTCCATGCAAAAGCGCTTGTGGAAATTTTGTTTACACAAGCGTTTTAGTTTAAAGGTTTAGAGACTCTATTTAGGGTTTAAAGTTTAGGGATTCAAGTGTATTAGTTTTGAATTTAGGGTTGTTGATAGAATTTTGAGTTTAGGGTTAAAATTATGGGTTTATAGGTTAAAACCTAGATCCCTAATCCTAAACACTAAATTCTAACCATGAACCCTAAATTTTAAACCTCTAAACTCTAAACCATAAACTAAAACTCTAAAATAAGACGCTTGTGAAAATAAAAAAATTTCACCACCTGTGTATGAGATAATAACCGAATATTATATTACACTCTTGAATAGAGAACCGATATGGTAACTAATCAATAGTATCTTTAAATATATTCTAATAAATGGACATGTTAAATGATTTTACTATATATAAATACACATATAATATCACCTTATTTTAAAATCTACATTATTACTGAAGTTTTATCTAATTTTTTGATATCAAATTCTTATAAGGACATTTAAATGAAAGCATAACAAATAACGCCCAACTAACTATGTGTTTGTTCGGTTGGTTTGGACTTAACTCGGGATTCACTTATTTAAATTTATGTGAACTTATTTGTGACTCTTTCTTTAAATCTTATATTTAAATCTTCATTTATTCTCATATATCATTATTTTAGAGAATGAAGCAATCTTTCGATTTTATGATCGTGGATGGGGCATTTGTCCACATTTTTTTAAGAATAGCAATTTAAATGAGGGCAATGTTAATTTTTTAGCCATTTAAATGGGTACGGGTCAATAAATTTAACCGTTTAATAACGCACATACATCTTATAAATAAACTGATTAAATTTAAATTTTTTAATATAAATATTATTTTCTTTTTTACGACGACTTTTAATTAATCAATACTACACATCAATATTTCATGACAGTTTTTCTATTGATGAGAAAAATGAGTAATTTGAACAAGATGGGCATCAGTGTAATGCCTCAGGTTACGAATGGGGAAGCAATTAAGAACATACAACAAGATTGTCTGTCGGCCACAATGTGAAACTATTGCTGCTCAATCATCTTCGTCTTCATCCTCAGAGATGGCGATTTCCTCGTAACCCTGTCGTTGCCGTCGTCGAATGCTGTTTCGAATCGCTGTAATCGATCGAATCACCACGAACATCGGGAGTAAAATTCCAGTCGCTCTCAAAAGCAGTACCTGTAAAATTCAGTCCAAAAAGGAATCAAGTACATAGAAATGCTAGAAATTAACAGAGGACAATGGAATCGAATACTCACCATAAGAAGTGCAAATGGATAATGCTCTGTTTCGCCATTGATGACGGCAAATAGATGTTTTACAAGCAAAAAAACAGTAAACTGGCAAAAACGCGTGTGAAAAACACTTAAAACCTTCAAAAAAAATCAATCATTTGTTAACAATGGAGTAAAGTGTTAAAAAACGTACGGTGAGAGCCATCGACCGGCAGCAAGAAGCGCCTCTTTCCGCGGCGGAAGTACATTGAGAGAATCCATTTCCGTCGTTCATTGCTAGGTTTTGTGGCTCAACCTCTCTTCTCGGAATTTGCAGGCTATCTCTGAGAACAAAATTTTAAATATTTTTTTTACAGACGAACACATTATTTATGATTTGGATTTGAACTGGAAAACAAAATAAGATTACCTAATGGTTACCGCCGCTTCAATCAGCTGAGACTTCTTTGAATTCGCCATTACTGTATATCCCGGTTCATATTTCTGCATGATTTTACACAGCAAATTTGAATTTGAAAATCGTTTTTCTTTTTTGTTGATCTGATCATTAGATTCCAAACCTGAAGACAAATTTCACAAGTTGTGTTTCCCTTCTCGTTACACCATCTCTGTATACAATCTCTGTGTGCAAACTGGGAGCAAAAATAATTAAAAAAAATGAATCGAATCATCCAAACAGAAGAAATCAAGTGATCAAAACAAGAAAACAAGCATTAAATCAAAAGAAAAAGAAATTAAATCGTCGTTAATTTTGACCTTAACAGAGCCGGAACAAGCACAGGGAGCTTCCAAGTTCTTCAAGCTTTCGAACTCTTCTTCATGGCAAATTCTACAGCGTGAAATCGATGCTAAATCTTCAATAAACAAAACAACTTCTCCCATTTCTTGTTTCTTTTTCCCCCTTTGTGATTTTTGAAAATTTTGTTTCCTCTAATGTATAAACTGGAGATTTAAAAATATGATACAGGTCTTGAAGTTCCATAAATATCCCTCCCTTATCTTAATTGAAATGTTTATTTTAATAAAGAAATCATAAATGGTAAGTCTTTCAACTTTAAATCTTGAAAATCTCAATATCATAAATGAAAAAAAGAAAATCATTTTCCTTAATTGCCAAGTTTCTTTTGTTCATATACTGCAAAATAATTAATAATATTCTTCCTCATATTTCATTTCACGTAATTGGACTATATGGTCTATGATTAAAAAAAGTAATTGGACTATATGGTCTTGACAATTATTTTTCTACAAGAATGTGTGGCAAGAATTGTTTGAATGGAGTGTTAATTTTATTAATCCCCAATATTTGATTTATTTGTGGATTAATTCGAATCTAATTTTATAGAGATATAATATAGAGACAATCTTCTGATTTTGCTTAAAGTAGAGGTGAATAAAACTGGACTCTGACTTGAAAAAAAATAAATTTTTTTGACTCGACTCGTTTCAACTCGACTCGAAATTACATAAATTTAACTCGACTTGAAAAAAAATTTCAAATAAAGCTTGAGTTGTGAAATGAAAATTCAAATAACTCGAAATTTTTAGTAATTAGTGGGTTGATTTTTAAGTTCGAGTCGAGTCTCTCAATTTTTCCTGATATATACCAATTTAAAAATATAAAGAAATATATGCTACATATGAAAAAATATGACGAAATATACATTGCATATCTTATATGATTAGAAAAAAATCGTTTAAATTAGAATCAAACTATAGTATAACATGATAAATAATTACAATTAAATTTGTATAGGAACTCGAAAACTCGACTCGACTCGACTCGAATCGAAATTTTTTCAAATAAAATTTAAGTTGTAAAATATGACGCATCAACTTGAATAACTCAAAAATTTTTGACTCGACTCGATCAAACGCTAACCCCTAACTTAGAATTTAGCGCTTTATCATGTTAAACTAATTTATTATTGGTAGTGTGCAATTAATTTTTAATCAAAATAATTAAAATAGGGAAATGATTTCATGTCCAATACAAAAATCTTGCTTTCAGGTTTGAATTTGAGACGTCTGATCTAAGAACCAAGCTGAAATTCAAAAAAAAACGTGGGCCCTTCGTTTTAAAATTATTAAAAAATGTGAGAAAAATAATTAGACGTGTTACCGTGGGCCCCATTTTTTTACGCTCAAATTATTAAAAAAATTGAGAAAAATAAAAGGGTAAATTACACCAGGGCGTTTTCATTTTAGTCACCGATCTTTTAACATTTTCATTGTAGTCACCTAACTTTTATTTCGCTTTCATTTTGGTCCCTCACGTTACCTTCCATTAGAAAATACCGACGTGGCCGTTAGTTTTTCTTTTCTTCAAGGGTAAACTATATAAATGGTCACTGAATTTTTAAAATGTTTTTATTTTGGTCACTGAAATTTTAAAACTTTCATTGGAGTTACCCAACACAAAGGCATCTATCAAATCAACATCGAACGTGATGGCGAATAGGGACGAAGGGATGTATGTGTTGCCTCTCTCAATTTTAGGTATGATAGTATTTTAGGTCCTTATTAGTTTAAATAATAATCAAATAAGATTTTGTCCCTCTCGATTTTTATATTTAAAGGTTTAATAGACTCTTCTCTCTCTTAATGTTTGATCCTAATTCCATCTCTAATGGCAAAACAAATTAATGTTTAAACTTAAACATCGAGTGCATCAATTTTGCTTGCATATTCTAGAAAATTTGTAGAACAACCTTTAGAAGTAAACTAAAATGCTATACTCTTGGTCAATAATTAACCTCAATATTTTTCTATCTCCCTTGTACTTATTAACCTTGAAGATGAGGTTGCATTACTTGCATACAATGTGATCAATAGATCAAAATAATGGGTTTACATTACAAATAATATTCAAGAACGTGATATATAAAAATATTTTTTGTTGGTAAATACATCAATCTACACAACTTTAAATATTGTCCATCGATAATCATAAGGTAAAATCTATTTTTTACTTTTATTTTTTTATACATTGAAAGAATTTTTTCTTAAACCAACGGAGTTGCTTTAAAGCAAAATAAAAGTTGGAGTGACTCAAATGAAAGTTTTAAAAATTTGGTGACCAAAATGAAAGCGTTTCAAAAGTTTGGTGACCATTTATATAGTTTACCCTTGAAGAAAAGGAAGACTAATGGGTTACGTCAGCATTTTCTAACGGAAGATAACGAGAGGGGCCAAAATGAAAGCGAAATAAAAGTTAGGTGACCTAAATAAAAATTTTAAAAATTTAGTGACCAAAATGAAAGTACCTTAAACGTTTGGTGACTATTGGTATACTTTACCTTAAAATAAATATTTTATTTTTCTCCATCGTATTTTTTCTTTTCCCGAAAGGATATTTGAATTCGGGTTTTATTTTAGAGATTCACAAATGACATTGGCACCAAAGCAAATTACCCAAAGCACTGAGTTCTCAAGGACTGACCATCAAATTATTGTATAATTGTATTTTCAATATTTTTGTTTGTATTCAATTATTGATACTTTTTTTCTTAGATTATAAATTTATTATCCATTAGGAGTAAAAATTATTACTTCTAACGTCACATCAAAAATGCTATAAGTAAATATGAGCAGAAATTATGTTGGCAGCCACTCGACTTATAGGGTATTTTTAATTTAATCAACGAAATCGATAAATTTTCATTACGATCACTAAACGATTAACTCGTTTTTATAAAATCATTAAACTTTCAATTCATTTTCATTATGATCATACAGTTAAAAATGTTGATGTGACACATTAAAATTTGTTTCCCCACAATTTTCAAATTTATTGTCGCGATCAAGGTAAAAAATTCAATGAATTGAGTCATCGATAAATCTCAACGTTGGCAATGATCCATTTCACTAGGAGATTGATATTGTTTGGTTTGAAGTTGATATGACATTTAACAATGACATATCAAAAAGTTTTCATTTTTAGTTTTGATTCACCATCGTTTACCTTAGGATCAACTTGAAATTAAACTATGTCAATCTTCTGACAAAAATATATTTCCAGTCGTGGGATTGATCAATGATCACTCTATTCATCGAATTTTAATTTTGACGACGTTTGTAAATTAGAATTAAGATTCTTTTAGGAAAAAAGACTTCAACATATCACGTCAACATTTTTTAACGAGGGTTAACGATAATTAATATAATGAAAACTAAATAAAAGTATAGATATTTGTAATGAAACTTTTTTAATTTCGATGCACAATGTGATAGCACCCTAAAAAATCAGTGACTAATAGTATAGTTTACCTTAAATATAAATGAGATTTTTGTGCTCATAAACCATATCGAGTTTAATTAATAAAGGTTTAGATCCAATTTAACAATTACTAAGTCAAGCTTAAACTCAAGTTATTGAACTAGCTCTACTTGAATTCAATTTATTATGTTCAATTAATATAAATTTTATATAGAAAACGTTTAATTTGAACACATACTTGAATGGTTGAGTCTATTTGAACGAATTTAAGTAGTTCAAATATATTTTGAATTAAACTTAAATAATAATATGTTTAAGTTCTAAACTAATTGGAGATTATTTTTAAAGTTAAGCTTTTTAAATATAATATTTATCAACCATTTTTATTATATATATCTGTTCGTCTTACGATCCATGTTCGGGTGTAAGGCTGCCCCTCTCAACAATATCATCTCCAAAGTTTAAACTCGCATCCTCCTCTTGAGAAAGACAGCTTCGCATCTCAAATATATACTATAAAATAGACATGCATATTACCCCAAAAAAAATGTTAAAGTTAAAATCTAGAATCGGCCCATAATTTCAAAGGGAATTTGCCACCATTTGAACTCGTCCCAATTTGAATTCGTCCCAATTCGGATCAAGTAAATAAAAAATAGCCCTGATTGAGTTTAAATTAGCTAATTGGTTCAATTTGTATGAGAAAATTAGCCCTGATTGAAACTAGGCTGGGCCATGGGTCCACATATAAATAGTATTGAGGACTACTACTTGGGTGGCCTGCCTAACTCGCCTATTCTTTTCTAATGTTGACTCTAGAACCTTATGATCAGTTATCACCTGCAATTTGCAATCCACATAATTTTCTTGCTTTTAATTTATTTCTGAAATTATATGGAAACAAATATCTTAAAAATTAAAGAGTTAAACAGGCAGATACTACCCTAAAATCATATAAAATATTTAAAAGAATCAAAAAATTAAATCATTTGCTTTTGTCTAATACTTATTTTTTTATTAAATAGAGTTATTTATATCCATGAGGCAAATGTCGAGATTTAAATTTATATAAAATTGGATAATATAGACATTATTGACTACTCAGCCAATTAATGGATCTCATCTTTCTCCGTAGGTGTATAAATAATGACAAAAATCTCTTACATCTTTTCGGTGCTCTTTCTATGCCCCAATAATAATAAAAATTAAATTCTAAGCCCCAACCCTAATTTCTAAATCTTAAATCAAAAACCTAAACTCTAAAAAATACATTTTACCCATAATTTCTTAATCTTTAACCCTAAACCTTAACTTCAAACTTTAACCTTAAACTTAATTTTTTTAGTACAGAGACATTGAAAGTGTCACCGAAAAAGAGTAGAGAATTTTTATTCGTATAAGGACAAAAATCATGAGTTTAACTGTCTATTTTGACTAGAGGAGAACCCAAAAGGCTTAATTCTCAAAGCAAATGTCAAAATTCAAACTCATACAAATTAAGACAACATATATATCTTTGCTCAATCATCCTATTAATGAATCTCTACATTTAATTTTTATTCATTTAACCAACTATCATAAAAATCTTACAAGATATTTTTAATGAATCGTAAGATGGACATGCATATTACTAAAAAAATACATGCATCCCATTGAATATTTTGTTAAATAACATGTATTATATTAAATATTGTAAAAAGAAAATTATTTTGATACACGTATATTAGTTTACACATCTCTATCAGTTTTAGGGATCAAAGTTTAGTTAGAGTTTATGGTTTAAGTTTCATGGTTTAAACTTTTGGATTTAGGCTTTAGATTAAGGATTTAAATTTTATAATTTAATTAAGTAGAATTATGTAAAAAATTATATATCTAATATATCGAAATATAACTCTTTAAAAATATATAACATTTAATATTTTATGAAAATACAATACCCATTTCGCAACTAAAGTAACGAAAGTACATAATCAACCAACAATTAATTAGCCTATTGGGACGAGACACTAAATCCTTTAAACAATGTGTATGGTTCCAATCTTAATATTAAGAATGATACAAATTGAATTGAAATGGTCGTTTTTATAATAAACCTTTACAATACCCAATCTAAATTAATAAGACAATAAACTGAATAGTAATAATTATATCAACTATACAGAATCAAATTATGAATTTCCAAAGAATATAAAAATTCCCAACAATTTAAAGCATTAATAAATTTAAGGCTTAAGTGCGTAAGAAACCATTAAACTTTTGAAGAAAATAAATAATTATTTTTTTTGAATATTTTTTCACTCAATTAATTTTTTTGACCCTTAAATCTTTGACAGATTTTTTAGATATGTTGGTATAGTGCGTCGTATCACAGTGTTTCCACTTGACTTTTCAGAATTTTTTATTTTATTTAAAAAATTCTAAAAAACTTATAAATTTAAAAATTTTAGAAAAAATCTATAAATGCAATATGATAAAACAGTTGTATACCTTGTGTCAGCAATATCTGAAGAAAAAATTATCAAGATTTGATGATTAAAATTAGACAATGAGCTTAATTGATTCAATTTTTCAATTTAGGGCTTAGTTAATTTAATTTCTTAATTGAAAATTAGCCCTGATTGAAACTAGGCTGGGCCATGGGTCCACATATAAATAGTATTGAGGACTACTACTTGGGTGGCCTGCCTAACTCGCTTATTCTTTTCTAATGTTGACTTTAGAACCTTATCACCTGCAATTTGCAATCCACATAATTTTCTTGCTTTTTTTTTTGAAATTATATGGAAACAAATATCTTAAAAATCAAAGAGTTAAACAGGCAGATACTACCCTAAAATCATATAAAATATTGAAAAGAATCAAAGAATTAAATCATTTGCTCTTGTCTAACACTTTATTTTTTTATTAAATAGAGTTATTTACACTCATGAGCAAAATGTCGAAATTTAAACTCAAATAAGATTAGATAATACAGACATTATTGATTACTCGGCCAATTAATGGATCTTATTTTTCTCTGTGGGGTATAAATAATGACAAAAATCTCTTACCCCTTTTCGGTGCTCTTTCTATGCCCCAACACTAAAAAAAATTAAATTTTAAGCCATAACCCTAATTTCTAAATCCTATATCATAAACCTAAACTCTAAAAAATACATTCTATCCATAAATTCTTAATCTTTAACCCTAAACCCTAACTTCAAACCTTAACCTTAACCTTAAATTTTTTTAGTACAGAGACATTGAAAGGGTCACCGAAAAAGAGTAGAGGATTTTTATTCGTATAAGGAAAAAAATCACGAGTTTAACTATCTATTTTAACTAGGGGAGAACCCAAAAAATTTAATTCTCAAAACAAATATCAAAATTTAAACTCATTCATACAAATTCAGAAAACACATATATCTTTGCTCAGTCATCATAAAAATCTTACAAGATATTTTTGATGATCAAAATAATCTTCAATCATTATCCAATAAGATAAGGCAACAAAACAAATCACATCAATCAATAAAGAGAAAAAAAAATCAATTATCCATATTGTTTACGGGAAAAGAGTGTCCATATACATTCCTATCACTTTAGCGTACAGTTGCCAAATGCCGACGAAAATAATGCAAATCTGCAATTCTCGTGCTGAAGTGGATCTCCACTTTTCCAGTTAAGTTGATGATGAAATCATCCGAGCCTTATAGCTTCAGCATGATATTGATCCACCACCATCCAGATTACTTAACAAATACGGTTCATGCTTTTTAAGGTCAATTAATGGGGTCCTACTCTGAAAGATTTTTATTCTCTTACATATATATATATATGAGCTTTCTTCTGCTGCTAATTATCTTGTCCAGATTGCAGCAATGGAGGCAGTGAACTTGAAGAAGAAAGAGCCAAAGATTGTGGTGGCTGTTGACGAGAGCCAGGAGAGTATGTATGCACTTTCATGGTGTCTTGCAAATCTGATTTCTCAAAACACAACCGCCAATCTCGTGCTCCTTTATGTCAAGGCTTCGCCGCCTGTTTACTCCTCCCTCGACGCTGCAAGTGAGCACCTCTTGCTTTGTTCCTTTTAGGGTTTCTTGGCAGGGATGGACCGAGAAGTGTCGGAGAAGACAGTCCCATCCCTACATTAATTAAAACACAACTTAATAGTTCGTACTTCTTACATAAAATTCTGGTCTGTCCATGTTGCTTGGGCTTGCAGGGTATATGTTTTCGAGCGATGTGATCATGGCCTTGGAGAAATACGGCAGTGAACAGGTGAATTCAGTGATGGGAAAAGCCGAGGCTCTCTGCAGAAAACTCAACACCAATGTAAGCTTCTTCGTTCGCGCGTTTTTTTTTTTACAATATCGTCTCTAAAGTTCGATCTTTGTTGTTATCCGATGAACTGTTGTGCAGATAAAGGTGGAGAGGATCGTTGGGAGTGGAGATGCTAAGGAGGAGATATGTAAAATCGTGGGCAAAATCAAAGCTGATACGTTGGTGATGGGAAGCCATGATTATGGTTTCTTCAAAAGGTTCAAGTGATGTTCTTTCTTTCTGCACTTTTTTCTTACAAATTAATTAATGAGTTCTTCTTGTTCTGAAACAGGGCACTTTTAGGAAGTGTGAGCGACCACTGTGCCAAGTATGTTAAATGTCCGGTGGTGATCGTGAAGCACCAAAAGCAGATTTAACAAGTTTCTTCTCCATTTTGCTTATAAGAATATAATCTCAGGGTTTTCTGCAAGCTTTTCTAGTTAGGCACTTATATTGTACTTGTTTCCAAGAGTAATAATCTAGTAAAACTAGTTTAAAATCGCGGATAAAAATTTTCTGCTTCTTTTCAATGCTTTTTTTTATGGTTCAGCATTAAAAAAATGTTAAAAAAATTAAATTTCAAGCTCTAACCTTAAATTTTAAATCCTAAAACATACACTATATATCTTAAAAATAGACTCTACCCCAAATTCTTCAAACACTAAACCTAATTTTTAGTAGAGGTGGCAAACGGGTCAATCGGTTCGGGTTCGGTTCGGGTCATTTCGGTTTCGGTTATTTCGGGTCTGATATTTTCGGTTCAGATTCGGTTTCGGTTTCGGTTTGGTTTCGGTTCGGGTCTATTATGTTTCGGGTCATTTCTGTTCGGTTGATTTCGGTTCGGTTATTTTCGGTTCGGTTATTTTCGGTTCAATGAGAGATTATTCGTTTTTAATCAAATTTTTAGGTTGGTCAGATTTTTACACCCTATAAATGACTTTATAAAGTCAATATATTTGACATTTTAGTGATTTGTGCGGCTATTCATATTTTATCTTTCTTTATTTCTATTAATCGGGTCCATTCGGTTCGGGTCTATTCGGTTCGGGTCCATTCGGTTCGGGTCCATTCGGTTCAACTAAATTCGGTTCAGTTTCGGTTCGGTTTATTTCGGATTTCGGATCAAATTTCGGATTAGATTTCGGGTCAATTTCGGGTTGATTTTCGGTTTCGGTTCGGGTCTGGGTTCGGGTAATTCGGTTCGGGTTTCGGTTCTCGGGTCAAGTTTGCCAGGTCTAATTTTTAGCATGAGTGCATAAATAAGAGCACCGAAAAGAGGCAAAAAATTACTAATCGAAAATGGCTATGTATATTTGCCCAAACCACTGTTTCCCACCGCAACAGATCAAATAATCTGGTGATATATATATTTTTTTTGAAAATCCTATTCTACTTCTACCTAGAGGGGGAGGGGGGAAATCTAGGTGAAGGTAAAGCTCCTGAGGGGTCTTGAACCCGGGACCTAAGGGGAAGGGAGTGGAGCAGGTGAGCGTGCTCTGACCACCAGACCATCATCGCATGCTCAATCCGGTGATATTTTTTTATAAGATGTTTAATATTATACATATATTTTGATAAAATATCTAATATGATTTTTTAAATTATCATTATAGACATTATTATAGTATTCGTGAATTATTGTCTACTAATTTGACCGTTTCAAATAACGTTGACCTATGTATTATAACAATACACAAAATGAGATCACCCCTAATTGTTCTAGTGGTAATGGATGATGTAATTCATTCAGGTGATCCGGATTCGAACACCAATTTTACATGATGTGTGTACTTTATTGAAAAAGACTAAAAAATTGAACAAATACTACCCTTATATTACAACAATATATTCAAAAAAAATTACACAAAGTGATAGTTCATTATTCACTTACTAATGATGATAACTAATGTATCATAATAATATATGAAATGATTTGATTAGCGAGACTCAAATAGCGTTCATTAAAGGGCGTCAAATTATAGATGGGGTGCTACTTGTGAACGAAGTGGTACATTCGTTGAAAAAGGCGAAGAAGGGTCCGGGGGTGTGTTATTGAAATTAGACTTTGCCGAGGCGTATGATTGTTTGAATTGGAATTTTTTGGATGACACTCTAGATAGGATGGGATGCGGACAGCGATGGAGACAGTGGATTAGGGAATGTGTTACTACGGCAAGGTTAGCGGTCCTGATAAATGGAAGCGCAACGAAGTTTTTCCCGATGGAATGGGGTGTGCGACAGGGGGATCCGTTATCGCCATTGCTTTTTGTGGTGGTGGCGGAAACATTACATTGCTTATTAACACGGGCAATGGAGAGGGGGTGATTAAGGGTGTGAAGGTGACTTCGGATTTTTCCTTATCACATCTGCAATTCGCGGATGATACTTTGATGTTCTTGAATGGTACTGTGGAAGAAGCGATTCAAATTAAGCGCTTACTGATGGGTTTTCAATATGGATCGGGGCTTCAAATTAATTTTTCCAAATCGTGTGTGTTTGCGATTGGTGTGGAGGAGAGTGTGGTGGAGGAGATGGCGCGTGTGTTGGGTTGTGAGGTGGGAAAATTGCTTTTCAGGTACTTGGGTATGCCTATTGTGATGAATCCGAAGAGGATGGCTATGTGGGAACCGGTGATTCAAAAGGTGCGTAATAAATTGGCGGTATGGAAGAAACGATCATTATCGTTTGCAACGCGATTGATGTTGGTTAATTCAGTACTTGCCTCGTTGCCTGTCTATTACATGAGCGTGTTCGCGGCACCGAAGGGGGTTATAGCGAAAATAGACCAAATTCGCCGTACATTCTTGTGGGGCGATGTGGATTTAAAAAAGAAAAATGAGCAGAGTTAATTGGAAGAGGGTGTGTCGGCCAAAGGCGGTAGGGGGATTGGGCGTGGTGGATTTGGAATTGCGCAATATTGCGCTTCTAGCTAAATGGACTTGGAGATATGCGAAGGATAACAATGCACTTTGGTGAGAGTTAATTATATCCAAATATGGTGAACAGGTTCTCTCTTGGCGGATTAATTGTGAGAATGTGCATCGGATGTCCACAATTTGGAAACAAATTGCGTTAGTGTCGGAACAAGATAGTGTGGCCGGTTACTTAGACGTTAATAGATTTTATTGGGTAGTGGGAGATGGGAGGAGCGTACTGTTTTGGTTTGATATATGGTGTAGGAGCCGACCGTTGAAGCTTCTATTCCCACGGCTATTTCGGTTGGCGAACAATAAATCCAGCACGGTATTTGATTATTCGAGAGGGGGCAACTTTGTACATGATGTGTGGGCGACGTTTTTTGGGAGGGAGTTGAGGTTGTTTGAACAGCAAATGTTGCTGGAGTTGAGGGATATGATATGGGGTTGGGGGCTAAGCGAGGGGTGCGTGGATAGGCTTGTATGGTGTCCGAATTCTATGGGTGAATTTACGACGCGGGAACTAATGGGTTTAATGACGGGTTTGGGTATGGATGGAGGGGACATGGAGGCGTTTTAATTTTGGAAAGTAGATGTACCACCGAAGGTACAATGTTTTCTTTGGTTTGCGTTGATTGATCGGTTACCGACGCTTTGCTTTTTGCGAGATCGCGGAGTTCCTTTGGTGAACGATGCAGTAAGGTGTGTAACCCCCTCGTCCCAGTCTGGTCGGATGACCGATCCGAGTGGGCCACACGGGGAAAACCGAAGCGAAACCCGTTAAGGCTTCCCCTCGGTTAACGACCCAGAAAATTACCTTTTTATTTTATCTTGTCTATAGGCATAATTAAGTCCTATGTGAAGCACAGCAGCGGAAAATACAAACAATGCAACATACTCCAATCAACCAATACATTAAACAACTCATTTTAGCCCTTTACAGCAGGCTGTTTCGAAACGCCCTTAGGGTGTTCCGAAACGCCTTGACTTAGTCAACAGGCCAGGGTTAACCATAGGGTGACCGTTTCGAAACATGGGTGACCCGTATCGAAACGACCCTAACGGTCAACTTCTCGTGGTCAACGATATTTGACCGTTTCGAAACATCAAATGCCCGTTTCGAAACGCCTTTATCTCGCCGATTTCTCAAAATTCCAGTAGCAAAAATGTTCCGAAACGACCTCCATCCTTTTCGAAACGGCAGGCCAAATGCAAAGGGACCGTATCGGAACAGGGTGACCCGTTTCGATACGCCCCTGTCTGCAGACTCCATTTTTGGCTGTTTTAAGGCACAAGAGTGCCCCAAAACACCCTACAACACCATAACAATTAAACTTAAGGCAACCCAACTACATTAGCATGCTTCAACAAGATTAAGACGAGTCTAAACACTAAGGTAAGACATCACAAGTCATGCATTCATACAACAACATTCAAACATGAAGGCAACCTCTAAGGCACAAGGCTAACATTCGTAATAAGCAATTTAGGCATGGGTTACAATTCAACATGGCCACACAAGCCATACAAAAGCAAGATATCAAGGAGTCTAATCAAGCTCCTAAACAACTAACAACTATCCATCAAAACAACACATGTCCCATTGCTCAAACTATTACATGTTCAACATTAAAAACTCATACTTGAAGTACTCAAGGCTAACAACCACACTTGGAGGCCCTCCACTTGCTCGAGCAACCCGCGAACTAAGGATCTGCAATGTTGAACAAAGAGAGCGTAAGCAATGATGCTTAGTGAGGGTAAGCTCTAAAAACAAACCTCAACATTGCAGGGTCCGAGCACGATCTAGCCAAGGCATTACACAAATATACCAAGGATTCACAAGAGCCACAAGATAAAGATGCATGAGCCATATACAATATAAATGCCATGATCATAAGCTCAACTCCACAATACATGTAATCATATTCAAGCATCCCATCGAAGATCATAAACCTCAACACATTGATACACATATCAAACGACATTGGCACCTAGCTATGACCCGAATACGCGGATAGACATGTTGGAACTCACATCCAACAACCACATTACCTCACGGTGGGATTACACTCATCACCGGTCTCGCGGAGGGGATTCCACTCATCCTCACGCCCCGTCGATGGGATTCCACTCATCACCGACTATATTTAAATACAATTTCCGGGCGAACCCGTACTCCTCCTTGGTGACTCAACGTCACCAAGGCCACGCGCGACTTTTGACTCTTGTGTACACACTAACATCCTAATGATCGATCATTTGTATTCAAGTATACTAGTGCCAACATTTACTCATTTCACATTACTCATTCCAATCATTTCCGTGCTTAGCACGTACTCACCAACAACCATCATCATGCATGTCTCAAGCATCACAAGTCATATCTCACCTCACATGTATAATACAATATACACAATCATTCATAGCACATTTCATACGAGACATACACAACCACATAAATGAGTTCATCCAAAGGCTCTAGATCAAGTTTAGGATTAGGCTACCACCCTAATCCTAACTCTAGGTGGGTCTACCAAGCCCAACCTAGTCCATATACTCGAACCAACTATTTTAAAACCATTTAAAACAATTAACCACTCACCTAAGCTTCCAAGCTCAAAGACCAAGCAAGCGACCGCCTTCAATTTCTCGGATTCACTTCTGATGCTTCACCGATGTCCAAACCCGATTCTAATCAATCCCAAACATAAACAAAACATTCACAATCAATATCTCATCATCGAAACTAACTCGGATCAACATTTTCAAGCATCCAACACTAAAAAACAAGCCCAAGACAGAATTCCCGAGCAGCCCCTAAAACCCACTGAAATCTTCCATTTCAAGCATCCAAACAACCATCAAATACACCCAAAGTGACCCTCATATATCATACTACCTCTAGCCCTCAAAAACCAATATTAAACCACCCCAAAAACCACTTTAAAACCCTCCAAAACCCCCTTGAAACCCAATTCCGAAAATTGCCCAAAATCATTTGAAATTCACATATGATATGCCATTTGACCTCTTTATACCATAACTAAGCATATTAAATCAAAACATTTCACTTAAAATCATAAAGTTTCTATTTTTAATCTAAACTTTCCAAAATGCCATTTTCTAAAACCTTCATGAAAATGAAAATAAAAGGTACTTTCATGGAGAGGGAGATGAGGGGAAGTCAAAAATGCCATTACCTTTCAATTTGGAGTTGAAATGAGATAGCTTTGAAATGGAATAGTACCAAGGGGTGAGGGGTCTTGTTTGTCCTTGAAAATGAAAGGGTGGAGAGAGGTAGAAGATGAGCTGAAATCTTTCTTTATGTTTGTTTAAAATTGGGGGGCTAAAGACCACTTTGCCCTTAATGAAATGGGATATTCACAAGGGCACACCATCCATGGCTATTTGGGATTAAATGTCAAAACATAGTCAATCATTAAATCAATTAATTTGAAAACGAAACCCGGGCCATTATCTAAATCATAAAACCGAGCCCAAATAATATTAAAATATTATTTTCACCTAACCCCTGAACCCGAGTGTTACAAGGTGTGTGTGGTGTGACGAGGGGGAGGATGAGCTGACTCATATTTTGTTGCATTGTGAGTGCATAAAGTTTATATGGTATAGCTTTTTGCAATGGTGGGGGTGGAATTGGTCCTTCCGAGGACGATACATGAGTTCATAGGACAATGTTATGAGGGAGTATTTCGAGGGTTGATGCGACGGTGATGGATTGCGGGGTGCGCGGCATTGCTATGGTCCGTATGGTTGGCTCGAAACGAGGTTATTTTCCGCCAGCAGAAATTGGGAACAAATGAGGTGGTGTTTCTAATTAAGTTGAGAGCATTACATTGGGTGAAAGTCACAACGGAAGGACAAATGGTGGATGAAGCAGCTTGGTGGTAATGTCCGAGACAGTGTATACCGTTGGGAGCAGGCGTACGAGTGAGGCCGCTGTCGATTTGGGATCCACCGTGCGAGGGCACGGTAAAATTCAATGTCGACGGGGCGGCGATAGGCAAGCCGGGGCCTGCAGGTTGTGGGGGAGTGTTGCGTGATGCGGATGGAAAGATTTTAGCTTTATTTGTGGGACCGTTAAGGGTGCTAGATTCGAACGAAGCGGAGGTATGTGCGATAGCGACGGCTTTGGGATTTCTTTTAGAGGTACATTGTGACGCACTAGGTGTGATTATTGAATCCGATTCAATAGTGGCGTTGTCATGGGTGGAGAATCGGACAATGAGGCCATGAAGACTTTTGTCATGGTTTCGTATGATTGATGATGCGTGTAGAGTATTACCGACAGTTTGCTTTCGACATGTCTTTCGTGAAGCTAATAGTATAGCGAATATGTTGGCGAATGGAGGGGTGACGTTGTTGGAGTGGTGTCAAGTGAGTTATTGACGGGTTCGGATGAGAAGTGTGGGTGCGTGGGCTTGGATGGCTGTGTAGTATTGTGCTGGGACGTGCGTATGGGATTTGGGCAGCAGTGCTGCTGAGAATGAAATGCGCGGGAGGGTTGTTGCTGTTGTGCGCTAGGATGCCGAGGGTCTGCATGGGGGCGTTGGAAGGTGTGGGGTGTGATAAGGTAGGGTGGATAGGGATTCTTGTTTTTTTTGGTTTTGGGTGTTGTTTATCGGTTTAACATCTACACGACGTACTCTTTTCCTCCATTAGGTCGTAGGGAGATTTTTAATGAGGCGCGTATAGATGCTAGTTGGTTGTGTGATTTGACGTTTAATAAAATCATACTTTCCTGATAAAAAAAATATATGAAATGATTGTCCAAGTATTAGGTTACATTTTAAAAGTTCATGCGCTGAATTTTACATTTTATTAAAGTACATGCATCCCATTGAATATTTTGTTAAATAACATGTATTATATTAAACATTGTAAAAAGAAAATTATTTTGATACACATATTAGTTTACGCATCTCTATCAGTTTTAGGGATCAAAGTTTAATTTAGAGTTTTTTTATTTAAGTTTCAGTGTTTAAAGATTTATATTTTATAATTTAATTAAGTAGAATTATGTAAAAAAATTATACATCTAATGTATCGAAATATAACTCTTTAATATATATATATATATATATATATAACATATTTAATATTCTATGAAAATACAATACCCATTTCGCAACTAAAGTAACAAAAGTACATAATTAACCAACAATTAATTAGTCTATTTAATGAGGTATTAAATTCTTTAAACAATGTGTATGATTCTAATCTTAATGTTGAGAATGATACAAATTGAATTGAAATGTCCGTTTTTATAATAAACCTTTACAATACCTGATCTAAATTAATAAGACAATAAACTGAATAGTAATAATTATACCAAACTATACAGAATCAAATTATGAATTTCCAAAGAATATAAAAATTCCCAACAATTTAAAGCATTAATAAATTTAAGTCTTAACTGTGTAAGAAATCATTAAACTTTTGAAGAAAATAAATAATTAATTTTTTGAATATTTCTTCACTCAATTAATTTTTTAAATTAATAAATTGAATCAATTAAGTATTTTAACCAATTTTGACTCTTAAATATTGGCAGATTTTTTAGATATGTTGGTATAGTGCGTCGTATTAAAGTGTTTTCACTTGACTTTTTTAAAAAATTATTTTATTTAAAAAATTATAAAAAAACTTATAAATTTTAAAATTTTAAAAAAATCTATAGATGCAATATGATAAAACAGTTGTATACCTTGTGTCAGCCATATCTGAAGAAAAAATTGTCAAGATTTGATGATTAAAATTTGACAATGAACTTAATTGATTCAATTTTTCGATTCAAGGGCTTAGTTAATTCAATTTCTTAGTTCAAATGATATAATTGGGTGAAAAAGAATCCAAGAATTTAATGTAAAAATCCTCTGCCCTTAATCATGTCCTCTTCTATGCCCTACACTAAAAATCACTTAAAATTAAATTATAAACACTAACCCTAATTTTTACGTCCTAAACCCTAAACCCCGCACCCTAAAAAATACAACATACCCCTAATTTCATAAATCCTAACCAAAACTCCTAACCCTAAACTCTAAACCCTAAACACACTATTTTAAAGTGGGGACATAAAAGAAGGCATGATAAGGGGCAAACGATTTCCATCCAAAAAAATTAAGGGCTTCTTACACCCTTCAACCTAAATTTAATTAGGGTAAACTACAAGGTATGTCACTTAATTATGAGTAAGGTTATGTTTGGGTCACTCAATTATTAAAAGTTACATTTGAGTCACTCAATTATGAGTAAGATTACATTTGGGTCACCCGATTATTAAAGGTTACATTTGAATCACTCAATTATGGGTAAGGTTACATATGGGTCATCCTTTATATTAAAAAAATATATCAATTTGTGTATAAGATTAATTAATGATTTCAAATGAAGTAATCTAATGTTGACGAGGGTATACAAGTGATTTCGAAGAAAAAATGACTAAGTTGATGTACTTTTTTAAATATTAAGAGTGACCTAAATGTAACCTTACCCATAATTGAGTGACCCAAATGTAACTTTACCCATAATTGAGTGACATAACTGTAACTTTTAATAATTAGGTGACCCAAATGTAATCTAAAGTACTCTCCACAATCATTCTTATTTTATGGTTTCAAAAGAAACGACGTCATTTCACTTCCTTGAAAATGCAGCGGTCCCAGAGCCCAGAGGCATAACTGTTACACTTTCGCTATTACGTCCTCTACCTCTCGCTCTCTGGTTTTTAGAGTAAAAAACTGATACTTTACTGTGTGAAAGCTAAGCCAAGCAGTCTTTTATTTGATTTTCACGATTCCGAGTTCGACCCATTTCAATTCAGTTCTCGGAATACTCGAATTCCCAACCGCACCGTTAAACGATGTTTCTTGTGGATTGGTTCTACGGCGTTCTTGCCTCCCTTGGTCTCTGGCAGAAAGAGGCTAAGATCTTGTTTCTCGGCCTCGATAATGCCGGTAAAACCACCTTGCTTCACATGTTGAAAGACGAGGTTCGTTTTTCCCATTTCGCTCTATTTTTTTAATCCCTATTTATGTAAGCTGATTTGAAAGGATGGTTTTGGATCTCCGAATCGATTTCGATTGCTTTGTTTTCTAAATTCTTAGTTTTGTATGATTTGTTAACTAATTGGAATTCCGGGTTATTTTTTGTTTTAAATTTCAATGAAAAATGAGGAAATTTTGAAAAGCGAGGTAAGTGGAGATGTTGATTATTGCTGAACTGTTTGTTTGCAGAGATTGGTTCAACATCAGCCGACTCAGTATCCCACATCGGAGGAGCTTAGTATTGGGAAAATTAAGTTCAAAGCTTTTGACTTGGGTGGTCATCAGATTGCTCGCCGAGTCTGGAAAGATTACTATGCTAAGGTAGCTTAAAAGCTGAAAACAAGTGCTTTTCATTTACATTTTCTTACTATGTTTTGTGGTCTAATCTTTTTATACTGTCTACCATATGCATTGCATCAACGGTTTGTCGCCCCTGGCTTTGCATGTTTATTAGTTTTAGTGATACAACATTCACCGAATCTGTTGTCTTACCATCTCAATTGGCTGGAGTTTTTCCATTTTCAAATCGTCTTTAAATCGGTAGTTCGATTCTGATATATTCTGTCCTTGTTTGACGATGTATATGTGACTTTCTTGATTGTCAAACAAACTGAGCTGCAGCGAATCATTTATAGTTTGGGGTTTTAAGCATGGTTATTAATATGTGATTTTCTTTCTGATTTCATATTTCATCGTTTTGTTTTCCCGTCATCCATATGCCTTTTTCTTGAGTCACAGGTAAACTCTTATTTGGCTAATATTTTAGTATTTTACTTGAGAATTTCTCATTTGAATGTTTGATGACAGAAATTTATGTGTTCACATTTCTCAATTCTGATTGATATAATTTTTTTCACCAAAGCTATCTTCATATACTGTCAAATAGTGGAATTTTACTGCTGTGTGAGTTGTGATGCATGAGACATCGAAGAAGAATATCTCTAACCTATTTTTATATGCTAATTTCCAAATTATTTCATGGCCATAAATTTTCTCTAGTGGTGGTCTCGATGATCATCTATCGAAATTGAAACCTGGACTCTTGTTATCCAGTCTGTTGTAAGTAGTTGCCTTTTGCCCTTTTGTCTTTGTTAAAAGTACATCTTCTTAATATTTCATTCTGCGAAGAGGCCAGTATTATATTTGCAGCTGTGCTTTTTGCAACCAAGTAGCTGGCTGTTGGCTGTTCCTCGCTGGTGCATGAGTCGGCTTTCTTTCTTTATTCCTGCTTAATCATTTATTTTTGCTTCAAAACTAGCCTCACCATAGGCACTCAATAAGGTGTTCTTGAATTGCTGGCTGGAAGTTTAAGGTCTTATGAAAGAAGTGTTTTTACGTCAATGCGTCTAGCAATATATAGGATTTATCAGTTTTGGATTGGACTAGGTTTACATGGCATTTTTTTTAGCTTTTACTACATGCAGGGGATGCAATTATGCCTCTCTCTCATTTTCATTGGTTTTCTGTTGTACGGGTGTACCTCGTTCTTTTTGCCTCGTAGTAAGTATTTACTTAGAACTGTGTATTTCTGGGTCCAGGTGGATGCTGTGGTGTACCTGGTAGATGCCTATGATAAAGAAAGGTTTGCAGAATCAAAGAAGGAACTGGATGCACTCCTTTCCGATGAGTCCCTTGCCAATGTCCCATTTCTTATACTAGGAAACAAGATCGATTTACCATATGCTGCCTCGGAGGACGAGTTACGATACCATCTTGGGCTCACAAACTTTACCACCGGCAAGGGGAAGGTGAACCTAGCAGACTCAAACGTCCGTCCACTGGAGGTATTTATGTGCAGCATTGTCCGCAAAATGGGTTACGGCGATGGTTTCAAGTGGATGTCTCAATATATCAAGTAGGGAAAATGGTTACAAAGATGCAACAGGAAAATGTTACAGACTGCTAAACCCCAATCCCATCTCATAACTCCAAACATCAGGGGTGGGATTTGTATTCATCAAACTGTTAGAAACTAAGCCCCTATGTGGGTTTTAAATTGAATGTTTTGGTTCTGTGTAGACTACACTATAAAATTTTCTTGTGACTGCAACTCTAATGGTATTAAACTGTTATATTTTAAGTTCTTTACATATAAAAGCACCTTCTTTTACAATCTGCAGCAACTCCAACTTCAGCATGGGAAACATCACCTCTGGCTGCTTTACTCCGGATTCAAGCAGTGAAAAAATGGCTAATTGATGCTCGAGGAAACTTTTGGAAAGTCAAACTCCCGATAAAGGTAGCGGAGATCATGCTCGAAGAACCCGGTCACGTCATCTCCTGCGAAAGACCTAAAACGAACATGATCCATGGTTGCTATGCGAGCTGACGATGAACTTTTGGCGGGTGAAGCCTACGTTTGGTTCCGGTCACGTCATCTCTTCTGTGAAAGACCTAAAACGAACATGATCCATGGTTGCTATGCGAGCTGACGATGAACTTTTGGCGGGTGAAGCCTACGTTTGGTTCCAATAGGAAGGGTTCATAACAAGGTAACGGATATGGATGTAGCAATCACAGGAGCGGTCTGTGCTGCAAAGGTTTTGCCGGTTGCGACGGAGGTGGGAGAGAGCAGAGTTCGGGTTTCGCGGATTGCCGTTCCTCGTGGATACCGATCGAGGAGTTGCATGCAGGCCGTGGACTCCTGTATTGGAATCCATTATTGAAGTGCTTTGAGAAGTGTTTCTATCGCACCATTCTTTCATTCTTCCATGTAATTAAAGAATTGAATTAGTGGAAAATTATGAATTATTTTTTTCATTATCACTAAAATTTCATCGACTTACAAAAAAAAATAAACATATTTAAACCATTACGAAATCAAAACCCAAATAAATTATGGGTAAACTACATTAAATAGTCACCAAACTTTTAGGGCGGATTCATTTTGGTCACCGTACTTTTAAAATATTCAATAAGGTTACTCAATTTTTAGTTCGATTTCAATATAGTGACCGATTTTTAGTTCGCTTTCAATTCCGTTGACTTATTGTTTTTCCTTAATAAAAAAATGGATAAACTACTTCAATCATCACTCAACTTTCTTTTTCACTCCTATTTTGGTCACTAGAGTTTAAAAATTTTCAATTTAATAACTTAGCTTTTGAAATGTTCATATTTTGGCCACTCTCAAATGACATGTCTATACAAATAGAAAATTTTGATTAATCCTTAAAAAAATATTTTGACTAATTGGTAAATTTAGATTATTCAATTCTCGATCTTATATTGTACTAATTAAATCAGATAATCGATTAACTAGTTAACCGAAATATTTGATTTTGGAAATGATTTTTACTTTGTTTATTAAAATATCAAATATGGTAATATGGTAAATTTAATAATTGTTCGGTTGTGATAAAAGTATAAAAACAACTAGAAAGTCAAAAATCGAAAGTTCACACCTATTAATCCTACCCAGAGCCAAAACTTTTTTTAAAAAAATCATAAGGGCATCAAAATCACTAGACTATAAGATATTGTAATGCATAAAACTTAGAAATATTGTATATAATAGATCAGATCGGTTAATCAATTTTGCTTAAAACTGTGAACCGTAACCGAATCGAAATAATTTATTTTAAAAATTTGTTCTGAAATCGGGTTCGATTAATCCTTAAAAAATTATTTTGGTTAATTGTTAAATTCAAATTATTCAATTCTCGATCTTATATTATACCAATTAAATTTGATAATCGATTGACTGTTTAATTGAAATATTTGATTCGAATAATAATTTTTTCTACTTTGCTTATTAAAATATCAAATATGGCAATATGATAAATTTAATAAGCAAAGTAAAAAACAATCATTACCCGAATTTTTTTAGGATTAATCGAATTTTTATTTGTATAACCATGTTATTTAAGAGTGTCAAAATATGAACAATTCAAAAGTTAAGTTATTAAATTAAAAATTGTTAAACTCTAGTGACCAAAATAGGTGTGAGAAGAAAGTTGAGCGATGATTGGTGTACTTTACCCAGTTTTTATTAAGGAGAAACAGAAACTAACGTCAACTTCTAATAGAAGGTAACGAGAGAGACCGTATCAAAATCGAACTAAAAGTTGGGTAACCTCATCAAATATTTTAAAAGTTCGGTGACCAAAATGAATCTGCCCTAAACATTTGGTGACTATTTATGTAGTTTACCCATGAATTATTTATCGCAAAATTAAAATTTGCACTCGGATTCACTTATATTGGATAGTATTTAAAAGATATATACGTTTTTTTTCATTAATGGATTAACTATATTTGATATGGTTGAGATAAAAAATTAAATTAAAAAACCACTTATATTATTTTCCCATAAAAATCTCATCATTTCTTAGTGGTGAACGTTCGATCAAGTCGAATCGAGTTGAGTCAAAAATTTTCAAGTTGACGAGTCATATTTTACAACTCAAACTTTATTTGAATTTTTTCTGATTCAAGTCGAGTTTAAGAAATTCGAGTCGAGTTTTCGAGTTCCTATAAAAATTTAATTGTAATTATTTATCATGTTATAGTAGGGTTTGATTCTAATTTAAACTTCTTTCTCTAATCATATAAGATATGCACATATATATTTTTTCACATGTGACAATATTTCTTCATATTTTTATATATCAATATGTATATATCATAAAAAATAGAGGGACTCGTCTCGAACTTAAAAATAAATCCACTAATTACTAAAAATTTCGAGTTATTCGAATTTCTATTTTAAAACTCAAACTTTATTTGAAATTTTTCGAGTTATTCGAGTTTATGAAATTTCGAGTCAAGTCAAGACGAGTCAAGTATTTTTACCTCGAGTCGAGTTGAGTTATTCGATTTTTTCGAATCGAGTCGAGTTTTGTTCACCCCTATCATTTCCTATTATTAATCTCTCGTCGTTTATTCTCACACGTCCAAATATCCAAAAACACATGTAAATCTTTTGAATTTTATATTCTGCTGAAAAATCTTACCTCCTAAAATTAATTAGTTATTCAATTTAATTAAAATAAAAAATATATGTAATTTATATGTACATAAAATTTTTGAAATCTTAATCTAAAAGATAAGTTGTCTCTTGACATTTTTTTGACATCTTAATCATAATGGGTCTAGGCTTAAAATATATGTAATATATATAAATTATTAAATATTTAATATTTTTAGTTAATTAATTAATTTTAAACCGAATTAACTTATAACCAAATTTTTTATAAAAAAAATTAATCCTTAACTAATCGAACACTTGAATAACTTAAAAAATTTTAATCCAATCAATTAATTTAATTTTAACCAAATAATAACACTAATTAAAAGTCGGAGTGGTTGTAACTTAACCCTCAAAAGATTTCACTCTATTATTATTATTATTATTATTATTATTATTATTATTATTATTATTATTATTATTATTATTATTATTATTATAAAATAATTTAAATAGTTTATAATTCTATTCGTAACAGTTTCCATTTACTTTTAAATAAATAAGACCGCTTTTTTAATACATTAGTGTGATTGTATGGTTGTATATATTCATATTTTTTCTTTAACTTTTCGATAAGACACACACATTGCATACAAAGATACTTAAACTCAGATTTTATAAGATAAATATCACGGTCTTTTCCAGTGGCAGAACATAGAAGGTTTTGCGGGCATGGGTCCCTGCCAACTTTTTTTTCTTTCAAATGATAATAGAATAGTAATTTTAGAGAAAAAAGGAGAAATAAAATTAGTTCTATAATCACTTCAATCTTTTTAAAATTTTATTATGACCCTCCTTAATCATAATTATAATGGGTCTAAGAAAAATTATTACGTGGTCCCGGCTCACCACGTTATTTATTGTCTCTTCCACTAAAAATCAGTCACATAATTTTTTTTCCATGTCATTTTTTTTAAAGATGAATTTTTACCTTTTTATGCTTTGTAAATAGGAAGTTGGTGGTTACATAAAAGTTGATTATGAATGGATTAGTGACATGGAAAAAGAGAAATTATGTAGCTGATTTTTAATGGATAGGGACCGTAGATGACGTAATGGTCCAGGACCATAAAATAATTTCTCTGGGTCAAGGCTTAAAATAAATGTAATATATATAAATTATTAAATATTTAATATTTTCGATTAATTTAATTAATGGCTAAAGGGGTTGTTTTGCCCCCAGTTTGATCCAAATTAGCAATGTTGCCCATCGTACGAAAATGCGTTCAATTAGGTCCTTCAGTTCACACATTGCAACAAATTAGCCCTTTCACCAACGTTGACAGTTACAGTGCTGACATAGCAGTCAACTGTAATGATGTGGTAGTCAACTATGCTGATGTGGCGGTCCACGATGCTGACGTGGCAGAGGGGTTGAATTGATTTTTTAAACCGAATTCGATGACATAATTAATTTTTTTTGCCGAGTTCAGGGGCATAATTCGTTTTAATTGAAAGTTCGATAACTTACATAATTTTTACGTTAAAAATAATAAATTACTAAAAATTTAAAGTATTTAAATAATATTTAAATATTAAAAAAGTGAATTTAGAAAATTAAGTAAAAACATAAAATTAAAAATATGAAAATTTATAAATATAAAAACTCAAAATTTTAAAATATTTATAAACCGAAAAAGTCTTCGATTGTTTCTGGCTGAAAGTATTCCATTTTTAATACTTTAAAAACTTTTTTTAAATTTATCTAATTTTAAATGTTTTTGATTTTTTGTGAGAGTTCTTACTTTTTTTATTTTAAAATTATCAAGAACCCAAAAGATATTTACATCAATTTGTTAATCGATTTTTTATATATTTCATTTGAAAAAGTTTAATTTGAAAAACCAAATTATTAATCTAATTTTATTCAAAAACTAAATAAATTGATTAAATTAACACAAAATTTAAACAAAATATTTATCCATTTTTTAAAATTTTAATAATTTCTTAAATTCATATTTTTAACTTAAAAGATTAAATAAGTTAGCGAAATTTTAATTAAAATGAATTATGCCCCTGAACTCGGCAAAAAAATTCAATTATACCCTCGAATTCGGTTTAAAAATCAATTACGCCATGTGCCACATCATCATCACACATGCATTGCCATGTCAGCATTGTGGACCGCCATGTCATCACAATTGACTGCCACATCAGCACCGTTAAATGTCACGTCAACAATGTAACAGTCAACGTTAGTCAAGGGGATAATTTGCTGCAATGTGCGAACTGAAGGACCTAATTGAACGTGTTTTTCGCGCGAGGGGCAACATTGCTAATTTGGGTCAAACTCGGGGGCAAAATAACCCTTTAGCCTTAATTAATTAACTAGTTTCGAGCCGAATTAACTAATTTTTTTTTTAAAAAATTAATCTTTAATTGATCGAACACTTGATTAACCTAAAAATTTTTAATTCAATCAATAATCAATTATTATTATTATTATTATTATTATTATTATTATTATTATTATTATTATTATTATTATTAAATAATTTAAACAGTTTATAATTCTATAGGTACGATCTCCATTTATTAAAAAAACGATTTTTAATATATTTGTGTGATTATATGGTAGCATGTATTCATATTTTTCGTTAACCTTTCGATAAGACACACACCTTGCACGCAAAAATACTTAAACTCGAGTTTTATAAGATGAATATCACCGGCTTTTCTGGAGGCAGAACATAGGAGATTTTGCGGGCATGGGTCCCTGCTAACTTTTTTTCAAATGGTAATAGAATAGTAATTTTAGAAAGAGAAAAAGATAAAATTACTTTTATAATCACTTCAATCGGTTTAAAATCTTATTATGACCCTCCTTCAAAAATTTAATCTCATTATGCATGGTCCCCTTTATAAATTTCTAGTTTTGCCCATGCTCTTTTACACTAGAATCACTTGTTAGATTCAAATAAGACAATCTTATATATATATATATATATATATATATATATATATGGGTTATGATCAACTTACACAATGTAAAACTCTTTAAGTTTTACACGTTTTCTGAATGGTTAGATGGGGGAATGGATGGCTCAGATTAACTCCTTACTCTCTTATTTTCAAGTGATAATCTTCACATATTTACTGTTAATCCCATCGATTCGTTTTACTCATCCAACGGTCCAAAAAACGTGTAAAACTTAAAAAGAATTTTACACTGTGTAAACGGATTCATAGTTTTTAACTTTTATACCCTTTTTAGATTGTTGGATGAGTGAACTGAATCAATGTTTGAGATTAACAGTGGGTTATATGAAGATAATCACTTGGAGAGAAAAAGTAAAGAATTAATCTCGGGCATTCAATCTATCCATCTAATGGTCCAAAAAACATGTAAAACTTAAAAATTCTTACATTATGTAAACGGATCAAGATATATATATATAATGGTCCAAAAAATATAAAACTTTAAAATTCTTACGATATATATATATATATATTGTTAATTGAACCGGAATGATTACTCTCAATCAAACCTAACCCAGACACGTCCTAATCCAGAGCGACCAAATAGGCTCATCTGAAACTCATTAACTCAGTACCTAACTCAGCAAACAAATCTAGGGAGGAGTTAGTGTTGATCGGGAGATAAAGAAACTAGCTGAAGGCGACAGAAACAGAATCAATAATGAGATACTAAAGCTCCGTTTGGCGGAATTTTTTTCACCAACTTTTAAAAAAGTTCTACTAAACGAATTGCTTTTGGCGCCTCCGTATCTCGTTTTTTCGTCAATTTTGTTCTCAACAGGCAACAGCTGGGCTTGAAAAAGCCAGAAATTCCAGCATCTTTCTAAACGCGGATTCTCAATCCAACACAGGATTTTGGCAGCGGCACCGAACGCCGAACGGAGCCTAACAACACTAAATTTTCACCGTGTTTATTTGCCGCTGTAAACGATAAAGTTCCGGCTTATTTCCTAGTGTTATACTATTTGAACAATAATGATGAGATAAGAAACAATCGCAAACGTATAAATAAAAAATAAATACGAAAATTTACGTGAAATACTTAAATAAAATTACGGATAAAAAATAAAAGTTTTTTACTATGTGGAAAAGATAATAATTCAATTAATGATTTCAGCCTTAAACGAAATCATCTGAAAGAGATGGAATTGCGCAAGTGGACTAATCAGTGACCTGGTAAAAACAAATAACGTCAACAAGACGTGTCCGGTGTCCCCAATAGGAAAGCCACTTACAATTTCTTAGCTTTTAACCTTGGGTCGGACGAGTGGTGTTCATTTTCAGATATCGGATTTAATTTGATTCGAAATTATAGATACTTAAAAAATTTGAATCACCTAAATAGTGATTTGTATTCGATCCGAAAAATCAGATATTCAAAAATTCGGATATTCGAATTTTTGGATTAGATATTCAAATATTAAATAATCGAAATTTATGACTTTATTTGATTATTTTTTAATTTGACAGACTTATCCATGAAAATTTTAGATTTTCGAATATAACAATCAACAAATTGTTAAATATAACAATATTTGTATCAATAGAAATTTCAATTTTTAATATATAACAAGTAAAAATATCGAATATAACAAAATACATACCTATAAAAAAAATTGAATTTTCAGATATCGGATATCCGATCCGAATATGAAATAACTATCCGTATTTAATCCAAAATTTTTAAATATCCGATCTAAATTATTCGAAAAATAAAAAACATATCAAATATTTAAAATTTTAGATCGAATTAACGGATAATCAGATCGAATCGAATTTTTTTGCACTCCCCTAGGTGGGATGACATCTTCTAACACAATTTGGTGCTTATGACATAACGTTTACCGAGTTAAGCTGTTGTTTTTAATCCAATTATAACCACTCCCGACCCATTCCTAATCGCTTGATCACGCTTCTCTTAATTTGTATTTGCACCAAATCATCTCTGCCCACTGTGTTATATTCTATGTTTCATGTTCATCATCTGACCAAAGAAATCACTAAGACCAAATCAATTCCCATCACGTTAAGCCGTCAATCAATCGGATGAAATTCGTTTGTCCCTTTTCGGTACTCTTACATATGATCCAACACTAAAAAATATTACAAAATTAAATTATAAACCCTAACTCTAAATTCTAAACCCTAAAAAATACACCCTACCCTAAATTCTCTAAACCCTAACCACAACCCTTAACCTAAAACCCTAAACACTAAACTTAATTTTGAGCGTGGAGACATATGTAGGAGCACCGAAAAGGGGCAGAGAATTTTCATCCTAATCAAAGCACTGCCTTTTTCATATAAGTTGTTTCGAGTTCGGATCGAATAAATAAAAAACCTAATAAATTCAATCAGTTTAATCCACCATTTATTCATCTTTAACTGAAGTTCCATCTCTGGTTAAAGGTTAAGTTTAACTCCTCCTTCACGTAACGCACAACTTTAAAGCATTAAAATTGTAAATATAGTTGCGGTTGAACCATTTCTTTTGACTTAATTTCCATTCACGCAAACCTACACCACCGGCAACCCCACACGCATCCGTCCACCACCATTTGGACCAAATCTTGTTAATATTATAAAGTCAGATGAAACAATAGGCAAATATTGGGGGCAAGCCCTTTAAATGCCAGCCCAACCGACCCCAAATTCTTATGGTATATTTACCTAGTCCACCATGTAATCTTTTCTACCATTTCATTAGCTTTCATTTTTCTTCGTTTTTAATTATACGTTGATAATCGATCGTTTATGGGTAATTACTTTACTGCTGTTATCTGCGGTCCTCCATTTGATACTGTCGGGAAAGTGATTCTCTGGGACGGATCGATCCAGGAGTTCAGCTGGCCGTTGACGGCGGCGGAGCTAATGCTGGAGCATCCGCAGCAGGTGGTGGCGGAGTTCCACCCGGAGGTTAATGACAAGAGGCCGATTCCGTTGCCAGCTGATGAGAAACTCGACGTGAAAAAGGTTTACGTAATGCTGCCCGTCAACCGAGGGAAACCGACCACGTTGTCATCGGAGGATGCTCGTCGCGTACTAGTGAGTGCGAACGCTGTGCTGAGATCGAAGTCGGTTTTATCGTCTTCTCGGTTGTTTCCTTTGCTTGCAAGGATTTGCCCTGCGCATCATATGCAAGAGATGGGACGAAAACCGCCGTTGCAGGGGAAGGGAACCGTCCGCGAAAGGGTGGAGGAGGTCGGTTGTTTGACAGAATTATCACCGGAAAGTATGGAGGGTTTGCCGGAGTATATGAATCGGCAGTATTCAGGCAAGGGATGGAAACCGAGCTTGGATACCATAAAGGAGAAGAATGTTGAGAGAAAGGTATCCCATTGGTTGTATTAGAGGTAGGGTAGTGTCGTGAGATACACATCAAAGTTATCCTTTGTACTTGAGAATATGGGTTTGAATATATTATAAAAGTTTAGGGGCTTATATTTAAAGTACTTTAAATTTTTATTTTAAATATTTTAAATATTTTTTTCAAAATAAGTATTTAAAGTATACATTTTAGTCAAAATAAGTATTTAAAATACTTTTAGTCAAAATATGTATTTAAAGTATATATATTTCATCTAGGTTGTTAAAAGTTGACGTGTGACATTTATTAAAAATTACATTAAATATCTACTTTGACGATAAAATACTTTTAGTATATATTTTGACCAAAAAATATACTTTAGATACTTATATTAACCAAAAAGCTACTTTCGGAAGGAGTTGTAGTATTTTAAAAAGTATAATTACAAATTATGTTCTCGTACTTATAACTTAATGATTAGGGATGGCCATGGTTCGAGTTTTTAGTTAATCTACACCCGACCTAAAAATGTAACACCTCCATCCAAATCCGACTCGACCTGGTATTTTATGATGTTCCACCCGACTCGAACCTAACTCGACCCGACATAAATAAAAAAAATACCAATTTTCATTATTATTCGATAAAAATAAGGAGCTAATTGTAAAAATACTAACAGAGAAGGAACATTGTAATAATTATTTTACTTTTATACAAAATAGGAAGATAATTGAAATATATATATATATATATATATATATATATAGGAGCATTGTACCAATTATACCTAAATATTTATAATAAAATTAAATTATTATACCGGGTCGGGTCGGGCGAGTAGGGTAGGGCATTTTGCACCTTAAATCTAAATCCGACCCAACCCGACCCTATCATTAGAAAATCATACTCGAATTTAACCCATACCCGAAATTTTCTTTAAAAACCCAACTCTATAGAATTAGATCGAGTCAAAATTCATTGGGTATAGGTCAAATAGTCATCCCTAATAAGGATATATTATAGGAGGATTTTTAAAATAATTTATTTTATTTAAAATATTATATTAGGATTTTTAACCTTATTGAAGAGATATATTATTTCATATTATTAGATGAACTATTGTTGATAAGACAGAAACAAAGATGAGACGATCAATTTTGCAGATATAATGGAAACATGATTAGTGGTTACCTAATTTATGTGCAAATATTAAAGGTGGTTCAACCTAATTTTTTGAGGAACAAAGTCTTTGTTTTCTAATTGTTTGTTTTAAATTTCTTTGTATGTGTTTTCTCCGGCCTGCTTTTTACTCAAAAAAATTCTAATGTGGTTCAACCTAGTTTTCTAAGGATTAGTATTTTGCTAGCAACAAAAAATCCTAAACAATTGTTTATTCGCGGGATCTTACCATTGGCACTACATCCGTAGTATATCGCGATTGTGGACAAGATACATATGTTTTTGTGAAAATTAAAAGAAAGATAAATGTCACAGATGTTGCTCCTTCCGCCACTCCTGCGGCTATTGCCATCATTGGAGGATCTGCTCTTACTGCCTTCATTGGAGGACCTGCTCTTATTGCCGCTACCAACAATCCAGCTTCTATTGCTTTCTTTAGAGGAGCTACCGCTACCAACAATACAGCTTCTCCCGACACAACTATCGTCGCTAATATTCTGCTTTAGTTTTCAACTACCGCTACTAATTTCCTTGGAGGAGCTGCAGCTACTGTAACACCCTAATTTTGGGCTTGGAAGTTTAGGGTCTGAACCGGACCGGTCTGATTTTCGGTTCGAATATAAAAGGAGGTTTTAGGGAAAGTCTAGTTCGGGATGCATTAAAAATATGGAAAAATATCTAAAAATCCTCTTTTAATATATATAATAGAGTGGTGAAATCAATTTTACAAAATAAGGTTTGGAAGTGCGACATTTTGAAATAGTGACTAAAATGTAATTTTTAAAAAGTTCAGTGGTGACTGTTTTGTAAGGATTGAAACTTTGAATCTTTAAGGAGCTAATTTACCCAAGGAAGGATTTCTCCATATTTTTATTAGATTTTAATGGTTTAATAAATGTTTAATTAATTAAATGAAAAGTGGAAAACCATATTTTAGATTTTCATAACTAACTTTTGTTAAAACATTCTCATCTCATTTTCTCTCAAAACTCTCTCAGCCAAACACATTTCTACAACAACATTTATTTTGATTTTCACACCAAATGATGAGGTTTCAATCATCAATTGATTCCTAATCCTTTCTACATCAAATTATATTGTTTTGCTTATTGGATTTTCAAGGAAATTGTCTCTAATCAAGGAGAAATCTACATTTAGAGGTAAGAATGTTCTTCTCCTCTAAATACTCAGTTCTTTACTGAAACTCCCAAGTTCTCAATCCTTAAATTAAGTTTTATAAAAGGTTTTAATGTTGTGATCTTGATTTTGGCTTAAAACTCAAGATTTGGAAGAAATCTTGAAGAATTTCGTGGTGTTTGTTTGGGCTCTGTTTTGTGATGATTATTAAATGTATTTTGGATGTCTAATGATGTGTAAATGAGGTTTGATCAATGCAATCCCGAATATGTTATGTTTCCTAAGTTTTTGCTTATGAAAATGGTGGTTTTTGGGGTGATTTTGGTGTTTTGTTAATGCTGGAGGTATAAGGACGAGTTTGAGTTCATTTTGGATGTTAATTGATGTTTAGAAATGGTTAGAAGTGATGGATCTTGGCTGGGTTATGTTTTGGAGGAGTTTGGAGGTGATTTCGGTTGTGTTTGGTAGCCGAAATGTTAGATTTATGTAGAGCAGCGAGTTGGGTTGTGTTGCTGGTGTTTTTAATGCATGATGATGCATTAATCCTCTGTTTTTATGTGTTTAAAACAGGGGAGAATGATCCGGAAGCAATAGAGGTGGCATTGGAGGTTTCGGATGCTTGGAAGGCTTGTCGGCTAACATAGTTTTGTGTATCGGTGAGTGGAAAAGAGTTTTCCAGCTTTGAAACATTTTGGACAAGGTTTTGGGAGCTTAGTTTAAGTCTAAACAACTTAGCTAAGTTCAAGAGTAAGAAAATGGAATTTCTCTCTTGGTTTGTGCTATGATTTGGTTTTATATGCACTTGGGGTGGTTGAGTTTAATTACTGTTTTTAAGCATGTTTAGTCATGGTTTAATGGTGGTTTTGAAAGCTTTATGTTGAAGGATGCTCGAGGTAAGAGATCCTTGTTCTGGCATGTTGTTAATTTGGTAGTGGTGCATGGTGATGCATTGTGTTTAATGGCTTTGTATAATGCTTTAAAACAGTGAATTGATAATGGTAATTGTTGTGTATTGGCAAGTGATGTAAGTGGTTTTTGGTTACTTTAATCGGATATAGTTAGTCGGCTATAGGATTGGGTGCACCGTGAATAAAGTCGCCTTGGATGTCGAGGGGTTGTGATTGTACCGTAAACTCCATCCAAGTATCCTAACGAGAGAGGTAAGATCACAACGGTGGTTAAAATTTCGTGTGTGGATCTTGTTAAGCTCACAACGGTGGTTAAAAGTTCGTGTGAGGATTTTGGGTAGGATCTCAACGGTGGTTAAAAGTCCGTGTGAGGATTTTAGTAAGATCTCCACGGTGGTTAAAAGTCCGTGTGAGGATCTTGTTAAGGTCACAACGGTGGTTAAAAGTCCGTGTGTGGATCTTGGTAAGATCACAACGTTGGTTAAAAGTCCGTGTGTGGATCTTATGTTATGTGTCTCGTACTCTCGTTAGTGAGTTATACAACTACTGATGAGTGACGTTGAGGGGTTGTGATTGTACCGTTAAACTCCATCATGGGTGTTGAGGGGTTGTGATTGTACAGGTAAACTCCACCTTGTGTTGTTCGATAGTGTGTATGAAGCGTGTGAGACAACGCTTGTAATCCGCGTATCCGATTGTGTCTTGTGGTGATTATTTTTGATTTATCGCTTGAAAGCCAATATGAATTGTATTTGAATGAAATGAAGTGAGAGATGCTTGAAATGATGCAAGTGTATATCTTCTATTGTGAGTGGTGCATATGTGCTTAGAATTTCTTTAGTGCATTGAAGTCTTGTGAAGGCTTGTTGGAAAAAGGCATGTAATGCAGATGTTGCTTTTGTAGTTCATGTGTTTTGCATTTGTTGAATGCATGAAATAGTTCGTAGGAATAAATAGTTTTCGAAAGGTTTTGCTTTGAAATGATCATCAAGCATGAGGAAAGTATGTTGTGAAGTGGAAGTGGTTTCCAAGGAATTTGAGTTTAACTTTGCATGTGGTGTTCATGCATGGAAGGGTTTTAAATAATGGTTTTTGCAAGAATGTGTTTTGGGGTAAGTTGTTTAGCTTTTCTAAGCTAAAGGTTGGATTTCATGTCGAGCAATGCATGGTTTAAAGCATGTTGTTTCAAAAGAGGTTTTTCAAAAAATGCTTTGGTTTATTGAATTGCATCTACTTTTAAAGAGGGTTTTATGATTCGCTGCATTGATGGTGTTTTGGTTTTGAGCATTCCTCACTAAGCATTATGTGCTTACGCTCCTTTTTGTCTATCAATGCAGATATTTGAAGTTGGGACAACAAGAAGCAAGGGATTCAAGAAGAGCTCCACTTGAGAAGTATGTCTTGGTTTATAGCTATAGATAATAAAGGCGATGGGGGAAGAGTCTTTTATGTTGATGGGTAATGAGATTGTGTATGTTGAACAAGTTCGGTTTATGGTTTGAACTATGTTGTTGATCGCTTTGCCATATTTGAATCATCTTCTTCGTAAGTTGTTATGCTATGCTTCTTGTTTTAAAAGCATGATCAAGTGTTGGATGTGTCGAATGAGTTGGTGCACATAAGGTTTGATTTGTATCTAGTTTTTAATGCAATTTGGTAGTCATGATGCTTGGCAAGTTGTTGATATGTTGAGGAATGATTTAAAGTTTGTTTGTTGGTGTTTGGATGTGTAAAACCAGAATTTTCTGCTGTTTCTGGGCAGGGTGTATCGAAACACCCTTGGTTGTTTCAAAACGGGTGCATGAATTGGCCTGGGCGTTTCGAAACGGCTAGAGGTGTTTCGAAACACTTTGGCCACTGGCAGGCCCTGTTTCGAAACAAGCCTCGAAACGAACCCGTGTTTCGGAACGGTCAACCCCGTTTCGAAACAGGTGACCGTTGGGCACTGATTTGAATGGTTTAAAGGTTTGCAAGCTTTACGTTTTAGTCCTGAAAATCGTTTTAGCAATTGCTTGAGTTTGGGAGGTCCGTTTAAGGTGAAATTTGACAGGGAAGCATTTAATATGATTAATTTGATATCGGTAACTTAAAAATCAGTTAAGTTCTCCATCTTTCCAGAAATTACAATTTGGTCCCTAACTTTTGTATGTTGTGCAATTGAGTCCCTTAATGCTTTCTGATCGCTGTGCTTTTCAAGTATGCTTTTCTCAAGGGTACGCTTAAGGTTAATGTACATCTAGACAAGTTTAAAAAGAAAAAAAGGGTCGTTAATCAAGGTTGACTTTCGAGTTGACTTTGGTTTTCCCCGTGTAATCTTCGTAGTTCGGGTCAACCGTCTAGGCCGGGCTAAGGGGGTTACATTTGGTGGTATTAGAGCTAAGTTGCGGATATTTGGGGCAAGGGTAAGTTGTTATAATAAGTGTTTGATGTATGTTCTGATGTGTGGTTGAAAGTTGGTTGAAAAGTGTGTCTTTGAGCGAGTTGTTAATGTTTTTATCATGCATTTTGGTTATGAATCTTCTATGAGCTAATGTGAACTTGTGTTGATGATATGCTGGTGTTGTGAGTTGATTTTCTAAATGATGAAAATGTGATGGGTATGATATGTTGATATTATGTTGTTGAGGGTGAATGATGTTTGATGAGAGCATGATTGAAGTTTGCTGATTGATATGCTCGATGTTTGTGATATAAATGTTTTTATTGATTGTTATGTCGTATAAAAGGGGAGAATTTGGGATACCCATTGCCTTATTATTATAGCTATTGTGTTATGTTGGAGTTGGAGTCTTGAATCCTTGCCTGAAGCTGGCCTGATCGTTTTGTTTGTTTTGTTATCATTGCTTGTTATTAATAGCACGATGGAATCGATGAGAGAATGGCAGTTGGGTGAGATGGTTGCTGCTTTAGAGCAGGTTGTTAAGGCCTGGAATTCACCTTTTGGTGGAGGTGTTTTGTTTCAGTCTACAGTGCCTGGAGTTGAGGAAGTAAGCCAGGAGGAGGAAGCTAGTTCTGTGATGAAGGGTTCATCACCTATGGTTCAGGAGGTGTCGGGAACATCTCAGGCCGTGGTGAAAATGAGGCCTGAGGACGTGCCGACTGAAGGACACGCGAGTTTGTCAAAACAGTGTTTATATGATATGGGAGCTGTGGAGTATCATGGTTCGACACCTGAGGCATTCGAGGCTTGGTTAGCTAGTGTAATTCTGATTTTGGATCATGAAGGGTGTGACTATGCCTGTAAGCTGGGAAGTGTTGTCTCGTTGATGTTGGAAGATGCTTGTGCCTGGTGGACATCTGTAGCGGTGGCAACGTATATTCACGATATAGACTGGGAGTTCTTTGTGTCTGCCTTTAATGGAAGATACCTTGGAGAGAAGTTCTCAAGGGTTAAGCAACGTGGGGGTGTGGCTTCAGATTATGAAGGAGGGAAAAGTTTAAGCAAAAGAGCTGTGGATACTGACCTCGGGAGCGGTCAGCGTAAGAGGCTACGTGATGGAAGGGTTTGCTTGAATCGAAGTCTGGGTGGTAGTGCAGATGTGGGTCAAGTGCTACATGATCAAGGAGTGGTAGCTCGGTTGCCGATGTGTGACCGTTGTGGAAGGTGTCATGTTGGAGGTTGTTGGGGTGTGGGGGTTTGTTGGAACTGTGGTTCTAAGGAGCATGTGAAGCGGAATTGTCCTCAAGTGGTGAGATCGGCTTCAGTGGGTGCAAAAGGGTCTCAGAAGGGTCATGGGTGCGGCCGAGACAAAGTTCGGAGGTGGCAGGAAAGGCAGAAAGGTGTGAGGAGCTTGGGGAATGAATTTTGTTGGAATTGTGGGTCTGTTGGACATTTGAGACGAAATTGTTTGGAGTTGGCTCGGGGTAGTCAGGGTTCTTTATCGCAGGGAGACGGTGATGACCTTAAAGTGTTGGCTGATGCTGCGGCGGTGCGACTGGAGAATAATGGTTCTGCGAGGAAGAGAGTATGTCTGTTGAAGCTCCGGGGCAGTGAGGTGATTACATGTAACCTTGTTAAGTAATCTTTGCCCTAGTTATCTTTGTTTGGTTTCGATTGGGTTTCCCTTGCGTAGTGGGTTTGGTCTTATAGCTAGCAAGTTTGGGGTAGTAGCCGGTGTTGTTTTGAAAACAACTTTAGTGTGAAGAGGGCATTAGTGGGTATTCTGTGGTTAGCGGATTGTTAGAATGGTAGAGTTGGACAAGTTAGAAGTGAGGTAAGATGTTGTTCTTAGGCGGATTCTGAGGATGTTATTGGTGGGTGTGAACCGACATACATGCACAGTTAAAACCATTTGTTATATGCTATATTATATATGTTGGTACATGCATACATGCGACATGACATTAGAGGTTTTGCATACATGTACACAGGCATTGATAGGGCATATTGGTGACCATGCATACGAACGTTCACACTTGTTGATAGCTAGTTGGGTCCGTTAGTTTTGTGGTAGGATTAGATTGGATGGTGGGTTTTAGGAGTTGTTTTGGTGCTAGGAGAATGTTAGAAGTAGTGGAGGGTAGTAAGCGAGTTGTCAGTAATAATAAGTGCGATATAACATGTTGGCAGGAGGAAAGTGTTTTGGTGCTTAAAGAATTTAGCGGTGTGGTGGTGAGGATATTACCGGTTGAAGTTAGAATCGGTCAAGGTGGTTGTGAATAGCTGATAGATGTGGTAGTTTCTTTGTGTTAAGTGATGTGGTGGGTTAGTGGATGTGTTTCCAGAGTGCTGAGGTGTCTTGGCATTGATGTTGCAATAGGAGGGTTGTTTATGTAGGTGATTGTTCGTAGCAACCTTCGGGGAGTTGAGAAGAGGTTGTGTTGAGGGTTGTAGAAAAGGTTTGGCCTGGAATGTGTAGAGGTTTCGTAATCTTAATATGTTTGTATAGAATGGGCGGTATCCAAGTAAGGCTAGTGTTATGGTCAAAGCTTGAAGTGGAAGGGCAATGTAAGTTCAAGGGCCATTGTTGGTTGGCCGGGTTCTTGTGAGAAGTGGTTTGCTAATCGGGTATAAGTAAATCTTTTCTAAGTCAGCTAGAGGTACGTGGAACAACTGGCAGAGTTAAGGTTGGAATCTTGTGATGTGGATTTTGGATGTTGTGTGGGTAGGTTGGTGAGTCGTTATGGTAGTGATAGTGGCGGATATGAAGGAATGTCATCATTACATTGAGAAGTTTGAGTAAGCAGTTGATGCTTAAGAATTTTTGCTTGTTGTGGTAATCTTTGAAAGAAGCTGAGCAGTTTTGCAAGGGGTTTTTGAAGCAGTGAAGGTTGTAGGTCACATGGTGGCTGAAACTGGATGGGTTGGTTTCACCGTGTGTGTGAGTTTTGGGTTTTATGAGATTAGGTGGAGTATGTTGTAAAAATTTGAAGGTTCTTCGGGTTGCTGAGGCTAAGCGCAGTTCGGAAGTGTGAAAGGTTACGCTGAGATTAACATCTTAGTGTTCTGGGAGTTTGAACAGTAAGTAGTGGCGTTGGGTTGGGTTATAGTATAAGTTTGATTTGGGGAAGAGTTGTTTTTTTGTGGTGTTTTGGGTGGAGGGTGTTCTGTGGTGGTTAAGTCTCTTGTGTTACATTGTGTGTTGCTTTGGGAAGTCTAGTATCGTGCTCTTTTCTCCGGTTTGAATTTCGAGGACGAAATTTTCTAAGAGGGGGAGAGTTGTAACACCCCAATTTTGGGCTTGGAATTTTAGGGTCTGAACCGGACCGGTCTGATTTTCGGTTCAAATATAAAAGGAGGTTTTAGGGAAAGCCTAGTTCGGGATGCATTAAAAATATGGAAAAATATCTAAAAATCCTCTTTTAATATATATAAGAGAGTGGTGAAATCAATTTTACAAAATAAGGTTTGGAAGTGCGACATTTTGAAATAGTGACTAAAATGTAATTTTTGAAAAGTTCAGTGGTGATTGTTTTGTAAGGATTGAAACTTTGAATCTTTAAGGAGCTAATTTACCCAAGGAAGGATTTCTCCAGATTTTTCTTAGATTTTAATGGTTTAATAAATGTTTAATTAATTAAATGAAAAGTGGAAAACCATATTTTAGATTTTCATAACTAACTTTTGTTAAAACATTCTCATCTCATTTTCTCTCAAAATTCCCTCAGCCAAACACATTTCTACAGCAACATTTCTTTTGATTTTCACACCAAATGATGAGGTTTCAATCATCAATTGATTCCTAATCCTTTCTACATCAAATTCTATTGTTTTGCTTATTGGATTTTCAAGGAAATTGTCTCTAATCAAGGAGAAATCTACATTTAGAGGTAAGGATGTTCTTCTCCTCTAAATACTCAGTTCTTTACTGAAATTCCCAAGTTCTCAATCCTTAAATTAAGTTTTATAAAAGATTTTAATGTTGTGATCTTGATTTTGGCTTAAAACTCAAGATTTGGAAGAAATCTTGAAGAATTTCGTGGTGTTTGTTTGGGCTCTGTTTTGTGATGATTATTAAATGTATTTTGGATGTCTAATGATGTGTAAATGAGGTTTGATCAATGCAATCCCGAATAGGTTATGTTTCCTAAGTTTTTGCTTATGAAAATGGTGGTTTTGGGGTGATTTTGGTGTTCTGTTAATGTTGGAGGTATAAGGACGAGTTTGTGTTCATTTTGGATGTTAATTGATGTTTATAAATGGTTAGAAGTGATGGATCTTGGCTGAGTTATGTTTTGGAGGAGTTTGGAGGTGATTTCGGTTGTGTTTGGTAGCCGAAATGTTAGATTTATGTAGAGCAGCGAGTTGGGTTGTGTTGCTGGTGTTTTTAATGCATGATGATGCATTAATCCTCTGTTTTTATGTGTTTAAAAACAGGGGAGAATGATCCGGAAGCAATAGAGGTGGCGTTGGAGGTTTCGGATGCTTGGAAGGCTTGTCGGCTAGCATAGTTTTGTGTATCGGTGAGTGGAAAAGAGTTTTCCAGCTTTGAAACATTTTGGACAAGGTTTTGGGAGCTTAGTTTAAGTCTAAACAACTTAGCTAAGTTCAAGAGTAAGTAAATGAAATTTCTCTCTTGGTTTGTGCTATGATTTGGTTTTATATGCACTTGGGTGGTTGAGTTTAATTACTGTTTTTAAGCATGTTTAGTCATGGTTTAATGCTGGTTTTGAAAGCTTTATGTTGAAGGATGCTCAAGGTAAGAGATCCTTGTTCTGGCATGTTGTTTAATGGCTTTGTATAATGCTTTAAAATAGTGAATTGATAATGGTAATTGTTGTGTATTGGCAAGTGATGTAAGTGGTTTTTGGTTACTTTAATCGGATATAGTTAGCCGGCTATAGGATTGGGTGCACCGTGAATAAAGTTGCCTTGGGTGTCGAGGGGTTGTGATTGTACCGTAAACTCCATCCAAGTATCCTAACGAGAGAGGTAAGATCAAAACGGTGGTTAAAAGTCCGTGTGTGGATCTTGTTAAGCTCACAACGGTGGTTAAAAGTCCGTGTGAGGATTTTGGGTAGGATCTCAACGGTGGTTAAAAGTCCGTGTGAGGATTTTGGTAAGATCTCCACGGTGGTTAAAAGTCCGTGTGAGGATCTTGTTAAGGTCACAACGGTGGTTAAAAGTCCGTGTGTGGATCTTGGTAAGATCACAATGGTGGTTAAAAGTCTGTGTGTGGATCTTGTGTTATGTGTCCCGTACTCTCGTTAGTGAGTTATACAACTACCGATGAGTGATGTTGAGGGGTTGTGATTGTACCGTTAAACTCCATCACGGGTGTTGAGGGGTTGTGATTGTACCGGTAAACTCCACCTTGTGTTGTTCGATAGTGTGTATGAAGCGTGTTGGACAACGCTTGTAATCCGCGTATCCGATTGTGTCTTGTGGTGATTGTTTTTGATTTATCGCTTGAAAGCCAATATGAATTGTATTTGAATGAAATGAAGCGATAGATGCTTGAAATGATGCAAGTGTATATCTTCTATTGTGAGTGGTGCATATGTGCTTAGAACTTCATTAGTGCATTGAAGTCTTGTGAAGGCTTGTTGGAAAAAGGCATGTAATGCAGATGTTGCTTTTGTAGTTCATGTGTTTTGCATTTGTTGAATGCATGAAATAGTTCGTAGGAATAAATGGTTTTCGAAAGGTTTTGCTTTGAAATGATCATCAAGCATGAGGAAAGTATGTTGTGAAGTGGAAGTGGTTTCCAAGGAATTTGAGTTTAACTTTGCATGTGGTGTTCATGCATGGAAGGGTTTTAAATAATGGTTTTTGCAAGAATGTGTTTTGGGGTAAGTTGTTTAGCTTTTCTAAGCTAAAGGTTGGATTTCATGTCGAGCAATGCATGATTTAAAGCATGTTGTTTCAAAAGAGGTTTTTCAAACAATGCTTTGGTTTATTGAATTGCATCTACTTTTAAAGAGGGTTTTATGATTCACTGCATTGATGGTGTTTTGGTTTTGAGCATTCCTCACTAAGCATTATGTGCTTACGCTCCTTTTTGTCTATCAATGCAGATATTTGAAGTTGGGACAGCAAGAAGCAAGGGATTCAAAAAGAGCTCCACTTGAGAAGTATGTCTTGGTTTATAGCTATAGATAATAAAGGCAATGGGGGAAGAGTCTTTTATGTTGATGGGTAATGAGATTGTGTATGTTGAACAAGTTCGGTTTATGGTTTGAACTATGTTGTTGATCGCTTTGCCATATTTGAATCATCTTCTTCTTAAGTTGTTATGCTATGCTTCTTGTTTTAAAAGCATGATCAAGTGTTGGATGTGTCGAATGAGTTGGTGCACCTAAGGTTTGATTTATATCTAGTTTTTATTGCAATTTGGTAGTCATGATGCTTGGCAAGTTGTTGATATGTTGAGGAATGATTTAAAGTTTGTTTGTTGGTGTTTGGATGTGTAAAACCAGAATTTTCTGCTGTTTCTGGGCAGGGTGTATCGAAACACCCTTGGCTGTTTCGAAACGGGTGCATGAATTGGCCTGGGCGTTTCGAAACGGCTAGAGGTGTTTCGAAACACTTTGACCACTGGCAGGCCCTGTTTCGAAACAAGCCTCGAAACGAACCCGTGTTTCGGAATGGTCAACCCCGTTTCGAAACAGGTGACCGTTGGGCACTGATATGAATGGTTTAAAGGTTTGCAAGCTTTACGTTTTAGTCCTGAAAATCGTTTTAGCAATTGCTTGAGTTTGGGAGGTCCGTTTAAGGTGAAATTTGATAGGGAAGCATGTAATATGATTAATTTGATATCGGTAACTTAAAAATCAGTTAAGTCCTCCATCTTTCCAAAAATTACAATTTGGTCCCTAACTTTTGTATGTTGTGCAATTGAGTCCCTTAATGCTTTCCGATCGCTGTGCTTTTCAAGTATGCTTTTCTCAAGGGTACGCTTAAGGTTAATGTACATCTAGACAAGTTTAAAAAGAAAAAAAGGGTCGTTAATCAAGGTTGACTTTTGGGTTGACTTTGGTTTTCCCCGTGTAATTTTCGTAGTTCGGGTTAACCGTCTAGGCCGGGCTAAGGGGGTTACAGCTACCAACACTATAGCTTCTCCCGACACAACTACCGCTGATATTCTGGTTTAGTTTAGAGCTACTTCTGCCTCTACCACCGACACGCATGCTCCTCAAGCTGCTGTCGCCCCTTCTGCCCCTCACCCTCACTATTCTACTGCGGTCGATCCCACCCCACTCAAGTATCCAGGGTACCCTCTCGGTCTTTTTGGTATTGAGATGCCCTCACCAGTGCATCGCAGACTAGTTCTCAGTATCTCACCTGGTGATGTCACTCTTCAGCGGACCCCTCCCACTTCTCCCCGGGTTGAGGTGTTCCCTCTCGATGCTGCTGACGAGGTTATAGGATTTGTGCCTTGCCGTGTGAGGACCTCTCAGGTTGTGGTGCACGTTTCCCATGCCCCACATGTTGTGGTGCCTGCTGCCCCTGCCCCACATGCAACTTCCGCTAGAAGAGAGGCCTGGACTGATCACATGATCTTATCATTGGCACTGCATCCGTAGTATACCGCGACTGTGGACAAGATACATATGTTTTTGTGAAAATTAAAAGAATGATAACTGTCACAGATGCTGCTCCTTCCGCCACTCTCGCGGCTATTGCCATCATTAGAGGACCTGCTCTTATTGCCTTTATTGGAGGACTTGCTCTTATTACCGCTACCAACAATCCAGCTTCTATTGCTTTCTTTGGAGGAGCTGCATGTCACGGACTTATTCTATCAAGCTCAATCCATGCGGCACTAGCACTCCCGACACAATGCTAGCAAGTCTTACTCACGCAACGATATGGCTAAACAAGTGAGAACTTAAGAAAGGAAACTTTATTAGCTTGGAGAAAGCTTTACAAGAGAGAGAACTTGTAGGATTTCTGGGGATGATTTACAAATGACCCTAGCTAGCCTATTTATAGTATCCAACCTCCTCAGTGGACGGTGGAGATTGATTTGATCCAACGGTTGGCATTTTGCCTCCCAAAATATCTAAGGAGAGCCTACAACATTCTAGATAAGTCTATACTTATCTACATGTATCTCTAATACTCTAAAGTGTTCTAGAATATTCCTCATAGATATATACTTATCTGTAGTCTTCTAGAATGTTCTGGAGATGTCTAGACTAGTCCCGAGCTATCCCGAGCCTTTCGGAGTCTTCTAGGTCCTCCCGATTGAGCCTAGATGAGTGTGGAACGTCCTTGAACCTCTTAGAACCTTGTAGCAACGTTTTGAGAGTGTTGTATGCCTCTCTAGGCCGATCTAGAACATTTCTTGGTTCATGCTTGGCCTTAAAACGTCCAAGGACCTTCACTTGGCCTTGGTTGTCCCGAGTGCACCTAGAGGGCACTCCTCGGTCGGTCCTGGTGCACTTTTGTGGGGCATGACATTCTTCCCCACCTGATCTCGTGACGCCCTCGTCGCGTCTTGGTTGAGCTGTTGGGGTGTTGCTGTTGTGCCTCTTTCGGCTCCTAGCTTGCCTCGCCTTTACCCTCGGCTTAGCAGCTCGATTCTAGGCTATCGTACCAGGTTGTGCCTTGCCATCAACTCCTTTGATGATGGCAACAAGTAGCTTCCTCATGGGACACAACCTCATTACATGAGGCCCTTCGCATAGGTAGCACTTCACCCTTGTGCTAGCCTTTGGCGCGGACTTAGCCTTCGCGTTGCTACGATTCCCTCTCATGGGCTTACCCTTGTTGACGCCACCTTGCTTACCCTGTGCAAGCTTGGTCGGTGACTCGGCCTTACCCTCGGCTTTTGGAGATGGTTGGTCATCTTCTTGCTCTGCGTCGAGCATCGACCTTGGCTTAAGTCCCTCGGTGCCATGCCTCTTAGGGATGGAACTTCCCTCGTTCCTATCGGTGTCCTCAACCGATCGAAGTGCTGAAATCATCTGCATGGATCCCATTTGTGCACCTTGCCCATCCTCGGTATCACTACCTTCGTCGGCATCACTTCCCCCTCGATGCCTGGCTAGAAGCAAATTAAGGGCTTTTCGTTGTGGGCATTCACGCATCCAATGGTTGCCATCGCAAATGAAGCAACTTCTTGGCGGTGTCTTCCTCGTTCCTTGGAACTCCTTGGACTTACCCTTGTCCTTGCCCTTCCAAGGGGACGAGTCTCGATGTCTAGGCGAGTGGCCTTCCTGATGGCCCTCCTTGTGATGGCTCCTCTCTCCCCCACCATTGGTATGACCATCATTGTCCTCCTTTGGCCTGGGGGTGGACTCCTTGTGGCTTGAATAATCAATGAGACTCTCGGCTACGGCGATGGCATCGGTAAAGTTTTGCACCCCACGACACATTAACTCGATTTTGGCCCATGTTTGGAGTCCATCAAGTTTTGCACCCCACGACGCCTTAACTCGATTTTGGCATCGGTAAAGTTTTACACCTAAGGGTATCGATACGCCTTGGCATTTTGTTGCTTTTTGGCTTGAAAACACTTAGAAAATTTGAACCCTTTTAATGTGTTTTGACTTGAAATAGTATTTGGTTCAAAATGGCATGTCAAATTGTGAGTCTTTGAAAATACTTAAAAATTTATTGTTTTACAATTTAGTCCTTAAGGTAAATTGTTATATCAAAATCAATTTTGGTTTTACAATCTCCCCCTTTTTATACAACAAAACCAAATATAAATTTTTAATTTTTGAAACCTTTGAAAAGCTTACTCCCCCTTAATTTAAGATAGGTTTTCAAAATTAAGTTTCAAATTTTTAAAATTGGCTCTATATAATACTTCTCCCCTTTTTGTTAGATCAAACATAATAGCACAAGGTAAGGATAATAGCAACATAAAATCATTAAAATTAAATTACAAACTTAAGAATTCAAAGCAACCAATAGTTCAAAAACATAAAGCCAAACTCAAATCCTAACAACATAAATAAAAGCATATGGTTCTAATAGATAGGTGCATAAACTAGAAAAACTAAATGAGATGTGATGAAATGCACAACTACTCGTTCCCAACATTGTCATCATCCTCGTCCTCTTCATCCTCATCATCTTGATTCGGTTGAGGCCTCGTAGTTTGATTGAGCCAAGCACCATGGAAGGCGGTGAGAGAGACATCTATGGAATTTTGTTAAAGAGCAACGGCTTTGACTTGATCCTCCAAAGATGTGAAGCGAGTATCAAGGCCCTTGGCTCAATCTTCCAATGATGTGAATCGAGTGTCAATAGATGCAAACACGGCTTCCATGTTGTTGAATTTTTCATTAAGAAATGCCATGAGAGTTTCCATGGAGGATGGAGCAATAAAAGCACCTTGAGAGCCTTGTAGAGCATCGGCTTGAACATATTGGCGAGGAGCTCGAGGGACACGGACCCATTCATTGTTGAGGTAGGCAAGGTGGGCACGGGTGAGGGAACGCTCATCTATGGGTAAGCCAAGGGGTTCGGGATAGTCATGGGTACAACCCATCTTAAGGGAGTGGAACAAATGACACAACGTTGTTGAATAGTAAAAAGATTTGACTTGATCGGTGTGACGGTGTTGAATAAGGTAGACAAGATCGACAAACATAATTTGACAAATATTAGGGCGCTTACCCTTACGAAAACACCTAAGCCAAAAATCGTCAACTTGACAAATAGTTGAAAATTTCCCACCCGAGGGACAAATAAACCATGAAATTATGAGATGAAGAATACGGTCTTGGGCATTTAAAACATTGACTGAACCAAGATGACCATGACCTAAGGAATTCTCATCATCAATACCGACATTTTCAAAGCCAAAAGCGTTACAAAGAACATCTTGATCGACTTGAAAAGTTGAGCCCATAAGATGAGACTCTATAGCAACAACATGTTTCATTTATGCATCATAAATGCATTTGGCATTTGAAATGAAAATTATGACCAAATTTCGATATAAAATAGGAGGTAGGTTCAAAAGGTTTATAAATTTCCATCTTCGAATCAAAAGAATATATTCAAATTTAAAACATTCAGAGTTCAAAAATGGGATTGACACGACACGTTCTTCCCTAAGAGTAAATCCTTGGAATAGTTTATAACGTGACAAGTCCGAAGGGTGTGGAAAACTATTTTGGATTATGTAAGGGAGGTTAGGTTTAGGATTACACTCATCGTCTTCGATAGGATCGTTAGATGTTGAGGCTAAGTATGGTATCGCTCTCTATTTTGGTGGCATAATCCTGAAAAACAACATCAAAACAAGTCGAATATGTATGCGATTATCATCTCATTCAATCCAACAATAAATTCTAATAATTTAAGGTATTGAAAATAATGTAAGGTTAAAAATATATACAAGTATAAATGAAAATTTTGGGGAAATTTTTTTGAAAAATAGTTTATAAAAATATACGGTATAAAATTATATTCGAATGAAAAATTTTCGTATTTTGAAAAATTCTGTAAAAACTTGAAAACCCATATCATATGTATATGTTTTATACAAAAATTAATTGAAAACAATTAATAAAATCAAACGAAAATTAAAAAGAAAATATGAAAAAAGTTTATACCTTGAGTTATGAGAATGCACAAGATTGTTAACAAAGCTTGGCTTTGGTGTGTTGATGAAAAACCCTCAATTAATTTGAAGTTTGATATGAAGAATTTGAGAGATTGAGGGGGGTTTATAAGTATTTTCGGCTAGGGTTTAGAGAGAAAATGAGAGAAAGTTTTAATGTAAAAGTGTTTTTACAATTAAAGGCCCGATTTTAAGTTTCCACCGAAATCGTATCGGTACGCTTGTAGAGCGTATCGATACGCCTTGCCCTAATTTTATATTTATTTTTAATACCGTATCGATACGCCTGACCGTATCGATACAGTTTGACTTGTATCACTTCCCATTGACGAACCCGTATCGATACGCCCCAAACCATATCGATACGCCATTACTAGAAAGTGCATTTTGGACATTTTCAAGTCAAAAAAATCCAACTTTAAATGTCCCAAAATGCATGTGAATGACATATGAGCAAGATTTATTGACTAAAATTAATGCATACTCCCCTAGCAACATACATAGAAGCAAAGTGGGGCAAATTAACATAAGCATGAATATCAACCAATTTCAAGCAAAATTTTGACCATTTGGAACCTAAAAGGGTCAAGAAAGGTTAGTTAAACCTAACTCTCTCCTAAGGGTCCAAAAACGCTCTTTATCTAAAGGTTTGGTAAATATATCCGCTAATTTGTTCAAGGTATCAACATATTCTAGAACAACATCATTTTTCAAAACATGATCTCTAATAAAATGATGTATAAATTCTATATGTTTGGTTCTAAAGTGTTGGATGGGATTTTTAGTGAGACAAATGGCACTAGTGTTGTCACACCTAAAGGGTATTGCATCTACATGAACACCATAATCTAAGAGTTGTTGTTTCATCTAAAGAACTTGAGCTCAACAACTCCCTAAGGATATGTACTCCGCTTCGGTGGTAGATAAGGCTACGCTATTTTGTTTCTTAGAGAACAAAGATACGAGCATACTACCTAAGAATTGACATGTTCCGGAGGTACTTTTCCTATCTATCTTGCATCCCCATAATCCGCATCCGAATAAGCATGAAGGCTAAAGGAGGAATCCTTAGGATACCAAAGACCTAAGTTAGGTGTGTCTCTAAGGTATCTAAAGATTCTCTTAATGGCTACTAAGTGTGATTCTCTAGGACTAGCTTGGAACCTAGCACACAAGCAAACACTAAATATAATATTCAGTCTACTTGCGGTAAGGTAAAGCAAAGAACCTATCATAGATCTATAAAGCTTAGAATCGACACACTTACCTCATTCATCTTTGTCAAGCTTTATAAAAGAGCTCATAGGAGTGGCTTGAGGCTTCACATTCTCCAAGACGAACTTCTTGAGCATATCATTCACGTACTTTGCTTGATTGATGAAGATTTCATCCTTCCTTTGTTTGATTTGAAGTCCCAAAAAGAATGAGAGCTCCCTCATTATGCTCATCTCGAACTCACTTTGCATTAGCTTAGAATTTTTTTGCAATAACATTCATTAGTAGAACCAAAAATGATATCATCAACATAAATTTGCACTACTAAGATGTCATTACAATATCTTTTTATGAAAAGTGTAGTGTCCACATTGCCTTTTTCAAAACATTTTTTCAATCAAAAAGTTTGAAAGTCTTTCATACCAAGCTCTAGGAGCTTGTTTTAAACCATAATGAGCTTTGGTTAATTTAAAAACATGATTTGGAAATTTAGGATCCTCAAAACCCGGTGGTTGTTCAACATACACTTTTTCATTTATAAAACCATTTAGAAAAGCACTTTTTACATCCATTTGAAAAAACTTGAAATCATGGTAACATGCAAATGCTAGAAGCATCCTAATAGCTTCCATTCTAGCTACGGGTGCATATGTTTCATCAAAATCAATTCCCTCTTCTTGAGTGTAACCTTGAGCAACAAGCCTAGCCTTGTTTCTCACTATGTTACCACTCTCATCTAGTTTATTTCTAAAGACCCATTTAGTTCTTATAGTAGATTGCTTGCTAGGCCTTTCAACTAATGTACATACTTTACTTCTCTCAAATTGATTAAGTTCTTCTTGCATGGCCAAAATCCAAAAATCATCTTTTAATGCTTCTTTGATATTTTTAGGCTCAATGTATGAAATAAATGCAACATGGTTCATTAGTTTGAGAAAGGATCTAGTAGTTACCCCCTTGGATGGATCACCTAAGATTTCACCACATTTGACATAGTTGAACTCCCTTGGGTATGTCACCTCATTTTCCTCAAGAGCTAAATCCTTTAAGGCTTCAAGGGGTGGATCTTGTGCATCTTCTTCTTTGGTTGGAATCTCATCCACCTTTGATGTTTGTCCTCCATCAATGGCTTTAATGATCCCTACATCATTATCATCACAAGAATCCTTCCTCGGAAGGAGATTATCATCGAAAACAACATGCATAGAATCTTCTACTACTAAAGTTCTCTTATTAAATACAAGATAGGTTTTAGAGTTTGAAGAATATCCTAAGAAAATAGCTTCAACACTTTTAGCATCAAATTTACCTAAGTTATCTTTATCATTGTTTAAAACAAAACACTTGCAACCAAATGGATAAAAATAACTAATGTTAGGCTTCTTAGATTTTAAAATCTCATATGGTGTTTTTTTAAATATGCCTAATCATTACTCGATTTATAATGTACCAAGTGGTATTTGGGGCTTCTGCCCAAAAATATTTAGGTATATTATTTTTGCAAAGCATGGTTCTAGCCATTTCTTCTAAAGTTTGATTTTTCCTCTCAACTACCCCATTTTGTTGAAGAGTGCGAGGTGCGGAAAAATTGTGGCTAATCCCATTTACATTTAAAAACACTTCGAAGCCCAAGTTTTGAAATTCGGTTCCATGATCATTTCTAATGTGAGTAATTTTAAACTCAAGACCATTTAGGTTATTTCAGAAAATGTGATGAATTTTTCTAAAGCATCATTGTACTTAAGAATAGAACTCAAGTAAATCTAGAATATTTATCTACAAGCATAAAAGCATATGATTTACCACCCAAGCTCATAGTTCTAATTGGCCCAAAAAGATCCATATGAATCAATTGTAAGCATCTACTAGTAGAAACATCATTAATGGATTTAAATAAAGTTCTATGTTGTTTACTCTTAGAGCATACATCACATATTTTATTATTGGAGAACTTAAGTTTGGGTAAACCTCTAACTAGATTAAAGAAGACTAATTTCTCTACAACACCCATGCTAGCATGTCCTAATTTCCTATGCCAAATCCATGAATCATGTTCATCATATACAACTAAGCATGCATTGGATGTTTTTATTTCATATAAGTGCACCATATAGATATTGCCTATCCTATGCCATATGAGCATCAATTGATTTGTTTTAATGTTCATTATTTTAGAACCACTTTAATCAAAGAGGAGATTAAAACATTTATCACATAATTGACTAAAGCTTAACAAGTTGTGTTTTAGACCATTGACAATCAATACATCTTTAATAAGTATGGTTGAGAGATTACCAATGGCGCAAATACCCTCAATATGGCCTTTGGAGTTGTCACCAAATGTCACTACTCCACCATGCTTTGGCTTGAGCTCCTTGAATCTACTTGTCTCCGGTCATGTATTTTGAGCATTCACTAACAATGTACCATGTGTTTTGACTTGAAGCTTTGGCCTTGTAGCAATGCTCCCCCTACAAAAAAAGATTAGTTTCTTGATTTTGGTACCCAAATCATTTTGGGTCCATGAGTTTTAGCTCCCAAAAGCTTGGTTCCCTTAGGAATCCAAGAAGCAATATCATTTACATTATTAGAAATAATGAGCTCCTTAGGAACTTATACACTCCTAATTCTTTTTACTTTAGATTGCTTTTGAAAGCTTCTTTGTTTGGGATAAAGTGGTTTTCTCTTAACATATTGGGTTTTTGAAGAACTTCCTTTTTCAAAATCATTTTTCCCAATAGTAAGAGATATTTTAAGATTATCTACCTCATTGGTGTGATAATCTTGAAAATCAGAAAGAAGTTTTTCTAAATCAAGATTGTTCTTTTTCAGATCATTTGAAAGATTAATCAAATACAAAACATTCTTTTCTAATTCGGAATTAGTTTTTGAAAGAGACTCATTTTAATTTTTCAAATCGGAAATATTTTTCTTATATTTCAAAATAGACTTTGTATTTTCAACTAACTCATCATAAACATCTTGTAACTCATCATAAGCATCATACAATTCATTGTAAGTAAGAGATGGTGAGTTAGGGTTTACCATTGGTTCCTCCTCAAATGTCATGAGACAAAGGTTGGCCACTTCCTCCTCCTCTTCGGATGACTCCTCGTCACTCCAAGTTTCCACTTGACCTTTGAGCTTGTTCTTCTTCTCAAAGCTTTTCTTTCTCAATTGAGGGCACTCGGATCGGATATGACCGGTCTTCTTGCACTCATAGAAAGTAATTTGGTCATTCTCTTCTTCTTTACTTCTATTCTTGAAATCCCCTTTTCTATTGAATTTTCTTCCTCGGTTGGACTTCATGAATCGAGTGAATATTTTGGCCAACATGGCTATCTCCTCATCTTCCTCTTCACTCAAATCGCTATCGTTGTATGAAGCTTTAATTGCGATTTCAATCTTCTTCTTCTCAACCTCCTTCTTTTCAATTTTCTTCTCTTCTTTCCTCTTCTCTTCTTCCCTTCCTTGTTTCATGATCTCATGTGTGAGTAGAGATCCAACAAGGGCATCAAGCTTGAGAGTCTTTAAATCTCTAGCTTCGATGATGACCGTTCTTTTTCTATCCGAAGAATCTGTAAGAGAATATAGAAGTTTTCGAACTAGCTTGTCTTTCCGAATGACTTCACTAAAGCCCTTGAATTCATACACGATGACCAAGAACCGATCAAACATCTTGGAGACGCTTTCATCGGGATCCATTTTTAAATTTTCATAGCTTAAATTGAGTAGCCCGATCTTCGTCTCTTTAACATCGCTAGTTCCCTTATATGTCCTCTCAAGGGTATCCCAAACTTCCTTGGCGCTTTCGATAGAGGACGCCTTAGAATAGATATCGGGACCGAGAGCATAAAAGATTATATGCAAGGCTTTATCATTCACTTGCAATCATTTTCTATCTTCGTCGGTCATATCAGCTTTGATCTTTGGGACTAATCTTCCTTCACCATCTCTCTTCATAAGAATGCTTGGTCCGTCTTCTAGAACGTCTCATACCATGTAGTCGTTGGATTTGATGAAGAGTCACATCTGATTCTTCCAATATGGGTAGTTATCCCCATTGAAAAATGTTGGTTTGGTGGTGGATTGAGACTCATAGAGGTTGGGGCCGGAGGTGGATGTCATTGCTTCAAGTTGTTGTTGATCGAACTCTCCTAGAATCGACTCAAGAGGGTTGTAATCCTTTCAATGAGTGTAGCTCTGATACCAATTGTTGAGTTGATAAAACACAAATGAGTTTGGTACAAAGATTTGACTCTAAATGATCAAGGTATGGATTTGAATTCTTTGATGTTGCTTTAAGGCTCAATAGTTGTTGTTGTAGCATTTGAGACTTGTTTTTATACCCTTGCATTGATTTCTAGCCGTTTGGGTGGTTGAGGTCATTAATCTAGCTGTTGGGCTGCAATTTCCCGCAATAAATGTTCATCAACAACCTACCGTATCGGTACGGTTCATGGGCGTATCGGTACCTGTCTCAAAGAAGAAATAGTCGTTGTGACTAAAAAATAGGGTGTATCAATACGCTTGAATGGGGAATTGGTATGATATTAAGGAGCGTATCGATACGATATGTTTTATCGATACGGATTTTGCTCACTAGAATCCTGAATTGAGTTTTTCTAGAAAGTGTATTGGTACGCTACCTTAGCGTATCGATACCGTTCAACGGTCATTTAAAATTTTGGATTCCAATAACTAACAAGCCAATGTTCAAATCTTAAATGCAATTTTTTTTGCAAAGGTTAGCATATCGTATCGATACGGTGCATATCGTATCGGTACGCTATAGCAAAGCATAGTTTTATATGAAAACTATATCGATACGGTCCCAATGTGTATCGATATGATATAGCTTAAAGTCTTGCCCAGATGAATATTGTAACGATATGGGGTTAGACCGTATCGGTACGCTATGAACGATTAAAATTATAGTGTTGAAAATCCGTATCGATACGCCTAAGGGTATCGATACGTCTGGGCATTTTGTTGCTTTTTGTATTGAAAACACTTAGAAAAATTGAACCCTTTTAATTTGTTTTGACTTGAAATAGTATTTGGTTCAAAATGGCTTGTCAAATTTTGAGTCTTTGAAAATACTTAAAAATTTATTGTTTTACAATTTAGTCCTTAAGATAAATTGTTATATCAAAATCAATTTTGGTTTTACAATCTCCCCCTTTTTGATATAAAAAAACCAAATATAAATTTTTAGGTTTTGAAACCTTTGAAAAGCTTACTCCCCCTTAATTTAAGATAGGTTTTCAAAATTAAGTTTCAAAATTTTAAAATTGACTCTATATAATACTTCTCCCTTTTTTTGTTAGATCAGACATAATAGCACAATGTAAGGATAATAGCAACATAATATTATTAAAATTAAATTGCAAACTTAAGAATTCAAAGCAACATATAGTTCAAAAACATAAAGCCAAACTCAAATCCTAACAACATAAATAAAAGCATAGGGTTCCAATAGATAGGTGCATAAACTAGATAAACTAAATGAGATGTGATAAAATGCACGACTACTCGTTCCCACCATCGTCGTCAACCTTGTCCTCTTCATCCTCATCATCTTGATTCGGTTGAGGCCTCCTAGATTTATTGAGTCAAGCACCATAGAAGGCGGTGAGAGAGACATCCATGGAATTTTGTTGAAGAGCAACGACTTTCTCTTGACCCTCCAAAGATTTGAAGCGAGTATCAAGGCCCTTGACTCGATCTTCTAATGATGTGAATCGAGTGTCAATAGCGGCAAACTCGGCTTCCATGTTGTTGAATTTTTCATTAAGAAACGTCATGGGAGTTTCCATAGAGGATGGAGCAATAGAAGAACCTTGAGAGCCTTGTGGAGCATCGGCTTGAACATCTTGACGAGGAGCTCGAGGGACACGGACCCATTCATTGTTGAGGTAGGCAAAGTGAGTACAGGTGAGGGAACGCTCATTTATGGGTAGGTCAAGGGGTTCGGGATAGTCATGGGTACAATCTATCTTAAGGGAGTGAAACAAATGACTCAACATCGTTGAATAGTAAAAAGATTTGACTTGATTAGTGTGACGATGTCAACAAGGTAAACAAGATCGGCAAACATAATTTGACAATGATTAGGGCGCTTACCCTCACAAAAACACCTAAGCCAAAAATCGTCAACTTGACGAATAATTGAAAATTTCCCACCTGAGGGACGAATAAACCATGAAATTATGAGATGAAGAATACGGTCTTGGGAATTTAAAACATTGATAGAACCAAGAGGACCATGACCTAAGGAATTCTCATCATCAATCCCGACATTTTCAAAACCAAAAGCGTTACAAAGAAAATCTTGATCGACTCGAAAAGTTGAGCCCATAAGATGAGACTCTATAGCAACAACATGTTCCCTTTGTGCATCATGAATGTATTTTGCATTTTAAAAGAAAATTATGACCAAATTTTGATATAAAATAGGAGGTATGTTCAAAAGGTTTATAAATTTCCATCTTCGAATCAAAGAGGATATTCAAATTTAAAACGTTCATAGTTCAAAAATGGGATTGACACGACATGTTCTTCCCTTAGAGTAAATCCTTGGAATAGTTTATAACGTGACAAGTCCGAAGGGCGTGGAAAACTATTTTGGATTATGTAAGGGAGGTTAGGTTTAGGATTACCCCCATCGTCTTCGATATGATCGTTAGATGTTGAGGCTAAGTATCGTTTCGCTCTCTTTTTTGGTGCCATAATCATGAAAAAAACATCAAAACAAATCAAATGTGTATGCGATTATCATCTCATTCAATTTAACAATAAATTCTAATAATTCAAGGTATTGAAAAATAATGTAAGGTTTAAAATATATACAAGTATAAAAGAAAAATTTTGGGAATTTTTTTTGAAAAACTTTGTAAAAACATGAAAGCCCATATCATATGTATATGTTTTGTACAAAAATTAATTGAAAACAATTAATAAAATCAAACGAAAATTAAAAAGAAAATAGGAAAAAAGTTTATACCGTGAGTTATGAGAATGGATGAATGGGGTGATGAGAATGCACAAGATTGCTAACAAAGTTTGGCTTTGATATGTTGATGAAAAACCTTCAATTAATTTGAAGTTTTATGTGAAGAATTTGAGAGATTGAGGGGGGTTTATGAGTATTTTCGGATAGGGTTTAGAGAGAAAATGAGAGGAAGTTTTAATGTAAAAGTGTTTTTACAATTAATGGCCCGACGTTAAGTTTTCGCTGAAACCGTATCAGTACGCTTGTAGAGCGTATCGATACGCCTTGCCCTAATTTTATATTTGTTTTTAATATCATATCGATACGCGTGACTATATTGATACAGTTTGACATGTATTACTTCCCATTGACGAACCCGTATCGATACGTGTTGAGTTGTGTGGTGCTCGATTCGTTCAACCGATTATGCTCACCAAGTGGTGGAGAGGTGGATATTTGGGTGGAAGGGTTTAGGAAGCTAGAAAGAATAAAGACACAATGATTTTAGAGTGGTTCGGCCTTCTAACAAGCACCTACATCCACTACCTTAGCTCCCCACTAAGGATTTCACAATCAATCCACTAATTGATTCGTCCCCTTTTCTAGGCTTAGGAGGAAACCCTTACAACCAATCAAGCTTTCTACCCAAAGCCTTGATTGAAACCCTCTTTACAAGAGATAAACAAAGCAAACTTGTAATCCTCTAATAGGAGTTTGTTTGCACAAATAAGCACTCACCCAAACCTAAAACACTTGAGCAAATTTGACAATTTTGGCTCACTAGTGTTTGTCTATACAAGAATTGACAATTTAAGTGCTAAGACAATTTCTTGATCATTTGATGTTTGACAATATGAGCATTAGCCTTCTCTTGATGCTTGGAGGTCCCTTTTATACTCCCAATTGAGTTTGTAGCCGTTACTAGCTTGGAGCCGTTGAGGACTTTAATTCCTACCATAAATGCATTCTGCAGCTCCCCGTTTCGAAACGCTCGATGCCGTTTCGAAACACTCTCAATGTAGAAAGAGCCGTTGCAGTCTGTCAGGGCATCCGTTTCGGAACGCCTCCTGGTTGTTTCGGAATGCCTCATGTCCGTTTCAAAACGCCTCCTGGCCGTTTCGAAACTCGTATCGAAACGCTATAGGTCCGTATCGAAACGCCTGCATTTAAAAGTTGGTTGGGAAAATAGCCGTTGGGGTTTATGACCGTTGGGGTCATTGCCACGTGGGCGTATCGAAACGGCCTAGCCCGTTTCAAAACGCTGGGCAAAAATCAAGTCCAGGGAAAGCCCATTTCGAAACACATTTCGAAACGAATATGCTACTGGAATCCCCTGTTTCGAAACGCCCTAAGGTGTTTCGAAACACCTGGACAGGTTTGTATAATTTGGCCTTTGAAACACATTAAAAACCCTTTTGAAAACTTCCTAAACACAATTTCAAGTTGTTTGGACTTTGTAAATGTTTTAAATACTTTTTAAATCAGTCCAAAACATTTTTCAATTATTATATCAAAACATTAGTTCTACAATCTCCCCCTTTTTGATATAATAAAACTCACTTGAAAAATTGTTTGGGATTCTCCCCCTTTAACTTTAAAAATGTGAATAAGAGACTAAAGATATGAAATCAAATAAAGCTCCCCCTTATTCATTTGAAAATTCAATTTTTCAAACCATTTCTCCCCCTTTTTGTTATATCAAAAAGAATTTAAAACATTAAGTTCAAAAATAACAATAGAGGTAAAAGTTTGACAAAAGTAAGAATTTGGTTTTAAAAATGGCTCCCCCTTACTCAAGGCATCATCCAAATGTTAGTCACAACATATATGATCATCTAGTTGAATTTAAACAAAGATAAACAAATAAAATCAAAACAACTAGAATTTTACCACACTTGAACTCAAGGTAGGATGTGAAGCCTTCCTTCTTCAAGTGTTCTTCCTTGTGTGCATGGAGCTCCCCCTCAATGTTTGACTTGTTGAACATCTCCATCACACCTAGCAAAAGACAATCAAGTAACTTTTGGTATCCAAATTGCTTTGGATCCATGAACGTTAGTAGCACAAATTTTTGACCCCTTTGGAATCCATTTTTCAATGTCATCCTTTTTAATTGAAGTGGTTAGTCCTTTTGGGACCCAAACACTTCTAAAACATTTACCATTTTTAAATCTAGGGGCACTAGATTGTCTAACATAAAAATTTGATTTTCCAAAATTGTTTTTCTTTTCAAGCTCTTTGGAAATCAAATCTTTTTCTTCTTGAACATTTTGAAGCAATTTTTGTAAATCAAAACATTTTAATTCAAACTCTTCAAGTTTTGCTTCAAGTTCAAGTTTGGTTTTAGAAAGCAAATCATTTTGAATTTTTAACTTTGAAACCAATTTTTTGTTTTTCAAAATGTGGCTTTTAAAATCTAAAACCAAATCATCATAGGCATCTTGTAATTCATCAAAGGAATAAGAACATGAAGTAGATGAATTAGAAGTTACCCTTGAATCTTCTTCGATGGCCATAAGGCAAAGGTTGGCTTGTTCATCGTTGGTGGAGTCTTCATCACTCCAAGTAGCCAAATGTGCCTTCTTCTTATGGCTTGAAGTGCTTGCCCTCTCCTTTCTCTTAGGTTCTCGTTCAAGCTCTCTCAAGGCTTTCTTCATGAACGGGGCACACTTCTTGAAGAGATGAACTATCTCTTCTTCTTCATCCTCCTCTTCACTTGAGTAGACATGATGGCAAGTGGAGGATTTGAGAGCCATGACACTAGCATTGATGCCAAGCCCTTTGATTTTCTTCTCTCCCATAGCTCTAATTTCTTCCCTTTTCTTCTCCTCTTCCTTGTTCTTCTTCATAATTTGATGAGTGAGAAGAGACCCCATAAGTTCATCAAGCTTCAAAGTCTTCAAGTTTTTGGCTTCGATGATGGCGGTCCTCTTTGAGTCCCAAGACTCGGGAAGTGAGTAGATGAGCTTTCGGACAAGCTTCTCTTCCGGGATGGCTTCTCCATAACCTTTAAGACCGTTTGTGATGGTGGAGAACCTATCAAACATCTTCTCGATGTTCTCTTCCGGATCCATCTTGAAGTTCTCATACTCTAAGGTTAGGAGCCCAATCTTGGTCTCCTTGACTTCATCGGTCCCCTCGTATGTGACTTCAAGCTTGTCCCATACCTCCTTGGCACTCTCACAAGAAGACATCTTCTCATAGATGGATGGGCCAAAAGCACAAAACAAGATGTGCAAGGCCTTGCAATTGAGCTCCATCTTCTTGCGATCGTCGGCACTCCACTTCTCTTTGCTTCGTTGAGGCACGAACGGACCATCTTCAACTATGTCCCATAGCTTGTAATCTCTAGACTTGATGAAGAACTTCATCTTTATCTTCCAATGGGCATAGAATGTTCCGTCGAAGAAAGGCGGTTTGTCGATAGATTGTGCCATTTGAGCCGGTTGATGAACTAGTGATCGAGCTTGCCGGATCTTCTCAATAGGATGTGAATCCTCCTCAATTGAGCCAAGCTTTGATACCAATTGTTGAGTTGTGTGGTGCTCGATTCGTTCAACCGATTATGCTCACCAAGTGGTAGAGAGGTGGATATTTGGGTGGAAGGGTTTAGGAAGCTAGAAAGAATAAAGACACAATGATTTTAGAGTGGTTCGGCCTTCTAACAAGCACCTACATCCACTACCTTAGCTCCCCACTAAGGATTTCACAATCAATCCACTAATTGATTCGTCCCCTTTTCTAGGCTTAGGAGGAAACCCTTACAACCAATCAAGCTTTCTACCCAAAGCCTTGATTGAAACCCTCTTTACAAGAGATAAACAAAGCAAACTTGTAATCCTCTAATAGGAGTTTGTTTGCACAAATAAGCACTCACCCAAACCTAAAACACTTGAGCAAATTTGACAATTTTGGCTCACTAGTGTTTGTCTATACAAGAATTGACAATTTAAGTGCTAAGACAATTTCTTGATCATTTGATGTTTGACAATATGAGCATTAGCCTTCTCTTGATGCTTGGAGGTCCCTTTTATACTCCCAATTGAGTTTGTAGCCGTTACTAGCCGTTGGGATCAAATTGGAGCCGTTGAGGACTTTAATTCCCACCATAAATGCATTCTGCAGCTCCCCGTTTCGAAACGCTCGATGCCGTTTCGAAACACTCTCAATGTAGAAAGAGCCGTTGCAGTCTGTCAGGGCATCCATTTCGGAACGCCTCCTGGCTGTTTCGGAACGCCTCATGTCCGTTTCGGAACGCCTCCTGGCCGTTTCGAAACTCGTATCGAAACGCTATAGGTCCGTATCGAAACGCCTGCATTTAAAAGTTGGTTGGGAAAATAGCCGTTGGGGTTTATGACCGTTGGGGTCATTGCCACGTGGGCGTATCGAAACGGCCTAGCCCGTTTCGAAACGCTGGGCAAAAATCAAGTCCAGGGAAAGCCCGTTTCGAAACACGTTTCGAAACGAATATGCTACTGGAATCCCCTGTTTCGAAACGCCCTAAGGTGTTTCGAAACACCTGGACATGTTTGTATAATTTGGCCTTTGAAACACATTAAAAACCCTTTTGAAAACTTCCTAAACACAATTTCAAGTTGTTTGGACTTTGTAAATGTTTTAAATACTTTTTAAATCAGTCCAAAATATTTTTCAATTATTATATCAAAACATTAGTTCTACAATACGTCATTACCAGAAAGTACATTTTGGACAATTTCAAGTCCAAAAATTCAACTTTAAACGTCCTTAAATGTATGTGAATGACATATGAGCAAGATTTATTGACTAAAATTAGTGCATACTCTCCCTAGCAACATGCATAGAAGCAAAATGAGGCAAATTAACATAAGCATGAATCAATTGTAAGCATCTACTAGTAGAAACATCATTAATGGATTTAAATGAAGTTCTATGTTGTTTACCTTTACAGCATACATCACATTTTTTTCATTGGAGAACTTAAGTTTGGGTAAACCTCTAACTAGATTAAGGGAGACTAATTTCTCTAAAATACTCATGCTAGCATGTCCTAATTTCCTATACCAAAGTCATGAATCATGTTCATCATATGCAACTAAGCATGCATTAGATGTTTTTATTTCATCTAAGGGCACCATATAGATATTGTCTATCATATGCCCTATGATCATCAATTGATTTGTTTTAATGTTCATTATTTTACAACCACTTTAATCAAAGAGGACATTAAAACATTTATCATATAATTGACTAATGCTCAACAAGTTGTGTTTTAGACCATTGACAAACAATACATCTTCAATAAGTACGATTGAGAGATTACCAATAGAGCCAATACCCTCAATATGGCCTTTGGAGTTGTCACCAAATGTCACTACTCCACCATGATTTGGCTTGAGCTCCTTGAATCTACTCTTGTCTCCGGTCATATGTCTTGAGCATACACTATCAAGGTACCATGTGTTTTGACTTGAAGTTTTGGCCTTGTAGCAATGCTCCCACTACAAACAAAGATTAGTTTCTTGATTTTGGTACCCAAATCATTTTGGGTCCATGAGTGTTAGCTCCCAAAAGCTTGGTTCCCTTCGAAATCCAATAAGCAATATCATTTACATTATTAGAAACAATAAGTTCCTTAGGAACACATACACTTCTAATTCTTTTTACTTTAGATTGCTTTTGAAAGCTTCTTTGTTTGAGGTAAAATGATTTTCTCTTAACATATTGGGTTTTTGAAGAACTTCCTTTTTCAAAATCATTTTCCAAATAGTAAGAGAAGTTTTAAGATTATCTACCTCCTTGGTGTGATAATCTTGAAAATTGGAAAGAAGTTTTTTCTAAATCAAGTTTTTTCTTTTTGAGATCATTTGAAAGATTAATCAAATACAAAACCTTCTTTTCCAATTTGAAATTGGTTTCTGAAAGAGATTCATTTTGATTTTTCAAATCAGAAATATTTTACTTATTTTTCAAAATAGACTCTTTCTATTTTTCATCCAACTCGTCATAAACATCTTGTAACTCATCATAAGCATCATATAATTCATTGTAAGTAAGAGATGATGAGTTAGGGTTTACCATTGGTTCCTCCTCAAATGTCATGAGACAAAGGTTGGCCACCTCCTCTTCGGATGACTCCTCGTCACTCCAAGTTGCCACTTGACATTTGAGCTTGTTATTCTTCCAAAAGCTTTTCTTTCTCAATTGAGGGCACTCGGATCGGATATGGCCGGTCTTCTTGCACTCATAGTAAGTAATTTGGTTATTCTCTTCTTCTTTACTTCTATTCTTGAAGTCTCATTTTCTATTGAATTTTCTTCCTCGGTTGGACTTCATGAATCGTGTGAATCTTATGGCCAACATGGTCATCTCCTCATCTTTCTCTTCACTCGAATCGTTATTGTTGTATGAAGCTTTAAGTGGGATTTCAATCTTCTTCTTCTCAACCTCCTTCTTCTCAACTTTCATCTCTTCTTTCTTCTCCTCTTCTTCCCTTCCTTGTTTCATGATCTCATGAGTGAGTAGAGATCCAATAGGGCATCAAGCTTGAGAGTCTTCAAATCTCTAGCTTCGATGATGGTCGTTCTTTATCTATCCCTAGATTTCGAAAGAGAATATAGAAGTTTCTGAACTATCTTGTCTTCGGGAATGACATCACCGAAGCCCTTTAATCCGTTGACGATGAACGAGAACCGATCAAACATCTTGGAGACGCTTTCATCAGGATCCATCTTGAAATATTCATAGCTTAAATTGAGTAGCTCGATCTTCGTCTCTTTAACATCGCTAGTTCCTTCATATATCGTCTCGAGGGTATCCCAAACTTCCTTGGCGCTTTCGATGGAAGACACCTTTGAATAGATATCGGGACCGAGAGCACAAAAGATCATATGCAAGGCTTTATCATTGACTTGCAATCGTCTTCTATCTTCGTCGGTCATCTCGGATTTGATGTTTGGGACTAATCTTCCTTCACCATCTCTCTTCATAAGAATGTTTGGTCCGTCTTCTACAACGTCCCATATCATGTAGTCATTAGATTTGATGAAGAGTCGGATCCGATTCTTTCAATATGGGTAGTTATCCCCATTGAAGAATGGTGGTTTGGTGGTGAATTGAGACTTATAGAGGTTAGGGCCGGAGGTGGGTGTCATTGCTTCATGTTGTTGTTGATTAGACTCCCTAAAATCGAATCAAGAGGGTTGTAATCCTTTCAATGAGTGTAGCTCTGACACCAATTGTTGAATTGATCAAACGATTGCAAATGGCCAATTGGGGATGAATTGGCGATTAAAAATTTGATGGTGGAAACTGGATGAATGAAAGTTTGACACAATGCAATTTATAGTGGTTCAAGTTCCTAAATGAGCTATACCTCCACTACCTTAGCTCCCACTAAGGATTTTCAACCAATCTACTAATTGATTCTTCCCCTTTTCTTGGATGAAAAGGAAACCTTACAAAACCGATTATGCTTTCTACTCAAAGCTTAATCCAACACACTCTTTATAAAGAAGGAGTTTGGTAAAACTTACAAATACCTCTCAAAGGTTAATGTTTACCCAAATACAATCAAACACTCTCCAAATTCTCAATAAAAATTAGGGAAAACTACACCGGTGGTCCCCTAACTATTACCGTCTTCCTATTTTGGTCCCAAAACTATGTTTTTTTGGCAAAATCGTCCCTTCTGTTACATAGTTCTCCTGTTTTGGTCCCCCGTCGTTAAAAACTAACGGGATTGCTGACGTGGAATTTTTTTTAATTTTTTTATTTATTTTCTCTCTCTTATATATGTATTATTTAAATTTTTATTCAGACTAATGTGGTGGTGACACGTGTCACCACCATAACAAAGCAAATAAATTGAATGAAGAGGAGGGGGAGCTAGGATTTGAACCCGCGTCCTCAACATCCCAAGCCAATGGGTTAACCATTGGGCTAAACTCCAATTATTGATGTTTTTAGCACAAATTAGATTTAAAACAATCAAATGAATCCCAAAAAACCAAAGAAGCTGCAACATTGCAGTCAAAAACAATGGCGAACAGATTGATAAATTTACTTTTATTTTGAGAACCAAAATTTTTTTATACAATAATCGTTATTGCTGCAGCGATTATGTTTACTATTTCACAACAATTCGGAGAAGGCAAGACTTGTCCAAATCCATGTCATGTTACGAAGAAACTGACCATACTAATCCTTCGATCACTATCAGCTTTGAAGTTTAGCATGATGAACCAAGTTTGACTGCTATAGGTGCTTCTTCTCAAATACTCTCCGATAAGACACAACCATGGTTAGAGAGTGGATTTGATTAACAAAAGGTGATAAATGACAATCATGCAATAGGAAAACCATTTCATCAGTTATAAAAAGCATGAAGCTGTGATAATAGATGTTAGCCATGGAATCGATTTCTGAATATCATCTCAGGGATTAGATAATAACTAACCTGTGTTAATCCGAGCTGGAAACATTTCATGATGCTCAAATTTAGGACCAATCGCTGCTAAATTTAGTTCATCAACAGTCAAATGTTGCTTGATCACAATCGTTAAGCAAAAAAAATATTAGAAATGCAAATGAAAAGAGAAGAACAAGAAATGTGTATTTCAATGAATCCATTTCCAACTAGAACAAGTAATTTAATGGGAGTAAGTCAATGTAGCAGGCACTGATGAATAGTTTGTTTTAATGAGGTTGGCAAAAGCAAGCAGCTCTTTTAATCGGAGAGTATTTGAGAAGAAGCACATATAGCAGTCAAACTTGGTTCATCATGCTAAACTTCAAAGCTGATAGTGATCGGAGGATTAGTATGGTCAGTTTCTTCGTAACATGACATGGATTTGGACAAGTCTTGCCTTCTCCGGATTGTTGTGAAATAGTAAACATAACCGCTGCAGCAATAACGATTGTTGTATAAAAAAATTTTGGTTCTCAAAATAAAAGTAAATTTATCAATTTGTTCGCCATTGTTTTTGACTGCAATGTTGCAGTTTCTTTAGTTTTTTGGGATTCATTTGATTGTTTTAAATCTAATTTGTGCTAAAATACATCAATAATTAGAGTTTAGCCCAATGGTTAACCCATTGGCTTGGGATGTTGAGGATGCGGGTTTGAATCCCAACTCCCCCTCCTCTTCATTCAATTTATTTGCTTTGTTATGGTGGTGACACGTGTCACCACCACATTAGTCTGAATAAAAAATTTAAATAATACATATATAGGAGAGAGAAAATAAATAAAAAATTAAAAAAAAAATCCACGTCAGCAATTCCGTTAGTTTTTAACGACGGGGGACCAAAACAGGAGAACTATGTAACAGAAGGGACGATTTTGCCAAAAAACATAGTTTTGGGACCAAAATAGGAAGACGGTAATAGTTAGGGGACCACCAGTGTAGTTTTCCCTAAAAATTACAATGAAAAACACAATTGAGTTTGGTACAAATATTTGACTCTAAATGATCAAGGTTTGGATTTGAATGCTTTGATGTTGCTTTAAGGCTCAATAGTTGTTTTTGTAGCATTTGAGACTTGTTTTTATACCCTGGCATTGATTTCTAGCCATTTGGGTGGTTGAGGTCATTAATCTAGTCGTTGGGCTGCAATTTCCCGCAATAAATGCTCCTTAACAACCTATTGTATCGGTACGGTTCATGGGTGTATCGGTACCTGTCTCAAAGAAGAAAGAGTCATTGTGACTAAAAAATAGGGCATATCGATACGCTTGAAGGGGGTATCGGTACGATATGTCGTATCGATACGGATTTTGCTCACTAGAATCTTGAATTGTGTTTTTCTAAAAAGCGTATTGGTATGCTACCTTACCGTATCGATACTGTTCAACGGTCATTTAAAATTTTGGATTCCAATAACTGACAAGCCAACGTTCAAATATTAAATGCAAAGATTTTTGCAAAGGTCAGCATATCGTATCGATACGGTGACATACCGTATCGGTACGTTATAGCAAAGAATAGTTTTACATGAAAATTGTATCGATACGGTCCCAATGCTTATCGATATTCTATAGATTAAAGTCTTGCCCAGATGAATATCGTATCGATATGGGGTTAGACTGTATCGGTACGCTATAAACGATTAAAATTTTAGTGTTGAAAAATCGTATCGATACGCCTAAGGGGATCGATACGCATGGGCATTTTGTTGCTTTTTGGCTTGAAAACACTTAGAAAATTTGAACCCTTTTAATGTGTTTTGACTTGAAATAGTATTTGGTTCAAAATGACTTGTCAAATTGTGAGTCTTTGAAAATACTTAAAATTTTATTGTTTTACAATTTACTCCTTAAGATAAATTCTTATATCAAAATCAATTTTGGTTTTACAGTTTCTTAACAATCTTCGGTGAACAACAAAGGAGAGAATACCTTAGAAATTTTAGTATTTTGAATTTCAATCATATTTTTATATGGAAACTAAAGACTTTTTACATTTTCTACTTTTATACATAAAGTAATAATAAATGGAAAAAACGCTTTAATAAAAAACAAAGGAAACTCTAATTATTATAATTTAAATTTTTATTAATATAAATTAACTTTTGAAATACTTGAGAAATAGAAAGCGTTTTGGAAATTTAAAAACAAATATTTTATTGGTAAATTACCTAGCAAGTCACTAAATTTTTTTAGAGTTTTTAACTAGCATTTAAACTTCTTGGAACATAATTTTTTAAGATAGTCACAAAAAATTATTAGAAATTTATATAAAAAAAATTAACGAGCTGTTCGCGAACTTATTGAGTCGAGTTGGATCTTGTTTGACTCGACTCGTTAAGATCTCGAGTAGTCGAATTTGAGTCGAGCCAACTCAAGTTGAGCCAATTCAAATCGAGTTTTGACCGAGCCGATCTCAAACGGTAGATTAATGGGTTTTTTAAGGGAAAAACATTAATGTAGCTTTAAAGAATCGACTAACAGTCTATGGTTTATACACAAATTAATTTCTTCCATCACATTTAATATTTATGCTAAGTAAAAGGTCAAAAATAGTCCCCAACGTTTCACCGTTTGGTCATTTTAGCCCTATTTTTTGGTGCAAACAATCACCTAACGTTTCATTTTTCGTTCAAATTTTACCCTTGTTGGATGAAAACTGTTAATCAACTAACGGTCAACGCCTGAGACTGACATGGCACTACCATGTGGCATTTTTGTTGACATGACATTTTTAAAAAATAAAAAATTAATTAATTATTTTTAAAAAATATTTTTTTAAATTATTTTTAAAAAATATTTTTTTAAATTATTTTTAAAAAATATTTTTTTAAAATATTTTTAACCAATCGCCATGTCAGCAAAAATGTCACGTGGCAGTGTCACGTCATTTCCCCATGCCCTGCAGACATGTCACGTCAGTCTCAAGCGTTAATTGTTAGTTGACTAACGGTTTTCATCCAACAAATGTGAAATTTGAACGGAAAATAAAACGTTAAATGGTTGTTTGCATCAAAAAAAGATAGAGCTAAAAATAGTAAAAAGTGAAACGTTGGGGTTATTTTTCACCTTCTTCCTTTATTCTAATAATTTTAGATTTGAATCATTCAAGTTTAAGACTTTTTCTGATTTGGATTAAGAGTCGGGTTTTTGTATTCGAATTAGTATAGGCAAAGTCTACTCTAAGCCCATACGAAAGACCATATAAAGAAGCAAGCCCATGAAGCTAGTCAACAAAGGGCCTAATTAGCAAGCCCATGAAGCTAGTCAACAAAGGCCCTAATTAGCCTTTCCCTTTTAAGAAATTATTTTGAATTCTAACTCCCAAATCCCAATGCAGATCATTTAGAAAAATAACACATTTCAGTCCACGTAAAGCCAACCCGCAATCTGAAAATGCGGATTATGAATATACTTTCTTCCAAACGCTGGTTTTATTTTATTTTAATAATATATTTCAGCACTATAACAAATAAAGGGGTGTCACCTCAAATTGAACCCGCATTTGGCCGAAAGCGTGTTTATTATCCTCGTTTACGTAAATTGAAAGAAATTAATTTTTTAAATAGTCTGACTTGGGGGGTTAAAATTCAAAACAATTACCTAAAAGGGAATATTCAGACAAAATAACAGAGTAGTAGAACAAGACAACTACTTAATCCAGGACAGATATGTTACAATGTTTGGTCGTTTTCAGAACCATTTTCATGCAAGGTAAAAAACTGAGAAATCTAATGCTTACAACACCCCGGTTCCTCGTATTCCCCGGTCCAAGATCTGATTAACTGTCAAAGTTACATTGTCGGCTTCATGACAAATACCCTTTCATCGATTAACTCGCACAAAAAGCGTTAAATGAGCTGGACATTATTGGCTCATGTCATTTCACATGAGCTGGTTCTTGATAATTGATCAGATAATATGAACCGAGCGAAGTTTTTTTGTTTTTGGGCTGCGGGAGGGAAATTTCAAAGTCTATATCCACTACAATGATATACGAATTGTTTTCTGCAATTAGAAAGATTTGTCCGAAAAGGGCAACCTAATCCTTTTTAGCCTGCAAACTATCATGTTCCATGTGCGTCGTGCTCACAATGACCAGTTCTGTCAACATTACGTTGGTCATAACTGGAGCATGTGCCGACTGCCAAGACAAATGACATTATATTGAAAATGCCCGGAATGGGTCTGGTTTTGGCAGGTTTTAAATCAACTTTTTGAGTTTTGGTGGCGCATTTCAAATTGAACCAATGAATTCATGGCCAAAATGAAGGATGTTGATGCCTTGATGGTAGGTGTCTGGCGCAGAGACCCCTTAACGTTGAAAAATAGCCCAATAATTCAGATGTACATGTCTCGGGTTACCACTCTTTCTCCAAAAGATATGTCTGATAAGATGTGCAGTGTCACTGTATCTATATTCAAAGATCTCTAATTTTGTTCTAATATAGAATTAATGTCTCTGCCTCTTCCTAGGCGTGACATAGACATCTCCATAGACCGGGTTCGATCTAATTGTGACCATGCTTGAAACGATTTTAAGCTAACACTCGGAACATGTATATTCAGATAAGACTCGGAGAGTAATTTGAATAAATTTGTTCGTGTTGTTATATGTGTGTAAGGACTTAATTGTAAAGATTTTAAAGTGAATAATTAGAATCAGATTCTTGAAACATGATTTGCATGATGTCTATGTTGGTAATAACTTGAGGTAAGATTAAATATCAAATTATGCTTTAATCATGTTTGAAAACAATGTTGTTTAATCAATCTAAGCTAATCCAATATCAACTAACAACATAGGGATATATTCCCTTTGATGATGCTGGAAGAATTGTCAAGCGTCAGCCATTCCTAGTCCCCAACATACAATAACCGCACCCGAATTACATCGAAACAATCAGAATCAATCATTACAATTATTTTACGAAATTTTGACAAATCAAAATATATTTAGATCGAACAAGAGTTCTTTACAGATTCTGAAACCAAAATGTGACAGAACATAAGAGCAAAACATGTTTCCGATTATTGCAACAACTAGAACTTTACCTCCTACCTTTTTCACTTTAGAATCTGTTCTTTTTTTAGCTTTCTTTTTACCCCATCATAATTTGTGATTACTGATTAGCGAACAAATCTGCTATAATCACGGCCCTGCATGGCCACAAATCAGCCCCAAATTTTGCAATCAATGAACAAATCTGCACTTAATCCGACTTTTTTCTGAATATAATCATTTACTAATACTGTGTTTAATTCCTCGTGAACAAAGAACATTGACTTGTCTGAAAGTTGGTGGCATGGCAAATCGAGCAATGCTTTGTTAAAAAAAGATTAAATAATTAGGGATGATTGTGAATGTGGATTATGGACTAATTATAATAAAGGGTTATGCTTAATTATGTAAATACAATAAGGCCAGCAGCCAGCTGGTAGCTTAAACTAATAATTTTCTGTACTAATTTATCAGAATAATTAGCTGCAAAGTGTTGAAACTGGTTAGCATTTTGAAACTCAAACTCTTTGTTTTGTTTTTTTTAATATTTGTTTTTTGACATTGGAGCGTTGGAGTTGGAAGTGGAAATGGATGGATTAACAGTTTAGATTCATGAATTATTGTCTGGGATTCTTTAAGATAATGAAGATGAAACTATACGTTATTCATTTAAAAAGACTGTGTTTCAACAATCAGTTGGTCCAGTTGGATGAGATATTAGTTCTCTTAAGTAAGGTCAGATGTTCGAATCATAGTGTTGTGAATAGAGAAAATTAGCTTGAAAGGGTCGCTTCTATAATAATCCTCTGCAAAATCTGATTTAGATTAATCGATTAGTGGATCAGAAACCGGCTATTAAAAAACATTGTTTTTTTTTTCTCTTAAAATATTGATCATGTGGAGGTGAGACATGCCAAGGAATTATTCCTCATGAGAGGTACAGATTCGTGAAACTAAGGTTATCAAAGCCCTAAACATTATTCAAATATGCTAGGAATTTATAATACAAATTAAAGGTTAATTTTTATTATTCATTTTTTGGACATGATAATCTAATTTTAATATTCTAATATTTGGTTTAATTATGAATTTCATCCATTTTTTTAGAAAAGATGGTATTTTTTTATTTTATTTTGTCCAATTTGATCTGTGTACTTAACAAAGACCAAAAAGTTTGCCAAATTAAGCAACACAATTAAATATTATTGTTAAATTGTTGATTCAAAAAACATCCGTTCAACCATTTGTATACATCAAATTAGAAAGTAAAATAATCTATTAAAATTTATGACATATGAAGATTAATTTTTGACAAATTAAAATAGATAAATTAATTACTATCAATCAATTGGTCTAGTAGGATGAAGCGTTAAGTTTCTTGAGCAAAGTTAACGATAGAATCCTGACATTATTTTTTGAAAATAAAATATTAGGCTATGAAGGCCTCCTTCATATTAAGCCTATTCAAAGTTCAATTCATATTTATTGCTCAATAAGTAGGATACCGGTGATTAAACCTAAAAAATTAATTAATCGTTTTTTATAAATTAAAATGAAGTAAATGATATGCATTTTTCTAGTTTATAAAATTACTATAAATCAAACAATAGTTTTAAAATTGGTTAGTGGAAATGATATAGTTGGATTAGTTGAATTATAATAAAGGTTTAGAGCAAAGCACCACCCAAATTAAGCTGGCTTGTTTTGGCCATAACAAGCTTAGCACTTTAGCAAAGGTGCAGGAATTTGCACATGGGTAATCATCCCACGTGATATTCTATCCACCAGACACGTGCGTCCCTCTATTTTCTGGCAGAGGCTTCGAGTACCCAAAACGCCACTTCCAACAAAGACTACCCTCGCATCGGATGAAACGAAAAGAGCATTATGATTGGCTTAAAAGCTAAATTCACTATATATATATATATATATATATATATATATGATACTCTTACGCTATTTAAAATTAGGGCCGGACGTTCGATCGAGTTGAGTAAAAATTTTTCGAGTTATTGGAGTTTGCAAGTCTTATTTTATGATTCAAACTTTATTTGAATTTTTTTTAATCGAGTTGAGTTTATGAAATTCGAGTCGAGTCGAATCAAGTCGAATTTTTGAGTTTCTGTACAAATTTATTTTGTACATATATATACACGTATGTGTAGCGATGCACACATATATGTATATATGCATATACTTATGGTTGGGCGGTGCACATATTTATTCTAATTTTAATGATTTTCTATATGCATAAACGATATACATATATATATATATATATATATTTCATATTTTCACATATGATATACATATATCATGCAAAATTGATAGACTTGACTCGAATATGGAAACTGATAAAGTAATTATTGAAAATTTCGAGTTATTCGAATTTCTATTTCATAACTCAAACTTTATTTGAAATTTTTTCGAGTTGAGTCGAGTCTATAGAATTACGAGTTGAGTCAAAACGAGTCGATTTTTTCGCCTCGAGTCGAGTCGAATAATTTGGTTTTTTCGAGTCAAGTTTTGCCCACCTCTATTTAAAACTGTAAAATTTTACATATATTTTGGACTGTTGAACGAATGTAAATGGATAGGAGATTACCAGTAGAAAATGTGAAGATCATCACTTAAAAAATAAAGAAATAATCTTAGTCATTTATTACCATCATTCAACAGTTTAAAAAATATAAAAGTAATTGAGTTTTACACAATATAAGTGTATTATAATCGTACATATATATAATTATTGTCATAACACTGGCAGTTAAAAATAAAAATTTTATAAACGGGATTATTTATGAGTTTAGAGTTTTAATTTAGAAATTAAAAATTATAATTATAATTTTATAATTTAAAGTTTAGCGTTTAGATTTTAAAATTAAAGTTTTAAGATTAGAGATGATAACTCTACAATAAATTGCAATCCAAATACATCAATCTCAACATAATCATTTGCAAACCCCGGAACTTAGATACGGTGAAAATTAGACATTAAACTTTAAAAGTTTTCAAAGCTTTATTCCATTCGACCAAATTGTCGTACATTATCATTATTAGTGACGATTTCGGAAATATTTTTAAGAATAGACATATATAAAATTAAACAATTTATTGTGGACACAATTCGTAAAAATTAAAAATTTAAAGATTAATTCATAAAAATTTAAAATTAAATATATAAAGTTTAAAAAGTTCATGATGAATATATACCTATCCTAAAGTACACATGGATCTGCCACTGATCATCGCTCTCAATAAAATATGACATTACAATAATGTCGGTGTATCATATTTCACAACCCTAATTCATATAAGAAAAACTATATATTTAATACCTTAACTATGATCGTATTATTGTTTTGGTACCTCAACTATTATTTTTTTGAAAATGGTACTTAACGTTACGTTTATGTTTTGTTTTGGTACCTCCGCCGTTTAAAATTAACGAAAATGGTGACGTGCCTTTGGTTAATAACATTTTTAGTCCAAAAACTTATACAATATATCAATTTAGTCTAAAATTCTAACGATTTAAACATTATTTTAATTTTTGGATTAAAATTATAAATTCTTCATTTTTCTTCTTCTTTCAGTCGAACATTATTTTTTTTTGGATTTTGGAGTTTAAAAATACAATAGGGACAATTAAAACTTTAGAATTTACGGATCAACGGGGGTTAATGCAGGGTCCATTATAGGACCCAAACTCCACGATCGAGATACCAGTGAGAATACGAGGGGTGAGAAAGGGATGATACAAAATTCAATCAAATTTAAGATGATGTTTTACCCCAAAATTAAGATGATATTTTAAATTCATGGATTCTGGAATAATTTGATAATATATATATAAGTGTTTTGGACTAAAACAATGATTATACCAAGCCACGTCATCATCTCTGTTAGTTTTTAACGGCTGAGTACCAAAATAGAACAAAAACGTAACGTTAGGTACCATTTTGAAAAAAAATAGTTGAGGTACCAAAATAGTAACGCGAGTATAATTGGGTACTAAATATGTAATTTTTCCATTTATATACCCATATCACATTCTTATATTATAAAATATTTAAAATACTATGTATTTAAATGAATTCTAAAATAGTATTAAAAGTGTCCTTATAAATAAATAAAACATATCATGCGAGGTAGTAGTTAGTACTAATTAAACATAAAATAAGGTTATCTAAAGTTTACATTTTTTTTAAATAAAGAATCTTTGGAGAGGTTGAAGCTAAGAATTTGCCCCCTTTGGTACAAACATGTCTTGAGAACGGGGGCAAATTAATGTTCGAGAAGGCGGTTCCACTTGAGAATTTTAAGAGTTTAACTGTGTTTCATAGTTAATTGGTATATGTAGTGTCACATCCCAAAAACCGGTCTAGTAGAAATTAGGTTCGAAATTTTTATTCGGTTTATTATTATTTTATGGAGTAAGTAAAAATTTAGTATTATTTTATGTAGTAGTTAAAATTATTATTATTTTATGGAGTAGATATGGAGTAGTTAAAATTATTATTATTTTATGAAGTAGATATGGAGTAGTTAAAATTATTATTATTTTATTATAAAAAAAAGAAGAAAAAAAAGAAAAGGAATAGTTCACCGAAGTAGTATAAAAGGGGAAGAGAATTGAGTGATTTTACACGGCAATTGAAGAAAACAAATCAGTAGGTTACGATCCAATGTTTGATTGGTAGTCTGATATTTTCGATATAGTAATATCAAATTTCTGCCGACGACGGGGTAAGCTCAAATCTCTAGTTAGATTAAGTTTCGGTATCGAGTTTGATTAATATTTTTATATATATTCGATATTGTCTTATTATTTTAATTAATTTTTATCGTAGTACACGAGGTCGATTCAGATCAACTTTCAAGCCCAATAAATAAAAATAAAGCACCGGTCTGTCAAGGTGAGTGTAGATGCATTTGTCTCGGGTGACACGGTGTCATTCCGATATTTTTATGTCTTGATATGTGAGTATAGTCGTGTCAGGGGTAGGCTCGGTGCTGCCCCGTTGCATTAATTATGAATTTATCTGCATCTGGTAAGTACCCTGCATTATTTGGATATGCTCAAAAATGATTATGATATGCTATATGTACATGAAAATAATATGAAATGCTATCTGATATGGAGCTACGGCTCATCTTGCTATTTGATATGATATGATCTGAAAATCATGGACTATGTGAAATTATGTGTATTTATGGACGTTGGATACAATTGGCATGCCATAGGAATATTCGAGCTCACCATGTAAGGGAGGACTACGGTCCAGGGCTACGGCCTATATGTGGGAGATAAAAGGATGGAAGTGTAAGGGATACATGGAGCTACGGCTCAGGGCTACGGCTCATTTATGATTTATGATATGGTGTACAGGGAATCCGCGTATCCAATGGTACCAATATAATATGTGTTCGATATGTTATACCATGACATGTTTATGATAAGATATATGATTATATTATGTTATGTTAGTGATATGGATATCTGATCATGTTATGCTTATACTGATATAGAAGCATGCAAATAAGTTAGAGTAAATTTATATTTAATCATGACATTCATATTATTGTCAATTTACTATCATGACTACCTCACTAGGCTATGTAAGCCTAACATACGTGTCTCATGCATTTTCAGGACCCTGATAGATTTCCAACCTTTGATCGTGTGGTGCAGTTGCAAGTCACATCTCTACCATATATGTATGATATCTTTCATGAACTCCTAGTAAAGTGGCATATGATCCAACTTTTGTATAAACTGTGTTGTGTAATTTAATAATGTGGTTTTATTTTAGAAATCTAGAAAAGTCCTATTAAATAAATGTTGGAACAATAATAATGATAGATACGAATAATTTTCTAATAAAAATGATTAGAAAAGACTAAGATTTTTGTGAGTTGTTAGGCTCATTTAAATTTGTAAATAATTTTAGTAAGATAATAAAAAGAAATAGATTTGAATATTTTACAAAATAGTCACTAAATATTGCATCGTCTAATCAGGTTGATAAATGACCTCCGATAGTAATGAGGTTTTACAGGCTAATAACTAGTAAGTTTAATTTCAGTATATTTTCACGAATTTCAGATAAAGACCTTTAATTTGTGAAAATTACAATTTAGTCCCTAAGTTTGAAAAAGTTTAAAATTGACCCCAATTTGAGTAAGTTGTTAATAAGTTAAGTGTTAAGTCTTAAAAGAGATTAATAAAATATTACGAAATGATTTTTGAACTTTAAAATTATGTCTCCGATCTCCGCATCGTTTCCGGTAGCGCTCTCCGACCCGGTTCTCTACCAGGCCGGGAAGGGGGTGTTACATGTAGATTTTCGGTCTAAATTTTATTTTAATTCAATTCTCATTATGTATAATTTATGTTCGAATCTATCTTATTTGATTTGAATATTATTTACTTATCGATTTGATCGTAGCCATAATTTTTTGGGGACGAACTTGATTTATATATTTTTATGTTAGTTAAAATGCAATTTTATCAATATAATTTATACTTGTAAAATGACTAAATCTCGGTTTTGTATTGCTTTTCAAATTAGCTTTTGGATCCAAAAGTTGGTTTGAGGCCAAAAACAATGCTATATAACTAACTTTTGGAGAGAAAAATGCTTTTCAACTCAAACGTAAAAACTAATTTTTTTTGCTTTTGCGGTTGTAAAAGTACTTTTAGAAGCTAAATTATAATTTTAACCTCCATTTGCTATTGTGTTTATTTATAATTTATAAATTTACAATTCTTTACGAAGATATAATTATATAATTAATAATTATTTTTTAGTTTAAAAATGATATATATTTATTCATGTCAAGTTTTTTAAATAAAATATTTTAAATTTATTATATTTTCATGGAGCACGTACAATTGTTAAAAAAAATATTTATTATTAAAATATTTTTATAATAATTTAAGCTGATATATTTCATATGTTATAACATTAAAGAATTTAAATATCATATATATATATATATAACTTACAATATCATGTAGAGGTGGCAATCGGGTCATTCGGTTCGGGTTCGGTTCGGGTCGTTTCGGTTCGGGTCATTTTGGGTCTATCTATAATCGGTTTAGATTCGGTTCGGGTCGGTTCGGTTCGGGTCTAATTCGGGTCTGTGATGAGTCGGATTCGGTTCGGGTATTGGATCGGGTCAAAATCGGATCGGTTGTTTTCGGGTTGGGTCAATATCGGATCGGTCACTTTCGGTTCGGGTCAAAATCGGGTCGTTCGGGTCGCTTTCGGTTCGGGTTAAAATCGAGTCAATTTCGAGTCGGGTCAACATTTAAATTTTCGGGTCAATTCGATTTGAGTTGGGTTAAAGGTTTGAGGTTTAGTATTTATGGTTTAGTTTAGAGTTATTGGTGTATGAGATTAATTCTAATTCAACTTGTTAATCTATACATTTGAATTTAATTAAATATTTAAATCAAAGCTTCATGTATCCATATAATTTTTTTTTATAATTATATTAATTCAAAGTTTATAATAATAATAATAATAATAATAATAATAATAATAATAATAATAATAATAATAATGTCTGAACTGAATTAATTTATTAAACTTAGGATCTAATTGAACTAACTAAAATCTAAAAGCATAAATCACGGACATAATTAAAATAATTTTAAAACTAAATGTGAAATTTCAATTAAATTAATCTAAATTGAAACTCAATTAAATTAAGAAAAAGAGAAAGACAATTGGTAAAAATAGAGAGGGAAAAAACAAAATTTTGGAGGGAAATAAGCCACCAATTTTTTAAGCTAGATTGAAAAAAAAAAAACAATTGGAAAAAATAGAGAGAGAAAAGACAAAATTTTGGAGGAAAATAAGCCACCAATTTTTTAAGCTAGAGATTAATTACTTTTTAGGTCATGTTGCATTTAAAATGTTGCATTTTAGTCAACTTTAAGTTTTAGTTTAATTTAATTTAGTCACAAGTATTCCCACGGTTTAGACTTCGGATATAGAAATCTCCTCCCCGTAGTGATATTTAGTCTCTAAAAATTTACTTTTAGTTGAAATTAACTAATCTTTGTAATTTAGTCTATTAATTTAATATATTGATATTTCCGTTCATTTTAATTTCAAAGATTTAATTTTTAGCCAAAATTGACCTATATTTATTTATATGGTATAATTACAAAATTGGTCATTGGACTCTCAAATTTCTCCACTTCCAAATTGTCAATTTAGTCTACAATTTCAATTTTATGCTATATTTTATGATGAAATTATAAAATTGGTCACCAAGATCTCAAATTTCTATACTTCATTTTATTATTTATTATATTGTTAAAAATAGATATTCGGGTTAAAATCGGGTCAAAATCGGGTTAAAATCGGGTTTAAATCGGGTCGATATTCGGTTCAGCTTTCGGTTCGGGTAGCATTCGGTTCGGGTCCATTTCGGTTCAACAAAAAATTTCGGTTCGGTTCGGTTCGGGTTTCGGGTCAACTTCGAATCATCATGTTCGGGTCAAAATCGAGTTTTGGTTCGGGTAATTTGGTTCGGGTTTCGGGTCTCGGGTCAAGTTTGTCAGGTCTAATATCATGTCTAAACTGGTTATTTATATTCTTAAAAACACTTTTGACAGCAATGCCAAACACTAAAATCTTACAATCAACTTTTTAAAATCCCTTTTCAAAATCTCTTTTTAACAACACTTTTAAAAATCACTTTCCAAAAGTAGTGTTAAACTATCCCTAAATTACCGTTTATGATTTTAAGAGATTAAAATACAATTTTACTACAAATAACTTATAAGTTGATAAATTTAGAGATGTCTCTTCTCAGCTTTACCAATTTTGGGAGAATATATGATAGTTTCAACTCTCGGACGAACTTAAAAATGATTATTTCTAATAAAAATTGTTTGAATGTATATTATTTCAACTTATAATTGCGATTATATTACTTGTCAAAAAAAAAAAAACAATTGCGATTGTATAAATAATTGTACTCACAACTTTAAAAATGTATAGTCTCATTCTTAGTGGAAATAGATAATGTTTTATAAATTCCTGAATATGCTTTTAATACTATTAAGGGTTAGTTTGACATTGTCTTTGAAGTAGATAAAATATTTATTTTAAATATTTATTTTTAAAATATAAAAGAATGGTGATACAAATGAGTAATTTTTGCTCAATAGTACTTTAAAAATGTTAAAAGTTTTTAAAAAATTATTTTTGAAAAATACTTTTCGAAACTAAACAAACACTTTTGGCCTCAAAAATTATCTACTCTACCTTACATTTGACCTAAAAGTATTTTCGACTTCGAAAAAAACTTCATAATAGTAATGCAAAACGAAGCCTAAAATTAATATTAAAAAGAAAAATCTCAATCATTTATGTACTATATTATCATTTATGCTAATCCCCTTTAAATAAGGATCTTGTTTGCAAGCATTAACCACCGTGGGTGGAAAAAATATTATATGAATTTGGCTCATCAGGTTATCTATGGTCCTCATTCAATAAAAATCAGCCAACTAATCATATTTTTTCATGTCACTATTCCATTTACAATCAACTTCTATTAATCACCCACTCCCTATAATTTATATGGAAAAAGAAATTATGTGACTGGTTTTTAGTAGGCCGGGACCATATAATAGTTTTACCCCTGGGTGGGTGCCCTCGTGATAATCTCCCCCTCATTTTGGCTTTAAAACATAAATAAAATGGATTAAAATTGCTTCATAATTAGTTCATCCTACCAAAACCCTCTCTATAATTTTGTTGTTTCACCTTTTTATATTTTTTAATGTGACTCTAAAGTTTTGAAGTTTTTGCCCTATGATTAAGTTGGATCCAATGATGAAGTTTGTTACTTTATTTAGTCACACAAATAGTCTGGTTAACACATTAATTAGAGAATATGTTGCAATTTTAATACAAACAAACTGCCCAACTACATAAAGGGTCCCTACAAATGAAGTTTTCTCATTATTGATATCCAAAATTTTCATAGAACAATGTTATTATTACATAAACTTAGAAAAACACGGTTAACATTTGATGCATTAATAATGTATAATTTTATATAATATGAACAAATAAAATTAAAGATGGACCGAGGGAGGGACTGAGGTGATCGCCCCCTGAAAATCTAAAACAAAAGAGAGGAAAGTGGACCCTCTAGGCTCTAGGTTTGGCCCCGTTGTGGTTTGGCTATAGGCTCGAGTTATACAAGCTGGAATTCCCTTAGCTGTATAAGAGGTGCAGCCATGTTCTTGAAAGGGACCGACACTGCCCTCACTTGTCCATGGTGGGTCCAATACATACTGTCCCCAAGCTTATGGGAACAACACCCATTGAAGATGATAAGGGAAAAAAATACATGTTTTTGTTCATACAATAATTTGTATTTGAAAATTGCCAAACTGGTATTAAGGCCACATTATTGTTCGTTTATTATATATATGTTTGTAAGTAGGGGTGATTATTGAGTTGATCAGCTCGCAAACAGCTCGAGATCAACTCGGTTAAAACTCGATTAATGTTCGACACGAGTTGACTCGACTCGAACTCGAGCTCAACTCGAGATCTTAATGAGTCGAATTGAGCAAGGTTCAGCTCGACTCGATAAGTTCGCGAGCAACTTGTTATATTTTTTAATAAATATTTAATGATTTTTTGTGCTACATTAACAATTATGTTCCAAGAAGTTTAAATGCTAGGCTAGCTGAAAACTCTAAAAAAATTTAGTGACTTGCTAGGTAATTTACCAATAAAATATTTGATTTCAACTTTTCAAAACATTTTGTATTTTCTCAAGAATTTCAAAAAGTTAATTAGTATCAATAAGAAATCAAATTATATTAATTAGTCTTTCCTTCTTTTTTATTAAAACATTTTTATGATATTATTTTATGTATAAAAGGTGAAAAGAGAAAAAAAAATCTTTAGTTCTAATACAAAAAATACGATTGAAAGTAAAAACGCCAAAATTTTGAAGGCATTATCTCCTTTTTAGTTCATCGAAGATTGTTGAGAAATTAAAAAGAGTTTTACACTCGAATATCGACTTCGTCTCTAACTCAGTCATGACATGTTCTTTTATATGTCTTCTCAGTCCTTACGAGTTTTTTTGTTCTGGATTTATATGTTTATATTAAGCTCTAATAGCATCATTAGATTTTACCTATATTTTTTTAAAAATAAGGTAAAAAATTTGGTGAGCTTAACGAGTCGAGTCGAGCAACGCGATTTTTTAACGAGCACGAGTCGAGCAAAATTTTAGCGAGCTTAATGAGCAACGAGTTGAGTCGAGCAACACAATTTTTTAATGAGCACAAGTTGAGCATTACTCAACTCGCGATCGACTCGCTCGATAAGCACCCTATTTGTAAGATTGAAATTATGAGACTTTGATTGTTTATTGTTGAGTTTCGATATGTTTAAATAGAGTACAAATCTTCTGTCCCCTAACCATGCCTCCTTATATGCCTCTTACTAAAAAACACCTAAAAATTAAATTTTAAGTCCTAACTCTAATTTTTTTAAACCCTAAAAATACACCCCACCCCTGATTCCCTACACCCTAACCCTAAACTCCAACCTTAAACTCGCTATTTTAAAGTGGAGGCACCAATAAGGACATAATTAAGGGGTAGACGATTTCCATCCGTTTAAATATGTTGTGTGAATTTTAAATTTAAATTTAAATTTTGTTACATGTGAGTTTTTTTTATATCTAAAATCATTATAATTTAGGACCAAATATACGTAGATTATCTATGTCATATGTAAAATATAATGACTAATTAATTATAAATGTAGCCATACGAAAGTAATGTATGTAAATAAAATTTCAGTTTTAAAGAATGGTAAAATTAAAGAAAACAATTAGTCTAGCTAAATGATGTGTTAGATTCCTTAACCGAAGTCCATGATTTAAATAATAACGTTGTAAATAAATTATCTGAGTTGGAAGGATCACCCCATAATGAACATGTGCAGTACTCGATCTGAATTAATCAAACAATAAATTTGATGCCCATAATTATACCGAAAAAATAAAATTTAAAACAATGTATCCTAAGTCTTAATTTTAATAATAATGATTTGATAAAATTAATAAAAATTAAACTGACTTCCCAACTTCCTCAACAAATCTTCAATTTCCATTCTCCACTCAAATAAGAAAAATGTGTATTTTCTTTAGAGCTTAACTCTAAATTACAATCTCATGCTATAATCCCCTTTTTAATATTGAAATTTTGTCTGAAACCGTTGTTTACCAAACAAAGCCTAAATATAATTCAGCACAGCACACAAATAGTGAGATTAAAAATCTACAAATAGATAGATTTGCATATAGTGAAATTCAAATCTGACCAAAAAATCTTAAAATTTAAACATTTATCAATAAGGCCAAAGTTTCGTTGACATTATTAATATAATTATTTACAACAATTAAATAGGACCAAGACATGAAATTAAATTTGTCCTTAAAAGAACAATACAAAACATTTTTGGTGGTGAAAATAAATGTTAAGAAGACACTGCCATATTCATTCTAGCGGTTAGATGTATCGAACATCAATTGAATCTATACAGTGGAGTATCGAACATCAATTGAATCTATACAGTGGAGTATCGAACTTCATATTATTAATTTAATGAGTGAAATTCATGGTCAGCTATAGTATAAAACGAAACCTATTTTTCTTCCAAAAATATCAAGCATAAAACAATTACTTAAATTCGTTCAAAAAATATATTTAATATTTTTGAATACAATGTTTAAGTTATTTAAATATCTCATGAATAGCATGAACCAATTTATCGCAGTAATTAAAGAAACAATTGTTATTCTTAAAGGTCACAGATTCGAGCACCAACAGCTGTAGCAGGGTGATTGAGCATGCATTGTCAATGGTTAAGAGTATATTCAGAACATATACTACTTGTAATCATAGCTTTCAAAAAAATATATCTCTTAAATATTATATTGTTATTATATCGATTGAGTTAAAACTCATTATGTCCGTCAAAAATTATATTTAATATATATATTTTTTGGTATCCTTATATATGCACCAATACTAAAATTTAAATTTTAAGTCATGACCCTAAAAATTAAATCATACACCATATATCATAATTCTAATACAAACCCCTAATCCTAAACTATCTTAAGTCCTAAAACTTATTTGCAGCGTTGAGACATATATAAAAAATTAAAAAGGGGCAGACGATTTCTATTCTTACAATTTTTATATTGTTATGAGATAACACGCGGCACTTTAGGACTATAGATGAATCTAAGGGCGGTGTTCTTGGTTAACAGTTGTAGTATTTTGGTTAATCATAATGAGATGAACACATTATCATTTAAGCAAGTATGTTAAAAACAAAACTTACATAATAACTACAATAATATGTTGGTTAAGCATGAACACCCCTACAACATAGGCCTTTAGGCTCTTATGGTCTAATTAGGGGTGGATTCACGTTCAAATTGTGGGGTCAATTTGACCCCATTTGATTTGTTGGGTATGAAATTTTTAAGGAGTTAAATGAATTTGTAAGGAACTAATATTTTCGTGATATTAGAATTGGCCCCACTTAATTTATAGTGATATGAGAATTTTCGTACTTTATACTTTACTCCGACTAGAGGTGGCAATCGGGTCATTCGGTTCGGGTTCGGTTCGGGTCGTTTCGGTTCGGGTCATTTCGGGTCTATCTAGAATCGGTTTAGATTCGGTTCGGGTCAGGTTCGGGTCTAATTCGGGTCTGTGATGAGTCGGATTCGATTCGGGTATTGGATCGGGTCAATATCGGATCGGTTGTTTTCGGGTCGGGTCAATATCGGATCGGCCGCTTTCGGTTCGGGTCAAAATCGGGTCGTTCGGGTCGCTTTCGGTTCGGGTTAAAATCGGGTCAATTTCGGGTCAATTTCGGGTCGGGTCAACATTTAAATTTTTGGGTTAATTCGATTTGAGTTGGGTTAAAGGTTTGAGGTTTAGTATTTATGGTTTAGTTTAGAGTTATTGGTGTAAGAGATTAATTCTGATTCAACTTGTTAATCTATGCATTTGAATTTGATTAAATATTTAAATCAAAGCTTCATGTATCCATATAATTTTTTTGTATAATTATATTAAATCAAAGTTTATAATAATAATAATAATAATAATGTCTGAAATGAATTAATTTATTAAACTTAGGATCTAATTGAACTAACTAAAATCTAAAAGCATAAATCACGGACATAATTAAAATAATTTTAAAACTAAATGTGAAATTTCAATTAAATTAATCTAAATTGAAACTCAATTAAATTAATAAAAATAGAAAGACAATTGGTAAAAATAGAGAGGGAAAAAACAAAATTTTGGAGGGAAATAAGCCACCAATTTTTTAAGCTAGATTGAAAAAAAAAGAAAAAGACAATTGGAAAAAATAGAGAGAGAAAAGACAAAATTTTGGAGGGAAATAAGCCACCAATTTTTTAAGCTAGAGATTAATTACTTTTTAGGTCATGTTGCATTTAAAATGTTACATTTTAGTCAACTTTAAGTTTTACTTTAATTTAATTTAGTCACAAGTATTCCCACGGTTTAGACTTCGGATATAGAAATCCCCTCCCAGTAGTGATATTTAGTCTCTAAAAATTTACTTTTAGTTGAAATTAACTAATCTTTGTAATTTAGTCTATTAATTTAATATATTGATATTTTCGTTCATTTTAATTTCAAAGATTTAATTTTTAGCCAAAATTGACCCCTATTTATTTATATGATATAATTACAAAATTGGTCATTGGACTCTCAAATTTCTCCACTTCCAAATTGTCAATTTAGTCTACAATTTCAATTTTATGCTATATTTTATGATGAAATTATAAAATTGGTCACCAAGATCTCAAATTTCTATACTTCATCAGGATATTGAAGATTTTTGGGCTGTTTTTAGGTTTGAATTTAAATATGACCAAAACTAAAATTTATGGGATTAACATGGAGGCTGAGGTTCTGTGCAGGTTAGCATCTTCGACAGGTTGTAGTGCCGGATCTCTACCATCCACGTATCTTGGGCTGCCTCTTGGACGCAGCAAAGGCAACGCGGATGTGTGGAAACCAGTTTTTGAAAAGATGGAAAAGAGACTCGAAGGGTGGAAGAAGAACAGCTTATCTCTAACATTATTAAAGTCTGTTCTATGGAAGATGGTGTATGGTCGTGGAAAATTGAGTTGCGTCGCATGTTTTTCGATTGGGAAATTGACATATGGGACGAGTTTATATGTGTGTTGAACAGAGCGGTCCGCAGCCCAGCACTGGAGGACAGGATAAGATGGATAGGGGGAACAAGTGGGCTGTACTGTGTTAAGGATTATTGCAACGCCTCATTAGCTAGCGAAGAACAATCGGACAGTGTTTGGCCAAAGATTTGGTTAAATGTCGCTCCCTTGAAGGTCGAAGCTTTCCTATGGAGACTCGTTCTTAACAGAATTCCCACAGGGATGGAGTTGGCGAAACGCGGCGTGGAGCTGAATGGCATCACTTGCTGTCCACTGTGCAGAAAAGAACCTGAAACTGTTGCGCATTTGTTTCTTCATTGTCAAATGTCATGGCAGATTTGGCAGAAATGGTTTCGCATGTGGGATGTTCCTTTCATCATGCCAATGAACATTGAGAGTTTCATCCTTGCTTGGGAAGAGGTTAAGGTTAAAAAGGATGCAAAACTCATATGGAGCATGGCAATTAGAGGTATCATTTGGACAATCTGGCGGTGTCGAAACACCACTGTTTTCGAGGGTAAAGATTGGAGGCTAGCGGAAATTTTCGAGAATGCTATGATGTGTACGGGACAATGGTGCAGATGGAAATGGCCAAATTCGTGTGCAAGTGCAGTGGAATTTTGCCGCTGCCCAGCCTTGGTCTCAATACCGGGTAAGTTGAATGAACGGCTTAAGGTCAGCTCGTGGGTTGCGCCAGAGGTGGGACACTTGAAATTCAACGTCGATGCAGCTTTTTCAAGTGTCGATAGAGTGGCTGGGATCGGAGGGATCCTAAGGAATAGCGAAGGATCACAGCTACTAGTCTTCTCAAGATGCATAGGCAAGGCAGACCCGACGCAAGCGGAGCTTGTAAGTTTGCTGGAAGCGTGCAGAATTTTCGCAGACTCGGTGTGGAGTAAGTCCCATAATCTCGTCCTTGAGTCAGACTGTGAGTTGGCCATAAATTGGATCCAAAGGCCACAATGCGCACATGCTGTTTTCTCATCCCTTGCTAAAGATATAGGGGGGAGAATTCTAAGCAATAAATGGCAGTTACGTTTTGCATACAGGGAGGCCAACTCCAAAGCACACAATTTGGCAAAAATTGGTGCCTCCAGCAAGCACAATATTGCGGCTCTGAATGTGTGAAAGCAAAGGAACAGGTAGCACAATTCTTTGTGGAAAATATATGCTTGGTTTAGGTCCAAAGTGCTAGCAAAAGGGTAGGATCTGCACATGACTTATGGGGTTCTGCTGTAGTGTCGTGTGGGAGGCATCTAAATTCGCCTAAGATGTTTTCACGATGTATGTTCACCGTTATAGTACATATGCGCTTTTGCACTCTTTTTCCTCCATTAGGTTTAGAGAGGTTTTTTAACGAGGCAAGCGTATATGTCTTGTTGTATTTCATCTAAACGTCAATAAAATACCGACCTTTCAAAAAAAAAAGATATTCGGGTCAAAATCGGGTCAAAATCGGGTCGATATTCGGTTCAGCTTTCGGTTCAGCTTTCGGTTCGGGTAGCATTCGGTTCGGGTCCATTCGGTTCGGGTCCATTCGGTTTGGGTCCATTTCGGTTCGGGTCCATTTCGGTTCAACAAAAAATTTCGGTTCGGTTCGGATCGGTTCGGGTTTCGGGTCAACTCCGAATCATCATTTCGGGTCAAAATCGGGTTTCGGTTCGGGTAATTCGGTTCGGGTTTCGGGTCTCGGGTCAAGTTTACCAGGTCTAACTCCGACCCAACTATATAGAAATTCTGGATCCGCCACTTGTTCTATTTTTTAATCTTTTTAATGTAAAATCTATGTGTTCAACTTATCTTGAATTTTAATTTTATTTCAACACCCTAAAACAAAACAAAACCATACACGTGATTATTACTGTTTCCTGTGTTATCATGTCGTTGTTTTGATGGTAGTGGAAATGATGATCGGAATTCACAATTCAAACATATCGAGATTATTTGTCGGAACCATTTAAATCATGGAAGCAATAACAGTAGACATAGCAATAATAATACACACATAGGAGGTGTCGAAACGAAGGCCAAGCTTAATGTCCAAGCTTTCTTGCTGATCTGGCACCCAACTAATGTGGGACCCCATCTAATGTATCGATGGATGGACGGTCAGGGTTGCTCCAGATTGCAGGAACTGCTCCGCTTGTGAAGCAACGGAATGTGGTGGAGTGGAGCCAAAGGAATGATAAGTTCGAAATAAAGATGATCTTATATAATTTGTGAGTTTTAAAATTTTAATTTAATATATAACTTATATATTATATACGAGATAGAAGACGATATTTTTTTGAACCGATAAAAGACGGAACAAAATTCATCTACTCGTTTTCGGTATTTCTTTCTATGTCTTAACACTAAAAATTTGAATTATAAGTTCTAACCTTAAATTTGAAATTTTAAACATTAAACTTTGAACCTTAAAAAATATATCCTACCTGAATTCACTAAACCCTAACCTTAAACATTAATCCTAAACCTTAAACATATTTTTTTGTGTGTGCGGGGTATAAGTAGGGGCACAAAAAGAGACAGATGATTTATATTCTAGAAGACGATGTTTAAGTTCGAATCATCAATTGTTGTTTAATCAAAAATATTAATTTATAATGTTTTTATCAATGGTAAGAATGAGATAATAGTGATTTAGACGGTTCACCTTTATTGATTTAAATGGAGAATCGCGATCAATCGTTTCATGAAAAACAAGAAAATAAATGACAAAAATGAGTAGTGAGACCGAGTTTATAAAAAGTGGGTGATGTCAGACCTAGAAACTAATAGACATTGATAACTTGACAATGTAGTTCTAACTGTTAGATAGTAGAGTCTGCTGATAAGTTTAATATACTTGATAGTCGTCATGTTGATAATATTATAATTCTCTGACATAATCATGTCAAAAATACTCCAAAACTTTAAGATGTGTACGTGGTGAAGTTGTAATTGAGATGTGCTTTACTTTTTTGTTATGCTTTTTTTTAATCCTTTGAAAAAGTGTACACGCAACTTGTACGTACATGTGCTTAAACTCAAATTTTTTTAAGATAAATATCATTCTCGTTTTCATTGAAACCATTCAGTGGGTTTAAATGTAGTTTTTGATATGTGATAATCTAAGAATTAAATTCTCGACCATATGGTTGAAAGGAGAATGAAAATCACCTTATCACATCTTATAATTATTTAATCAGATTTTACCTTTCATCGTTGAGCGTTGGTGATGTTTGTATCTATTTTGTTTCGAGTCTTTGAATTTGGATTTTTTTGTATGGTCCTATTTATGATATAGAGATGTTAGTTTTCGTATTTTTAGGAACATTTTCCGATCAAATTTGTTTACATAAATTGTAAACTCTCGTATTTTAATTTTTTCATCTGTTAATAAAACTAGCCTTCTCACATTAAAAAAACACAAGAAAAATGTGGAAATTAAGAATTAGGCTTGAGACGGATAAACCAGTCGGCCATGTTGCACATATAAAAATTACCTAAGAATTAAATTTTCGACCATATGGTTGAAAGGAGAATAAAAATTACCTTATCTCATCTTATAATTATTTAATCAAATTTTACTTTTCATCGTTGAGCGTTGGTGATGTTTATATCTATTTTGTTTCAAGTTTTTGAGTTAGAGTTTTATTCTTTCTTTTTATGGTCCTGTTTATAATTTAGAGATGTTAATTTTCGTGTTTTTAGGAATATTTTCGAATCAAATTTGTTTACCTAAATTATAAACTCTCATTATATTTTAAAATTTTCCTCTTTTAATAAAATTAGCGTTCTCTCATTAAAAAACCACAAGAAAATGTGAAAATTAAGAATTAGGCTTGAGACGGATAAACCAGTCGGCCATGTGGCACATATATCCATCTCATGTGCCAATGTTACTGAAACAAAAAGCAAAATACCCCTCCTCCCAAAGCAAAGGAAAGTTGAAATAAATAAATAAATAAATAAAACATGAATCATGTGGCTTACGTAGAGTAACTTTGTCGGGGTAAAATTTTTGTTTCGGTCCGTCTACTTATTCAATTCGAAGATTTAGTCTTTATACTTTAAATTAACATAATTTTAATCTCTATTTTACCATGTTATTAGTAAATCCCAAAAATTAAATATTCGTGTTAAAATATTAGTAATTTCTAGTGGAGTTTAATTCAATTGACATGTTGCTGATACAATTTACAGGAAAAATTAAGATCAGATATACTTAAACCATCAATATCCTCTAATTTAACGGTGAGAAGATATCTGATTAGTATAGATATTGTATCCGATTGTACTTTCAAATAAAATAATTTTTATTTTATCTTGAAAACATACTTCCGACCTATCACCTTTCCAATTGCTTCTTTGTGTTCCTTGGACGATGGATGGTAGATGGATGAATTAAGAATGTTAACTATTTAAGGGGAATATGTAATAAATCCCCATGCCCAGTGCAATTAAGTAATGGCACAAATAAATACTCCCCAATTATAGTATGCAGTAAATGAAAAAAAACATTCATAAATAATAGCCTCGGCCTTTTTTAACCACGAATATCATATTTATTAACTGATTAATTCAGATCAGGTATTGTAAAGCTCATTATATATGTTTTAATTCTATCAAAAGTTATATCAAACATGACATCTTAGATAATTTTTAATGTTATTTTTTTATTTTTTTTAAATGTACGAAATTTATTATCGCTTAATCTAGAAAACATCTGTTGTACCAAACGATGCGTTTATGTTTTCAAAATACAGTGTTGGCTGACCCATTAAAAGTAATAATATTAGCATCGTAGTAATGGTAGCTTCAGCTTCACAGTCTGAAAATGTGTGGTCACCACCACCTGCTACCCCAACCAAACCCCTGAAAAACCCTAATGGAGATGACCATGAAATAAATAACGTCTTAATGACAAATTCAAAAACCATTTATAAAGGTGATGAACATGACATTTAAGGATTATGCACTCAATTATGAGTAAGGTTATATTTGGATTACTCAATTATTAAAAGTTACATTTGCGTCACTCAATTATAGGTAAGTTTATATTTGGGTCATCCAATTATAAAATGTTATATTTGGGTCACTCAATTATGGGTAAGCTTACATTCGAGTCACCCTTCATATTAAAAAAAACATATCAATTCCGTCATTTTTCTTCCAAATCACCTATACACCCCCATTAACACTGGAGTACTTCATTTGAAATCATTAATTAATTTAATACACAAATTGATATATGGAGTATATTTTAAATATGAAGGGTAACCCAAATGTAATATTACCTATAATTGAGTGACCCAAGTGTAATTTTTATTAATTGTGTGATCCAAATGTAACTTTAACTATAATTAAGTGACTAAAATGTAACTTTTAATAATTAGGTGACCCGAATTTAACATTACTCAAATTCTAATGTAATGAGAAAATAGATAACTGGAAAGATGGTTTTCTTACACTTTGGGGGCAAGCAATTTGCAATTGCAGTCGCATGATGACCCGCCGTCGTTCGCCCGATGAATCTATTAATAAAATGGTTAATTCCGGCTTTAATCCTTTTGCAGTTAATCAAAATAAACAAATACAATTAACCATTTAAATCAAAACATCAACGTGACATTGGAAAACCATCCTTCTAACTCATTATTTTAAATTTATTTTGTTATGTTCAAAGTTTGAACGATATTTTTAACTATCTGATATGATTATAAGATATTATTTATTCACTTATCATAGCCCTTTAATAACACATGTCATGCAAAAAAGTGTTCAAACACAAATTACCTAAGAATAACAACATTTCTCTTTCTTTTTTTCACTTAGACTACTTTAGATGTTTTTTTTACAAGAGTGTTCTTAGTGAGTATAGAACTCATGAATTAAGAAAAACAAGGGAACAAAGATGAGTAACTTGGTCAATCGGTTATATATGCTTAGGGGTGGGCATTGTCGGGTACCCGATTCATCCGGGTACCTCATTAAACGGCCCGTGTCCCGGCCCATTATATCCGGGTACCCGTAAAATTCGGGTACCCGGGTAATCGGGTACCGGGTACCTGGTTCCTATTTTTTTTAATTCTAAAATTAAAAAAATCACATGTTAAACACAAAAATATTTAAAAAAAAAATAAACTTAAAAGAATATAATACAAACATAGAAAAAATGTAAGGATTTAAACTTAATTTTAGAGTGAAGATATTAAGAAACATAAAATAAAAAAATAATTTTAAATATATATATATATATATATATATTAAATTTTATCGAGTCGGGTACCCGGTAAGGGAAAAGTTTCGGCCCGTGTCCTGGAAAATTTTCCGGGTCGGGTACCCGACCCGATCGAGTAATTTTTTTCCCCGAGAATTACCCAATATTTTAGGTTCAGGTCGGGTATTTTTGCCCACCCCTATATATGCTTGCTCTACTTAATGCGTTTCTTTAATCTCCAAGTTAATATTAACGATAGCAATGATTTAAACTAATTAAATATATTATTTTAATTATATTTTTTTGAAAAATTTAAAGGGGATTACAACTTACAAGGTAGTATTTTTTTGATAAAAGATTACAAGGTAGTATTTGTTCATACATATTCTTAAACTTTTGACAATGCACAGACCTTGCAGAAAAAAGCGATTGAACTAAACTCTAAACCCTAAATTATAACATACTAAATTCTAAATGCTAATTATTTCATACACTGGCGGAGAAAAAAAATCTACAATTGTTAGTTTTAGGATTTAGTGATTCAATTTAAGGTTTATAATTTGTGTGTTTAGTTTTAGGGTTTAGATTTTAGAGTGAAAATTTAAGTTTTATTGGTTGAAACCTAAAATCCTAACTATATTAAATTAAATTCTAAACCTTAAATTATAACTACAATTCTAAAATTGATTTTTTTTAATTATTAATATATTGAATATAAATCCAATTCTAGATTTGACCTAAATAAAAATCTAAGACAAAAATAGTTTATAATTTTTTCATAAATAGTTATAATTAATTTTATTTAGGCACAACGCCAAAAAAATGTCTCTAACGTTTGACTGAATAGTCATTTTAGTCTATATTTTTTTTGAATCAATTTAGCCCCCAACGTTTCATTTTGGGTCAAAATGTCCCATATGCGGATAAAACTGTTAACAACTAACGATAAACAGCTTGAAATTACTTCACAGAATAACACATCAGTAGAAAAAAATAAATTCACATTTTATATAATTTTATAAAATAATTTTTCGACTAATGTGACATTCTCTCAAGTTAACATCTTTGTCTATATGACATTATTATATCAACGTGCACTCTCATGTAGGTTTGACACATCATTTCAAGTCATTTGTCGTTAGTTAAATACTAACAGTTTTCATCTACAAATAAATTATTTTAACCTAAAATAAAATGTCAAAATTAAAATAATTAAAAAAATAATAACTAAAATGACTATTTATTAAAACGTTAACAATATTTTTTTTTGGCTAATGTTTGGGTCCTAGTCTACATTCTCATAGGCCACGTAGTATAGTGAAAGAGAGAGAATCTAAAACAGTGTGATGCCAGCTATGAAGTTGAAGGATCAAAGCATTCTCCTCTCCCTTATTTACTACTATTACTCTCATTTTAAATCAAACCCTCCTCTTTCTTTCTCTCCATCTCTCTCCCGCTCTAAATTCCCACTTTCCCATCCTTTATTTATTACAAGAAAATGTTTATGCTTTGAGACCAAGAAAGAAAGTGGTGAGAAAAAGCGGTGTTTTTTTGAACTTTTTTAATTTTTCTTCAACAAGATTACATAGCTAAGAGAGAAGAAAACAACAACAAACCCATGGCTGTGTCCCCTTGTTTGAGTGGTAATGATCAAAAGAAACACTGGTGGCTTACCAATAGAAAGGTAAAAAAAAAAGATTTGATCTTTGATTCTGTCTTCGTTCAAGTTCTGTTTTTTGTTTTTGTTTTCTGGTGTTCTAACGTTGATTTGGATTCTGTTCAGGTTGTGGATAAGTACATTAAGGATGCGCGGAGTCTGATTCTGACGCAAGACCAAACCGAGATCGTTTCCGCTCTGAATCTCCTCGATGCGGCATTGGCTCTCTCGCCTCGTCTCGAGACCGCCCTTGAACTCAAGGCCAGATCTTTGCTGTATCTGAGGCGTTTCAGGGAAGTTGCCGACATGCTTCAAGACTACATCCCCAGTCTCAAAATCTCCGGCGACGACTCCGGCTCGGTTTCTTCGGATAACTCGTCTCAACACTTGTCGAGGGAGCGAGTCAAGCTTCTGCCGTCTGATAACTCCTTATCTGACTCGCCCGGTCGTGACCCGTCTTTCAAATGTTTCTCTATCTCGGAGTTGAAGAAGAAGGTCATGGCGGGATTGTGGAGCAACTGCGAGAAAGAAGGCCAATGGAGGTCAATTCTAAATTCTTTACCCTTGAATTTGTTCACAAATTTACTTAAAAATTTCATTGAACTCAAACTCACTGGAAGCTCGATTTATTTCGAAACAGGTACTTGATTCTAGGACAAGCATGTTGTCACCTAGGCCTAATGGAGGACGCCATGGTTCTCCTTCAAACCGGAAAGCGCCTCGCTTCCGCCGCATTCCGCCGCAAGAGCGTTTCCTTGTCCGAAGACAGCTTCTCCGACATCTCCACCGCTGCCACAACGCCTCCTTCCACGCCACCACGTAATCCAACCCCTTTCTCCGAATCCGAAAACATTTCCCAGCTTCTATCCCACATCAAACTCCTCATCCGCCGTCGAACTGCCGCCATTGCCGCGTTAGATGCTGGCTTATACTCGGAAGCCATCCGTCATTTCTCGAAAATCGTCGACGGTCGTCGCCCTGCCCCTCAGGGATTTCTTGCAGAATGTTATATGCAACGAGCCTCTGCTTACAAGGCCTTGGGACGTATAGCCGAATCGATCTCGGATTGCAACAAAACTCTTGCTCTTGATCCAACTTGCAGCCAAGCTCTTGACACCAGGGCCTCACTTTTCGAAACAATTCGATGTTTACCGGACTGTTTACATGATCTTGAACACTTGAAACTGCTTTACAATACCATTTTGCGAGATCGGAAACTTCCCGGCCCTGTCTGGAAGCGTCACTATGTTCGGTACCGGGAGATTCCCGGCAAGCTCTGTGCTTTAACAAATAAAATTCAACAATTAAAGCAAAGGGTTGCTTCTGGCGAGACCGGAAACGTTGATTACTATGCATTGATTGGCTTAAGGCGAGGGTGTTCAAGGTCTGAATTAGATAGGGCTCATTTGTTACTATGTTTAAGGCACAAACCGGATAAAGCGACAAACTTTATCGAACGATGCGAGTTCGCCGATGACCGTGATCTCGACTCGGTTAAAGACCGAGCCAAGATGTCGGCATTGCTTCTTTACCGATTGATACAAAAGGGTCATTCGAACGTAATGGCGACAATCATCGACGAAGAAGAGACCGAGAAGCAACGGAAGAAAGCCGCGGCTGCTTTACAAGCAGCACAGGCAGCAATTCAAGTGCAGCAAACCCAATACTCCATCACGAAACCTGAACCCGAAACCAGCACTAACGTTTCGTGCTGCAATGAAAACAAAGCCACGACCACGACCACGACAACCGGTTCCAACACGAATGTGTTTCAAGGTGTGTTTTGCAGGGATCTTGCCGTTGTTGGGAATTTGCTATCGCAAGTTGGGTTTAATCGACCACTTCCAGTGAAATATGAGGCACTGAGCTGCTGATTTTGCCATTGGGAACCAATTAAAAGAACACACAAGTTTGTGTGTTTTCTTGAGATGTTTTTACCGGCTTCACTGTCCCTATTTGTACAAATATGATTAAATTGTCTGCCGGAAAATTTTGTCACCCTATTTCTTTCATGTTGTCTCCACTGCCCTGTATATTACTTTCATAATTGAAATTTTCTACTTTTGAGTATACATTTCATTAGCCTGAACTTCAATTTTCATTAAACTATTCCATTTCAATTGATATTGTTTTCTTGGTCTGAATCTGATTGGGACCAAATGGTACTGTCGTGGCCAGGGTAAGAAAAGATAGACAGAAGCTACTGTTGTTTGGATTCTTATATTTGTCTTGCCATTCTGCTAGATTGCATTTTGCTACTTCCACCCCAACGCTTTTCCAATTTTGATAATTGTATTAATTAGGTTTAATTGTATTAAAGTGAATGAAGAATTTAATTAATACAATATTAATAGTTTAAATATGATATTCTTGAGGAATGCTTAATATTGCTTTGAGTGCAACATAAACGTGAGAATTAGTAAACCCAATGGAAATTAATAAAATGGCAATGTAAATTCATATAATAGAGGGGGAATTAGTAAACCCAATGGAAATTAATAAAATGGCAATGTAAATTCATATAATAGAGGGGGTGTCAGCAAAGGATTGATTTAGAGTATGGCTAAAAGATTGTAAAATTTTAAAATTTATTTACGAATTAATTTTTTGACTTTTTTTCAAAACGATATTTACTTTGTTTTAATAAGTTTATGCCGCACGTTAAGATTGCCCCGTCAGCAATTTCCAGGTCCCTCTGTGCCTAATACTCAACAGAAGGGGTCTAATCAGACACTCAATACAAGAAACACAAATGAATTTAGAAAGGCCATGTCATTTCAAAGCATACGAATTTGCCGGCAATTTTACCCAAATATTGTTCTTTAATTTTTCTTCCCAATAATGTGGTACTCACTATTTTATTTTCAATAATGTGAAAAATTAAAAGTTAGATTGTTATTATTCGTCTTTGAACAATATCTTTTTCATGTTGAAAAAAAATAATTAAAGTCGGACTACTTGTAATTCAACTTCAAATAGTAAAAGTGATGAACATTGTTTAAATTTGAATTGTCTTTGGTACATCTTCAAGCTTATTTTCTACTTTGGGTTTATTTTTTTTAAAAAAAACATTGTTTAAAATTGGGTAAAAATCAGTTCAACTTTTGATTTGAACAGTAAACCACCATAGATCAGGAAATAATCTACCATGGACCATATTTTGAGGAAAAAAATTCAAGGACCATATTATGGTCATTTCCACGAATTTGCCATCATTTGGGCATAGTTTTTCATGCAACAATAATACTGTTTCTCCATTGCATTCCTCGATGCACATAATTGCATATGATGGAGTTGGTGGGTTAAAAAGCTGTTTGGGCTGTGGTAAAAAGGCATTCAATTTTCTAGAAGAAAAAAATAAAAGGTAAACAAATAATCATTGTATTTGTCTATTTGATATTCACATTAAAATTTATCCTAGTATAATAATCAATATTTAATTTATTGATTAAGTAATTTGAATATGACGATTTTACAGAATCGTTTTATTTTATTCATAATATTTTAAAATTTTAATCTTACTTTACTTAAGAAATTTAATATCCGAGCAAGTACATTTGACCAGTTAGTTCAGGTGTTCATTTTTGTTCCCTCATTTTTCTTAGGTGACCGAGTAAGAGCACCCTCTTCCTTCCCCTAAAATTCTCATTTTCCCTCTAGATAAGATTATGATTAAATAGGATTTTTCGAAAAAAATAATATCTAATAAAGAAATTAAATGGTTATTAGTGAAAAGATTAAAAGTTATTTTATTCTATATAAAAATGAGATGGTCCAACCAAGTAAATTATTGTTGAGATTAATCATGTGACCAAATAATGCTATTAATGAAGATTAATTACTTTTGTAACAAAGAAAGAAAAAAGGTTAACTAGTGGATTAAGCTTTGTTATTTTAATGGTGACAACTTGTCTTAGAAGATAGAACCATCACCTTACCATAATGTAATAAAAGAATTGATACTAAAATGTCAAATAAGTCAATGTCTAGAATCAAATAGGCATGAATAATAAAAACACATGATTCCAACTCATCTACATTTGACTTAACCTAAAACCCATATTTCCCCCTCATCAATGCTCGAAAAAAAATTAAGACTTTTCACCTAAAACCCATAGTTTCCACACCTATCAAATATCAACATTAGTGATGTTAGAATAGGATGGATTGTAGGGGAGGAAAACATAAGGGAACAAAGCTGAGCAACTTGGCTAATCGGTCAAATATATTTGTTTAAAATAGTTAAATATTTAAATTCAAACAAATTTGTTGAAATAATTTGAATTTAAATACTCTTAACAATATCAATCAAATTAAGATTCAATTAATATTTCTTGAAAGTAATTTTACGGATAAAGAATCAATTTACAAAATGGTCACTAATCCTTTTCTTTGTAAGTTAAAAGAAAAAGGCTTTTCTCATCCCTTCCATTGCAAGTGATTTGTGCTGTCTTTTTTATCCTTAAGAATCGCCTCTGCCCTTCCACGCTACTCGAACATTTTGCTTTGCTTTACTTCTTACAGGTTCTTCTGTACATAATTTCCACTAAAAAATTTAATATTATTTATTAATAATTCGCGTCCTCTTACATAAAATCTTATGCTTATTCCTAAGTTATTTTATTATACGTTCAGTTCACCTTTTTAAAACAACTTTTGTTTTTTTGTTTATTTTCTTGTGGCGAAAGAAAAGGGTAGCTTTGCATCAATTCTCTCAATGCTGACATTTTGTGTCAGTAGACTTAGATATAGAGTCTTCGAACTATTCATTTTTTTTATAGCATTTAAAAGTTGGAATTTAAATGTTTTTAAGTAGAGAATAGATTGGATTAATGGCATAGAATTGAATCGGACTTTTAATTTTCGCTCACATAATCAAATACGAGAATTTTCTTATAAGATATCAAACTTCTTTTCATTCGATTTATCGTATATATGTGTACATATATACTTATTTTTTGTACTTGGATTCAAAAGTGGAATTGCGAATGTGTTAAATGCATAATTATGTCACAGACAACATGTGATGGAATCATGTGCTTCTCTTTTGGTTTTTAATCAACGGTCCAAAAAAATAAAAGTTTACATATTGGTAATACTGGTATATTGTCCAAGCTGGATTACCTAATCATACTTGTACAATACACTTTTTATCTGACAAAATCACTCATTTTATTCCCTGCTTTTGTGTTGGAAAAAAACATAAAGAACAATTAAAATATGGCCTATATTTTTTTAAAACAATTCAACTATTCTTCTGCAAATAAAACTACCAGTCAACTGACAGTAAATAGTTTAAAATGACGTGACAAACTAATATGATAAAGTACACTATCAACAATATCATATAGATAAATGTATTGACTAGAAAAAACGTTATCAACTAAAAATAATTTTATAAAATTATATAAATATAAAATAATTTTTTATGCTAAATTAATATTTTGTTAAGTCATTTCAAATTGTTTCTAATACCATTAATTTTCTAATAATTTTTATCCGCATACGAGTCATTTTAATAAAAACCAAAATGAGAATATTGTTTGAATTTATGCCTTTGTTCCTGGGCTCTGGGTAGTTGGGATTTTGTATTGGCAAAGCTAATAATACCTCTGTAATTATAGTAATGATTTTGTTATGATCTCGGTGTCTTTATATGATTTCACATTTATAAACACAAAAATGAACCCATTTGGTTTAAAGCGTATATATGATTATATAAATACACTGAACAATTGAACATAAATAAATACTATAATCGATTAAATTAAAATATTCAAATAAATAAACATTTTAGTATTTCATTTGTTAAGTAGAAGAACTACATCTTAGTACACAAAATTCCTAGACCTTGTGGCCTAATGACATAAATTAAGCTTGGCCCGAAGGTCTTTCTACTATAGGTTTGGACCATTACAGCCTAATACGAGTGGCAATAAGAAAGCCATACCAAGTAAGGGTGTTCAAAAGTACCCGACCCGGAGAACCCAGCCCGTTGACCCACCAACCCAATCAAAAAAATCAGGTATTTTAGAAAAAATACATCCCGGGTCGGGTGCCCGGATTTGAACAACCAAGTTATGGGACCTTGGCTCTGTTAGAAAAAGAAAATACTAACATTCTGAATTTCATGTGTTTTAGATGTCTCCCCGATTAGATCCTTTTCAACACAGGTTAGTTTTCATTTCAAGTATGGCTTTAAAATTCAGACTAATTCTAAACAATTCTACAAGCTAGTAGGACACAACACAATGGCCACGACTCTACCGTTTCAAAAGCTAAGCAATGAAGAGCTACTTACCCTTTGACCGAGAGGCGCCTTTTCTTCTTTTTCTCGAAGACGACGTGTTGTTTGTGCTGCTTCTGCTACACGTGGGACAAAACCAATCATCCTCCGGTATGACGTCGAGCGGAGGATCACAGCAGTCGATGTGAGTACCGACTCCACAACCTAATGAACCATTTTCATCGCCGCAGATCAGCATGACCTCTCCTCTGTCGCCAGAGCCGCAAACTTGGCAAGTTACATCGTTATCCTCCGAGTCATTTGGTGACTCTTCTGGAGTCAAGTCCTCGACAATCTCTTCGGCTCGGCTTGTCAAGTTATTAAATGACTTATCTGCCCATTCATGTGTGTTGTATAGTACATGTCTCTCCAGGGAGAAACCGGGTTTACATACGTATTCCACTAGGTAGTCGGCAACAACACAGGGTACCTCATGTTTTAAGAACTCTTGAACCCACATATCAACACGTGGCATGCCAGGGCTAACAACAGCGAAATCGACACCAGACTTGAGGAATCTGGTGTAAGGGGGAGAAGTTGCTAAAATGTCACCATCCCCGGCTTTCACCGCACGCTTCAAAGTATCCTGGTTGAAGATTGAAAAAAGGCAAGTCGTTATGGAGGTATATCGGACCAACCTTAACCATCAGTTTTTAGTTTATGGAAACAAGTAAACGCAGCAGGGAACAATCTTTTGTGGAAAATATTGCTGGTATGGTACAAGATATAATAGAGATTGAGAAAGAACTGTAACCAGATGAATATAGAACATACCAAAGAAGGAGCAATGCATTCTCCATACACGATAATGCGCATTCCATAAAATGCTCCATGGCCTGTTCTCTCCTGCAACTGACGCCACTTCCTTGGAGCCTCTAAGTTTATCGCACTATCTTCACTGAGGCCATTTTTGTGCCATTCATAAGGCTCCTCTGCCAAGAATTTTCCTGCTTGATTACAAGAACTTAGATAATCAAGCTTAAGAATCCACCTGCACTCAGAGGAATCAAATTCAACAGCCATTTGACATTAATGAAATAGTGACGCATACATGTGAAAATCTGTAGTAACAAAAGCAAGTTAATATAAACAGCAGATATTCTCGTACAATCTTCTTAATTGGAGAATGGAACATATAGAAACTTTTAGCATAATTTTACTGAGCTAAAGAGAAAATTATGCCTTGCCGTGGACAGTTAGAAATATGTCACCTTCCAGATGCAGCAGCAGCAAAGAATTTTTCAGTCCTACGAATTGGATCTGGGGCGATGAAATGTGTTGCCTGGTACGACCATTGATGAGAATCTCTACAAAATTTGCCTTTCAAGCGCCGAATGACTTGCTGAAATTCTTTTCTCTGCAGTCTGTGGCCACTCAATATAAAACATAACGGCTCATTTTTCAATCTGTTCAAAACCTTTTGCGGCGGTTGTCTGTTAGAATCAACCTTCTGGATTTTTTCATTACTCTTCCCTGTTTTGTTATTGGGTTTACCAACTGATTTATCAGCAATCTCCCCGTGACAAACTGGGCTGCTCTTTTCTGCTGCCCCAGAGATTTCCACTTTCGAAGATGCAGCGCTGCTTTCTGGTTTGGCAGCAGAATGTGGCATGAAATTCTCATTCTCATTCTCTTTCTCCTCAACATTCTTCTGGACACTACCATTTTCGCCAACCAGATCATTTTTGGAATTAGAAGGATCAGCCTTCATCATTGCTCTACTAGTTTTCTTCCTTTTGTTTGCTTTCTTTTTCAAGCCATCACACTTCAACGTTAGTTCACCAAATTCAGAATCCTTGCTACCAACTGCGCTCTCGGGATCAGTTCCAACTGTCCTATTCTCCGAGGCAATTGGACTCCCATGTTGAGCCACATTGGAATCATGGCTGACATGTTCCACTTCTACAAATGTATCTGCTTTACGCGTCAATTCAACCAACTCAGACTTCTCATTTTCAGCTGTCTTATTAGGATCATTGTCATCTTCCTCATCCGGAGGTTGAGTTTCATCATCCGTGAATTGAGTCTTACTAGTAGCAGAATTTTGACATTTTGTAACTTCTTTGACATCCTTTGCTGCATTCAGGTTAATAGTTGGAGGGCATGCCTCATGTTCACTGGCACTCTTATGAGTTGCTCTTTCATTCTCACCATCCAAGGAAATTGTAGAATGATTTTCGGCAGCAATTTTGCTGGAGTAAATAGAACCTTTTCTGTTAGCAATGTTACTCAGTTTTGGTCGAGGACCCAAGGTCTTTTTCGCAAGCTTCTTGGTATCTGGTTTTGTCGACTTATCGTTTCCTCCTTCAAGCACATTCAAGTTAATAGGGCTATGGGAATTTTCATCCCCCAGCTTTCTTTCATCAAGTGAAGGAGCCTCAACATCTTGCTGCTTATTCTGCAGCTCCCCCGACTCTTCAACTTGTAATCGTTCTAAGCCGTACTCTCCAATATTTGATCTGCTTGCAGAGGTGGTCTCTCTTAATCCCTTGAAGGACGTTTGGGGTGATTTCTCATAAGCATTCTCACTTTGTATATCTGGCTTGCTAACTGGTTTTGTCATTTTCACAAGCTTCTTGCTAACTGGTTTTGTCATTTTCACAAGCTTCTTGCTAACTGATTTTGTCACCGACTTATCATTTCCACCTTCAAGCACATCCAAGTTAGAAAGGCTAAGAGAATTTTCATTCCGCAGCTTTCTATCATCAAGTGAAGGAACCTCTACATCTTGCTGCTTATTCTGTAGCGCACCTGGCTCCCCAACAAATTGTAATTGTTCTAAGCCATACTCTCCAATATTTGATCTGCTTGCATAGGTGGTCTCTCTTAATCCCTTGAAGGACATTTGAGGTGATTTCTCACAAGCATTCTCACTTTGCATATCTGGTTTGCTAACTGGTTTTGTCCTTTTCGCAAGCTTCTTGCTAACTGATTTTGTCACCGACTTGTCATTTCCTCCTTCATGCACATCCAAGTTAGAAGGGCTATGAGAATTTTCATTCCGCAGTTTTCTATCATCAAGTGAAGGAACCTCAACATCTTGCTGCTTATTCTGCAACTCACCTGGCTCTCCTCCCACTTGTATTTGTTCTTGGCTGTAATCTCCAATATTTGATCTGGTTGCTGGGGTGGACTCTCTTAATCCCTTGAAGGACATTTGTGGTGACTTTTCATAAGCAATCTCATTTTGCATATCTAGCTTACCTGCGAAGGTGGACCCTCTATACCCACTAAAGGACATGCCGGGAGACTTCTTATCCCTACTATTCTGTCTGTCCTCAGGAGTTACAATTTTAGAGGAAAAAATATCAGTTGACAACTTGGCAGTTGCATTGCCAGCACATGAACTATGTACACCATTAAGATGACCAGGCTCATTCACTGCATAGTCATTAATCTGCGGATGATCACCCAAGGATCTCGGTTCCCATCGTTCAGTATCAAGTGCACTGCCCTTAACAGAAGCTTTTGCATTACTCATATTTTGTGATTTAGAGCTACTACCAGAAACTTCCAAAGCTCTTTTCTGAGGCAATATACCAGCTGAGTCCTTGCCATGGCACAAATCACTTTCTTTCCATGGAGATCTATCAAGCCAAGAACCAGTTCTTTCCTCTGGTTGCTGCATTTTAGAGGAAGAAACATCAGATACATCCTTGATTTTCATAGCTTGAGGAGAGCCACTATTGTTTCCAGATTCCTCCCTAGATAAATTTGGAGGTGTAGAAGTTCTTGTTGGTTTCCTTGGTGATTTATTTGAGTAATTTATAGCACTAAACATCTGATTCGATGAGGGGCTCTTAGAGGTAGAAGCCAAGTAATTATCCATAATTTTAGAATTTGGGCTTATGTCGCCTGGTCGAGCTAGCTTAGTAGATGAAACATTATTGACGCTTGTGCCTGGATGAGACTTTCTGGGCGTCACTAAAACTTCCTTGGTATTAGGTGAATGTTTGGGAATAGTCCATGTTGACCCTTCAACAGTTGAGAGCAATTCACGGGAACTGAGCATTCCAGCTCTGAAATTATGAGGGCTCCTATTAAATCTCTGTTGTTCAGAATGCTTCAATGTAGTTTCTTCAGCCTCTTCGTCAGAATCTTTGGCTTCAGCTTCCGTCAACTCTAACTCGTAACCACTGTTGAGAGGAAGAAAATGGCATATAATTCAATATAGCATATACCTTTCTTCCTTGGATAAGAGCCAAGCAATTATAAATAAGAACCGACACACCTTATATGATACAGAGAAACATGTATAACATTCTCAGAAAGCCCTTACCTCTTGCTATAATTAGCTTCTGAAAGAATTTCCCATTCTCTTAAACTGCATAAAAAGAATACAATATTAAACAGCAGCAAAAAGGTTAGTTGCTTCATCCCCCCAAAAGAAAAGCATTCTAGTTTTCCAGCTACCAGAAAAAATAGTCTGAAGCTTTGAAATTTATTGTGCTTCAGGACTACAAACGCCAGTTTTCTGCAAACGTACCAATCTTCCAACCAGCGGTGATTGATAAGCTTTATCTTCTTGATTTTCTTAGCAAGCTCATACTTCTCCCCTGCATAAATTGACGATATTTATTTTGTATAGTTACTACTAAAACTCAGTATGATTAAAAACATCAACACAGCAGAAAGCCGTATTAGCAACAGAGAACAAACATATAGCATCTGAATGTCTTAAATATCAGAGAAGACCATCTAAACTGCCAAAAAGATGAGTAAATTATTATATACAAATAAATTATATTTAATAGAAACATGAAATGTAGATGAATGGAAAAGGGAAAAGGGGAAAGGGGGGGGGGGGGAAGAAAGAGGGAAAGTATTAAGAGTTGACATGAGAAGAAGAAGATAGAACTCATCAGCATAACATACAATGCCGAAAATAATGAACGGAAAAATAAAATCCTCAGAGTCCTAGCATTGTGAAGTTTATTTTAGCAGCCCTATGATAAAAATAACACAGAAAATTTCACCTTCGAATTTATAGCATATAAGATGAGTGACTTTGCTTGCAACCAGAGGCTTAGAAAATTGAGCACCCATCAAGCTAACCAATGTCTGCAAACACACAAATAAAACTACATGATATTTTCATTTGCTTTACAAACAATAAAAGCAGTCCATAATAGTGAAATAATGACCATACCATAATGTCATCTCGATCTTGCCTCTGGTATCCAGTCAAGCATACAATTAAACTTTTAGCACCAGGAATTCCATTTAAGTCCCTAAGAGGTCTGTACATAATCTGTCAAAAAAATGAATATTAGTGAAATTCACAGGTTCGCAAAGATTGAAATGTAACAAATCTGGACCCAAAAAACAAGTAAATATCTCTAAGTCATAGAAGTTTTATACACGAGAAATTATTTATGGAGTGATCAAACTGTTGGCTTTATTTCATCATGTTAGTGCTAATGTGCTACACCAACTGAATTCTGAATCAAAAAATCCAAACGATAAACAGACTATAAAATTCGAAAATAATTCCTATATAACATTAAACATTCAGATTCTAAAAATGAAATGAAATAAACTAACCGAAGTAGCATCTACAGGCATTCCAATATCAAAACTATGATCAACCCATAATCCAGTGACCACTGTTTTGCCATCATTTCGAGCAGCAACACATGCAGGGTCATCCTAAATAACATGTAAAAGCAAGAATTTCAGCATCCATTTTTTGAATCTTTTTTTAAAGAAAGCACCATTGCTTTAAAAGGCTTACGTAGACAATCTTATCAACAATCAAATGAGTGCAATTCTGGGTATACTGATCGACACCAACACCGCCACCGTCAATGAGCTTTACTCCAACCTTTCAAAAATTTTAACAAATAAACAAACATTATGAATATTTCATCACATCTTGTTAATTACTTGCTTAAATAAGTACTTCAATGAAACAAAATCGCTAACGAAAATACCTTATGCTCGTTGACGGGATCGAAGCCGTAAAGACAAAAACGAACGCCGAGAAACGCTTTTGATGGAGTATCGGAATCCAGCATTTGATCGAAAATATAGCCTTTAAACAGAATTACCAAATTAGGGAAATTTTTTATTCTTTGAAAATAGAGACGAATCGACGTTAATAAAATCCTAGAAAACAATAATCTAATCCAATGAATTTAGAAATAAAGTGTGAAAGTGAGTGGAAATAGAAGGGGTTTTAGGGTTTACAAAATTTGTCGAGGTAGAGAACAGTGAGTGAAGTGAGACTGGGAATTGAATTTGGGGGGACGATGCGAGCGGATCACTCAACTATCTTCAAACTTTTATTCCGATCACTTAACTTTTGAATTTTTTAATTTACTAGCTGAACTTTTGAATTACTCTTATTTTGGTCATTTTCAATTATTTTATTATTATTTTCGAATTTTTTGGCATTTATTATAATTTAATATAAAACTAATTTAAGATATAAAATTAAATTCAACCGTTTGTCGTCCACCATTCGTCGTTATTGAATGCCACCACCGACTGTCGTAGTAGTGGTCGACCAGTCTCAAATTTCACCAATTATTTCGTCTCACCCTCATAAGTCCGAATCTAACTTCCATTTTACCGAAAATGCTCTGAAGTTCACAAAAAAGAGATCAAGAGTTAGGAAACTGAAAAATACCAAACTAATTTTTTGTGGGTTTTGGGACATTTTTCGGTGAAACAAGCACCAGATTCAGACTCAATATGTCAAAATCAGTTCTCTACTACAATTTAAGATCAAAGGGTCGTCGATTATGAGACCAACGGTGGTCGACAGTAGTCGACGATGGTGATAGTTTTTTCATATTTTATATTTAATAATAATAAAATGTTTATTTTAAATTGTTTTTATATTTGATCTTATTTAAAAAATTTGAAAATAAAATATTTCAAAGTAAAAAATATTAACAATTCGAAAGATCAGTTGTAAACTAAAAGATTTAAAAGTTGAGTGACTAAAATAGAATTGAGAAGATAGTTGAGTGGTGAATAATTTCTTTTACCCTTTTTAATATGGCAGGAGTGGAAAACTCAATACTGAACATAGTGCCTCCACATGGTATAGTGAAGGGACAATGCTTCGACACGTGTAGTTCTTATGCTTTGTAGTGGGCTGATACCACCGATTTAGAGGCCAACTGATTATTGTCCGAAGCGGCCATTAAGAGTGTGCATTATTCTGTTTGAAAAAAAAAATGTTATCAGTTAATTTGATTTGAAACATGTTAATTAACCGAAATTATAATATATTAAATATTATATATATATATTACGTATATTTATTTTTTAGTCATTAAACTTTTAAAAATTATAAAATGATCATTATTTTTTAATATATTATAAAATGTTCATTAAACTTTTATCAAATTAGCATAAAATAAAAGTTTAGTGACTAAAAATATCATTTTAGCATAATTTAGTAACTAATTGTGTAATTTACCCAAAATTTTATAACAAATTTCGGTTAATTCGAAAATCGACCGAATTAACCTATTTTTTTCTGATTCGGTTAAAAATTTTAAAAAAAATTCGGTTCAGTTAACGGTTAAAACGAAAAAAATAATTAATGGGTTTGGGCAATTTGATTTAGTCGGTTAACCGAATGCACACCCTAGCCCTAATTAAAGAAAGCGAGTCCACTGAAACTTGTGTGTTTTCGGTTTGTTATAATTTATGTTAGGGTCTAAAGTTTTAGAATATCGTATTTAAAAAATTAAAATTATAAAGGGTAAACTACTGCGGTGGTCACTTATGTTTCCCTTCAGTACAGAGTTGATCACCGATTTTGAAAAATGACCAGTAAGGTCACTTACGTTTTCGGGGCGTAAATTTTTGATCACCAACCGTTTAGTGCCGTTAAACTTTAACGGTTTTCTGATCTGGCAATTGAAAAAATAAGGGTAATCTACTGCAATGGGCCCGAATTCTCAAAATTTCAAAAAACTCCCAAATTCATAAATCCCTAAATACCTAAATCCCTCAATCTGGTCACTTCTATCGTCGTTGGCCACGATTCCGGTGACAGAATGGAGCGTCCTCCCTTCTCCCAAACACCCATGCACCAATCGTCGTCGTTTAATCGTCGCTTGTTGCAAATCGATCGAATGAATTTTTTAAATATTTCAACCTTCGTCCGACATTTTGCACGACTCATATCAATTTTTAGCAGCGGCGTGGTAGGGTAAACGGTCATGGTGGTCCAGCGACGGATGTGGTGGGCGGCGGCGTTACAATCGGCGACGGAATCGACTTAAATTGTGATTTAAGTTTTGGTGAGTGGGGGATTTCGAATATGGAGGTTATTTTGTGAATTTTGAAATTTTAGGGATTTTTTTAACTGCCAGATCCGAAATTCGTCAAAATTTAACGGCATTAAATGGTTGGGTGACCAAATGTTTACGTCCCGAAAACGTAAGTGACCTTACTGGTCGTTTTTCAAAATCGGTGACCAACTCTGTACTGGGAGAAAACATAAGTGACCACCGCAGTAGTTTATCCAATTATAAATTATAAAATTTTAAGGAGTGCAAAATTATAACAATGATGTATATATAAAAATATTTAAATTATATAAAAAAATGATATGCGAATGTACTTCTCGATCTATCTTTGAATACTCATTAATGTATTGATAAATTTATGTATTAAATTTGTTATATATAATTTTCTATAATCATCTATATCTATTAATTTATCGGCTAATCCACGCGAGACCCACTAGGGGAGAGAACCTTCCGAACTTTGATTGTTTTGTTTATAACATTATAATTTCAGTTTTGGTCTTGTTTAAAAAAAAGATTTAGTTATTGTCGTATTTCATCAACCAGTAATTGATAGTACATTATATTTTAATACATGTAATTTTATTTTGGAGCATATATATTATATTGAGGAACGAGGATAGTTATTTGATTTATTGATAAAATATTTTAATTTTAAGAGTAAAATAACAAATATTATGTCTTCAGAACCTAAACGCAATAGGCGGCGCACGTTAAGAGGAATGCTCTCGGTGCACGATAGCGGGTCTTTCGTTCTTTCGATCTTCTTCTTCATCGTCTTGATTTTGCTTTGATTTCGTTTGGTTTTGCTTCTCTGTTGATGGGTGAGACTTCGGTAACTGGTGGCTCTGATTGGCGGAAGCTGTTTGTTGGGGTTTCCGATCAATTGCTTGATTTTTGCCCTTCGGAGGGTGTGGTGGATCCTCCGGCGGAGGTTTTTGAAGAGGGATCTTTGGCTTGGCGTTTTGCTTTGGTGGGTCAGTTTATTGGCCGGGCTCCAAATTACAGTGCCTTGCAGAAGATTGCTGGGATTTTATGGGGTAAGCATGGCGAAGTTGAAGTTAGTTCTGTGGGGGAGAATCTATTTGTTTTCCGTTTAGTTAATTCAACAGTTCGAGATTGGGTGTACGAAAATGGTCCTTGGCATTTTCAGAACAAGCCGTTGATCTTGCGTCGTTGGGAGCCCAATCTGGAGAGCTTAGATTTCAAGCTTGATCGTATCCCGATTTGGATTCATCTTTGGGGGATTCCGTTGGAGTTGTTTACTCGACGGGGATTGAGCTATGTGGCAAGTGCTGTGGAATTCCCTTTGTATATGGATGGTGTTACTGCTTCCAACCAACGTTTGGCGTATGCCAAGGTATGCGTGGAGATTAATATGTCTACGGTGATCCCTGATTTGGTTCTTGTTCGTCTTCGGAATGGTTCTGTGATTCAGGTTTCTGTTGAGGTTCCTTGGAGGCCTCCTAAGTGTGAAAACTGCTCTGTCTTCAGTCACTCCACTAAAGCTTGTCCTGATAAAGCTGTGAAGGTGGAGCCTGCTGTGGTTCCTGGAAATCAGAATGGTAAAGTGCAGATGACTGTGGTTCCTTCTAAATCGTCCAGTAGTCCTGCGACAATCCCTGTTTCTTTTGGGTCTGTTCCTTGTGGTAATTCCACTGGTGGTATGGATAAGCCTATTGATGTTACTCATTTCCCTCATGTGGGCGTTGTACGAGATTCTAGTAAGAAATTTAGTGCTCTGGCAGAGGTGGCTTCATTGATTTCAGAGGATGTGGTTGTTGGTAGTTCTAAACCTGTAGATGGTTCCGAGCTTGAGTCAGTTCCGACTGAGGATCTTGAGTCTTTGGTGAATTCGACTGATTGCCAAATTGTTGCAGGGTTGCCTTTGGAGGAGGATCATGTTCCTATTTTCCCCTCGGAAGGTTTGTAATGCGTCCCATGGTGTTGCTAAATTGGTTCTCGAATTGAAGGCCAAGAAGCGTGATGTTGTTGATAAGGCTAAGAGGAAAGGCCCTGTTGCGAAGGTTAGTTCTTCAACCTCTCCTTTGCTATGATTATTTGCACTTGGAATGTTAGGGGTCTTAATGACCCTATTAAGCAGTGTGGTATTGTTAGTCGCTTGAATTATTTACATGTTGATGTGGTTTGCTTGCTTGAGACTCGAGTGAAAGTTAATAATGCAACTGGTATTATTAATAAATGGTTTCTTGATTGGCGTTGGATGGCTAATTATTCTGATGCTTATAATGGAAGGATATGGGTTTTGTGGAAGGGGCTAGTTAACCTTTCGTTTGTTTCAGCTATTGATCAGTGTATAACCTGTCGAGTATGTTCTGGGGGGCAGGATTTTTTTCTAACTGCTGTTTATGCTGCAAATCTGGGTGCTAGTAGGAGGTGTTTGTGGTCTAGCCTTCTTGATCTGTATAGTGTTGTTGGGGAGGTCCTTGGATTGTTTCTGGGGATTTCAACATTATTTTACATCCTAATGAGAGTTCAGAGGATGATTATGTTATTGGGAATGATATGCTTGAATTCCGAGAATGCTTAGAGAAGATGGGCTTGGTGGACTATCCTTGCTCGGGTCCTCTTTTCACTTGGTCAAACCATTAGGAGTTGAGACCATTGGCTCGTAAGTTGGATAGGGTTTTAACTAACGTAGCTTGGTATAGCTCTTTTCCTTGTTCACAAGCTGAGTTTTTGGCTCCGGGTGTATCGGATCATTCCCCTGCGTTGTTTCACACTGAAAAGGCTTTTATCTCTCCCCCAAAGCCTTTTAAATTTTTTAATTTTTGGTGCCAGCATCACTTGTTTTTGGAAACTGTTGCTAATTCATGGAGTGCTATTGCTTATGGTAATCCTATAAGGCAGCTGTTTGGGAAGTTAAAAAGGTTAAAGCCTGTGATGAGGGCTTTTAATAGACAGTATTTTGGTGAGCTATCTTCCCGGGTGACAGCAAAAAGAAAGCAATTGGAAGAGGCACAATTAGCTAATCTTGCTAATGTATCTTCTTTTTTCGATCACTCAGGTTCAAGTCCTTAGAGATGAGCTTTCTCAATTGGAGTTGGCTGAAAGAAGTTTTTATAAGCAAAAGGCAAAGGTGCAGTGGATTTGTGAAGCAGATCAGAGCACAAAGTTTTTTTATAATGTGGTCAAAGTTAAGAATCGTAGGCAGTGTATTCAGTCACTTGTTTCAGCTGATGGGGTCAGGTTGGTTACTCATGATGAAATTGCACAGAAAGTGGTGCATTTCTTTTCGAATCTGCTCGAGTCTAAGGATCCTAATGTTTCTGTTCCACCAGTTGAGTTCCTAAAGGAGTTGGTTCCCTATACTGTTTCGGTTGAGGATGCTGAGTCACTGGTTGTTGATGTCTCTGATGAAGAGATTAAGGCTGCATTGTTCAGTATGGGCAATGATAAGTCTCCTGGGCCTGATGGCTTCACTGCACTGTTCTTTAAAAGGACTTGGGCTATTACAGGGAAGGATTTTTCCTTGGCTGTTAAGCATTTTTTCTCTAAGTCAGAGCTCATTCCTGGTTTCAATGCTACGACTATAGTTTTGGTACCTAAAATCTTAAGTCCTAACCAGGTTAAGGATTTCAGGCCTATATCCTGCTGCTCTATCTTTTATAAGTGCATCATTAAGGTACTTATGAATAGATTGTCTCATTTGTTTCCGAGTATGATTGAGCCCAATCAAAGTGCTTTTGTGAAGGGTCGAAGCATTGTTGATAATGTCCTCTTGGCTCAGGAAATGGTTAGAGGGTATGGCAGGAGTAGTCTCTCCCCAAGATGCACTTGCAAGATTGACTTGCAAAAAGTATTTGATTCGATTAGCTGGGAGTTTGTTTTAGCTATTTTAAGGGCTATGGAGTTTCCTGATAAGTTCATTACCTGGATTGAGGCTTGTGTGATGACTCCTAGGTATTCAGTTTGTTTAAATGGTGGGCTTGTTGGTTTTTTTAAGGGTGAGAGGGGTGTAAGGCAAGGTGATCCTCTCTCCCCTTACATATTTGTGCTAACCATGAACATACTTTCGAGGTTGCTTAATGTTGCTGCTGAAAGGGGAGTTTTTCAGTATCATCCTAAATGTAGGAAGGTTAGGCTGACTCATCTATGCTTCGCGGATGACCTAATAATTTTTTCTAAGGGTTCCTTAAAGTCTATTGCTGGTATATGTTGTATCCTTGAGAAGTTTTATTCGATGTCTGGACTTCGGTTAAATGCTGCTAAAAGTGAGCTTTTCACTTCTGGTATTTCGGCTGAAGTGGTGGACGCCATAGTTTTGGTTTCTGGTTTTAAGCGTGGGATGTTACCAGTGAGGTATCTTGGGGTGCCATTGGTTACACGCAAGCTTTCTGAGAAGGATTGTCAGCCTCTTTTAGTTCGAATACAAGACAAAATTTAGCATTGGTCGACTTTGAAACTGAGTTTTGCTGGTCGTGTGAAATTAATTCGATCAACTATCTTTGGTATTGAAGGATATTGGTGTAGGCAGTTTGTGTTGCCTAAATCGGTACTTATGAGGATCAATCAATGTGCTTGAGGTTTTTGTGGAATGGTGATGACAAAAAGGGTTCAGCTAGAGTTAAGTGGGATGTTGTCTGTTCCTTGAAAGCTGAAGGTGGTCTCGGATTGCAGGATTTGGTTAGCTGGAATCTTGCTTGTATGGTGACCCTTGTTCGGCGTTTGTTAGCAGGCCAGGGTTCGTTGTGGGTGGCTTGGGTCCTAAAGGGTGTTTCCTTTTTGCAGCTAGTTCCTAGAGCATCGATAGGGTGGATATGGAAGCAGCTAATCAAGGTGAGGGATGGGCAGAGGCATCTGTTGAGTGGTACCTTGTCTACCTCTCAGATTTGTTTGGGTCTAAGACCCCGTCGACATAAGGTTATTTGGCAGCGCCTAATTTGGTTCCCTTTGCACATATCCCGGCATGTGTTGGTGGCATGAATGGCCATCCTTGATCGACTTCCTACTCGGGTTAGGCTTGCTTCTTGGGGAGTGGTGTCTGACACGATGTGCATTCTATGTGGGGAGGCTAGTGAAACCAGAGATTATATCTTTTTTGGTTGTAACTTCTCGAAGAAAATCTGGTGGCTTATTTTGAATGCGTGCGGCATATCAAGATTGGTTCATTCGTGGGACCTTGAGTTTGATTGGGCGGTGAAGCATTTGAAGGGTAAATCTCTTATTGTTTTGATTTTAAGGATTGCTTGGAGTGCTTTGATTTATTTCATTTGGCGAGAACGAAATTTCAGGCTGTTTCGTTTGACTTGTTCAACAGTAGATGCTATTTTTTCAAGTGTTCAAGATACTGTTTATACTAGATTGCACAGTAAGGTTGGGCATTTGCATAGTGGTATTGATACGAATTTGAGATGTAATTGGGGCTTACTTGTATAGGGGGTTTGTGACATTCGTTTTGTCGTTTGTACAGTTTGTTGTTGATCGTAGCAGTTTTCTGCTCTTGGATAATAAAATTTGATTATCCAAAAAAACAAAAAAACAAATATTATGTAGTTTTTATTAAGTTGAGATAATTATATCCTAAAGTAAATGTTGTAATTTGAACTTGTACTAGATAAAATGATATTCTTAATCAATCAATTAATGGATTTCTACATATTATGTATTTTAGTTGATGCTCTAACTAAATTGAGAATAAATAAATAAATGCATAATGCCAAACAAATCTCATAACATTTTATTTTGGGTTAAAATGGCTCATCCGTGAATAAAAACTGTTAGTCAACTGACGATAAACAACTTGAAATTACTTGACAGAATGACACGTAAGAAGAAAAATATTTTATATTTTATACAAGTTTTAAAAATTATTTTTTGACTCATGTGTTATTCTGTAAAATCAACATATTTGTCTATATAACATTGCTATCCTGGTATGCACTGTCATGTAGGTATATCATGTCATTTTAAGATATTTATCGTTAGTTGACTAACATTTTCATTCGTAAATAGTCATTTTTACTCAAAATAAAACGGTAAAAATTAAATTATTAAAAAAAATACTCAATTAAACATTATAGAAAATTTAAAATAGGTATCAATTTCTTATTTTTTTATTAAAAAAATCCAGTAGCTCAGCCATCACACAAGTAATTGGGATTAATAAAACAAAAAGATTGGACTACGATGGCTCCAAGCCTAAGTCCTCCACGACAGTGTAACCAATCACAGCATGCCATGTCATCCTAAACTCGTCACCGAGCCTAACTTTTACCAATGGACATGGAGCGTATCGTGATCATCTCCGCCACGTGTCCATATGGACACGTTTTCCCCCTGTTTTTTCAGAGTTCCAGTTCCCGACAAACTTGTCCAAAACCGTATACTCCATACTAAATCTAATTGCATTGATAAAAAAAAACTATTTGCACAAATGTTTGGATTTAGTTTTTAAATTTGATCCCCGAATATCAATATATCTTATAATTAAAATTTTAATAATATTCAAATTATACTAATAAAGTATTTTTATTGGTATATTTAAATTAATTTAGATCAAATTATAAATATACAAGCAATAATCGATTGATCTAATAGATGAGACATCATGTCTCTTAAACAACATTAAATATTCGAATTCCGATAATGTAAATGAAGCAATTGGATTGAGAGAGGATCACTCTCATAATAAACATTTGCAGTATCCAATCCCAATTAATCATTCAATAAATTAGGTAAAATGATTAAGCAAAAAATTATAAATATATATTATGAATAGAGAATACTTTAAAAAATAAAATTTTAAACTAATCAAAAGTTTAGTTTTTTAATAAGTCCACATGTGACTATAAATTAGTATATATTTTTACATATGTTTAATCGTTAGACAGACATGTCCCTTGCAGAAAAAATGAAGTCTCGTCAAACAAACACTATCTATTTTTCTACTGAGATCATTTGTTGTGTTCAATTAATCCATAATTTATACATTAAAATATTTTAGGATACCGAAAATTTAAAATTTATTCCTAAGAGAAGTCCAAAATAAAATATTTGGATTAAATCCATTACTTAAAATTTAGACAATACTTTGGATGTATTGTTAGGTAAAACTAACCATATTTTATTTTAAAAATCCAAAAGAAAAAACAACCCGCTGGCACTTGCTATAATAAAAACTCTAAATAGCCTGGGAGAAGAAGAACAAAGAAACCAGAGGAAGCGGAAGAAAACACGAATACTAACAAAAATGAAGTCGCAGATCTGGTTAGGCTTTGGAACTTTGGCCTTGTTATTAGCATCAGCTGTGGCCGACGACGTCGTCGTGCTAACCGAAGAGAACTTCGACAAGGAAGTAGGTCAAGATAGAGGAGCTCTCGTCGAGTTCTATGCTCCTTGGTAAATGATTTTTCCATCGCCGATCGTTTTTTTTTCTATTTCTTTGTTAGATTAGAGTTTGTACTTCATATTTTAGATGTTTTAGACTAGATCCTCGTTAGTAACCGTTAGATCTACCTTCAGCAGTTCATAGGAGAACATCGATTGTTTTCTCTATTGTTTTTGTTTGTTTTGTTGCTGACATTTGTTTCTTAGATTCATGCTCTTTAGATCGTTCGGTTGTTGCTAAAGATGTTCATCTTAAGCTGTGTTTTCCTTTTTTGGATTAAGAATTTGAATTTGGTATATTGCTTATTTGATAACATTTCAGTTCAGTGATCTCATTTATGTATATAGAATAGTATTAAATTGCGGATGCGGTTGTAACGTCGCGGTTGCAGACGTTGCTGCCGTTACGACGTGATTTTTTTCTAAAAAATAACTATAATTTTCAATGCGGTTGCGGGTCGCGGAGACCTCCAAAACCGTTATGATGCGGCCGTTACGTCGCGTTGCGGCCGCAATTTAATACTATTATAGATTCAGAAGAAGAAGAAATTCGAGCTAGTTATATTGTGAACAGTGAACATATATTGCTTTCTTTTCGACCACAGGTGTGGACACTGTAAGAAGCTAGCTCCCGAGTACGAGAAGCTCGGGGCAAGTTTTAAGAAGGCTAAGTCCATATTGATCGGAAAGGTTAGCGATCTGTAATCACACAGCTTTGGCTGTTAATGTTTGGATTATTAAACAAAAGCGCTTTTAGAATTGTGAAAATTTTTACTAGGGTGAAGTTTTTCTTGCTTGTAGGTGGATTGTGATGAACATAAGAGTCTATGCAGCAAATATGGTGTTCAAGGCTACCCAACTATTCAGTGGTTTCCTAAAGGCTCTTTGGAACCTAAAAAGTGAGTATTAATTAACATGTAGAAAGAGTTCTTGTGAAAGTTTGATCATGTTGTATGTTAAGTTTCCTCGAGTCCTATGAACATTTTATTTAAAGCATGCTCTTAGTTGATCAAAATTGTTTTACCCAGGTATGAAGGACCACGCACTGCCGAGGCATTGACTGAATATGTGAACGGTGAAGGAGGTGCATGTCTTTTTCCTTTGTAGAAGTTTGAGTGTGTGGTTGAATTTCTGAATGTAGATTGATGTCCGAAGGTCGAAACTTTCTACGATTTTGCTAAGCTGATGTATTGTTTTACAGGGACTAATGTGAAGATTGCCACTTTGCCATCCAATGTTGCAGTGCTTAATGCTGATAATTTTGATGAGATTGTCCTTGATGAAACCAAAGATGTGTTGGTTGAGTTTTATGCACCTTGGTAAGCATGTGATTGTTTTTCTTGGGCTGGTAATATTACTGTTTCGGAAGGAAAATGAAGGTTATGGGATTTTTGGTTCTGCTTCCATATTTTCTATACCTTGTTTTGACCAAGTTCTGGGTTGGTTTTCTTCCAGGTGTGGCCATTGCAAAAGCCTTGCTCCTGTAAGCATCTGTATCTTCGCTTAATAAAGTACGAATGAGTATTTTGTTTCAATTGGCGATATACATTCTAACCCTTTGTTTTTGTCTCTACAGACCTATGAAAAGGTAGCAACAGCGTTTAAATCGGAAGAAGACGTAGTGATAGCTAATCTAGATGCTGATAAGTACACGGATCAAGCAGAAAAGTAAGCACAGATTTATCCAATAAGCTTTGTTTTCTTTTCTAAAATGTTTGATAACAGTTGGGAAGTATATCAATGGATTTTAAGGCCTATGTTTTTTGTGCAGGTATGGAATTAGTGGGTTTCCAACATTGAAATTCTTCCCAAAGGGCAACAAAGCCGGTGAAGACTACGAGGGTGGCAGGGATTTAGATGACTTTGTTACTTTCATCAATGAGAAATGTGGCACCAGTCGTGATGCAAAAGGGCAACTAACTTCAAAGGTTGGCCGTTGGCGGCTCATATGTGTGCTGGTTCTGGTACATCATGTTTGTCATTGTCAATTCGTTCTAAATGGATTAATTGCTCTCCTTTTTTTTTTGCACAGGCTGGTATTTTGTCAAGTTTGGATGCATTAGTGAAGGAGTTTGTGGCTGCTACTGCCGATGAGAAGAAAGAAGTCTTCTCAAAGATTGAAGAGGAAGTTGAGAAGCTCACAGGTTCAACTGCGAGGTATTCATTTAGTTTCTCGATGATTCCATTTTAAAAATTGCATCCAAGGACTACTATTCTATGTATACCTGCTCATCTTGCTGGATGCAGGTATGGAAAAATATACCTGAAAGCTGCTAAAAGCTGTTTAGAGAAAGGTGCTGATTATCCAAAGAAGGAAATCGAGCGACTGCAGCGCATTCTTGACAAGGTAAGACTTACCGTTGTAATAAGAGGTAACATCGGATGGTGTCCTGAATCATATTTTCCATATCTATGATGTTTGACAGTAGATTATAAACGAAATTATACTACCGATTGGTTAAATTTCTACGCATATGTGAACCATGAGTTTCTTGTTTGTTCTTGATGCAGTCAATAAGCCCAGCAAAAGCTGATGAATTCACTCTCAAGAAGAACATCCTATCAACATTTGCATCTTCTTAGATCACAGTATGTCACTCGGTCTAGTGCTGCAGCCGCACGGTAAAGTTTCATCGACATTTTTTGAGGACTGGTTCTGCTCCTAGTGCTGGGATCATGTTAGTGTTTAAATTTTAAGGTTTTGAGGATCTTTCAGCTGCAATTCGCTAGGCCTTGGTTTGATTTGAACACTGCTGCGTCTGGTTAAAGAACTTTCTTATGATGGGAATTTACACCTCTAAACTAGTTATAGAACATCGATTTTATTCGGCATTTCTTTGCATTGGTGCTCGTCTTATTCGGCTTCTGTAAACGTTAATTATAGCTTTACTTTCATGTTGCTTGCACCCCGTTTCGACTCTCGATTTAATCCAAGAACTTCACAAATTAGCATGGCCGGGTAAAGTACGCAAATAATTACTAAACTATACTTGAAAAAACAAAATGGTAACCAAACTTTTAAAAACTACAAAATGACAATTAAATTCTATGTTTTGTTACAAAATAGTAACTGTGCCGTTAAAGATTTAACATGGTTGTTAAATGTTTTTGTATAATAGCATGTTTAGTCCTCTATAATTACATATTCAATCAATTTAGTCATAATTCAAAGAAATCTAATAAATTTAACCCTCAATTTTTACATATTGTTATATTTTAGTCCCAATTCTAAAAAATTAACCCTTGATATTTCGTAATTACTTCAATTTAGTCTCTCTTCATCAATTATCTCTCGTTCATGGTAGATTGGAATATTCAATTGTAGCTTTGCTCTTGTTTTCATTTAGACTTTGATATAAACACCATTGCTTTCAAAGAAGAATTAATGCAAATCATTTATCAATGACCCTGCCAAAAGTGACCTCATGCACACACATATATTTCAATCCCAATTATTCACTTGATTCTCTCAGGTTTGCACATGATTTATTTGCAATAAGTCTATACAAAGATGTTCGTTTAATGAGACAAATTATACGGTTCAAACTAAGCATCTATCTAATCAAATTTTAAGCCCCTATTATATTTTTAATCGTTCTGGTTTAGGACCAGAGTGGAGATGGCAGAAATGAGCTACTGAGCCAGATAACATAAAATGCAGCCAGTGAAATGCAGCAAATTCAGGAGAAAAAATAATTCCCCATAAGCTGTAGGTTGGTCTCTGTTAGAATGACATTGCAACATGTTTCAAAGCAAGAAAGAGAGGCTGCATACTGGTTAAGCCAATAAAATCAGAAAATATGAAACAGATACTTACTAAAAAAACATGGGTTGTGAAATTTTAAAAGAATCACAAGAATTACAAGAATTACCTTTCCTTTGTGAAACAAAGAGCAGCAATGTCATAAATATCTCTACTTGTGAGCATACTGGAAGCAAAATTAAGGACACAATTATTAAACTCCTACATATAACTTCAGTAATTACTAGTATATATTTCGTTTCAAAACTGCAGGTTAAGAATAAGGATATAACAAGATACTTCAATTTGATAGCTAAAGTTAAAAATAAAATCCTAGAATAAGTAATTATGAAAACTCTTAATCCAAGTTTATATCAAAGTCTACATGAAAACAAGAGCAAAGCTACAATTGAATATTCCAATCTACCATGAATAAGAGATAATGGATGAAGAGGGATTAAATTGAAGTAATTGCGAAATATCAAGGGTTAATTTTTTAAAATTGAGACTAAATTATAACAATGTGTAAAAATTGAGGGTTAAATTTATTGAATTTCTTCAAATTATGACTAAAATGATTGAATGTGTAACTATAGAGGATTAAACATGCTATTATACAAAAACTTTTAATAACTACGTTCCCTCTTTAACGACACAGTTACCATTTTGTAACAAAACATAAAGTTTAATTGTAATTTTGTAGTTTTTGAAAGTTTAGTTACCATTTTATTTTTTGAGTATAGTTTAATGCTCATTTACGTACTTTATCTTATTTTTTAAAAAGAAAACGATAATGGAAGCCCATTAATGCAAATATCTAATAAAATATGATGAAAACGAACAGATGCCTCGTATGGGAGATCAATTTTTCTTCAAGTTTGTCGATAAAAGCTATTAAATTTTGTATACGATCATCTAAATTTATTTTTTTTAAATGAGATTCATCGATTGATTAAGTGAATAAGAATATTTATGTTGTCTCATCTTGTATGAGTATTGACAAAAAAAAGGTGAACATTACAATTAACACCCTCATCATAAACTTATAAACAATCGAATCTTCGCTAGCTAAAAAAAACAACAAAAAGGCTCAGTACTGTCGGATTTCTTGCCAAAAAAAGAAAGAAAGTGAAGAATTTTAAGAACTTAAATCAAACTAATTTAATAGCTTGCTCCTCTCCTAAGCAATTCCTTATCTTCCAAATCAGAAATTTGTCGACTTTGTAACTTCATTTCCTCATAAAACTTAGCTATAAACTTCTCCGCCTTCGAATCAATCCCTTCTTCCTCCACCGGAAATGTATACGGACACGGACTTTTCTCATCGCAGCCTTCATATCCCCACTCTTCTTCTTCTTCTTCAACAATATCAGAGCACGTCGAGTAACTCTTGTTGCTTCCACCATATTCATCGATACCCGAATCATCGTATCGATCGAAGTCTACCGCCTCGGCACTAATGCAGGGGAGAAGGAACCGCATCGAAGCCGAGCGGTGCACGGCCTTGACGTCGATAATCGGCGTCTCGTCGAAAGAAAACTGGCGTTCCTTATAATATTGGAGTTGCCGATCACCACAAGTATGAACCGTGGTTGAATGTCCGAGACCCTTTAGAAACTTCGGCACTAATCGGAGCTCCATCATGAGCCGCCGCTTGAACACCCCGCCTTTGCGTGCCCAAAACAAAGCTAGACGCAGCAGACGCCATGCTCTCCGACCAACCTCGTCGTTCTTCTTCGTCAGCTTCATGATTTGCAGCAAATTTTATGTGTTGTTTTTTAAAAATAACACTGGGAAATTAGCTTGAAATTCTAATGTTTTTGTTGAATTTTGAGAAAGTTTGTTTGCAATTGAGAGTCGATGAGTTTACTTGGGGAAGATGAGTGAACGTTGGCTATTTATATGTAATTATGTTGGACCATTTAATATTGGTACGCGGAAAGAGAGAGAGAAAAAAGGTTTTGGTACAATTTTAAAGGAAGTCCTTGTACTATATACTTTTGACGTATTTAGTCCATCTATTATCATTTGACATTTTTAGTCCATTTACTTTTCAAAATATGATGAAATGATATTATATATATAATTGAAAAAAATATTATATTAATTTCACCTTTCTATCCTATTTAAAATGTGCATAAAATCTGTCTAACTGTAAAAAAAAGTTATGATATATTATGTCATTACATGTTTTAGAAAGAAAATAATGTCACCAACAATCAATTGGTTTAGTGGGATAATGCTTTAGGTCCCTTAAGTAAGGTCAGAGGTTCAGTTCGAATTCTGATGTTGTGAATGAAAAAAATGAGTTGAAGGATTGTCCATAAAATCCAGATTAGTCGGTCAATGAGTTAGATACCGGTAATTAAACAAAAAAAATATAACGTCAAGTGGAGTTGCATTGTAGAATTATCAATGTATTTTTTAAAATAAAAGGCTAATAATAATTAAATTACAATAAAATGGCTAAATCTGCTAAAAACACATAGTACAAGGTTATTTTATAAAATTTGGCCTTTGGGGTTCTGGTTTGGTGAGAAATGTTACAACCAACGGGCGGTGGAACCTCGTGGGAAACACGGTTGTACGCTGCCCAAATTGAGCTGTCGCCTGTTTATTTCCAAATATATCCCTCTCTCTTATTGTTTATTACTATGACCAGGAGCAGCAGAAAATGTTTTGAAATTTCTTGTTTTTTTAATTAATTTCAATCGGACTCGATGAAATTAGTTTATGTATAGTTTGTTAAACGAATAAACTAGAACACCATAATTCATTAAAAAACAACTTAAAACATTTACAGTCTCAAATTACGAATAATTTTCTTTAAATTTATAAAAAATGATATTTAAAATTAAATTAACAATTACTACTGCAATGTGAAAGGGTGTTATAGTTAAAACGTATATATACAAAAGAAACAGAGTGAAGCAAATGATTGAAATGTGGGTCCCCGGAAGCTGTACTAGTACTACTAATCGTATGGGGAATAAAACGTAACTTTTCCGTTTTAATTAAATTGTCACTCGTTGGTTTTTCATATAATTTTAGGAAAAATAAATTTTTGTAAGCAACGCGATAAACAAGAAGGTAGAAAAGGAGCACGAACCAATTTGTCTCAGTGGTTAAGAAAATGGTTGTTGTTTTTAAAGGTTACGGGTTCGAGCACCAGCAGCTACAACAAGGTGATTGAGCATGCATTGTCAAACGGTTGAGAGTATATTTCGAAAATTTAAAATTCAATCTGAAACCTCTAAGGAAAAGCTTTGCTCATGCAAACGCAATGGGTATGTTCAAGGGCGGAGCTACCCTTTGAATTGGGGTGTCTCATGACACCCCAAATTTTTTTGGGAAACCTATTTTTTATATAATTTGTATATAAAAAATTAAAAATATGGACAAATGACACCCCTTTTATGAATAAAATGACATCCCTTTATAAATAATTAATCATCTTTAAATATCGTTGAAAAAATAACACCCCTTAAATATATTTCTAGCTCTGCCCCTGGGTATGTTTAAGGTAGGGATAAAGTGACCTATACCTTTTGAATTTGGCTACATTTTTTAAATTTGATATTTGAAATTTTTTATTCATTTTAAATCTGAATTTGGATTTCGTTAAGGACTAAAATGTGTGATGAAATCCAAGTTCAAGTAACAAATTGCGGGGAAAAAATCAAAGTTCTGATAGTAATGTGGATCAAAAGGATCAAGTTTAAAAAGTTACTAAATTCAGAGAGTAATGTGAATTAAAAAAATTAAAACCCAACTGAAAAAGAAATGATAAATTTAAGGATTAAGTGTTATTTTATCCCTTAAAATAAAACCCTCACCAAACGACAGTGTTTTGGTCAAACTACAGAGTGCCCACATGTTTCAAACTGTTGGGTACAGGTCCCCAGTTTACAGCTTGTCAATATATCTACAAATATAATGCCAGAAATGACCTGATTTTATAAATTGAACAAAGAAACTTCCTTGAATTTTTCAAAACAAACTTAAGATGCAAGTTATTTGATATTTTTTCAAATTTTATTTATTTTGGTTTTGAATTATACATGATAAAACTATACATGATTATTGAATAGCAATTATTTCAAAAAAAAATATTCGACAAAATCGACTCGGCTCAAAAAAATAGAATTTTTTGACTCAACTACACTTAGAAATTTTTTAAATAAAATTACAGTTGTAAAATAAAAATTTGAATATCTTAAAATTTTTAATAGTTAGTGGATTGATTTTTAAATTTGACTCGAGACCCTCAATTATGCCTGATATATGCATATATACTACATATGAAAAAAAATATGTGTATTTGTACATGGATATAGAAAATCAATTAAATTGAAATCAATTTGTACTATAATGTTGTAAATAATTACAATCAAATGTGTACAGAAACTCGAATTAAAAAAAATTCAAATAACGTTTGAGTCGTAAACTCGAGTAATTCAATTTTTTTAACCCGACTCGATCGAATGCTCACATTTATACATATTGAGTGAAAATGAAGCACTGTAACATAGAAGAAAACAAAACATGAACAGAAACAGCTGAGCTGATTTGAACGAGTTAACGGCATCAATTGACTATTTTTTATTTTTTTTATGTAAGCAGCTTCATTAGCTCAGCTGCCAACAACTCCTTTGTTTCTTTCTCACTTTAATCAATTAAATTAAAATTAAAATTAAAATTCAATTATTTATGCAAAACTAGACTAGCTGAGATTAATCAAACGGAGTGGAAATTAATAAAAACACATTATTAATCAAGAAAGGGAGCGTAATAAACATGTACGGATACGCAACATTGTTTGAAGAACTTAATAATCAATATGTAGATGATGTAATTACTTTGCAGAATGTAAATTAATTATAAAAACATCTAATGTTGTATATTTTTTATAAATATTATTTGAGTTATATTTTGATACACAAGCTGCGCAAAAAATTACACTCTTTATATTTAAATTATAAAATTTAAAATCTAAATATCTAACCCTAAACCTTAAACTCCAAACTATAAATTCTAACCGTAAACCCTAGATTTTAAACGCTACAACCTAAACCATAAATCCCAACATAATATCATAAACCCTAAAATTAAAAGGATTGTGTAAACTAAAGTTCTTGCGTATAAAACTAATTTTCATATTATTATTTGATTTTTTCAAATATATTGTTGAGTTGATCACACAATTGCAAATGGCCAAGAGGGGGTGAATTGGCAATTAAAAATTTGGTAGAAGGTAAGAGTGAAAAATAAAAGTGACACAGGTGGTTAGAGTGGTTCAAGTTCTCCAAATGAACTCTACATCCACTACCTTAGTTCCCACTAAGGATTTTCAACCAATTCACTACTTGAATTCTTCCTCTTTTCTTGGATGAGGAGGTAACCTTACAAATTGATTAAGCTTTCTACCCAAAGCTTAATCCACTCACTTTTACAAGATATGGATTTGGTAAACTCTAACAATTCCTCTCAAAGGATAAAATGTTTACCCAAATACAATTTCAAACTCCCCAAACTCACAATACAAGATAACAATAAAATCACTAGAGTTGGGTACAAGAATTTGACTTTAAAAAGCACTAGGGTTTAGATTTTTTGCTTTGATGTTGCTTTTAGGTTCAATAGTTGTTGCTTGGTCAATAGAAGCTTGTTTTTATACCATTGCATTGAATTCTAGCCGTTTGGGTAGTTGGGATCATCAATAGAGCCGTTGGGAGTAATTTTCCCGCATTAAATGCAGCTCTGCAGCATACCGTATCGGTACTCGGGACGGGCGTATCGATACCTGCATCAAAGAGGAAAGAGCCGTTGTGTCTGAAAACAGAGCGTATCGATACGCATAAAAGGCGTACCAGTACGGTTTGAAGGGGCGTATCGATACAGAAGGCAGTATCGGTACGATGTTTACTCACTGGAATCCCAAGGCTGTTTTTCATAAAATGCGTATCGATACGCATATCAAGCATATCAGTACAATATAACGGTCTTTTAAAAATTGGGAAACCAACCAACTGACAAGTAACGATCGAAAAATTAAATACAAGATTTTTCAAAGATATGCTTATCGTATCGATATGTTTGCAAGGTGTATCGGTACGGTTTCATTAAAAGAGTTGCCCAGATGAATATCGTATCGATACGGTTGCAAAGCGTATCGGTACGGTAAGTCCATTAAAATTCCAGTGGCAAAAGCCCGTATCGATACGCATAAGGGTATCGATACGCCTGGGCGTTCTTGTATACTTTGGCTTGAAAATCAAAATTCCAGTAGCAAAAGAGGGTATCGATACGCCTGGGCGTTTTTGCATAGTTAGGCTTGAAAAACATAGGAAAAGACTTAGAGAATTTTCATATATTTAAGAGCTTGTCTTGAGATATTATTTTGTTTAAAATACTTGTCAATTGTGAGACTTTAAAGAGTACTTAAAAATTTATTGTGTAACACCCGGGTTTAGGGGTTAGGTGGAAATAATATTTTAATATTATTTTGGGTTCGGTTTTATGTTTTAAATAATGGTCCGGGTTTGGTTTTCAAATTAATTAAATTGATGATGGACTAAGTTTTGGAATTAAACCCCAAATGGCCATGGAACTTATGTCCTTGTGAATAATCTATTTCATTAAGGGCAAGATAGTCTTTGTGCCTTTAAATTTAAAACAAAACAAAAACCCCAACCCATTTACTATTCATCCTCTTCCTCATCAACGGGAAAACAAAAGCTCCCAACCCATTTACTATTCCATTCAAGAGTTCTCTCATTTCGACTCCGTTTTGAAAGGTAATGGTGTTTTCGACTTCCCCTCATCCTCCCCTTCATAAAAGTACCCTTCTTTTTCATTTTCATGAAGTTTTTGGAAAATAGGGATTTTGAATGTTTTGCTTAAAAATAGTGCCTTTGTGTAGCTAAACCTAATATTATGGTTTATTATGGTTAGTTATGGAATGTAGGAGCCAAATGATGCTACATATGTAAATTTCAAATGATTTTAATCAATTTTCGGAATTTGGCTTGAGAGGGTTTTTGGAGGGTTTTTAATGTGGGTTTTGGGGCTGTTTAAGGTTGGATTTTGGGGGCTGTAGGTAGTATGATATATGAGGATCATTTTGGGCGTAATTGATGTTTGTTTGGGTGTTTGAAATGGGAGAAATCAGTGGGTGTTAAGGGCTGCTCGGAAATCTTGTTTTGGGGTTGATTTTGAGTGTTGCATGCTTGCTAATGTTAATCCGGGTTGATTCCGATGATGAGATATTGATTATGAATGTTTTGTTTGTGTTTGAGATTGATTAGAACCGAGTTTGGGCATCGGTGAAGCATGGGAAGTGAATCCGGGAATTTGAAGAACGGTCGCTTGCTTGGTCTTTGAGCTTGGGAGCTTAGGTGAGTGGTTAAATGTTTTTGAAATGGTTTTGAGTATTTGGTTCAAGCATGTGAACCTAGGATGGGCTTGGTAAACCCACCTAGAGTTGGGATTAGAGTGGTAGCCTAATCCCAAGCTTTGATTAGAGACTTTGGTTGCACTCTTTAATGATTGTATATGCCTCGTGTTAAATTGTGATGATGTTGATTATGTATATGTTGTATATATGTATGTTGAGGCATGTTGGATGCGTTGTCGTATGCATGTTAATGATGGATATGATATGTTTATACACATGTGTAAAATATGATGTGATATGGTTGTTAATGACATACATGAGGTGATTGCTTGATCCGAGGATCATGGTGAATGCATGCTAGGCATGGAAATATGGTTTGTGCATGATAGTAAGTCATGGTGAGTACGTGCTAAGCACGGAAGTTGTTAATAAATGGTATTGTGGAATGTATTAGTATTGGCACTAGTATGCTTGGGTACAAATGATCGATCATTAGGATGTTAGTGTGTACACATGAGTCAAAAGTCGCGCGTGGCCTTGGTGGCGTTGAGTCACCAAGGAGGAGTACGGGTACGCCCGGAAATTGTATTTACATTAGTCGGTGATGAGTGGAATCCCATCGACGGGCGTGAGGATGAGTGGAATCTCCTCCGCGTGGAATGAGGCGTGAGGATGAGTGGAATCCCCTCCGCATGAAATGAGGCGTGAGGATGAGTGGAATCCCCTCCGCGTGAACGGTGATGAGTGGAATCCCACCGCCAGGTAATGGTTGTGTTGTTGGATGTGAGTTCCAACGGTTATCCGTGTATTCGAGTCATAGCTAGGTGCCAATACGGATTTGTAGTTATGTTTCCATTATGTGGTTAATTGTGAGCCAATGTGACTTGGGATGTGTTGCTAACGTGGTTTAATATATGTGATTTCATGTATTGTGGTTTTGAACAAGTTGAGCATGACATGATATTGAGTATATGTTCATGCATCATCTTTGATCATGGCTCGTGTGGACCGGAGGTATGAACATGCATTTTATCTCAGTTGTAGCTCGTGCTTGGACCCTGCATTGTCGAGGTTTGTTTTTAAAGAGCTTACCCTCACTAAGCTTTTATGCTTACGCTCTCTTTTGTTCGACAATGCAGATAAATAGCTTGAGGGTGGCAAAGGCAAGGAAAGGTCTCCAAGTGTTGCTTTTGGTGAGCTCAATGTATGGATTTTAAGTAATAGAGTGTAATAGTTAAGCAATGGGATAGGAATTGTTGATTCGAGTCTTGTTGTATGTCTATGGTTGACTTGATTTGTAAGCATGATATATCTTGCCAAATGCTTGAGTGATTGTCTAAATCCATGTCTCGTATGTGTTTGTTATTAGGCTTGCGATGTATGCCCTTCTTGAACCTTGTTAGTTTTGCTATCTTGAAATTGTCTAAGTGTAGGCTACGTGAATGCTTGCTCCTTTTATGATATGTATGAATGTATGTTTGTGGGTTGTTGCCATGGTGTCGGACATGTCTAAAACATGTTGAAGCATGCTAATGTTGTTGTTATGTCTTGAGTCTTTTGTTGTGTTGCTGTAAGGTGTTTTAGTGGTGTTTCGGGGCACCCTTGTGCCTCAAAACAGCCCAGACGAGTCTGCAGTCAGGGGGCGTTTCGGAACGGGCTCCCCTGTTCCGGAACGGTCCCTTTGCAAATGGCCTGCCGTTTCGAAACGGATGAGGGCGTTTCGGAACGTTTTTGCTACTGGAATTTTGATAAATTAACGAGATAAAGGTGTTCCGAAACGGGCCTTAGGTGTTTCGAAACGGTCAAATCTCGTTGACCACGAGAAATTGACCGTCAAGGTCGTTCCGAAACGGGTCTCCCCTGTTTCGGAACGGTCACCTTGTGGTTGACCCTGGCCTGTTGACCAAGTCAAGGTGTTTCGGAACACCCTATGGGCGTTTCGAAACGGCCTGCTTTAAAAGGCTAAAATGAACTGTTTGATGTGTCTGTTGGTCGGTTTACGATTCAATGTTTGTATCTTCCGCTGTTGTGTTCCACTTAGGGATTAAATGTGCATCTAGACAAGATTAAAGTTAAAAGAAATTTTAGGGTCGTTAACCGAGGGGGAATCCTTAGGGGTTTTCACTCGGTTTTCCCCGTGTGGCCCATTCGGACCGGTCATCCGACCAGACCGGGACGAGGGGGTTACATATTGTTTTGCAAATTGGTCCTTAAGTTTATATGTTATATCAAAATCAATTTTGGTTTCACATATATACATGTAAAGAAATAAATATATGTATTTATTTAATAAATATAGTTAGTTTTGTATATAAAATGTAAAGTTAGATGCTATCATATCACTGTCAAAAATAATAATAGTTCGTTGGAAATTTTTTGTTTCCACGAGCTTTTTAGTTTTGGGATTTAGATATCTAATTTAGAGTTATAGTTTAGGGGTTTATGTTTAAAATTTAAGGACTATGATTAAAATTTAGGAATTTAAGTTTGAATTTAATGTTTATAGGTTAAAACTTAAATCCCAACATACACTAACGAAGCTATTAAGGGGGGTTTCCCACCTTTGTCTTCTTATATAATTTTTTAAAAATATTGTTTTATTTATGGATTTCCCCCCTCCCCCACTTTCAACATTTATGTTTTGCTCCCTAACCCCGAATCTTGGCTCATCCCTGCTAACATATTACCCTAAACCCTAACATCTAAACCCTAAATTCAAACCACAATCCCTAATTATAAACCAAAAAACCTAAAGATATAAACCCTAAATTAAATTTATAAACCCTAAAACTAAAGCACTTATAAAAACAAAAAGTTTCCATCGTCGATGCATGAAATGTTTTCCCTATAAAACTAAAATTCATATACACCATTACTCATTTCAATATAATTTATGCACGATAAAAACGTGAGTTATTTGCATCACACGTTCCCAAATTATGATTTTATTTTAAATTTAAAAATAAATTTAAAATGCTCAAAATTTTTTGGACCAAATTAAAATAAGAATCATAGTTTAGAGACATGTGATGCAATTAACTATAAGAAAAACACATATATTATACCCTCTCATATCATAGAATAGGACATGGCCCTATTTAAGCTTTAGTACAAAGCCAAAACTTTTTTACATCCCCTGTGGGTAACTAAAATCTAGTTAAGTAGAATTAAAAAGGGTTCAAAAATATCTCTAGTTTTTTTTTTCTTTAATAATTTTGTGTGCCTGCAAATTTCTTTAATTTTTTTTTTGTTTTAGTTGGCGATCGGCAATTATCTAGCTATTGATTGTTGATCGTCGGTGTTTATTATTTTTTGTTTTTATTTTTTAATAAGAATTTTTGCCTTTATGGCACGCGTTTTTTCTGTCTTTGTGACACGCGTTTTCTGTTGTCCTTATGACATGTTTTCTTTGTTTTTGTGGTTTTGTTTCATATGTCCTTGTGGCATGATTTTGCATACCATAGCGGTCGATCGTTGCTCGCATAGAGTTTTTAATCGACACTGGTTCATGATTATGATTTTGTCGGTACTCACGGAAAGTTAGATCCCTACTCGGTTGATGGTTGTTTGCTGATGTAATCAGTCATGGGTAGTGGAACATTCTACTTTATAGTTTGGATCGCTCACCACTCTTTTTCATCAGTTATGAGTCCCGATTGGATAGAGACAATGAGATTCATGAAACTTCTGAATTTTGATGGTATGCTTATCTCCATAGAAGTTTTTTACTTTTCCTTGTTTTAGGGTTATAAAAAATTTGAATAGATTAGTCCTATTATTTTCTTTTCTAAATGCGTTGTAATTGTGATATCTTTTATAATAAAAAATTAATTGCCTTATTAAAATAAATCCAGTTAAGGTTTTATTCATCATTCTAATTACTCTTTCTTCTCTATAAGTTTAATTTTTTTGATTTCTCTACTACCCAAACTTTCTCTATCCACTTAAACATAAAAAAACAATCCGAAACACAAATTTGAGTACCATAAGATTTTATCTTTAAGAAACTAAAATATAACAATTTCTCCATTATGATAAAAATAAAGAAAAACTACCTAAATAATACCCCAACTATTGACGCGTTATCATTTTGGTAGCCTAGCATTTTTTTTTTTGGCAAAATGAAACTTAACGTTACGTTTTTAAAATGGTACCTCCGCTGTTAAAAATTAACGAAAAAAACTTGTGTATTTTTTTTCAATTTTCATATCATTTCTCTCCTAATCAACATACCACATGTTATTTTTAATGATTTTTTATTTGTCCAACCAGAAGGTGACACGTTATGATTGGTTGAACAAAGCCAAAGGAAACAAAAAGACTCCAATGTTGCAGGTGGGATTCAAACTAAGGACTTCATGGGATAAAGGCTAAGTGCTCGACCATTGAGCCAAGCAACAAGTTTTGATTAAAACCAAACAAAGAAATATTTAACTTAACCAAAGCTACTGTAAAAAAATATGTTGTTTTAATTTTTACATTATCTAATATATTGTTTTAATTTTTACAAATATTTACTTTTTTTAATTTCCAAAAAAGTAATTTATTATTTTAAATTTTACATTATCTAAAAATAAATACATAGTTATTTTATTATTTTTTTAATTATCAAACAAAATGAGAAAATAATTTATTATTTTATATTATCTAATATAATATAACAACCGATGAAAAAATTGTGTCAATAGTTTAGTTTAATGGCTTTACACAATATTTATTTTATAAAAGGTCTCAAATTCGATTCTTTTATAGTAGCAATTTTATTTTATTTTGAAGCGGTAACTTTAGTTGCATTAGATATTTCTTTGCATGGTCTTAAACAAAACCTGTTGCTTGACTCAATGGTTGAGTGCCTAGCCTTTACTTCACAAAGTCTTTCGTTCAAATCTCACATGCTGCAAGATTTTTTTGTTAATTTTTAAAAATGAAACGTAATGTTAGGTACCATTTTACCAAAAAAATAATTGTAGTACTATTTATGTAATTTTCCCTAAAAATAATTAGACTGTGCGCCTATGCATAGGAGCCATTCTTGGTTCCAATATTGACAGGAATGAATTGAGGGTGTTAGAGCGGGGCGGTCGCCCCCTAAAAATTATTTTTTTTTATAATTTAATTTTTTTTTGTATTTTTATGGATAATTTAATTTCGTAACCTTTAAAATTTTGAAATTTTGTATCCTTTACATTTCTAATATATTTGCTTAATAGCTCGCACCTTCTTACATAAAATCTTACGTCCGTCGGTCGTATATGTTTCTATATTCCGCCGACCTGTTTTCATTTGATGGAAAATAGTATTAATTTGTTGACATACTATTTGTTTGTCATTTTAAGAATCTTCCGTTCCTGGTCAGCCGTATGTTTTTAGTACCATAATATTCCTAGTAAAAGCATAGGCAATTAGGCATACGGTCGTTTTAACCCACTATTTCAAACTATATATATATACAACCGTTGTTTCATTTTGTTTTCAAACAATCATTGTTTTGTTGTCTCATCGGGGGATCTTCATTTCTGTCTCCGTAAAATGGGAGAGACAGAACCAATGACATGCATCTCCATCTTCACCCGGGACAAAAAGAAGCCTCCGAGTCCCGATAACGATGGAAATGCCGTGCCCCCGCGAAAGGGAATGCGACGTTCATCTTCCATGGGGATATTCAAGGCAGCTCTAGGCATGTTACGTACGAAATCTTGGAGTCAATTGCCGGTATCGGACTCGAAGCCGGATCAGGTCGATGTGGATTCTAAGGTAGGGGAGAAAGGGAATGTGGAATCAATTAGTCCTATGGAATTACAAAGCAGCCAATTGCCCCCATCCCATTCCCCTCCTAAAAAGGTTACGCTCGAGATCGTGCCGGAGCCTATACCCGGTGAGGAACAAAAAGTGGAAGCTACGGCGTCGCCTTTGTCTCCGGTACCATTCTCCACCATGCCGGCGGTGAGTGATGTGAGCCAAAACAATTCGCCTTGCGAAGGGACCGCCAAAGAGAAACGCTGGCATCGCGGCGATGATGATGGTGGCGACGAGAAGATCGATACCAAGGCTGAAGAATTCATAGCTCAATTCTACGAGCAAATGAAGCTTCAATCCATGAATTCTTGAATGGTGAAGGTGTACCAAAGATGAAAAACAAAAACAATTGCCGGACGTATTGGTTTGCATGCATGCACGTTTTAATTAGGGCTGTGTTTTCTGTCTTATTATTATTTTCATTTTGTATTTTATCTTTGGGGTTGGGAATGGGTGAAACATAAGTTTAAGAGAATGGTAGAGGATTTGTGGGGGGTTTGGTCTAATCTTGTTCTAAATCAAGTATTAATTGCATAATTTCGACACCATGCATGCATGATTTTTTTTAATAAAACAATGGCCATATTTTCCTAGCTGAGCTCAAGGGTATCTTTGATGCAGGTGAATAGAAATTCTCTGCATTTTATGGGCACCTATTTATACCTCGCACTAAAATAAATTTAGAGTTTATGATTAAAATTAAGGATTAGAGTTTAAAGAATTAAATGTATGATGTATTTTAGAGTTTAAAATTTAGAGTTATGGCTAAAAAATTAATTTTTTAATATTGGAACATAAAAAACATCTAAAAAGGACAATGAATTTTTGTCCTGGTTGTATTAGTGCGTATGAAGTTCAATTAATTGTCAATGTCAAAATCTTTTTAACAAAACTATAACACATCGGCCATTCCTAAGGCTCGAGGTACCCATTAGTTTTCCTACATGAAAACTACGATTCTGTTTTAACCACTTCACTACCAAAACAATTCCTTCATTTCCAAGGTTTTTTCTCCGAAATTAAGGAAAAAGAACTCAGATTCAAACCGTGAATATAAATTGTATCTTACATTATTAAAATAATAATAATAATAACTTCCAAAAATCCGATGTTCTTCTCGCATATATGTATTTAACATTACTTTTGCTAAAATAAATGGATTTTTTTCTATTAGAAGCATTTAAAAAAGATGTTTGAAGTTCAGGGACGAAATCATGATTGAATCGTGAGAAAAATAAGTTGTTTAATTTTAAAACGAATAAAATTTTTAAAAAATAATTAAACTATAAAAGTTAAAGTGGTTAAGGTTTAATTTTATTAATTTTAAAATTAAAAGAACTTAAAAAGTAATTAAACTAAAAATTTGAAAGTCCCTTAGTTAAACCAGAAATCTTGGAAGGAGAAAGGACTTCAAAACTATGAAAGACTTAAAATATAGAATTAAACCATTAAAGTTGGGAGCAATTGTGTCAAATTGTTATTTTTTGTTTTCTAAGACAATCCTACTAGAATGAGTCCAATAATTAATCTTTTCACGTTTTGTTGATTCATATAAGGGGAAGACGATGACCACAAGTTTTAAAGCTATTCTATGCCCAGCGAGAATCGAACCCTCAACCACTAGTTAAAGTAAGAAAAACCCATATCATCTCACCTAAGTATCGAGATTAGTATACCAAAATTCTTTAAGCAAATGCATTAAACCCCAAATCTATATCACCAACGCCAATATTCTTTAAAGCAAATACAAATTTCTCTGCAAATGACTTCCATTCCTACCATTAATGGAAATAATGAAGTTACAATAATATAATAATGTTCCAAACATTAAAAAGGAAATGAAGATGTCACTCAACATTTGAACATTTTTAACAGCTACCATTTTCATAAATTAAACCCTATTCTCCAAATGTTTTTAGCAAGAATGAAAGTAAAAGAAGAAAAAAAAACAAATCAATCTTATTCTAAAATATTAATACTAAAAAATCTATATAAATGTGCTATCAATTATAGTCTTACTTACCCAGTTTTTTGTTTTTCAGCCCAAAATGTCAAAACCATCGATTTCATCGGGTCCAGCTCTCCATCCGACGTGTACACAATCTGAGCCGTAAACTTCCGCCGCTTTTTAATATCCACGGACGACCTGCGAGCACTTGTTCTTGATCCAACGGAGACCTTTCCTAAAAGAAGCCTTCACTTTGCCTTCCACAGTGTAAACCTTGTATTTCGCTATCCTCTTCTTCCTCTTCATCTCCGGATCCGTAAAACCCCACGGCTTCGAGCTCGAGGACGCTTGACTCGTCCGAGGCGGAACGGGAGGTAAATCAGGCGAGCGAGAACGAGTACCGGAGAAGATCTGATTGGAATTGGATCCAACGACGCTCGTGTTCTTCCCGCTAACTATCTCCATCCGCCGATCCGCCACGTAATGCCTTTGGCCCGACCCGTAAGTCTCCATCGAGATAGCAAGACGAAGAATGAATGTGGGAAATGGGAAATGAGTGGGGGTTAGGGTTTGGGGAACTCGAGCTTGCTCTGTGAAATGCGAATGGAAACAGTTTTTAAAACATTTTTACTTTGTTAGCTTAATTATGACGTGGTTTTCTGTACGGGATGATTCTTTTTTCCTGAAATTCGTCAAAAAGAAATTATGGTTTAATCCGAAAATCAAAGAAATGGGTGGCGTGGCGTGGCGTTGCGATTCAACCTCGAGTTTGGTGCTTAAAAACCTTGGGACTATTTTCCTCTGATTATTGGAAAACGTTCAGTACTGCTAACTTTCTGTATTAATTAAATTAATTACGCAAGTTTAGGCCAAAAAACGTGATCAGACACACAGTACAGATTGCCTTGCTTGATTTGATTTATATTCTAGATATAATAATAATAATAATAATATAAAATTTTACATTATTATTATTAAAAATTAAATTAATCATATAATGTGATTTTAACCTTTTTATTTTTCGAGATATCAGAATGCCCTTATGGCAAGGGAATCAACTTTAAACGTGAGAACGAGGCACATCCCACATTTATATTTCGGTTGTTTATTATGCCTTTATAAGCACCATCTTTTTCCCATGAAGTACGACCATCTTTAGCTTTGTAATTTACAAATTTACTCTCTAAAGATAGAAATTCTGGGGAAAGATAGATATTATGAATTAAACAATCAACATTTTTTAACATAATGAATATTTCTGCTTTCTGAGCTGCGGCGACTGCTTGAACCGTAAACCGAGCTATGTGCTCGACATGTGAAATCATCTTCAGTGCTGTAAGTCTGGATCTGATCGGCATTCTCGGTAGCCATTTTTGGCTTAGGGAGCTGGAAGATGCAAGGGAAACAGGGAAAGTATCCGGGTTTTGTAGAGTACGGTAAAGAGAAGAGAGTGCATTGTGCGTCTTTTCGAGCTTACCTCTGATGTTGGTGATTGGTTGAAGCAAAGATACCTCTTCAATATTCATTGCAGGTACTAGAAATAGCTGTAGACAGTAGCACCCACAATTTTCCGATGATTGCTTCGGTATTTCACCGATTCAAGAAATAGAACCAGCAGTTTCATCAATCGGGCAATCAGCAAAAGAGTTATACTAAGTTTTTCTAACATTAAACATTTGATACCACATTTTAGAGGGAAATGCTAGGAGTTGACAAGTTAAGTGACAAGCTGACAATTCATGTTTGAAAGGACTACAACTTAGTTTCTCCTTTTTTTTTCTTCTATATTTAAGTAACTCTAACTAACACCTAATATTCATAATCACAAGTTTTTTGTTCTATTTTCGCCCTACAGTTTTATATATATGCCTTTCATGTGAAGAAAACCACCAACAAGGCACCAAAACAAGATCCCAAGCAACACAAATACGAAGGTACCCCACTTGCTTGAATGAAGTATGGCCTGTAACAACGATTCCACGCCATCAACCTGCATTTCATAGTTAACCATCAACAAAGCAGACCACTGCACCGACTCTATTTTGATACTTGAAATATCAACTTCAGAAAGTGCATGTAATGTGCAAGCACTGTTTTCATGCAGTAACTTCTACGTCTTTCCAGTGAAAAGGTGGATGAACTTTCACATGAAAGAAAAAGAACATTAGCATAATTTTCCCCCCAAATTACAGCATGACTTGATAAATGATAAAGTTGTTCGGAAATACTTCAATAAAGCTCTATTCAGCTTGGTGTTGCCTATACTCAAGTAAATTACTGTTATGAAGGCAAGGGTAAGAAAAGTATAAAACTACAAACCCATAAGAGAAGTGAAAAGGATACCAAGTTATTTTCTGGTGAATGCCAATAGAAACCTTGCACGGCTGCTGGGAAAATGTCGCAAGCAGCCAGAGCATATATTATAAGAGCATTCATTCCCATCCATTGAAGTAACACCACTGGCTTTCTGAAATGTTTGACATCAACCTGCATCAAGTACAGCTGTGCTTAGTTGAATTCCTCTTTACTTCAGAAATATAATCTTCATATGGCGCTCAAAGCAGACAAAATCAAATAAATAAAAAGAACTAGAACCTATATACATATATTCTGAACTTCCAAGGGGAATATTAAATGGGATTCAAGAAAATTAATCTCTAGGTCAAATTAGGTTTCAATCAAGTACCAAAGATATACAATGGTTCCAAGTAGGAAAGCCAAAGATGTTCATTGGCTAAGCCAAAGATTTGCAGGTTCCAAAGATATGCAACAGCTAAGCAAACATCTAAATTTACTAAAGATGGAAAGTTTCTCACAATAGCCTTCCATTAGTAGGAATTTACCTTCTATGATTAGGCATTTCCCATTCTTGTATCAGTTAAGTTTTCAAATCAAATATATTTGATAACTTGCTATAATGCCTACTACACTTGGACTTCCGTGCTACTGCAGATTTAAGTTCTGACACAAAGGAAACCAAGATGGATGTACCAATGTTTCCTTCAAGGCTCCCTTCAGTCCTGAGAATACGGGTTTAGAAAGAAATTTTGACAACTTCTTCGTACTAATTTCTTTGAAATGTACTATTACTTGATATAACTTATAAGTAAAACTGCTTCATGAATAAGGTAGAACATATCTTTTACAAATATGACATGGGATTTTGTAACACTAAAGAGGAGGATGACAAACCAATCACCAAAGATGAACATACCATGTAAAAGATTATGGTCAAGAACAAGCCTGATGCTCCTGCAGTGATGCACATATAACTCAATGTGTAGAGCGGTTTGGAGAAAGGAATGCCTGTTACACCAACCAGAGATCAATTCGACACAAAAATTGGAGACTCCAAGAAAAACATATGCCGATTGGATTTTAATATGAGAAAATTATAATCTTGAACTAGATTGTTATGAGAGACAACTTACCTAGCACTTGTAAACCAAATCCAGAAATTAGTAACATAAAGGAAGACATGGACCACATAACCACTGTATGCATCTGCCCCTGCAGAAAATATATTTAGAGCACATTCACCATCATATGCATGCAGTATCCTCAGCATAACCCTTTTCCCCCTTTTTGTCAAGGGAAGTTCATAATCAGATTAGTCCATTGACACAAAGATCCTATCTAATGATAAGAAGAATGGTACCTTATAATGCAGAAGTATATGTCCAAAATGCAATCCCACAAAACATGTGAGGACAGCCATTAATGAACTGCAGAAATTCCATGAGAGAAATTCCAAGTATAATATCGGGCAAAAAGAATGGCATATTTGGAGTTTAAATGCCTTTAGTTGCACACAAGCAAAAGAAAATATTATAATAAGAAGTCTTTACAACTTTAATGATCACAATTAACAGCTGTAGTGAAAAGCTAGAAACAAAAAAAGAAGGTCAATATCTAACCTTAAGATGCCCTCAGGGTCAAACGGAGCAAGGCACCATTCAGGTGAATGTGGTGGCAAAGGCCCATAGTCAGGAGAATTAACACTGCATTCCTGTGAATGAAAATGGGTGCATGTCCTATTAAGATCTTAAAAGAGGGTGTTCTGAAAGGCAACGTCAGATCTACAACACAAAAGCAAATAGCTGAATAACCTTTGTTCTTCTGTACACAGGGCGTTGATATAGATGCTGTTCGCCCAGAAAATACCGATCAATATAGCCAACAGCATTGCATGGAGGTTCAAGACTCCCTCTTACTCCACAGCGCACCTATTAAAATAGATCGTAAACCCCTTAGCGCGAGAACAAACTAGAATTAAAGCTGGATAACAGAACATTTGCTTCTGATAGAAATTTAGACAAGATTAAAACAGAATACAACGATTGATTTTCTTATCCCAAAATCTATAGTTTCATATTAAAATATCAAATCTAGCAGTACAATTCTCAAATCATATAGGAGTGTTTATATTCCCATGAAGTAAATTGTCATTTGTTTTCTCAATAAAAGACAAATCAACTGAAATACAACCCAGAAGCCTTTGGCTACTAGGATTGTATGACAAGCCTACCAGCTATGTTCATAACTTGTGCTTAAAAAATTAAGTTCAATTAGTTGCTTAAATCTATGGGCCCTGAAATAAAAACAATATAGAAGGCTTTGCATGTGAGTACATGGCAATATGATAACACAGGAAAAGGGAAAGGCTGGGCACTTCAACAAAAGCAACATCTATAGATCACAACATCCACGACATGCCTTAATCCTACAACAACATTCACCAATCAAAATGCAAGTAGTCATGTCAAGCAACATATAGATATTTGACTATAGAAATCACATTGTGTTCCAAGGAATTCATAGCGTAGATTTAAGAAAACGTTGAAAGTGCCAAAAATTACAATTTAACTTACAATTTGGGGCCCATTAGTAGACCGAGTGAGGCTTGGAGCTTGAAATTCCCAGTTTGGAACATAAAGGCCATAGAGCAAGCACATGTAAAATGATAATAGTAAGGTAGCAACAATCCTACACAATAAGTAATGGTAAAAGTTTTGCCATCTGACAGCTTTTAACTAGAAATAAAACCAAAGGTGTAAATCTCTACAAAGATTTCAATAAGCAAAGTATTTCCTAACCACTGAACATAGTACTTCCTAACAAATGCTATTGGAGAGTCAACCGTGATATTTTTAACAAGCCAGATTTCTGTTATTGAAGCCAGCAGATACCCAATTGATATCCTCTGCAGACAATAAACCACAATTATATTACAAATTAGCTTAATATATTTGTGAAAAGACAATATCCATATACTAGTATGTACAGCAGATCACAGAATGAACTTGTCAAACAAAAAAAATCAATAAAAAATGAAAACAATAGAAAATCAAGATTATTAGCATTACAGTTTATTACCTGTAGTACACCTAGCCACCGTATCTTGGCCACATCAACTCCATATGCCAGATTATTACGCCCATGAAAATACCCACCTATAAGCATATTTCAAAAATTAAAAACCACAGCTCCTAGCAGTATTAGTTAGACCTAAATATCGTGCATTTTATCCTCTTTTTCCTCCAAAACCATCAAGTATGCAACAAATCAATATGTTGGATCAACTTAACAACCAAAAGATAAATGAACAATCTCCACAAAACAGACTAGAAGTTCTTCATTCAATATATTCCAGAATAACATGAGTTGTGGGCCACTCCTGTCTAGGCTATAGACTTGTCAGAAGTTAATAAAACTTGAAGAAAACAAAAGGAGAAAGTGGCAACCTTGTAGAAACAACCCCAGCAGAAACAGCTTGACCGTCCTAAATACGACTTTCTTCGTTGCCAGTGGTTTGCTAGAAACTTTCTGCACAAATGTAATAAACTTTACTTGTTCCAAGTACAGAATAGAACATTTCTGACAATACATGTTTTTGGTGTTAAATAGGCAAAAACTAAAAGAAAAATTATCTTTAGTCATGAAAAATGCAAATGTCAATTGAAACTGTAGCATGGTAAAAGTGACAGTAAAGTAAGATGAATTCAATCCTAGCTATTGATTTAGAAAGTTCAAAACATAAATTCAGAGTAGCTATAAAGCTTTATGCAAAATGCCTGGAAAGGAAAAGAGGAGTTCATGCAAATACTGTCAAAATTACAACGGAAGACTTACGGAGAAGAATCAAATAAACATTAAAATGTCATGTTCAATTGCATACCTAGAACTTCATCAAACAACATTAACCCCATAAGATTTAAACTAAAGAACTTTGCATACCTTAAATACAAGGCTGATAGAGACGCCAACACCAAAAAGAAAAAACGGCATCACAAAATCAGCTATTGTCACACCAAACCATGGAGCGTGATTGATTGATGGAAAAGCCCCTCCAGCATCATCAACCAAAATCATCAACTATTAAAAGAACTATGGTTAGGAATTGAGCTGAAAGATAAATTGTAATCACATAATAAAACCAAAAAACAAGCGATTACATACTAGTCTGCTTAACAATAACATAAGAAGAAAAATCAAAGCTCAATCAGCCAAAAATGGGGGGAAATAGTCTAAAAAATCATTAAAACGAACTTATTACAATTAGTAAATATCAGTTACTTGTAGCAATGATCAAAAAGCTAATTCAATAATTTTTCAAGTGCTAAAACTGTCCATTTATGCCTTCACTTCGATTATTATTCTCCGCTCTACCTTTAAATAGAAGAAATAATAATCGCCGCTTTCCTACCCTAGCTTCTTCCAAGCTAATTTCTCACATTGATTTTCTATATCACACTGTAACCAAAAAAGGAATTCGTGAGAACAACTAGCATACCGGATATGAACAATACCAAGGCTAAAATCAAATAATAGGTTTTATGTGGAGGAGCATACCGCCACGGTGAGGCCACGGAATACGTCGAGAGAAAGAAGCCGTTGATTAGAGCTGGTGTTCTTAAGGGCATCTGGACCGTTGGATGATGAGGAAGTGACGATCTCTTCTTCGTTTCCATTAGTGGGAGTACTGTAGAGAAGAGGCTGTCGTCCTTGTTCTTCTATAGCGATTTCGGAAGACATTTTTCTCAGGCTTTTGTTGCGGTGATTCGCGATAGAGAAAACCACCAAAAGCGGTGGCGGGTCTTAGAAATGTAGCGCGGTAACGCCCAGCCGCCTAACGGCATTTATTTCTTTGGAATTAAAATTTAGAGTACTATTTTCATTTCAAAAATATTACATTTAAGTGTTGGTCCGATTAATTTTTTTTATTTAATAGCCCTAGTTCATACTTTATTTTTTTTTTGGTTGGTTCGATTTAATTATTTTTATTTCAAGAGAATGCGAAGACGGTCTGGTGGTCGAAGTACGCTCAACTGTTCCACTCTTTTTTCTTTAAGTTTCGAGTTCAAGACTCTTCAAGAGGGTCGCCTTCACCTAAATTTTCCCCCTTCCCTCTAGGTAGAAGTAGAATAGGTTTTCAATATATATATATATTCATTTCAAAAATATACTTTAATTAATAGATCAATTTGGATTTTCATTTGATTGATATTCGATTATCTTCTCGATAAGTATATTTTTAAATTATATAAATGAACATTTAATTATAAAAATATTTTAATATTAATTTCATTAACTATATAATTTAACTATCTAAATGAGAAAAATTACATTAATTTTGAACCATTAAAGTGTAAATTTATGGTTAAAATCATCACTTCTTTTTTTTCCTTTTTAAAATTTTCAAATTACACTTAGGTGTAAAATTGAAAATTAGTATAAAACTTTTTGTTTGAAAATTAGTGTAAAACTAAATATATTTATATTGTGTAAACTGTATCATATCTCATCTGAATGATATTATTAAGTCCACTAGTTGACATTTAAAAAACTAGTGTGAAATAAAATAAAATAGATAAAATTATACATTTAATCTTCATGTTATTAATTTAATTATAATTCAATTCAATAAATATGATTTATCAATTTGTTTCGGCTCACGCATTTGGCAGTTAAGTGTTATAGTTTACTTTTTTAAAACCCACATGGTCACTTGTCAGTCCTTCATAAGCAGCCCAAAAAATACAAATTTTAAAATTAAATTTGATAATAACAATAATAATAATATTTAGAGAGTAATTTTATATATGTAAAAAAATATAAATATACATATTTATTCTAAGGGTAAACTATACTAATGACCATCGAACTATGGGGTTGGTTTCGATTTGACCACTATATTTTCAATTGTGTTAAATATACCACACAACTATTTAATTGGTTTCAATGTAGCTACCTGCCGTTAAAAAACGAAAAAGTTAACGGGACTGTTAAAATAATTGGTATAATTACACATTTAGTCCCCTTTATTTATACAATCATTCAATTTAATTCTAATTTTAATCTAATAAAATAAATTAATTATTCAATTAGTGTCACCACCAATTGGAGTAAGAAAAATAAAATTATGGAAGCTGGCCACAAAGGGAATCAAACCTGGTTTATTAGGGAAAGAAGGCAATGCTCTTGCCACTAAGCTAAGCATGTTTTTGGTTTATAAAATACCAAATATAATATACGTGGTATATTACAAACACGGGTGAAGGAGAGATTTTTTTCTTTTCTTTCAACTATGGCTAAGCATGTTTCTGATTATTACGATGCAGCAAATACAGTAAATGTTCAATATGACTCACGATATAGAGATCTTGGGTGGCTAGGGTGGGCTGAGACAGCTGAATGTTGGAAACATCAACCAAGACAGGGTAAAATAGCTTCTCCAAGGCATTGCTGTAAATAACAAAACAACTTCTGAAAGTCTGGACATGATGATTATATTTGGTATTTCATATACTAGAAACATGCTTAGCCCAGTGGCAAGAGCATTGCCTTCTTTTCTTAATAACCCAGGTTCAATTCCCCTTATGGCCAGCTTCTACAATTTTATTTTTCTTACTCCAATTGGTGGTGACACTAATTGAATAATTAATTTATTTTATTAGATTAAAATTAGAACTAAATTGAATGATTGTATAAATAAAGGGGATTAAATGTGTAATTATACTAATTATTTTAACAGTTAACTTTTTCGTTTTTTAACGGCAGATGTCTACATTGGAACCAATTAAATAGTTGTGTGGTATATTTAACACAATTGAAAATATAGTGGTCAAATCGACACCAACCCCATAGTTCGGTGGTCATTAGTATAGTTTAGCCTTATTCTAAAAAATTAAAATCTAAATCTATAATTTTAGCTGACAGGTTCGTGATGGATGGCATACGAATTTTTGGTAGAATATATGGCTTGATGAGTTCAAGCCGTTAGCTATGTATTGTCTTCTTAATACGCTTTCTTCGTCGTTTCATGTGGCAGTGATGTTAAGTGGGATTGGCATCGTCTCACTCTTGTACTCCCTTCAAAGGTGTTACATCAGATTTTTTGTGTTGTTTACTTGTTTTCCCCTCCCCCTATGCCGCTTTTGTTCGCAATAGGCCAGGATGGAGATGGGAGGCAAATCGTCTTTTTTCGATTTGCTCGGCTTATATGTCTTTTGAAGCTTATTTACCGTCTCTTTTGAATATGTAGCGTTTAGTTTGGCAAGCGAACGTTCCACAAAAGGTGCGCGTGTTTCTTTGGTTTCTATTGCACGATCGGCTATTGACTAATGTTGAATGAGGCCGACATCGACGTCTACCACTTGTCCGATATGCGACTAGGGTGAGGAATCGTTAGATCATGTGATGCGTTGGTGTGTGCGTGTACAGCAGGTTTGGGTTTGGCTTGTTCAGTAGGATCGAGTACAAATGTACCTCAATATTCCTTTCTCGGTTTGGCTGGATCAGAATCTACGAGAAAATTGGTCATGCTCATTCTTTGGATAGTGGTTAGTCCATCTTTTTTGTCGTTACATGCTAGATACTATGGAAGCGTCGATATAGTTTCGTTTTCAATGGTGACAGGGAGTGTTTTGGTGATGTGGCCATGTATTGCTGTCGTTAAGAAATGAAATTGTGGATGTTGGTACTTCTAGGAGCGCTTCGACTGGGTTTGTGGAACCAATGAAGCGATGGACGCCGCCGGCACAAGCATTGGATCGACGATAGGGCTGTTGGAGGGAATCTAAACATGGAGGCTTTGGGTGGTGTTATCCGCGATTATATTGGGAAATGGGTTTTTGGTTTCTCTTAGAGTTTAGACACTTGTCTTTGTTGCAGAATTATAGGCAACTCATGATATTTTGTTGCATTCATGGAGGTTGGATTTTCGCAGGTTAGGAGCTTGATAATATTATTGTGGTCAAGATTCTGAATGGTAGTTATATGGCTTTAAGTGGTAGCGCCCTTGTTGTTAGGGGTGTTCAAATTCGGGTACCCGAGATACCGGGTACCCGGACCTTCAGGTAGTAGCTTGGTCGGTCCGTGTTGGTCGGGTATCCACTAGTCGGGTACTCGAATATTGCGGGTACTCGTAAAATAGATAATTGAGTACATGAATATAAAAATATGTATTTATTAAATATAAAAAATATTTTATTAGTTTAATATAAAAATATGTATTTTAGGCTAAACTTGTTGTTGCATTTCATAAATTTGGACGAAAAAATCGTGTTTTTGAAACTGTAAGATCATTGCCAACTCAAAATGAAGTGCCCAACATTGCCCTCCCATGTTGTCTAAGCTAACAAATTGAGTGATAAATGTGCCAAATCAAAATGATTTAAAATGTAATATGAGTTCAACCACCTAAAAGGTGAGATTACCAGATTCAAAGTAGTGTTGAACGTGAAACAATCAAATTTGAATATTTTGTTTCATAAATTTTTATCAAATGTGAATATTTTGTTACGTTAATTTTTACATCAATCTTTTTTTTTTAAATAAAAAATTTGTATTTATTAGTTTAATATAAAAATATGTATATATTAAATATAAAAATATTTTAATTTTAAATAGATCTGGGTACCTAGATATACTCGGGTACCCGAAAATTTAAAATTTTACTACCCCGGCTCGACCTGGGAAGTGGCGGGCCGGGTACTAGACCCGAAAGGTAAAAAAATTATAAAATTATCTGAATTTTTTAGTGGGGTCGTCGGGTCAACGAATCGGGTCATCCGGGTCGGGCATTTTTGAACACCCCTACTTATTGCGCGAGTTAGGGACCTCTTGACTAGGCATTGGGACGTTTGGATATTTCATGTTTACTGTGAGGCGAATATGGTAGCCGATAGTTTAGCTTGTTTAGCTCGTGGTCAACTTGTGGGAGAGTCACCACCTCCGAAGGTATTAACGAGGCTCAATGCGGACCTGAATGCTTTGTAGGGTTTTATTGTTTCAGTTTAGATGTAATGACTTTGTCTTTAGTTGTCTTTTAAGTTTGTTGTAATTGTTTCATTTAAATTTTAGAGAGATTTTTAATAATACTTATAATAATTTTTTCCCTATTAATAAAAAAATTTAAATTCTAAACAATACCAATTGAACTCATAATTCATAAACAAAATCCCCAATTCATAAAACATCAATACAAGGGAAATCATTAATTAATAAAAAGATTAGCTTAATTAAGTTTGAAAATTAACTTAATTAACTATTTGAGGGGGGGGGGAAACCATTAATTAGAGCAAATCGGTACCAATAAAGAAGAGTTTAGTGTTCCATCCCACTTGCCTATGTTATTGTCATTCAAATTCAATGCATTGATCTTTGAATTCTTCCCATTTTTCCAATGAAGTAAATTAGGAATGCCAACTAACACGCTGATCACGCTTGTAAAGAATCATAAATTCATTCCCTTTTCAGTTTTAGAAGAAAAAAAATTTAACCAAAACAGTTCCAAAACACATCATCACAGATAAGACACAGCAAAAAGAAACAAAAATGGCAGAAAGATCAAACATATGGGGTGGTACTTCTGATACAGCCATAGAAAACGAAGACCAAGGCTCTGAAAACGCCCACTACTACGGCGGAGCGGCGTATCGGTCACCGTCGGAAGCAGAAGTGAAGCAAGGCTGGTTACTAAGACCAGCCATGGACATGGAAATGCAGACGAGGAAGAAGAAACGTTGTGTCAATATTAATACCACGGTGTTGATCAGAACTCTGGTCGTGGTTGCCATATTGGCCGGATTTGCTGCCCTTGTCGCTTTTCTAGTTGTTCGGCGCCACCGCCACCGGCCGCTCCCCGTCCAGGACAACTACACCGTTGCTCTTCATCAAGCGCTTATGTTCTTTAATGCTCAAAGATGTAGGTTTCTCTTAGACTTGCCTTACAAGGTTCAGTTTTTACTTTGTCCAAGTGCATTGTACCAAAGTTAAAGATTTTAATGAAATTCCCTGCGAATATACAGATTTTAGTTTCAATTCGATTTGCCAACATTATTTGTAATGAAGATTTGCTCCAAAGTTTGTTCTTCCTTTTTCAGCTGGAAAACTCACTGCAAATAACAATGTTTCGTGGCGGGGTGACTCGTGCTTGGACGACGGAAAAGGCTACTTGAAAGGGCTAGAGGGCGGCTACTACGACAGCGGAGATGCGGTCAAGTATAGTTTCCCGGCATCTTTTGCCATGACAATATTGAGTTGGAGCGTAATTGAGTATAGTGCAAAATATGAAGCTGCTGGAGAGCTGGACCATGTCAAGGACATAATCAAATGGGGCACGGATTACCTACTGAAGACTTTCAACTCCTCTGCAAAAACAATAGACAAGGTTGCTTCACAAGTTGGATACGCAAATGATTCTTCCGAGGGGAAAACCGGTGCCGGCGACTGTTGGATACGTCCCGAGAGCATTAATTACCCGAGGCCTGTAATCCCATGTTCTACCTGCCCTGCTTTAGCTGCAGAAATGGCTGCTGCCTTAGCTGCTGCATCGATTGTTTTCAAAGATGACCGAGACTACTCGAATAAATTAGTCCATGGAGCTGATGTACTCTTTAAGTTTGCTACAAAAGGCGAAGGCGAACACTATACCGGTGGTTCCGATCCCTCTTCGAAATTTTATAATTCTACCGGTTTCTGGGACGAGTTCGTTTGGGGAGGCGCTTGGATGTATTGTGCAACCGGCAATTCATCCTACATTGACCTTGTTACCAACCCTTGTCTGGCAAAACATGCCGAGGCTTTCTGGGGCGGCCCCGATCGCGGTGTGCTCAGTTGGGACAACAAGCATGCCGGTGCTCAATTGCTTCTTAGCCGCTTGAGAATGTTCTTAGATTTTGGCTATCCGTACGAAGAAATGTTAAAGACCTTTCACGAGCAGACAATTGAAATCGTTTGTTCATACCTTCCGGGGTTCAATAACTTCAACAGGACGAAAGGAGGCCTAATTGAACTAAACCATGGTAAGCCTAAACCTCTTCAATACGTAGTGAACGCGGCTTTCCTGGCTGCGCTGTATGCCGATTACCTCGAAGCTACATTGACACCGGGATCGCAGTGCGGGGCAAAGTTTTATCCAACAGAAGCATTTCGAGACTTTGCGCGGTCGCAGATTAATTACATCCTGGGGAGAAATCCGCAAAGAATGAGTTATGTTGTTGGCTTTAGTGATCGTTTCCCTAAGTATGTGCATCATAAAGGTGCATCGATTCCCAGCTACATCAAGCACCAAAGCTGTCGAGATGGATTAAAATGGAAGGAGAGTAAAAAGCCGAACCCGAACCCGATTGTTGGAGCCATGGTTGCTGGACCTGATAAGTATGATGGTTTCCGAGACCACCGGTCCAATTACAATTTCACGGAGCCAACCATGGCCGGAAATGCGGGTTTGGTTGCAGCACTGGTGGCTTTGTTGGATGGAAGTAAAACCGGGATTGACAAGAACACCATATTCTATGCAATCCCTCCTTTTTCTACACCTCCACCACCGCCGCAAGAGCCATGACATGTATTTTTTATCTCTCTTTCCTAGATAATGCATTGGCTGCTAGTGAATGTTGTGCATAGTATATGTTGCTAGTCTAGTTGTTGAAGGACAAAAAGTTAATCGTACGAAGTACAGTTAAAAAAAATTAACTACAAAATAAGTGCTCAAACTATATTTTATTTATAATAGGTGCCTAAAATATTTTTTGGCTAAAATAAGTGCCTAAAATTTTATTTTTGGCTGAAATATGTGCCTAAAATATATTTTCGGTTGAAATATGTGCTCAAGTAGGTGTCTCAATTGACTTTAAAACAAACAAAAAATGAAACTTTAGGCACCTATTTCAGCCAAAAAATATTTTAGGCGCCTATTTCAGCCAAAAATGAAATTTTAGGCACCTATTTCAGCTAAAAAAATGCTTTAGGCACCAATTATAAAAAAGAGACATAATTTGAGCACTTATTTTATAGTTTAGCTTAAAAAAAAGGTAAACTACACCCGAAGTCTTATAACAAATAGGTCATTCCCCCCATAATTACAAACATGCAAGTCTGAACATATCATTACAAACATGTAATTCTATTAACAAATATGTTATAAACATATCACTATGCTTACGAACAAGCTACTTTTCTTTAGTATAACAATATTTTTAGTTTAAAACTTATAATTCTATTCATTTTGTCATAGTTTGAAACAATCCAATAAATTTAATCATTCATATTTAAAATTTCATCAATTTTATCTTTTTTGTAATATTGTCAAAGCAAGTGAACTCATCAAATCAGTTATTTAGTAAGTGCATTTTGTCATAAAGCAATAACAAGTTGCTACTATTAAATTGTTATTATACCATAAAATAACAAGAAAGTAATATAACATTTTTGGGTTAAGAACAAGCAACTCAATAGAATAATGAAGATTAAATGATGAAATTTTAAATATTAGGTGTTAAATTTGTTTAATTGTGGATTAGGATCAAATTGATAGATTACATAAGTTTTGGGGACTAAAAATATTATTGTACCATGATATATTGGAAGAAATGTGTCATGTTAGTAACATTATGTTAATTGAGTAACATATTTGTAACAATTGTTAAATTGAACAATAGATTTGTCAGCAAAACAATTTATTTGTAATATTTTTTAATTAAGTGATTTGTTTGTAATAATTTTTAAATTGAGTGCAATATTTGTAATTTTTAGAAAAATGACGCGTTTATTATTAAATTAATACTAAAGTGACCTTGGATGTAATTTAACGAGCTGGATTCCATAAGGACAAAAGGAACGTTAGGGCTCACCAAAGTTCAAATTCAAAATGCGTGGCACTGTCGTTATTATCATCACATCGAAGCCCAAATTCCACCAGAAAAAAATAATAAATAATTTCGAAAAGAAAATGAAAATGCTCTCTATATAAAGCGAGAACGACATCTCTCTTCACTTAGGCCCGCCCAACGTCTCCCGATCCAACAATCGAATTAACGTACCAAAACCCCTCTTCTTTCTCCTTCTGTTATTTTATTTTCCCTCATTTTATCACTCTCTTTCCCTCTATCATTTTCTCCAAACAACCGATCGCCGAAAATCGTATCCCTTATTTCACCGGCAAATTAATCGGCGATTCGATCAGATTGACTGAAAAGAAAACGCGAAGATGTCTCTAAGACCGAGCGCGAGGACCGAGGTTCGCCGGAACAGGTACAAGGTGGCAGTTGACGCGGAGGAAGGTCGGCGGAGGAGAGAAGACAACATGGTGGAGATCCGAAAGAACAAGAGAGAAGAGAATCTTCTAAAGAAACGCCGTGAAGGACTTCTCGCTCCACAAACACAACCGCAGATGCTCTCTTCCGGCGCCGGTTCCGAGAAAAAGGTATCTTCTGCTGATTGATCGATTTGATCCGTTGGATCGTGAATGATAAACTAGGGATAATATGTTCCCGTACATGAATTTCCGAGCTGATTGTCTGTTGCTTTATTTGGATTCGATAATACACTTTTTGCAGTGTTATAAATTGTTTATTAGTAGGTAGCTGAAACTGTACTACTTAAATGAAGTGAATGTTTTGTTTAATTTATTGATTGTATAGTGAGCCTCGAGAAGAAAATGGATAGTGTTGTTTATTGATTTACTATTGTATTTAAATTGATTTTGATGTTTTTAAAATCTAATTGCAGTTAGAAAGCCTTCCGTCAATGGTTGCTAGTCTTTGGTCAGAAGACAGGAATGCGCAGCTTGAGGCAACCACTCAATTCCGAAAGCTGCTATCAATAGGTTGATAATGGTTTTTTTTTCAATGGTTGGTATTGTGTTTTGTTGGAAATTTGAGGTTTACTCTAATTTTATCTGCAGAACGTAGTCCTCCAATCAACGAAGTTGTACAATCAGGTGTTGTACCTCGCTTTGTTGAGTTCCTTGCTAGGGATGACTTCCCTCAGATTCAGGTGTTGTATTTTGTTTCTGAATTTAGTATGGTTCTGCTTAATCATTTTCTTATTTATTTGATTTGATTGTTTCATCTTTTTGTTTTTGTAGTTTGAGGCAGCTTGGGCTCTCACAAATATTGCTTCAGGGACATCAGAAAATACCAGAGTTGTAATTGATCATGGAGCTGTTCCTATATTTGTTAAACTACTAGGCTCTCCAACAGATGATGTACGCGAACAGGTAAGAACTGCAGTTTGCAAGTGTTCTTCTATTCGTTAACACTGTTTATTTGCAGTTCTCTTATGCTTTATCATTCCTTTGTTATTGCAGGCTGTTTGGGCATTAGGAAATGTTGCTGGAGACTCTCCTAAATGCCGTGATCTGGTCCTTAGCCATGGGGCCTTGGTGCCTTTGTTGGCACAATTTAATGAGCATGCAAAGCTCTCTATGTTGCGAAATGCTACCTGGACTTTGTCAAACTTTTGCAGGGGCAAACCACAACCTTCATTTGAGCAGGTTGGACTTTCTTGTAACATTAATTGTTGCAGTTGTTACCACTCTTTTGCTGATGATGATTTTTTCTAATACATGGTGCTTTTGAAATTAAATAAGCAGACAAAACCTGCTTTGCCAGCTCTTGAGCGACTTATCCATTCAAATGATGAGGAAGTCCTTACAGATGCATGCTGGGCTCTGTCATATCTCTCAGATGGTACTAATGACAAAATCCAAGCTGTTATTGAGGCTGGCGTCTGCCCTCGACTTGTTGAGCTCTTGCTGTAAGTAATGAACTTCTTTCCTTTTTGAAATTGATGTATTTGTTTCCTGTATGTTTATTTCTCACTCATCCCCCTCTTTTTATAGTCATCCATCCCCGACAGTCCTCATTCCTGCTCTTCGTACAGTTGGAAATATTGTTACAGGGGATGATATGCAGACTCAGGTATGGAATTCATGACGTTTATTACTTTCTCAACTGTTACTTTGATTGTGCTACCTTGAGATATTGTTTGTAATTACCCTTGTTCTTGTACACAACTCATTATAATGTTTTCTGACTTATCCTAGTGCTTTTTAGTGCTTAAAGTCTTGGACCTTTTTGGGTCAGTGTTGATATTTTTTATTAAGTTTGTTTTGACAGATTGTCTCTACCGGTCAATGTGGATGTAACTCAATTCTGTGAGATAGATATGTCTGACTTTTGTTTGATAAAACAGCAAGTGGTATATAATCTTATAATGAGCCAGTATTCATTGCAACTCTTATTAGGGTGTTGTTGCTTCACATGTGTTCATCCCATTTGATTATCAATGAGCTTCTGAAGATTTTAAAGCTCGAGTATTATTCTGAAAACTTGAAACCTATTTGGATTTCACACTTCACATGCATAGACAAATTTCTACTACTAACATTGTACTTCAAATATTTCCTTCTATAAGAATCAAGAAATGAAAAGATTTGTTATGTAAAGATTGTAGACTGTGCAAAAATTGCAAATCTTATATGAATAATGCATAATTTGTTTTTGGTGAAATTCTTATTCTCGGTTAATTGGCATATTCTAAGATAAATCATAGTTTATGCCTTAAGTTTGCATTTTGATCTGACAGGATTACCAATTGTAAGTGATATAAGTTGATAATATCATCTGCTTTTCTTTCAAATAGAATTTTTCTTGTCTCGTGTCACTGGCTTAAGTTGCCACCTGCTGTAGTACTCTGATTCTTTATGTTGTTACCCAATTCAGTGCATTATTGGCCACCAAGCTCTTCCATGCCTCTTGAACCTGCTGACAAATAACTACAAGAAGAGTATCAAGAAGGAAGCTTGTTGGACCATCTCAAACATCACTGCTGGAAATGTAGATCAGATACAGGTAAGCCAATTAAAAAAAAGAAACTAGATAGTTTTTACCTTCAAAATCAATAATGAAAAAAGAAACTAGATAGTTTTTAGTTTTCAGTTGTGGCATTTTTTGCCCTGCATGAATGGGGATATTCGTGGGATCATGAATTTGAAAATTCCTTTGCAGGCTGTAATTGAGGCTGGGATTATAGGCCCTCTAGTCCATCTACTTCAAAATGCTGAGTTTGAGATCAAGAAAGAAGCTGCTTGGGCAATTTCAAATGCTACATCTGGTGGTACCCATGAACAGATAAAGTATATTCCCTTTGCTATAATCATTCCATGGTTCTTTTTGGAACAATTTGCCACAAATTATTAACTTCCTGTCTTGTTCACCAGGTTCTTGGTGAACCAAGGTTGCATTAAGCCATTATGTGATCTCCTGAACTGTCCCGACCCAAGAATTGTCACAGTTTGTTTGGAAGGTCTTGAAAACATTTTGAAGGTCGGTGAAGCGGAGAAAAATCTGGGTCACACTGGGGACGGCAATCTCTATGCTCAGTTAATTGATGATGCTGAGGGATTGGAAAAGATTGAAAACCTCCAAAGTCATGACAACAATGAAATATATGAGAAGGCAGTGAAGATTCTCGAAACTTATTGGGTGGAAGAGGAGGATGAGCCTTTACCCCCTGGCGACGCTTCACAATCTGGGTTTCAGTTTGGAGGCAATCAACTTCCTGTTCCCTCTGGTGGATTCAATTTCAATTGAAGGTATGAATTTAAATGTCTCATTTCATTGCTAAATTGCAATATTGGTTGCTTTAGTTCAGTAATTTCATTTAGGCCCGAATTGCTCTCTCCATATATCTTATTATAAATGGTTGTGAAAGTGAGCTTTCATTGTAACAAGCCTGTATTATTTTGCATGCCGTGTTTGACCATTATCTGTAAAGCAATTCAGCTTTGCTGCTTCTGGGCCTAAATGCTTAGAAAATTGTGTAACATTCCAAAACTTACATTTCTGAATCTTGTGTGTCCTAAATTATTTTTTGTATTTGCAGGACACTTGGTTGAAGTGGAATGAAGCTCAGTGATCATCATTTTCTTGGAGTTCACATATAGTCGAAACGATGCTAAATTATATATTCTTATGAGTCGTCCAATAAAGACAAGGTCTATGATTATAAACCATGGTAAAAATGTCCGAAGTCGTCCTAATACCCGGATGCAAGGGTCGAGGCATGCAGCTCCATGTTCGGCCGGTTTTCCCCTCTTTTTATATCAGTCCCAATATGCTCCTGCATATGTGATAGGTCAATGTTTCTTTTCCGGTAATGTATCATTGTTGAAACTGAAGGATGTTTACAGTGTTGAACTTTTACGGTTATTCTATATAGAATTTGATTTATTACCATGTTTTGTTTGTTTTTTAATGCATTGCACTTGATATGTTCCTTTCATTGTACCTCGACAATGCCTCTCTTAGGTTCGCCACTGCAAAGCGACCTTCCATTACTGGTACTTGTTTTTTTGCATTAACGGTAGCACGCATATTAGGACAATTATACCAGAAGAGCGGTCTGGGATTGACAAATTCTATTTTAAATTTAATTGTAAATATTTATGATTTTATAATATTAATTGATTTTAATTTAAATATTTTTTTAATCAGACAAGATATTTATGATATTCATATTCTTTTCATATGTGATATACATGTCAAACAGTATTATAAGAATAGTCTTAGAATTAAAAATCGATTTTATAAAATTACTAGAAATTTTAATTTATTTGAATTATTTAAAATTCAAATTTTATTTAAATTATTTTTCGAGTTAAATTTGTGAAATTATTATTTTAAAATAAATAAAGCTTTATTCATCTAAAGACCACCTCAAAAACAAACCACCAATTACAATCACCTCAGTATATAGTGCCTATACAAAGCAAACTTTACAAAAAAAGCATCCTATATGCATCAAGTAAGCCCCCATTCAGTATAAGCTGAGTTATCCACCTCATTCTAAAGAAAAGTTGAGTACACCTTGTTAATCTGTTTAATGACTTTTGAAGACAACACAAATATTCTACTCCAAAAATTTTGGACACTAAACAGCACAACCTGAATAAGCAGCAAAAGATAACAATAAAACAAAGGTGCGTTAAGCCAATCTTTCTACACCTAGGGTGAAACTCAAAAATTCCATACTTAGCAGAGTTTGAGAGAACATTCATCACAATGAAGAATAAGTAAGGGCATAATGGATCACATTGTTGTATTCCTTTTGCATCAAAGAAGTAGCCAACCAATCCCCCATTTAGCCCAACAGAAAACTTAAAGTGGGCTATACACAAGTTCGAATCTGTCCACAAAACTTTACAGGAAATCCCAATACCGAGAGAACTTGAAGCAAAAAATTCTAACTTATTGAATCAAAAGATTTTCGTAGATCAATCTTCAAAGCACACCGGGCAGACAAGTGCTTTCTACCATACCCATTTACAATTTCCTGAGCAAGAATCACATTCTCAACCAAGAAAACACTTTGATTAGGCAGAATGATAAAAAGCAGCCACTTATTTAGTCTATTTGCCATAAATTTTGTAAGACATTTGTATACAACACTACAAAAAGAAATGGGCCTGAAATTCATAGCCTGAATTGAATTTACAACCTTGGAACCAGTGTAATGATATTGGAGTTGAAAGCATCTGGCAAATTTCCAGTAGCTAAAAAATATTGAACCGCTTTCAGAAAGTCACCCCCAACAATTTCTCAAGAAGCTTAAAAAAATCGTGCCGAGTAGCTTAACCCAAATCGAAACAGAATCTAGATCAAGCACTTCAGGGAGCATCCTAGGAGACCATTTACGCCTTACAATTACTTTTTATTGAATATGCCATGGACCTAAATTTTATCAGACATGAAAAACATGAATGACATGGCTTCAAGTGTAACATTGGGTGGGTCTGTACCCATCTTCAACTTTTTAGCTTTAATTTTTTTTAAATTTTTATGATTTGTGCCCACCTGAAATTTTTTTTATGGATCCCCGCTGATTGTAAGCGTAGGTTTGTTGTACAGCAGGTTAAAATGCAGCTAATATATGACGTAGACGTTTTTTTTTTCCTTTACCCGATTTCCAACCTAAAATGTTACATATATTAATAACAATTTTAGTTGCAACTTAAATTGTTATGATTTTGAGTAATATTTCAGGTTCAGGTTACCAAACTAAAATGTTATATGTATTGGTAACATTTTAGGTTGAAACTTAAAATTTTACTAAATGTTATGATTTTGGGTGATATTTCAGGTTTATGTTTCAAAACTAAAATGTTATATGTATCAGTAATATTTTATGTTGCAACTTAAATTTTTATAATTTTGTATAACATTTTAGGTTGAAACCTAAAATTTTACTCACTTCAACCTAAATTGTTATACGAGATTTAAACGTCCAAGAATAAAAAAAATTCACGACAAGTATCGAAGCATTGGTTTAAGTTTTACTGAAATTCAAGAATTCTAGCTTAAAAGCAATATTACAATTTTCATCAATTATTAAATTATGAGTTTGAATTGTTAAAATCAAGTTTATATTACTCATATACTCTGAGAAATCTTCATTACCCAATACAAAATCTTAGTTTTTTTTTGTCAGAATTAACAAAATCACCATTAAAGAGTTAAAAAATTGCAGATAAATTATTTCTTTAATCAATTGCTTAATTTCGAGTTTAATTTGTTAAAATCAAGTTTAAATTACTCATATACTCTAAGAAATCTACATTCCCCAATAAAAAATCTTAGCTTTAGTTTAGTATTAACAAAATCACCATTAAAAAGTTAAAGAACTTGAAAAATAAATTATTTCTTCAAATACCTATTTTTGGGTTTAATTTGTTAAAATCAAGTTTAGATTACTCATACACTCTAAGAAATCTTCCTTATCCAATAGAAAATTTTAGCTTTAATTCGGAATTAACAAAATCACCATTAAAGAGTTAAAGAACTTGAAACTCAACTAGACTCACAACAAGTATTGAAACTTAGTCGAAAGTTTAAAAATTGTATCATTCTAACCTAAAGTGTTATCCATAGTAGTTACATTTTAGGTTTTAACTTAAAATGTTATATCTTTTGGTAACATGTTATGTTGCAACTAGAAATGTTATCTAAGTTTTTAAATTTTAGGTTGCAACCTAAAATGTTATATATAATAGTTCCATAAATGTTACATATTAAGGTAAGTTTTCATACTTTTTAGTAAGTTTCAAAACTTACTATGTCAACTTAAAATGTATATCTTTTGGTAACATTTAGGTTGGTGGGTACATATCATAGTAAGTTTTGATACTTGTTAGTAAGTTTCTAAACCTACCATGTCAACTTAACATTTAGGTTGATGGGTAACATTTTAAGTTCCGTATTTTTTAAATTTCAAGTTGCAATCGAAAATGTTACATATTATGGTAAGTTTCCTTACTTGTTAGTAAGTTTCTGAACTTATCATGCCAACTTAAAATGGTATATCTTTTGGTAACATTTAAGTTGATGGGTAACATTGTAAGTGTCGTGTTTTTTAACTTACCGGCCACACACACTCCCGGTTACACACTTTTTTTCTTGATCTAACAAAGTTTTTAAGTTAAAAGCTGGGCTCGGTTTGGCCTAAAATAGACAATTTTACTATAATTGTTTTTTATAAAAGACGTGGCTTCGTTAAAAGCTCATTTCATAACCAACACTGAAACAAAATTCAATGTCGGGAAAGAGAAAAAGAGTGCCCAAAAATTAGATTAATCTAAATAACCAAGAAATATTCTTACGATACAAACACATAATAAAAAAAGTACAAAATCATATAACAACCAACTAAAGAAAATACCCATTTTATTTTAATTAATTTGCTTTTAGTAGATTTTCCCTAATTTTTTTTTTTATTTTTTATTTTGCTAAACAGCCTACTTTTGGTGCATATGAACATATATATATATATATATATGGGATAGGATCAAATTACACTGTGTAAAACTCTCTAAGTTTTACACCTCTTTTGGATCGTTGGATGAGTGAAACGGATGGATGAGATTAACAGTAAAATATGTGAAGATTATCACTTGGGAATTAAAAACACGGAGTTAATCTCAACCATCCATTTTCCTCATCCAACGATCCAAAAAAGGTGTAAAACTTAAAGAGTTTTACACAGTGTAAGTTGATCCTAACCCTATATATATATATATATATATATATATATATATATATAGAGAGAGAGAGAGAGAGAGAGCTTGTTCACGAACTTTTTGAGCTGAGCTTGGGCTGGCTCGGCTCAACTTGATAAGATCTCGAACCGAACTTGAGCCCGAGTCGCGCTCACTTGAGCCAAACTTTGACCGAGTCGAGTTTGAATAGCTCGCGACCCGGTCGGACTCATTATCACGAGAAATTATATCATAGGCCCGGCTCGCCACGTCATCCATGGTCCCAACCAATAAAAATCATTTATTTCATTAAATTTTTCCATGTCATCTTTTTACTAAGTGAATCTATAATTGGTAAAAAGCAATTTTTAATTTAATTTACACTAAATCTGAGTGAAGATTCACTTGGTAAAAAGATGACATAATTTTTTTAATGAAATTGATGCCTTTTATTGGTTGGGACCATAAATGACGTGGCGAGTCAGCCTATAATATAATTTCTCCGTTATCACACCTAATCAAGTGGTTACCTTGCAACTCGATCGCACAAAGAAACCAGAGACCCTATTCCAAAAAACGGAAAGCAAAGATGCAATCTAGACTGGCAACAGCAGCGTCTCTCAGTCTTCGAGAATGCGTTTCCCTTGATACTGTCGGCAGGGAAGAAAGCTTCACCAGGTCAATGTATTCAGTTTCCCGATCCTAGAAAAAAAAAAATCTAACCTTGAAATTTGGCAAATTGTTTTGAATCTCGGTACAAGGATCATAAAGGAGACATTAAGCAACGATAATTAATTATTCTACACAATCCATAAATTATTTAGAATACTGTGCCTTTAAATACGTTTAAATTTACATCTTTCCCTCTATTTTCTTCTTCATATACGCTTAAACCTTAGTTTGTAAAAAGCTTTCCTTGGTTTTCTTTCTTTTTTCATCAAAGTATTCGGGAAATGCCAATGGTTTACTCCATGCAAATGCTACCTTTATTGGCTGCTTTCAGTTTACTCCTCGTCTTCCCTCTCGTTACAGCAACTACTATAACTACAACATCCAATGATGAAATCCAATGCGACACTTGCACACCCGTTGTTCTTCCACCGCCACCCCCAGCTCCCATTGTAATCGACTGTCCACCGCCTCCTGCTCCGCCTTCTCCTCCACCCGCCTGCCCCACATGTTGCATTACATGTCAGATTCCATCTACTTCAGGACTTCCTCCGCCGGAACCAACTAATCAGCAGCAGCCGGGAGTTATAGGAGGCGCCGTTTATCCACCACCTCCATATCATTGGGCTGGTAGCTCCAAGCACTCGGAACTCGAGCTTCTCGTTTCCATCGTTTTTCTATTGCTACCAGCCACATTCAGCTTCTTCTAATTGAAGAGAATATCAAGATATGGTTCTTTAATCTTTTAGTTTGCGTTTTAGATTTGTACTAAATAAATTTCATTTGCCTATTCCCCTAGCTTAGGGTTTCCGAATCTCTACAAAGAACACTAACAGATAATGAGCTTCAGTTACGTGGTTGGTTTCGTTAAACTAAGAAATAATCTCGCTCGTAGCTTTTGCTGTATCTTTGTTCTTCAGCTTTTGCATGGAATTATGACCTGAATTATCATTTGTGTTGAAACTTGAAAGTGAAACTCCCGCAGGCTTTCTCTCCTTTTTTTTTTTAGTAAGGTTTAGCTAAAAGATTATTTTAGAATGGAAACTCTCAGATTCATGAGGGTTGGGGATTAACTAATTACTATTTAATTAATCATAAACATGTTTATTAATGATGGGCACTGATTCGCATGACGAAAACTATAAGTTTTAGGGTTTTTTTTTTTTTTCTTTTAGCAACCTAGAATCACTCTTTTTAATACTATGATCACTTTCAGAACTGATTTTCCACTCAAACTAAAAAGCTAGATTTTACAGTTATTGGGTAGAAAGTTGGTTTGAAAATTGAAAATAAGATTATTTTTTTCTCTATTATTTAATTATAATTTATTGTTAAACTAATATTTAACGTGCATAATTATAAAATAATATGTATTTTATAATATCTATATTAAGAATCTTATTTGTAATTTATTTTAAATTTATTATGAATTTGTAGTTGCTATGTTCGTATATACTATAATATAGTTTATATTTTTAAATTAAATTTTATAAAAAATATATTTTTTATGATATAAATTGATTTATTTCATATATCATAATATTAGCGAATTGGAACAATATTTTAGTTCACTTATTTTATTTTACAATATCATATCTAAAATAGATATTTTTATTTTTTCAAAATCATTTTTTTCATATCATTTTTCTTCCCTACTTTTCAAAAACAATATCAAAATTAAGGTCAAATGATGTTGCTATTATTACATACGTAAATTTTGATGGGATTATTATATAATTACAAAATGTGTCACATAGAGATTGGACTTTTGAGCAATTGAGATTTTGGGCTTTGGCAGAATACCCAAACAGTTATCAACACCCTAATCCTGTAAAATAAACTTTTTTTTTAAAATAAATGATTAAAGTCTTCTATTGTGTAAGTTAAATTCTGTAATGTACTAATTCTTGTATTATTTAAAAATTGTAGATATAATTTTATGAATGAGTCTACTACGTGTGACGAACACCGCTGAACACCACTGAATATTATTAAATTGATTAATAAAGATTAAAAATTTCAAGGACTCAATATATAATTAATAATTATTTTAAAAAATTCAATTAAATTATTTTCTATATTTAATAAATTTAAGGGTAAACTACTTCTTTAGTACCCCACCTATGAATGTGTTTCCATTTTGGTACCCAACTAATTTTTTTGGCAAAATAATATTTAACGTTACGTTTTGTTTATATTTTGATATCCACCATTAAGTTCCCGTTAAAATTTAACGGGAATAACAAACGAACGCATAACTGAAACAGAGTATTGTAGGGTAAGCTCTACATGTTTCCTCAACTGTTCTCTGCCTTCTCCAGTTCTGCAACAAATATGTGGAGTTAGTGGAAACCATTACCGAATAAGTTCGGATCAAAGAATTGCAAAGAAACACGAAGAAAAATGAGGGCAGGGAGACAAGAGAGATTACAATTGTAGTTCAGAAACTTCTCAATGAGATCAACATGAGTCATAAGCAGGGATGGACCGAGGGATGCTGATGGGGGCAACCGTCCCCCTTAAAATTTTGAAAATTATATATGATTTAGAAAAAATTTAGAATTTTTTATGTATTTTCTATTAATTATATATTTTCGCCCCTCTAAACTTTTATAAGTTCGCCCCCTAGAAATTTATAGGTTTGCCCCCCTAACCTAAAGTCTTGGGTCCGTCCCTGGTTATAATCATTCTCCTCCATCAATATTGAACCAACCCCAAAGCATCCGTTTGTTAATCACATAGGTTATATATGTGGGTCTCTTAGCTACGAGCCTACGACAATGGCTTTGAAGTAGAAGTAGACGGTGGTTGGGTACTGGGTGTAAGGGGAAGAAGATGACAAATTGAAAATTTTGGGGTTTCGCCCAAATTTTGAAATGATGATTAAATTAGGATAATTATATTGAATTAGGACTTAATTGTTAAAATGTATGCATTTTGGGATTAAAGATGGTATTATACAAGGCAAAATGACAAAAGATGCCCCCAACGTTTGCATGTTTTGTCATTTGGCCTCCTATTCTTTTTTTTGGTCCAAATATGCCCCCAACGTTTACTTTTTTTGTCATTTAACCCCCTATTCTTTCTTTTGGTCCAAATATGCCCCCAACGTTTCATTTGTAGTCCAAATATGCCCCCAACGTTTCAATTTGGTACAAATATGCCCCCGTTAGATGGAAACTGTCAGTCAACTGACGTTCAACAGCTGATGCTGACTGGACTTGCCACGTATTAAGATCTGCTGATGTCACATCAAAATTTTTTTATAAGCCGTTGACCGTCAGTTGATTGACAGTTTACATCCAACAGAGGCATATTTGGACTATGAATGAAACGTTGGGGGCATATTTGGACCAAAAGAAAGAATAGGGGGCCAAATGACAAAACAAGCAAACGTTGGGGGCATATTTGGACCAGAAAAAAAATAGGGGGCCAAATGACAAAACATGCAAACGTTGGGGGCATCTTTTGTCATTTTGCCATTATACAATGACATGTCATCTTTTCTGTTAAACTTTAACAAGAACTTAATGGTGGGTACCAAAATATAAACAAAACATATATAACGTTAGACATTATTTTGCCAAAAAAATAGTTGGGGTACTAAAATAGAAACAGATTCATAAGTGGGGTATTAAATAGGTAGTTTACCCTTAAATTTGTTATATATGGAAAATAATTGAATTGAATTTTTTAAAATAATTATTAATAATTATTAATTGTATGTTGAGTCCTTAAATTTTTTAATCTTCATTAATTAATTTGATGATGTTCAACGGTGTTTAGCATTAGTGATGTTCAGTAGTGTTTGTCGCACGTCGTAGAATTTTCCTATAATTTTATTTCCTAATTTGATCATATTTTTTATAATTTAAATATATTATCTTATATTATGTAGATTAAGATTTAAAATTTTAAAATTTGAATTGAATGTAGACTTAAATAATTAGGGTTTAAGGTATCATAAACACTTGAATTTTTGAAAAGAAATTAATAATGCCCCTGAATATTTTTGAATCCAATTAAGCCTTTATACTTTAAAATTTAATTAGTTTACCCATTTGACCAACGTTGATAATTAAATTTAACATTTTTTGATAAATTTGTGCGATGTATCGTACTACAGTGTTATCACTCGAAATTTTTATATATATTTTTAAACATTTCTAAATAGCTTTACAAAAATAATAAAAATAAAAATAAAATAGTTTTTTTTTTAAAAATTGTAAATGTCACATGACAGAACTGTAGTATGTCACGTGATAGTAATATTTCAAGAAAAAATCGTCAAAAATTGATAGTTAAAGAGATTGATTGATTTAATTTATTGGTTCAGTGATTTAATTGGGTGTAGAAAAGGCTTAAGAACTTAATTGATCTTTTTAAAGTTCAAGGGCTTCAAACAATTTTAAGCTAAAAATTAATAACAAAATTTCTCGTCAAGTAAATGATAATACACACATGAGCAAGAACTTGTACATATCAGTAAAATTAAAGGCTAAGGGCGTAAGAAGCCTTTAAACTTTGGAAAGAAAAATCAATTAAGCCCATGATTTTTTTTGTTGCACCCAATTAAGTATTTTAACCAAAAAATTGAATCAATTAAGTCATTTGACCAATTTTGATCATTAAATCTTGACAATTTTTTTAGATATGTTGGTGCAGTGCATCGTGTCAAAGTGTTTCCACTTGACATTTTCAGAATTTTTTATTTAAAATTTTTTAGAAGTTCTAAAATTTCTATAAAAAACTTATAAAACTTATAAAAAATGGCCATGTTTGGCAATTAGCTGATAGCTGATTGCATTAGCTGATTTGACTAGTGGATTATATTAGCTGATTGTATAAAACTGTTTGGTAAAATTGACTGATAGCTGATAGCTGTTTTATTATTTAAACAAGCAAAATGACATATAAGGACATGATTAAGTTTGATACTTATTTGAATAGTTTATTAGTTATCAATATTTTGTATCTATTAATATTAATTAGATTATGAAAAATAATTTTCAATATAACATTACTAAGCATATTTGAAGGAACTATATACTAATTTATTATTTATATAATTATTTTTAATATAATTTAATTAATTATTAAATTTAAATACAAATATAAATGTGTGAGGATAAAAAGAAAAAACAAAAAGTATTATTTTACAAATGTCACAATGTAATTACGTGAGGTTAAAAAATTAAAATATAAATGGTTAAATTTAGGTTATTTGGAGATTTTTGATATTTGTTAAGAGTAAAAGGATCTTTATAATTCTTATGTCAAAACTCTAATTTCAAAAAGCTCATATTAGCAGTTTTTTTTTAAATTAAAAGTTTCTCCCAATCCGATATTTCAATATGCTCTTTACCAAACATTCTAAGCAATCTTTCAAACAAATTCTTTAATTCAATGGTTTACTCGGGTGAAAAAAAATTTCAAAGGCTAATTAGTTTATTTTCCGAAAATTTAAGGATCTTTTACTCCTTTAAATCTAAAATAAATCTATGCTCATAATTAGACACTATTCTAATTTACTCTTTATTTTATAAATTTTTAATAATTTTTAATCTAATTATATATATATATATATATATATATATTAAATAGAGATGTATTACATTCTTATATCAGAACTCAAACGCATATAAGATGAAACAACACGAATATTCTTAGTTATTAGACTAAATAGCATATCTCAATCTAGCTATAATTTCCAACACAACTTTTAAAACGATATAAACATATACGTACTGAGAAGCTTAGTATATATATATATTTAAGAATTGAGTAATGTAATTAGGAAAAACAAATAGATAACCATCTCTCAAATGCTGTGTAGGTGTAGCTAGGGTTCAACGTTCGATTAAGTCGAATCAAAAAAATTTGAATTAGTCGAGTAGACAAGTCCTACTTTATAACAAAAATTTTATTTGAAATTTTTTTATTCAAATCAAGTTGTTCAAATTTCTATTCAAATTTGATTGTAAACACTTTATAATGATATGATACTAATTGGTTTCAATTTAAACGACTTTCTATAACTATATATATAATACACATATATTTTTTCATATGTAATATCATGCAGAATTGAAAGGACTCGGCTCGAATTTGAAAACTAATCCACTAATTACTAACAAAATTGGGTTATTCAAGTTATTCGAATTTTTATTTTATAACTCAAATTCTATTAAATTTTTTCGAATTGAGTTTATGAAATTATGAGTTAAGTACAAACAAATTGAATTCTTTTATGTTAAGTCAAGTTGAATAATTTTAATTTTTAAATTTGAATCGAATTTTACATAATGTAACTAGGATAGGTACCTCATTCTTTCTCACCTTCCGACCTTCAAATTGTAAGTTGTAACCTACCTTGCAATGTGCCACAGAAAAATCATTTCATTCCCAATCCATGATTTCATATTTTATAAGCTGACGTTGTTGAGACGTTTATCTCAAATAAGGTAAGTTAGTTAAATATAATAATAGTTCCAAATTACCGATAAGAGTTTAATTAGTTAAACTCACAACGATAATTAAGAGCGATTCTAATTTAATTCATCAAAAAAAAATTCTAATTTAATACTAATTTTTTATTGAGTTAATTCTACGGTAAGTCTCTAAAATATGACTCTTATTTTAAATTAGTCATTAAAATTTTAAAAATTTTAATCTCATCTTCAAACTGTGGCTCTCATTTAAAATTGACCCACAAACTTTAAATATTCTAATTTTGTCCTCAAACTATTTTTCTCATTTTAAATTAGTCCTCAAACTTTCGAACATTCTAATTTCATCTCTAAATTATCAGTATATGTTAATCATATCTTATGCTAGTAAAATCGTTATAAAATATTTATTGTCATGTAAACATTGATGTGTATTACGTAATAATATAATGTGACATAAACGATAATTTGAGGATGAAATAGGAACATTCAAAAGTTTGAGAAATAATTTAGAATTGGAGCCATACTCTAGGGATGAAATTCGAAAATTTCTTAAAATTTAGCGACTAATTTTAAATAAGGATCATAATTTAGGGACATAGATTGCAATTAACTCCATTTAATTTAACGAGTGGATGATCAATGATCAGACGGCTATAATGTGGCACGTGGAATGGCCACACAGACATTTAATATGGTCAGTCATATTTAATTCATTTGCATCTCTCTCATTTATCACCGCCACCCTCTGCTCTATATATTTCTCTTACTAAATTAATTTATAAATATTAATATATTTTATTCAATATATATATATATATATATGTATGTATACGTATCTTCTTCAATCTTCCCTCACTTTCTTCTTTTCTCTTTCCATGTTCATTAATTTCACCGGAAGAATACTAAATATTGAGAAACGGCGGTGATGGAGGGTATTTCTACGACCGTGTACAAGGGTTTGAGAGGGTACTGGCAGAGGAGAGGCTATGTCAAGCTAAACGGTACTCCGAGAGGAGGAGCACGGCGGAGCAGGGTGGAGCTTGGCGGCTCCTCGCGGCGGAGACGATTCTGGAAGATCAGGGTCAAGGCAAAGCTGCGATTACCTTCGCCGAAGAAGTTCTTGGTTTGGCTACGCGATGCGTACGTGAAGATGATGCTGGGGTTAGCCAACTCCAGGGTGGTTAGCGGCTACGGTGGCGCCATGGGGGACCACGGGATATCGGCGTTTGGGAAACGTCCGATTAAGGAGTACGATGAGAAGATGATCGTGGAGATCTACAAATCCCTGGTGATGGCGCAAGGTCAGCTGGTGCCGAGAGAAGCAGGGAAGCTCAGCTCTGCCGTTATTTGTCAACGGTGACCGGTTTATTATTATTGTTGTTGTAGTTATCTAGTGATTGAAAACCAATAAACTGTTCATTTTAGCCTAACGAACTAATTATCTGGGGACCAGAAATGGTGGAAAATCACAAGCTTTTAATTAGTTTAATTTAAGTATACAATTAAGATCTGGTCATGCTACTGTCAGTGACCAACAATTTGGAGAATGACCTTTTTGTTTTTGTCTTTCGTCACCTAAAAACTTTTGATCAAGATTTCCATTGGTTGTGTTAGTTGATACAACGCCATCAACACCAAATATAAATTAAAAGATTGATTTTCTGGTAACAAATAAATTTTATAGATACGTAGTCCAGTATATATTGGACGAAATCCGAATCAAATATAAAGAGGGACAACGACCTTATTTAATTAATATTTAAATTAAGGTGATTGTAAAAACTTTTTTTCACACGTTACAAATAGTATCTGTTTTGAATAACTCTCAACCATTTGACAATGCATGCTTAATCACGATGTTGCAGTTGTTGGTGCTCGAACTCGTGAGCAACAACCGTTTCCTTAACCACTAAGACAAATTAGTTCATTTTTTTATGATTATATTTAACTTGTTTCTTTAACATTTAAAAATAAATATATTATGAGATAACCAATTTAGTAAAATTTAATTTCACATATCACTATTTCCCTTTATTATAATATAAGATGTCTTTTAAAGTACGTTTATAAAATATTATTATTATTATTAAAAATCAATTACATGCACTCTCAAATTGATATGAGCAGCTTTGTTTGTTACGATTTAGGACAGATCATACTGATCTGATTATACGTGTCTGTTATAAAATATTACAACGTCATCAAAAGGCTGCTAATGTCAAAAATATTTAATTAGAAGAGGAATGTGGCATGGTGCTTATTGGTTTATTGTTGCCTCACCTTTCAAATTCCAACACTGGGGTTATTAATTATTATCAAATTATTATATATTCAAATATTTTAAATCTAACCATAGTGTTTAATTATTACTGGCGCATTATAAAATGAAGTAAAATCGATTATATTTAAGATTGAAAAAAAAACCCGAATAATTTAAGTATTGTATAAAAATTATTTTGAATTTAAAATATTTAATACTATGGCCATATTGGATATCCAAAACTGAATCAAACCTTGCATAGTATGGAACTGGAAACCCTAGTTTTCAGACGAAGCCATAAACAATTAAGGACCCGTTTTTTTTTTTTGTCAGGTTCTCACGCCCGTTTATTTTTTATTCACTACACCAGACTTGTTCTATAGCGGCGTTTTTCGCGGCGTTTACAAGACAAACGCCGCGCGTATTCGACTTATCCCGGCGTTTAAATGAAGAACGCCACAAATTGACAACTTTCGCGGCGTTTTGGGAACAAACGCCGCTATTATATAACTTATCCTGGCGTTTGGTTAAATAAACGCCGCAATAGTATCGTGTTCTTGGCGGTTTTTTGAAATCGACGGAATAGAAAAAAGCATTTAGTGGCGTTTGCAGTGAAAAACGCCGCAAAGGTAGCGATATCGTGGCGTTTCTTAGAAAAAACGCCGCAAAAACTATCGATTTTGTGGCGTTTTTAGAACAAACGCCGCAATAGATATCCTGTTCGCGGCGTTTGTTATAATAAACGCCGCAATAGGCGAAACTCAGCGTTTTATCACAAAGTCAGACTTATTTTATTTTCCCAATTTGTATCGTGCAATCCCTAAACCCTGCCTCTCCACCGTCCTGCTCTTATCATCGCAAATCCCTCCACATTTCGTCGCCGTTCTACTTGTCGTTCGGCTCGCCGTCGATCGTCGAAGGCCGTGGTGGCGAAAGCTTCCGTCGCCGTTCTCTTTTCTTTTCCAAAGCCGGAAACTCAACAAGGATCTCTCTCGGGTCAGTAGCCAACAACAATTGATTGAAGGTTAGGAAACAAAACTTTTATTGATTTTCTATTGGTAATGTAAATTCAATCTGATTTTTTCGTGATTTGAAAGGCCACTGTTGTGCTGAGCTTCCTTACTTTTTTTTTGATATAATGTAGAATTTCTTCTTTTTAAATTAATGATTCTCACATGTTAAAAGGCATTTGCAGAAACCATAAATTTGACCACAATCAACTAGGCCTAAATGATTCTCTCTTGCTCGATGAAGCTTGCCCCCTAAAACCAACAACCTTCAGTTTTTTCCCCACAGAAATCGTACCAATGGACCTCTTCTTTCCTACTGCAGATGTTTTTGCAGTCTTCACACTTTTTGAGACCACCTTAACTATTTTCTTTGAAGGTTTGGCTGGAGTACGTGATTTTACCGACACTGCATTTGTGGGCTTTTTCCCGGAAGTACGCACAGACAAAGACACATCTTTATTCTTGTTTTTCTGATTCGACTCCTTCATCAGTTTAACATTCTTCCCCTTCTGCTCAGTAATCCGAACTCTTGCACTGTCCCTTCGGACATTATCAACTGAAAGAGATTCCAAACTCTCATTCTTTCTTATTGCTTCATCAATCCTTTCTGCCAACAAGGAGTCCTTTTTAGCCACCAAACTTGTTACTTTACCTTTGGCACCCATTCGTGCAGTTCTTCCGGTGCGATGAAGGTAGTCGATAGAGTTTAAGGGGAAATCAAACATGATAACATGATTAACATCCAAGTCCAGTCCTCTTGCAGCCAAGTCAGTGCAAACCAACGTGGGACAGTCTCCATCATCACTTTTGAGCTTCCTTACTTGATTACAAGAATTTTTTCGTGATTGGTCTAATTTTATGTGACACTGTTATTTGCCTTGTTAATGTTACTGAATTGTGAAATCTGGGCGAGGCAAGGTTTTCATCTGCTTGACGTTTGAGTTAAGAGCTTTGAGTTGACTTGAATTTTAATCTAGATCAAATAGGGGGTGGCTTTGTGTGAACCTTAATTGTTAGATGAAAAGATATATGATTGGTAGAAGTGAATATTTAAGAATATGTTTTCACTATATATGCAATTATTGATGTGAATTTTTCTTGATAAGCTCGGTTTGGATTGTTACAGTGTTTGAATGTTGCAACATAGTAGACATTTTAGCTAGTTAACTTCGAGTATTCACTACTCTACTCTTCTTTGCATGTTGTTCTAAGACACCATCAAGTGTGCCGCATTTAGCTCCCTCATGCCGCATTTGCACTATGTTGAGGTGATTAGTAGGACTTTAATTTTTAGCTGGAACTGACTTTGTATTGCTTTGGGCTACAGCTTTGTGAACCAGACCTTAATTTGGTGTTAAAATGAAACTGAATTTAAGCACAGAAAGTTACTGTTTTGATATAGTATTGATACAATTTGTATTTTTTGATGAATCAAAAAAAAATTGTACAAAGGTTGCTGTTTTCACCCTTTTCTATTGAGATTTGTTTAGTTATTTGGCAGCACAATAGTTTCAAGGCATGCAATTTTGGGTCCATTTTCAGCCTTTTAAAATGTCTTTATTTTGGTGTTAAAATGAAACTGAATTTAAGCACAGAAAGTTACACAAATATGGTCTGAATTCTAAATGTATATAACATAATCTACTTATGTTCTCTTTTAGACTTTTAGCCATCTACTTAAGTTCTCTACACCTTTTTCTAAATAAGAAAACTAGGTTGAAACTACCATCTTCATTTATTTAGTAGTTGTCATGTGCATTCCATTTTTATTTTATATCAAAAGTGATACTAGAGTATTTCTTGAATGTTTGACGATTCGTATTTTGTTTACTTTATTGTTATGTTGAATAGGTTGAGAGCGATTCCACATTTCTGTTCATCCTTCAAAGTTGTGGATAATTCTCAGTTGTGAATCGGTGCTCTTCCCCAACAGGTAACTTTCTCTTGAATTTTCATGTTTGGTTGGTAGGTAGTTTATATATTTAACTTGACTTTTACTTAATTGGTAATGTTTAATGATACCAGCATATGTTGTCTTGCAATATAAGGCAATCTTCTGTTATTTCTTTTCTTTTGTGTAAAGAGGACTATAATTTCTTCAATATTTCTTTTCATTTGTCTAGGGCTGTTAGGTTGTATTTAAATTTTTTTTATTATTACAGAAATACAAAATGAATAGGAGTTGGATGAATTTGCCAAGAGTAAGCGTCGACTATCGAAATGGAGTAGAAACTTTTTTAGATTTTGCTTTTGCGAATGCAAGCCAAGAGGATAGGATTCTTTGCCCTTGTAAGAAGTGTGGTAACATTAATTGGCACATTCGTGAAGTTGTACAAGAACATCTAATTGTTTGTGGCTTTGTTCGGGGATATATAAAATGGATATTCCATGGAGAGATTACACCTCGTAGAGCTTCATCCACGAGTAACTCGACTGATCCTCTTAATTCTCATCACCGATCTCATAGAGAAGATGACATGGAGGGTATACTGCGGGATGTATTTAATATGCATGATTATCATCAATCAGTTAGAGAAGATTGTGATATTGGTGTTAATGATTCCTTCGAGATGGGAAGAAGTGGATGTCATGAAGAGCCAAATGGAGAAGCAACAAAGTTCTATAATTTGCTTGATGAAATGAATGAACAACTTTATGAGGGATCAAAATATTCAAAACTCTCCTTTTGCATTCGTCTTTTCCATCTAAAATGCTTGGGAGGATGGACCGGTAACTCTTTTACGCAGTTATTAGAGTTTTTGGGAGAAATGTTTCCTTTTGCAAAAATTCCTCAATCCAGCAAAGATATGAAGAAAGTGATAAAGGATTTGGGTCTTGGTTATGAGAAAATTCATTGTTGTCCGAATGATTGCATGTTGTATTGGGGTAATCGAAAAAATCAGGAGTCTTGTCATGTATGCGGTAAATCTCGGTGGATGAATAGAGATGTAGAAAACGTGAGTGAAGAAGATGTTGAAGCACGATCAAGAAAGAAGCCAGTAAAGATTTTGTGATATTTTCCTCTAATACCTAGGCTTCAAAGACTTTTTATGTCTTCAAAGACGGCCGAGTCTATGAGGTGGCATCATGATGGGCGAACAAATGATGGATTTTTTAGGCACCCAGCGAATAGTTTAGCTTGGAAGTCATTTGATCAAAAGTTTCCAAATTTCGCAGGAGATCCTCGAAATGTCAGGCTTGGTCTTGCATCTGATGGGTTTAATCCATTTAAAATCATGAGTACTTCATATAGTACTTGGCCTGTTCTGCTTGTTCCCTACAATTTGCCCCCTTGGATTTAATTGGTATATGTTTTTTTATTGACTTGATTTTAATAATTTTACCAAATTATTTCTTATATAGCTGAAGTTGGTCAAAGGAGCAAGAGTAGAGGACGCACGATGTTGACGGGGTTGTACAATCTTCCTCCTGGGGAACGTGTACAAGTTTCGAGAAATGATGCTGGTCAACCTATTGGGGCAGAAGCAGGTGTTCTGGCCAATGTCATAGGCATGACTGCACGTAATGGAGCACTTTTACCGATCAGTTATGAGTCATGGCGTGAGATGCCGAATGGTAACAAGAACCAGGCTGTGGATCATATTAAGGTACTATAATGTCATTGTAATAGATAATCTATTATAGATTGATATTAATTTATATACTCTGATTGTATAATTTGTAGGAGAGATTTTCTTTAGAAGTCTCAGACGATTATGTGAAGCATGCGTTAGGAAAGAAATGGAGAGACCATAAGAGCTTCTTGAAAAAGAAATATTTCAAGAATAGTCTCAGCCTTCAAGAGAAGATGCAAAATGTCCCACCTGGATTGATCCGGTATCAATGGGAAGATGCAGTCAAATTCTGGAGTTCAACGAAAGGAGAGGTATGACCGCTACACTTTGTAAAGAATATTATTATGTCATTACAAAATTGGTTATATATGTATATATGCAATTTTAGGAACGAGAGCGTGTTGGCGTTGCTAGTAGACAGAAACAGAAGTATACTCACACTGCCGGGTCGAAGAGCTTTGCCCGTATTGCTAATGAGGAGGTATTGTTTTTTAGACATTATTCATTATTTTTTTTTCTAATACTTTTTTCATAAGTATTTTTATTATTCATTGTAGGAACTTAAGTCCGGCAGTAGTGTTGGACGAGTACAACTCTTCGACATCACGCACACAAAGAAAGATGGCTCTGCTATTACTCCTGAAGCTGCAGAAATTATGGTATATTTATTCGATGCAAAATCTAATATTATGTTATTATTTATATCAACATAATAACATTTTTATATGAAATAATATTTGAATTTATTTTCTTCATTGATTATTAGGCCAAAATGAAGGACAAAAAGATAGAGTTTGAAGCTACAGCTTCAACTAATGGTTCTGCTAATTTGGATGACATCGACAACCAAGTTATTGCTGATGTTTTGGGTCCTGAACGATATGGTCGAGTTCGATGTCAAGGATCATTCGTTACCCCAACAAAATATTTTGGTGCTCATTCGTCGCAATACATGCCATCACAGAGCCGATCTTCCCAAGCAGAAGTTAATCGTTTACAACAACAATTAACTCAATTTAAAGCTGAAGTAGAAGCGAGGGAAGTAGAGAGAGCAGCGATGGAAGCGGAGAGAGCAGCGAGAGAAGCGGAGAGAGAAGCATCATATAAGAATCTCGAAAATAAATTTCAAGAATTGATGGCCATGTTCAAGCAGAACCAACCGCAGAATCCTCCATCTTAGTTGATTTATTAGGTTTGGTTATGTTTATTCTACTAAACGAAAGTTTAAATACATTTCACTTTGACTTTGAACTACAATGTTGATTTGCACTTTAATGTTATAGACTTGAACTTATTTTCTTGTTGTTAAGTATTTGTTTCTTAATTTCTGTAATTATTTATTGGATTGATTGGATATGTCACAGGTTAAATTTGGGTAGTAAATATAATGCAAATCGAACTTTCAATGGGCAGTAAGATTTGCGGCGTTTGCACCTAAAAACGCCGCAAATACCTACTCTACTGCGGCGTTTATATCAAAAACCGCCAGTAAAAGTCACAACATAATTGCGGCGTTTGTAAAAAAAACGCCGCCATAGATGAAGTAATACCGGCGTTTTTCAATAAAAACGCTGCTAAAGAATATACTATTGCGGCGTTTTACCAGTCAAACGCCGCTACAGGGTATGACTTTTTGCGGCGTTTGCTTAACAAAACGCCGCTAAAGAACAGGTTTTTCGCGGCGTTTGTAAAACAAAACGCCGCGAAAGAACGAGATCTATGGTGGCGTTTTTTCTCCAAAAACGCCGCGAACGTTTGCGGCGCAAGTATCACCGGCGTTTTTGGCGGCGTTTTTCTTAGCGCCGGGGGCGTTTTTAGCGGCGCTAAAAAACGCCGCAATAGGCTAAAAAAAACGCCGCGAAAGAACAAGCCTGGTGTAGTGATTTTCTCGTTAAATGATTATTAATTTGGTCCTTAACGGGTGTTTGTCTACCATTCTTAGACCTGACAAACTTGACCCGAGACCCGAAACCCAAACCGAATTACCCGAACCAAAACTCCATTTTGACCCGAACATGATGATTCGAAGTTGACCCGAAATCCGAACCGAACCGAAATTTTTTGTTGAACCGAAATGGACCCGAACCGAATGGACCCAAACTGAATGCTACCCGAACCGAAAGCTGAACCGAATATCGACCCGATTTTAACCCGAATATCTATTTTTAACAATATAATAAATAATAAAATGAAGTATAGAAATTTGAGATCTTGGTGACCAATTTTATAATTTCATCATAAAATATAGCATAAAATTGAAATTGTAGACTAAATTCACAATTTGGAAGTGGAGAAATTTGAGAGTCCAATGACCAATTTTGTAATTATACCATATAAATAAATAGGGGTCAATTTTGGCTAAAAATTAAATCTTTGAAATTAAAATGAATGAAAATATCAATATATTAAATTAATAGACTAAATTACAAAGATTAGTTAATTTCAACTAAAAGTAAATTTTTAGAGACTAAATATCACTACGAGGAGGGGATTTCTATATCCGAAGTCTAAACCGTGGGAATACTTGTGACTAAATTAAATTAAACTAAAACTTAAAGTTGACTAAAATGTAACATTTTAAATGCAACATGACCTAAAAAGTAATTAATCTCTAGCTTAAAAAATTGGTGGCTTATTTCCCTCTAAAATTTTGTCTTTTCTCTCTCTATTTTTTTCCAATTGTCTTTTTCTTTTTCTTTTTTTCAATCTAGCTTAAAAAATTGGTGGCTTATTTCCCTCCAAAATTTTGTTTTTCCCTCTCTATTTTTACCAATTGTCTTTCTATTTTTCTTAATTTAATTAAGTTTCAATTTAGATTAATTTAATTAAAATTTCACATTTAGTTTTAAAATTATTTTAATTATGTCCGTGATTTATGCTTTTAGGTTTTAGTTAGTTCAATTAGATCCTAAGTTTAATAAATTAATTCAATTCAGACATCATTATTATTATTATTATTATTATTATAAACTTTGATTTAATATAATTATACAAAAAAATTTATATGGATACATGAAGCTTTGATTTAAATATTTAATCAAATTCAAATGCATAGATTAACAAGTTGAATCAGAATTAATCTCATACACCAATAACTCTAAACTAAACCATAAATACTAAACCTCAAACCTTTAACCCAACTCAAATCGAATTGACCCGAAAATTTAAATGTTGACCCGACCCGAAATTTAAATTTTAGTTAGTTCAATTAGATCCTAAGTTTAATAAATTAATTCATTTCAGACATTATTATTATTATTATTATTATTATTATTATTATTATTATTATTATTATTATTATTATTATAAACTTTGATTTAATATAATTATACAAAAAAATTTATATGGATACATGAAGCTTTGATTTAAATATTTAATCAAATTCAAATGCATAGATTAACAAGTTGAATCAGAATTAATCTCATACACCAATAACTCTAAACTAAGCCATAAATACTAAACCTCAAACCTTTAACCCAACTCAAATCGAATTGACCCGAAAATTTAAATGTTGACCCGACCCGAAATTGACTCAATTTTAACCCGAACCGAAAGCGACCCGAACGACCCGATTTTGACCCGAACCGAAAGCGACCGATCCGATATTGACCCGACCTGAAAACAACCGATCCGATTTCGACCCGATCCAATACCCGAACCGAATCCGACTCATCACAAACCCGAATTAGACCCGAACCCGAACCGAACCGACCCGAACCGAATCTAAACCGATTCTAGATAACCAAACCCGAACCGAATGACCCGATTGCCACCTCTAAATTGTCCATTCTTAACATTTAAACAGACATCTATTTTATTTTTTTATTCGAAAAGCGAAAATTTATTAGAAAAGGAACGAGAAATACAAGCCATGTCGCATGTACAACAACCAAAACGCACGCAGAGACATGCACAAGGGGAAGCAAAACGCAACGACAGAAACCCAACAGCGAACAACCCTGGGAGAAAAAACAAAAGACACGAGACGCAGGCAAACAAAGCCTTAAACAACAAACAAGCAACAAACACATACATGGGTGAATCCTAACCAGAGACAAAAGCATAAACGCAGGACAATCATCCTCGCCGTCCTAGGATCTTGGAATGAAACTCGATTGCGGCATCCAAGTGAGAGCTCCTTTCGGAGGCAGGCTCCCTTGTCGGTAGACATGAGTCTTGCCAACTTGAACAAAGCGATCGAAAAACCAGACCTGTGAGTGGAGATGGCGGGGTTGCAAAAGCCAGCGACAAACGCAGCCTTCTGTCTGAAGCTGGAGACAATGGAAAACGATGACCATACTAAGATAGACCTTAGATCAACAGTGGATAGAGAGCACTTAATGATCCTAGGGGAAGGGCTTGCACTAAACACCATCTTTCGTCCTTTCCACTCGAAAGAGGTGATGACATTTGTGATCATGCTTGATGCGGATAACCCCCTAAGAGGTTACCCGCCTAGCAGTTTTCATTTGAGACCTGGTCCGTTGGATTCTTCGATGAGCCTGGGTTAGGCGGGCTTTCCTTATCACTTAACACGATTTCCTCATTAAGCGAGCAATTGTTATCAACGCACATGGACGCCACTTTGGTTATCTTTTTACCAAAAGGATCGATGCCCAGTTCTATGACTCCTACCTCGTCTAACATGACTCGAGTGATTTCCATTGCATGCTTGCGTCTAGCTGCTTGCTTGATCAGCGTGAGCCTTTTTGTTCTACAGGAGAACCAGTTCTTCTTTCTTTCGATGTTATTAATGACCGAAGATGCAGAGGTGAAGGATTCTGAGAACAACGCCACTTTAAGAACATCCCCATTAGCCACAGCTCCAAATCCATTCGCCCCCTCAGTTTCCAGGTGCAATCTAAAAGATCCCATCTGAGATGTATTGCCATAGTTCCCTTCTTTTGGCCACGAAGAAGGATTCTTCAGAGGTATTTGATCTCTTTCGTTTGCGGCTGCCATATACACCCAGGTTGTTAACTCCTTCAGTGATCAAGTCACTTCAAAGTTCATCTGGGTTGATGCTCGAGGGGATAGTCTGGCTTGAAATGGTCCCAACTGAGGTTGCTTTTGGCCACGAAACCTTGGCCACCAAGGTATCAGAAGTAGCATTGAAGTTGGCAAGGTCATCTATTCTTTTCTCATCAGAGGAGGAAAGCTCCAAAGGGACCATTACATAAAAGGAAATAGCATGAGAGGAGAATGGAGCGGTACCATCACAAGTTGACCCTAGTAACCTCGTACCCTCGGGGGTGGGGATCGAGAGATCTGAGATCTCCTTGGAGCAAAGGTAAGTTTTGTCCTGTGGTATTTTGTCGTCTTCTGCGGTAGTGGGGTGGCGGATCACAGGGTTGCCATCAAATGCTGGACTTCGTCGAGACTGGCGAGAAACTTGGCTCGTCGCCCTTTCCCAAGTGTGTGAGGCTCGCAACCACGGTCTAAAACATCCAGATAGTTTGAAGAGGCTTGTATTATGCCAACATTCCTTCTCCCCATGCCCGATCCTTCCGCATTTGTAACAGAATTTTGGGAGTCTTTCGTATTTGAAGGAGACTTCCAGTGGTTTGAAGTTTTAGCCTGTCTTCAGCAGGTCTTCCACCCGGATTGCAACTCTTAGATTTAATTGCCCATCCCATTTCACCTTGCTTCGGTTGTCGAAATTTGAACAGTAGCAGCGCGGGAACAGGTTTCAGATCTTCTTGATGTGGTCCGGTGTGATTAAGGTGATTGGGAGGTTGTGCACCTGGATTCAGAACTCTTCCGTTGCAAAATCTAACTCTTCAAAAGCAACTTCCGACAACCATTCCTTCAGTATTAGGAGACGGTCCTGAACGACCCATGGTCGGTTCCCTAAAACCCTAAGCATGTCTTCAGGTGATTGAAAAACAAAGAGGAAGACATTCTTTCCCAAGTCATGGCATTTCAAATCCGGACATTTCCAGGCTTTTCGGAGGATGACATTGATGGTGAGGTGCTTAGTCGCCGCGTCCGAGAGAATCTTACCTACAAGTGCATGGTTTTTAATGGCAAAGTTGACCTCCTCATCCTCATTTAAGTCTAAAGATTCTAGATAGGCATTAAAAGAATTTTCCGAGTCAGAGAGATGTTGGAAATGTGGACTAGAAACGGTCCTCTCGTGCTGAGTTGCCAGGGGAGTGCTTGAAGTCATCGCGTGTAATCAAGGGAAACAAAGTGTGGATAGGAGAAGGAAAGTGAAGACACAAGGATATAAGCTGGGGTGCAAGGATTGGATTATATCAGAAAAGGTAAGGGGTGCAGATCCAAGGGACATGGACTCGAAACCAAACATAAACCCTGGAAGTAGCGGCCGTGAACCTAGAAAGCGAAAAACCTACAATCCACCAGAGGGAGGGTCGTTCAAAGATTACATGGAGCTGCTTTCAAGAGGAGATGAGAGGAGTTTGTCCAAACGAGATCTAAGAAAAATGTGAAAAAGTAAGATGAAGCCAGTTGCGAGTAACAATTTGTTGAGCTTAATTACCGTTTATTTTTGTAGGAATTTGGTTTTTAAAACGGACATTTAATGACAGCTGAAAATTTTAATTTTTGATCAATAGCAGTTTGTCACAGCAATGACAAAGGAAACCTAAGTCGAATTGGGCTATTTGGATGGATCCTTAGTTTCAGCCTATGCTTAACCCATCGACGATTAGGTCCAAAATACTTGCTTCCCTTACCTGTACCCCCTAAAAAAGTCCCTAGAAAAGTGTGGAACCCACGTAAGGTTAGATATGACAATTTAAATATTTAAGAGTAAATTTCTAATGTACATGGTGTCATGGTGTGAAAAAAATACAGAGACCTGTATATTTACTTTTAATAATTAAAATATAAATGCTCATTCCCTTGTGTCCTGGTGGCAAAGGTAGATGTTTATTATCCTTTGAGATCTGGGATCGAGCACCAGTATTGCATGATGTGTGTGCTTTCGTTGAAAAAAGACTAAAAAAAGTTAAACAGATGTTATCATTACATCACACCAGCATATTCTAAAAAAATAATAATTAAAATATAAATAAATTAGTTTACAGTTTTACACAAGTACATACTAAAAAAACTTAATTTTCTCACCAAAATAATTTTTTTATTTTTATCTTTTTTTCATTTAAAAGTGTCGTCTTAGGTGGCGATTTAGTGTCGCCATCCTTTCTTTTCACTTTTGATTTATTTTTAAAATTTAGATCTAAATAATTTTTTTTTAAAAATCTAAATAAAATTAAATATCATTTATGTTTTCATTTCTTTCTTTTTCGCATATTGAAGCGTTTTGTTTTTATATGTCTTTGTGACATGTCTTTTATCTAATTTTTGACACAATATATGTCTACACTGATAATAGTTTAATATTTTGTAATGCATTTATTACAACACACCCCTTGATCAGAAATGTCAATAATATTCTATAGTTAAATTTCTTTTTGTAACATTTTGTTAATACATTTCATAAAATAATATGAAAAAACGATTTAGTTGATCTCCCTTCTTAATCAATCTAGCGTCTACTTTAAATAAAAGCATGTAAACTATTGATAGTTGCTAGGAAGATGAAGATTGCATTCAAGGGAAAAAATGCTTTTGTTTCTTCACATCTGTTTGGGATGTGTTATACTTGTTAGTACCATGGCCTTGTTTGGCAATTAACGGATAACGAATAGTGGATTACATTAGCTGATAGTTGATTGCATTAGTTGATTTGACTAGTGGATTGTATTAGCTGATTGTATAAAAGTGTTTGGTAAAATTAACTGATAGCTGATAGCTGTTAGATTATTTAAACAAGTAAAATGACATATAAGGACATGATTATATTCAATACTTGTTTAAATAGTTTATTAGTTATCAATATTTTGTATCTAATCATTATTAATTAGATCTATAAAATTATTTTTTTTATAAAATTATTTTTAATATAACTTTTCTAAACATATTCAAATGATGTATATATTAATTTATTATTTATATAATTATTTTAATATAATTTAATTAATTAATAAATTTAAATACACATATAAATATGTGATAATAAAAAAAGTAAATAGGATTAGCTTATAAATGGGGTGAGAAAATATTTAATTTAAGTTATTTTGAGATTTTTGGTAACTGGTAAGGGTAAAAGAGTCTTTACAACTCTAATATCAAATCTTTAATCTCAAAAAGATCCTATTATGAGCTTTTTCATAATTAGCGGTTTCACTCAAATCTGCTCTTTCAATCCGCTATTTACCAAACAACAATATTAGCGGATTTAACTAGTCAAACCTCTCTTTACCAAACAGGGCCCATGCCTTCTCTCTTTTTAATGAAAATATAACTTATAATTTTATCAAATTAATTTTAATTTTAATTTCAATACTCTAAAATCTAAATCTTAAACCTTAAACTCTAACTTTAAATCTTCATCTCTATAAACTAAATATTAAACACTCGACTCTAGACTAAATTCATAATTCTTAAAGCAAAAGGAGTTTTATATTTAGACTACACAATATGTTTATTGATAGTTTTATAATTTTTAATATGTTTCTTCCAAGCAGATAGTTTAAATACTGAATTATTGTTAACAAAATTAGTAATGGTCTGATATTTGATATTAAAATAATTTAAATATTAAAACATATCAGGATTCGACTATGAAAATTTCATAGTGTTTTAGTCTTAAACAGTTTGGTTATTAGATTAATAATTTTTCACCTTTATATCAAACAAAATTTAAAATTACAATTTATCGATATTTGTTGAATTAGATAATATAGAATTCGATGAACTTTAAACAAAATTTAATCCAAATTCAAAGCAGTTACCGAACACAAAAATTATTAAAAAAATCAAAATGCATGTGTCATGCTTTCGATGTTATCCATTCCAATGTGAATTAATATAGTGTTGATTTAAGTTCCCACGTTCTAATATTCAACGAGTTTGAGTTGAAAAGTGCAGTAACATATTAGTATTACTAATAAGAAAGTGAACAGTGATGATTAGGGATTGACCGAAATGTTAGAAAGAGCGATCGTTTTTTAAAAATTTAAAATTTGTATATCATTTTATTTAAAAAAATTATTGAAAATTTATTTTTACCTCAAAAATTTATAGAACTACTATTATAGTCAAATTATATCGAATTTGTTCAAATCGAGATAAAAAAAAATTAACTTTCGAGTCGGGTTTGAATTTTATTAATCTATCTCCAATATTTTCTTCTTTTTTAAATATGATGGTGTGATTACAATGTAGTATTTGTTTAATTTTCTTAGCCCTTTAAAGCACACACCGTGCACACATGATGTTCGAATCCGAATCACGTGGATAAAATACATCATGTTTTATCACTGGAACCACTACACAAGTTCTATCTCCAATGTTTTCTAGTGCATAAGGTCAGACCAGAAATCAGTGGATTAATTAAGATGGGAACCATCATCATCTATGGTTCTGCGGGACCCGGTTCTCTAAGAACAGTTTTGTTATTCAACAAATAATCAGTAATCTCTTTAAGATAAAAAAAACATATAATCATTAATATCTAACATTAATTAATTAATTAGTTGGTAAGTAAGGTCAAGAGTTTAAATTTTAACATTGTAAATGGAACATTCGAGTTAGAAAGATAGTTTTCATAATAATTTTTTATGATATCTGATTTAAATTAATAACCAATGAATTAAAAGCTGATAATTAAACAAAAAAATAATCAACAATGTTTGGGAACAAATTATAAATTCAAAAAGTGAAATGCGGGGACGTAATGGCGTTGGTGTATCGACAATTATGATCACCTGTGAAACGATAATGGTCGCATGTAGGGATGTAAAAACAGGTAATCGAATGGGTTTTAGGTCGGGTACTGTCAGGTCGGGTAAAATCGGGTACAGGTCATTTCAGGTTATTTTTCTGTTTTGACTCGACTCGGGTCGGGTGCGGGTCCATTTCAGGTCGGGTCTATTTCAGGTCGGGTCCATTTCAGGCCGGGTCCATTTCAGGTCGGGTTCATTTCAGGTCGGGTCCATTTCAGGTCCGGTCAAAACGGATCGGGTCCGAAGCAAATAATTGACAGGTTAATTCGGGTTTGGATACACTTCAAGTCGGGTTCATTTCAGGTCGGGTCCATTTTAGTTCGGGTCCGTTTCAGGTCGGATCCGTTTCAGGTCGGGTCCGTTTCAGGTCGGGTCCATTTCAGGTCGGGTCCGTTTCAGGTCGGGTCCGTTTCAGGTCGGTTGCATTTCAGGTCGGGTGCATTTCAGGTCGGGTAATTTCAGGTCGGGTAGTTTCAGGTCGGGTAATTCAGGTCGGGGTATTTTCAGGATTGAAATTCGTATTGAGTTTGAGTTCGGTACAATTGTATAAGTAGTCGATAGACTTTAGGTTGGCCTTCGTCAATCGTCATTGATTTGAAGTAATTAAAAAAATAATGAAAAAGGGTCAATTTGGACTGAAAAGGAGTCAATTTGGATTAAAAATAAAGTTTCACGGATTATAATGAACAAAAATATCAAATTAAAATTATAAAACATTAGACAAATTTAAAAGAAAACAATGAAAAGGGGTCAATTTGGAATAAAAAAAAGTTTTGGGGACTATAATGAACAAAAATATCAAATTAAAAGTATAAAATTAGAGTAATTAAAAAAATAATAAGTAGATGTCAATTTAGAGTAAGTTTTAGTATGTATATGTATATGTATATGCATTAGGGTTTAGTATGTATATGTATATGTATATATATGTATGTATGTATATGTATGTATATGTCATATGTACGTATTATGGTTTAGAGTTTAATATGTATATGTATATATATGTATACATATGTACATATAAATATATACCCGTATGTATGTATGTATGTATGTATGTATGTATGTATGTATGTATGTACTCAAACCTTAACCATTAAACCCCTAATCCCTAAAATAATCCCATAAACCCCAAATACTAAACCTCAAACCTAATTTCAAATCAAATATAGATCAAATAAAAAACAAAAACAAAATTTTCACTACTAAACCCTAAACTAATCTTATTACCCTAAACACTCCATTAGACACATTTACCCCTAAAACCTAAACATGAACCCCTAAATCTTACAATCACTACTCACTGATAATTAATGTACAAGCTTAATCCACAACTCCTTAAACTAATCACATAACCCCAAACACTCCACTTGACACATTTATCCATAAACCCCAAACACAAATCCATAAATCTTACAACTACTATTTACTTATAATTAGAGTGCAAGATTAATTCCTTAATCTCAACCCCTAAATCTTACAATCACTATTCACTAATAATTTAAAGTTATAACGAATTAAATTGAAACCTAAAGGTCAAAATTAGGACCTAAACGTAAAGTACCAAAGCATATGAGGACTATAGCAATGATTTTCCCTAAACTGAAAAAATGGCGGGCACTTTCCCACCAAATCCAAATTACGCGCTGCTTCAATTAAGAAGATTTTTTTTGCTCCTCTAAATTATTTTTTCACCTTTAAAACGCTTTAGCCCTAAAATGCTTTCCTTTTTTTCTTCCCTCCGACGGCTGACCAAATCCATACACTTCGAATCGCTTTTGCCCTTCTCTTCCCCATCTTCGCTTTTGCCTTTCTTTTCCCCATCTTCGAAATATGGGTGAGGTTTCGGTGAGCGAGACTGAGAAGGAGAACGGTGAGTTTGGGTTCGAGTTTGAAGGGAATGGTAATAATAAGAGGTTGAGTTCTACGAGTTTTGTTTTTGGGGAAACTGTGAATTGGGGAAGCTTTTTGCCTACAATGGCGTTGAGGGTTTTGTTGGTCGAAGCTGATGATTCCACTCGGCAGATTGTCGCTGCTCTTCTCAGGAAGTGCAATTACAGCGGTTAGTTTCCGTTTTTCAGCTCTGATGGGTACTTATTTGTTCTATTGCTTGAGTTTTTATTATGAAAATCATGTCTTTTCATATGCAGTAATGTGAATTTGATCCATTGGTACTTCTGGTTTTCGATTTCTTCGTATCGAATTTGAGCTAGCAGAAGCTTTTAGAGCCATGGTTTCAGCTTACTTTCTGGCTGAAATAGTTTATATGAATAAACATGCCTTGTTTTGTCCATGAATTTGGTTAATTGTTGGTGAAATTTTCTTTGGAGTTAAGATCAACATGCTCAATTTCATTTCATATTTTACAAAATTGGGTCGAAATCGGATGCATTCGACACGAGTATGTTTAATTTTTTCGAGGTGCCACTAGGGCCTTGTTCCATCCTAAAACATGTTGATTTCAGCTCCAACACACTAGTTTTGTGATAATATTGATTCGAGTCCACTTCAGGATATCTTCTTTAAGATGGTGATTCAAGTTGTTACCCTCAAAATGATTTTTTCACTATCAATTTCGAATCCTATTTTTGTTCCCACACAGTGTAAGATAGTCTCCAACGGTATGCTTCTCTCTATTTCTCTTTACCAATCAAACTTTGACTTCTCTTTCTTTAATATTTTGATTTTCTTTCTCATGATTAATCTCTCTTTTTTTAGCTTAATTTTCAGCTGGAACTGACAATTTCACTTGTTATCCTTATTTATTGTCAATTTTTATTATTTCAAATCAGGTGTAGATATTAGGTCAACTAAGGTTTGCGAGCTTGGATTGTTGAATTATAAAGCAAAGCATGTGTTTTTTTTATGCCGATATGATTATTACTAGACCTCAGTATTCAAGGTAAATATTATCTTATCTAAGTCACTGGCTTCTCTCTTTTTTTTAATAATTTTGGGAAATATGGGGGTTCCTTAATTGTGGTACATCATATGCAGTTTCATCTTGATTATTTTCCTAAGATATATTGATTGGTAATAATTTCCAATGTTTTTAACAGTATAGGTTCATGTTTTGTATCAATGTTAGTGTTCATAATATTTGGAGAATGAAAGTTAGCTGGCATTCCTGCACATCTGACCTAAAAGAATTTATTTTAGATTAAGAGTGGATTTTGAGTTCTTGTCGTTGGAATGGTGTTTTTTTTAAATATTATTTATTTATTTGAGGGGAAAGTTTTGATTTTTCTTTTTGGGAGCTTGCTGAGCTTGAATTACAAGTGCTTTTCTATAAGACATTATGTTTTCCATTACATGAGATTGTTTATATCATTTTATTTGAGGTTACTACTCTACAAATACTAAAGACCTTTGGACTTGGATGTGCTACCAAAATTTTAGGATAAGCTCATTATAGTAGAATGAAATGTTCAATAATATCGATGAGATGAGAGTAGTACAAATCATTCATGATTGTTGTCTAAAAGTATAAAATTCTTCCCATAATCTAATGCAATTAGCAATTCCGAGTGTGTTATTGATGATTGTTTTTTATTGATTCGAAGATACTGAATCTTAGATACTCGTCAATAGGCCCCCCAGAAAGATTATAGTTGGAAAATGGAACATGGCATAAAGGATATTGCCAAGAATGTGTAAGCATTTCACTTGATCAGAATTTTTTTAATGAATTTGTTTGTTCCTTGTTTTAGCACTAATGATATCCGACATGGAGTGTCATATTGTTTTACTGGTGGATTAGAATTCAATTTCCTTGCCCTAATTTTTATAACATATTTGTTATATGCTTGTTATTTATGGGGGTGTTGAAGAAAGTAAAAGATAGTTGTTGTATGCTTGTTATTTACGGGGAAAAGAACGCAGAAATTTGGTAGCAGGACTGACTTTCCGCATGCTATTTTGTTTCTGTTATTTCTAGTTAATGCTTGCTTAGTATTTATGAAACTTATTTTTGTTGTTCCATTAAAAATAAAACACTTATTTTTACTACCTCAAAAGGTTCATTGTTTTCCTTGATTACAGGTTTTTGTGTGGTTAGAAGAAAATGAGAAGCTCCGGTGCTGATAAAGTTTCGCTAGATACTACAATGTGAAAGATTCTGAGGCCTCAATAGAAATAAAATTAAAACATTGGACTGACAGACTTATACTTTGAGAGTGGATAAACAGGTACATTACTATCAGTTTGTTTTGTCATGTTCGGTTCACCAATTATAATTTGTTGATGCATATTTAATTAGAAGTTTTTTCTGTTAAGCTTTTGTTTGATGCATCCTGAACTTTACAATTGAACATTTTCTTCATTTCTTGAAGAATTCGAACTGTTATGTAAAATGTTGTCTAATTTTTCTAGTAGCAGTTCACAACAATATTGATATGATAGCTTCATGTGGTTACTGTGACTTTATATGGATAGTTAAGGTTTCCTAATCTTTTAACTTCATTTAGGATTGGTTTGCCACTTGTACTGATGTATTTGTACTAAATTATATATCAGAAACTGTTTAACAGTTGCACTTTTCTATTTATTTCTTCTCTTTGAATATATTACAGATGCCAGTTCCTGCATTAAAAGAACAAATTGCTTCTGCAATTGGTGTCTTATTAGAGCAATTGGTGTCTTATCAGATCAACTACTTTCTGCATATCGTATCCATTTTCTTTTAAATATTCATATTAAAAACAGTGAGGAGAATACGTTAGGTCTTAATGAAAACAGTGGCGGAAAAGATGTTGCTTTGCCTTTGAATCATCGGCAAAACGATGCTACGTTCTGGTAAAGTTTTTCTTTTCTTTTCTAAAGTTTTGTTCTTTTTTGACTTGTTTGTCACCCATGTGTTTGTTAAAATGTCAACAGAAAACCCTTAAACAAGGTTTCACAATCCACGAGTGAAAGAAGCAAGAATTTTGATGGTAAATACAGGGTCTTTGGTGAGCTTGAAGAAATTTATGGGGAGAATTCACCTGCAAATGTTGGTATCTCCATGCCCTTAATTAAGTTCCAAGGGCATAACAATGGTGGGGTTGGTCATGGATATTCAGAGACTACTTCTGTCGAGAAAGAAGCTTCATTAAGGAAAAATATTCACAAGAAGAGAAGGATGAAGACGAAGGAGAAACCGAGATCGAGTTTGAGTTCAATTAAGGAAGAAGATATTCAAAAATGCTGGATCCAAGTGAGAAAGTTAGTGATCATCAATGTTCTCCATTTGATCATTAAGCTTAACCTTCCATTTCTGCTTAGCTGATTCACCTCTTATTTTTCCCCTGCAGGGATCAGATTCTAAAGATCAAAATAATGAACACTCAGAAATGATTTCACCAAACGGATCTGAAAATCAAAGTGTTTCCAATGAACAAATCAAGAAAACTAGTGCCGATTGCGGTACTTCTAACTAAAACTCCTCTTTGGAGAGGCGGCCCAGCTGGTCCCAAGGTATTAATCTCTTTCCATTTCAACATTCTTTTGATCTCCAATCTTTGATTTTTGTTTTCGTTTTTTATCTTTTAATTCGATTATTTGCAGTCATTGTGCAATGCATGCGAGATCCGAAGCAGGAAGAAGAAGAGAACAATCATAGGGTTAAAGAAAGGAGAAGAGAAGAAATCAAAGAAAAACCCTAAAAGTTTAGGGGATAATCTGAAGCAGGGATTGTATTGAACTCTTTTTTTAAGTTAACTATCAAATATTCAAATATTAATAAAAAAGACCTTATATTGTATAGTCAGAAAAACATATTTCAAGATGATAATAATAAATATTCATTTATGTTGTTCAAATTACTAAAGGTTAGATAAGAATAAATAATAACTCTACAATTTTGTTCGGTTAATAAGAAAACATTTTTTGAATATGTTATAACTTAACATATATTTTGTTATAATTTGTCATCTAAAATTTTATTTAAGTTATTGAGAAAAAAAATCAATCATTTATTTTATAACTTAAATATTTTTTTTGAATATGGTAAGTAATGTAAATATTAGTTAAAAATAATTGATAAATTGTCAATTATTTAATGTTTTTAATAATTGAGAAAAAAATAAATATGTTTAATGTATTAGATTAGAAGTATAATATAATATTTAATTTAATATTTCTTAATTTCATAAATTATTTGTATTACTTGGCTCAATATTTTTATTTTTTAGTATTCACTCTTCATTAAATTTTTGTAGTTGATAAATTATCAATTACTTAATATTTTTTTTTTCAATTTTAGTACTTAATATATATATATATATATATCAATATATGTAGGTGTATATGTATATGTATATTTATCATATATGTATATCAACTTATGAAAGTTTTTAATTCATTAAGTCATAGATTTCGGGTCAATATCAATTCAGGTCAACAACAGGTCGGGTTCAAAACAGGTCGGGTTTAAAACAGGTCGGGTCCAAAACAGGTCGGGTTCAAAACAGGTCGGGTTCATTTCAGGTCGGGTAAAATCGGATATCGGGTCAATTCAGTCAGGTAAATTCGGTTATTTGCCAGGTCGGCTTCGGGTTCGGGTTCGTTTCAGTCGGACGCAGGTCGGGTTTCAGGTCCACATTAACAGGTCCAATTCGGGTTCGGGTCGTTTTCAGTCGGACGCAGATCGGGTTCGGTTACTACAGTAACATGTCAAATTTGGGTTCAGGTCAACAACAGCCAGTTACAGATCGGGTTCGGGTCATAAAATCCTCGAGTCAAATCAGGTTTTGACTCGAGCAGGTTTCAGTCGGGTTTTCAAATTCTGACTTGTTTTTACATCCCTAGTCGCATGCAGATGTGCCTGGTTTCGAGAGCTTTTGCCTAAACTTGACGCATTGATGACATCTTAATGTGGTATGTTTCTACTATGCAGCAAACAAGCTGTTAAATCAATACGGGTACTCAAGTGTTTTTGTGCCCAATTTTTGTACTATAACCGTACATGTGTGTAGCAAGTAGTAGGAATGTTTAAAATTATCTGACCCGACTATTTGAATACTCAAATATAAATAATTTGATATTTACTTGAAGTTTTTTTTATCGAGTCGGGTACTCGGCACGCCATTTTTCGGGTCGGACTCGGATCACAAAATATGAAATTTTCGAGTACCCGATTTTTATTTTTATTTTATTAGATTACTTAATATTTTTATCTTAGAACTATACTTAAATCCCTTAATTCATTTTATACTTCTATTATATGCTTTTATGTTTTAAATTTTTCAAAAAAATATATTAATTTGTGAATATGTAAGATTCAAAAAAATAAACTTTTAATATTTTTTCTGTAAAAAATATGAGATTCGAAAAAAAATCACGACCGGGATTAATATTTTTAATGTCTTTTTTATGGTTATAAACTTCAAATCATTAAATTTATTTTGTTTAGATCATGTGTTATAAACTTTTAATTTTTTTTATTTTTAAATAAAAAAAATAAAAATGTGAATAGTACCTGATACCCAATTTTACGGGTACCTGAATTTAACGGGTACCCAAATTTAGGGTACCCGATACTCATGAGCCGAGACACAGACCAACAACTATGATATCCAAAAATTCGAATACCCGATATTTCATGTACCCAAAAATCCGAATACCCGAATTTAAACACCCTAGCAAGTAGCAACTATCAAAATTGTACAAGTGCAGTCTTCTTATGGTTAATTTTGGTAGTATAAAATGTCAGCTTAAAATTTAATATGAATTTCCTATCAATTTTTTTAATGAATTATATATATATATATATATGGGATGGGATCAAGTTACATAGTGTAAAACTCATCTAGTTTTACACTAATTTAGGACCATTGGATAAGAGAAATGTATGAATGAGATTAACAGTAAAAAATGTGAAGATTATCACTTGGGAAAAAAAATAAGGAAATAATCTGAGCCATTAATTACCATCATCCAACGGCCCAAGAACTGTGTAAAACTAATTGAGTTTTACACAGTGTAAGTTGATCCTAACCCTATATATATATATATATGTTGCCGCAACTTTAATTAGACATACTAACCGAAAGCATGTTAAAAATAATAATTTTTAATAATTTAAAGGTGATTATAATATAATAAATATTCATAAACACTTTTAATTTTATTTTTTTGACTGTAATAATATTTTTTTATGTGGTCGATGGCGGTGCTAGCCTTAGTGCTGGTTGCCGACCGTCAGTAATATTTCTTTGTTTTTTTATTTTGTATTTTAATTTTTGAATTTATTAATTCTGTTATTGTTATATATATATATATATATATATATATATGGGTTAGGATCAACTTACACTGTGTAAAACTCTTTAAGTTTTACACCTTTTTTAGATCGTTGGATGGGGGAAATGAATGGTTGAGATTAACTCCGTGTTTTTAATTCCCAAGTGATAATCTTCACATAATTTACTGTTAATCTCATCCATCCGTTTCACTCATCCAACGATCCAAAAAAGGTGTAAAACTTATAGAATTTTACACAGTGTAATTTAATCCTATCCCTATATATATATATATATATATATATATATATATATATATATATATATATATATATATATATATATATATATATTGCCGCAACTTTAATTAGACATACTAACCAAAAGCATGTTAAAAATAATAATTTTTAATAATTTAAAGGTGATTATAATATTATAAATATTCATAAACTCTTTTTATTTTATTTTTTTGACTGTAATAATGTTTTTTATGTGGCCGATGGCGGCGCTAGCCTTAGTGCTGGTTGCCGATTGTCGGTAATATTTCTTTGTTTTTTTATTTTGTATTTTAATTTTTGAATTTATTAATTCTGTTATTATTACACATACCTTGTAGACAAAGTAATAAACTAAAGTCTTTTAAAATAAACATCATTCACTTTTTCACTTAATCCCATGTTAGGTTGAAAAAACATGGCAAATTTGGGCATATAGGCCAATTTTGCTTGATTATTTAGGGGATGGGGGTCGGTTGGCCGAAAATTGAGGAATTAGGCCAATATCTACAGTGGCAACAGGACCTCGCCACCTGCAGCCGGCGTGGTCCTGTTGGAGGCAGGCTTCCCAGCGTGGACGGCTCAGCTCCTCAGCCTGCCATGCATGCCACCCTGCTGTTGCGCTGCCATTGGCTGACCTGCAGCCTGCACGAGCCGCGCCATTGGCTGGGAGAGCCGGTCACCAGGGAAACTAGGGACCTCGCCGTTTGCACCTGGCGAGGTCCAAGAACGCCAGCAGCACATGACGATGTACTGTAGCTTTTGGCCTATTCTCCAAATTAATCGCGGGATGGCCTATTCCCCTAAAAAAAAATTGTTTGGCCTAATTGGCCAATTTTGCCAAAAAACATACTAACATAAGTACTAACACGAGATACTAATATCTATTCAACATTCTAGATCAAACGTCTCAGAAAATAAAAAGAAATATGTTAATATACAAGACAAAGATGTTTCTCAATCAGGAAAAGACATGTATGAGCTGCCATTAATGGTGATAGCTTACTTTTATCATTATATGGTGATTAATCAATATCCACTTCATCAAATATATAAATCATATTTTTATTACAAAACCTGTTTTTTATCTCTGCCGACACTTATCAACCATATGCAATTTCAAGGCTAGGACTTTTAGAGGCAACTGGACGGGTTTGGATCCGACCCAGCCACTTTGATTTGGATTGAGCTTCTTTTTTTCATTATTGAAGGGTTAGGTTAACCTATTAAATTTTTAAATATTGTAATTAATCCCTTAATGACTTAATGTATTATGTTTATGTATTTAAAACACGCGAATTAAATTATAAATATGCCTAAATTATATACTAGGACCAATTTAAATCAGGGACCTAATGTATATAATCATGCTATTTTGATGACTCAATTAGTGTCTTTAAATGTGGGACCAGTTTAAAATCTAGGTTATAGTTTTAGGATATTTGGTAGAATTATTATATTGCTAAATTAAAAGAGAAAAGAATCCAACAACAAGGGGATGGATGACGTGTACAATAATCCAAGTGTTACAACTTACAAGTGCAGGCTTATTGGCTTCGGGATATAATCGTCATTCTACAAGATGACAAGGACAGCTCACAGCTGGTTGCTTTCCTCCTTCGAAGCATTGCCAGTTTATATTTCCAAATTTAATCACCCTCTTTTTTCTTAAAGCCTAAAAATTATTTATATTCGGCCGTCGATTCCTACGGCGGAGAACGCCAAGCTAAGAGAAAAATAAAAGCTTTTATCACCTCCATCTCTCTCTAGTCTCTGCCTCTTATCTCTCTATTCTGCAGCCATCGGTTTCTTTGCATAGAGTTAGAGGAGGGGACGGAGAGGGGGAGAAGTGAAAGGGAGTCGGGGCGTTACGCCGGCGGCGCACGATATGACTGAGCTCTGCCTCTGTTTCCACCGATTCTGAACTTTGGGTTGTTACTATATGTTTATTGTTATGAGCTATGGCTGACCTAAAAGGAATCCTATCGTTCTTCCGGTCCTCACTGTCTACTCTCTTAGCAGATCGGCTCGATTTCAAATCTAAAAAGAAGAAGAGGAGAGGGATTTACAGTAGTAAGATGCTTTGGATAATGCGATTCTCTGGATTCTTTTCAGCCGCAATGGTGATGATCATTCTCTCACCGTCACTCCAGTCGTTTCCTCCAGCTGAAGCCATTAGATCATCTCACTTAGACGGCTACCTCCGGTTACCGTCGTATCCGGTGTCTACGTCGCCACACTCATCGAACGGTCGGTTTTCTTTTCGAAAAGCCACCGGATTTCGTAATGCCGACGATTGTGGCTCCACCGACCACAAAATCACAGACGTCTGCGATCCTTCTTTAGTCCACGTGGCTATCACTCTCGATGCGGTCTACCTTCGCGGGTCAATCGCCGCCGTTCATTCCATTCTCAAGCATTCATTGTGCCCGGAGAACATTTTCTTCCATTTCCTCGTATCGGAGCCCAGTCTGGAAACCCTCGTCCGGTCCACGATTCCTCAGTTGAAGTTCAAGGTTTATTATTTTGAACCCGAGATCGTTCGGAACCTGATATCGTCATCCGTTAGGCAAGCGCTTGAACAGCCGTTAAATTACGCTAGGAATTACTTAGCTGATCTCCTGGAGCCGTGCGTACGGAGAGTGATTTATTTGGACTCTGATCTGGTCGTCGTTGACGATATCTCTAAGCTGTGGAGCACCAACCTGGGTTCACGTACAATCGGGGCACCCGAATATTGCCACGCCAATTTCACGAAATATTTCACGGGCGGGTTCTGGTCGGACCAGCGGTTTTCGGGGACTTTCAGAGGGAGGAAGCCGTGTTATTTCAACACGGGGGTGATGGTGATAGATCTGGTGAGATGGAGACGGGTCGGGTACACGAAACGGATAGAAAGATGGATGGAGATCCAGAAACACCACCGGATCTACGAGCTCGGTTCGTTACCGCCGTTCTTGTTGGTTTTCGCGGGACGCGTGTCACCCATCGAGCATAGATGGAACCAACACGGGTTGGGCGGGGACAACGTGAAGGGAAGTTGTCGAGACTTGCATCCCGGCCCGGTTAGCCTCTTGCATTGGTCCGGCAGCGGTAAGCCGTGGCTTCGGCTGGACTCCAATCGGCCGTGTCCACTGGACGCATTATGGGCGCCATATGACCTGTACGGACACTCGCGCTGAAATCACGCACAGATGTAGTCGCCGGTAAAATCCCTACCAGAACTGTTAAACTTTTTTCACTCAATTTGTTATTTTTTATCTTGTTATACATTGTTGTTGTAGATGAGCATGGGCGTGGAATCCAATTGCCGGTCAAAGGCGGATGCGGTGCCGGCTGCAGGGATTACTAATTTAAAGGCATTGGAAGAATCTAAAACAGAGTTTCGGAATAACCGCTAGCTTAGCTCATTGGGCTGTAAATATATGCTCGTCGGTGTCGGTGGCGGCGGCAGCGGCAGCGGCGGAAGACTTGCGTGAACTACTTTCCCACATTGTTCATTCCGGGTTTAGGTGTCAAAGCCAGGCAATCCCATATTTAATTTTTTATTTGTTTTTATACTGCAAATAATGGGGTACATACAATCATACATACATTTGATTTTATAATGTTTCCACCAAATAATCTATTTGTATATGTAATTGTGGCATGGAGTTAGGGACCCAGATGTCATTGTAGCGTAGAGAAATGTTAAAAGTTTGAATGGGACCCGATTCTTGTTGCCCTGGCATCACACGTGGCTAGTTGTTTGATTATTATTTGTAAAAGCTAAAACGACTCTTTATTTTATAATTTGTTCCTTGGTTATGTGGCACCTTAATTAATCAATTTAGATGAACTCTTCTTCTTGTACTTGGTCCTTCGAGTAGGCTATTCGAGTCGAATTATTCAAATTTTTGTTTAAATTTAAACGGATTTATGTAACCATTAAGCTAAAACACAAAATTACATTCAATGAGAAAATTAAAGATACAGGATGAAGTTGAGAACTTCATGTCGTCTGCACAATGGCTTGCATATTACGGTAAGTACATCAAGGGAACTGAAACTTCATGTAATCCTTACTTCCTGATGGCGGGTTGATATACACCCAAAGCAAGGAAACAATGATCGAGAGCAAGCCGGACCACACGAAAACAATGGTCGGAACTTTCCCTCTTCTTCCCATCAGTCCTTTAGCGAATGGATAGAGATGGCATAAGACCCAGAAGCTAAAGAACACCCCTCCGAGAAGCTTGCTCCACTCCGGAAAGGGGCTGTACATGGTTCTTGCTATGGCCACTGCGATCGCGATTGAGTTCAACATCATAATAGTGATTGGGGGAACCATTAGGAAGCTCCATTTTACGACATATAGGTCTGCGAACTCGTCGTCTCCGTCTTCTGGGGTGGCTGATTTGGAAGTTAATGTGAACGAGATGTCGACTCCTGCTATGACCTTTAGAAGTCCTTGTAGCACTGCTGCAGGATGGGCACTGGTTCCACCAATCAACCAAAACTGTTCGTTTCGCCACCAATCGTGAAGAGTGATTCCCGACCATTTGATTTCGAGGATAGCTAGCAGGCACAAGGTGATTGTGATGGCCAACAAGAATATCAAGAAGGTCACGCTGAGAGCTTGGACTATGAACTGGCCTGAGAAAAGAGAAACTGCAGGTAGAATGCAGTAGACTAGGAGAAACATAGAAGTGAAAGGGTACATTCCAACATTGAAATATGCCACTCTCTGCAAGAACTTCATTCGCCGAGTAGCAAATAGTGCGTTGTTCCTCGAAAAGAATATCTCAACAGAACCAGTTGCCCATCGAAGGACTTGGTGCAGCCGATCTGTTAAATTGATTGGAGCAGTCCCTCGGAACGCATCCCTCTTGGTTACACAGTACACCGATCTCCATCCACGATTGTGCATTCTATATCCAGTTACCACATCTTCTGTGACGGAGCCATATATCCATCCCACTCGTTTTCCCCACTCGGTTTTATCCTCATAGAAGCAAGATATAACACTTATTGCTTCTGCAACAGTTGCAGCGTCCAAAGGTTCACGGGGCACTGCAAGTGAACCTGCTGGCCTACCATTGTTTCCCTTCCCTTGCACATCCTGAAGCAGCCTTCCTTGGTATTCAGCAACTGGGATCGACGCTGCCAGAGAAGTCGAGTTCCCAAATCTTTTAGGAAGAAGCAAAGATTCAATATCAGCGTCATCATCAAAATTGTGTTCCCCATTGATAGGCAATGCTATCTCATCTTCTACTTTCTTTGTTGCCTTTGGTTTCCTCAAAAGTAACTTGATTTTCCTTCTGCCAAACCATCCATGATGTTCAGTGGCTCTAGGAGGACTAAACCCGTACAGAGCGGTTCTCCTGAAAATGCACCCTGTACCTACATACATTGGCCCCTGTAACCCATCAAGAGCTCTCATGCTCACATCAAAGAACACGGTATTATGATTTGCGTATCGGTCATTCGGGTCAATCCCCTCGAACCTTTGTGGGAACTGAACATAACAGATCCTATCACCACCTCTGTCTAGCATGAAACACAATCCTTCCCTGAGAGCCAAAGAATTGTAGATGTAGTGATCACAGTCAAGATTGAGAATGAATGGCCCATTCGACATGATGGCACTGGTTCGAACAAGAGCATTCATGGCTCCAGCTTTCTTATTGTGATCATAACCCGGACGTTTTTCACGAGACACATAAACCAGCATCGGCAACCTGGTATCGACTTCCGTCATGTCAATCAAGTTCTCTCCATCTGCTTCTGTACCATAAACAGGTTCTGTATTTGGTGGAGCAAGCATTGCCTGCAAAGAAAGACTAAATTCAGCATTTGAAAACCACACAAATCACAAATGCAGTTTCTAATAATTCATAAATTTGATTCTGAAATATACCTGAATAATCCCAGCATGGTCTCCTTTGGAATGATCAGGCTCTGCAGAAGCCCATGTTCCAGGCCAATGAGAACCATCAGACATCCAAGTAGCCTTATGGAGTTTAATAGGGTCGGAAAGATTGCCTCCCATTTCCATCTGTGTCTTTTTTGCTCGAAGCTCTTCATGTGCATTATAAGCATCTGATCTCCTTCGAATGGACTCAGTCAATGAGTTAATCCTGACCTTAAATTCATCATATTCTCTCTTCACCCTCCTTCTCTCCCTAACAAAATCAAGCCTCACTTTGTTCTTAAGAAAATCACGCTTCTGCCCGAAATACGCCTCGGGATTTCGAGGTTCGACATTATGTTTTCGGCAAAAAGGAACCCAAACTCTAGCAAAGCTAGCAGTTTCCGCTAAAGCTTCAAATGTCAGAAGAGCTCCACCATCATCTGAAAGGTAACAAGCAACTTTTTCCACAGGATAGTCAACAGCTAGAATTGAAAGGATGGTGTTTGCTGTAACAAGAGGGGGTTCCTTTTCAGGGTCTGCCGTTGAAACAAAAACATCAATCCCCGGAAGGTCGGATCTTCCTTTCGGATTTCGAAGGTTTGGAGACTCGAAACGCTCCTTAAGCACAGAGAGATCAGTTACTCTGTTTACAGGACAGAGCTTAGGCAGCTGATCTAGAATCCATGAAAAGGCAAACCAGAGCTCACACGTTATAGACATTCCCCATAGCCACATGGCTTCACGGTTAGGGTGCCTAATCCTCCATGTAAGAAAGAATCCCAGTGCAACTAAACGTAGTATAATAAGCAATCTGCATATAAAACATATATCAATTTCATGGTTTAGCAAAAACTTGGAATCATATTGCAATTAACAAGCTTGTTGGTATCTTAATTCAGAACAATATACTAAGAGCAGACATAAGATTTAGCATACTAAGTACTAATGATCTACAAAGAATGAAATTTACAAGTTACCTGTATGGGCTGAGAATTGCAGTGGAAACTCCAACCTTCCTAGTCAAAGGCCTCTTGCTCCTCTCTCCAAAATCCGGGGGATTTTCAAAGCCATTAGCACCTGATCCGAGGCCAAAACCATCTTTAGGCCACAAGGCATTTCCATACCCATAAGTCCCTTTAGTCTCGAACAACCACCTTGTATGATCGAAATCCGGCGGATGATTCTGCCCTTTAAATGATTTCACGAGCGAAAGTCTTGTATCGAACTTCGAAGGCAAAGGCAAAGCCCGATCTTCGGCTTCAGACCGAACCTCATCGTCGTCGTCGTCATCATCGACATCCTTGTAAGGCTCTTTACATCCAGGACAATGGCCACCACCAGTCCCCACACAATCCAAGTAACAGTCACCACAAATCTTAAACCCACACTCACATTTGCCTTCGATTGCTTTCTCATCGCACCCTTTCATTCCGCACACCGAGCCCAATTTCAACGTCTCGGGTCTTTCCGAGGAACAACCTATGGCATGGCCACGGGTAACGGAATTGTACCCGCCTGTGAAAATAGTGCCCGAAATGAAACTCCTCTCCGGCTTCAGTTTCAACCCATCTTTTCCATCTTCGTTAAGGCTTGTTTGTGAGGCTGAGATGGACGGGCGATCGGGAGTTGGAGGTATATGCACGGTGTAAGTTACGAACTCCGAGTTCATCTCTTCACCAGGATCATCTTTCGACATCGAGCTATATCTCCCTCCGCTTGAAGCCCTTCGATTTCCTCTGCCGCCGAGAGGACTGGGGGAATTTGGGTTGTTTGATTTTGAAGCACGTGGAACCGGACTCGTCAAACCCACACTTCTACTCCCGGTTTCTTTGCCTCCCGACGACACCGTTATAGTCACCGGAGAAGAAGCCGTTTTCACCATCTTTACTATGAATTGCTTAAGTTAAACCCTGAAGGAGAATGATACTAGAAAGAAAAACAAAGAGACGAAGAAAAACCCACAAGAATCTGAAGAAAATTGAAGGCAAAAGGAATTAAATGCTGCATTTGAATTTTGAAATGGAAGGGATTTCTTCTCTTAAGAGCCAAAAAGAAGGTTTCTAATAACGATAAATTAATTTGGTCCGTTGATCAGATTGGATCTGACGGATATCTTTTAACTTGAAACGGTCGATGTTTTCGTTTTGTATGTTGATGTGGTATCTATGGGGACCCATGATAGAGATAAAAGTCAAAAAGTCGGGTGCTTTTTTAAAATCCAACGGTCGGCTTATCTAAACGGTGCAAAATATTGGGCCCCCAACTAAAATAATATAGCAGATCCTTCAATTTTTTCTTAAATATACATTCATACTTAAATTATACTGTTTCTTTCAATTTAGTACCTAAGGAATTTTTTGCTTTTAAATTGATATTTGAATTTTAATTACACTAATAATTCTATTAATGGTGTCAAGTTAAAATTTGAATGATATTTTTCATTTTACCATAAGATAAAATTTCATTTTTTGGTGTGAAATCATGATATTTTACCTTTTTCCGCCATTTTTTCCTTCTCATTTTTCATCTAATTTGAATGATATTTTTTTTTAAAAAAACTAATCAAATAAATGTGTGTATTTGCTATTTAAACAAAATTTTCAATTGATACAACATCGTTGATGACTTTTCTTTATTGTAATAATCTTCTGTCGCAAAAGTTCAACTTTGGATCGAAACACATAGTTTAGATTTTTAGAATTTATATGTAAAATGAAATTTTAAGTGTTTTAGGCATTATTTTATGGGATGAGATTTATTAACTTGGGTTTTTAATGAAAAAAAAACTATAATTTTTTGTTTTCCCTACTTAACTATGGGATGTTTTAATGTTTCTATTGATCTATTAAATCTTTTCAATTGGGTCACTTAAAATGATACCAATTAAGTCATCTATTGTTAACAGTTAACGAAGATGATGACTTTGCAGCTAAGTAAATTGTGTAATTGTATATTTGGTTCTTATTACTTACATTTTTTGTCCATTTGATCCTAAATTTAATTTAATACAATACATTTTATAAAAATATTATTTAATATTTGAAATATATATTAGTACTTTTTATGAAAACCAAAATTAATTCCAGAATTCATGCTATAACACCTAGTAAAATACCAACTCATTCATACTTGTAAAACTATGATGATTTTTTTATTTAAAAAAAGCACTTTATGGACTTAATTGTAAATCTCATAAATGTTTTTTTTCCAGATCATATCAAATTTTACATAATTCTTTTTGCATATTTAATGAATTATTTTTTTGATATAATAATAATTATTACTATATATATCGTCATTTAAAAAATATTCATAATTATTTTTTCATATTTTATATTTATATTCACATATAATCACAATTGAAATTGAAATGACTGTGGCCCTGTTTGGGCAAAAATTAGAAGTTTGACTAGTCAAATCCGCTAATATTGTTGTTTGATAAACAGTGGATTGAAAGAGCGGATTGGGGTAAAACCGCTAATTCTGACAAAAGTTCCTAATAGGAGCTTTTTGAGATTAGAGGTTTGATATTAGAGTTGTAAAGATCCTTTTATCTTTACCAGTTACTAAAAATCTCAAAATAACCTAAATTAAATATTTTCTCACCTTATAAGCTAATCTTATTTATTTTTTTCTTTTTATTATCACATATTTATATGTGTATTTAAATTTATTTATTAATTAATTATATTAAAATAATTATATAAATAATAAATTAATATATAAATCAGTTGAATATGTTTAGAAAAGTTATATTAAAAACAATTTTATAAATATAATTAATAATAATTAGATACAAAATATTGATAACTAATAAACTATTCAAATAAGTATTGAATATAATCATGTCTTTATATGTCATTTTGCTTGTTTAAATAATCTAACAACTATCATTTAATTTTACTGAACACTTTTATACAATCAACTAATACAATTCGCTAGTCAAATCAGCTAATGCAATCAGCTATCTGCTAATTACCAAACATGACATGTATTTACCGGCGGAATGAGCAACTCGAATGTTTGTTGACGCACCAAGTTTCATTTCTGTACAAAACATTTTAAAAAATATATAAAAAAATATTTCTTTTACTTTTTTTTAAATCTTGACATCATAATTTAAATTTATATTATTTTTAAAATCCTTGCACAGTAATCCAAATTTTCCGATTCCATCATTGGTAGGAAATTTTAAACTTCAAACTATTGTAACCCTAATGGGATATTATCTTGAATAGTATCTCATTATCAATGGCTTAGCCAAATGAAAGACAAGTAACAAAAGCAAACTCGAATAAAATAGAATCGGATGCAATTTGCTCAGCATTTTTGAGAGCCACAAATGGTTACTAGCGTGGACCAAAACATTTTCTCATAGGGCATAGCCAGGAAAAATTATTATACGATCCCGGTACATCACGTTATCTATGGTCTCGTCCACTAAAAATTAACTGACTAATTTTTTTCATGTCATCTTTTTTAAAGATGACTTCACTTTTTTATGCCATGTAAGTAGGAGAAATTATATCATAGGCCCATCCCACCACGTCATCCATTGTCCCAACCAATAAAAACTATCTGTAGAACCCGGATTTTGTCCGGGTAATAAGATAACGAATAAAACAGATTTAAAATAAATAATAAAATTGTCCCAAACAAAAAATATATTACAATGTTCAAATTGTTACAAAGCCCAAATTAAATAGTGAGATCCATTACAACTGTTTATAACCCATTACAGCTCATGCCCAGCTTAACAAACACAAAAAACCTTTCGACCCATTTTGTGTTTCTGTTTCCCGCTCAAAATCGAGCACCAATGGACACGTGGCAGGCCACTATTGGTTCCATCCGTTTCACACGGATTACGACCTGCCTAGAACCAGTTAGCATCGCCAGCGAAGCAGGATGACGTCATGGCTGACAACCGATATAAATACCTGCGAAAAGAGAGAAAACGACATTAATTATTAGGCAATTAATACCCTCATAATTGCAAAACAAAAAAGGAAAAGAATCCGAAAAGTCAGAAGTCGAAAAGTTACCTGAGAGACCAGATCTGTTCGAGGGAGACGATCGGAGCAAAGGAAAGGAACCGGAAGCTCGCCGGAGTTGCAGAAACACCAAGCCGAGGTAACCTCAACCTCTAATCTCTTCATTTGCTCACTGAACCTGATCAAAAATATCATCAGAGTCAAAATCCCTAAAAACGGAGTCTTTAAGTTGACAAAAATCTAAATCTCAAGACCTAGATCATCTCCTAAATCTTTTCTTCTAAACCTAAAATCAGATCCGCAAATAAATAATAAAACCTAGATCTAACAGAAACTAAAAATAGATCTAAGTATAATAGTTTAAAGTTCGAATAGAAAATAAAATAAACAAAAATAATAAAAAGAGAGGTTTGAGAGGCTTATCTCGTATTGCCGTCGCCGTGAATGTTGCCGGAGTGGAGATCTGAGCGTTAGGACCACAGTCGGAGTCAAAAATCATGGTGGTGAGGCTACTGATTTTGGGTAGACAGTTTAGGAACGGGAGAAGTGGGACGTTTCTGATGAAACATGGACTAGATCTAGGTTTAGGATGAAAATCTGAGAGTTTTGGGTAAATTTAGAGTTCTGGCGACGGAGGAGACGGTGGCCGGAGAGGTCAGAGTTGGTCGGAGAAGATGATCGGAGAAGTTTTGGTTATCGGAGAAAGGTTGAAGACGATCGAAGGCTAATCGAAAATTTCATAGAGGTCGGAGAAGATGAACGGAAGGATTCTGGTCACCGAAAAGGGGAAAGAGATGATCGGAGATGATGACCGGTAACCGGTATCATCCCGACAATCGAAAAACATGTCAGAAAGATTTTAAGAAAAGGCTAAGGATCAAAGTGAGAGTTTTGAAAAGGATTTCAAAGTGTTTTAGGAAAAATTTGAGATTTGATCTTTGGAAACAAGTTTCAGGAAGAAATTTAGTGTTTGTGAGGATCAAATTTGAGAAAATGGACGAACTGAAGAAGAACAGAAGGAAAAAGTGTGAGTTTGATCGAAAAAGGTTTGAGGTTTTTGGGATTTGAGTGTTTGGGTTCAAAGTGTTTAGAGAGAGAAGAATGAGGAGAGAGAGAGGAGTGAACAAATGGCTGTTCTAACTCGGAAATAGCTCATTTATACCGAGTTAGGAACATCGTCGTTTTGGTGAGCCGGGTCGCGATAAGATCCGCGCGTTTTTGCGCGGGTTCGGATATGGGTCCGTGACCCGGTCGAGTAAAAATGTTGGGTCTTTGCCTGGGTCAAACGGGCCAATCATTTTTGGGCTCCGATTTAATGAGTTTGGGTTGTTTCCTTTAGGATTTTAAGTTTGGGCTCTTTGTTTTTGTTTCCCTTATATTTTGGTCACCTTTTCATTTGTAATTAGATCCCTTAATACCAAATTAATTCAATTTAGTCCATTTTTAATTTTAATTATTTTATTTAATTGTTTTTGCTTAATTGTTTAACTAAATTGAATGCTTGCATATTTTAAAATCATGTAATATATTGTTTAAAGACTTAAAATCACATGTTTAAAATAAGATTAGAACCTTAGTGTAGTTTACCTAATTATAATTGAGTAGGAGAGATCATTGTAGCAAATAAATGGATATTTGAAACAATATTAGAACATTCAATTTTGGTTAGTGTCACAATGAAGTGTGATGTTAACCAATGAGTGTTCCGATGAGAGTTTCAATTTTTCATTTCAACTTAGAAAATAGAAATAATTTTACAATTAGGTAAATTAAAAAATTAAAATAGGACTAATGATTAGAGTCACCTTAATTAGGAATATTATTACTTTTGGGCCCATTAAGGATAGTGTCCAATATTATTTTGGATCTTATCTTTTATGCCCAAAAATTAATAATATTCATATATTTTTAATTAAATTAATTAATGGAGACTAATTAGGGTTTACTTAAAAAATGACAAAACAATAATTGGTCATGCATTAAATCTTTTGTGTTGAGGTACATTTTGAATATAAATTGAAGTGTCCTAATGTAACTGGACGTTTCATAATTATATTCGTCCAAAATGTATTTTCTTATAAAATGATACCTCCATTCGGAATAAAATTCATTTTACAATTAAAAGTTTTAATTAAATTCAAATTAATGTTCCAAATGCCAAAATGCCACGTGTAATTAATGAGATACCGATAACGGGCGTTCGTAGGGGTGCTAACCCTTTCCTACACGTAACCGACTCCCGAACCTGTATTTTTCAAAAAAAAAAGAATCTTTGGTACATTTTTATGGTGTCTGGCCTACCAAAGTGGCCGGTGGCGACTCCAAAATGATTTTTAAGCAAATAAAATGGATTTTGATTAAACATGGAAAATTAATAAATCACAAGATAAAACTAATTAAAACCCGATTTCTCGAATTTTAATCGCCAGGCTGTTTTTTCCAAACTTAAAAGCGGGTTTTCAAAAAAACGGTCGCGACACCATCCATTTAATTAATTTCTCCATGTCATCTTTTTACGAGTGAAAATTCACATGGTCATTTTAAAAAAAAAAATAATTTACGGTAAATATGAGTGAAGATTCACTCGATAAAAAGATGACATGAAAATAATAATTAAATAGATAATTTTTATTGGTTGGGATCATGGATGACGTGGTGGGACGATCCTATAATATAATTTCTTTGTAAGTAGGGAGTGGGTGGTTATACAGAAGTTGCAGGTTATGAATGAATTAGTGACATGGGAAAAAAGATTAGTTGGCTGATTTTTAGTGGATATAGACCATGCATGACGTGGTGAGTCAGATCCATAAAATAATTCTTCCATAGCCAGGGTTAGGGGTGGGAATTGTCGGGTACCTGGGATTCGGGTACCTCATTAAACGGCCTGTGTCCCGGCCCATTATATCCGAGTACTCGGGATTCGGGTACCCGCAAAATTTGGGTACCTGGGTAATCGGGTACCAGGTACCCGGTTCCTATTTTTTTTTATTTTAAAATTAAAAAAAATCACATGTTAAACACAAAAATATTTAAAAAAAAAGTAAACTTAAAACTTAAAAAGAATATAATACAAACATAGAAAAAATGTAGGGATTTAAACTTAATTTTAGAGAGAAAATATTAAGAAACATAAAATAAAAATATAATTTTAAATATAAAATATATATATTAAATTTTATCGGGTCGGGTCGGGTACCCGGTAAGGGAAAACTTTCGGCCCGTGTCCCGGAAAATTTGCCGGGTCGAGTAATTTTTTTTCCAGAAATTACCCGGTATTTTTGTTTCAGGTCATCGGGTTTTCAAGTCGGGTCAATCGGGTCGGGTATTTTCTCTCACCCCTAGCCAAGGTGCTGAGGAGCGCAATCTTATGGCTCCACAATAATTGCTGACATGGATGGATCGAGGAGGTACTGCCTAGGGCAATCACACCTTTAAAATTTTTAATTTTTTATATAAATTATTAATATTTTTTATTAATAATCTAATTTTATATTTTAAAATTTTTACAATTTTATTCATATTTTTGTGTGGTCAACAATCTCACCATCAATATACATGCCCACAACATACACCAAATATATCTATCAAAGTTTCCTTTCAGCCGAACCCTCTCGAAGTTTCTCCAAATTAAGTCCCATCCTTTTGCTTTCCATGCCCTCCACACCTTTTCTTCCCCTGCAGAAATTAATGTTGATTTGCATGTCTATAAATCCAACACAAAAATAATATTTTAATCAGTGTCAACTTCTTTCAATTGCCGAACCCCTCTTTCACCAAACTAAAACCAAACCACCACCGTGTTCTGTTCCCTTTCTTGTAATTGCATTCCCCTGTTTTTTACAGTTCCAGTGGTGGTGGTGGTGGTGAAGATGTCGAAAGCTGGAACCTGCTATTATTCAGTCCTGGGAATCTGTAAACAAGCTTCTGCTTCTGAAATTCGTGACGCTTATCGCAGGCAGGCTTTGGTACTCTAATTATTATACCTTGATTCCTTGTTTGAATGAACTATCTTTATTTTCAATGTAAGCTGATGGGTTCTTTTCCATTTGTGATTTGTGCATGTCTTTTTGAAAGAAATGACATCCCGACAGATGGATGAAGAACCCCAAAGTGTCGGGAGAAGCTAAAAAACGATTCCAACAGATTCAAGAGGCGTACTCGGTTTTGTCCGATGAAGGAAAGAGAATTACCAATGTGAGATCATCGTATGTGAACACTGAATCATTGTGTTTTTTTCCATGGAAACAGGGATTTGTTAGTTTTTTGCAAGAAATGGTTTTGATGATGCAAAATGTGAGCTCACAGGTACTCATCTTTATGTCTGTAAACCAGAAACTGTTTACTTCTTTGATTTGAGAATTAAAAGTGAAATTTCTGGGGTTTTTGTTTTATGTTTTTTCAGGGAGGAAACAGTCTTGAGGATCTTAGTGCTAAGAAGAGAGCACGTTTTTGCTGATGCCCCGATGGAAAATTAAGGCCTTGGGTTCGAGGATGCAATATATCGATCCGCACTTGAAATTGATAATTTTTCTCAACTATATACTTCATTTTTTCCGACCAATTTAATGCCTAAATTTGAAAATATTTTTCAGAACTATATCCGGTGTGGATATGGCTTTCAACTAGGGGTGAGCAAAATTCGACTCGACTCGAAAAAATCGATATTTTTTTTCAATTTCGAGTTATTCGAGTCGAGTTATTCGAGTTGTTCGAGCTATTCGAGTCAACTCGATTAACTCGAAAAAATTTCGATTTCGAGTCGGTTTGGAATTTGCCCAACTCGAAAAACCGAATTTTACAGTTTTGCAATTTAGTCACTGATTTCATTTTTCTTCAATTCCTCCTTCATTTTAAGTCATTTTTGACCAAATTTGAACCACATATTCCTAAGCCGGCGTAGAATACGTATTTATCTTCAATTTATATTTTTGAAAATAAATTTCATATTTTTTCAATTCAGCCCCTTAACTTTGTATGATTTTCTCATTTCTTCAATATCTCCTTCGTTTTAAGTCAATTTTGACCAAAATTGAACCACATGCTCCTAAACCAATGTAGAAACTAGAATACCTATTTAGCTTCAATTCATATTTTTAAATTAAATTTCCTACTTTTGTAATTTAGCCCATCAACTTTGAATGTTTCCCATTTCTTTAATTTCTCTTTCGTTTTAAGTCTATTTTTTTACCAAAATTAAACCACATGATTCACTAACACTATATAATATCTATATAACTTCAATTCATATTTTTAACAAATTTATTCTTTTTTTTAATTTAGCCCTTTAACTTTATATTTTATTCAATTTGATCATTCAACTGAATTTTTTGTAATTTTTTTCTTTACATCAATTCATTGACTCATTTATACCCCATCAGTACTTTATCCTCAAAAGTTCCTTATTTAAAAATAATATTATAAATATATTTTAGAAGTTTAGATGATATTTTTTTATTAAATTATATTACAAATCTTACTTATGCATGTGAAAAATAATATGAAGAAATATATATATATATATATATGCATATCTTATATGAATAGAGAAAGTCGTTTAAATTGGAATCAAATCGTACTATAATATGGTAAATAATTACAATTAAATTTGTATAGAAACTCGAAAACTCGACTCGACTCGAACTCGACTCGAATTTCATAAACTCGACTCGAATCGAAAAAATTTCAAATTAAGTTCAAGTCGTAAAATATGACGCGTCAACTCGAATAACTCGAAATTTTTTGACTCGACTCGACTCGACTCGCTCGAACGCTCACCCCTACTTTCAACTGCTCAAGTTCTTGGCATAAGGGCAAAATTAGGATCTTAGAATTTTAACATGATCGAAATCTTAAATTCTTAAAAATATGACTCTTAGAGTAAATTCGCCGCACCACCATAACGAGTTTTAAAAAACTATTTTTTATTCAAACTCATCGTAGGAGCACAGCGAGTTCTAAAATTTTATTATTATTTTTTATTTTTAAATATCATGTTTAAATCTTAATCAGGTGGTTAGAATAATCTAAATCCAAACTTGCCATAAAGACATGGCGAGTTTCATTATATAATTCCAATTTGAAACACGCCGTAAAAGTTCAGTTTTTGTTTCAGTTTTCTACACTCACTTGTTGGATTAAAATCTGCAATTGTAGGTACATATGTAAAATGTAGTTGTTATTATAAAGTATGAAATAAAATTAAGTGACCAATTATGTTAGGTGTGTCATAGGTATTAAAATGTCATGTGTAACCCCCTCGCCCCGGTCTGGTCGGATGACCGGTCCGAATGGGCCACACGGGGAAAATCGAGAGAAAACCCCTAAGGATTCCCCCTCGGTTAACGACCCTAAAATTTCTTTTAACTTTAATCTTGTCTAGATGCACATTTAATCCCTAAGTGGAACACAACAGCGGAAGATACAAACATTGAATCATAAACCGACCAACAGACGCATCAAACAGTTCATTTTAGACTTTTACATCAGGCCGTTTCGAAACGCCCATAGGGTGTTCCGAAACGCCTTGACTTGGTCAACAGGCCAGGGTCAACCATAAGGTGACCGTTCCGAAACAGGGGAGACCCGTATCGAAACGACCTTGACGGTCAATTTCTCGTGGTCAACGAGATTTGACCGTTTCGAAACACCTAAAGCCCGTTTCGGAACGCCTTTAACTCGTCAATTTATCAAAATTCCAGTAGCAAAAATGTTCCGAAACGCCCTCATCCGTTTCGAAACGGCAGGCCATTTGCAAAGGGACCGTTCCGGAACAGGGGGACCCGTTCCGAAACGCCCCCTGTCTGCAGACTCGCCTGGGCTGTTTTGAGGCACAAGGGTGCCCCAAAACACCACTAAAACACCTTACAACAACACATCAAAAGACTCAAGACATAACAACAACATTAGCATGCTTCAATCATGATTTAAACATGTCCAACACTATGGCAACAACCCACAAACATACATTCATTCAAACATAAAGATAACCTCCAAATCACATGCTAACATTCAAATGAGCAATTTAGGCATGAGTTACAATTCATCATGGCAACACAAATCATACTAAAGCAAGGCATCAAGGAGTCAAAACATGCTCCTAACAACCAACAACTAACCAACAAACTATGCATGTCCCATTGCTCAAACTATTACATGTCTAACATTTAAAATCCATACTTGATGAACTCAAGCCAAAAACCACACTTGGAGACCTTCCCTTGCCTATGCCACCCTCAAGCTATTTATCTGCATTGTCGAACAAAAGAGAGCGTAAGCATAAAAGCTTAGTGATGGTAAGCTCTTTAAAAACAAACCTCGACAATGCAGGGTCCAAGCACGAGCTACAACTGAGATAAAATGCATGTTCATACCTCCGGTCCACACGAGCCATGATCATAGATGATGCATGAACATATACTCAATATCATGTCATGCTCAACATGTTCAAAACCACAATACATGAAATCACATATATTAAACCACGTTAGCAACACATCCCAAGTCACATTGGCTCACAATTAACCACCTAATGGAAACATAACTACAAATCCGTATTGGCACCTAGCTATGACTCGAATACACGGATAACCGTTGGAACTCACATCCAACAACACAACCATTACCTGGCGGTGGGATTCCACTCATCACCGTTCATGCGGAGGGGATTCCACTCATCCTCACGCCTCATTTCATGCGGAGGGGATTCCACTCATCCTCACGCCTCATTCCACGCGGAGGGGATTCCACTCATCCTCACGCCCGTCGATGGGATTCCACTCATCACCGACTAATGTAAATACAATTTCCGGGCGTACCCGTACTCCTCCTTGGTGACTCAACGCCACCAAGGCCACGCGCGACTTTTGACTCATGTGTACACACTAACGCCCTAATGATCGATCATTTGTACCCAAGCATACTAGTGCCAATACTAACACATTCCACAATACCATTTATTAACGACTTCCGTGCTTAGCACGTACTCACCATGACTTACTATCATGCACAAACCACATTTCCATGCCTAGCATGTATTCACCATGATCCTCGGATCAAGCAATCACCTCATAAACTCATTTCACATGACAACACCTCATGTATATCATTAACAACCATATCACATCATATTTTGCACACGTGTATAAACATATCATATCTATCATTAACATGCATATAACAACGCATCCAACATGCCTCAACGTACATGTATACAACATATACATAATCAACATCATCACAATTTAACACGAGGCATATACAATCGTTAAGGAGTGCAACCAAAGTCTCTAACTAAAGTTTGGGATTAGGCTACCACCCTAATCCCAACTCTAGGTGGGTCTACCAATCCCAACCTAGTTCACATGCTTGAACCAACACTTGAAAACCATTTAAAAGTATTTAATCACTCACCTAAGCTCCCAAGCTCAAAGACCAAGCAAGCGACCGTTCTTCAAATTCCCGGATTCACTTCCAACACTTCGCCGATGCCCAAACTCGGTTCTAATCAATCTCAAACACAAACAAAACATTCATAATCAATATCTCATCATCGGAATCAACCCGGATTAACATTAGCAAGCATCCAACACTCAAAATCAACCCCAAAACAGGATTTCCGAGCAGCCCTTAACACCCACTGAATTCTCCCATTTCAAACACCCAAACAAGCATCAATTACACCCAAAATGATCCTCATATATCATACTACCTACAACCCCCAAATTCCAACCTTTAACAGCCCCTAAACCCACACTAAAACCCTCCAAAACCCCTTGGAAACCCAAATCCGAAAATTGCTCAAAATCATTCAAAATTCACATATGTTATACCATTTAACTTCTACACATCACAACTAACCATATTAAATCAAAACATTAGGCTTAACAACACAAAGTTTCCATTTTTAATCAAAATCTTTCAAAAACTCTATTTTCTAAAACTTCCATGAAAATGAAAATAAGTGGTACTTTTAAAGAGAGGGAGTTGAGGGGAAGTCAAAAACGTAATTACCTTTCAAAATGGAGTTGAAATGGAAGAGAAATGAGATGAAATAGTGATAGAGGAGGAAGAGCTCTTCAACCCGTTGCTTTCTCTTTGAAGAAGAGAATGAATAGTAAGAGAGAGGTGTTTTATTTTGTTTTAAATTTAAAGGCCCAAAGACCATTTTGCCCTTAATGAAATAGAATATTCACAAGGGTATATAATCCATGGCCATTTGGGGTTTTAATCCCAAAGCATAGTCAACATCAAATTAATTAATTTGAAAACGAAACTCGAACCATTATTTAATTTATTTAAATTATAAAACTGGACCCGAATAATATTAAAATATTATTTTCACCTAACCCCTAAACCCGTGTGTTACATCATGGAAATAAAAGTGTAGTACCATAAGATATATTTATAATTCAATGAGTGGTAGAATTATAAATATTTAATAGTTGATTTAATAATCAACTATATAAAGAGGTAGTGATAACCTATCTTCTTGGAAGATCAATACAAAAGATTGATTCAAGATTTTTAATCTATTAATAAATTCAGGTACGCTTCCGCACTCGGTTTATTCATTTTATTGTTCTTGATGATTTGACATGATAAATCTTGGGATTTAAATTTCATATATATTATTATTTGGTTCTAACAAGTGAAATCAGCGCCTCGTCATATTGAATCATTAAAAATTGTTTGATTTTTCGTGGAAGATCACAATCACAAACTTTTTTTTTTGTTTAAGCGCTGCACCAATTTCGATTGCCTTCCCTTATAATTTAGGGTTCAATTTGCGATTGAATTGTTTTTGCGCTGATTAAAAAAAACGTTAATAACGGTTAATCATCTGTTTCTTTGCAATTTCAGTACATGATTATGTTTAGAATTATATATAGTTAATCATGTATTTGATTTAGAAATTCAATGCAGTTATGTTTTTGTGTTGTTTCTATAACTTGTGTGAATGGAAATTGAATTTCAATGTCGGCATATCATGAATTTTGCAACTGTTTAGATTATCATGATTTCTTTATTTACATATTTTAGGGTTTAATTAATGGTTAATATTTAATGTTTTAGATTTGGTATTTAATGTTATCAAATTTTTAATTTTGGTTGTTGGTAATTAAGAAAAGAAAAAACCCTTAAATGTGGCCTTAAGAGAAGGAGCTATTACGTGGTATGCAAACTCATGACATTTGGGAATAAGAATTATATGCTTTAAGTAAGGTTCTAGATTCAATAAGGTGTATGCTAAATGCCTTGTTTTTTTTATGGATTATGAATTAATAATTTGTATAATTAATTATTTAAATCCAAGTCAAGTCTTGAATGTACGTGTAACACCATGAATCATGGTTTATACTTTTTTTTTTTTGTTTCGGAATGAGTATATGTTGTTATTTTTCTAACTGCATATATATTGTATTTATAATATATACTATTCATTTTGATGAAAATTTGTAATTTTGGTTGTTAGGTTATTATGGATATATTAAATTTTAATGTGATCATTTTATGAATTATTCATTTATATGATATATATATATATATTTATTTAATTTAAGTTAAAGATTGATTGTTTTGAATTCAAGTTTTATTTTGGTAAATGCATGCTTAAGGAATATTTTGAGAAACAATCAAAGATTTCAGTTTTTCGATTTCTGATAGCCTCATTCAGACAACTTTATTTTCGGTTATTTCGGAAACTTAAGTGTTATCAGAAATTTCAGTTTAGACTATTACAAAATTTTAAATTTGAATATTGGTATATTTATATTATATATTTCGAGATAAAATAATTGAAGCATTAAGTCACAAAAGTGACCACTATTGTGGAAATTATTTTATTTTAAAATATAGAAAGTTTTGTGCATGTAAGTCGGATTATGTTAGTATTAATCGGCCCAAAGGAAGATTAATAATTAACATTATTACATGTGCAACTGTGGTAATAAACATGTGATAATTATTCAGTTTTATATGTAAGCAATAAATCGGCCCAAAAGAAAATTTTTGTTTAACATGTTCTTATTATCAATGTTTGATTATTGTACCAAGATATCACTTGCAAGTTAATGTTTTGTCCAAAGATGAAATATTAATGAAGTGTCCGATATCTTGATATGAGGTTTACCTTTATTCAAATTTATTATTATTTTGGTTATCTTTTAATTTGATTGAGAGATAAAATTAAGACAAACATTTTGAAACAATTAAATTCATATTTTAGTTTCGGTTGTCTAATATTTTAATGGATTAATTGAAACATAATGTCACTAAAGTGACCGCTTTTGTGTAGATTAGTTTATTTAAAATATCAAGATGATTATGAGTTTTTATAATTCATGCGTTTATTAATTGGCCCAAAGGGAAGTTAATATTTGGTAGAATTACAACGGCAATTGTGGCGATAAATGTGTGACAATTATAAGGTATTTTATGTGAGCAATACGTTAGTCTAAAGATTAGCCTATTGTTTGACATAGTCTATTGTCAATATTTGATTGCTACAACAAGAGTACCGCTTACATTTGATATTACTGTCCAAAGACTTGATATTAATATTGTGCTTGGTATCTTAGAGAAACTAGCCATTATTTTAAATTTATTTGTTTACTTATGAATATTTATGTGAGCTTGTTTTATTTTATTTTATTTTTGTTCTATGTTTAAGTAATTTATCTTTGCTATCACAATATCTGTTAAATACATTCCACACACATGTTTAGTGAAACTAATTTCAAGGAATAAAAAACCACTTACATATAGTATTTGGTTGTATGAACATAGACTTTGCAGTAAGGAAAGAACAACTTGCACCTCTCACTGTGGTAAGCACCTATAAAAGATATTTTCAGAGGTGAGATCGTTCGAATCGCGTGAGTCTAATGATCATAAAGTACAACAATCTAGATATCTTTAGAAGCACAAATTTAAAGAAACTACTTAAACTAAGAGTTTCCTTGACGAAATTAAGAAATGTTTTACCCAAAACATTAAGGTTAAGATGACATCACTTATGCATTTTTTGATGTCTATGAAGTATAAGGGTCAGGAAAATGTGAGGGAGTAGATTATGAAAATTCTTAATATTACTTTAAAATATAAGGCACATAAGATCAAACTCTCTAACAATTGTTTGTTCTTATGATTGTGGTACCACTTCCTATACAGTTTAACCAATTTAAAATCAGTTACAACTGCCAAAAAGAGAAATAGACTCTAATTAGGCTCATTTCTCATTGTGTTCAAGAGGAAGAAAAGTTGAAACATTATAAGTATAAAAGTACACATTTTATTAGTGCTCATTTAGTTAGTGTCTCTAAGAATAAGGGCAATAAAAGAAAATATTAGAATAAAGTTGCTAAGGGTCCTACCCAAAAGAAACGACAATAACTTAGAAAGTGTTGATTCTTTTGTATAAGTTAGGACACATGTAAAGAAATTAAACTTTAAAAGCGAGCAACTACTTCGATTATTTTGAATGATCCATGAGTTGTGAGTTTTATGATCACACTATTAAGAATTACTTTAAGGAGAGATTTATAATTTTTTAGGATGTTGAGTTTGGAGGGAGAAATAAGGTTAGATACATTTCTATTGAGGAGTAATTGAATTGTAATTTAATTCCTACTATCACTTTTGTAGAACTAATGTTTTGATATAATAATTGAAAAATGTTTTGGACTATTTTGAAAAGAATTTAAAACTTGTTTTTAAGTCCAAACAACTTGAAATTATGTTTGAGGTATTTTAAGAGGTTTTTGGCAAAGTCTTTTCATGTTCTTAATAGCCAAACTTGTGTTTTCAGAGTACTAGTATCGATACGGTAAACCCCCGTACCGATACCTTTTTGCCCCAATTTGGCCACTGTCATAACCCGTATCGATACAGGCCCTTGCCATATCGATACGGAGTGGGGTCGTTTCGATACGCCAGGTAAGCGTACCGATCCCATTTTAACTACCCCAACGGCTATTTAAATGTGAACCCGTACCGATACGCCCTCAAGCGTATCGATACGCCTAGGCTGGCAAGAGCCCAACGGCTAGTTCCTCATGAAGGCCGTACCGATACCGTTCCACGCGTATCGATACCCACAGCTGCAGAACAACATTTATGAAGGGAAATAAAGTCCTCAACGGCTCCAAATTGATCCCAACGGCTAGTAACGGCTACAAACTCATTTGGGAGTATAAAAGGGACCTCCAAGCATCAAGAGAAGGCTAATGCTCATATTGTCAAACATCAAATGATCAAGAAATTGTCTTAGTGCTTATTTTGTCATTTCTTGTATAGACAAACACTAGTGAGCCAAAATTGTCAAATTTGCTCAAGTGTTTTAGGTTTTGAGTGAGTGATTAATTGTGCAAACAAACACCTATTAGAGGGTTTTAAGTTTGCTTTGTTTATCTCTTTGTAAAGAGGGTTTCAATCAAGGCTTTGGGTAGAAAGCTTGATTGTGTGTAAAGGTTACCTCCTAAGCCTAGAAAAGGGGACGAATCAATAGTGGATTGATTGTGAAATCCTTAGTGGGGAGCTAAGGTAGTGGATGTAGACCTTGGTTAGAAGGTTGAACCACTATAAATCATTGTGTCTATTTACATTCAAGCTTCCACAACCCTTCCACCCAAAAATCCACCTCTCCACCACTTGGTGAGCTAAATTGGTTGATCGAATCGAGCCCCACACAACTCAACAACTTTTAACAATGTTTAGATTTTCACACCTATCATTAATCAAGAAGTAAATCAAGTAACTCAGTAAAACAATGTTGAACAACTCCCATTCAAGATAAGATAATTATTTCAGAAGAACAAACTCAACAACCTAAAAAAAATGTGTCATTAAAGAGATCCACGAGAGGAAGAAGAAATACTATTCGAGATTATTATATTATATTTCTTTAAGAAAATGATCAATCAATTTTTTATCAGATCATAAAAGTTTTAATGCTCAAAAGTGGATTGATGTCATTCAAGAAAAGTATAATTTTATGCAAGACAATAAAGTTTATGAACTTGTCTCATTACCTGAAGGTGGAAACCAATTGGTTGTAAATGGATATTTAAAATCAAGAGAGATGTAAATGATAATGTGGATAAGTATAAAGCATGTCTTGTATTTAAATGATACACTCTAAAAGAAGATATTAATTTTGTAGAGACTTTCTCTTCAGTTTTATTGAAAGACTCTTCTACGATAATCATGGCTGTTGTTGCTTATTTTAATCTTGAGCTACATAAGATGGGTGTTAAGTCTGTGTTTTTCAATGGCGACATTGAAGAAATAATTTACCCTAAATTATATGACACAATCATAGATTTGTATCTAATGATACAAAATCAATGATATGTAAATTAAAGAAATTCATCTATGAGCTTAAGTAGGACTATCATTAATGAAATTATAAATTTCATATTGATTATCTCATTCGGTTTTGAGATAAATTTGGTTGACAATTGTATATACTACGAGTTTAGTGGGAGTAAAACCAAGTGATACTCATATTGTTAAAGAGGACAAATTTAGTCTTACTCAATGCACTAAAAGTAACCTTAAAATTTAGAAGATTCAAAAGATTCTCAATACATAAGCTATTGAGAATTTAATTTATGCATAAGTATGTATGCGTTCAGAAATTATGTACATTGTTAGAATGTTAGACAGATATTTAAGAAAATTTAGTATGGACTATTGGATAGAAGCCAATAGAGTTATGAGATATCTTCAGAGAACAAATATTACATGCTCACATGTCGGAGTTCTGGTAAGTTAGAGATCATCAGGTTTACAGACTTCGATTTTAATAGAATATTAATGCAAAAGAATTTTGTCACGTGAGTTGCTAATTATAGATTGAATAAAAAGACCACTTAAGTTATTTTTTGACAATAAATATGCATTCATTTATTCTATAAACAATAGGAACACTTTAAATTTGAAGCATATTGTAACACCCCCTTCCCGGCCTGGTAGAGAACCGGGTCGGAGAGCGCTACCGGAAAACATAACGGAGATCGGAGACATAAATCTTTTAGTGACATAACATATTAGAGATTAGAACTTATTCCAAAGTTCAAAAAAAATCATTTCAGCATATTTTATTAATCTCTTTTAAGACTTAACACTTAACTTATTAACAACTTACTTGAATTGGGGTCAATTTTAAATTTTTTTCAAACTCAGGGACTAATTTGTAATTTTTACAAATTAGGGGTCCTTATCTGAAATTCGTGATATTATACTGAAATTAAACTTACTAGTTATTAGCCTGTAAAAATCTTATTACTAACGGAGGTCATTTACCTATCTGATTAGGCTAGGTAATGTTCAGTGACTATTTTGTAAAGTATTCAAATCTATTTCTTTTTGAATTATCTTACTAAAATTCTTTACATATTTAAATGAGCCTAACAACTCACAAAAATCATAGAGTCCTTTAATCAATGTTTTACTACCAATTATGTCAATTTTATTACTAACTCAATAGACTATATAGCTTTAAAACCTTATATAAAACATAGGCAAATTTCACAATAGTAGGCCCACAAGATTAGTATAACTACTTTAACTACTTTGCCACCATACTAGGAGTTCATAAGGACAAAACACATTACTCTTTAATTGTAGTGACTTGCCAACCTTCCAACTAATCTCGATCTCGATCTGTTACTTTCCTTAACCTGAAATGTTATGCAATGAATGCATTAGACTTACATAGTCTAAGTGAGGTAGCTAATGACAATGAATGATCATATTATGTCATGTAACATGCTTCCAAAAATGAATGTCATGATAATTATGCAATAACATGGCATACTTCATATTCATAACAAAACATAATATCATATCATGAGCATAACATAGCATAATGTATCAAACACATAATATATTGGTACCATTTCTTGATTTGTGCGTGTCATTCTTGCGCAGGGGTCATGCTAATCTTGTAACCATTTCAAGTAACCATTGATGCAACATAAACATCATACTTTTATATTCATTTATACAACAAGTATCGATCAAACATTATCATATACAACAACAAGCATCATTTAAAAGCATTAGCATATACAAGACAAGTAGGCATATCAATTTCATTTCATTGGTACTTATCATTTAAGTACTTATCCTTCAAGTAATGTAACTTTTAAATATTTTACCTTGGATGATTAATGAACAAGGTAATCGAGTCTTCATGTAACATGTAACATTAGATACTCAAAGTATCCATTTCTCATTTCAACATATAACAGGGGATGCATAGGCATCAATGGTGACTTACCACCATTCAATTATCAAGGTGACTAACCACCTTATCAGGTTTATAGGTGACTAACCACCATCCTGTAACAAAGATCAGGGGAGCTCAACGACTCTAAGGCATGCCCTTCTACCTATAGACACTAATCAAACCAAGGACTTTAATTATCTTTCTTTATTAACAAGTGCATTCACTTGTCGATCATTCATAATTTCAAAGGCATTTAACCATTTCAACAGGCACACACATAAAATCAATCAAGCATCATGGTAACGTAAAATTCCAACAAACATATAAGATCATTTTCATTTTATAATCATCAAAAACCAGTAGCAAAGCTTATCATTTAGTCTCATTTCACATAGCTCAAGCAATCAACACATCATAGCAACTAATCATATTTATGCTAAGCATGCTTATCTAACAAGCAATACACATTTAGGTCAATATTCTTGTCTTTAATCCTTCTTCCTTATCATTTTAAATTTTACCAATCATTATTAAATTCATTACATGTTCCATGATTTTCATATCATATCATATCAAATAATAAGATGAGCCGTAGCTCCATATCAGGTAACATTTCATATTATTTTCACATACATGTAGCATATCATAGTCATATTCGAACATATTAAAGTAATGCAAGGCACTTACCAAATTTGCCATTCGAACATAGTTGCTCTACGTGAGCCTTTAACAAATGCAATTATAATCATAAATAATGCAACGGAACGGCACCGAGCCTATCCCTTGACACAACTACACTCACATATCATAACATAAAAACAAATATCGGAATGACACCGCGTCACCCGAGACAAATGCATCCACACTCACATATAAAAACAATGATCGGAATGACACCGCGTCACCCGAGACAAATGCATCAGAACATAAAAACAATGATCGGAATGACACCGCGTCACCCGAGACAAATGCATCCACACTCACCTCAATCCAAGCTTAGAGACATTTTCCTTATTCTCCAACTTGGTGGTTTCCTTCATTTCTACTCTTTTCTAACCAAACATTAAAGAAATATATCATTTAGTACATTAGGCAGCTTGCATTCTCCTCAAAGAAATATTTATATAAAATGTTCTATAATTCAAAATCTGATTTCGTTTGTTTTAAACGAAACTAGACTTAATAACCTTTTAAACCATATAAATTATAACTTTTAATTCCTCTTATACAATTTATAATGAATTTCTAAAATTGTTGTTGATGCAGATTTAGGGGCAAACTGTTACCCTGTTTTTATGACCTATACTTACTCAAAAATTCGTATCTTTTTACTCACAACTCCAAATAAGGAGTTCTTTACCATTCTAGAAAGCTTATAAACACACCTTTACAACCATGTATGGTACATAATTTTATCATTTCTCCATCAATACAGTTTATTACTTGAACATAGGGCATTTTTAGAAACCTAAACTGCCTATTCTTAATTTGTGACTTTAGTGCATTTATAACCTATGTTTCACTACACTATAAATCTTGAGCTTTTAACCACGTTTACATGAATCTTATAACATTATTTTTATAATCCAGCAACCTCAAAAATAGGACATGTAAGTCCTCAATTTATCAATTTCCACAAAACAGTCCCCTTTTTATTCTTTAATAATTCTATATGTGATCTAAATGGATTTAACCTACCAATTGAGACTTAATTCAAGCTTGGCCATTTAATTTCATTCATTTCATGAATCCCCTGTTTCAATCATAAATTTTCAGAATTTTATTGGCATTATTTAAGCCCCTATAATTTTCGAATTTTACAATTTAGTATAGCAGATTCTAGATTTATTCAGTTTTAGTCCAGTAACTTCTAACAACAATTCCGAGACCTATACTTAACATTTTTGAGCAAATCATACCTCTATTCCATGTAAAATTTTGTTCTCTACAACTTTGTAGAAGAACACTTTTTCCAGAAATGACTCTAACATGCTCGAAAATGCAGTTTTCTACAGGACAGTTTATAAATCCGAATTTCCTTATTCTTTCTTCCCTTATCTTTTACCAACCTTTAATTAATCCAATTTCATGCTTAATATAAATACTAACATCAAATTAAAGGTAGTTGAGACTCTAATCTCAACTCTAATTTATTTCACTCACCTTGACAGATCGGTACTTTATTTTTATTTCTTGGGCTTGACGGTTGTTCCGAATCTACCTTGTGTACTATGATAATTAATAAAAATCAATTAAAATCGACAAGACAGTATCGAATAAATATAAAATATTAAATAGATTCGATACTGAAACTTAGACTAACCAAGGATTTGAACTTACCCCGACGTCGGCAGATATTCGATATTATTATATCGAATATATCAGACTACCAATCAAATACTGGACCGCCTATATATTTTTTTTTTCACTACTCGAATGCTTCGTTGGTTTCTTGCAGTGACTCCCCTAGAAAACCCATCCCTATTTATACTAAGCATGGCCGGCTCTCAATTATATTTCCAATTCTCCACGTGGGTGGTTATAAAGCTTTGTTTCATTGTTGCCACATATAGTGGAATTTTGGTGGCATTTTAGTAGCCACTTCTTTTTTTTTTATTTGCTAGCCACATGTAGTTGCAATTATTTTCTTATCTTCAATAGTTGATTTCCAATTTCAATTTGTATTCAATTGGTTTCCATTTGTGGAGTGGTTGGCTTGTTGCCGTCCACTTCACTTTGTCTTTTTTTTTAATAATAATAATAAACTATTATAAATTACCCCAAATAATATTTATTAGTTCAGATAAGATCGAATAAATTAATCGATAAAAATATTCGGTTTCCAGAATTTAATTCCGACTAGACCGGTTTTTGGGATGTGACACATATAGATATTAAGTTCCTAGTTGTTAAAGAAAATTCAGAGTGGTTGTGTGTCTATAGAGCATGTTAGTACAAACTCCATAATTGCACGCATATTAAGAAACTATCACCCTAGGTCTTTCATGAGCACACTACTCATGTGGGTGTATGCTATTTAAGGATATTCAGTTTTAGTGGGAGTTTGTGATTTTGAAAAATGCTCATTCGTTTTAGACACAATTTCAGTTACTTCAGTTTGAGGATATTTTAAAATTATTTTTCTGCAGAAATAAAGTTCTTTTGGTTTATGCACACTCTGAATTCTAAAAGTTTGATTTCACTAAGGTTTAGGAGGACCAGTTGGAAATAGACATGTTCGGTTCACATTTCATATAATTTTCCATGCTACGCATCTATGATTGATGCATGTCATTTGATTATATTTGTATATGTGACCACTGATGGGTCCAGTCATGATTGATATGGCGAAGACTGCTTTGATCCTATATGGATATAGTTGATGGACGAGATTGTTATAGAATACCTATTATATAATAGCAAAATTTTGAGCTTATAAGGTTGTACATTTATTAGGAAACATATGTTGCCCAAGTGAGAGATTGTTGGATTAAAATCCGCAATTATGGGCACATATGTAAAATGTATGTTGATGTTATAAAGTATGACACAAAATTAAGTGAGCAATTATGTTAGGTGTGTCATAGGTATTAAAATGTCATGGAAATAAAAGTGTAGATACCGTAAGATATATTTATAATTCAATGAGGAGCAAAGTTATAAATATTTAATAGTTGATTTAATAATCAACTATATAAAGAGGTAGTGGTCCCTAAGAAATAGGTTAACTTGTTTTTCTCCCCTTCCCCGTTAGAGAGTTTTACTTCAAGAGATAACATATCTTCTTGGAAGATCAATACAAAAGATTTGAGATTTCAACATCAAGATTCAAGATTTTCAATCTATCAATGAATTCAGGTACGCTTCTGCACTCGGTTTATTCAGTTTATTGTTCTTGATGATTTGACATGATAGATCTCGGGGTTTAGATTTCATATCTATTATTATTTGGTTCTAACATCACTCACTCCTCACCCGGATGGAAATGTCTGCCCCTTGTCATGCTCTCTTTTATGCCCTTAGTTTAAAATAGTGGGTTTAGGGTTTAGAGTTTAAGGTTAGAGGTCGTGGTTAGAGTTTAGATAATTAGGGGTAGGGTGTATTTTTTAAAGTATAGGGTTTAGAGTTTAAGATCTGAAAATTAAAATTAGGGTTTAGTATTTAATTTTTAAGTAATTTTTAATGTGATACATATAAGGGCATAATTAGGCGACTATGATTTCTCCCCCTCCTCACCCCTTGCAGGTTTGCAACACTCTTTTCCTTTTCACTTTTGGTTCACATTCAATCTCTCATATCATATCTAATCTAGCCATAATGGCTACTAATATAGTGTCCCTTTATCACCTCTCCACCACCGTTCAATCTCTTAAACCTTCACCTCCTGTCTTTAATTGCTTAAACCTTCTATTCCTATCTTAACCTTTAATAGTTTCTTCTCTCGGTCTCCCAACCCACATTGTGACTTCTCTTCTCTCTTGTTCCACTCTTCTTCTCTTTCCATACCTTCTTTTTCCTCCTTCAAAACCTTCATTTCTGCCAAGGTACATTGCTTTCTATTGCCGGGTTTTTGTTGTTCTTCTAAAGATTTGTTTATAATTTTTTTGGGTGTTTTTGGTAGGTGAATAAAGGTTCAGTTTCTCCATCATTCACGTTGAAAGATAAAGATGGGGAAAATGTGAGCCTTTCCAAGTTTGAAGAAGAAAACTGAACTTCAATGGCGAGTTTTAAATTGAAATTATATAATGAAACTCGCCATGTCCTTAGGTCGAGTTTGGATTTGAATTACTCTAAACACTTGATTAAGATTTAAACCAGATATTTAAAAATAAAAAAATGAAAATTTAAAATTCGTCGTGTTCCTACGACAAATTTAAATAAAAAAAAGAATATTTTTTTAGAACTCGTCATGATGGTGCGACGAATTTATTGTAAGAATCCTATTTTTGAAAATTTAAAATTTTAGGTAGTGCATTAATCATATTAAAATCTAAGAACCTAATTTTGCTCTTATGCCCAAGTTCTTATGCGTGATATTTAATGTCATGTCCGCATTTGATATTGATCAGTGCCACATGTCATGTTAACAAATGCACCGATTTGAAGAAAAAATATTTTATGGAATTTTTTCATCATGTAATACATGATTTCTATGGACTAAGTTCTTTTCATCTCATAGATCTATTGATTAGTTTAGTGGTTAAGGATGTTTATATTGTCTCATTTTATATAGATTTAAATATTGGGATAAAAATGTAATAGTTCTTTATTGGCTAAATGGATTAAAATTACCATTAATTGTCAATACACGTGTGATGATGACGTGGCAGTGGAGGCTAATTATTATTTTAACTGAATTCGAGGGCATAATTGATTTTTTGTCGAGTTCAGAGGTATAATTGATTTTAATTAAAAGTTAGATAACTTTTTTAATATTTAAGCTAAAAATAAAAATTTAGGAAATTATTAAAATTTTAAAAATATTAAAACTGGATAAATAATTTGTTTAAATTTCTAGTTAATTTAATCGATTTATTTAGTTTTTGAATAAAATTGGATAAATAATTTAGTTTTTCGAGATGAACTTTTACAATATGAAAAATCGATTAACAAATTGGTGTAAATATCTTTGGGTCTCTAATAATTTTAAAAATAAGCAAAGTGAGAACTCTAAAAAAACAAAATATTCTTCAATTTTTTATAAAAAATTCATAAAGTTAATTAAAATAAATGAATATTCAAAAAATTATTGAAAAAAATATATAAAAATTTAAATGTATTAGAAATAATAAAAAATAAATTTTAAATATAAAAACTTAATAAAAATGTTTATAAAGTATTAAAAAATTGAACACTTTCATCGAAAAAGTCTTCAACTTCGTCAGTCTGAGTATTATCATTCGTTAAACAAATTTTAAGTGGAATCACCATTGTATTAGAGTAACAATAAAACTCAAATTTTCTTTTACTTTTCTACATCAAATTAATGCTCATTAATATTTAATGTAGAAAAATGAAAGAGAATTTTGGTTTTATTACACTCTAATACAAGGATGTTTCAATTGAAAATATGTTCAAGGAACATTAGTACGCTTAGCATAACGAGAAACAGTCGAGGACTTATTTGATGGTTTATAAATATTTTTAATTTTTTTATATTTATATCTTTTTGGTATTTTTTCATTTAATGTTTTTACTTAATTTTTAAATTTATTATGATGTTTTTATTTTTTAATATTTTTATGAATATTTAAATATTAATATTTTATTTTTAAAAATTAAGTAAGTTGTCGAACTTTCAATTAAAATTAATTATGTCCCTAAATTTGGTAAAAAAATCAATTATGCCCTCGAATTCGATTTAAAATAATCAATTCAGCCCCACTACCACACCGTCATCCTACGTGTACTGCCACATCAGCATCGTGAACCGCCACGTCAGCATCGTAGACTGCCACGTCAGCATCGTGGACCGCCACGTCAACATCGTGGACAACCACGTCATCACCGTAACGGTTAATGTCAGTCAAATGATCAATTTAATCGATTTTGCGAATTGAGAGGCCACATTAGGTGCGTTTTTCAGCGAGGGGCGAAATTAATTTTTTGAGTCGAACTCAAGAATAAAATTACCACTTTAACCTTCTTTATTTAATAAAAAATCTCTCACAATCAAATCATAACTTCCAAGTAACCTATCACCACCCATTAATGTTATGAAGAAACAAGAGGGAAGATTCACTTATAAAATAGTGAAGTGTGTCAATTTAATTGGTGAAGATCATGGATGAAGTAGTAAGAAACGTTTATAAAATAATTCTTTTGAGGAATATTTCCAAATTTAGATGTCAAAGTAATTAAAAAAAAGTTCAGGTAGCAAAGTAAAAAAGATTGTAAAGTTCAAGGGGCATATGATATATAATAGGCCGTTTCTTTGCATGGAAAGGAAATTCAGGGTTCAAACACTCCTTGAAAAGTTATAGGAAATTGTACTTCATCCATAAAAATACGGTTTGTTATATATTGGTACCTAAATCGATAAAAAAAAATTCAATTGGTATCTGATTTATTTATTTATGATATTTTTTTGTCATGGGATTTTTAAATAGGATAATTGAATTTTATTAAAAATAATGAAAAGTTCAACGAATACAATATACATAAACATAACGAGAGACTTGGACTTATGTTCACACAAGAACTCATACATATAAAACAAAACAAAAAAAAATATGAAACTCAAAGACGCAAAAAATATCGAAACCTTCCATTGAGACCATAGAAACCCAATAATCGTTATAAAATTTCGTTGTCTCTATCCAACAAGACACATAAGAGGTGATGTAGGAGTGGTGAGCGAAACAAGCAATCTTGCAGGTTGTTCTGCTACACAGTTCTGATTAGGGGTGATAACGAGCATGCTCGGGCTTGAAGCTCGCCGAGCTCGGAATTTTAGGCTCGAGCTCGAATTGGATAGTTTGAGCTCAGCTCAGCTTGTTGCTTTCCTCAAATTGTTTTTTTTTTGTGAAGTTTTTAAAAAATAACATGTGAAAACCTATTTGGGGAAAGATAATATTTATTTTTGAACTCCACAAGTAACCATAACACATTTTCTAAATTATACAAGTCCACAAGGAGAAGGGGATTTAAATTATTTAACCATGATAACAAGTTAACAACACTGAAACATACAAATGCGTGTGTGTATATATATATATATATATATATATATATAATTATTTTGAGCCTATTAACGAGCTTTTTGAGCCGAACTTGGGTGGGCTTGGCTTGTTAAGGTCTCGAGCTGAGCTCACTCGAGCCGATCTTTGACCGAGTCGAGCCTGAATAGCTTGTGAGCCGGTCATGTTCATTATCACCTATTATTCTGATTAATCAACAAACAAACATAAAAGAGGATTAAGCTATTCGTGACCACCGAAAAACCCAAATCATAAACTAGTATCGCGAGGATCTTTATACGAGCACCAAACAACCGCAAAAGTAGACATAGAACTTGGCGTATGGCATATACTTGCCACAAAAACAGAGAAAAGCGCAACAAGATGTGTGAAGAATAAGAAAAGAATAAATTTTTACTAAAATTTAAAAAATAACAAAGAAAACAGAAAAATAACAATGTGATATAAGAAATTAAAAAAAATATGAGTCATTGGCAGTCGGCGACTAATGTTAAAATTGATATTTCTACTTACCATCGGCCAAACAAAGAAAAAGAAGTTAATTAATATCTTAACAATCAATCATGTTGTTGACGTGTTACTAGTAAGTTAAAATGATTTCCTTGATGTGTCGATGATTGTTATAATACTACAACGTCAAGTGTCAAATTGAGAACACTTTTCAAGCTTAAATACCCATCTAAAAAATCGTGATATATGAGAAAAAAAATATCAAATTTACGCTTTAATTAATTGTAGATCAAAACTAATGACATGGAGAGGAAAAAAGTTGGAGTCTCTTCCGGTAAAGAGCCCACTTTTGGGCCGCACCCATATGAAATTCCTCTGCACAGTTTGCGGATCAGTCGCGATCTAGTTTGTGAAGCCCTTTATGTCAGCCTCTCGAGAGTAGGACCATCAGTTGGGTTGGGTCGAATTTTTGATCGATCTGTATTTGATCCGAACTTGAATATGAATTTTTAAAGTAAAAATTCGAATTCAACTCGACACGACATAAATAAAAATAATTAATTTTCATTATTATTCGATAAAATATGAAACTAATTGAAAAAAATACAAATAAAGAGTGATCATTATAATAATTATTTTATTTTTATTAAACAAAATAAGGAGATAATTAATAATATATATATAGAGAGAGGGGGGGACATTATAGCAATTATACCTAACTATTTAGAATAAATTAAACTATTATTTTGTGTCGGGCCAGGTAAAATATTTTTCACCTTAAACTCAAACCTAACCGACCTGATCTCATCCTCAAAAAAATCAGACTCAAATCGAAAATTTTCTTTAAAAAACTCGACCTTATATGATTGGGTCAGATCGAAACCCGTCGACTATGGGTTAAATGGTCATCCCTACCCAAGAGATTAATGTGTCTATTAGAATAGTGAATGAGCAGGTTAGATTGTTTTTTACTCTGAACAATTTGTTAGTTAATTGAATTTAATTTATTTGATATTTTCAATTCCAGTAATTCTAAATTATAAGTTCAAATTACGAATAATTTTTATAATTTGTTTTGTTTCATTCACAATGTTAGAATTTAAATATTTAACATTGTTGTATAATGCATACCATGAAAGCGAAATTTACTCATTTGTTACGAGTTCTCTTCGACAAAATCTACTTGATGGATGTCGCACTGCATATATATTTTGTTTATCAACAATTCGGACATAATGAAAATATAATATTAGCGTGTCAAATTGTCTACAATGGTTTAAATTAAATAATTAAGAATTAAAATTTGATTTATTTGCCTATTCAAAAAAAATGATTTATCTGATTTTAAAAGTAACATAGAATAAATAAATATTTGAAAAGAATTATTATTTGATTCACTTTTAGTATAAAAGAATATTAAGAATAAGAAGTGTGAAAAACTACTTTTATTATTGAACTTTCTGAAATTTACAAAGGTAATGAATGAATGAATCACGTATATTACAAGCATATTTATAATAGTTAATCTAATACTAACTTGAAAATAATAGAGTAAGGGCTCATCTCCTTGTGTCTTGGTGGCAAAGGTAGATGTTTATCATCTCTTGGGACCCGGAATCGAGCACCAGTATTGCATGATGTGTGTGCCTTCGTTGAAAAAAGGCTAAAAGAAAGTTGAATAGATGTTACCCTTACATCACACCAGCATATTCTAAAAAAAATAATAGACTAAGGGCTAGTTTAACATTGCTTTTGAAAAGTAATTTTTAAAAGTACTGTAAGAAAGAGATTTTGAAAAGAAATTTTAAAAAGTTGGTTGTAAGGTTTTAGTGTTTGGCACTACCGTCAAAAAATACTTTTAAAAAGATAAATGATATTTTGAACAGGTAAGTTATATATATATGATATTTAAATTCTTTAATATTATAATATATGAAATATATCAGCTTAAATTATTATAAATATATTTTATTAATAAATATATTTTTAACAATTATACTTGTTCTATGAAAATATAATGAATTTAAAACATTTTATTTAAAAAACTTGACATTAATAAATTTATATAACTTTTAAATTAAAAATAATTATTAATTATATAATCATATCTTCGTAAAGAATTATAAATTTATAAATTATAAATAAACACAATAGCAAATGAAGGTTAAAATTGTAAATTTGGCTCCCAAAAGCACTTTTATAACCGAAAAAGCTAAAAAATTTAGTTTTTATGTTTGCATTGAAAAACACCTTTCAAAAACACTTTTAGCTTTTGGAGCCAAAAATTAATTTAAAAAAGCAATGCTAAACGGAGCCTAACTAACTATTAACTAAGCTATTAGTTGTAACACTCCCTCCTCAAAGTGGAGGTTGATGAATGTTGAGAAGTCCCAACTTGACCATGAGATCTTTAAAAATTGAGGAAGGCAGTGCCTTTGTAAAAATGTCAGTCAACTGATTAATAGATCGAACATAAAATAATTTGATAAAATCAGTAGTGACCTTGTCTCGGATGAAGTGGCAATCGTTCAATGTGTTTGTTGCACTCATGAAATACTTGATTTGAGGTTAAGTAAATGGCTGATTGATTGTCACAGAAAAGAGAAGTACTGAATACGAGAACTTGAAAAGAAAAAAGGAGAGTTGCAATCCATATGATTTCACAAGTTGCTGAAGCCATTGCACGATATTCTGTCTCACATGATGATCTACTTATAGTGTGTTACTTTTTAGACTTCTATGAGATAATAGAATCTCCAAAATAAGTACAATATTCAGTAGTAGAGCGACGAGTGTTAAGACAAGAACTATAATCAGCATCTACAAAAACACTGAGTTTTAGATTGTTTCTTGTAGGAAAAAAAAGGCCGAGACCTGAAGCTTTCTTGATGTAAGATAATAAGTGATAGACAACGACAAGATGTGGTTGTCGATGGGAGGAAAAAAATGAACAACATACGTAATATCAAGCATCGTATGAGTCAAATACAATAATCTGCCAACCAGCTTTTGATAAAGTTGTGGATCAAGTAATAATTCACCTTCATATATGCTCAATTTATGAGAAGAAACCATTGATAAATCTGCAGGCTTCTTTCCAAGAGTGTCAATATCTTTCAGAAGCTGCAATGTATAATGTCTTTGTGATAAAGATATTCTAGTGTCATTTCAAGTAATTTTAAAACTGAGAAAATACATCAAAGTTCCTAGTATCTTAAGCTTAAAATGTTGTTGTAAAAAATTTTAAACATGATGCAATAATTCCATATTCTTGCCTGTAAGTATTATGTCATCCATGTAGATAAGAAGAGCAACAAAATCATCTCTAAAACCTTTAGTAAAAAGAGAATGTTCTGATGGAGATTGTAAGTTAATAACCACTTGAGAAAAAGCATAAAATCATTGTCTTGATGCTTATTTTTAGATCGTAAATGAATTTGTTTAACTTGCAAACCATGTTGACAACATCATTTGAGTTGTATCCAAATGATATTTTTATGTACACTTCTTCATCAAGTGTTCCATTAAGGAACGCATTGTTAACATCTAATTGAAGAAGATGCCAATCCTATATAGCGGCCAAAGTAAGAAATTTTTTTTGAAAGAGAAAACGTTTCAGTATAATCCACACCTTCGACTTGAGTGTAGCCTTTGGCTACTAACTTAGCCTTGTGCCTATCAAACATGCCATCAAGTTTGTACTTTATCCTATAAACTCACTTGCAATTTATCGGTTCCTTTTCTTCAAGTGAAATAGGAGAATTAACTTGAGCATGTTGTGGAACAAGAGGATCAACTTGAGCATGTTATGGAACAAGAGGATCAACTTGAGGCACATGTTCAACTTGAGCATATTGTGTACGCTGTTCACCAGAAGCATTGTGAGGAACATTTGCATGATCTTGACAGATTCAACACTATGAGCAGATCCAACACTATGTACAATAAAATCATGACCTTGTGATAATGTATGAATGCTCGAGTCAGATAAAGGCATAGGAGAATTATGATCCTCATTGCCAGAAACATTTGAAGCATTAGTAGAATTATGATCCTCATTGCCAGAAACATTTGAAGCATTAGTAGAATTATGAACCTCATTTGTAGGAACATGCTGAGTAGCTTGTCTAAAAAACAAATTTAAAAAATCAGAAATAACAGTTGTTAAAGATAGAGATATAAAAGGTTCAACAGTCGAATTATTGTCTTTCAATGAATGAAAAGGATATATGTTCTCATGAAAAATCACATCCCTAAAAATTACTATAGCACGAGTTTGAAGAATATTAATTTTGTAACCTTTAACCCCTGAAGCATAGCCAAGAAATATCCCAAACAAAACACGAGCATCAAACTTATCTCTATTTGCTTTAAGAGTAGAAACAAAGCATAAACAACCAAAGTGTTTTATGTTGCGGAATACGATCGTCGGATAGAGCAAAAACGCAACTGATAATTTGAGAAAATAATAATGAAGATAAAAGAGACACAGATTTTACGTGAAAAACCCCTAAATAATATAGGGTAAAAACCACGGACAAGGTAGAAGAATTTCACTATGAGAAAATAGGAATTACAACTTCTCTCAATCTAACAAGGAGAAAACAATGACAATTCTCTCTTGATAAGAAAGGAGAAAACAACTCTATGAAAACTCTCTAATTTCTCTAGTATTGGGAGGATGTTAGAATGATTTGGGATGTGTAAGAATGGCAAATGGCTAGGCTATTTATAGTTGAGCTTTAGGGACTAACTTATAAATAACTTAAAGTTTAAGGACCAAAATTGTGATTTTCCCATGCCATTCTTTTCAACCTTGGCTGCACCTACCATTGAAATTTTCCATTTTTCAACCTTGGTTGCACCTAATTGTTTGATTTTCAACAATCTCCCACTTGAAGATTTGATTGGAACAATCATATCTTCACACCATTCTTTCTACCTCGTACTTTCCATGTTGCTTACGTCTCTAACAAGCCACAAGAGGATCGACACCAAGTAAACTTATCAGTGTTGATTGCTTTTGTCATGAAATCTGCTATGTTGTCATCGGTATGGATCTTCTGCATATTTATCGTCCCTTCTTCCACTTTCTCACGAATGAAGTGGTATTGGACCCGAATGTGTTTTGTTCTTGAGTGAAAAGTAGGATTCCTTGCAAGATGCAAGGCGCTCTGACTGTCACAAAACAAAGAGACATTCTCTTGTTTGTGCCCGAGCTCCTCCAATAACATTTTCAACCATATTGCTTCTTTAATGGCTTCTGTAGCTGCTACATATTCTGCCTCCGTTGTTGACGTAGCCACAACCGATTGCAGTTTTGAAACCCAGCTTACAGCTCCACCAGCAACTGTAAACACATACCCTGTTGTAGATTTGCTTTTATCCAAATCTCCTGCATAGTCATAATCGACATACCCGCTGATAAGAAAGTCTGATCCCCCGTAACATAATGCAACATTTAAGGTCCCTTTGATGTATCTCAGGATCCTTTTCACAGCATTCCAATGCTCTCTGCCTGGATTCGCCATGTATCGACTAACCACTCCCACTGCTTGTGCAATGTCTGGTCTTGTACAAATCATAGCAAACATTAAACTTCCCACTACTGATGCATACGGTACTCGAGACATCTCCATCCTCTCTTCTTCATTGCTAGGACTCATATTGGAGGATAATTTAAAGTTAATAGGAAGAGGGGTAGAAATTGGCTTACAATCTTGCATGTTGAATCGTGACAAGATCATTTTCAAGTAATTCTTTTGTGAAAGCCAAATCTTCCTACTACTTCTATCTCGGTGAATTTGCATCCCTAGAATCTTGTTTGCTGGTCCCAAGTCCTTCATTTCAAATTCCCTAGCCAGTCGTGCCTTTAATTCTTCAATATGATCTTTGTTGGGGCCTGCAACCAACATATCATCTACATACAACAGCAATATAACAAAATTGTTTTCACCAAACCTCTTGAAGTAAGCACAAGGGTCTGCATTAAGTCTGTTGTATCCAAGGCTCATGATGAAGGAGTCAAATCTCTTGTACCAACACCTCGGTGCCTGCTTTAAACCATACAGAGATTTGTTCAACCTACAAACCAAGTTCTTCTTTTTTTTTCTTCAAAACCTTCAGGCTGGAGCATGAAAATCTCTTTTTCAAGATCTCCATGAAGAAAAGTTGTTTTAACATCTAGCTGCTCTAAATGTAAATTCAATGTAGCACACATTTCCAGGACAACTCGAACCGTTGTTAGTCGAACCACAGGAGAAAAGATTTCATTAAAATCAATACCTTCTTTCTGAGCATATCCTTTGACCACCAGTCGTGCACGATACCTCTCCACTTGATCGTCACCATTTCTCATGATTTTGAAGACCCATTTGTTACCAATTGGCTTCCTTCCTTGTGGTAGTGGCACAAGTTCCCATGTATTATTTTTATGAAGGGCTTCGATTTCTTCTTGCATTGCCGCCATCCACTGTGAAGCATCTGAGTTGTTCATTACCTCCTCGAATGTTGATGGCTCACTATCCTCGAATGTTGTGGCGCTTACTTTAAACCGTACAGAGATTTGTTCAACCTACAAACCAAGTTCTTCTTTTCTTTTTCTTCAAAACCTTCAGGCTGGAGCATGTAAATCTCTTCTTCAAGATCTCCATGAAGAAAAGCTGTTTTAACATCTAGCTGCTCTAGATGTAAATTCAATGTAGCACACATTTCCAGGACAACTCGAACCGTTGTTAGTCGAACCACAGGAGAAAAGATTTCATTGAAATCAATACCTTTTTTCTAAGCATATCCTTTGACCACCAGTCGTGCACGATACCTCTCCACTTGATCGTCACCATTTCTCTTGATTTTGAAGACCCATTTGTTACCAATTGGCTTCCTTCCTTGTGGTAGTGGCATAAGTTCCCATGTATTATTTTTATGAAGGGCTTCAATTTCTTCTTGCATTGCCGCCATCCACTATGAAACATCTGAGTTGTTCATTGCCTCCTCGAATGTTGATGGCTCACCGTCCTCCATTAAAAGGCAGTATGCAACATTACCTTCTATAACATAATCGGAGTGCCAATTGGGGCGTCTTCTTACACGATCTGATTGATGAGTTGTTGGAGCTTTAGAATTCTCTGGTTCTGGTTTCTCGAGCTCTGGTTCTGCTTCAGAACAATCTCTCTTTTCAAACTCATTTTCAACATGTATCTGTGTAGTCTCTGGCTTTTCTTTATCAGTGCTATCATCTTCTTCTTTTCTTTGCAGCTTATCTTCTACAAAAATAACATCTCTGCTGATAATCACTTTGCGGGCAGTGGGATCCCACAAGCGATACCCCTTTACTCCATCAGCATACCCCAAGAATTTACATTTTCTGGATTTTGGATCCAACTTTGAAATTTATTGGGCATTGTACATCACGTACACAATACTTCCAAATATATGGAGGTTTGAATAATCAACTGGTTTACCAGTCCACATTTCCATCGGTGTCTTCAACTCAATTGCAGTTGATGGAGCCCGATTCACCAAATAACATGCGGTATTGACTGCTTCTGCCCAGAAAGCTTTTTCTAGCCTTGCAGTTCTCAACATTGCTCGTGTTCTTTCTAACAGAGTTCTGTTCATCCGCTCTGCCACTCCATTTTGTTGAGGAGTGTATACTGTTGTGAACTGTCTTTTGAAGCCTTCTTTTCTGCAGAAGTCATCAAATTCATCACTTGTATATTCACCTCCATTATCTGATCTGAAACACTTGATTTTATTTCCAGAATCAAGTTCCACCCGCGCTTTGAAAACTTTGAAGGTTGAAAACACATTTGCCTTCCTCTTGATAGAATACACCCAACATCTCCTAGAGTAGTCATCAATGAACGAGACAAAATACTTTGCTCCGCCTAGGGATGTAACCGGTGCTTGCCATACATCAGAATGAACAAATTCTAGAACAGCCTTGCCTCTAGAATTTGATGTCTTGAATTTTAATCGATGCTGCTTACTTGTAATACAATGTTCACACAAAGGAAGTGATACCTTTGTTAAACCCGGAAGTAGCTTTTTCTCCACAAGGACTTTCATTCCTTGTTCTGACATGTGTCCAAGTTTCTGATGCCATAACATGGTAGAATCTGAACTACACGAGGCAACAGAGGCTTCTGCTTCTAGCAAGGTCTCTCCCTTCAGCATGTACAAATTTGCCGCTATCTTTTCACCTTTCATCACCACAAGCGCTCCATGGAACACCTTCATGATTCCTTTCTGTGTTTCAATCTTGCTTGCATTATTATCCAACAATCCGTAGGATAATAAGTTTTTCTTCAAGCCTTTCACGTGCCGCACATCTCGAACAACTTTAATTGTCCCGTCATACATCTTCAATTTGATGGTTCCAACGCCAACAATCTCCAAGGCATGATCATTGCAGCTGTACACAGATCCTCCTGAGATAGGTTCATAATTATAGAACCATTCTCTTCTTGAGGTCATGTGATATGTGGCTCCCGAGTCAATAAGTCATATGTCTGCAAATCTTTTTCTACCTTCCATGGTTGTTGATGCTTCACAACAGAGAGCATCTCCATCATCTGAAGTGTTTGCCATATTTCCTTGAGGATTTGAGTTTTTAGTTAAACTCCAACAATCCTTCTTCAAGTGACCCTTCTTTCCACAATTGTAGCACTTTAAATTCTTCTTACTCCTTGGCCTTGATTTACCATGATTGTGACTGCTACTTTGGCCATGTTCTGTTGATCTTCCTCTCATCACCGTTAAGGCCTCTGCTTGTTGCAGATTTCCTTGTCTGTCTTCCTTGTTCTTGCGCCGATTTTCTTCTTCCAGAATAGCAGCTGCAACGTCATCGAAGACTAGATCATTGGTAAGGTTGTTGTTTGTCAAGTTGATGATGAGTTGATCATACGAATCAGGTAGACTTTGAAGTAGAAGTTCAGCACGTTCTTGTGACTCTATTTTATAGCTTAGGGATGTAAGCTGAGAAAATAGAGTATTCAAAGTGTTTAAGTGCTCTGTCACTGAAGTAGATTCTGACATCCGAAGAGTGTACAATTTCCTCTTAAGGAAAATTTTATTGTGCAAAGATTTGACCTCGTATAATTTTGTGAGGTGATCCCAAATCTCCTTGGTTGTCTTCTTCTCCTCGATGCTTGATAGCACTTCATCTGCTAATGCTAAATGAAGGTCTGCAATAGCATTCTCGTCCATCTCATTCCATTTCTTGTTATCCGTAAAATCTGTCGGCCTTTCGCTGATAGTCGCTAGACATCCGTTTTTTCTTAGGATGGCTTTTATCTTCAATTTCCACAGTGAGAAATTTCTCCCATTGAACTTTTCAATATCAAATTTCGTTGCCATAGCTTCTATTTCAGATAGCTCCCACTATTTCACCTTTTTGACATGAATAGTGCCCACCACCTTCAATGAATGAGTAATATCTAACTTACTTTCTTATGATGGAGGATCCACTTTTCAGTGGCAACCAACAAAGAATACGGTAAGTAGATATACGCACCCAAATTAGGCTCTGATACCAATTATTGCGGAATATGATCGTCGGATAGAACAAAAACGCAATTGATAATTTGAGAAAATAATAATGAAGATAAAAGAGACACAGATTTTACGTGGAAAACCCCTAAATAATATAGGGTAAAAAACACGGACAAGGTAGAAGAATTTCACTATGAGAAAATAGGAATTACAACTTCTCTCAATCTAACAAGGAGAAAACAATGACAATTCTCTATTGATAAGAAAGGAGAAAACAACTCTATGAAAACTCTCTAATTTCTCTAGTATTGGGAGGATGTTAGAATGATTTGGGATGTGTAAGAATGGCAAATGGCTAGGCTATTTATAGTTGAGCTTTAGGGACTAACTTATAAATAACTTAAAGTTTAAGGACCAAAATTGTGATTTTCCCATGCCATTCTTTTCAACCTTGGTTGTACCTACCATTGAAATTTTCCATTTTTCAACCTTGGCTGCACCTAATTGTTTGATTTTCAACATTTTAAATGAAAATAAGAAGGAATTTTATGGAACAACAATTCATAAGGAGATTTGTTAGCTAAATTAACAGAGGGAAGTCTATTAATTATGTATGTGGCAGTAAGTAGACAATCTCTCCAAAAACGTATAAGCACTTTGGACTGAAAATAGAGAGCACGAGAAACATCCAACAAATGCTGGTGTTTTCGTTCAGCTATAGCATTCTGTTGAGGCTTTTCTAAACAAAAAAATTGGTGAGCAATGTCAAAAGATAAAAATAAATTTGTAAATTTAAGCTTAAGTGCATTATGAATTTGATTTTTCTTAAATCAAACCCAAATTGTCTTTTAATCATTTGTATGAAGTTAGGAACAATAGAGGCTACATCAAATTTGTATTGCATTAAGTATATCCATGTAGAACGAGTATGATCATCGACTAAGGTTAAAAAATACTGTTTATTATTGTAAGTTGCTGATTTGTAAGGTTCTCAAATGTCACAATGGACTAGCTCAAAAGGCTGAGAAGAACGAATTTCAGACAAAGGAAAAGAAAGTCTTTATTGTTTAACAAGAGGGCAAATTCTTATTTAATTCAATGAAATGTAATACATCTTTAAGCATATGCAATGCACGATTACTATGACGATCTAGTCTATTATGCCAAGAACAAACATCAACAATATTTAAGCTATCAACATTACTTCCAATATGACAAACATAATCTAAAGCATTAGTAGGTAATTGCAGCAGATAAAGTCCTTGATGTAGACAATTATCAGTACCACTTACATTTCCAGGAAACTTTCTTGTAGAAGACACCTTAACAGAAAAGGTAGATTCTAGGGCAGAAGTAGTTAAAGAAATTGCTCTTTTATTTTCTTCTTGTAAAATTTAAGAAAAGACTTTCGCAATAGATGATAAAGGTTCTACTAGCAAAATTTGTGCACGAACATGAGCATAGGACTCATAAAGCCCCATTAAAAATTGCACCGTTTGCTCACATTGATTATCATCGATCATCTTGCGAACTCCTCCACAAGAACATTGTAGACAAGTACAAATTAGTTTGACAGACACCAATTCATCCCATATGATCTTAGGTTGTGTATAATACGTGCTGATAGACATAAAACTTTGGGCTAACTCACTTGGCTTCTTTTTAAGATGAAAAATACGAGGATCGTTGGATTGTTGAAATTTGTCTTCAAAATCTTTCTAAATTGCAAAAGTAGTTAGTGATAAAGAAGACTTGCTGCAATTTCTTTAGAAACAGAATTCAAGATTCATGAATTTACGAGATTATTGGCTCGTGTCCAAGTATTATATAAATATGTTAAAGACGAATTTGGAGCTACAATCTTACCATTAACAAACCCAAGTTTGTTCTTGGCAGACAACGCCATGAGCATTGATAGTTTCCAATTGTTATAATTGTCATCGGTTAAGGGCCGAGTAATCAAGACCATTCTTGAATTATCATACTGATGAAGATAGTAGGGATTGTTATCATTCTCAAATTGGTCATTAAGATCAGGCATAATGAAAAAAAAATGAAAAAATTTAAAAAAAAGTCAACGAGAAAAGCTTCAAAGAAAATTGAAGAAAAAAACTTCTTATACCATATCAAGAATGAGAAGTGTGAAAAACTATTTCTTTTATTATTGAACTTTCTGAAATTTACAAAGGTAATGAATGAATGAATCACGTATATTACAAGCCTATTTATAATAGTTAACAAAATACTAACCCTAACTAACTTGAAAATAACAGATTAACTAACTATTAACTAAGCTATTAGTTGTAACAGAATACACAAACATATTTATTTAATTTTAAAACTCTAAAATTCAAAACCCTGCATTTTAAATATAAATCTTAATTTTTAAAGTCTAAAATTTAAATCCATAAACTCAAAATTAAGTACTTAAACACTAAGATAAACCTGCTTGAAGAACAAATTTTCTACTATAAGTACATCAAATATTTTCTCTAAAAATAAAAGACCAGAGTTTAATTTATTTTAAAACTTATAAATACTTTAAATATATTTAAATTCAAAATTTTAAGTGCCACGCCCTTAATGCCATCCCTTTTATCAACGCAAATTAGTAAATATAATCTTAAAATATATAAAATATTATACCATGCACTGACAGTAAAAAAAATTGTTTTCATAAATGCTCTAATTTTAACCAAAAATTCTAAATTCTAACCTTAATCTATAGTTTCGAACTGCAACCCCTAAATTCTAAACCCCTAAAGTCTAAACTAAATTTCTAAACCTTAAAATTAGAGCGTTTGTGAAAACAAAAAATTCAAGAGCCAATGCATGAGATATTTTTTTAAAAGAAATAGGTCTGCTCCTACTAAGAGTTGACCCCAAGACCTAAGGGGAAGGAGGGAAAGTGCTCCTACTGAATTTAGAACCCAAGACTTAAAAAAAAGAGAGAAAGTAGATGAAAAAGTTTTCACCACTCAGCCATCATTGTTTTCTTTATTAATATAAAAAAATTAAAACGTTTTGTTTCTAGCCTTTACTTGCCTTAATACGCATGGTTACAAATAGGGATTTTTTTTTTGATCGAAAGGGAAGAAAACTCCATTGAATAACAAGTTACAAGTACAAACACAGATGCGAGGGCAAAGGAGTCTCAGAAAGTTAGAGTCGGAAGGTTTCTAACGTATTTAGCAACCAATCCACTGCTTGGTTATAAGACCTAGTGACAAAAGAAAAAGAACAAGAAGTAAAAGATTCAGCCTCAAATCTGATATCCTCCTCGATTGCTGAAGAAACCCAATCAGATAAGAAACTCGAACATAATCTTTCAATAACAACTTAACAATCAACCTCAATAATAATATTAGAAAAAGCCGGCCAAAGAGATTCAAGCCTAATGGTTACAAATAGGGATTACTAAACCAAATGTCACATCTAGAGATATCATATTGAAAAAATTTACCACCTTGACTTTAATTTGAAAAATGAAAGTTTTCACCTGACTTCAAAATCCAAATCATAATCTTGAGCGAATCATACTATTGCAAATGCTTCGAAATGCAAATGCATTGAATATGACCAAAGTTTGTATAATCCAGAACCTTGTGGCCCCACTCCCATCCCATGATGTTTCTGTTTTTTCCTCTTTCATTATAAGATAAGGTGTAGAAACATTAAACTTGGAAATGGGATTTGAAGACAAGCCATGTGGGGTTGCAAAATATCAATCACTATATAAGTGTTCATTTCATTTTGCCACAATATGTACCTTTCGACTTTCACCCTTTCGGAACCATACCCAGCAAAAGGGCATGCCTATCTTATTCGTATATATATATATGCATGTTCTGTGTGTGTATATATATATAATATTGTGTTTTCCTTTAATTATAGGTTAATATCAAATTAAGTGCTTAAACTATTATGTTTTTCTCTTTTAAGTGTTTAAACTATTTTTATTTCTTTTAGGTGTTTAAATTATCTCGTTTTTCTCTTTTAGGTCCAAAATTATTATTTTTTGTCAAAATAAGTCAAAATTATTATTTTTTGATCAAAATAGGTGTCTCAGTTTGACCTTAAAACGAACAAAAAATGATAGCTTGGACACCTAAAAGGAGCAAAAAAAAGTTTAAGCACATAAAAAGGGAAAAAATGGATAGTTTGGACACCTAAAAAAGAAAAAATAGTTTAGACACCTAAAAGAGGAAAACATGATAGTTTGTACAGTTATTTTGGTATCAAGCCTTAATTATATGTTTTGTTTTCAAAAAAAAAATTAGTTAACTTTTATAGACTTAAATGAAAAAATAAGTGTCAAATTATATCTCTGTTTAACTTTAGGTACCTAAAGTATTCTTTTGATAAAAATGAGTGTCTAACGTTTAGTCTGTTACAATTTTAAGTGTCCGACCAATTTTAAGTGACATACTAATTATCTATTTTTATTTTTTTAATTTGAAAAAGGAAATAACTTAAGAAAAAACTCAACATTTCAAAAATCCTTAAAAAAACCTTAGATCGCTAAAACCTGAAACCACAAAATTTTTAAATTATCATTGTTTTCGCCGCTATTGTTGTCGTCAGAGGCTACTATCATTCTCTCAACTACCCATCATCGATAACTAACGGAAAACGTGTCAATTGTACGTCGAACGCGAATGATTCTAACTGAACGATGTCCCATTGGCACACGACGACGACAATAGTGATATCCGTCGACGACAACGGCGACGGTAATGGTGACAATTTGGGAACTTTATAGGTTTTGGGTTGAAGGATTGTGTTTTTTTTTTAATAAAAAAATTAAGTTTTTTTTTTAAATTAATTTCTTTTAAAAATTATGCCATGTGTCACATTCTTAATTAGTTTTTTAAAAGCAGTTGAGCACTTTTATAACAGACTAAACATTAGATATTTATTTTTCTAAAAAAATACTTTGAACACTTAATTTTTTTTAAAAATGAATAATTTGAACATTTATTTTTTAAATAACCAATTTTTAACCGTTGGATATCATCTCATGTAGGAGGTTGGCCTTCGTTGCCCTAACTGTTTTCTTGTTTGCATTTTTGTTTTAATATTGTAATGCTTCAGTAGTGTGGTGTCTAATCTAAACCACCTTTTCAAGTAGTGGTGTGGTGTGCATTTCGGTGGGTAATACAGCTAACAGCATCAGTCTCCGCCCCTTCCAAAGTTGCGGAAATTTTTGTACACACCTTTCAAAAATTACTATTAAATATAAGTAAAAAATACTTAATAAATAGATAGGATAAAATAAGTTTATTTTACATAATTTTATCAATTTGGACGTGGTCTGTTCTATTTAAAATTTCTGGAATTTTAAATTTAACGTTTAAGATTTTTGGTTTAGATTTGATCATTTATGGTTTATAATTGGCTTAAGTAAAAAATATGTGTTTAAATTATACACTTTTTAAAGATAAGTGTGTAATGTTTTTGATTGAAATAAATACTTAAAGTTTCATTCCGTTAGTAATTTAAAGTAACATCTTTAAAAAAATTAACCACTCAATTAAAATTTAACACGTGTATTTATTTTTATTTTTTATTTTTTATATAAAAATTTGAAAATAAATTAAAAATCTAAAAGGTCTTAAAATCTCTAAAAGAATTCTCAAATTCTTAAAACTTCAAACCTCGTAATTTCAAAATTAACAACACTATTGTCGTCGATAGCATCATCGGATCCCCCACTTCCGTCGCCTGAAGCTACTATCATTTTTTCCAACCACCCATTTTCTGTAACCGACGAGAGGCGTGCCAATCTGACGTCGAATGACTAGAGTCTTCCGCGTTCGTCGTGCGACGTCCAATTGACACTCCTCCTGTTGGTTAATGCTCATAAGTGATTGGAAGAAATGGGCGGTGGTCTCCGAAGGCGATATTGGTGGGGTCCGACAAAATTATCTACGATAACAGTGACGTTAATTTTAGGTTTAAGATTTTGGGAATTTAGAGATTTTTGAACTATCTTTGTGAATTTTTGAAAATTTTGAAATTTTCACTTTATTTAAAAAAAAAGTTACGTGTCAATCTATTATAAGGCGATGATTTTTTAACAGTATAGTTTGACCCCTATTTCTGAATTAAACCATTATAATTTAAGATTTAGATATGAAATTAAATAATTATCTAATATAAGTAGAGTTAACAACACGTGCACCAAATAATTATCTAATATAAACAATGTTAAAGTTAAAAAATATTTAATTGTGTCATAATTTAGAACATTTAAATTGATGTGTCAAATTTTAAAAATGGTGCTAATATTCTTTTATAGTGACATCAAATTTATTTTATATAAAATTTAAGTATATATATATTGAAAATAATTTTTTGGGTGTCGAGTGACATCACCAATGTATATAATAAATATTGTTCAATTATTTTTTTTTTCAAAAAAGTGTATATGTTAAAATTAAGATTTCAATTTAATGTATTAATAGTGTATAAATTCATCTATAATTAACGACAAATTTTCATGAAATTTTAACAGTATCAGTTTTTTTTTTGTATAACACCAATATCTAGTTGATTGATTAGTCCGAGTTGAGTACTATAAAGATTAATTATGAGTCGACATTATTAACTCAATTTATTTCATTCACAACTTCAAGATTTAAACCATTAACATTGTTTAAAAAATTAATGTCTCATCCATTAAACTAATTAATTGTTTGTAAAATAAATTAATATAACTTATTTTTTATAATTTATCTATAACATATAAATTTATAATATCAAACTTTGCGCGTGGATTATATGCTATTACATTTCGAGTATATAGAATATAGATTAGGAAAAAATTCCAATATTAAAAAATGGAAATCCCATAGCTAAATCGAACTCACACGTGCGAGTAAGATCCTAAAAGAAAATAAATTACTGAAAAAGAAAATCCAACTCAGGTGCCGCACGTGTAACATCTCCATTTTGAATTCGTGCGCCCCCCTCCCTTCTCCGTGAAGCCTTTTTCCTTTCTACTTTTGCCAGCCCCTGCACATTATTACTCATTTCCCCACCTCTCCCTTTTTTATTTTTTTTTACTGGTTCTTCCTTCTTCTCTCTCAGTTACAGGTTTAACAATATCAAACCAATAGGCTCAAATATTGGCCAACAAGAATCCTCATTAATGGACGGCTGGATCAGGCGCCAGACCTCCGCCGCTGATCTCTGGCCGTCCATCCTCCTCTCCTGTCTTCACTAGCATCGGTAATCCGTTTGCATTTCCATTATTTTTTCTTCTTTTTATTGATTTATATTTCTCTGTAGATTAGCTTTTTTTTCAGATTTGTTTGTTTTTATTTACTGTATATTATGCTTCGGTTAATGAGTTCTGAACTGGATTGTTGTGCGAGTTTTTTTTTTTGTTTCTTAAGTTGTGTTTGGTTGTAGAGAAAATGTTTTCGTGAAAAAAGGAAGAGAGTTTTCTTTCTCGAGAAAGATAAGTTTCATTGAATCCATTCAACATCACTAATTTAGTGACGCGATCACTGATTAACTGTCATTTTCTAGAAAGACTTTTAAGAACAAATTCTCTTCGAAAGGCTAATTGTTGAATCGCTGCCTGGCTTTTATATTTTCATGTATAAAGATGGAGAAGCGATAGAAAAGAAAAAGTTGTAATGGAATCTTATGCTAATGGTTTTGTAGGAACATAAGAATTTTCTGATGGAATCTTATCGTTTCATTGATTCTTTTTTCCTACTGATGTGGCGCAATATTCTGTCAAATATGAACGCATGCATTTGGACGAACATCTTAATAAGATATGAACATCTCTGTAAGATATAACTGATCCAATTCACAATTTACTTCATTTATGACTTTTTTTCTTCTTGATTTTTGTCAGATTTAGCGCTGTTGTTTTCACACAATGGAGACTTGTGATTGTATTGACTCACAGTGGCCACCTGAAGAATTGCTTGTTAAATACCAGTACATATCAGATGTATTAATCGCCCTTGCATATTTCTCAATTCCCCTGGAGCTTATCTATTTTGTTAAAAAATCTGCATTCTTCCCGTACCGATGGGTGCTTATGCAATTTGGTGCTTTCATCATTCTTTGCGGGGCAACACACTTTATAAACCTATGGACGTTCGCTATGCATTCGAAAGTCGTTGCTATGGTGATGACCATTGCCAAGGTCGCGTGTGCTATCGTGTCATGTGCAACTGCTTTGATGCTTGTACACATTATTCCCGACCTGTTGAGTGTTAAAACTCGGGAATTATTTCTGAGGAACAAAGCCGAAGAGCTCGACAGAGAAATGGGACTTATTCTCACTCAAGAAGAAACTGGGAGGCATGTAAGGATGCTAACTCATGAAATTAGAAGCACACTAGACAGGCACACGATATTGAAGACTACCCTTGTTGAATTGGGTAGGACCTTGGGGCTGGAGGAATGTGCCCTGTGGATGCCATCAAGGACTGGTATAAATCTGCTACTTTCACATACACTAAATTACCAAATACAAGTTGGATCTTCTGTGCCAATAAATCTTCCTATCATCAATGAAGTCTTCAATAGTGCTCGAGCAGTTCGTATACCCTATACCTGCCCACTAGCCAGGATCAGGCCTCTAGTGGGAAGATATGTGCCACCAGAAGTTGTTGCTGTTAGGGTGCCTCTTTTACATCTCTCGAATTTCCAAATTAATGACTGGCCTGAGCTCTCTGCGAAAAGCTATGCAGTCATGGTTCTTATTCTCCCCACGGACAGTGCCAGAAAGTGGCGAGACCATGAATTGGAACTCGTCGAAGTTGTGGCAGACCAGGTCATCTTATGATTTATGTGCTTTCTTTCATTGGCTGCTTCTTTGATGTCTTAATGAAATGCTCACCTTCAGTTTTAATTCTATACTTGGCTGTAAGTGTATGAATCCACTTTTGAAAAACTTCAATGAGTGGACTTGGTCTTCTTGCGCCTTATTCTAGTTGGAAAACTTATTTACTTGTTAAGAGACTTTGATTCTTATAATGGTGATATATGTACAGGTTGCTGTTGCTCTTTCGCATGCCGCTATTCTGGAGGAATCCATGCGTGCCCGTGATCAGCTTATAGAGCAAAATGTTGCTTTAGACTTGGCTCGTCGAGAGGCCGAGAAGGCAATTCATGCACGGAATGATTTCCTTGCTGTAATGAACCATGAGATGCGCACACCAATGCATGCAATTATAGCGTTGTGCTCACTTCTTTTAGAGACTGAGCTAACTCCAGAACAACGAGTTATGATTGAGACGGTGCTAAAGAGTAGCAACCTTTTGGCAACACTAATCAACGATGTTCTTGATCTTTCAAGACTTGAAGATGGCAGCCTAGAATTAGACTTTGGGATGTTTAATCTTCATGGAATCTTCAAAGAGGTAATCAGTTGTGATTTTGTACACTTTTTAGCATAGAAATGGTAGTAGTTTTGGTAATAATGTTCATATTTCTATAATTTCAGGTCATTAATCTGATAAAGCCCATTGCATCTATAAAGAAGCTATCTATGACTATGATCCTGGCACCTGATTTGCCAATGTATGCTGTTGGTGATGAGAAACGGCTTATGCAAACCATTTTAAATATCGTGGGGAATGCTGTGAAGTTCACAAAGGAGGGTTATGTTTCGGTTATAGCATCGGTTGCAAAACCGGAGTCGTTAAGAGACTGGCGACCTCCGGAATTTTACCCAGTGTCAAGTCAAGGCCACTTCTACTTACGAGTCCAGGTTCTCGACTGCTTCCCGTTAAACTTCTTTTCATTTTGATTCAATTCTATTTAACTTTTTACTACATGATCATAAAAGCATCTCCAAGTAATTCAAAGATTAAAGTTCATATTTTTTTTTGCTATGATGCTATTTAGGATTTCCAATCAAAGGCATTTTGAGACGTTTGTTCATGATGTACAATCCAACGAATAGACAACCATGTATTGTTGTTATGGAGATTATTTGGAACTTTTCTAGCCATATCACATGATGCTCATGCTGATATTATCCTTATCATCTAATCTGGCAGGTTAAGGATTCTGGTTGTGGCGTTCTGCCACAAGATATACCGCTTCTTTTTACCAAATTTGCACAGCCACGTAGTGGATCCAGTCAAAATGGTGGTGGGGGTGCTGGACTTGGACTCGCCATTTGTAGAAGGTAAAACTAAAAATTCTCAACATACCCCCTCTGCATAAATATTTGGTCTTTACCCTTCACAGTAGTAATCAAATATTTTTGTCCTTACCGCAAATCAGGCAGAATCTCCACTTTATCTATATGACCAACTAATAAGATACATTTATTTCATTAATTTTTTCATGCCATTTTTTTCAAGTGAAGATTCACTTGGTAAAAATTATTTTTAAATTTGATTTACAGTAAATATAAGTGAACATTCACTTGGTAAAAAAATGAGATGAAAAAATTAATGAAATAGATGCATTTTATTGATTAGTCTCATAGATGACGTGGTGGAAAGAACCTATGATATAATTTCTCGGCAGAATTTAGATAAAGCTTATTTATAAGTCATATTTAGAATTAGTTGAATTAATAAGCCATATTTTATAACTCAAATTTTATTTAAAAATTTTCAAATCAAGTCAAGCTTTAGTTTACGTTTAAATTTAATTGTAGATATTTATAATTTTGTTATAGTAATTGATCAGCTTTCTATAACCATATACATTATACATATATTTCTTTATATTTAATATCTAAACATAGAGACTTAACTCAAACTTAAAAATTGACACATTAATCACTAAAAAGTTATAGTAATCTTATTTTATAAGATAAACTATATTTGATTTTTTTTTAAAAGTTGAATCGAGTAAAACAATTCGTTTTTTTTTTTTTTGAATAAGTTGAATTTTACTCACTCTAATTAAAATGTGGGACCAGGTTTGTAAATCTGATGGGAGGCCACATATGGATGGAGAGTGAAGGGCTTAACAAAGGTAGCACAGCAGCATTCCTTGTCAAACTCGGGATCTGTAATAACCCGAATGATTCATCTATCCACCATCAAGTTCCACCCCACGTTAGAGCCATTCATGGAAGTGCAGATCTCACCGGACAAAAACCTATCTTAAGAGATAACGATAGGGGCGTCTCATCAAATGCACGATACCAAAGAAGCCTTTAGATGATAGCGGGACTTAAAATAGTTACTATAATTCTCTATTCTCTTATTGGTCCATGTTAAAGTTGAGGAATGCTGTTTTAAAACTGAATGTTCGAATATAATTTCAAAAATAAGAGCTGAATGAAACCAATGAACCAAGAAAAATAGTGATGGTTCGAAGTTTGGGTATTTAAATGCGGAGAATATTTATCAAGAGTGATTTCGAAAACATAACGTTATATCATAGTTCATGTAAACCACAAAAAACACAGCACTGGCTCAACAAAATTACTTCGACGTACTAATTATCTAAAGTCACGGTCGATTGGCCATCGCCTTCTTACTTCTTGGACTTCTTGGAAACCCTGAAAGATTAAAAGAAAAAAACGAGGGAGATTTAATTTATGTTACTTGAAAACACTTGACCTTTAGCAAAAGAGATTCAAACTCAAAGACGAACTTACACGGCAGGTTGAGCAGCTGCTGGTGGTGCAACTGGCTTATCCCCTCCAGGTCCCTGATAAGATGAAGGGGGACAATAAAACATGAAAACCTAAACAAAGCATCCCATTATGGGAAGAACCATATGATACAAATGTTCTTACCTGGGCCAAACGCTCCTCTCTCCTAGCGAATTTCCTTTCCCTGCTTGCCTTGTTCTTAGCCCTCTTAGCTTCAAACTGGTCGGCCAGCGTCTTCTCTCTGGCCTTTTCGGCCTTAGATTTGTGGATGCTCTCCATGAGAACTCTCTTGTTCTTAAACACGTTACCCTTGACTTTCATGTACATGTCATGGTACATGTGCTTGTCAATCTTCTTTGATTCCCTGTACTTGCGAAGCAAGCGTCTCAGAACACGCATCCTCCTCATCCACAGTATCTTTGTGGGCAACCTTGCCTCCCTCGTACCCTTGCGCTTACCTAAAATCGGAATGCAAGTATAAACCCAGATAATCAATATATGCACATATTTCCCATCATGCATCACATCATAAATTACAGAGAAAAAACATACCGTATCCAGAGTGACGTCCCTTTCTCTTGGCTTCCTTCATGCGACGAGCACGTGATCGAGAGTGAATCTTGGTTGGCTTCCTGATGATAAAACCATCTTTAACCAGCTTCCTTATATTCTGACCTGCAAATCCCAATTCAAATATGAACACAATCAAAATCAAACGTTAAAAGAACAATTTCTTATGCTAAGTCTGTAGAATAGACAATTCTACCATGACAGGCATTACATCAACTTGAACTGCTATTAATTGTTCAGATTTTACAGTCCTGAAAATGTGTAAATTTTCTTTGTATATCAGGGGAGCAAACAAGGAATTAAACTTGTATATTTTGCAAACTGATTAAAACAGCTACAGTTGCACTCTATTACTGATGTGAAAATTTGACTTTCTCAAGTAAATTGATGTAGCATTCACCGTATGTTCTAGCCAAAAATGTATTCATTTTTCTCAACAAGAAAATAAACAAACAATAGAATAATCAGAAGTTGAATTGTAAATACACTAAAGTTCATCACTTCATCTCAGCAAATTATATAACATTCTACTGTTATAAATCAGTAAACAGAAGAAAAAAAAAGCTTAAAAGTGAACGGTATCGGCTAACACAGATTCAATTCCTAAAAAAACTGAAACATCAAGCTTCATTTCTACCAATATATTTGACTACAAAACGACGCAAAATCAAGTTCAAATCTTATATCAACTTAAAATCGAGAAGAGAAAACGTACGAGAGTTGGCCATGGAGATCTCGTTGACTTCATTAGGATCGAGCCAAACCTTTCCTTTTCCACACTTCAAAACGCTCGCCGAGAGCCGTTTCTGGAGCTTAAGCGAAACCATTTTCTCTTCCTCTCTCCGGTGGTGCAGCTAACTGCTGTTAGGGAAGAAGTGATAGCGGCTTATTTATATGACCGCCTTAATCCTAGGGTTTGGAGGGTGCTGTTTGTGCTCGCTTGTGATTTTGGATCGGGTTTTTTTAATACTTGGCGGTTGATTTTCGTACGCGTGTCCTTTCAGTTCTATGTTTATAGGCCAATAGCCCAAATGACTCTTTTTCATGGGCCATGTGAACAAAGAAGGATTTAGATTAGCCTTCAAGGACCAAGGTGTCCTAAGCCTTTCAAAAGTAAACAACGTTTTCAGGTTCAAATAAATGTATTTTTCAAAAAGAAAACATGTAGTAAAAATATATTTTTTTAATATACAATTTATGTAAAATAAATTTTATGCAATCGATTAATTTTAAGTTTAAAATTTAAAATTATAGTATTTTATATAAATTTGTGTAAATGTAAACATCTTGTATCAAAATATTAAAAAGGGTAGAGTACACCAGTGGTCATCGAACTTTTAGAGCGCGTTTATTTTGGTCACCAAATTTTTAAATTTTTCATTGAGATACTCAACTTTTAGTCCACTTTTATTCTAATCCCTCCCGTTAACTTTTTGTTAAAAACGCTGATGTATAAGTTATCTTCTTCGACCTCTTTTTTCTCCTTTCCATGTTTTTTCTTACTTTGTTAACACCCCACGATTTTAATTAAACGTTTACAACTTAGAATCTCAAACATTTCTATGAAACATCAATTTACATACTAGTCATACGGAAAGAGAGATTGCTTACAAATAAAATAATTGAGAGAAAAGGACAAAAAATGACAGTAAGTACACTTTTTTTTTTGAAAATTATAATTTATTTAGGATAGAAAGTCGTTAGTAAGAGCCTCGTTAAAAAACTTCCCTAATCCTAGGTGGAGAAAAAAAGAGTGCATCTTACTATAGAAAGAAACTCATTACAACAACCTTACAAACTCAAATGAGGTGCTTGCCTAAAACTAAGACAACCAAACAAGACCAGTAAGCTCAAAAACCTGGTCGCATCACTGAGTCACCAGCATCTTAATTTGAGAACATATATGAGGCCAACAAAATAATATCACAAATTCTGCCACATACCCTTTAACCAGTGGCTTTCCATATCAGAGATTTTGAGCAGGAGATTCTTCTTTTTGCCAACCGATCAGCAGTGTAATTTGCCTCTCTTGGAACACTGCATATAGACCACAGAATACCATGACAAATATTACTGCATTCCTGCAGAATCTCCTTAAAAGCATGAGGGGTAGTTGATGGTTTTTTGAGCCATTTAACGCACACTTGACTATCTGTCACAATGATTAACGAATAGTTACTTGCCCACCTCGACTCTTTGAATAGCAATAGACCTTCTTTGATCACAAGCAGTTCAGCCGTTGAGACATCCAGCACACCAACCGACTTTGAAAACATAATCAGCGAGTGATTTGAATCATCGCACAATATTCATCCAATACCTGCACGCCCAAACCCCCCTTCAACGGCTCCATCGACACTAAATTTAAGTGTATTTGGAGGAGGCTTGACCCATACATTAACCGACTTTTGAGGATTATCCGTCGACAGCAAACTCAAGCTTTGTGGGCATCTAACAACATCGTCATTAAACGTAACCATAAGGGGCCATTTTGCTTTACACCACCTTCCTAACCTTAACAAGCATGAATGAAGGATTTCGTTTACTTCGACTCGTCTTCCTTTAAAAATCACCTCGTTCTTGAAAATCCAGATTGACCACACACAACAGAAGAAAGACAGCTGTCATACCAAACTAGATTTAAAGGGACAATATCCATTCGACCAGCATAGTAATAAAGTTTTGATATCCCTTGGCACAACCATTTCCAAACCCCAAAGATTGAACCATGAGCACCAAAATTCCCAGCATACTTTACAATATAAGAAGAGATGACTTACCGATTCCTCACCATATTCGCACAAAGGGCAATTGGCACTTAGTTGGCTGTTCGGGCATCTATTGAGAACCTCGACCTTTGTTGGAATTCTGCCATGAACCAGCCTCCATACGAAGGCTTCTACTCTTGGCGGAGCAAGCTTAGGCCAAACAAACTTCCAGACATCTTCTTTAAAGCCAACACTATCCAAACAATTATTATAGAAAGATTTAACCGAATAGATTGAATTTGAATTACCTGTCCATCGGATGCAGTCTTTGTGAAGTTGCCCAGGTTTAACACTGCTTATGGTTTCAAAGAATTGGTCTCACACCTCAACTTCTCAATCGAAGAGCTGTCTACGGAGAAGAATCTGCCATTCCCAATTACCATTGGCTACAACACCAAAGTCTGCAATTGAGCCTTCCTTTTTAGTTGCCAAAGCAAAGATTCTCGGATACATGGATTTCAACGAAGCTGTACCTGTCCAATGATCAGTCCAAAAAAGTGTCCTTTCACCGTTGCCAACAACTATACGGATGCTTTGTAAAAAGGAACTGTCGATGCCATTTTTTGGATGAATTATTTTTCGCCACACCCATGACCTGTTTTTACCATTATCCTTCGACGGCAGCAATGTCCCATAACTTTCATTGTGTTTAGCCGCGATCACTCTCCGCCACAAATTATCCTCTTCGCATCCGAATCTTCATACCCACTTGTTTAGCATCGCTCTATTCTTCAATTGGAAGTTGGCCAAACCAAGACCTCCACAAGCCTTAGGAAGAACTAGCCTCTCCCAATTAATCCAATGAATTCTCCTTTTATCCAATGAGTCCCACAGAAATTTAGCCACTATTTTGGACATTTCAGAATTAATTCCAGCTGGCAGTGGGAATATAGACATAAAGTATAAAGGCAGACTATTGAGTACGGACTTGATTAGAGTTATTCGACCTCCGAAAGACAAAAGTTTCGATTTCTATGGGACCAGCTTCTTTTTGATTTTCTCAACTACAGGTGACCAGAGTTTCTTTGAGTTTTTATTCTCACCAATCGGTAGACCCAAGTAAGTAGCTAGAAACTTTTCTGCTCGACAGTGAGCCAAGGATGCCCAATACTCAACCTGATTGTTCGCCACATTAATACCCAATAATTTTGTCTTCTTTAAATTCAGCCTTAAGCCTGCAGCTATTTCGAAGCCCTTGAGGATTCTTACAATATTTCTGATTTGTGCTTCTCCTACTCCACAGAAAATGATAAGATCATCGGCAAATTGAATGTGAGAAATTTCCATTCCGACGTTACCAATCTTGAATCCATTGAAATATCCTTGCAGAGTTGCCTTTTTCAGAATTTTGCTTAAAGCTTCGGCAACAAGGTTGAAGAGTAAGGGTGAAAGCGGACACCCTTGTCTAAGGCCTCGGGAGATGGCAAAAGGAGAAGATGGTGAGCCATTAATTAGAACCGATATGTAAGCAGTTGAAACACACTGAAGAATCCAATGACACCAAAGAGGTCTGAAACCCATTTTCCTCATTATCATAATCAGAAAGTTCCAATCAACGGTATCGTAGGCTTTGTAAAAGTCCACTTTTAATACTAAACCTTCAAGCCCCTTTCTTTTGTGGTGATCGATCACTTCATTCACTATCATCGAGCAATCTAAAATTTGTCTCCCCGGGCAGAACGCAAACTGCTGCTCTCCAATTAAAGAATCCATCACTGTCCCATGTCTAGTGGATAGTACTTTTGCAAGGAGTTTGTATACGCATCCCACAAGACTGATAGGCCTATAGTCCTCTATGGAATCAGGATTCTGATTTTTCGGAATTAGCACGATAAAAGAGTGATTGAAAGAGAACTCCTATGTAATTCCGCGATAAAAATTCTGGAAGAAGGCCACAATTCCGTCTTTCAGTGACGGCCAAAATTTTCTCAAAAACCCCATATTAAACCCATCAGGCCCTGGAGCTTTAGAAGGGTCGGATGCGCATAGAGCAGCAAAAATTTCCTGTTCTGTAAACTGCACTTCTAACTTTGTTGCCTCTTCCGGACTAATTTTACTCAACTCGTAGTCAAAATCTTTGATCGGTATGGTATTTGAGGAATTATAAATTTTCTTGAAATGCAGCACGATTACCTTCTTCACTTCATTTTGATCTTCAACTAATTTCCCATCTGCCTTGATTGAACCAATAAAGTTCTTCCTTCTACGGGCTGAAGCCACCAAATGAAAATATTTGGTGTTTCTGTCACCATCAGTGTTCCATTTCAAACGGGACTTTTGAAGCCATTCTTGTTCGGCCCTACTTACCGCCCTCCAAAGCTGACTCCTCACCATCTTGAGTTCATTCAAATCAATCGGGTCCCTAGAACCAGAGGATATTCTCCTCTCAATCTCAGCACTCTGAATTTCCAGCCTATGAATCATATCTTGCGAGTTAGCTCCTATGTTTGCTACCCATTCTTTCGAAACACTTTTGCATCTTCTTAGTAGCGAGCAGATATTTGTCCCTTTAAGGCTTCGACACTCATCAATCACCTTGTCAATATAGGCTCTATCCTCGCTTAAATACTCAAACCATTTAAACGGTTTTGGACTATTCACTGGCTTCATCAAGGATAGGTAAATTGGATTGTGGTCAGAGATATTTTTGGGCATGAGATTTTGAACTATATCAGGCCAATAACTTAGAATTTCTTCAGAAACTAAGAACCTGTCTAACCTGCAGAAAGTTGGAGATTCCCTAAAATTTGACCATGTGAAACGTCCGCCTTGAAGAGGAAGATCGATCAACTCTGAGTTCGCTATAAACTTCAAAATTTTTTCCATTGTCCCTCTGTTGACAGAAGCCCCGATTTTCTCCTGACAGCTTCTTACCATATTAAAATCTCCCCCAGCTATAATCGGCAAGTTAATTCTTCTGATGAGATTGCTTAATTCTTCTAGAAAAATATCTCTGTCCCTGGCTTCGTTAGGACCATAAACATTCAGCAAAGCACAACGGAAACCTTTCTTCACAAACTTGCCCGTCAACAGAACATAGTTTCTGGCAGAATAACTGGCTTCACACTCGAAGAAACCTTCATCCCATATTGTGATAATGCCCCCAGCAGTCCCGATAGAAGGGGAAAAACCAGTTTGAGGTTTCGGAGATTGCCACAAATCTACTTCGTGGTTTTGTAGTCGATATTCTGCAATTTCGATTATTGAATAAAACAAACACAAGTTTTTGTCTTCCACAGAATGCGCTTCACTGCAGCTTTTTTTTCCCACCTCCCCAACCCGCGAATATTCCAGGATACAAATAGCAAATTATTCTTGGAACAAAATAAAAACATCACACACTTGAGTAAATACGACGCCTAACCTCTTAAGGTCTCCCCATATCCAACAATTTGTTGATAATTACCTCTTCCTCAGCATCAAAGAAGATGCCCAGATTTTCACACACCTCGAGTGTGGCCTTGGCTTCAAGAAGTTTTGCCATCACTTGTCCCTTAGATGGATCCGAAATTGGCTCCGGCGGCATCTCGTCCCGAATTGATCCTCTTCGAATCGACTCATCCCCCAACGCTCTGGGTTTAGGGACTTGAATTTTTTCCCCCTTTCGACTCTTTCCTTTAGACTTAGGACTGCAGAAATCCACCCAGTTCTGATTTTTATCTGATTTTGCACTAAAAATCCTAACTAAATTACTCCGGTGGGCGTATTTAGTTTTAATTGAATACAGCCCAGTCATTGCGTCCAAAACGGGCTCCAGAGAGACACTCTGGCCCGAGATACAAAGAGAATTGGAATCAGCTCCAATGGGAACCTCGTAAAGTTCCCCTTCGACATTTTTCGCTCCAGGCCCACTCGCAAAATGGCATTTGTTGGCCCATACGGCTTGACGCTCGTTTTTCTCCTGAGGCCCTAGTAACTCTTTAGACATTGCTCTATGTATTACTGACGCGCCGCCTCTGAAATATGTGGACTCACAGGCTTTTTCTGCACGTGAGACCTCATCATTAGGGTGATCATTAAAGCGCGACAAGTTCATTAATTTTTCAACGTTCTCCAAAGTATTGGGAAGTTCCCCCTTCTCTGTCTCTTCGACTTCCGGTGTGGTGTTTGCATGCAACTCATCGGTAGAGTCATCGGAAAAGCTACAGCACCGGTCAGAATCGATCCAGCACTTATCGTCGTTAAATTCCTCTGTTTGGACCCTCAATATACGTGTGACTCCTTTTACTTCGATCTTCAGGTAAGCTGGAATATCCGATAGGTCAGAAACCCCCAACAGGATACGAGCAACATCCAGTCGACTCCTCTCCCTTGTGTCTTTGTCTAAGCAAATAACATCCCCCCACTTACTGCCGATTGTTGTGATTACTGTCTTGTCCCAAGCTTCAATCGGTAAACCCTCTACACGTGCCCATACTCGGAGTTTCTTTTTGCTTGTGAAGTTTCCGATAGAGTCAACATCGATGAACCATTGTTTCAGAGCTGTATTTTTCAGATCCCAGAATATTTCAATCTGCTCCTGTTCCTCAAAATGAACTATCACATAGAACCCCGTCCACTGACACACTTTGACTTTAAACCCTTCGGATTGCAAGACTTGTTGGATGAAGTCTGCATCATACATAGTCGAAATTTGGCCAGCAAGACAATTCTTGAGCCACCTATTTGTACTGGCTTGGGTTTCGACTTTCACTGCTTCGGTCGGTTCCTCTTGCACAATGTTGTTCTCAGCCGGTTCCTTTTGCACAATGTTGTTCTGGGCTACATCTTCTGGTTGTGCTCTTGCAGATTTACTCAACCTGTGCGTCGGTTTGCTGTCCACACGACTTAACAGGGCCTCCTTGTATGACCTACCATCCTTTAACTTGACCGAAAACTTTCTTTTTGCTGTTGGCTGCCTCTTTTCTTCTTCACACGCATTATTTCCAACTCTTGAAATCTTCCTATCCAGGCAGACTTTTATGGTAAATCCATCAATTCTCCTGTCATTAGCTTCGACCATCTCTGTCATTGCTTCCCATAGCGTCGTAAATCGGACAAAGGCGAAAGTGGTTTTCCGGTTCAATCTCCTCGCATTTTTGTATGCAATATAGGTATCAACTACTTTCCCATATGCCGCGAACGCTTCTCTCAGTGTCGAAACATGAATCCTCTTGCTAACAAAGTTCACGAATACTGAAATACCCCTCCGGTGTCTTCCTTCCTCCCTGTTCGCCTTTGGATGTCTTTGCCTGGATCTGAACCAGCCTCATGTTTCTCCTCGCCCAACTGGTTCGTTGCGCTCTCCTCTCATGTCTCACCCTCAGATTTTTAATTTCAACTGTTTTTTAGTACACTTTTATTTTTAAATCTTGTTCAGGACAATGATTCGGAAAATCTCAACCATTAAACATGAAACTATGATTATAATTAAGCCATTTCTAAAATTATTAGAACAAAGTAATAGGCAATTTTGAATGAATAATCCTTTTTAAATTATTATTTGGGAAAATGGCTCCCAAAAAATATTATTTGGCAAAATGACCCCCAAACTTGCCACGTCGGTGAACCTCGCGTTGTGTAGGACGCGAGGTCTGATATCGCGTTCTGCACAACGCGAGTTCAGTCTACGTGGCCTTGTTGTTTGTGTTAACGGTATTACAGTACCTCGCGTTCTGCAGAACGCGAGGTCCACGAGAATTTGAAAGGGCGGCTGAATATATCGCACAGACCTCGCGTTCTACAGGACGCGAGTTCTGTGCAATTCTGGGCTGAAGAACAAGGGAAAACAAGTGTGGGTAGGCCTGTTCGAGCCCAATTTCGGGCGTGTAAATCATATATTTTTAGCGATCATCGAGTTTGGGGTCGTAGTACTGGAAATTCTCTATCGTATGATACCAACATGGTTAATTTCCGTCCATTCTACAATGGTTTAAAATGGCTTCGAAAACCCTATGTTATCATCCTTTTTTTGAATGAAGTTGCATTTGAACAAATGTCGATTTTCGGTTTAGTAATCCCATAAAATTTATTAAAAACTGAAATTAAATAAACATTATAAAGTTTAATTATAATAGGTAAACAAAATTATAATACGACATTATAAAAATCAAATGTGTGGAATATAAATATTAAAAACATAAGTACAAATCAGTAAAAAAAGACTAAAAATGCCTATGTCCACCCGTTCCGCAGTCGGGTGGACGACGATCACGATCCGGATACCTCCGACCATCGTGTGGTGGTCTCTGGTCCCCATCATCCTGACCATCGTGTGCGATATGCGGATCTGTGCTGGGCCCAGGCGGGGAGAAAACAAGCTACCCACCGGCGTATTATCCACAATGCAAAAGTCATACTGAGATGACAACTGTGGATAATCGATAAGCTGAAGGTCAGTCGTGGGCGTATGGGGACGATAGGCATCGGAGGAGCCGAACTGGGGTGGAGGCATCATCTGCTGGAAACTCGATGGACCGCTATAAGTATGAAATGCTGCGCCAGAAGATGATGCCCCTACAGTGTCATGTCGTGGTCTCGGACCGCGCTGCATCGACTGCCTCTGGCTCTGGCTCTGGGTCGCTCGACGGGTGCCGCGTGGGCGGTTTTGGGGTTGCTGGGGAAGCCCTGCATCGCGCTCGGCCTGAGTAAGGATATGCGGCATCCCATTGAGCGTATACCACTGGCGGTAATTGAAAGCGACCGAATCGGCCCCTTCCATAATTTGTTGGAGAAGGGGTGGGCGTTGGGCAAATCGATTAGCCCAAACCGCTATCCAGGCAGCGTGGTACTCGGACCAGTCAACCTCCGTCTTACCCTGGCGCGTAAGATTGTGGAAGCGATCCATATTTTGCGGAACGGTTGGAACATTTTGGAAGAACCCGAACTGTCAGAGAACCCTATCCGTAGCATGCCACACGACAATTTCGTAGTTGAGCAGCGGCACGACGGAAATCCAGAGCTGTTGGTCACGCAGAATATCCGGTGGAGTAATCTACTGAATCTCCTCTGAAGCGTAGGGCCTCCACACGAACTAAAAAAAATGAAAACGTTTGTAACGGTTATATGAAATATTATTGGAAAAAATAGTATGAAAAAAAATTCAAATTAATTTTCGAATTACCTGGTCGTTCGTCAAGCTATCGAAAGCATGCCTGAATTCTTTTTGGGAGTTCGGCAGGCCGATGTGGGTCAGTGTGCCGCTCCACCTATAAATAATGAAAAAAAATTCGTTAAATAAAATAATTTAAAAATAAAAAAATATAGTAGATTACGTAGTACCTCCGTAGAAGCGGAAATAACATAGCGGTGGGCTGCCTAAGCTGTGGTCTCAAAATAGGCATCCGAAACTAAACCCAAGACTGTAGGAGTAAACAACATCCTCCCATCAATGATCTTGAGGTGTCAACGTTTCTGCAGAGCTCTTTGTAAAGAAACGCCAAGACAGCTGATCCCCAAGATTTTCTTCCAGACTCATTTAAATCTGTAAGATGACGAAGCCACATCACGTGCACCTTTGTGCGGGATTTGTCTGGCATTAATATCCCGCCAATAATGCGCAAGATGTGGGCACGCGCACACCGCTGTGAAAATAAAGATTTAATAAAGACATCCTAATTAAAAAAATTGTAACTTCATCCTAAATTTAATAAAGGCATCCAAAAAAATTAGTAAAGGCATCCTAATTTGCAAATAAATATTTGTAACTTCATCCTAAATTTAATAAAGGCATCCAAAAAAATTAGTAAAGGCATCCTAATTTGCAAATAAATATTTGTAACTTCATCCTAAATATTTAATAAAGGCATCCTAAATATTTAATAAAGACATCCTAATTTTCAAGTAAATATTTGTAATTGCATCCTAAATTTATTAAAAGGATCCTAAATATTTAATAAAGGCATCCTAAAAATTTCATAAACCATCGTAATGTTGAAATAAATATTTGTAATTTCATCATAAATTTAATAAAAGCATACTAAATATTTAATAATGGCATCCTAATTTTTAAATAGAAAAAATACCTGAAGTGTAACTTCATCCGCATTGGGGGGAGGGGTTCCAAATTGAGCCTCCAAATATGATAGGTCGATTTTTCCACCGTCCCACACTTCGTCAGGGGACATCACGCCCATTTCTTCAGCAAATAGAGTTGGCCAATGGGCCAACGCTACACCCGTAATAACGTTGTCGTCTGTAGGCAACCCCAGAAGGTAGGCAACATCCTCCAGCGTGATTGTTGCCTCGCCAATTGGAAGATGAAACATGTGCGTCTCGGGCCTCCACCGTTCAATCATCGCGCTGATCAACGATGATTTTACCTTAACCCCCTATATACCGTGCTATGTGGCCAAAACCGGCGCGCTCAATCCACTCCATAACAGCATCAACGGGTGGGGTGTTGATACGGTTAAGGTAACATTGTAAATTACGTTCGTATCCCTTCAAAAAAATAAAAATAAAATAGTTAGCAAAATAAAAAATTTAATTAAATAAAATTTTTTAAAAATTAATAGGGAAAAGTAATACCACTGGATCTCTTTTCCAATATTGATTGCAGTGAGTTGCCTCGTTGCGTAATAAGCCATCCATTATATCGAATGAAATATAAAAATTGCCGATAATTTGTTGTAAAAAAGCTAAAGAACTCGCGTTCTGTGGTTGATATGGGGGTAGAGCCTCCAATTTATAGAAGACCTCGCGCCCTTTGGGATGCGATGTTAATGAACCTCGCGTTCTGTAGAACGCGATATCCATATACCTCGCGTCCTATAGAACGCGAGGTTCATTGAAAAGGCGCGTCACGGAACAGACGCGTGAACTAAACGGTCAGAAGTGACCTCGCGTCCTATAGAACGCGAGTTTCTAAAGACCTCGCATTCTACAGGACGCGAGGTCGTGGGGTTTTTTAAAAGATGACTTCCCAGGCGGGAAAGTCATTTAATAATCCTAATAATAATAATAATAATAATAATAATAATAATAATAATAATAATAATATTCATAGTAATAATAATAATAATCATAGTAATAATCACTTCGTTCTAATAATAATAATAATAATAATAATAATAATAATAATAATAATAATAATAATAAACATAATAATAATAATAATAATAATAATAAATGTATTTAAGTATATAATAATAATAATAATAATACACAATATGTTGTCATTAGTAACTACAAATAACGACATAGCGCAATATTTGGGAAATTAGTTTGAAAAAAACTTCCCAAATACGCGCTATGTTGCCATTAGTAGCTGCAATCGAAAACTGCTTACGTGAATATGATGACGTATATACGCAACTACATATAACGACATAGCGCAATAATCGGGAAATTAGTTTGAAAAAAACTTCCCAATTACGCGCTATGTTGCCATTAGTAGCTGCGATTGCAAATTTTTAGACATGATTTCTGTGGGTACTCCTTGCCTCCCCAAGAGTTTGCTATTTATAGAGGGAGGTGAATCTGCTGACGTGGCAATCTCGCGTTCTGTAGGACGCGAGGTCCTATGAACCTCGCGTTGTACAAAACGCGAGGTCATTTAGATGTTGGTATATATATATGCACGGCGATGGATTTTCGTAACCAGTTAAGTTTTTCTCAGTTGAATATGAGTTCGTGTCATGCTGTGTTTTTTGCAGTTGAAATTTTTTTGTCCGAAATATTGTTCCTTTATGATAGTTAGAGTTCACTTAAATATTTGTGTTCCGCGGGGTTCATTGAATAATATTTACCGACATATCGCAATATTTGGGAGGTTGTGGGCGGCTACGTCCCCTTCAATGGAAGCTTCTGTAGCTGCCATCGAGAGGATCCTCGGCTACAGTTTTGAAACGAAACGACTTTTAGAAGCGAGGGCGGATTCAGATCGACCATGTTACATATGTAGCCCTATTTTGCGAATACGGCCGGTTCCGATTACATTTGCTAATGTGGATCAAAGCTGTTACCATTTCAGAAGAAATCTGATTATCGCGCTCTGCTTCTTTCACTCGGGACCTCTGATCACATTTGCCCACCGACATATCGCAATATTTGGGAGCTTGTGGGCGGCTGCCATTTACCACCAAGTAGTGCCTTGAGAGTTTCCAGTAAAACTTTCGAGTCACTTCTTGGGGACTCTTCTCTTAAATTCGCAGCTTGCCCGCACAATCTGCAAAAAGTCCGGAGTTAAAGAAGTGATTACAAAGACCAGACCTTTGCTTTCTTTTCCAAGCAGACCTCCAATCACATTTGCCCACCGGACTATTTTGCATATAGTGTTTCGAATTTTGTAGATATTTTATCGAGTTGTCTCAATTTACTTATTAAAGAATACATGTTGAAAGTTTTGTTAAATGAAATGCGAATTAAAGTTTTCATTCGAGTTAAATTTACTTATGTTGCGTTTTTTCTTTACTATAAATACCCACGAATTCCACCATCATTTAATATAAATATCGAACAATTCCACCATCATTTCGAATGAACGATAACATAGAAAATGTCACTTATGTTGGGAGCTAGCGTTAAATGACTTACGGACATCTCCAATTGTCTGAAATATTCAAACATGTTTTCAATTATTCAAACATAACACGTGTATACAGTAGGACTATTATTAACTATGAGAAAAGGGACCTCGTGTTTCATAGAACGCGAGTTCACGTTAAGAACCTCGCGTTTTACAGAACGCGAGTTCACTTTGATTCTGTGGCACACGAGTTTGATCTATATATTTGCATGCAGATGGATTTTCGTAACCAGTATAAGTTTTTCATGATTTCCTGCATATGCTGGGATTTTGAAGTTGTATGTTTTTTGTATTTTCTCTTCGTTAATGATTTAATACAGTTCAATCATGATTTTGTGTTCAGTTGGGTTGAGACCCCCGCATGATCCGTTGATTGAAGAATACTTACCGACATATCGCAATATTTGGGAGCGTGTGGTCGTCTGTCGTTGTTCGTCAAGAAGTGCCTAGAGAGTTTCCAGTAAAACTTTTCTAGAGCCTCTTGAGAAATATTTTGTGAAATTCGCCGCTTCCCCTAACCATCTAGGAGACTCTTGGTGACTCTTTTCTGAAGTCCAGGGTCAAAGAAGCAAGGGCATATTCAGATCGACCAGAGTGAAAGAAGCCGGTGCCGATTATATTTCTCCACCTGGATTTTTTGCATATACTGTTTTGACTTTTTGTAAATATTGTATCCAGTTGTCTCAATTTACTTATTAACGAATACTTGTTGAAAGTTGAAAGTTTTGTTAGATGAAATGCGAAATAAAGTTTTGATTCGAGTTAAATTTACTTATGTGGTGTTTTTCCTTTACTATAAATACCCACGAATTCCACCATCATTTACTCATTCCAAATTCTCTCTAAACACCCAATCTTTGTTCCCCTAATGGCAAAATTTTAGGCAACATTTTATTTTCTCGACACTTATTTTGAGTCAACAATCACCGGCAAAATGTCACCGAAAGATTTAATACAGTTGACAACAATCGAGGTTAGTAAACGCACCGACAAACAAATTTCTTCCTTGGAATGTCGAATCCCAACACCGTCAGCAAACGAAACGCACTACGTTATGAAGCTTACGAACGAAACAGACGTTCGTAACATGTATGACCGGCTCAATTCCGTTGGAGCTAGAGACGTCGATTTAAATGTTAAGTTTGATGAGGTCAACACCGACGAAGGTAGTACGTCTGCACCCGTACAACCTGCTCCGAACACTGAACACGCACCGTCTTCACCGGATGTTGATGCGGCTGCCGACGAGCTGCAGCTTTTTATGTATAGGCGTAGACAAAGAAAACAACAGCTGATCGAAGAACTAAACCTAAGTTCAGACGTGTCTACTGACTACGATGATTCGGATTAACCATAAACTTCTGAAATTATCTTCCAATTATGTTATATGACGTCTTTTTTATCCTTTATTAATGTTCAACGGACCTCGCGTTATGTAAAACTGCTAGTATTCAATTACATTACTAAACTACAATTGTCTCAGTTATTCAAACATAAAACGAGTACATAGTACGAGTTTTATTAATTCTGACGGAATGTCTGTCTCAATATATATAAAGGGACCTCGCGTTATGCAGCACTTGTAGTATTCAATTACATTACCAGACTACAATTGTCTCAATTATTCAAACATGTTCTCAATTACACAAACAGACAATGAGTACACAGTACGATTATTATAACTTCTGACGGAATATCTGCGACAAAGCAATTAAAGCGACCTCGCGTTCTACAGAATGCGAAATTCATAAGACCTCGCGTTGTGTAGAACGCGAGGTACTGCTTATCGCGTTCTGTAGAACGCGATGTTCGTAAAGCCTACCTCCCGGGTACCATTATCCCTTACTTGTCCAAAGTTAGGGGACTACCTCCCGGGCACCATTATCCCTTACTTGTCCATTATTTGCCTGCTTATCGGTTTTAGGAAATGGACAAGCAAAGTTACCTCTCGGAACAATTATTTGCCTTACACAACCGGATTCTCCGGGATTTCAAGTGGCAATAATTTTCCCTATATATGAAGCAGAACCATAAAACGTAAATATATGTTTCAATTGCCAAAACAATTCCTAAAATTTTTCAAGTATTAAAAATTCAGAAGTCTTTCACAAAATATTCAAATGGCGAGACGATGCGTTACTACTCTAGTTTACTACGATGGGCAGATATTCGAAGATACCGAACTCGGCGTCGTTTTTCACTGCGAAGATCCGGTAACGCTAAAGATTCCGAGGAGATTATCGTTCAAGAAGTTGGTAAAGGAACTGGAGGCAAATGTCACTCATTTCGATAACCACCGTTTGTCCGACGTGAAGTATCGGGTGCCAACATCTATAGCCCCTTCAAGGTACTCTGTATGCCAAATTGCGGAAAATGCTGATGTGGACATGATGCTGGAAACCCACTTCGACTATTCATTAGGGGGGCCCCTCGAGATGTATGCATCGTTCTCCGAGTCTAATCCAGTTATCAAAATACCAAGCTAGGGCCGGGCGAATTTTGACTTCGATCCGAATGCCAACGTTGATAGCCCGACCGCAAGTCTACGACGTGATTTTAACCTACTGTGCTAAGACAACGAGTTTGGTGCATCGTCATCTGCTCCTCCAAGGCAGTCGTACGTAACTAGTATCGGGTTCGACCTAAACCAACCCCCAAACGATGAATTCGATGCACCAACAAATGCATCGTACAATCCATACAATCCTTATAGTTTTTTTTTGGGGGGGGAACGTCGGCTCCTTACGTTGCGCACGACCATGAAGCATCATATGGCCGACACTCAATGTATGTCCCTAGCACCGACTACGGTCAACCATCTATGGGGAGACATTCTTCTTTTAGAGGTGAGGGAGTGTCGTCTTCTTACGCTATGCACGACCATGATTCCTCATATGGACGACACTCAACGTATGTCCCTAGCACGGAGTACGTTCAACCATCTATGGGGGACATTCTTCTTATGGTGATCTTGATTTTGGTCTTGGAAATGCGGTTCATGAGCGATCTCGTGAGAGGTCTCCCGATCGTCGACCCCCATCCTCGCCTCCAAGGGTAGTGATCGACGAAGCTCTACTATTCCAGCTCCCGGAGGATGCTTCTAACGAAGAACCGATTAGAGAACCCGGGCCCGACGGAGACGAGCTGGGGCCATTCTATGATGAACCAGAAGACTTGACAGTTCTACCGGAAGACAATACCGTTCCACCACCATATTTCGAGGAACAGCGACTGCCACCAACTTTCCTGTAGACGCAACACCAATTTCTATGTTCCAGCCACCATCCCACTTCACAACGGTTGATATGGATGCAATGGACGTCCCTGATTTTCCGTATGACGACACAATAGACGGCCGAGTCAACCATTCTGATGGTGAACTGAGAATTGGTATGACGTTCTTCACAAAGGATATTGCGGTGGCGGCAGTTAAGCAGTACAACCTTCGTCATAATGTTGAGACGACAGTGGATAAAACCCAATCCAGATACTACAAGGCTTATTGCGTCCAAAAAAATCAAGGCTGTAAATGGAAAATCCGTATATCACAATTGAAGAGGGTAGACGACCGTTGGAAAATAACACAACTTGAGGGGCCCCATACATGCACCGTTGCTAGCCTCAGCCAGGATCACAAGAACCTGGATGCAAAGTTCCTCGCAGACATCTTTTCGACACTGGTGAAAACAAATCCCATTGTGTCGGTCCCCATATGTCAGGCTGCAGCTCTAGCTGTCACCGGCTAACGTCCTCAATATTACAAAGCATGGTATGCAAGGAAGCGGGCCAAAGAGGAAATGTATGGCCGATAGGAGGAATCTTACAAAGAGTTGCGCCCGTGGCTTAATCTCCTGCAGAAACACATCCCCAGAATGGTTGTCAAACTTGATACGGTTCAGGCATACGAAAATGATCGTGTCGTCCGAGGTGTTTGTCAATTCCACCGGTTATTTTGGACTTTCCCCCAGTGCATCAACACATTCAAGCACTGCAAACCGATGGTCCAAATCGATGGCACATGGTTGTACGGAAGATATACACAGACCCTACTTCTAGCTATTGCACAGGACGACAATCGCAAATGCGTTTCTGTTGCATTCGCAATCGTCCAGAAGGAGGATTTGGAGTCTTGGAAGTTCTTCCTTTGGAACCTACGAAAATATGTCCTTGATCCTGTAATACAAAGAAGGGATGGAGGGGTATGTGTTATTTCTGACAGAGACACAGCGCTGTTGTGGGCGATACAAAATTTGGGTGACTATTGGAAGCCTTCATACATTCACCACCGTTTTTTCTTGCGACACATAGCCGCAAACTACCTGTTGCAATTCAAGAACCGTGATGAACGTCAAATGGTGCTCGATATGGGTACGTCCTTTATGTCATTTTCATTTACTTTATTACTTATTACTCGCTTTCATTTACGACATTTTTTCATGTGTTTTTCGCCCATAACTATTCAATTGTCATCCCGTAGGCAACTCGCACTACAAACAAGAGGTGGCTGACCTGCTCGAGGAACTGAGAGCGGGAAACAAACATGGCGCAGAATACCTTGAAAAAATCCCAAAGGAAAAATGGCTTCGATCGTATGACAAGGGTAAACGTTATGGTCACATGACAACGAACTTGGCTGAGGCAGTGAACTCATCACTGAAGGGAGTGCGGCAGTTGCCTATCACTTCCATTGTCAAAGCGACCTATTATCGTTTGGCTACCCTTTTTGCAACCTTGGGAAGGCAAGCAACTGAGTACATGGCAGGTGGACACAAAGTCCATCCGAATTTCCACACAAAACTGCATACTCAATTGGGCCAATCAAGACAGATGACTGCAACTCTCTTCTCGCGAGAAGGACACATGTTTCGTGTTGCAGAATTTTCCAGGCAGTTGGAAGGCATTCAGCACAACGCGTACGTGGTAAATCTGAGGGAAATAACCTGCGAGTGCGGAATTTTCCAAACATTCAAATACCCATACGCACACGCCATTGCTACTTGCACTAACCAACGGATACAATATATGCATCTGGTTGATCCGGTATACTTACTCGAAACGGTGTTTAAGGTTTACGAAAAAGATTTTCCTCCAATCGGAAATGAGGTTGATCCGAATGCCATGGACACTGAACCGATCATACGCCCAGATCCAACACTACTAAGAGCCAAAGGACGTCCACGTTCTACAAGAATACACTGTACCGAGGGTATGGTCGAACATCGAGAAAAAACCGGACAAAGGAAGCATTGTAGTGTATGTAAAAATCCAGGACACACAGCTCCTAAGTGTCCTAATCGCTCAGCCCCTCGTCTTAATTAATTATTTTTAATTTGTATATGCGAGTTCGCCCATGACAATCGAATCAATAAAGTCAGTCTACTTCGATTTATACAATACGCCATCTTATATTTTCAATCATTCAAAAAAATATGATATGATAGTGTTTTCGAAGCGACTTTAAGTCAGTGTAGAATGGACGGAAATTGACCGTGTCAGTGTCATACGATAGAGAATTTCCAGTACTACGACCCCAAACTCGATGTTAGCTAAAAATTTAAAATTTCTACGTATGAAATTCTGCTCGAACATGCCTATCGACATTTGTTCAAATGCAACTTCATTCAAAAAAAGATGATAGCATAGGGTTTTCGAATCCATTTTAAACCATTGTAGAATGGACGGAAATTAACCATGTTGGTATCATACGATATAGAATTTCCAGTACTACGACCCCAAACTCGATGATCGCTAAAAATATACGATTTACACGCCCGAAATTGGGCTCGAACATGCCTACCCACACTTGTTTTCCCTTGTTCTTCAGCCCAGAATTGCACAGAACTCGCGTCCTGCAGAACGCGAGGTCTGTGCGATATATTCAACCGCTCTTTCAAATTCTCGTGGACCTCGCGTCCTACAGAACGCGAGGTACTGTAAAACCATTAACACAAACAACAAGGCCAGATAGACTGAAATCGCGTTGTGCAGAACGCGATATCAGATCTCGCGTCCTACACAACGCGAGGTTCACCGACATGGCAAGTTTGGGGGTCATTTTGCCAAATAATATTTTTTGGGAGCCATTTTCCAAAATAATAATTAAAAAGGGATTATTCATTCAAATCAGCCAAAGTAATACCTAGCATAATTCACCCAAAAAAAAATACCTAACATAAACCCCCGAAAAATCTACGCGTACAAAGTTAAATTCGCCATGAAAATAAGCTAAAAACACAAATCTAATTAACATCCAAAAGAAATTAATCCGAACCCAAGATCCATAACTATAGGAACAACGATAAAAGAAGCTTCAACATATCTTAACGATCAAACCTAGAATTTTGCTCAAATTTGCGTTCCTTAGATATGTAATTACCACGCACAAATCTAAGCAAAATTATAGGGAAAAAAACAAAAACTAATTCTAGAAATACAAGTTAACAATAGGAAGAAGAAAGAAAAAAAAAGTTTTCCTTCTTGAAATTTTCTCAAGAAACAAACATAAATTTTTATCAGGGAACAATTTTAAAAAAAATCCCCTCTTCTCAATTAATAATTATGAACCAATGAATACTTTTTTATTATTATTATTATTATTATCATTATTATTATTATTATTATTATTATAACATTAAAAAGAAAGGCGACAAGGGATTAGCTCAAGGGTTAAAAGCCAGTGAAAGAAGGAAGAGGTTGAAGAAGAAGAAAATTGACACGTTAGCGTTTTAACGGAAGTTAATAAGAGGGACCAAAATGAAAGCGGAATAAAAATTGAGTGACTCTAATAAAAATTTTAAAAATTTGGTGACTAAAATAAATGCGTACTAAAAGTTTAGTGACCATTGATGTACTTTACCCTATTAAAAAAATCAAGTATTTTACGACAAATCTCAAGTTTTCATTAGAATAATTTGAGTTTTAACCTACTAATATTAACATTTTAGTACGAGTACATACTGCATTTAAAATTATATCGGTTAACATTGGCTAAATTATGATTGGGGTTTGAGAGCAAAACATTTATGTTAAAAAGCGGAAGGGTAAATTTATATCTAGTCTATTTTAAAAAAAAATAGGAATATTGACCCAAATATTTATTTTAGAATTTTTAATTCCAAAAGTAGGGATGTTGAAGAATTATTTTCGGAACTAGGGAACATTACTGTTCACTGTTCAGAACACCACCAGTGCACAGCCCGTTTTTGAACAGTGTTTTTCAAGTTGGATCACTGTTCAAAGTCGGATGTCTTCCCCCCCCCCCCCCTTGAAGAAGCAACGTTGCCACGTGGCATTAGCTGGGAGAGTCGGGCACTGTTCAAAGTCGGACTGCCCTCCCCCGATTTTGAACAGTGCACCGAATATATTAGGTGTGGGTGGCAGGCGGGTCAGGCGGGTGGCAGGCTTTTAAGTATGAATTTTTTTTTAATTGGGTGAATGGGATGTTATAAATTTGTGGTTGAAATTGAAGTGAGTTGAAGATAAATAGGGGTTGTGTTGAAGGTTGAAGAAAGAAGGTAGAAGATAGAAGAGGAAGATTTTGAAGAAATTTGGTGAGTATTTATATTTTATTTGAAAAAATTATGTTCAATTTATATTTATATTTGTAATGTATATATTTTTTCTAGTTATCAAATTTTTTATTTTTTCAGATTAATAGGGGTTGTGTTGAAGGTTGAAGAAAGAAGATAGAAATAGAAGAGAAATATTTTAAAGAAAATTTGTGAGTATTTATATTTTATTTGAGAAAATTATGTTAAATTTATATTTGTAATGTATGTATGTTATATTTATATTTTTTCTAGTTATCACTGAATGGTTGCAACAATCTGGATTTTATTATGCGACATTCCTTCGAGGGTACAAGTTGGTGCCCGGGTTGATTGCTGCTCTGATTGAGCGTTGGAGGCCGGAAACCCATACGTTCCATATGCCGTGTGGGGAATGCACGATCACACTTGAAGACGTGGTCATGCTTATTGGGGTGCTGGTAAACAGGGCACCATTGACAGGGGAACCTTCGATCGACCAGACTGAAGTTAGACCTGAAGCACTTTGCGGTTATTTTCTCGGGAAGGTGCCGGACAAATCAAATTTGTCAGGAAGTCGTGTGAAACTGAGTTGGTTGCAAAAAGAATTCAATCTCAATGAATATATTTCGATTGATGTGGTCTATAATGCCAGTCGAGCTTATATTCTGCAGCTCATTGGCGGTATATTGATGCCGGATAAATCCGGTAATCTTGTACATACACGGTATCTACGCTTTTTGAGGTACCCGTGGGAAGCTGCTCAATATAGTTGGGGATCGGCCATATTAGCGTTCTTGTATCGTGAGTTGTGCAAGGGCGCTAAAATAGATAATGGTCGTAAGGTTCGAGGTATTGGTAGATGTTTGTTGTTGCTGCAAGCATGGGCTTGGCAGCGACTTCCGTTCTGGACACCGATTACTTGAACACCGGTACAGTTCCCTCTTGTCGCCAGGTAATTATCTTGATTGTAAGTTTAATTTTGTGCTAATTTTAAATTATTTTCTTATTAATTAAAACATTAATTGTGAATTGTATGCAGATGGTGCGAGAAAAAAGCGCACACGGGATTGACGAACAACAACTTGAAAGTGCTTAGAGCAGAAATTGATTTGTATTGTCAGGAGCGGGTATGTGGTTAACTATATTTTTTACATTAATAGTTTTTTTACATTATAGTTAGGTCTTATTATAATAATCATTATTTTTGCAATTTATTTGGATGGCGTACTACGATGATCGCATATTTGTACCAGATGAACTGTTGAAGGATTCTAACATGTACTTCACACACTCTTCTTAAGCTTCGTTACACGAATCTTCCAGTTGCACCCTGCTCCGTACTTCACACATTTCGCAAGGAAAGTTTTTGTGTTGGATTCAGCAACCGAATAATCTAAATGTTGTCTGATATTATACTCTTTAATTGCCAATATAGCTTCGTCCTTTGCCTTAAATTCCAGCCCCTCAACCAAGTCGCCATTCTGACTAGAACTTATTTGGGGCATATCTGAAAATTGTGGCGCCCTCATCGCATCAAAATCCACCGAGTGCATATGAGCAGGAGCTTCGTATAATGTAATGTAGCCCCCGGTCGGAACAAATTCTCCAACACCGAAGTCAGGGGCTTGACCATCGTTATTCGGGAACAAATCAGGATCCCCAATATCTTCATCTTCGCTGGAATCTTCTAATGATTCTCCCCACCGGCCACGTCCAAGTGCAATATTAGCATCAACATCAACAGTCGGTCTGTACGATGGATCATATGTTGACGGCCCACCTTCATGAAATCCACTAGATGTCCCAGTTGCCAACATTGCAACAAAACTGCCTCCGGACATATCAATTTCGTTACCGACACCTATTTGACTAGATTCCCCGGTTGCATTTCTAGAGGGGCCGGGAATATCAAGCATCGTGGCAAACATCTCGACATTTCGAATTCCCATTGACTCATGCTCTGTGATCATAACTTCCACATCTTCATTATCTTCGAGAGCAATCGCGGAATGTATGACTGGATTCGAACATGTCATCCACCGGCACTGTAAACTATGAATCGGAGCTCCAATTTTTTCCGATATCTCCTCTTTCAATACTCGAAGTGTGATTTCTTTGTTAATTCTCATCTTCGTAGGCCTCTCCGAATGAAATACGACACCAACATCAGATTTTACCATTTGTCCGTTGTAATGGACAGTCACAAAACAACTGTTGTTGCTCATTTTCTCTGCATATTCGAAAAAATATTTTACAATTAATTTTCAAATAACATCAAAAATATACATTTAAAAAAATAATATTTCAAAACAACTTACATTTTTTTCTTCCAACTTTCTTCTTCTTCTTCTTCTTCTCCCTCTTTACTCAAATATAACTTAAACGGTTTTCTATCAAACTACATTCTTCAACACTAAATTAACATATTTAAAATAAAATCCAACTTGAATATTTCCCTATAATACCCCTACACGAAATTTAATATTTACTAACAGATTTACAATAAAAAACTACACTACCCCTACATAATTTAAAATTATTTAACAATTAATTTTTTTACTAACCTACACCTGCACCTACACCACTATTATTTCACATCACTGAAACCTACATCTGCACCTATATCACATCACTGAAACCCTACACCTGCACCTACAACACTATTATTTCACATCACTGAAACCTACATCTGCACCTACATCACTATTATTTCTATCACTGAAACCTACATCTGCACCTATATCACATCACTGAAACCCTACACTTGCACCTACACCACTATTATTTCACATCACTGAAACCCTACACATGCACCTATATCAATTAAAAATATTTTAAATCAAATTAAAAAATATTAATTAAAATAATTATTCGAATATTTTTTTTTTCAGTCTGAAAAGATTGATCACTGGATTAAAAATTAAGTTATATTTTAGTACATAATTAGTGTAAAATATTTTTTCAAATATAAATAAAAATTAATATCTCATATTTATAATATTTAATATTCAAATAATAATTACTTATTATTTTATATTCGATCCAAAATTAAAATAAAAAAATATCACAACTTATTCATCCAATCAACCCCCAAATTCAGTCAACCCATGCACCTACACCTACACCTCCCATTCACCCAATTAAAAAAATATCATATTCAAATTCAAAAGCCTGCACACTCAATTAAAAAAAATCAGATTCAAAGCTGCCACCCGTGAACCCGCCTGTCACCCACCCAAAATTATTCGGTGCACTGTTCAAACTCGGGGGGTGGGCAGTCCGATTTTGAACAGTTCCCGGACGCCCAGCTATGCGCCACGTGGCAGCGTGGTTTTTTCAAAGGGGGGGGGGAGGAATCCGATTTTGAACAGTGTTCCAACTTGGAAAGCACTGTTCAAAAACGGACTGTGCACCCAATGTTTTCTGATTTTGCACAGTAAACATCCCTAGTTTTGGAATTAATCTGAGAGCATCCCTAGTTTTGGAATAAAAAAACTAAAAACTAATATTTGGGTAAATATTCCAAAAAAATATATAGAAAACAAAGCAAAGGTAAAAAAAATCCCGTGCATGGGGTAAAAGTCACTCCGAGGATCTACATGAGTCTGTCTCTACCGATTGAGTATTAGTTTAGATAATATTGACATGTCGTAATATTCAAAATGTCTTGAGTTTGAGTAGGGATGTCAGTGGGGCAGGTTTTACGGGGATTCATCCTACTTCGCATTCAATTGGGCAATAATGATTATAAATTTCGCGGGTTGTGGGATGGGATGAACATAAAAATTAGATTCGTCGTGGGTGGCGGGAAAGGCATGAATATGCCTTTGTACCTGCCCCATCCCAACCCGCCTCGTACCATCCCCTCCCGCCTCGCATCATCCCCACCCGCCCCAACAGATCTTATAATAAGTTATTATAAAGATTATTAAAAATATAATATCAACATAGATCATAGTCAGATTTAAGGTATTTTATATTGACTTGTCTTGAGATATTATTGAAAAGTTCAATATATATAATTAATTTGAGATTGATCAGATCAAATATATAAATATTTTTTAAAATATCAGTTTGAATCAAAGTTAAGTTTAAATAACTTATATTGACTTATCTTAGAATATTTATGAAAAAATATATATACATATATAATATACTTATCTTAGAATATCTTTTATATTGACTTATCTTAGTATATGTTTATTGGTTTCTTCTTTATTGTTTCCTAACTCATCTTTTTTTCTAATGTTTGTTTTCTTCTCTTTAGTCATCACCATAAGTATTTTATTTTTCTAATATTGTGTGTTACTTGTTATTACTTTTTAAAAGGTTTTTTTTCATTGTTATTTTCATTTTTAGTTTTTTCTATATTGTTTATTTGTTACAACACTTGAAATATTATTTTACATGTTATTTGTGTTATTTTCTTGTCCTTTACTATAGACTTTAGTATCTTTTTAGTCCAAACTTTTGTGTTGTATAAAATTTAATTTCGTATATTTTTATTTTAAAAATGATGACATTTGAAATAATGTCACATATGTGGCGGGAGTCTGAATGACAAATATTTTATACTTTTTTATAACAAATTTTATTTATATTTATATAACTAATTTTTATAAATAGATCATATAAATAGATCATAAAGCGAGTAAAGAGGAGATTAGGTGGATCTAAAGACCCACGTGGATGATGGGGCGGGGATGGTTTTAGTCTTGTGGGTTATAGAGATAATTTTAAAATTTATATTTGCAGCAGGTCGTGGGACAAAGATGAAGATGAAAATTCTTGATGAGAATGGGTGTGAGAAGAGCAATCTTCGCATCCTCTCCGCCAAATTCACATCACTAAGTTTGAGTTTACTTAAAAGAAAAGAATGTAAGACAAGAATTAATGTTCTGATTAAAATAATGGCCATGTTTGGTAAAGAGAGGTTTGGGCAAAAATTAGAGGTTTGAGGCATAATTAGAGGTTTGACCAGTCAAATCTGCTAATATTATTGTTTGGTAAATAGTGGATTGAAAGAGCGGATTGTGGTGAAACCGCTAATTTTGAAAAAGCTCATAATATGAGCTTTTTGAGATTAGAGGTTTGATATTAGAGTTGTAAAGACTCTTTTACCCTTACCAATTACCAAAAATCTCAAAATAACCTAAATTAAATATTTTTTCACCTTATTTATAAGCTAATCCTATTTACTTTTTTTCTTTTTATTATCACATATTTATATGTGTATTTAAATTTATTAATTAATTATATTATATTAAAATAATTATATAAATAATAAATTAATATATAAATCATTTGAATATGTTTAGAAAAGTTATATTAAAAATAATTTTATAGATCTAATTAATAATAATTAGATACAAAATATTGATAACTAATGAACTATTCAAACAAGTATTGAATATAAACATGTTCTTATATGTCATTTTACTTGTTTAAATAATCTAACAGCTATCAGCTATCAGTTAATTTTACCAAACACTTTTATACAATCAACTAATACAATCCGCTAGTCAAATCAGCTAATGCAATCCGCTATCCGCTAATTGTCAAACATGACCAATATTTTATGTATAAAAAATATATAAAATAGATTTGGCATAGCTCAAAAGATTCACGTTTTTTAAAAAAAGGTGGGTTCATGCAAAATGTATACATGTATGTAATATTAGTTAGTGGTACTCAAGTTTGCACATGTTTCACCATCGTGCAACCAAATCATTCCAAGCCCAAATTCTTTTATTGCATAAATAATCATTGGGGGAATTACATTACACCAAACTTTCCAATTTATAAAGGACAATGAAGGTAGCCCCCTCCACTTCATCCCCTCATCTTTCTTCTCTTCGTGCTTGTTACTTAACAGTTGGAAATCATGGCTATTTCCAGTCCCTTTTTGGCTACCTCCCTGCTCTTATGTTCATTGCTTGTCATTGCCTCTGCCAATGACTATGGTGCTTACGATTATGGCGCGAAACCAGTCGACCAACAACAGCTAGAAAAGGAAGAGAAGCCTGATTATGTCTATAAACCCCGACCGGAAGAGACGGCAAATCCTGGTTCTAGCGCAAAACCAGTTAACCAACCACAAGCAGAACAGCCTAGTTATGGCACTGAGCCAAACTCCTATAAACCACAGCCAGAAGAGGCAGAAAAGCCTGGTTATAGAACGAAACCAGTCTACCAACCGCAGCCAGAAAAGGAAGAAAAGCCTGATCGTGGCACTGAAAATAACTTCTACCAGCAGCAACCAGTAGAAAATCAAAAGCCGGATTTCGAAAACAAAGCCAAGCCTGATTATGACACTAACCCAAACATCAACAAGCCACAACCAGATGCATACGAAAAGCCAGACCTCTATCCAACAACACCTGAAGTTCTCCCCATTGGAGTTGAAGGACTTGTTTTATGTAAATCAGGATTCAAGTATTATCCAATTCAAGGTAAAGTACTATTCGAAACAAAACACTATCTAAGCATTCATATTTATGTTTAAGACTCATGTTTTTGCTCAAATTTCTTTCAATGAACACAGGAGCTTTGGCAAGGATAACGTGTCTAGTTGTTGACGAGAATGGGTACGAGAAGACTCACTCGGTTTGCAGCGGGGAAACTGATGCAAAGGGCTACTTCTTTGCAAGATTATCTCCTTTAGAGTTGAGCAAGCTCAGAGATTGCAAGGCATTCCTTGAAAGCTCTCCATTGGAGACCTGCAACGTTCCTGTGGATGTCAACAAAGGCATTAGTGGCGCTTCTCTTTCGGATTTCCGTGTTCTTGATCACATGGGGATGAAGCTTTTCTCTGTAGGACCTTTCTTTTTCACCTCTCAACCTAATTCAGTCCCTAATGGTTACTAAACAAACAGCTTGATTCTTTTATTATTATTGTTTCCCGTCTGTTTTGGTATGGCTTCTATTGAAGAAGCCGAGTGGTGTTTTTTTATTTATTTAATTGATTTGTCCTTGTAATGTGTTCATTTTTATTTCACATGTACTATTTATATTCATACGAGTATCTTTACAAGTGTATACTCAACTCTAACATTCTCTTTCTTTTCTACATACAATGCCTGCCCTGATCTAGAGTCGGCTTACTTGACTCCTGGTTTATTTGGTTTTCTGCGTCTAACAAATAGATATAGATTGTGGACAAAGAAAGTATATTTTACTATTAGAAAGAACAGTAGGCCTTAGCTCTATGTGGGACAAAACTTTATACCCAAACTTGAAACCGGCCGGGTCAACTAGTTGGATTTATTGGATCCATTGTTTGAATTAGCATTCAAGGGTCTGGTTATTTTCTGTTGAGCTTGGCCAGCTGCAACCGATAGACCACACCAGAACACCCGGGATTAAACCGACCTTTGAACAAGCATTAACCTGAGAAACAGACAAGTATCATGAAACAACAAGAAACAAAGCGGAATCGAAAATGGAATGGTAAAGGGAATATAAGAAACAAATTGGAAAGTAGATGTGAACGCTGTACAAAAATTTCAAGGTTGGCTTCAACATGAAATAACATGGCGGCCATCCCCCCTTCCTCTATCCATCTCAGCCTAAAAAAAAGTAGAACCGTGGCGTCATGGGACTGGCAAAGTTTTGACAGTCAAAAGCAAAGCACGTGATAGACGGATTTAAATCACTCACTGCACAGGAACATATGGTGATGCCTACAGCCGCCAATGCAGTTGTGACCTCAGCCATCATCCCTGAAATCATATTGAGTATTTTCTAACTTCGAGATTTTAAGTTATGTTATAATACGAGACTCCAATACCAAATCTTACTTTAGAATGGTTGTTTTTTTAGTATATAGTTTTATTACGTCAACTCGTAGAAATTCTAAACTTGAGTGTGTTCCATATGAATTCAAAATTAGAAAGAATGAGTACTCGTTAGTTAGTGACTACTATTAAAGACCTAGAATTTTTCGTAATTTATTCCACCTTGCGATATTGATAAGGATACTTTTGAACCACGTGAATCCTTGTGGTACCTTCTTTTGAGTAATTTTTGGAAATGATCATAACTTAAACTCTAATTAAGGACGTGAACTTCAGTTAATCGAACAAATGATCATGATCATGCATGTTTCTATAAATTTGAGATCAAAGCCTATATGAAAACTTTGCCTTGTCATTTGTAACTTGATCCAAAATGCTCTTTTAAGCTTCTATTTGAACAACCGTACTTTTGAGAGTTTGTCGCTAAGCTTAAAAATTATGGGATTAATATGTACAATTTTAAGAAGTTTGGTGCCGTTTTGTGATCCATAAAGAGTTTATAGACTGAAGGCCCCTTTGGCATGGCTTAAAACGTAATTTTTACTTAAAAAAATTACTTTTCACCCATAAGCAATGTCATTGCCAACCTCAAAAGTTAAGATGCCCAGCTTTTGGGAAATCACTTTTAAATGTGAAGTTATTTTTTTATCCTTAATTATTAACACTAATATTAATAGTAGTATATTAAAATTATATTAAATATAATAATTATTATATTAAACTAATATTTTAATATTAAATAAAATAATTATTAAATAAATTAAATATAATAATTATTATTAAATTTTATGATAACAAATTTAAACGTTATTTACGTTTATTTGTTTTTACTTTATGATATCATATCTAAAATGAACATTTTATCTTTTAAAAAGTATTTTTTGACAGTAATGCCAAACACTATAATTTTACAATTAACTTTTTAAAATCACTTTCTAACAACACTTTTAAAAGTATTTTTAAAAAACAATGTCAAATTGGCTCAGGTCCCATAAATAACTTTTTTAAAATTGAATTTTAATAGGTTTCTGCTTCACCCGTCTGTTTCTCCTTTGAATTATTTTATTATTATTTAAAAATCTTTAAATCTATAATATATATTATTTAAATATTATTCTTTATTAATATATGAATTTAAATGTTAGGGAACTTTAAATCATTGTTGTTTTGCGCCGCACTCGGCGTCTTCGTTATACCTGGACAGAGTTTTTTTTGCATATTCGTTCGTTAAAGTGATAGTCGTACTTTAACCATATTTGTTTTTTAGGTAAATTACATAAATGACCACTATATTATTGGTAAAATCACGATTTGATTATTTTACTTTTTTTCTAAGCAATTAAACCATCAAACTATTTAGTTGGTTGCAATGTAACCACCAGCCGTTAGAAACTAACAGAAGGAGTGACGTGGCAGTTAGTAAAATTGGTATAATTACATATTTGATCCCCGCTATTTGTACATTTTATCAATTTGATCCTAATTTTAATAAATAAAATACTAGATTATTTAATTAGGCGGCGACACGTGTTGCTAGATTGGAGGAGCAAAATTAAAGCAAGAAACACCTTGCATTTGGTAAGGTTTGAACTCAAGTTTGCTAGGTTAAGAGTGAGCATGCCTACCATTAGGCCAACACTATCCATGTAATACATTGTACAAAATCTAATATATATCTTAGTGTTTTGCTCATGCCAGGAAAAAAAGGCAAGAAACATCTTACCTCTAGCAAGATTTGAACCCAAGTTACCTGGGTTAAGAGTAAGCGCACATACCACTAAACCAACATTATCCTTAGAATATAATGTACAAAATTTAATATATTTTTAGTTTGTTGTTCAGGCCAGGAAAAAAGAAATAAATATGGATTAAAGGGACTCGAATATGAAACTTTTGGAATGCATAAAATTATTTAATCCACCGAAATATATTTAATAATTAAATTATCAACCATTTTATTTTTATTAAATTTTAATTAAATTATTATATTAAAAATTCAAAAATTATATCTAAAATTTTGTGGTTAATTAAATTATTAACCATTTTATTTTTTTATTAAATTTTAACGAATCTAAACTCACAAAAATTTAGATATAATTTTTGATTTTTTAATATAATTATTTAATTAAAATTTAATAAAATAAAATGGTTAATAATTTAATTATTAGATATATTTCAGTGGTTTAAATAATTTTATGCATCCCAAAAGTTTTATATTCGAGTCCCCTTAATCTATATTTATTTTTTTCCTGGCATGAGCAACAAACTAAGATATATATTAAATGTTTTACATTGTGTCACAAGGATAGTGTTGGTTTAGTGGTAGACACGCTAACTCTCAACCCAGGTAACCTGGTTTCAAATCCTGCCAGAGTTAGATATTTCATGCTTTTTTTTCCAAGCATGAGCAAAAAACTAAGATATATATTAGATTTTGTACCTTGTATCACAAGGATAACGTTGGCCTAGTTGTAGGCGCCCTCACTCTCAACCTAGCTAACTTGGGTTTGAATCTTACCAAAGGCAAGATGTTTTTTGCTTTAATTTTATTTATTATTAGGACCAAATTGATAAAATCTACAAATAGTGGAGACCAAATATATAATTATACTAATTTTACTAACTGTCATGTCACTCCTTCCGTTAGTTTCTAACGGCTGGTGGTCACATTGCAACCAATTAAATAATTTGGTGGTTTAATTGCTTAGAAAAAAAGTAAGGTGATTAAATTGTGACTTTACCAATAGTATGATGGTCATTTATGTAGTTTATCCTTGTTTTTTTATACTTTCACACTCTCGTTTTTTCCCCGGATGAGTCTACCACGTGCGACGAACATTGATGAACACCACTAACGATGAACACCGATGAACACTATTAATTTTTTTTTAAATTTTAAAAATCTAAAGGACTTTGTGCCTGACAGCTTCGACGGTAGGGGGAATTGCTTCTTCTTCTCCGGAAAGACTCGGTAATCACAACAATTTTTATTCTGCCCCTATTTTCCAGAAAGCTTATTCCGTGCCAACACAAGGAGGTGCCTGCGCCGGGTCATCCGTAACTCCCTTGAAGACCCCCCGATTATCTCAGTTCACAATCAGTCAGTGGATGAATTGGGTGAGGAAATGTCAGCAATTGGTTTAGAGGCCGAGTCAGTTTGGAGAATTTGCAACCTATTGGAGATATCTTTCAAGGGTGGGAAGGATGAGGTGATAAGGAAAGTCAGGGAATTGGAATTGGAAGTTAGAAAGAGTCTGTAGCTTTCTCTACATTGAGGTTTTTTTTGCTATCTTTTATTTTATGGATCTGTCAATTCTTTCATGGAATATTCGGGGCATTGGAAGGTTTGAGAAACTCAGGGCGATTAAGAAAAACATCAAGAGGTTTAATTCGAGTCTTGTCTTCATTCAGGAGACTAAATTGGAGGTGATCCGGCCATCTATTATCAAGAAAATATGGGGGATTCGGAACATTGAAAACACAGCAGTAAAAGCCAGGGGTTCGGCAGGGGGCCTCCTTTGCCTATGGAAGTCTGAGGAATTTGAAGTTTCCGATAAGTTTGTTAATGATCAATTTATTGCTCTGCATGGTCACCTGAAAAAATTCGATTTCAAATGCGGCTTCATAAACGTCTATGGCCCTTTAACGGACGCCGATAAAGGAAATTTTCTACAGGAGCTACAGGACTACATTGTTAGTTGGGATATCTCGTGGTGCGTATGTGGTGATTTTAACCTGATCTTGGATCCTCTGGAAAAGTTAGGCGGGGCTGTGAATCTCCACAATATTGAATTATTCAGTAAATTCATCTTCGAAACTGGTCTTATGGATTTGCCGTTAGCAGGAGGTAAATATACGTGGTGCAACAACCGGGAACCCCCGACATTCGTACGGTTAGACCGTTTCCTTATCTCGCATGATTTTTTTGTTAAATTCCCCGGTTTGATTCAATCGGTTGTTGAAAAATCACTTTCTGATCACAATGCGATTTGCCTAAGAATTGAGAAGTGTGATTGGGGTCCGAAACCCTTCCGTTGCTACAATTACTGGTTGGAGGACACCGATCTTGTGGATTTCATCAACAAGGGGGTAATAACGGCAGTAGGCAAGCAACCATCTTTGAGGATTGACAACTTACTGAAAAGTATTAAAATGTCAGTGAAAGATTTGAGGCTTAGAAACAATACTAATATGGGGGATTCGATTGGAATTCTGGAAGCCAAAATTGATGCCATGGAGAAATCATTGCAGGGGGGTAAGCTTAGTTCGATTAATGCGAACCAGTTGTGTTCTTTAAGGGCGGAGTTATGGAACTTGTATCGAAAGGATGAAAGCCAATGGTTACAAAAATCTAGAGTAAGGTGGTTCGTGGAAGGGGATCGTAATACCAAATACTTTCATTCGGTGGCGAATGGTAGAAGAAAACAGAATTCCATTCATTCACTGGCCATAGAGGGGTCTCTCACTACTGAACCAGTGGCCATAAAAAAATCAATCCAGTAGCACTTCTCCAAAATATACAACCTCCGTACCACACTGGAAGTGTGCGAGATGTCTCTTGACTTTAAACAGCTTACAGTGGATCAGTCGCAAGATCTTCATCGTCCTTTCTCAGAGGAGGAAGTTTGGTCAGTGTTAGCTTCTACTGACAGTAATCGGGCGCCGGGTCCCGATGGTTTCAACATGGGCTTTTATAAGAAATTTTGGCCAGTTTTGAGTCAGAAAATCATGGCATTTTTTGATGATACTTACAGAGGTAAGAAATGGGAGCCGAGTCTGAATCATTCATTTATCATGCTTATTCCTAAAGTCAAGAACCCTACTTCTGTGGATGAGTATCGCCCAATTAGTTTGGTGAGTGGTCTTTACAAATTGTTTTCGAAGGTATTGGTGAACAGATTGAAAAAAGTTATAAGTTGTCTGATCAGTGATTCTCAAATCGCTTTTGTTCCCGGTCGTCAAATACTAGACTGTGTGCTTGTCGCTAATGAAGCAATTGATAGTGTGGTGAAATCTAAGAGTGAAGGTATCGCATTTAAAGTGGACTTTCAGAAGGCATATGACACTGTCAGTTGGGAGTTTCTCCTTTTGATTCTTAAGGCCTGCGGATTCGGAAATAAATGGTGCAAGTGGATCAATCTCTGCATCTCATCTGCTTCTATTTTAGTTCTGGTAAACGGTACTCCTACGGAAAAATTCTCCATTTCCCGTGGACTTCGTCAAGGTTGCTCCCTATCTCCACTGTTGTTTAATTTAGTTGGAGAGGCTCTGAATTTAATGTTGTTGAAAGCTTCTCGGGTGGGGCTTTTCGAAGGGTTTAGAATCGGCAAGTCGGGTGACATTGTGTCTATCACTCACTTGCAATTCGCCGACGATCTACTTATTTTTTGCGGAGCTTCAGAGAATCAAATCAGGAATGTCAAAAGGGTGCTACGGGTCTTTGAGATTGCTTCGGGATTGAAGCTTAATTTGTTTAAAAGCAAATTGTTCGGAATTAATGTTGCAAGAGAGCAGACCGAGAGTTGGGCCAATTCGATTGGTTCCCTATGGGGTGAACTCCCTACTGAGTATCTAGGACTTCCTTTGGGAGCTAAACGTAATTCTGCGTCCTTATGGGAACCGGTAGTACAAAATTTCCAAAGACGGCTGGAAGGTTGGCAACCAAATCTTTTATCTATTAGTGGGAGAATCACTCTCATTAAATCGGTTCTCACCAGCTTGCCTATCTATTTTTTGTCCCTCTTCCGAATCCCGTTTTCAGTCTCCACTAAGCTTAACAGCATGATGGCTGCTTTCTTGTTGGGAGGTTCTGCATCCTCCCGCAAAATACACTGGATCAGCTGGCAGAATATTTGTTCTTCGATAAATGCTGGTGGACTGGGTATTAATGATATCGACATCCTCAACAGATCGCTTCTATATAAATGGTCTTGGCGGTATGGCAATGAATCGAATAAGGTTTGGAGAAGGGTGATTTCGGCTAGAACAAATGGTGTAAATAATGGGTTGCTTCCTAATCCCAACAACATTAACAATACTTCTTGGATTTGGAAGAGTATCGCAAAGAACTACGCGAAAGAGGATTAACTAGGTGCTTGTTTTAGGGAAAATCTTGCTTTGGTAGTTGGGGATGGCTCTAAAATTCGATTTTGGGAGGATACTTGGTGCAGCAGCTCTCCTCTTAAAACCTCCTTTCCTCGAGTTTATGCTTTGTCGATTGGCAAGTCTGGTTTTATCTCGGACTACGGATTCATTTCTGAAAACGGATGGGTCTGGAACATTCCTCTACGTAGATCACATTTTGGGTAGGAGTTAGAACAGTGGGAAAACTTTCGTTTATTGCTGGATAACTTCCATTCGAACGGTGCGGAAACTGACTGGGTTCAATGGAAAGGGACATGTGATGGTACTTTTCAAGTGAAGGCTCTCAGATCAGCTTATGATAAGTCTTTGGATTCATCACCTTTCTGGAAAAAATCGATATGGTGTGGCTTTGCTCCCCCTAGGATTGAAGTCTTCGTTTGGAGAGTGGCCTGGGGTAGGGTTTCGGTTAAAGCTGAATTGGCTAAACGGGGGAGTACAGTCCTGACAAACCTTGATTGCTGCCTGTGTAAAGGTAATATTGAAACTATTCCCCATCTATTCTTCGATTGCATGGTTTCTTGGAGGATTTGGATGAAATTTTGTGCTAGAGCAGGGATTTTGTCCGTGCTACCAATCGATCCGGTGATGTTTCTTGAATCATGGTTTGAATTTTCGAAGTTGAAAGAGAACGCCTGGCTAGTCATCGTTCCCTTTGCGGTGCTATGGTCCATATGGCTAATGAGGAACGACGCCATCTTCAACAAGTCTCCCATCGATGAAATTCTTCTTGATTTTTTAGTTAGAACGTGGATGGCATCCTGGTCCAAATGCAAAGTTCCCGGCAGCAGCCTCTCTACTGAAGCTTTAATAGCAGACCCCTCCTTACTGGAGGGTGTCTTGTGGTCGAAAGTTGCAAACAAGTCTACTCCGTCCTGGTCTCCACCTCCGGTTGGTTTTATGAAACTTAATTCTGATGGTGCCGTTTCTACAAACGGTAAAATGGGTATAGGGGGTCATCAAAAATTCAGATGGTTGCTCTTTGATCTCTTTCTCTGAGAACGGCGGGTTCGGCCCTCCGACCTTAGTTGAATTGCTGGCCATGAAAAAGGGTCTTGACTTGTTTCTGGAGTCACGATGGGCGGTAAAGCACAGATTAGTGATAGAATCTGATTGTAAGGATGCGATAGAATGGATTAAGGGGAAGGTTATTTGTCCACAAGCCTTCGCATCTCTGGTTTCCGAGATTAGTCGCAAGTTGGAGAGATTTGGAATGGTTCTTAGACTCATTCCAAGAGCTATAAATCTCTCGGCCGACGCTCTCGCTAAAGCTGGAATTGGATGATTGACTTTAGTTTTTGTTTCTTTTTGCTTATTCGATAACCGTTAGGGGAATCATCAGGATTATTTCCCCAATAGGATCTGTTGCGGTACTGGGTTTTTTGAAACTCTCTGGTTATGTAGTAAGAATTTCAGCTATTAATAAAACGTAGTTGGGGTACTCTTTTCCCCCTTCAATAGGAAGGGGGTTTTTAACGAGGCCCACCCCACTTTTCAAAAAAAAAAAAAAATCTAAAGGACTAAAATTATAATTCAAATTATCTCTTAAAAAATAAAAACTAAATTTAATAATTACTTTATAATATTTTTTAATATGTTAGAATCAAATATATCCAATTCTCCTAAACCCTAATAAAATCAACTTCTTAAAAAATAGAAATCAATTTATAATTTTTTAATAAATTAGAATCAAATATACCAAACTCTCCTAAATCTAAACCCTAACAAATTCAACCCCTCATATTATTTTTGCCGACGCCGCCTCAGCCCCCCGCCGTCAACCCTAACAAATTCATTTCTATAATCGAAGGGGAAGGAAGGACTTTTCAAATTTTGCTTGGCTTCAAATTTTCTTCGAAACTTTTTATCTGAAGTTCTAGACAGAATTTTCTTCCTTTTTGTTCTGCGTATAAGTCTTTTTGCATAGGTCAAATTTTTCAACATCGAATGTATCATGAACATTCGAATTCGTGAACAAACATTATAATATATTTGATTCTAATCTATTAAAAAATTATAAATTGATTTTTATTTTTTTAAAAGATTGATTTTGTTAGGGTTTAGGAGAACTGGGTATATTTGATTCTAACTTATTAAAAAATATTATAAAGTAATTATTAAATTTGGTTTTTATTTTTTAAGAGATAATTTTAATTATAATTTTAGTCCTTTAGATTTTTAAAATTAAAAAAAAAATGTTCATCGGTGTTCATCGTTAGTGGTGTTCATCGTCGCCCGTTGTAGAATTTTCCTTTCCCCCCAAACCGCTCTAATCGAACTGTTCAGTCCATCGTATCTTCAACTAATTTGAAGATCAATGATTAAAATCAAATAAGTATACTTATATTATTAAATTTTGTTGAATAAATATCTAGTAATAATTCTTTAGGCATAGTGATAATACTAATAATATACAAATTATTCTCATAGGTATCGATATAGTTGAACCCAATACTTCTGATCATGAGAGACGCGCCATTCAGTAGGTTGAATTGCTTTGGCTAAGGTGTGTTTATCCCGGTGCTATAAATAAATAGTTTTTATGTGTGTTTCTTACTGTGCTATACAATAATATTTTATCGTGTGACGTTTTATATTGTATGCATATTTTTACATGTAATGTGACATGATGAATTTTTCATGCATTCTTACATGATTTGAGATTTAACTAAATATCGAATTTATCGGAATGTGAAATATCGAATTTATCGAATTACGTGTTAGGACAAGTAAAAATGTTATTTTACATCATGTCTGCATGAGTTGGGATTGGACGGTGGAAGCAGTGGTTTTTACCACACATCGATTGGTGGATGTAGAGAGTGGTTCTGAGGAACCTTACTCTTCAGATGGTGCAACGGAGTTTGGGTATTGTGTTTTCATGTGCATCGGACATTTTATCTTTACGATTAGGATTTAATATGTTTTCAAAAGAATTTATTAAAAAAAATACTATTTTGTTTGTGGTTACTTGCACTTTAGAGACACACTAAGCTCTTTAACTTACTCCCCATAATTTTTTTTACAGATATCTTTGAACATTAAGCAACGTGGTACTTGGATGATCTCATATTTTATATGGTTATTTTATTATTCAGTATAAAATTATTTTTAGTTATTCATATTATTATTTATTATTTTGAGACAATGACGTAGTTTCATATTTTGAGACCATTTATGTTCTGAGATTGTTAATTTTTTTAGCATTCATTTTCTGTGGTTTTTTTCATAGATTTTAATTAAATACTCAAATTTTAATTATGACATTTGTGTTTTATTTATTTTAAATAATTTAATAAATTACTGTTATATTTATTAATTTAATTTAAATTAAAGTATAATTTTCAAGTTAAATTTGTTTGAAGATTAAGTTTTCAAACGCAATTTTGCGACTTCGTTAATTTCTTTCGGGCTGGATTTTGGGGTTACACCAATTACAAGGTAAGCGGTAAGCTTCAACTAATGCAACCAACCTGTTTATGGGCAATTTTGGGGCAAAAACCCCTTTTTAATTATTATTTGGGAAAATGGCTCCCAAAAAAATTTATTTGACAAAATGACCCCCAAACTTGCCACGTTGATAGAGCTCGCGTTGTGTAGGACGCGAGGTATGATATCGCGTTCTGCACAACGCGATTTTCGTCTACCTGGCCTTGTTGTTTGTGTTAACGGTTTTACAGTACCTCGCGTTCTCACGAGAAATTGAAACGGCGGCTGAATATATCGCACAGACCTCGCGTTCTGTAGGACGCGAGTTCTGTGCAAATCTTCTGAAGAACAAGGGAAAACAAGTGTGGGTAGGCCTGTTCGAGCCCAATTTCGAGCGTGTAAATCGTATATTTTTAGCGATCATCGAGTTTGGGGTCGTAGTACTGGAAATTGTCTATAGTATGATACCAACATTGTTAATTTCCGTCCATTGTACAATAAATTAAAATGGCTTCGAAAACCCTATGCTATCATATTTTTTTTGATGAAGTTGCATTTCAACTAATGTCGATAGGCATGTTCGAGCAGAATTTCATACGTAGAAATTTTAAATTTTTAGGTAACATCGAGTTTGGGGTTGTAGTAGTGGAAATTCTCTATCGTATGACACTGACACGGTCAATTTTCGTCCATTGTACGTTGATTTAAAGTTGCTTCGAAAACACTATCGTATGACACTGAATGATGAAAAATATAAGATGACGTACTGTATAAATCGAAGTAGACTGACTTTATTGATTCGATTTTCATGGGCGAACTCACATATACAAATTAAAAATAATTAATTAATACGAGGGGCTGAGCGATTAGGACACTTAGGAGCTGTGTGTCCAGGATTTCGACATATAGTACAATGCTTCTTTTGTCCGATTTTCTCTCGATGTTCGACCATATCCTCGGCACAGTATATTCTTGTAGAACGTGGACGTCCTTTGGTTCGTAGTAGTGCTGGACCTGGGCGTATGATCGGTTCAGTGTCCATATGCATGTATTCTATCCGTTGGTTAGTGCAAGCAGCAATGGCGTGTGCGCACGGGTATTTGAAAGTTTGGAAAATTCCGCACTCGCAGGTTCTTGCCCTCAGATCTACCACGTAAGCGTTGTGCTGAATGCCTTCCAACCGCCTGGAAAATTCCACAACACGAAACAAGTGTCCTTCTCGCGAGAAGAGAGTTGCTTGCATCTGTCTTGATTGGCCCAATTGAGTGCAGTTTTGTGCAGAAATCTGGATGGACTTTGTGTCCACCTGCCATGTACTCAGTTGCTTGCCTTCCCAAGGTTGCAAAAAGGGTAGCTAAATGATAATAGGTCGCTTTGACAATGGAAGTGATAGGCAACTGCCGCACTCCCTTCAGTGATGAGTTCACTGCCTCAGCCAAGTTCGTTGTCTTGTGACCATAACGTTTACCCTCGTCATACGATCGAAGCCATTTTTCCTTTGGGATTTTTTCAAGGTATTATGCGCCATGTTTGTTTCTCGCTCTCAGTTCCTCGAGCAGGTCAGCCACCTCTTGTTTGTAGTGCGAGTTACCTACGGGATGACAGTTGAATAGTTATGGGCGAAAAACACATGCAAAAAGGTCGTAAATGAAAGCGAGTAACAAGTAATATAGTAAATGAAAATGACATAAAGGACGTACCCATATCGAGCACCATTTGACGTTCATCACGTTTCTTGTATTTCAGCAGGTAGTTTGCGGCTATGTGCCGCAAGCAAAAACGGTGGTGAATGTATGGAGGCTTCCAATAGTCACCCAAATTTTCTATCGCCCACAACAGCGCTGTGCCTCTGTCAGAAATAACACACACCCCTTCATCCCTTCTTCGTATTACATGATCAAGAACATATTTTCGTAGGTTCTGAAGGAAGAACGTCCAAGACTCCAAATCCTCATTCGGAACGATTGCGAATGCAACAGGAATGCATTTGCGATTGTCGTCCTGTGCTATAGCTAGAAGTAGGGTATGTGTATATCTTCCGTACAACCATGTGCCGTCGATTTGGACCATCGGTTTGCAGTGCTTGAATGCGTTGATGCACTAGGGGAAAGTCCAAAATAACCGGTGGAATTGAGAAACACCTCGGACGACACGATCATTTTCGTATGCCAGAACCGTATCAAGTTTGACAACCATTCTGGGGATGTGTTTCTGCAGGAGATTAAGCCATGGCGCAACTCTTTGTAAGATTCCTCCCATTGGCCATACATTTCCTCTTTGGCCTTTTTCCTTGCATACCATGCTTTCGAATAACCTGAACGGAAGCCGGTGACAGCTAGAGCTGCAGCCTGACATGTGGGGACCGACACAGTGGGATTTGTTTTCACCAGTGTCGAAAAGATGTCCGCGAGGTACTTTGCATCCAGGTTCTTGTGATCCTGGTTGAGGCTAGCAACGGTGCATGTATGGGGCCCCTCAAGTTTTGTTATTTTCCAACGGTTGTCTGCCCTCTTCAACTCTGATATACGGATTTTCCATTTACAGCCTTGATTTTTTTGGACGCAATAAGCCTTGTAGTATGTGGATTGGGTTTTATCCACTGCCGTCTCAACATTATGACGAAGGTTGTACTGCTTAACTGCCGCCACCGCAATTTCCTTGTTCAAGAACGCCATACCAATTCTTAGTTCACCATCAGAACGGTTGACTCGGCCATCTATTGTGTCGTCATGGGGAAAATCAGGGACATCCATTGCATCAATATCAACCGTTGTGAAGTGGGATGGTGGCTGGAACATAGAAATTGGTGTTGTGTCTACAGGAAAGTTGGTGGCAGCCGGTTCTTCGTCCAAATCTGGTGGTGGAACGGTAGTGTCTTCCGGTAGAACTGTCAAGTCTTCTGGTTCGGGATAGAATGGCCCCAGCTCGTCTCCGTCGGGCCCGAGTTCTCTAATCAGTTCTTCGTCAGAAGCATCCTCCGGGAGCTGGAATAGTATAGCTTCGTCGATCACTTGTCACATCCCAAAAACCGGTCTAGTCGGAATTAAGTTCCGGTGACCGAGTATTTTATATCGATTGCATAATTTACTCGATCTTATTTAGATTATTCGAGATAATTTATGAATCAAGGTCAAGTTCCAGCAAATTAATATTTTCATTTCGATTAAGGGTTGGTTCGATTTGGTACCCAAAATAGGTTAAATAGTTAGTTTATTATTATTATTATTATATATAGGTGAGACCCACGTCAAATCCTTCAAATTAAAGGAAAACCGTGAGTCACCAAGACAAACATAAAAAGGAGTAGGTGAAGTGGTCCATATGGGGACAAAGTTTCAATTATTATTATTATTATTAAAAAAAAGAAGAAGAAGATTTGGGTGGATTTTTCCGTGTAAGCAATCCACCATAAAAGCATAAGTAGTCAATTTACCACTTCATGTGGCTAGGATTAATACACTAACTATTAATGAATAATATGTATATGGTGGGGGAATTGATTGAATAAAATATGTATATGGTGGGGGAATGGTTCACGCTGAAAATAGTATAATAGGGGGTGGATGATTGGAAAAATACACAGCATTTGAAGAAAAAAAAATTAGTAGCATACGATTCAGTATTAGATTGGTAGTCCGATATTTTCGATATAGTAATATCGAATTTTTGCCGACGACTGGGTAAGCTCAAATCATTTATTCGATATTATCTGAACCAATAAATATTATTCGGGTTAATTTATGATAGTTAATTATTATTATTATTATTATTATTATTATTATTATTATTATTATTATTATTATTATTATTATTATATAGGCCATGGGACCCACAACCAAATCCTTCAAATTGAATGGATTGTGTGCAAATCCCACGTTATAAGGGAAAAAGATGATAAATGACAATGGGTGGGGGCCATAACAAATTCCTTCACAATGGAATTATAATGCTCTTCCCACTTTGGTGAAAATGGGAACCACGCAAGGCCAATTAAAAATCAAGTGGCAATATATGTGGCAACAAATAAACCACGTGGGGTTTGGAAATGGAAATGAAGGCCGGCCGTTTAACTATAAATAGGGGATGAATTCACGCAAGAGAGCAAGGGAAAAAAAAAAGAAAAGAAAAGAAAGAAAGTAAGAATGAAAGTGTGAGGGGTTCGAATAAATAGAATTATATATATATATATATATAGGGGAAGATTATGCGCAAATGAGAAAAAAAGGAGTTAGTGAAGAAACAATAATTAGGTGGGTTCGAGTTCAGTATTAGATTGATGGTCCGATATTTTCGATATAGTAATATCGAATTTCTACCGATGACGGGGTAAGCTCAAATCTCTAGTTAGTTTAAGTTTCGGTATCGAGTTGATTAATATTTATATATATATTCGATACTGTTTTATTGATTAGTTTTTATTAATTATCATAGTACACAAGGTAGATTCGGAACAACCGTCAAGCCCAAGAAATAAAAATAAAGTACCGGTCTATCAAGGTGAGTGAAATAAATTAGAGTTGAGATTAGAGTCTCAACTATCTTTAATTTGATGTTAGTATATATATTAAGCATGAAATTAGATTAATTAAAGGTTGGTAAAAGATAAGGGTAGAAAGAATAAAGAAATTCGGATTTGTAAATTGTCCTGTAGAAAACTGCATTTTTGAGCATGTTAGAGTCATTTCTGGAAAACGGGTTCTTCTACAAAGTTGTAGAGGACAAAATTTTACATGAAATAGAGGTATGATTTGCTCAAAAATGTTAAGTATAGGTCTCGGAATTGTTGTTAGAAGTTACTGGACTAAAACTGAATAAATCTAGAATCTGCTATACTAAATTGTAAAATTCGAAAATTTTAGGGGCTTAAATAATGCCAATAAAATTCTGGAAATTTATACTTGAAACAGGGGAGTCATGAAATGAATGAAATTAAATGGCCAAGCTTGAATTAAGTCTCAATTGGTAGGTTAAATCCATTTAGATCACATATAGAATTATTAAAGAATAAAAAGGGGACTGTTTTGTGGAAATTGATAAATTGAGGACTTACATGTCCTATTTTTGAGGTTACTGTATTATAAAAATAATGTTATAAGATTAATTTAAATGTGGTTAAAAGCTCAAGATTAATAGTGTAGTGAAACATAGATTATAAATACACTAAAGTCACAAATTAAGCATAGACAGATTAAGTTTCTGAAAATGCCTTATGTTCAAGTAATAAACTGTATTAATAGGGAAATGATAAAATTATATGTCATACATAGTTATAAAGGTGTGTTTATAATATTTCCAGAATGGTAAAGAACTCCTTATTTGGAGTTGTGAGTAAAAAGATATGAATTTTTGAGTAAGTAAAGGTCATAAAAACATGGTAACAGTTTGCCCCTAAATCTGCATCAACAACGATTTTAGAAATTCATTATAAATTGTATAAGAAGAATTAAAAGTTATAATTTATATGGTTTAAAATTTTATTAAGTCTAGTTTCGTTTAAAACAAACGAAATCAGATTTTGAGTTATAGAACATTTTATATAAATATTTCTTTAAGGACAATGCAAACTGCCTAATATACTAAATGATATGTTTCTTTAATGTTTGGTTAGAAAAGAGTAGAAATGAAGGAAACCACAAAGTTGGAGAATAAGGAAAATGTCTCTAAGCTTGGATTGAGGTGAGTGTGGATGCATTTGTCTCGGGTGATGCGGTGTCATTCCGATATTTTTTTTATGTTCTGATGTGTGATTGTAGTTGTGTCAAGGGATAGGCTCGGTGCCTTCCCATTGCATTATTTATGATTATGTTTGCATTTGTTAAGGGCTCACGTAGAGCAACTATGCTCGAATGGCAAATTTGGTAAGTGCCTTGCATTACTTTGATATGTTTGAATATGATTATGAAATGCTACATGATATGGAGCTACGGCTCATCTTGTTATTTCATATGATATGATATGATATGAAAATCATGGACTATGTGAATTTGTGTGTATTTATGGACGTTGGATACAATTGGCATGCCATAGGGTTATTCGAGCTCAACATGTAAGGGAGGACTACGGTCCAGGGCTACGGCCTATATGTGGGAGATAAAAGGATGGAAGTGTAAGGGATACATGGAGCTACGGCTCAGGGCTACGGCTCATTTATGATTCATGATATGGTGTACAGGGAATCCGCGTATCCAATGGTACCAATATATTATGTGTTTGATACGTTATGCTATGTTATTCTCATGATATGATATTATGCTTTGTTATGAATATAAAGTATGACATGTTATTGCATTATGATCATTTTTGGAAGCATGCTACATGACATAACATGTTCATTCATTGTCATTGGCTACCTCGCTTAGACTATGTAAGTCTAATGCATTCATTGCATAACATTTCAGGTTAAAGAAAGTAATAGATCGAGATCGGGATTAGTTGGAAGATTGGCAAGTCACTACAATTAAAGAGTAATGTGTTTTGTCCTTATGAACTCCTAGTATGGTGGCAAAGTAGTTAAAGTAATTATACTAGTCTTGTGGGCCTACTATTGTGAAATTTTGCCTATGTTTTGTATAAGGTTTTAAAAGCTATATTGACTATTGAGTTAGTAATAAAATTGACATAATTTGTATTAAAATATTGATTAAAGGACTCTAAGATTTTTGTGAGTTGTTAGGCTCATTTAAATATGTAAAGAATTTTAGTAAGATAATTCAAAAAGAAATAGATTTGAATACTTTACAAAATAGTCACTAAACATTACATCGTCTAATCAGATAGGTAAATGACCTCTGTTAGTAATGAGATTTTACAGGCTAATAACTAGTAAGTTTAATTTCAGTATAATATCACGAATTTCAGATAAGGACCTATAGTTGGTAAAAATTTACGTTTTAGTCCTTAAACTTGTAAAAGTTATAAATTGGTCCTAATTGAATACACATTGTTCGTATTAGAACAATTAGATTTGTTTTATTGTTTAATAATGCAATTTGAGTAAGTTGTTAATAAGTTAAGTGTTAAGTCTTAAAAGAGATTAGTAAAAAATAATCCGAAATGATTTTTGAACTTTGGATTTATGTCTCCGATCTCCGCATCGTTTTTCGGTAGCGCTCTCCGACCCGGTTCTCTACCAGGCCGGGAAGGGGGTGTTACAGTAGTGGTATCAGAGCTAGAGCTTAGTCGGTTCTGGACTAAACTTAAGTATGTTTGTATTGTATGTTGTGTTACTTTGCCACCTAGGAGTTATTTATTGAGTATTGTGACTTGCCGATTAATCCGATCTTTATGTTTAGATGTCTAAGTTCAGTCAAGCTCGTATAGATGAGCATATTCTTGTCGGAGAAAATTCGAGGACGAATTTTCTTTAAAGGGGGAGAGAGTTGTCACATCCCAAAAACCGGTCTAGTCGGAATTAAGTTCCGGTGACCGAGTATTTTATATCGATTGCATAATTTACTCGATCTTATTTAGATTATTCGAGATAATTTATGAATCAAGGTCAAGTTCCAGCAAATTAATATTTTCATTTCGATTAAGGGTTGGTTCGATTTGGTACCCAAAATAGGTTAAATAGTTAGTTTATTATTATTATTATTATATATAGGTGAGACCCACGTCAAATCCTTCAAATTAAAGGAAAACCGTGAGTCACCAAGACAAACATAAAAAGGAGTAGGTGAAGTGGTCCATATGGGGACAAAGTTTCAATTATTATTATTATTATTAAAAAAAAAAGAAGAAGATTTGGGTGGATTTTTCCGTGTAAGCAATCCACCATAAAAGCATAAGTAGTCAATTTACCACTTCATGTGGCTAGGATTAATACACTAACTATTAATGAATAATATGTATATGGTGGGGGAATTGATTGAATAAAATATGTATATGGTGGGGGAATGGTTCACGCTGAAAATAGTATAATAGGGGGTGGATGATTGGAAAAATACACAGCATTTGAAGAAAAAAAAATTAGTAGCATACGATTCAGTATTAGATTGGTAGTCCGATATTTTCGATATAGTAATATCGAATTTTTGCCGACGACTGGGTAAGCTCAAATCATTTATTCGATATTATCTGAACCAATAAATATTATTCGGGTTAATTTATGATAGTTAATTATTATTATTATTATTATTATTATTATTATTATTATTATTATATAGGCCATGGGACCCACAACCAAATCCTTCAAATTGAATGGATTGTGTGCAAATCCCACGTTATAAGGGAAAAAGATGATAAATGACAATGGGTGGGGGCCATAACAAATTCCTTCACAATGGAATTATAATGCTCTTCCCACTTTGGTGAAAATGGGAACCACGCAAGGCCAATTAAAAATCAAGTGGCAATATATGTGGCAACAAATAAACCACGTGGGGTTTGGAAATGGAAATGAAGGCCGGCCGTTTAACTATAAATAGGGGATGAATTCACGCAAGAGAGCAAGGGAAAAAAAAGAAAAGAAAAGAAAGAAAGTAAGAATGAAAGTGTGAGGGGTTCGAATAAATAGAATTATATATATATATATATATATATATATATATATATATATATATATATATATATATAGGGGAAGATTATGCGCAAATGAGAAAAAAAGGAGTTAGTGAAGAAACAATAATTAGGTGGGTTCGAGTTCAGTATTAGATTGATGGTCCGATATTTTCGATATAGTAATATCGAATTTCTACCGATGACGGGGTAAGCTCAAATCTCTAGTTAGTTTAAGTTTCGGTATCGAGTTGATTAATATTTATATATATATTCGATACTGTTTTATTGATTAGTTTTTATTAATTATCATAGTACACAAGGTAGATTCGGAACAACCGTCAAGCCCAAGAAATAAAAATAAAGTACCGGTCTATCAAGGTGAGTGAAATAAATTAGAGTTGAGATTAGAGTCTCAACTATCTTTAATTTGATGTTAGTATATATATTAAGCATGAAATTAGATTAATTAAAGGTTGGTAAAAGATAAGGGTAGAAAGAATAAAGAAATTCGGATTTGTAAATTGTCCTGTAGAAAACTGCATTTTTGAGCATGTTAGAGTCATTTCTGGAAAACGGGTTCTTCTACAAAGTTGTAGAGGACAAAATTTTACATGAAATAGAGGTATGATTTGCTCAAAAATGTTAAGTATAGGTCTCGGAATTGTTGTTAGAAGTTACTGGACTAAAACTGAATAAATCTAGAATCTGCTATACTAAATTGTAAAATTCGAAAATTTTAGGGGCTTAAATAATGCCAATAAAATTCTGGAAATTTATACTTGAAACAGGGGAGTCATGAAATGAATGAAATTAAATGGCCAAGCTTGAATTAAGTCTCAATTGGTAGGTTAAATCCATTTAGATCACATATAGAATTATTAAAGAATAAAAAGGGGACTGTTTTGTGGAAATTGATAAATTGAGGACTTACATGTCCTATTTTTGAGGTTACTGTATTATAAAAATAATGTTATAAGATTAATTTAAATGTGGTTAAAAGCTCAAGATTAATAGTGTAGTGAAACATAGATTATAAATACACTAAAGTCACAAATTAAGCATAGACAGATTAAGTTTCTGAAAATGCCTTATGTTCAAGTAATAAACTGTATTAATAGGGAAATGATAAAATTATATGTCATACATAGTTATAAAGGTGTGTTTATAATATTTCCAGAATGGTAAAGAACTCCTTATTTGGAGTTGTGAGTAAAAAGATATGAATTTTTGAGTAAGTAAAGGTCATAAAAACATGGTAACAGTTTGCCCCTAAATCTGCATCAACAACGATTTTAGAAATTCATTATAAATTGTATAAGAAGAATTAAAAGTTATAATTTATATGGTTTAAAATTTTATTAAGTCTAGTTTCGTTTAAAACAAACGAAATCAGATTTTGAGTTATAGAACATTTTATATAAATATTTCTTTAAGGACAATGCAAACTGCCTAATATACTAAATGATATGTTTCTTTAATGTTTGGTTAGAAAAGAGTAGAAATGAAGGAAACCACAAAGTTGGAGAATAAGGAAAATGTCTCTAAGCTTGGATTGAGGTGAGTGTGGATGCATTTGTCTCGGGTGATGCGGTGTCATTCCGATATTTTTTTTATGTTCTGATGTGTGATTGTAGTTGTGTCAAGGGATAGGCTCGGTGCCTTCCCATTGCATTATTTATGATTATGTTTGCATTTGTTAAGGGCTCACGTAGAGCAACTATGCTCGAATGGCAAATTTGGTAAGTGCCTTGCATTACTTTGATATGTTTGAATATGATTATGAAATGCTACATGATATGGAGCTACGGCTCATCTTGTTATTTCATATGATATGATATGATATGAAAATCATGGACTATGTGAATTTGTGTGTATTTATGGACGTTGGATACAATTGGCATGCCATAGGGTTATTCGAGCTCAACATGTAAGGGAGGACTACGGTCCAGGGCTACGGCCTATATGTGGGAGATAAAAGGATGGAAGTGTAAGGGATACATGGAGCTACGGCTCAGGGCTACGGCTCATTTATGATTCATGATATGGTGTACAGGGAATCCGCGTATCCAATGGTACCAATATATTATGTGTTTGATACGTTATGCTATGTTATTCTCATGATATGATATTATGCTTTGTTATGAATATAAAGTATGACATGTTATTGCATTATGATCATTTTTGGAAGCATGCTACATGACATAACATGTTCATTCATTGTCATTGGCTACCTCGCTTAGACTATGTAAGTCTAATGCATTCATTGCATAACATTTCAGGTTAAAGAAAGTAATAGATCGAGATCGGGATTAGTTGGAAGATTGGCAAGTCACTACAATTAAAGAGTAATGTGTTTTGTCCTTATGAACTCCTAGTATGGTGGCAAAGTAGTTAAAGTAATTATACTAGTCTTGTGGGCCTACTATTGTGAAATTTTGCCTATGTTTTGTATAAGGTTTTAAAAGCTATATTGACTATTGAGTTAGTAATAAAATTGACATAATTTGTATTAAAATATTGATTAAAGGACTCTAAGATTTTTGTGAGTTGTTAGGCTCATTTAAATATGTAAAGAATTTTAGTAAGATAATTCAAAAAGAAATAGATTTGAATACTTTACAAAATAGTCACTAAACATTACATCGTCTAATCAGATAGGTAAATGACCTCTGTTAGTAATGAGATTTTACAGGCTAATAACTAGTAAGTTTAATTTCAGTATAATATCACGAATTTCAGATAAGGACCTATAGTTGGTAAAAATTTACGTTTTAGTCCTTAAACTTGTAAAAGTTATAAATTGGTCCTAATTGAATACACATTGTTCGTATTAGAACAATTAGATTTGTTTTATTGTTTAATAATGCAATTTGAGTAAGTTGTTAATAAGTTAAGTGTTAAGTCTTAAAAGAGATTAGTAAAAAATAATCCGAAATGATTTTTGAACTTTGGATTTATGTCTCCGATCTCCGCATCGTTTTTCGGTAGCGCTCTCCGACCCGGTTCTCTACCAGGCCGGGAAGGGGGTGTTACAGTAGTGGTATCAGAGCTAGAGCTTAGTCGGTTCTGGACTAAACTTAAGTATGTTTGTATTGTATGTTGTGTTACTTTGCCACCTAGGAGTTATTTATTGAGTATTGTGACTTGCCGATTAATCCGATCTTTATGTTTAGATGTCTAAGTTCAGTCAAGCTCGTATAGATGAGCATATTCTTGTCGGAGAAAATTCGAGGACGAATTTTCTTTAAAGGGGGAGAGAGTTGTCACATCCCAAAAACCGGTCTAGTCGGAATTAAGTTCCGGTGACCGAGTATTTTATATCGATTGCATAATTTACTCGATCTTATTTAGATTATTCGAGATAATTTATGAATCAAGGTCAAGTTCCAGCAAATTAATATTTTCATTTCGATTAAGGGTTGGTTCGATTTGGTACCCAAAATAGGTTAAATAGTTAGTTTATTATTATTATTATTATATATAGGTGAGACCCACGTCAAATCCTTCAAATTAAAGGAAAACCGTGAGTCACCAAGACAAACATAAAAAGGAGTAGGTGAAGTGGTCCATATGGGGACAAAGTTTCAATTATTATTATTATTATTAAAAAAAAAAGAAGAAGATTTGGGTGGATTTTCCCGTGTAAGCAATCCACCATAAAAGCATAAGTAGTCAATTTACCACTTCATGTGGCTAGGATTAATACACTAACTATTAATGAATAATATGTATATGGTGGGGGAATTGATTGAATAAAATATGTATATGGTGGGGGAATGGTTCACGCTGAAAATAGTATAATAGGGGGTGGATGATTGGAAAAATACACAGCATTTGAAGAAAAAAAAATTAGTAGCATACGATTCAGTATTAGATTGGTAGTCCGATATTTTCGATATAGTAATATCGAATTTTTGCCGACGACTGGGTAAGCTCAAATCATTTATTCGATATTATCTGAACCAATAAATATTATTCGGGTTAATTTATGATAGTTAATTATTATTATTATTATTATTATTATTATTATTATTATTATATAGGCCATGGGACCCACAACCAAATCCTTCAAATTGAATGGATTGTGTGCAAATCCCACGTTATAAGGGAAAAAGATGATAAATGACAATGGGTGGGGGCCATAACAAATTCCTTCACAATGGAATTATAATGCTCTTCCCACTTTGGTGAAAATGGGAACCACGCAAGGCCAATTAAAAATCAAGTGGCAATATATGTGGCAACAAATAAACCACGTGGGGTTTGGAAATGGAAATGAAGGCCGGCCGTTTAACTATAAATAGGGGATGAATTCACGCAAGAGAGCAAGGGAAAAAAAAGAAAAGAAAAGAAAGAAAGTAAGAATGAAAGTGTGAGGGGTTCGAATAAATAGAATTATATATATATATATATATATATATATATATATATATATAGGGGAAGATTATGCGCAAATGAGAAAAAAAGGAGTTAGTGAAGAAACAATAATTAGGTGGGTTCGAGTTCAGTATTAGATTGATGGTCCGATATTTTCGATATAGTAATATCGAATTTCTACCGATGACGGGGTAAGCTCAAATCTCTAGTTAGTTTAAGTTTCGGTATCGAGTTGATTAATATTTATATATATATTCGATACTGTTTTATTGATTAGTTTTTATTAATTATCATAGTACACAAGGTAGATTCGGAACAACCGTCAAGCCCAAGAAATAAAAATAAAGTACCGGTCTATCAAGGTGAGTGAAATAAATTAGAGTTGAGATTAGAGTCTCAACTATCTTTAATTTGATGTTAGTATATATATTAAGCATGAAATTAGATTAATTAAAGGTTGGTAAAAGATAAGGGTAGAAAGAATAAAGAAATTCGGATTTGTAAATTGTCCTGTAGAAAACTGCATTTTTGAGCATGTTAGAGTCATTTCTGGAAAACGGGTTCTTCTACAAAGTTGTAGAGGACAAAATTTTACATGAAATAGAGGTATGATTTGCTCAAAAATGTTAAGTATAGGTCTCGGAATTGTTGTTAGAAGTTACTGGACTAAAACTGAATAAATCTAGAATCTGCTATACTAAATTGTAAAATTCGAAAATTTTAGGGGCTTAAATAATGCCAATAAAATTCTGGAAATTTATACTTGAAACAGGGGAGTCATGAAATGAATGAAATTAAATGGCCAAGCTTGAATTAAGTCTCAATTGGTAGGTTAAATCCATTTAGATCACATATAGAATTATTAAAGAATAAAAAGGGGACTGTTTTGTGGAAATTGATAAATTGAGGACTTACATGTCCTATTTTTGAGGTTACTGTATTATAAAAATAATGTTATAAGATTAATTTAAATGTGGTTAAAAGCTCAAGATTAATAGTGTAGTGAAACATAGATTATAAATACACTAAAGTCACAAATTAAGCATAGACAGATTAAGTTTCTGAAAATGCCTTATGTTCAAGTAATAAACTGTATTAATAGGGAAATGATAAAATTATATGTCATACATAGTTATAAAGGTGTGTTTATAATATTTCCAGAATGGTAAAGAACTCCTTATTTGGAGTTGTGAGTAAAAAGATATGAATTTTTGAGTAAGTAAAGGTCATAAAAACATGGTAACAGTTTGCCCCTAAATCTGCATCAACAACGATTTTAGAAATTCATTATAAATTGTATAAGAAGAATTAAAAGTTATAATTTATATGGTTTAAAATTTTATTAAGTCTAGTTTCGTTTAAAACAAACGAAATCAGATTTTGAGTTATAGAACATTTTATATAAATATTTCTTTAAGGACAATGCAAACTGCCTAATATACTAAATGATATGTTTCTTTAATGTTTGGTTAGAAAAGAGTAGAAATGAAGGAAACCACAAAGTTGGAGAATAAGGAAAATGTCTCTAAGCTTGGATTGAGGTGAGTGTGGATGCATTTGTCTCGGGTGATGCGGTGTCATTCCGATATTTTTTTTATGTTCTGATGTGTGATTGTAGTTGTGTCAAGGGATAGGCTCGGTGCCTTCCCATTGCATTATTTATGATTATGTTTGCATTTGTTAAGGGCTCACGTAGAGCAACTATGCTCGAATGGCAAATTTGGTAAGTGCCTTGCATTACTTTGATATGTTTGAATATGATTATGAAATGCTACATGATATGGAGCTACGGCTCATCTTGTTATTTCATATGATATGATATGATATGAAAATCATGGACTATGTGAATTTGTGTGTATTTATGGACGTTGGATACAATTGGCATGCCATAGGGTTATTCGAGCTCAACATGTAAGGGAGGACTACGGTCCAGGGCTACGGCCTATATGTGGGAGATAAAAGGATGGAAGTGTAAGGGATACATGGAGCTACGGCTCAGGGCTACGGCTCATTTATGATTCATGATATGGTGTACAGGGAATCCGCGTATCCAATGGTACCAATATATTATGTGTTTGATACGTTATGCTATGTTATTCTCATGATATGATATTATGCTTTGTTATGAATATAAAGTATGACATGTTATTGCATTATGATCATTTTTGGAAGCATGCTACATGACATAACATGTTCATTCATTGTCATTGGCTACCTCGCTTAGACTATGTAAGTCTAATGCATTCATTGCATAACATTTCAGGTTAAAGAAAGTAATAGATCGAGATCGGGATTAGTTGGAAGATTGGCAAGTCACTACAATTAAAGAGTAATGTGTTTTGTCCTTATGAACTCCTAGTATGGTGGCAAAGTAGTTAAAGTAATTATACTAGTCTTGTGGGCCTACTATTGTGAAATTTTGCCTATGTTTTGTATAAGGTTTTAAAAGCTATATTGACTATTGAGTTAGTAATAAAATTGACATAATTTGTATTAAAATATTGATTAAAGGACTCTAAGATTTTTGTGAGTTGTTAGGCTCATTTAAATATGTAAAGAATTTTAGTAAGATAATTCAAAAAGAAATAGATTTGAATACTTTACAAAATAGTCACTAAACATTACATCGTCTAATCAGATAGGTAAATGACCTCTGTTAGTAATGAGATTTTACAGGCTAATAACTAGTAAGTTTAATTTCAGTATAATATCACGAATTTCAGATAAGGACCTATAGTTGGTAAAAATTTACGTTTTAGTCCTTAAACTTGTAAAAGTTATAAATTGGTCCTAATTGAATACACATTGTTCGTATTAGAACAATTAGATTTGTTTTATTGTTTAATAATACAATTTGAGTAAGTTGTTAATAAGTTAAGTGTTAAGTCTTAAAAGAGATTAGTAAAAAATAATCCGAAATGATTTTTGAACTTTGGATTTATGTCTCCGATCTCCGCATCGTTTTTCGGTAGCGCTCTCCGACCCGGTTCTCTACCAGGCCGGGAAGGGGGTGTTACATCACTACCCTTCGAGGCGTGGATGGGGGTCAATGAGCGGGAGACCTCTCACGAGATCGGTCACGAACCGCATTTCCAAGACCAAAATCAAGATCACCATAAGAAGAATATATTCCCATAGATGGTTGAACGTACTCCGTACTAGGGACATACGTTGAGTGTCGTCCATATGAGGAATCATGGTCGTACATACCGTAAGAAGACGACGCTCCCTCACCTCCAAAAGAAGAATGTCTCCCCATAGATGGTTGACCGTAGTCGGTGCCAGGGATATACGTTGAGTGCCGGCCATATGATACTTCATGGTCGTACATAGCGTAAGAAGACGACGCTCCCTCTCCTCCAAAAGAAGAATGTCTCCCCATAGATGGTTGACCGTAGTCGGTGCCAGGGACATACATTGAGTGTCGGCCATATGATGATTCATGGTCGTGCGTAACGTAAGGAGCTGACGTCCCCTCCCCCCAAAACTATAAGGATTGTATGGATTGTACGATGCATTTGTTGGTGCATCGAATTCATCGTTTGGGGGTTGGTTCAGGTCGAACCCAATACTAGCTACGCACGACTGCCTTGGAAGAGCCGATGACGATGCACCAAACTCGTTGTCTTGGCACAGTAGGTTAAAATCACGTCGTAGACCTGCGGTCGGGCTATCAACGTTGGCATTAGGATCGAAGTCGAAATTCGCCCGGCCCCAGCTTGGTATTTGGATAACTGGATTAGACTCAGAGAACGATGCATACAGCTCGAGGGGCGTTCCAATTGAATAGTCGAAGTGGGTTTCCATCATCATGTCCACATCAGCATTTTCCGCAATTTGGCATACAGAGTACCTTAAAGGGTCTATAGATGTTGGCACCCGATACTTCATGTTGGACAAACGGTGATTATCGAAATGAGGGACTTTTGCCTCCAGTTCCTTGACCAACTTCTTGAACGATAATCTCCTCAGAAGCTTTAGCGTTACCGGATCTTCGCAGTGAAAAAGGACGCCGAGTTCGGTACCTTCGAATATCTGCCCATCATAGTAAACTAGCGTAGTAACGCCTCGTCCAGCCATTTGAATATTTTCTGAAAGACTTTTGAATTTTTGATACTTGGAAAATTCTAGGAATTGTTTGGCAATTGAAACTTATATTTTCGTTTTATGGTTCTGCTTCATATATAGGCAAAATTATTGACCCTTGAAATCTCGGAGAATCTGGTTGTGTAAGGCAAATAATGGTTCCGAGAGGTAACTTTGCTTGTCCATTACCTAAAACCGATAAGCAGGTAAATGATGAACAAGTCAGGAATGGCGTGTGCCCGGGAGGCAGTTCCCTAACTTTGGACAAGTAAGGGATAGAGTTGATGGGAGGCAGTGTTAACCAGTACCTCGCCCTCCACTTGGAGCTGGGAGCTGGAGGCCCTCCACTTGCTCGAGCAACCCGAGAACTAAGGATCTGCAATGTTGAACAAAGAGAGCGTAAGCAATGATGCTTAGTGAGGGTAAGCTCTAAGAACAAATCTCAACATTGCAGGGTCCGAGCACGATCTAGCCAAGGCATTACACAAATATACCAAGGATCCACAAGAGCCACAAGATAAAGATGCATGAGCAAGATACAATATAAATGCCATGATCATAAGCTCAACTCCACAATACGTATAATCACATTCAAGCATCCCATCAAAGATCATAAACCTCAACACATTGATACACGTATCAAACAACATTGACACCTAGCTATGACCCGAATACGCGGATAGACATGTTGGAACTCACATCCAACAACCACATTACCTCACGGTGGGATTACACTCATCACCGGTCTCACGGAGGGGATTCCACTCATCCTCACGCCCCGTCGATGGGATTCCACTCATCACCGACTGTATTTAAATACAATTTCCGGGCGAACCCGTACTCCTCCTTGGTGACTCAACGCCACCAAGGCCACGCGCGACTTTTGACTCATGTGTACACACTAACATCCTAATGATCGATCATTTGTATTCAAGTATACTAGTGCCAACATTTACTCATTTCACATTACTCATTCCAATCATTTCCGTGCTTAGCACGTACTCACCAACAACCATCATCATGCATGTCTCAAGCATCACAAGTCATACCTCAACTCACATGTATAGTACAATATACATAAGCATTCATATCACATTTCATACGAGACATACACAACCACATACATGAGTTCATCCAAAGGCTCTAAATCAAGCTTAGGATTAGGCTACCACCCTAACCCTAACTCTAGGTGGGTCTACCAAGCCCGACCTAGTCCGTATACTTGAACCAACTATTTTAAAACCATTTAAAACGATTAACCACTCACCTAAGCTTCCAAGCTCAAAGACCAACCAAGCGACCGCCTTCAATTTCCCGGATTCACTTCCGATGCTTCACCGATGTCCAAACCCGATTCTAATCAATCCCAAACACAAACAAAACATTCACAATCAATATCTCATCATCGAAACTAACCCGGATCAACATTTTCAAGCATCCAACACTCAAAAACAAGCCCAAAACAGAATTCCCGAGCAGCCCCTAAAACCCACTGAAATCTTCTATTTCAAGCATCCAAACAACCATCAAATACACCCAAAGTAACCCTCATATATCATACTAACACCAGCCCTCAAAAACCAACATTAAACCACCCCAAAAACCACTTTAAAACCCTCCTAAAACCCCCTTGAAACCCAATTCCGAAAATTGCTCAAAATCATTTGAAATTCACATATGATATACCATTTGACCTTTATATACCATAACTAAGCATATTAAATCAAAACATTTCATTTATCAACATAAAGATCTTATTTTTAATCAAAATATTCAAAACTTCCATTTTCTAAAAACTTCATGAAAACGAAAATAAAAGGTACTTCCATGGAGAGGGAGGTGAGGGGAAGTCAAAAATGCCATTACCTTTCAATTTGGAGTTGAAATGGGGAGGAAATGTGATGGAATAGTGCACTACAATGGAGGGGAGAGTTTGTCGTGTGTTTTTGTTGAGAGAGGGAGAAGATGAGTGAAATTTTGGTATTTTAATTGTTTTGTTTTATTCCTTTAAAGATCAAAAGACTCATTTACCCTTAATGAATTTGGCTATTCACAAGGAGGGGTAATCCATGGTTAAATGGAGTTTTAATCTTAAAACATGGCCCGCCCAAAATTAATTATTTTTGAAAACAAACTCGAAATATTATTTAGAGTATAAAATCGAGCCCAAATAATATTAAAATATTATTTTCACCTAACCCCTAAACCCGGGTGTTACAATCTTAGCCATCAAACTCTTTGTTATCTTTGTGTGTGGATTGGGTTAAATTTTGGGTAGAAAATTTAAGCGAAATTGTAAGGGTTGCCTCCTTAGCCTAGAAAAGGGGAAGAGCAATTAGTGGAATTGTTGCAAATCCTTAGTGAAGCTAAGGTAGTGGATGTAGAGTTCATTTGGAACTTGAACCACTCTAAAATTCCTTGTCCATTTTTTTAATTTGCAATTTCCACCACCTAAAGCTTTAAAAATCCAATTCACCCCCCTCTTGGCTCATTTCGATCTTTCGATCCACTCAACAAATTGGTCGAAATTGGGAGGATCTACCGGAATAGTTTGAAGACGACCGAACTGGCGTTGGACGCGATCGACCGGATGCCACTCAACTACAGCGCAGCAGATGAGAGGTACCACAACCGTCCAAACGGACACCGTCTCAGGCGAAAAAATTGGCAGACACTCGTTGATCTCCGAATCCGAATACAAGGTCCACAAAAACTGTAAATTAAATATAGAAATCATTTAAAATAAGTAAACTATATTCATATTAAACTTAATATAAAAATTAAAAATATTGACCCCATTTGTAGATTTATTGTCAATATGTTGCTTAATAGAATGCTTCATACTAGGAAGCCCAACATGACTTAAAATATTGAACCACCTACATAACATCAAAATATAACTTTAACATTTAAAAAAATATATTAAGAAAATAACCAATTTATAAATAAAATTTAGTTAAGATTATGTTCCTTACCGCAAACATAGTGGATAGGCATAGGCAACTATTAAACATGAAACTAAGATTAACACCCAAAAAAATGACAAAAAGTACACTTTTGTTTTTAAATTTTGTTCAGGACAATGATTCCGAAAATCTCAACTATTAAACATGAAACTAAGATTATAATTCAGTCATTTCTAGAATTATTAGAACAAATTAATACCTAGCATAACTCACCCAAAAAAATACCTAGCATAAACCCCTGGAAAATCTACGCGTAAAAAGTTAAAATCGCCATGAAAATAAGCTAAAAACACAAATCTAATTAACACCCAAGAGAAATTAATCCGAACCCAAAATCCATAACTATAAGAACAACGATAAAAGAAGCTTCAACATATCTTAACGAACAAATTTAAAATTTTTCTCAAATTTGCGTTCCTTAGATATGTAATTACCACGCACAAATCTAAGCAAAATTAAAGGAAAAAAACAAAATCTAATTCTAGAAATACAAGTTAACAATAGGAAGAAGAAAGAAAAAAATGTTTTCCTTCTTGAAATTTTCTCAAGAAACAAACACAAATTTTTATCAAAGAACAATTTTAAAAAAATTCCTCTCTTCTCAATTAATAATTATGAACCAATGAAAAATTTATTATTATTATTATTATTATAAAATTAAAAAAAAGGCGACAAGGGATTAGCTCAAGGGTTAAAAGTCCGGGAAAGAAGGAAGAGGTTGAAGAAGAAGATAATTGCCACGTCAGCGTTACGAAAGTTAACAAGAGAGACCAAAATGAAAGCGGATTAAAAATTAGGTGACTCCAATAAAAATTTTAAAAGTTTGGTGATCAAAATGAACGCGCACTAAAAGTTTAGTGACCATTGGTGTACTTTACCCTATTAAAAAATCAAGTATTTTTATGAAAAATCTCAAGTTTTTTTATGAAAAATCTCAAGTTTTCATTAGAATAATTTGATTTTTAACCTACTAATATTAACATTTTAGTACGAGTACATACTGTATTTAAAATTATATCAGATAACACGGGCGAAATTATGATTGGGGTTTGAGAGCAAAACATTTATGTTAAAAAGCGGGAGGGCAAATTTATATCTAGTCTATTTTAAAAATATATATATATACAAAACAAAGCAAAGTTAAAAAAAATCTCGTGCATGGGGTAAAAGTCCTTCCGAGGATCCACATGAGACTGTCTTTATCGATTGAGTATTAGTTCAGATAATATTAACATGTTGTAATATTCAAAACGTCTTGAGTTTGAGTAGGGATGTCAGTGGGGGGAGATTTACGGGGATTCGTCCCACTTCGCATTCAATTGGGCAGTGATGATTATAAATTTCGCGGGTTGTGGGATGGGATGAACATAAAAATTAGATTCGGCGTGAGTGGCGGGAAACGCGTGAATATGCCTTTGTACCCGCCCCATCCCAACCCGCCTCGCACCATCCCCTCCCGCCTCGCATCATCCCCACCCGCCCCAACAGATCTTATAATAAGTTATTATAAATATTATTAAAAATATAATATCAACATAGATCATAGTCAAATTTAAGGTAATTTATATTGACTTGTCTTGAGATATTATTGGAAAGTTCAATATATATAATTAATTTGAGATTGATTAGATAAATATATAAATATTTTTTAAAATATCAGTTTGAATCAAAGTTAAGTTTAAGATAACTTATATTGACTTATCTTAGAATATTTATGAAAAAAGTATATATATATATACATATATAATATACTTATCTTAGAATATTTTTTATATTGACTTATCTTAGTATATGTTTATTGGTTTCTTCTTTACTGTTTCCTAACGTTCAGCTTTTTTCTTCTTCTAATGTTTGTTTTCTTCTCTTTAGTCCTCACCATAAGTATTTTATTTTCTTAATATTGTGTGTTACTTGTTATTACTTTTTTAAAAGGTTATTTTTCATTGTTATTTTTATTTTTAGTTTTTTTTCTATATTGTTTATTTGTTACAACAATTGAAATATTATTTTACATGTTATTTGCGTTATTTTCTTGTCCTTTACTATAAACTTTAGTATCTTTTTAGTCCAAACTTTTGTGTTGTATAAAATTTAATTTTGTATATTTTTATTTTTAAAAATAATGACATTTGGAATAATGTCACATATGTGGCGGGAGTCTGAATGACAAATATTTTATATTTTTTATAACAAATTTTATTTATATTTATATAACTAATATTTATAAATATATCATATAAATAGATCATAGAGTAGGTAAAGAGGGGATTAAGTGGGTCTAAAGACCCACGTGGATGATGGAACGGGAATGGTTTTAGTCTTGTGGGTTGCGAAGATGATTTTAAATTTTGTATTTGCAGCAGATCGTGGGACAAAAATAAAGATAAAAATTCTTGATGAGAATGTGTGCGAGAAGAGCAATCTTTGCATCCTCTCCGCCCAATTCACATCACTAAGTTTGAGTTTACTTAAAAGAAAAGAATGTAAGACAAGAATTAATGTTCTGATTAAAATAATGGCTTTGTTTGGTAAAGAGAGGTTTGGGCAAAAATTAGGGCATGTTTTTTGTTGCGTTTCGCAACCAAAAAGCACTTTTTTAAGTACTTTTAGTTAAAATAGATTGTTTTTGGTTGCTTTTAAAACTAGCTTTTCCGCCCAAACCAAGAAGCTGTATTTTATAGCTTCTTGGGTGGAAAAGCTAGTTTGAAAATAAAATTACTTTTTTACCCTTATTATTTAATTATAATTTATTGTTAAAATAATGTTTATGCATACATAATTGTAAAATAATATATATTTTATAATATTTATATTGAGAATAAAATTATTTTATTTGTACTTTATTTTATATTTATTAAGTATTAATGTGTAAGTGGTATGTCCGTATATAATCTAGAATGTAGTTTATATTTTCAAATTAAATTTTATAAAAAAATATTTTTTATTATTATTGAAATTGATTTATTTCATAAATCATAACATTAATTAATTTGAACAATCACCCAAATTTACTTTTACTTTTTAATATTATGTCTAAAATAGACTTTTTATCTCATGAAAATCACTTTTTGACTTCAATGACAAACACTAACCAGCTTTTCAAAACTACTTTTCAACAGCTAGTTTGAAAATCACTTTTTTCATCGCACTTTTTAAAAGCAACCACAAACTAAGCCTTAGAGGCTTGAGGCATAATTAGAGGTTTGACAAGTCAAATCTGCTAATATTATTGTTTGGTAAATAGTGGATTGAAAGAGTGGATTGGGGTGAAACCGCTAATTTTGAAAAAGCTCATAATATGAGCTTTTTGAGATTAGAGGTTTGATATTAGAGTTGTAAAGACTCTTTTACCCTTACCAATTACCAAAAATCTCAAAATAACCTAAATTAAATATTTTTTCACCTTATTTATAAGCTAATCCTATTTACTTTTTTCTTTTTATTATCACATATTTATATGTGTATTTAAATTTATTAATTAATTATATTATATTAAAATAATTATATAAATAATAAATTAATATATAAATCATTTGAATATGTTTAGAAAAGTTATATTAAAAATAATTTTATAGATCTAATTAATAATAATTAGATACAAATATTGATAACTAATGAACTATTCAAACAAGTATTGAATATAAACATGTCCTTATATGTCATTTTACTTGTTTAAATAATCTAACAGCTATCAGCTATATATCAGTTAATTTTACCAAACACTTTTATACAATTAACTAATACAATCCGCTAGTCAAATCAGCTAATGCAATCCGCTATCCGCTAATTGTCAAACATGACCAATATTTTATGTATAAAAAATATATAAAATAGATTTGGCATAGCTCAAAAGATTCACGTTTTTAAAAAAAAGGTGGGTTCATGCAAAATGTATACATGTATGTAATATTAGTTAGTGGCACTCAAGTTTGCACATGTTTCACCATCGTGCAACCAAATCATTCCAAGCCCAAATTCTTTTATTGCATAAATAATCATTGGGGGAATTACATTACACCAAACTTTCCAATATATATAGGACAATGAAGGTAGCCCCCTCCACTTCATCCCCTCATCTTTCTTCTCTTCGTGCTTGCTACTTAACAGTTGGAAATCATGGCTATTTCCAGTCCCTTTTTGGCTACCTCCATGCTCTTATGTTCATTGCTTGTCATTGCTTCTGCCAATGACTATGGTGCTTACGATTATGGCGCGAAACCAGTCGACCAACAGCAGCTAGAAAATGAAGAGAAGCCTGATTATGTCTATAAACCCCGACCGGAAGAGACGGCAAATCCTGGTTCTAGCGCAAAACCAGTTAACCAACCACAAGCAGAACAGCCTAGTTATGGCACTGAGCCAAACTCCTATAAACCACAGCCAGAAGAGGCAGAAAAGCCTGGTTATAGAACGAAACCAGTCTACCAACCGCAGCCAGAAAAGGAAGAAAAGCCTGATCGTGGCACTGAAAATAACTTCTACCAGCAGCAACCAGTAGAAAATCAAAAGCCGGATTTCGAGAACAAAGCCAAGCCTGATTATGACACTAACCCAAACATCAACAAGCCACAACCAGATGCATACGAAAAGCCAGACCTCTATCCAACAACACCTGAAGTTCTCCCCATTGGAGTTGAAGGACTTGTTTTATGTAAATCAGGATTCAAGTATTATCCAATTCAAGGTAAAGTACTATTCGAAACAAAACACTATCTAAGCATTCATATTTATGTTTAAGACTCATGTTTTTGCTCAAATTTCTTTGAATGAACACAGGAGCTTTGGCAAGGATAACGTGTGTAGCTGTTGACGAGAATGGGTACGAGAAGACTCACTCGGTTTGCAGCGGGGAAACTGATGCAAAGGGCTACTTCTTTGCAAGATTATCTCCTTTAGAGTTGAGCAAGCTCAGAGATTGCAAGGCATTCCTTGAAAGCTCTCCATTGGAGACCTGCAACGTTCCTGTGGATGTCAACAAAGGCATTAGTGGCGCTTCTCTTTCGGATTTCCGTGTTCTTGATCACATGGGGATGAAGCTTTTCTCCGTAGGACCTTTCTTTTTCACCTCTCAACCTAATTCAGTCCCTAATGGTTACTAAACAAACAGCTTGATTCTTCTATTATTATTGTTTTCCGTCTGTTTTGGTATGGCTTCTATTGAAGAAGCCGAGTGGTGTTTTTATTTATTTATTTATTTGGTTTGTCCTTGTAATGTGTTCATTTTTATTTCACATGTAATACTATTTATATTCATACGAGTATCTTTACAAGTGTATACTCAACTCTAACATTCTCTCTCTTTTCTACATACAATGCCTGCCCTGATCTAGAGTCGGCTTACTTGACTCCTGGTTTATTTGGTTTTCTGCGTCTAACAAATAGATATAGATTATGGACAAAGGAAGTATATTTTACTATTAGAAAGAACAGTAGGCCTTAGCTCTATGTGGGACAAAATTTCATACCCAAACATGCAACCGGGCGGATCAACTAGTTGGATTTATTGGATCCATTGTTTGAATTAGCATTCAAGGGTCTGGTTATTTTCTGTTGAGCTTGGCCAGCTGCAACCAATAGACCACACCAGAACACCCGGGATTAAACCGACCTTTGAACAAGCATTAACCTGAGAAACAGACAAGTATCATGAAACAACAAGAAACAAAGCAGAATCGAAAATGAAAGAGTAAAGGGAATACAAGAAACAAATTGGAAAGTAGATGTGAATGCACCCCCAACAATCGAAAATGTACCTTGATTTGGTGCACCCCCAACAATTTAGCCAAAGGAGCAAAGACCTGCAATGTCCCCAATGCAATGCTGGACTGAAATAATTCAATAATGTTAAAAGGAAAAAGTAAATGACCAATTACAAGGTAAGCAATAAGCTTCAACCAATGCAACCAACCTGTTTATGCGGAGGCATGTGAGAAAGAGTCCACGTATTATGCAATCTGTCAGCTAATTTGACAACGATATCACGGACCTAGAAGCAAAACCATTTGATTAGGCACATTACTTTACATAAAACATTACACTCCAAAAAGAAAAAGAAATAAGAAAGAAAGAATAACCTTAGCAACTATGGTGTCTATGCATGCAAATTTCATGTTTTAGGGTTTTTCTTTCTTTCTAAATGTCCTAACCTTGATATAACAGGCTAATTTGGGGAATATTCCCCTTAGGGAATTTAATCTAAAAAGTACATCCTATGTTCGTTACTTGGAAAAATACCCTCCTTTCACGTCATGTAGGACAAATTCGCGTTCTGGAGAACGTGAATTCAGAATTCGCGTTCTACAGAACGCGAATTTCAGTGCCATGTCAGTATCCAATCATTGGCGGGACGACTGAATATTCGAAACCATAATTCGCGTCTTGTAGGACGCGAATTCAACGATATATTACCCCCCCCCCCCCGCACACGAGAAGTTGAGGAGGAAGATGTATTCAAACCAAAAAAAATTGATTGGGTAGCTATATTTTTGATCGAATAACGGGTTATCTGGGGACCCCATTATAATTTTTGAACTATAACGGTGTCGTACTGAAACATATCTTTAAGATGGTATGAAGATACGAGCGTATACAACATCCTAAGATGTTTGAAAATGGCCTTCAAATGGGCAAGTTACAATGTTTTAGAAGGAAACATTACTGTATAGGCATGTTTAAATGCATTTTACGGTGTGTTTTGACCTTTTTTTGTTTTTTTCTAAGTTTGGAGACAAAGATGTGCAGCTTAATTTTACAGTGGTGCTAAAGTTTAGAGGAAGACGTTGTCCGAAAATATGAGAAAATTGTGTTTAAAATGCTATCAAAGTAACATTTTCCAAGCAAAAATGTGTCCATGGGCATGTTTAAATAGATTTTGCGATATCTTTCGTATAATTTTTTGCGTTTGTCTAAGATTGAAGGCCTAGTCATGCAACATATGTTTACATCGGCGCAAAAATGGGCGTGAAAATTGCGTCCTAAAGTGTCAGAAAATCGCGTTAAAAATGCTATCTAATGATGTTTTTAGAAGCAAACATGGGTACATAGGGAGGTTTAATTGGATTTTCAGGTATGGTCGGAGTATTTGTTTGCTTTTGTCTAAGTTGGTCTCCGTAATTATATAACATATGTTTAGAGCGGCAGAAAAAATATCATGAATACGTCGTCGTAACATGTATGAAAATCGCGTTAAAATTACAAGTAAAATATAAAACAAAGCAGAAAAGATCGTTTAAATTAAAATACGACGGAAGACAACACACATAGGTTGATCTAGTTTATTCGGGGGTCGGTCCTAAGAGGAAATTTCCTAATATCATGTCCAGTGTTCTCACATTTACTTCACCGCTTAGGTTGTCCAGTCTTTTCTCGAGGAACCATATCCTCGGCACAGTGAATCCTCGTTGATTTTGGCCAACCTTCTTTCTTTCGTCGCAGGGAGGGATCTGGGCATATCTTTGGTTCGTTGTCGATTATACGACGGTGACGTGCATTTCCGATTAGAGGGAACTCGTTTCGGTAAACCTTGAAAATGGTTTCGAGCCTGTAGACGGAATCAATGAGTGTCGTTGTATCAAAATGAACCGATGCACATGTTGTGAAAGCATGCGAACACGGGAACTTAAACGTTTGGAACACCCCGCAATCGCACGTTCTTTTTTGCAAATCAACCACGTAGGTGTATTGTGTTATTCCTTGCAGCAGTTGCGAAAATTCCGTTACCTCAAACATGTGTTCCCGAAGAGAGAAGCACAGTGCACCCATCGAGTTTGCATGCGTAATGGACGCTTGGATTTTTTGCTGGAGATTTGGATGAAATATGTGGCCACCTGCCATCGAGTTCATTGCTTGTTTCCCGAGGGTTGCGAAAAGGGTTGCCAATCGGTAATACATTTCTTTGACAACGGACGTGATAGGTAAATGACGTGTTCCCTTAAGAGACGAATTGATCGCCTCAGCCAAATTTGTTGTCATATGACCGTATCGGCGACCCCGTCATAACATCGCAACCATTTTTCCTTCGGGGTATCCATAAGATAATTATACCCTTGTGGATTCTTTAATTGCAACTCCTCCAGCAGCTCTTCAACTTGGTTAACCCGGTGTGCGTTGCCTGTTGAATAAGACATGCAATAGTTAATTGGTAATAATAATAAATGGTGGACGTAGAATAACAACATGTAATGGTTGCATACCCATACAAAGAACCATTATACGTTCATCGTCGTTCTTGAACCTCTTATAGTAGTTTGTTGCTATATGCCGCAAATAGTACCGGTGATGTATATATGGGGTTTCCATGAATCTCTCAAACGTTGAATTGCTCCCCAAATCCCTGCGCCTCTATCTAAAATAATAGCGATGCCATCGTCACGTGTACGTAAAACCAGGCGTAGGACATACTTGCGGAGGTTGTAAAGGAAAAACTCCCAAGAAAGGATATTTTCCTTTTCAACAATCGCAAAAGCAACTGGGATACATTTTCTGTTGTCATCCTAGGCAACTGCAATTAGTAAGATCTGCATGTACCTGTCGTATAAAAATGTACCGTCGATCTGGAGCATAGGTTTGCAGTGACGGAAAGCCTTTACGCATTGGGGGAACGTCCATAAAAGGCGATGAAATTCGACCTCCCCTGGTACAACACGATCGTTGTAGTACTTCAGAACAATATCCAATTCCACAACTGTCCCTGGATTGTATTCCTGCATAAATTGAAGCCATGATCGCAGATCGTTGTATGATTCCTCCCATTGCCCGTACAGTGTTTGGATGGCACGATATCTTGCGTACCATGCCTTATCGTATTTGACGGTGTACTTGTAAATGTATTTGATGGTAGCTATACACACTGACACATATACATGTGGGTTTGCTTTCACGAGTGGAAGGATTGCGTCAGAAAGTACGTGTACATCCAAGTTAGGATGGTCTTGGCTAAGGCTCCCAACGGAGCATGTATGAAGAACGCGAATTCCAAAATTATTGCTGACATTTCAGATGAATTCGCGTTTTGTAAAATGCAAATATGATCCCTGCATGCCTACCACCACCAAAGATAAATAGGCTGCCTTTCTGCCTTATGCATCCTATCAAACTTCTTACTTTTGTATCATCACGAAACTTAGAGCGAGTATGGCTCGATATTCAGCTACTGTATTTTTTCGTGGAACATACTTCTACACATCTTTTAGTGAAACGATCACAAGAAATGAATTATTTGAGTTGATCTCGAAACGGGTTAAAGAGTCGACGAGCACAAAAATAGAGGCCTTGCGTGTCAAAGTACCAGTCAATGAGCCCGGCCCCGAGGAGCATTATATGCTCATACTATCAGATAAGAAAGATATGCGGAAGATGTTTCGGGCATACAAACGTGCTGGGGGAACAAACATTAAGCTTAGCGTGAAATTTGATGACGGGTCAAGTTCTTCAACGAATGCGTTAGCTGGCCAAGACGAGAATGACGTGTTCATACAAAATTATCAGAGACAGCATGAGAAAGAACAAATAATTGAGGAACTAAACTTAACGTCTGACATAAGTACCGACTACGATTAGTAATATAATTTTGATGAAGTTATGTAAGTTATTTATCTTTAGTACTTGTATTTTGTGAACTGAGTCCTTTCGATGTAGTTTTCAGAATTGTAGGATGTTATTGCAAGACTATGAAACTTGAGGTGTTTAATGTTAATTTTTAACATTGAAAGGCAGGAAGTTTAAGTTAGAGATTTGGTTTGGACGTAATTGTAAGTTTTTAAATATGAAAGTATCATTTCAATATGAAAGTATCAATTACTAATTTCGAACATATAGTACTTCAATTAAGAAAATATATATTAACATTACTTATAAAAAAACTAACATTAAAATAAGTAAAAAAACATAATCCTAAGTTTGCAAGAACTAATTTCGAAAAACATAGAAAAAATATGACTACTGCCTATGTTCGCCGGTACCACAACTTGGTGGATGTCGAGTTCGAGTGGGATTGCGTCGTCCATGTTGGACCACAACTGGTTGCGGACCATCATCATCGTCGTCTCCAGCAGTACCACTCGGTCCGATGGGCCTGCTAGAATAGAACAATGACTGCGGAGGTGTTTGTTGAACGAACCCGGCGCACGAAATATCGTAAGGCCTAGCATGAAACGGGTACAAGGGGACAAAAGCAGAGGGAACAGTCAGCGTCGAAGATCTGCCCATCATGCCAGGAAATGAACCGTTTGCAGTCGGCGTCGAAGATCCACCCATCATTCCCACAAAAGGAGTGAAAAAGTCTTCCGTCGGACTCGGGGGCCGCGGCTGAATCATTAACTGGGTGGGGGCCTGTGGGCGAATCAGATCGGTGGCATTAGCTGCTCCCCGTGCTCTAGAGGATGAAACATTTCTTCGATGTTGTGATCCACCTGCTCCCCTCGTACGATGAGACCGGGGGCGATTGTGCTGCACAGGCTCCACGACAGCTGCTTGTTCATCCGGAGTGAGGAGATATGGTTTCCCATTGCCAAAGTACCATGCAAAGTAGCCATTGGTCACCATAGGCTCCTCAAACATTCTGTACTCATTCAGTGCCTATCGCTGATGCCTCTCCTGCCACTGTGCAATGTACTGTACGTGTTTCACCGACCAATCCACCTACCACAGAACATCAACAAAATTATTGTTTATAAATTGTAAAGCATGTATAAATCGATAACTATTAAACCAAATTTAATTATTGTACCTCAAGTTTCCCTTGTCGGGTCATCCTATGTAATTGTGTGAAACCGATATTTTAATTTTGATATAACTAAAGAACCTAAGGACTAAAGTGAAAATGTCAAAACGAATTTTTAAGTCTTCAAATATCCCCATATGATTTAAAGAATATGCCTAAGTTAAAAACTAAGCTTTCTAAATATTTTCTAAGTGTTCTTAAAGCTGAAACAATGTTTTTCAAGTCCTTGTTTCGAAACGGCCTAAGGCGTTTCGAAACGATTTCACCACTGCCAACCCCTGTTCCGAAACGAGTATCGAAACGACTTTAGAACATAAGAACCCGTATGGAAACGTGTTCAAGTGTTTCGAAACGGTTCTTCATTTTGATTTGAAAATTATGACCGTTGCAAAGTTTTTAACTGAATTTTCAGAAACCGTTAGGGTGTTTCGAAACGGGCTCAAGCTGTTTCGAAACGACCATTGACAGTGGCAAAAGTGTTTCGAAACGAGTTCAATCCGTTTCGAAACAGGCTCTTAAATGCACCCCAACGGCTCTTTCTATTTTGGTCTGTTTCGAAACAGGTTCCCGCGTTCCGAAACGGGTGGTTGCAGACTGCATTTATGGAGTTGAGATAACACCCCCAACGGCTTTATTAATGAATGCAACAACCACAACGGTTATAAATTAATGAGAAGGTATAAAAGGGACCTCTAAAAGCTCCAGAAACAACTATTGATCCAAAAGCAAACATCCAAACATCAAATCCAAACATTTGTGCTTAAATCCCAAAATTGTCTAGAAACCCCAATTGTAATTTTAATTCTTATCCTTTTCAATTGGGTTGAGTGCTTGTAATTGGGCTACAATTTGTATTGAGAGATACTATCTTAGCCATCAAACTCTTTGTTATCTTGTGTGAGGATTGGGTTAAATTTTGGGTAGAAAATTTAACCGAAATTGTAAGGGTTGCCTCCTTAGCCTAGAAAAGGGGAAGAGCAATTAGTGGAATTGTTGCAAATCCTTAGTGAAGCTAAGGTAGTGGATGTAGAGTTCATTTGGAACTTGAACCACTCTAAAATTCCTTGTCCATCTTTTTAATTTGCAATTTCCACCACCTAAAGCTTTAAAAATCCAATTCACCCCCCTCTTGGCTCATTTCGATCTTTCGATCCACTCAACAATTGGTATCAGAGCCTACCTCTTTGAGGATTAACAACCACAAGAGGAGTTCCTAGGAAGAGTGTGATCATAAAATATCAAGAGATGGCTTCAACCTCCGGTTCGGGCATGTATGAGTCTCAATCCACTACAAAGCCTCTATTCTTCAATGGTGACAACTATTCTTTTTGGAAGAATAGAATGCGTCTCTTCATCAAGTCCAATGACTACTTAGTTTGGGATGTCATTGAAGATGGCCCTTACATTCCATTGAAGCAAGATAGTGAAGGCAAGATGGTCTTGAAGAAAAAGGTGGAGATGAGTGAAGAAGAAAGGAAAAAGATTCAAGTAAATGACAAAGCTCTCCACATGCTCTTTTGTTCATTCGGTCCGGACATCTATTATAAAGTGTCATCCATTGAGAGTGCCAAAGAAGTGTGGGACACTCTTGAGACTACCTATGAGAGAACCAACGATGTCAAAGAAACTAAGATTGGAATTCTCAATCTTAGTTATGAGAATTTTAAGATGGAGCCCGATGAGACGGTGTCCAAGATGTTTGATCGGTTCTCCACTATAGTCAATGGGCTCAAAGGTTTTGAAGAGATCATACCGGAAGACAAGCTTATCCGGAAGCTACTCTATTCACTTCCCGAATCATGGGATGGGAAGAGAACCACCATCATAGAAGCTAAGAATTTGAAGACTTTAAAGCTTGATGAGCTAGTGGGTTCTCTCCTTATACATGAGATTATGAAGCAAGGAAGGGAAGAAGAGAAGAAGAAAGAAGAGAGTAGAAAAGCTAGAGGTTGAAAAGAAGAAGAAGATGGGAATAGCTCTCAAAGCTTCACTACTTGAGGAGAGCTCTTCTAGTGAGGAGGATGAGCTAGAAGAATTGGCTATGATAGCCAAACGATTCTCACGCTTTATGAGGTCCAACCGGGGAAGAAAAATTCAAAGGAAGATGGACTTCAAAGGCAAGAACAAAGAAGAAGCAAGGGATCAAATCATTTGCTTCAAGTGCAATAAACCCGACCACATACGTTCGGAGTGCCCTCAACTCAAGAAGAAGGGCTTTGAGAAGAAGAAGAAGCTCAAATCCAAGCTTGCTACTTGGAGTGATGATGAGTCATCGGAGGATGACGAACAAGAAGTGGCCAACCTTTGCCTCATGGCACTTGAGGAAGATTCCTCTATGGTAACCTCTAACTCATCATCTTTTGATTTTACATATGATGAATTAAATGATGCATATGATGAGTTGCAAGAGGTCTATGATGAATTAGTTGAGAAATATAAAGAGTCGGTCATTAGGAATAAGAAAATCATTTTGGAGCTAAATGAGAAAAATGACTCACTCTCTCAAGCTAATTCAAAATTTGAGAAAAAGATATTAGGGTTGAAAGATGAACTTAAATTTTTTCAAGATGAAAATGTTGATCTTAATAATCTTTTATCTCAATGCAATAGTGAACACCGAAAGGTGTTAGATGAACTTAACAAGCTCAAGGAGTCCTTTAAAAATGTTGGTAGTATGAAGCATGAAATTGGTGAATCTTCTAAAACAAACCAACTTAAGAAAAGGACTAATAACTACAAATAAGGTAGTATTCCTAGACATAGAAGGACTAAAAGAATTAGAAGTGTATGGGTTCCTAAGGAACTTGTAAAATCTAATAACATTATTGCTATGTCATCTTGGATCCCTAAATGAACCAAGGTTTTGGGAGCTAACACTCATGGACCCAAAATGATTTGGGTACCAAAAACAAAAGCTTAATATCTTTGTTTGTAGGGGGAGCATTGCTACAAGGCCAAAGCACAAAGTCAAAACTCATGGTACCTTGATAGTGGATGCTCAAGGCATATGACCGGAGACAAGAGTAGATTCATGGATCTAAAGCCAAAAAGTGGAGGAGTGGTGACATTTGGTGACAACTCCAAAGGCCACATTAAAGGTATTGGCTCCATAGGTAATCACTCTACTATTCTCATTGAAAATGTCTTGTATGTCGATGGTCTTAAACATAACTTATTGAGCATAAGTTAATTGTGTGATAAAGGATTTAATGTTTTATTTGATAAAAATGGATGCAAAATTGTAGACATTAAATCTAATAATATTATGCTTATAGGTCATCGCATAGGGAACATATACATGGTGCATCTAGATGACATTCATACATCTCATGCATGCTTAGTAGCACAAAATGAAAATGATGCATGGTTGTGGCATAGGAAACTAGGACATGCTAGCATTAGTGTTTTAGAAAAACTAGTTTCCCTTGATCTAGTTAGAGGTTTACCCAAGATTAAATTTTCAAATGATACAATTTGTGATGCATGCTCTAAGGGTAAACAACATAAGTCTTCCTTTAAATCCATTAATGATGTTTCTACAAGTAGATGTTTACAACTAATCCATATGGATTTATTTGGGCCAATTAGGACTATGAGCTTGGGTGGTAAGTCTTATGCATTTGTACTTGTTGATGATTTTTCTAGATTTACTTGGGTTCTATTTTTAAGTACTAATGATGAGGCTTTGGAAAAATTCATCACATTTTCAAAACTAACCCAAAATGATCTTGAACTTAGAATTTCACATATTAGAAGTGATCATGGAACCGAGTTTCAAAATTTAGGGTTTGAAGATTTTTTAAATGAAAATAGTATTAGCCACAATTTTCGGCTCCTCGAACTCCTCAACAAAATGGGGTAGTTGAGAGGAAAAATAGAACTTTGCAAGAAATGGCTAGAACTATGCTTTGTGAAAATAATTTACCTAAATACTTTTGGGCGGAAGCCACAAACATCACTTGCTATATTGTTAATCGAGTAATGATTAGGCCAATTTTAAAGAAAACACCTTATGAGATTTTAAAATCTAAAAAGTCTAACATTAGCTATTTTCACCCTTTTGGTTGCAAGTGTTTTGTTTTAAATAATGGAAAAGACAACTTAGGTAAATTTGATGCAAAAAGTGATGAAGCTATTTTCATAGGATACTCTTTAACATCTAAAGCCTATCGAGCATTTAACAAAAGAACTTTAGTAGTAGAAGAATCTATACATGTTGTATTCGATGATAACCTCCTTCCAAGGAAGGATTCTTGTGATGATGATGATGTAGGAATCATAAATGCCTTTGATGGAGGACAAACTTCAAAGGAGGATGAGATTCCAACAACGAAAGAAGAGGACACACAAGATCCACCTCTTGAAGCCTTGAAGGACTTGGCTCTTGAGGAAAAGGAAGTGAGCTACCCAAGGGAGTTCAACTATGTCAAAGATGGTGAAATCTTGGGTGATCCATCCAAGGGGGGTAACCACTCGATCTTCTCTTAAATTAATGAATCATGTTGCATTTATCTCATTCATAGAGCCTAAGAATATAAAAGAAGCATTGAAAGATGATTTTTGGATTATGGCTATGCAAGAAGAGTTAAATCAATTTGAGAGAAGTAACGTTTGGACATTAGTTGATAGGCCTAGTAATCAATCTACCATAGGAACTAAATGGGTCTTTAGGAACAAGCTAGATGAGAGTGGTAACATTGTGAGAAATAAAGCTAGACTTGTAGCACAAGGTTACACTCAAGAAGAGGGAATAAATTTTGATGAAACCTATGCACCCGTAGCTAGAATGGAAGCCATTAGGATGTTACTTGCATATGCATGTTATCATAATTTCAAGCTTTTTCAAATGGATGTTAAAAGTGCGTTTTTAAATGGTTTTATAAATGAGGAAGTGTATGTGGAACAACCACCGGGTTTTGAAGATTCAAAATTTCCAAATCATGTTTTCAAACTCACTAAAGCTCTTTATGGTTTAAAGCAAGCTCCTAGAGCTTGGTATGAAAGACTTTCAAACTTTTTAATTGAAAAAGGTTTTGAAAAAGGTAAGGTGGACACTACACTTTTTATAAAAATGTATAAAAATGACATCTTAGTAGTTTAAATTTATGTTGATGGTATTATTTTTGGTTCTACTAACGAATGTCATTGTCAAGAGTTTGCTAAGCTAATGCAAGGTGAATTTGAGATGAGCATGATGGGGGAGCTCTCATTCTTTTTGGGACTCCAAATCAAACAAAAGAAGGATGGCACCTTCATCAATCAAGCAAAGTACATAAAAGATATGCTCAAGAAGTTTGGCTTGGAGAATGCAAAGCCTCAAGCCACACCTATGAGCTAATCTACAAAGCTTGACAAAGATGAAGGAGGTAAGTGTGTTGACTCTAAGCTTTACCGTTCTATGATTGGATCATTGCTTTACCTTACCGCAAGTAGACCAGATATCTTGTTTAGTGTTTGCTTGTGTGCTAGGTTTCAAGCTAGTCCTAGAGAGTCTCACCTTATAGCCGTTAAGAGAATCTTTAGGTACCTTAGAGAAACTCCTTGTTTAGGTCTTTGGTACCCTAGAGACTCCACCTTCAACCTTCATGCTTATTCGGATGCGGATTATGGGGGTTGCAAAATCGATAGGAAGAGTACTTCGGGAACTTGTCAATTCCTAGGTAGTATGCTCATATCTTGGTTCTCTAAGAAACAAAATAGTGTAGCCTTATCTACCACCTAAGCCGAGTACATATCCTTAGGGAGTTGTTGTGCTCAAGTCCTTTGGATAAAGCAACAACTCTTAGATTATGGAATTAAAGTTGAAACCATACCCCTAAAATGTGACAACACTAGTGCTATATGTTTAACAAAAAATCTCATCCAACACTCTAGAACCAAACACATAGAAATAAGGCATCATTTCATTAGAGATCATGTCCTTAAAGAAGATGTGGTTATAGAGTATGTAGACACCTTAAATCAATTAGCGGACATATTTACAAAACCTTTAGACAAAGAGCTTTTTTGGTCCCTTAGGAGAGAGTTAGGTCTAGCTAGCCTATCTTGACCTTTTAGGACCTCTTTTGTGCTTAAAATTGCTTGATCTTGTGAAATGTCATGTTTATGTGTTTTGACTCCTAATTTCATTCATGCTTATACCTAGGGGGAGTATGTTTATGTTTGCATATGTTTTGCCTGCTCATTCATGTCATTCATGCATGTTAGGCCTTAGAAAAACTCAATTTTCTGCACTTTTAGAGCCTCATCTGCACTTCCAGGCCCAGGTGTATCAAAACGGGTCAACCTGTTTCGATACGGATGCTTTAAAATCTTGTATGAGAGAAGGGCGTTTCGAAACGCCTCAAAAGGGTTTTGAAACGTTTTTGCTACTGCCAAGGGGTCTATCGAAACGAGTTTCGATACGAGTCAACGGGGCTTCGATACGGTCAACACCGTATCGAAACGGTCAACTGAAATTCTAAAAACGGTCAAACTCTCTTGATCACGTTTCGAAACGGTCAGGACCGTTCCGAAACGGTTTCACGGACAGCTTTAAGTAGGGCTTTTAATGATAAAGTTCACCTTAAATTAAAACTCTTTAAAACCCTAAAAACCCTAACCCAACTTTTTCCCTATAAAACCCCTCTAAACCTCATTGTTTTTCACCAAATCTTGAGGGGTTTTTCTCTAAAACACTAGTCTAAGCAAGATTCATCAACATTGTGCAAGGATTTTCTTCCATTCATCCAAAATCCCAAACTAAGGTATTTTTCCTTCAATTTCTATTCGAATCTTAGGTTAGAAAAAATTATTTTTGTATAGTTTATATGTTTTGATGCTTGGGTTTTTCATATTTTGTAAAAAAATTTCAAAATCTTCAATTTTCTGATTCGATTATAAAAATTTTCAGTCCTATTTTTTTTACTGTTTTCTCTTAAAAAAAATTTCTGTTTTTTTTTTTATTTTATTTTTTTGATTTGTTTATTGTTTTAAAAAAACTTGTTTAAACCTAAGTGGGATTTATTATTGGATTGAATTACGAAATCTATGCATACACTTAAATTTTTCGCTTGCTTGCTTCTATTTTTAGGATGTCGGAAAATGTTAGCAAAAAGCGTAAGTCCGTTCAATCCGGTGACTCGAGTGTGCGTCCGAATCTCGCTCAGCTCTTTCAAAAATCCCTTCGAACTCCAGAGATGCGAGCTCGTTTCAAATATGTCAAGGATTTCGAAGTTCGTCGTGAGCGTGTCATTGATCTCGAATTTCTTAACTCCGAGCGATTCCTTTTCCGTTACCTCGAGCGTTTGAGCGAATGGAATCTTTTTCCTTTGTTGAGCATCCTGGACATTCGCTACAAACACATGGTACTCATCTTTTACTCCAATGCTCGTCTCATTAATGATGAAACAAATACCGAGGTTGTTGGGATTGAATCTTTTATGTTAGGGAAAAAGTTTGTTGTTGATGTTGCTCTCTTGGAGTCTACTTTTTCCCTTAAGGATGAAGGAATTGAGAATGAACGTCACTTTGGTACTAATACCGGTCAAGTGCTTACTTTGGATGCGCATGATCGTTTTCTCCACTTGATGGTTTCATGGTTCCTTCACCCCTCTGGAGGTAAATATTCTCATATCCGTCAAGTTGATTATTTTTGGCTTGAATGTTTCCGTCGTGGTGAGCGCCCTAGTGTTTCTAAGATCACATTTGCCGAGATGGTTAATAATGTTAAGCTTATTGACACCGATGCCTTGAAATCATTTACTTATGGCACGATTTTAAGTCACATCTTTAGCAAGATTGGTCTCGATTGCACCTACGACTCTCCGGAACCCCGCAAGTCCAAGATTGGTGAGTCCTCTCTTCGCAAGTCCGGTTTTCACTATGTGAACCATGTTTGGGAATGTGTTGATAGAGCCGCACCTCCTCCTCCTCCTCCCGTTGAACCTCAAGCTCCAGTTGCAAACAATGATGCTCTCACGGCTTTGATTACCGAGCGGTTCAATGCCATGGACACTAACATGGCTTCGGGTTTTGGTGCCATCAACACTCGCTTGCAAAATGTAGAGGATCGACTCCAATCCCTTGAGGCTTCCCACTCGAACATGGATTTGTCCTTCTCTACCCTCTATGGCCAATGGACGAAGTTTCGCCGTTCTCAAGTCAAGAGCGATGATGAGACTTCGGATGATGATGATGGTGGTGACGAGGCCTAGGATATTCATATCATATCATATTATCTATGCATTTTAGGTTTAAGTTTGCATCTTTATGTTTCATTATGTTTTAGGAACCTATGCTTTTGATCTTATTTGGGATTATGTTTTGAACTTAATGTTGATTTATGTTTTGGATATTTTAATTTTATGAATTAATATTATTGTTGCTTATTACTCAATGCATATTGGTACTAACCCTTTCTCTTCTCTATGAGCCTTATTTATTCTTTTTGATCTAACAAAAAGGGGGAGAAAAAATTTAAGAGCCAAAAATTTCGTTTTAAATGTTTAAAGTGTTTTTAAGTTTTAAAACTTGAATTTCAAAGTTAAAACATTTTTAAAACTTTAAAAACCTATCTTAAATTAAGGGGGAGTTAGAATATGTTCAAAATTTTCAAAACTCTTAAAAATTCTAACTTTGGTTTTGTTATATCAAAAAGGGGGAGATTGTGAAACCGATATTTTAATTTTGATATAACTAAAGAACCTAAGGACTAAAGTGAAAATGTCAAAACGAATTTTTAAGTCTTCAAATATCCCCATATGATTTAAAGAATATGTCTAAGTTAAAAACTAAGCTTTCTAAATATTTTCTAAGTGTTCTTAAAGCCGAAACAATGTTTTTCAAGTCTCTGTTTCGAAACGGCCTAAGGTGTTTCGAAACGATTTCACCACTGCCAACCTCTGTTCCGAAACGGGTATCGAAACGGCTTTAGAACATAAGAACCCGTATCGAAACGTGTTCAAGTGTTTCAAAACGGTTCTTCATTTTGATTTGAAAATTATGACCGTTGCAAAGTTTTTAACTGAATTTTCAGAAACCGTTAGGGTGTTTCAAAACAGGCTCAAGCTGTTTCGAAACGACCCTTGACAGTGGCAAAAGTGTTTCGAAACGAGTTCAATCCGTTTCGAAACGGGCTCTTAAATGCACCCCAACGGCTCTTTCTATTTTGGTCTGTTTCGAAACAGGTTCCCGCGTTCCGAAACGGGTGGTTGCAGACTGCATTTATGGAGGTGAGATAACACCCCCAACGACTCTATTGATGAATGCAACAACCACAACGGTTAGAAATTAATGAGAAGGTATAAAAGGGACCTCTAAAAGCTCCAGCAACAACTATTGATCCAAAAGCAAACATCCAAACATCAAATCCAAGCATTTGTGCTTAAATCCCAAAATTGTCTAGAAACCCCAATTGTAATTTTAATTTTTATCCTTTTCAATTGGGTTGAGTGCTTGTAATTGGGATACAATTTGTATTGAGAGATACTATCTTTGTAACCCCCTCGTCCCGGTCTGGTCGGATGACCGATCCGAGTGGGCCACACGGGGAAAACCGAAGCGAAACCCGTTAAGGCTTCACCTCAGTTAACGACCCAGAAATTTTCCTTTTTATTTTATCTTGTCTATAGGCATAATTAAGTCCTATGTGTAGCACAGCAGCGGAAAATACAAACAATGAAACATACTCCGACCAACCAAAACATTAAACAACTCATTTTAATCCTTTACAGCAGGTCGTTTCGAAACGCCCTTGGGGTGTTCCGAAACGCCTTGACTTAGTCAACAGGCCAGGGTCAACCATAGGGTGACCGTTTCGAAACAGGGGTGACCCGTATCGAAACGACCCTAACGGTCAACTTCTCGTGGTCAATGATATTTGACCGTTTCGAAACATCAAAGGCCCGTTTCATAACGCCTTTATCTCGCCAATTTCTTAAAATTCCAGTAGCAAAAATGTTCCGAAACGACCCCCATCCGTTTCGAAACGGCAGGCCAAATGCAAAGGGACCGTTCCGAAACAGGGTTGCCCGTTCCGAAACGCCCCCTGTCTGCAGACTCGTTTTGGCTGTTTTAAGGCACTAGGGTGCCCCAAAACACCACCAAAACACACTTCAACAATAAAACACATAAACCTAAGGCAACCCAACTATAGAAGCATGCTTTAACAAGATTTGGACGAGTCTAACACTAAGGCAAGACATCACAAATCATGCATTCATACAACATCATTCAAACATAAAGGCAACCTCAAGGCACATGGCTAACATTCCAAAATAAGCAATTTAGGCATGAGTTACAACTATCCATCAAAATAACACATGTCCCATTGCTCAAACTATTACATGTTCAACATTTAAAAGTCATACTTGATGTACTCAAGTCAACAACCACACTTGGAGGCCCTCCACTTGTTCGAGCAACCCGCGAACTAAGGATCTGCAATGTTGAACAAAGAGAGCGTAAGCAATGATGCTTAGTGAGGGTAAGCTCTAAGAACAAATCTCAGCATTGCAGGGTCCGAGCACGATCTAGCCAAGGCATTACACAAATATACCAAGGATCCACAAGAGCCACAAGATAAAGATGCATGAGCAAGATACAATATAAATGCCATGATCATAAGCTCAACTCCACAATACGTATAATCACATTCAAGCATCCCATCAAAGATCATAAACCTCAACACATTGATACACGTATCAAACAACATTGACACCTAGCTATGACCCGAATACGCGGATAGACATGTTGGAACTCACATCCAACAACCACATTACCTCACGGTGGGATTACACTCATCACCGGTCTCACGGAGGGGATTCCACTCATCCTCACGCCCCGTCGATGGGATTCCACTCATCACCGACTGTATTTAAATACAATTTCCGGGCGAACCCGTACTCCTCCTTGGTGACTCAACGCCACCAAGGCCATGCGCGACTTTTGAATCATGTGTACACACTAACATCCTAATGATCGATCATTTGTATTCAAGTATACTAGTGCCAACATTTACTCATTTCACATTACTCATTCCAATCATTTCCGTGCTTAGCACGTACTCACCAACAACCATCATCATGCATGTCTCAAGCATCACAAGTCATACCTCAACTCACATGTATAGTACAATATACATAAGCATTCATATCACATTTCATACGAGACATACACAACCACATACATGAGTTCATCCAAAGGCTCTAGATCAAGCTTAGGATTAGGCTACCACCCTAACCCTAACTCTAGGTGGGTCTACCAAGCCCGACCTAGTCCGTATACTCGAACCAACTATTTTAAAACCATTTAAAACGATTAACCACTCACCTAAGCTTCCAAGCTCAAAGACCAACCAAGCGACCGCCTTCAATTTCCCGGATTCACTTCCGATGCTTCACCGATGTCCAAACCCGATTCTAATCAATCCCAAACACAAACAAAACATTCACAATCAATATCTCATCATCGAAACTAACCTGGATCAACATTTTCAAGCATCCAACACTCAAAAACAAGCCCAAAATAGAATTCCCGAGCAGCCCCTAAAACCCACTGAAATCTTCCATTTCAAGCATCCAAACAACCATCAAATACACCCAAAGTAACCCTTATATATCATACTAACACCAGCCCTCAAAAACCAACATTAAACCACCCCAAAAACCACTTTAAAACCCTCCTAAAACCCCCTTGAAACCCAATTCCGAAAATTGCCCAAAATCATTTGAAATTCACATATGATATACCATTTGACCTTTATATACCATAACTAAGCATATTAAATCAAAACATTTCATTTATCAACATAAAGATCTTATTTTTAATCAAAATATTCAAAACTTCCATTTTCTAAAAACTTCATGAAAACGAAAATAAAAGGTACTTCCATGGAGAGGGAGGTGAGGGGAAGTCAAAAATGCCATTACCTTTCAATTTGGAGTTGAAATGGGGAGGAAATGTGATGGAATAGTGCACTACAATGGAGGGGAGAGTTTGTCGTGGGTTTTTGTTGAGAGAGGGAGAAGATGAGTGAAATTTTGGTATTTTAATTGTTTTGTTTTATTCCTTTAAAGATCAAAAGACTCATTTACCCTTAATGAATTTGGCTATTCACAAGGAGGGGTAATCCATGGTTAAATGGAGTTTTAATCTTAAAACATGACCCGCCCAAAATTAATTAATTTTGAAAACAAACTCGAAATATTATTTAGAGTATAAAACCGAGCCCAAATAATATTAAAATATTATTTTCACCTAACCCCTAAACCCGGGTGTTACAACTCTCCCCCACTTAAGGAATTTTGTCCCCGAAATTACCTGGTGGAAACAAATACGGAAACTGTTCAACCATATCTGCTTTCCTCTCCCACGTGGCCTCTTCCACACCTCTATGTCTCCACAACACTTTGACCAACTCTATGGTCTTGCCACGCAACACCTTGCTATCAGTAGCAAGTATCTCAACGGGCTCTTCATCATAGTACAAATCCGGATTTAACTCTATCTCCTCAACGGGCATCACATGAGAAGGATCCGATCTATATCTCCTAAGCATAGACACATGAAAGACATCATGGATCTTCTCTAACTCAGAAGGTAACCTCAAACGATAAGCTACAGGCCCAATCCGCTCAACTATCTCATACGGACCAATGAACCTCGGACTCAACTTGCCCTTTCGGCCAAATCTCATTACCTTCTTCCACGGAGACACTTTCAGAAACACTTTCTCACCCACTGAGTACTCAATCTCTTTCCTTTTCAAATCCGCATAAGACTTCTGACGATCGGAAGCTGCTTTCAAACGGTCACAAATCAACTTCACTTTGTCGGTAGTCCCCTTAAGCAAGTCTGGCATAGGTAACAACCTCTGACCCGTCTCAGCCCAACAAATCGGAGTCCTACATCTTCTACCATACAAAGCCTCATAAGGTGCCATCTAAATACTAGACTGATAACTATTGTTGTAAGCAAACTCAACCAACGGTAGGTGCTTCTCCCAAGAACCCTGGAAGTCAATCACACAACAACGAAGCATATCCTCTAGAATCTGTATCACTCGCTCTGACTGCCCATCGGACTGAGGATGGTAAGATGTGCTGAAATGCAAACGGCTACCTAAAGCACTATGCAAGCAACCCAGACTCTCGAAGTAAATCTAGGATCCCTATCTGAAACAATAGACTTCGGAACCCCATGAAGTCTCACAATCTCACGGATGTACAAGTTTGCCAACTTGTCTAAGAAATCCGTAGTGTTCACTGCTAAGAAGTAAGCACACTTAGTGAACCTATCAACAATCACCCAAACGGAGTTCTTCTTCGAAGGAGACAAAGGCAACCCCGACACAAAATCCATGGTGATCCTCTCCCATTTCCATTCCGGAATCTTCAAAGGCTGTAGCAAACCTGAAGGAACCTGATGTTCTGCCTTCACTCTCTGACAAACCATACAACGGCTCACATACTCGGCTACATCTCTCTTCAAACCAACCCAGAAGTAATCATTCTTCAAATCTCGGTACATTTTGGTACTACCTGGATGCATAGAAAAGGGACTCGAATGTGCTTCACTCAGAATCTGACGTCTCAGCTCAACATCTTCTGGTACAACAATTCTATCTCTAAAGCATAACAGGTCCTCACCACTGAAACTATACTCGGTTGGTCTTCCTTCGGCTATGTCCTGAACATGAGGAACTAAACTCGCATCTTGCAACTGCTTCTCTCTAATCAACTGAATCAAAGAAGGCTTCACTTGCAACTCGGTGAACAAACCACCATCATCGGACACACTCAATCTAGCAAACATAGCTCTCAACTCTACGGCCACTTTTCTACTCAAGGCATCGGCCACTACGTTTGCTTTACCCGGATGGTACTCGATGGTCAAATCATAATCTTTTAACAACTCTAGCCATCTTCTCTGTCTCAAGTTCAACTCTTTCTGTGTCATCAAGTACTTCAAGCTCTTGTGATCGGCGTAAACAATACACTTCTCACCATACAAGTAATGACGCCAAATCTTCAATGCAAACACAACTGCGGCTAGCTCTATGTCATGAGTAAGATAGTTCTTCTCATGAATCTTCAACTGTCTAGAAGCATAAGCAACAACTCTCCTTTCTTGCATCAAAACACATCCTAAGCCTACGTAGGAGGCATCACTGTAAAATCACAAACTCCTTACCTGAAACAGATTGCACTAACACTGGAGCATTCGTCAAAGCTTCTTTCAATTTCTCAAAGGCCTTCTGTCTTGCATCTGACCATTCAAATTTGACTCCTTTTTGCAACAATTTAGTCAAAGGAGCAGCTACTCTAGAGAAACCATCAACAAATCTCCTATAGTAACCGGCTACTCCTAGGAAACTCCTAATCTCGGTCACGGACTTAGGTTGTTTCCACTCGACAATAGCCTCAATCTTCGATGGATCAACTCGGATGCCTTCGGCCGAAACAACATGGCCAAGAAATACAACCTCCCGAATCCAGAACTCACATTTACTAAGCTTCGCATACAACTGATTGCTCAACAATCTCTGTAACACAAATCTCAAGTGCTCATCATGCTCTTCATCTGTCTTCGAGTACACAAGTATATCATCAATGAAAACAACTACAAAACGGTCTAGATAGTCTCTAAAAATTCTGTTCATCATGTCCATGAATGCTGCTGGTGCATTCGTGAGCCCAAATGGCATCACAAGAAACTCATAGTGACCATATCTAGTCCTAAAAGCTGTCTTCGGAACATCACACTCTTTCACCTTTAACTGATAGTACCCGGATCTCAAGTCTATCTTCGAGAACACTGAAGCACCTCTCAACCGATCAAACAAATCATCTATATGAGGCAACGGATACTTGTTCTTCACAGTCAACTGATTCAACTGTCTATAATCAATACACATGCGCATGCTACCATCTTTCTTTTTCACAAACAACACGGGAGCACCCCACGGAGAACTACTAGGCCTAATGAAACCACGGTCTAATAATTCTTGCAACTGACTCTTCAATTCTTTCAACTATTTCGGAGCCATGCGATACGGAGCTATCGAAACTGGATTAGACCCTGAAACTGTCTTAATCACAAACTCAACTCTCTGTCCGGAGGCAAACCCGGCAACTCTTCAGGAAACACATCTGGAAAGTCACACACTGTTCTGATATCTTTCGGTCTAGCTTCACTCATATCCGGATTCATAACATAAGCTAAATAAGCCCCACATCCAGAGTCCATCAACCTATGAGCCTCTAAAGCTGACACCACATTAGACAAGAACTTAATGTTCTCGCCTACTACTACTACCTCGTAGCCATCAGAAAGCTTCAAAGAAATTCTCTTTGTCTCAAAAATCCACACTCGCCCGATGCTCAACCAACCAGTCCATACCCAGAATAATATCAAAACCATAGAAAGGTAGTTCCATCATATCGACTGAGAACACATGACTCTGAATCTTCAGTGGACACCTCCTATACATACGTCTAACCACAACTGTCTCACCAAAAGAACTAGTAACATGCATACCTACATCTAAGATCTCAACAGGGATATCTAACTTCTGTGCATGCTCACTCAAAATGTAGGAATGTGTAGAACCCGAATCAACCAAAGAAAGCAAAGACATAGACTGTAACTCGAAATTACCTGCTATCACATCGGTGTCGTTCTCGGCCTCTCTCTGAGCATAAACTCTCGCTGGTTCTCCCGCCTCTGGCTGCACAGCCACAACATGAGCAAGGTTCCTCTGAGCATCTACCCTAGGTGCATCAGCCCTAGGCTGGAAGTAGCCACGACCGCGCCCATGGCCTCTCTGAAAATCATTCGCTCTCGCAGGAGCCTGAGCAATGTTCGGTGCCTGAGCCGCCTGATGCGGACAATCCCTCCTAAAGTGGTCCCTCGAACCACAGTTCCAACAAGCATGGAAATTACCCCAACACTCACCAGTGTGTTGTCTCCCACATCGGGTACACTCGGGCAAACGCCCTCCTCCTCTATGGCCCTGATGGCCCCTACCATGGTGGCCACTGCCACGTCTCTGATCGAACTGATGTCCGCCACCTCTATGCCTCTTGGCATCTCTACCATCGAAGTGGTTATGCCTCTTGCCAGAACTAGAACCACCAGATCGGTTGGCCGAACCCAAACTATGCTCTAAGTCCTTGGCCCTCGCGACCAACACATCAAAGTCCGAGTAGTCAGAAGCTAACGTGTACCTCTTGACCTCTTCATTCAATCCGTAGCGGAATCGGTTACAACGTTCCACCTCTGTAGGAACCAACTCTGGAGCATACTGACTCAAGCGAACAAAGCGGATCTCATAATCAGTCACCGAAGCATCTCCCTGAGTAAGAGCCATAAACTCTCGCTTCTTCTCATCCAAGTACCTCGGTCCCAAGTACCTCTTCCGGAATGCAAACTCAAAGAAATCCCAGTTAATCTCTGCCTCTGGAACCCCGGTATTAATGGTGACCCACCAGGTGTAGGCATCACCCTGAAGCAACGAGATCACACAACCCAACCTACGTGCGCCCGCACATCCCATATGAGCCAAGATACGGACTGTCTTCTCCAACCATAACTCCGACCTCTCCGGAGTAGATCCTCTAAACTCCTCGGCCCCCAAGCTACTGAGCCTCTCCAAAGGTAGACTAGCATCGTCACACCTAGGCTGAGCTGCAGCCTGAGCTCCCGCAACTGCGGCCTGAAATGCTCCCGCTATCGCTTGCACTAGCGGAGTCATATCAATTCCGGCCGGACCTTGGCCACCTTGAGGTCCATCTCCTTCAGCTCCATCCTCGCCTCCAGCTCCAAGCGGAGGAGGTGGTGGTGGTGGAGGTGGTGGAGGTGCTCCAACTTCAGCAGCCCCAGGCCCTTCTAGGTGAGCCTCCACACCAACAGCCGGCTCAACAGGAGCCGCAACCCGTGGTTCCTGACAAACCACTCTCGGCCTACCCTTCGGTCTAGACATCGCTCTCACAGATATCAACTACAACCACAACAACAAAACATACAAACTGGGTTAGCAAGGCAAGGCTTCCAAGTGTTCAAGTACGTTCCCTCACTAAAAATCATTTTTCCAATGTAATAGTAGCAATGGGACTCACACACACATACTTTTGAATAAACAATCAATCATACTTGTCAAACAAGCAACCATTCTTTCAAGGCAAGCAAACACCGTGCATATCAATCAAAAACTTGAACTCACCTCACTTACCTGCCCAAGGTCTCGGTAACCTTAGGCTCTGATACCAACAAGTGTAACTCCCTCGTCCCGGTCTGGTCGGATGACCGATCTGAGTGGGCCACACGGGGAAAACCGAAGCGAAACCCGTTAAGGCTTCACCTCGGTTAACGACCCAAAAATTTTCCTTTTTATTTTATCTTGTCTATAGGCATAATTAAGTCCTATGTGTAGCACAGCAGTGGAAAATACAAACAATGCAACATACTCCGACCAACCAAAACATTAAACAACTCATTTTAATCCTTTACAGCAGGTCGTTTCGAAACGCCCTTGGGGTGTTCCGAAACGCCTTGACTTAGTCAACAGGCCAGGGTCAACCATAGGGTGACCGTTTCGAAACAGGAGTGACCCGTATCGAAACGACCCTAACGGTCAACTTCTCGTGGTCAACGATATTTGACTGTTTCGAAACATCAAAGGCCCGTTTCGGAACGCCTTTATCTCGCCAATTTCTTAAAATTCCAGTAGCAAAAATGTTCCGAAACGACCCCCATCCGTTTCGAAACGGCAGGCCAAAAGCAAAGGGACCGTTCCGAAACAGGGTGGCCCGTTCCGAAACGCCCCCTGTCTACAGACTCGTTTTGGTTGTTTTAAGGCACTAGGGTGCCCCAAAACACACTTCAACAATAAAACACATAAACCTAAGGCAACCCAACTATAGAAGCATGCTTTAACAAGATTTGGACGAGTCTAACACTAAGGCAAGACATCACAAATCATGCATTCATACAACATCATTCAAACATAAAGGCAACCTCAAGGCACATGGCTAACATTCCAAAATAAGCAATTTAGGCATGAGTTACAATTCAACATGGCAATACAAACCATACAAAAGAAAGATATCAAGGAGTCTAAGCAAGCTCCTAAACGACTAACAACTATCCATCAAAATAACACATGTCCCATTGCTCAAACTATTACATGTTCAACATTTAAAAGTCATACTTGATGAACTCAAGTCAACAACCACACTTGGAGGCCCTCCACTTGCTCGAGCAACCCGAGAACTAAGGATCTGCAATGTTGAACAAAGAGAGCGTAAGCAATGATGCTTAGTGAGGGTAAGCTCTAAGAACAAATCTCAACATTGCAGGGTCCGAGCACGATCTAGCCAAGGCATTACACAAATATACCAAGGATCCACAAGAGCCACAAGATAAAGATGCATGAGCAAGATACAATATAAATGCCATGATCATAAGCTCAACTCCACAATACGTATAATCACATTCAAGCATCCCATCAAAGATCATAAACCTCAACACATTGATACACGTATCAAACAACATTGACACCTAGCTATGACCCGAATACGCGGATAGACATGTTGGAACTCACATCCAACAACCACATTACCTCACGGTGGGATTACACTCATCACCGGTCTCACGGAGGGGATTCCACTCATCCTCACGCCCCGTCGATGGGATTCCACTCATCACCGACTGTATTTAAATACAATTTCCGGGCGAACCCGTACTCCTCCTTGGTGACTCAACGCCACCAAGGCCACGCGCGACTTTTGACTCATGTGTACACACTAACATCCTAATGATCGATCATTTGTATTCAAGTATACTAGTGCCAACATTTACTCATTTCACATTACTCATTCCAATCATTTCCGTGCTTAGCACGTACTCACCAACAACCATCATCATGCATGTCTCAAGCATCACAAGTCATACCTCAACTCACATGTATAGTACAATATACATAAGCATTCATATCACATTTCATACGAGACATACACAACCACATACATGAGTTCATCCAAAGGCTCTAAATCAAGCTTAGGATTAGGCTACCACCCTAACCCTAACTCTAGGTGGGTCTACCAAGCCCGACCTAGTCCGTATACTTGAACCAACTATTTTAAAACCATTTAAAACGATTAACCACTCACCTAAGCTTCCAAGCTCAAAGACCAACCAAGCGACCGCCTTCAATTTCCCGGATTCACTTCCGATGCTTCACCGATGTCCAAACCCGATTCTAATCAATCCCAAACACAAACAAAACATTCACAATCAATATCTCATCATCGAAACTAACCCGGATCAACATTTTCAAGCATCCAACACTCAAAAACAAGCCCAAAACAGAATTCCCGAGCAGCCCCTAAAACCCACTGAAATCTTCTATTTCAAGCATCCAAACAACCATCAAATACACCCAAAGTAACCCTCATATATCATACTAACACCAGCCCTCAAAAACCAACATTAAACCACCCCAAAAACCACTTTAAAACCCTCCTAAAACCCCCTTGAAACCCAATTCCGAAAATTGCTCAAAATCATTTGAAATTCACATATGATATACCATTTGACCTTTATATACCATAACTAAGCATATTAAATCAAAACATTTCATTTATCAACATAAAGATCTTATTTTTAATCAAAATATTCAAAACTTCCATTTTCTAAAAACTTCATGAAAACGAAAATAAAAGGTACTTCCATGGAGAGGGAGGTGAGGGGAAGTCAAAAATGCCATTACCTTTCAATTTGGAGTTGAAATGGGGAGGAAATGTGATGGAATAGTGCACTACAATGGAGGGGAGAGTTTGTCGTGTGTTTTTGTTGAGAGAGGGAGAAGATGAGTGAAATTTTGGTATTTTAATTGTTTTGTTTTATTCCTTTAAAGATCAAAAGACTCATTTACCCTTAATGAATTTGGCTATTCACAAGGAGGGGTAATCCATGGTTAAATGGAGTTTTAATCTTAAAACATGGCCCGCCCAAAATTAATTATTTTTGAAAACAAACTCGAAATATTATTTAGAGTATAAAATCGAGCCCAAATAATATTAAAATATTATTTTCACCTAACCCCTAAACCCGGGTGTTACAATCTTAGCCATCAAACTCTTTGTTATCTTTGTGTGTGGATTGGGTTAAATTTTGGGTAGAAAATTTAAGCGAAATTGTAAGGGTTGCCTCCTTAGCCTAGAAAAGGGGAAGAGCAATTAGTGGAATTGTTGCAAATCCTTAGTGAAGCTAAGGTAGTGGATGTAGAGTTCATTTGGAACTTGAACCACTCTAAAATTCCTTGTCCATTTTTTTAATTTGCAATTTCCACCACCTAAAGCTTTAAAAATCCAATTCACCCCCCTCTTGGCTCATTTCGATCTTTCGATCCACTCAACAAATTGGTCGAAATTGGGAGGATCTACCGGAATAGTTTGAAGACGACCGAACTGGCGTTGGACGCGATCGACCGGATGCCACTCAACTACAGCGCAGCAGATGAGAGGTACCACAACCGTCCAAACGGACACCGTCTCAGGCGAAAAAATTGGCAGACACTCGTTGATCTCCGAATCCGAATACAAGGTCCACAAAAACTGTAAATTAAATATAGAAATCATTTAAAATAAGTAAACTATATTCATATTAAACTTAATATAAAAATTAAAAATATTGACCCCATTTGTAGATTTATTGTCAATATGTTGCTTAATAGAATGCTTCATACTAGGAAGCCCAACATGACTTAAAATATTGAACCACCTACATAACATCAAAATATAACTTTAACATTTAAAAAAATATATTAAGAAAATAACCAATTTATAAATAAAATTTAGTTAAGATTATGTTCCTTACCGCAAACATAGTGGATAGGCATAGGCAACTATTAAACATGAAACTAAGATTAACACCCAAAAAAATGACAAAAAGTACACTTTTGTTTTTAAATTTTGTTCAGGACAATGATTCCGAAAATCTCAACTATTAAACATGAAACTAAGATTATAATTCAGTCATTTCTAGAATTATTAGAACAAATTAATACCTAGCATAACTCACCCAAAAAAATACCTAGCATAAACCCCTGGAAAATCTACGCGTAAAAAGTTAAAATCGCCATGAAAATAAGCTAAAAACACAAATCTAATTAACACCCAAGAGAAATTAATCCGAACCCAAAATCCATAACTATAAGAACAACGATAAAAGAAGCTTCAACATATCTTAACGAACAAATTTAAAATTTTTCTCAAATTTGCGTTCCTTAGATATGTAATTACCACGCACAAATCTAAGCAAAATTAAAGGAAAAAAACAAAATCTAATTCTAGAAATACAAGTTAACAATAGGAAGAAGAAAGAAAAAAATGTTTTCCTTCTTGAAATTTTCTCAAGAAACAAACACAAATTTTTATCAAAGAACAATTTTAAAAAAATTCCTCTCTTCTCAATTAATAATTATGAACCAATGAAAAATTTATTATTATTATTATTATTATAAAATTAAAAAAAAGGCGACAAGGGATTAGCTCAAGGGTTAAAAGTCCGGGAAAGAAGGAAGAGGTTGAAGAAGAAGATAATTGCCACGTCAGCGTTACGAAAGTTAACAAGAGAGACCAAAATGAAAGCGGATTAAAAATTAGGTGACTCCAATAAAAATTTTAAAAGTTTGGTGATCAAAATGAACGCGCACTAAAAGTTTAGTGACCATTGGTGTACTTTACCCTATTAAAAAATCAAGTATTTTTATGAAAAATCTCAAGTTTTTTTATGAAAAATCTCAAGTTTTCATTAGAATAATTTGATTTTTAACCTACTAATATTAACATTTTAGTACGAGTACATACTGTATTTAAAATTATATCAGATAACACGGGCGAAATTATGATTGGGGTTTGAGAGCAAAACATTTATGTTAAAAAGCGGGAGGGCAAATTTATATCTAGTCTATTTTAAAAATATATATATATACAAAACAAAGCAAAGTTAAAAAAAATCTCGTGCATGGGGTAAAAGTCCTTCCGAGGATCCACATGAGACTGTCTTTATCGATTGAGTATTAGTTCAGATAATATTAACATGTTGTAATATTCAAAACGTCTTGAGTTTGAGTAGGGATGTCAGTGGGGGGAGATTTACGGGGATTCGTCCCACTTCGCATTCAATTGGGCAGTGATGATTATAAATTTCGCGGGTTGTGGGATGGGATGAACATAAAAATTAGATTCGGCGTGAGTGGCGGGAAACGCGTGAATATGCCTTTGTACCCGCCCCATCCCAACCCGCCTCGCACCATCCCCTCCCGCCTCGCATCATCCCCACCCGCCCCAACAGATCTTATAATAAGTTATTATAAATATTATTAAAAATATAATATCAACATAGATCATAGTCAAATTTAAGGTAATTTATATTGACTTGTCTTGAGATATTATTGGAAAGTTCAATATATATAATTAATTTGAGATTGATTAGATAAATATATAAATATTTTTTAAAATATCAGTTTGAATCAAAGTTAAGTTTAAGATAACTTATATTGACTTATCTTAGAATATTTATGAAAAAAGTATATATATATATACATATATAATATACTTATCTTAGAATATTTTTTATATTGACTTATCTTAGTATATGTTTATTGGTTTCTTCTTTACTGTTTCCTAACGTTCAGCTTTTTTCTTCTTCTAATGTTTGTTTTCTTCTCTTTAGTCCTCACCATAAGTATTTTATTTTCTTAATATTGTGTGTTACTTGTTATTACTTTTTTAAAAGGTTATTTTTCATTGTTATTTTTATTTTTAGTTTTTTTTCTATATTGTTTATTTGTTACAACAATTGAAATATTATTTTACATGTTATTTGCGTTATTTTCTTGTCCTTTACTATAAACTTTAGTATCTTTTTAGTCCAAACTTTTGTGTTGTATAAAATTTAATTTTGTATATTTTTATTTTTAAAAATAATGACATTTGGAATAATGTCACATATGTGGCGGGAGTCTGAATGACAAATATTTTATATTTTTTATAACAAATTTTATTTATATTTATATAACTAATATTTATAAATATATCATATAAATAGATCATAGAGTAGGTAAAGAGGGGATTAAGTGGGTCTAAAGACCCACGTGGATGATGGAACGGGAATGGTTTTAGTCTTGTGGGTTGCGAAGATGATTTTAAATTTTGTATTTGCAGCAGATCGTGGGACAAAAATAAAGATAAAAATTCTTGATGAGAATGTGTGCGAGAAGAGCAATCTTTGCATCCTCTCCGCCCAATTCACATCACTAAGTTTGAGTTTACTTAAAAGAAAAGAATGTAAGACAAGAATTAATGTTCTGATTAAAATAATGGCTTTGTTTGGTAAAGAGAGGTTTGGGCAAAAATTAGGGCATGTTTTTTGTTGCGTTTCGCAACCAAAAAGCACTTTTTTAAGTACTTTTAGTTAAAATAGATTGTTTTTGGTTGCTTTTAAAACTAGCTTTTCCGCCCAAACCAAGAAGCTGTATTTTATAGCTTCTTGGGTGGAAAAGCTAGTTTGAAAATAAAATTACTTTTTTACCCTTATTATTTAATTATAATTTATTGTTAAAATAATGTTTATGCATACATAATTGTAAAATAATATATATTTTATAATATTTATATTGAGAATAAAATTATTTTATTTGTACTTTATTTTATATTTATTAAGTATTAATGTGTAAGTGGTATGTCCGTATATAATCTAGAATGTAGTTTATATTTTCAAATTAAATTTTATAAAAAAATATTTTTTATTATTATTGAAATTGATTTATTTCATAAATCATAACATTAATTAATTTGAACAATCACCCAAATTTACTTTTACTTTTTAATATTATGTCTAAAATAGACTTTTTATCTCATGAAAATCACTTTTTGACTTCAATGACAAACACTAACCAGCTTTTCAAAACTACTTTTCAACAGCTAGTTTGAAAATCACTTTTTTCATCGCACTTTTTAAAAGCAACCACAAACTAAGCCTTAGAGGCTTGAGGCATAATTAGAGGTTTGACAAGTCAAATCTGCTAATATTATTGTTTGGTAAATAGTGGATTGAAAGAGTGGATTGGGGTGAAACCGCTAATTTTGAAAAAGCTCATAATATGAGCTTTTTGAGATTAGAGGTTTGATATTAGAGTTGTAAAGACTCTTTTACCCTTACCAATTACCAAAAATCTCAAAATAACCTAAATTAAATATTTTTTCACCTTATTTATAAGCTAATCCTATTTACTTTTTTCTTTTTATTATCACATATTTATATGTGTATTTAAATTTATTAATTAATTATATTATATTAAAATAATTATATAAATAATAAATTAATATATAAATCATTTGAATATGTTTAGAAAAGTTATATTAAAAATAATTTTATAGATCTAATTAATAATAATTAGATACAAAATATTGATAACTAATGAACTATTCAAACAAGTATTGAATATAAACATGTCCTTATATGTCATTTTACTTGTTTAAATAATCTAACAGCTATCAGCTATATATCAGTTAATTTTACCAAACACTTTTATACAATTAACTAATACAATCCGCTAGTCAAATCAGCTAATGCAATCCGCTATCCGCTAATTGTCAAACATGACCAATATTTTATGTATAAAAAATATATAAAATAGATTTGGCATAGCTCAAAAGATTCACGTTTTTAAAAAAAAGGTGGGTTCATGCAAAATGTATACATGTATGTAATATTAGTTAGTGGCACTCAAGTTTGCACATGTTTCACCATCGTGCAACCAAATCATTCCAAGCCCAAATTCTTTTATTGCATAAATAATCATTGGGGGAATTACATTACACCAAACTTTCCAATATATATAGGACAATGAAGGTAGCCCCCTCCACTTCATCCCCTCATCTTTCTTCTCTTCGTGCTTGCTACTTAACAGTTGGAAATCATGGCTATTTCCAGTCCCTTTTTGGCTACCTCCATGCTCTTATGTTCATTGCTTGTCATTGCTTCTGCCAATGACTATGGTGCTTACGATTATGGCGCGAAACCAGTCGACCAACAGCAGCTAGAAAATGAAGAGAAGCCTGATTATGTCTATAAACCCCGACCGGAAGAGACGGCAAATCCTGGTTCTAGCGCAAAACCAGTTAACCAACCACAAGCAGAACAGCCTAGTTATGGCACTGAGCCAAACTCCTATAAACCACAGCCAGAAGAGGCAGAAAAGCCTGGTTATAGAACGAAACCAGTCTACCAACCGCAGCCAGAAAAGGAAGAAAAGCCTGATCGTGGCACTGAAAATAACTTCTACCAGCAGCAACCAGTAGAAAATCAAAAGCCGGATTTCGAGAACAAAGCCAAGCCTGATTATGACACTAACCCAAACATCAACAAGCCACAACCAGATGCATACGAAAAGCCAGACCTCTATCCAACAACACCTGAAGTTCTCCCCATTGGAGTTGAAGGACTTGTTTTATGTAAATCAGGATTCAAGTATTATCCAATTCAAGGTAAAGTACTATTCGAAACAAAACACTATCTAAGCATTCATATTTATGTTTAAGACTCATGTTTTTGCTCAAATTTCTTTGAATGAACACAGGAGCTTTGGCAAGGATAACGTGTGTAGCTGTTGACGAGAATGGGTACGAGAAGACTCACTCGGTTTGCAGCGGGGAAACTGATGCAAAGGGCTACTTCTTTGCAAGATTATCTCCTTTAGAGTTGAGCAAGCTCAGAGATTGCAAGGCATTCCTTGAAAGCTCTCCATTGGAGACCTGCAACGTTCCTGTGGATGTCAACAAAGGCATTAGTGGCGCTTCTCTTTCGGATTTCCGTGTTCTTGATCACATGGGGATGAAGCTTTTCTCCGTAGGACCTTTCTTTTTCACCTCTCAACCTAATTCAGTCCCTAATGGTTACTAAACAAACAGCTTGATTCTTCTATTATTATTGTTTTCCGTCTGTTTTGGTATGGCTTCTATTGAAGAAGCCGAGTGGTGTTTTTATTTATTTATTTATTTGGTTTGTCCTTGTAATGTGTTCATTTTTATTTCACATGTAATACTATTTATATTCATATAATGAGCAGCAATGCCTCTCTCAGCTATCAAATTCATGTGTCTAGAGTAATGGATATATGAATTGTGAAGACACCTTTGTGACCGTTATGAAGAGGGTATATTTTTATGTCGAATATATATTTATATGATAAACTTCTGTTGGTATATTTAATAATTATATAAAAAATATATTTAAATTTAATAATTATATAAATAAAAATATGATTAAAGATCATTACCGACTAAAATAATACATATATTTAAATTTAATAAATAATAAAATTGTATTAAAAATAATTTCATAAATAAACAAAGTTAGGAGTTCGAATCTTGATATTGTAAATGAAGAAAACTGGGGTGAGAGGGTCACCACATATGAAGCCTCTGCAAAACTCAATCCGAATTAGCCGGTCAATGATTCGGATACTCGTAGTTAAAAAACACTATTTTAATAATCTAATATCGGAATTTTTAAAAATTCACTTTGGTTGTTCAAATAAACAAAGACTTATAGATTATCAGCTAATTTTACCAAATAATATTATATAATTAACTAATTAAATCAATTAATACAATTTACTGTCAACTACCAATCAATACAATTTATTATCAGCTATTTGTTAATTATCAAACATAATTAATATAATATTAATCAAATGATTATGTTTCGATATTTAATTTTTTAAAATAAAACTTGAAATTATCATTAAATTTTGATTTGATGCAATATGATATGAGAATTTGAAGTGCTCGTAACAAAATATCAATTTCAATTAAAGTGGCTTCATTATTAATTCGTAGTGGATTTCAATTAAAGTGGCTTCATTATTAATTCGTAGTGGATATTTTTTTTTTTTGTGTAAACGTAAGCATTTAATTAAGTTGAGTTAAATTTTTTTGAGTTAGACGAGTTGACGAGTCTTATTTTTATAAATTAAGTTTTATTTTTAAAAAAATCAAGTTAAGTTTATGAAATTCGAGTCAAACTGAGTCGTGTTGTTCGAGTTTTTGTTTAAATTTAATTGTAGATATTTATAGTGTTATGATAGAAATTGGTCTCATTTAAACAACTTTCTATAATCATATAAGATATTCATATACATTTTTTCATATGTGATATACATATATACCCGGAGAAATTATGAGACTCGACTCAAACTTAAAAATTAATCCACTAATTATTAAAAAATTTGATTATTAACTCAAACTTTATTTAATTTTTTCGACTGCAGTCCTGTTATTGAATTGCTATTCAAATTAAGTTCATTCAAATTTTTTACGCTCGAAAGTAAAAAAAAAAAAAAAAAATCGATTATGTGGAGTCGAGTTATTCTCCACCTGTGTGTGTAAAATATTGTAAAGCATAATAAATTAGAAAAGCAGTCGCTTGTAAAGGAGTAATCAATAGATTGGGGGATATGGCTGGACGTTCGATCTAGTCGAGTCGAGTCAAGTCAAAAGATTTCGAGTTATTTAAGTTTGTAAGTTATATTTTAGATTCAAACTTTATTTAATTTTTTTTCGAATCAAGTCGAGTTTATGAAATTCAAGTCGAGTTTTTTTAGTTTCTGTACAAATTTAATTGTACATATCTATTTCTTTATATATATTTCTATATGCATATATGTGCGGTGCATATAGAGTAGAATTTTGATTGGTCATGAAAAAGCAGTACCACCTGCTGCTCTTTGGTAATAAAGAAATGGTTATTCATTTATCCCTCATTTCTTTTCGTTCTTCACGGCATTGCCATTACTAGAGGTTGAAGGAAGGAATTATGGGTGGGAAATGGATGGAGTCTATGAAGGAGCTGAAGAAAGTGGGGGCCTTGGCTGCTCCCGTGGTGGCCGTCACGGTTTTGCAGTATCTTTTGTTCGTCGTGTCTATAATGATGGTTGGTCATCTGGGTGAACTTCAACTTTCCGGTGTATCCATAGCCACTTCTTTCGCCACCGTTACCGGCTTGTGTATCCTGGTAAAACTCCTGAACCATGATTTTAGTTTCGTACTGCGATTTGAATTGCAGTAAGAGACTGTCGATTGCAGACATAATGGATGCTATTACATAAGATTGTTTGACTTGGTATTGTTATTATCAAGCAGTTTGGGATGTGTGGAGCATTGGAAACTCTATGCGGGCAAGCTTATGGAGCACAGCAATATCGGAAGCTTGGGACCTATACTTATTCTGCAATAATCTGTCTCTTAATTGTTTGTGTTCCAATCACTATTCTATGGGTTTTCACAGAGAAGATACTGACCCTTGTAGGCCAAGACCCTGCAATCTCACATGTGGCCTACAGATATGCACTTTCTTTCATCCCTGCCCTATTCGGATATGCCATACTTCAAGCACTGGTTCGATATTTTCAGACCCAAAGTTTGATTCTTCCCATGCTGTATACTTCACTTGCAGCTTTGTGTTTCCACATACCTTTCTGCTGGACACTAGTGTTTAAATTGGGGTTAGGGTCCATCGGAGCCGCGTTTTCGATGGCTTTATCGATTTTTTTGAATGTGACATTGCTTGCCTTGTATATGAAATTCTCCTCAAAATGTGACAAAACTCGTTCTGTTTTCTCCAAACAAGTTTTCCACAGCACCAGAGTCTTTTTCCGCTTTGCTCTTCCTTCAGCTGCAATGGTTTGGTATACCTTTTTCTTTTTCCAAACTTCTCTTTATCGATTTAAATAACGATCGTGATCGTGCCAGCGGCCTAACCGATTTTCTGTTGGTTTCCGATGAATGCAGTCTTGAATGGTGGGCAGCCGAGCTACTGATTTTTCTCTCAGGGCTACTACCGAATCCAAAACTCGAGACTTCAGTGCTTTCTATATGGTATTCTTGTTTCAAATACTTAATTTCAAGCAATAATAAAAATGGGACTTGGTTTTTGTACTCTGCTTCTAACTAAATAGGCTGTGAATTTGAGTTTTGTGCAGCTTTTCCATTACTTATTTGCACTTTTCCATATCTTATGGCATTGGAGCCACTACAAGGTTTGTTTTTCATTTTATGATTAAGTCGAACACATAGATGACTTGCGGTTGAAGAAAGGTTCTGGATTTTATTGTTGCAGCACTCGGGTTTCGAATGAACTGGGCGCTGGCAACCCGCAAGCAGCCAAGATGGCTGTTTGGATACTAGTATGTATTACAGTGATGGAGGCCATCATTGTGGGCACAATCTTCTACTTTTGCCGCAACATATTCGGGTACGTATTCAGCAGCGACGAAGAAATTGTGGAGCATGTGGCTGACATGGTTCCTTTCATGTGTCTGTCCTTCTTTTTGGACGGTTTACAATCGCTGCTTTCAGGTTTGTCTCCTTTTCGTAGTTGTATCATGTAATTAAAATGGGAGGAACGGAATGTGTGGCCTAGTTGATAGAACTAGGCCACAATTCCGTTCCTCGATCTGAAAACGTGATTTGGTTGTAGGAGTTGCAAGAGGATGTGGGTTGCAGAACATGGCAGCCGTTGTGAAGCTTGGGGCATATTATCTGATAGGAGCCCCAGTGGGTGCTGTTCTTGCATTTGTTCTGCATTTCAAAGTTAAAGGCCTTTTCATTGGATTGACAACCGGCACTGCTTTTCAAGTCATCATGCTGGCCATCATTTCACTTTCCATAGACTGGGAAAAACAGGTTCGAAACTTTGCACTCATAAAACCCTAAACCCTTAATCATATCATAAATATTGTGGGTTTCATATGTGGATATTGCAGGCTTCAAAAGCTAGAGAAATGGCGATCCAGGGAGATGCAAACAATGAGACCCAATTGGCAGCAGGCCCCCCTAACACATTGGCCATCATAAACTTTCAAATTCCTCATCTAAATCATTAATTAATTCTGCATTTTAAGTATATAATGTTGGAATTGAATATGGTTCATGGATTTTCCAACTCGAGACTTGCTTAAACGTTACTAAATTGCTTACTATTTGGACCAATCCGTTGATCCTTTGGAGTAATTTTTTTAAGGGTTATTACACAAAATGCCACTAAACTTTAACTTTTGTATCGAACATACCATTGAACTATAAAATGATACTATTGTACCACTGAACATTGTTTTTTGTTATTATTATACCACTTAACTTTGTTTTTTTGTTCAATCCAAGTACTCGATCGTTAAATTGTAACAAACCGTTAAATCTAAAACGGCGTCGTTTTGGTATAGTTGCTTTAATGCCTAAGATAGGCCAAAATGACGTCGTTCTGCTAGTAAAAAAATTAAGAAAATACTACATTTGAGGAGGATTGAACCAAAAACCTCTAAGATGAAAATTTTACACCAAACCACAAAACCAACTTAAACACTACATTTGAGGAGGGCTAGTTTAGCATTGCTTTTGAAAAGTGATTTTTAAAAGTGATGTTAGAAAGGGATTTTAAAAAGAGATTTTAAAAAGTTGGTTGTAAGATTTTAATGTTTATCACTGCTGTCAAAAAGTACTTTTAAGAAGATAAATGACTATTTTGGATATAATATTGTAAGATATATATGTGTGTATGTATATATATGTGATATTCAAATTCTCTAATGTTATAATATATGAAATATATCAGCTTAAATTATTATAAAAATATAAAAATATTTTTATTAATAAATATATTTTTTAACAATTATACGTGTTCCATGAAAATATAACAAATTTAAAACATTTTATTTAAAAAACTTGACATGAATAAATATATATCATTTTAAAATTAAGAAATAATTATTAATTATATAATTATTTCTTCATAAAAATTATAAATTTATAAATTATAAATAAACACAATAGCAAATGAAGGCTAAACTTGTAATTTGGCTCTTAAAATCACTTTTACAACCGCAAAAGTTAAAAATTTTAGCTTTTGCGTTTGGCTTGAAAATCACTTTTCAAAAGCAATTTTTTCTCTAAAAGCTAGCTGTTTAGCACAGCTTTTGGCCTCAAACCAGCTTTTGGAACAAAAAGCTGGTTTGAAAAGCAATGCTAAACAAAGCCTTAATATAATCCTAACAAAAATAGTATATAAATAATACTGCAGTTGAACTTAGTTTCATTTATCTCATGATATAATTTTATAATATTTATAATATAATTTTATAAATATATTAAATTTATAAATAAATATTATTTATAATTTATATTACAAAACTAAAATATTATTTATAATATGTATATAAATAAAACTGCAGTTGAACTTAGTTTCATTTATCTCATGATATAATTTTATAATATTTAAAATATAATTTTATAAATATATTAAATTTATAAATAAATATTATTTATAATTTATATTACAAAACTAAAATATTATTTATAATATATCCAACTAAACCCTAAACCATACATGTAACTAACTAAACTACAAACCTTAAACCCTATGTATAATTAAATCTAAAATCCCAAACTTCAAACCCTATATATATAGAATTAAGTCTCAAACCCAAAATCTTAAAATTAAAATATTATTTATAATATATATTAGGATTTGTAATATAAATTATAAATGATATTTTAGTTTTAATGTTTATGATTTAGGATTTAGTTATATATATAGGGTTTAGTTATATATATAGTTTAGGGTTTATGATTTAGAATTTATTTTTATATATATGGTTTAAGGTTTGGGGTTTAGTTACATATATGATTTAGAGTTTGAGTTTTGAGTTTAGTGTTTAATTATATATATTATAAATTGGTTTTATAATAATAAATTATAAATAATATTTATTTATAAAGTTAATATATTTATAAAATTATATTATAAATATTATAAAAATATATCATGAGATAAATAAAATTAAGTTCAACTGCAGTATTATTTATATACTATTTCTGTTAGAATTATATAAAGTCTTTAAGTTAGTTTGGTGGTTTGGTGTAAACTTTTCATCTTAGAGGTTTTTGGATAAATTCTCCTCAAATGTAATGTTTTCTTAATTTTTTTACTAACAAAACGACGTCGTTTTAGCCTATTTTAGACATCAAAGAAACTAATCAAAACGACGTCATTTTGGCCTATTTTAGACATCAAAGAAACTATACCAAAACGACGTCGTTTTGAATTTAACGGCCTGTTACAGTTCAACGATCGAGTGCTTAGATTGAACAAAAAAAACAAAATTTAGTAGTATAATAATAACAAAATTCAACATTTAATGGTACAATAATATCATTTTATAGTTTAATAGTATATTTGATATGAAGATTAAAATTTAGTGATATTTCTTATATTTTGCCTTTTTTAAAAAACGTAGTAGGCCAGGTAATCAATTGTCATCATCAAAGGGTGGCTGGCCTCTCAAAAATGACAAAATGGTTTAAACTTTCTAGCGTCGAAAAATTAAAATTTAATGCAATTGTAAAATTGTTTTTTAATTTTTCAAAATATTATACTAAATCAATTTTGATATATATATAGATAGATAAAAGATTAATTTAGTCCCTAATTTTTTTCACCCAATTAAATTTTTATCAATTTGCCCTTTTCGTTAAAGTTGATTGTTAAATCTAACAAATTTTTTGGATCAATTGACGTAACATGTCGTGTTACAGTTTTGTCACTTGGTATTTTTAGAATTTTTAATTTTTAAAATTATAAAAAGCAATTTTCTAACAAATCTGTAAATATCACATGATAGATTTGTAGTGTATCAGATGACAGTAATATCTCAAGAAAAAACTATTTTAAATTAATGGTCAAAATTGATCAAAAGAATCAATCGATTCAATTTTTAAGTTCAACAACTTAATTGAATATAAAAATATTTATAAACTTAATCAATTTTTTCCAAAAATTCAAAAAGCTTCAAATACCCTCAATCCTATATATAATTCACTACCAACGTCTAACTAAATTTAGTACGTTAAGCTAAGAAAGAAAGAGGGCAGATTTTTCTCGCTCTCTCTCAAATTTAAATCCTCTACCTCTCCTCTACAAAACCTTAAACTATTTTTTTGCAGCCATTGGCCGCCGTTACGTTGGTTGTTTTCTTTCGATTAATAAATCGTTCTCCACCTTTCGTAGGCCGTCGGTCTCTCCATGATGGTCAGCTGCTCACCTTGTAGGGTATTTTCTTCTGCCCCTTCCATCGATTTTTAAAGGGAAGCGTTCCTTTTTAGGAACGACGTTGTGGTGGTTTGTTTGGATGGCTTTTTCGTTGCAATATGGAGGTTCAGCGACGCCTCCTTCGTCAACCTTTTGCTCCCCGATGGTCGGAGGTCTTGACTCTCCCAGTTGGTGTTTTGTTATAGGTTTATGATCTCGTTTCGTTTTTGGTGTTTTTTTGTGTTTTAGGGTGTTGTTTTCCTTTTTTTGCAAGTAAGGATTCGATCGGAGTGGATCTGCTCCTGCCGTTGGTTTGGCCGTCGGCCTGACTCCGGCTGCCTTCTTGTGCCCATTCAGCCTTCGCCATCTTTTGAACTAGACGCGTTGTTGTTGTTGGTTGCTCTCGCTGCATCACGTTCACCACCGATATGCTCCGGTGCCATAATTAGACATGCAGTGCAAGCTTTAGTTGTTGGCTTCTTCGTTTCCATCTCTGTTTGTTCGTTCTGATATGTTATTTTTTTGTTTTCTTGTTTGTTTTCTGATTTTATTCTTTACCAGTATTTTTTCCGGATCTATTTGTCATTTGTACTCCCGAATTTGCCTGTGTTCTTATTCGATTTCATGTATCGTTTCTTTGTTCTCAATAATGTTTGTTTAAGAATGTCAGTGTTCGTCTTGTTCAAAAAATTTTGGTACGTTAAGTGTAACACCCGGGTTTAGGGGCTAGGTGAAAATAATATTTTAATATTATTTGGGCTCAGTTTTATAATTTAAATTATATTTCGGGTTTTGTTTTCAAATTAATTAATTTGGGTTGACCACGTTTTAAGATTTAAACCACAGTTAGCCATGGATTATATGTCCTTGTGAATATTTCATTTCATTAAGGGCAAAAGGGTCATTGGGCTTTTAAACTAAAACAAAATAAAAATACCCATTATCTACTATTCATTCTCTTCTTCACCAACGGGAACTTGAGCTCTCTACCCAAATCCACTGTTCCATCACCTTTCCTCCTCATTCCAACTCCGTTTTGAAAGGTAATGGTATTTTTGACTTCCCCTCATCTCCCCCTTCATAAAAGTACCATTCATTTTCGTTTTCATGAAGTTTTTAGAAAATGGAAGTTTTGAATATTTTGGTTAAAGATGAAAGCTTTATGTTGTAAAACCAAATGTTTTGATTTAATATGTTTAGTTATGATGTATAGAGGTCAAATGGTATGATATATGTGAATTTTAAATGATTTTGAGCAAATTTCGGAATTGGGTTTTAAGAGGGTTTTTGGAGGGTTTTAAAGTGGGTTTTGGGGTTGGTTAATGTTGGATTTTGGGGGCTGTTGGTAGTATGATGTATGAGGGTCACTTTGGGTGAATTTGAAGGTTGTTTGGATGCTTGAAATGGAAGATTTCAGTGGGTTTTAGGGGCTGCTCGGAAATTCTGTTTTGGGGTTGATTTTGAGTGTTGAATGCTTACTAATGTTAATCCGGGTTGGTTCCGATGATGAGTTATTGATTTCGAATGTTTTGTTTGTGTTTGAGATGATTAGAATCGGGTTTGGGCATCGGTGAAGCATCGGAAGTGAATCCGGGAATTTGAAGGTGGTTGCTCGCTTAGGCTTGGAGCTTGGAAGCTTAGGTGAGTGGTTAATTGTTTTACTTGGTTTTAAAAGGGTTGGTTCGAGTATATGGACTAGGTTGGGCTTGGTAGACCCACCTAGAGTTAGGATTGGGGTTGTAGCCTAATCCTAAACTTGATCTAGAGCCTTTGGATGAACTCTTTTATATGGTTGTGTATGTCTCGTATGAAATGTGATATGAATGCTTATGTATATTGTGTTATACATATGAGATGAGACATGAATATTGATGCTTGAGACATGCATGATGATGGTTGTTGGTGAGTACGTGCTAAGCACGGAATTGATTGAAATGAGTAAATGTTGGCACTAGTATACTTGAATACAAATGATCGATCATTAGGATGTTAGTGTGTACACATGAGTCAAAAGTCGCGTGTGGCCTTGGTGGCGTTGAGTCACCAAGGAGGAGTACAGGTACGCCCGAAAATTGTATTTAAATATAGTCGGTGATGAGTGGAATCCCATCGACGGGGCGTGAGGATGAGTGGAATCCCCTCCGCGAGACCGGTGATGAGTGTAATCCCACCGTCAGGTAATGGTTGTGTTGTTGGATGTGAGTTCCAACGGTTATCCGCGTATTTGAGTCATAGCTAGGTGCCAATGTTGATTGATATGTGTATCAATGTGTTGAGATATATGAGCTTTAATTGGATGCTTAAATGTGATTGCATGTATTGTGGATTTGAGCTTATGATCATGGCATCCATATTGTCTATTGCTCATGCATCTTTATCTTGTGGACCCTTGGTATTTTGTGTAATGCCTTGGCTAGATCGTGCTCGGACCCTGCAATGTTGAGGTTTGTTTTTAGAGCTTACCCTCACTAAGCATTATCGCTTACGCTCTCTTTGTTCAACATTGCAGATCCTTAGTTCGCGGGTTGCTCGAGAAAGTGGAGGGCCTCCAAGTGTGGTTGTTGACTTGAGTACATCAAGTATGACTTTTAAATGTTAAACATGTAATAGTTTGAGCAATGGGACATGTGTTGTTTTGATGGATGATTGTTAGTCTTTAGGAGCTTGTGTAGACTCCTTAGTACCTTGCTTTTGTATGGTTTATGTTGCCATGTTGGATTGTGACTCATGCCTAAGTTGCTCATTTTGGATGTTGCCATATGCCTTAGAGGTTACCTTCATGTTGAATGATGTTGAATGAATGCATGTCTTGTGAGGTCTTGCCTTAGTGTTAGACTTGCCTTAATCTTGTTGAAGCATGCTTTTATTGTTGGGTTGCCTTAGTTTATGTGTCTTGTGGTTGGAGGGTGTTTTGGGGCACCCTTGTGCCTTAGAACAGCTAAAACGAACCTGCAGACAGGGGGCGTTTCGGAACGGATCACCCTGTTCCGATACGGTTCCTTTGCAACTGGCCTGCCGTTTCAAAACGGATGAGGGTCGTTTCGGAACATTTTTGCTACTGGAATTTTGAGAAATTGACGAGATAAAGGCGTTCCGAAACGGGCCTTTGATGTTTCGAAACGGTCAAATCTCGTTGACCACGAGAAATTTACCGTCAAGGTCGTTCCGATACGGGTCACCCCTGTTTCGGAACGGTCACCTTATGGTTGACCCTGGCCTGTTGACTTAGTCAAGGCGTTTCGGAACACCCTAAGGGCGTTTCGAAACGGCCTGCTGTAAAGGGCTAAAAGGAGCTGTTTGATGTGTTCGTTGGTCGGTGTATGTTTCAATGTTTGTATTTCCCGATGATGTGCTTCACATAGGTTTTAATTATGCCTATAGACAAGATATAATAAAAAGAAAATTTTAGGGTCGTTAACCGAGGGGAAACCTTCACGGGTTTCGCTTCGGTTTTCCCCGTATGGCCCACTTGGACCGGTTATCCGACCAGACCGGGACGAGGGGGTTACACTTGTTGGTATCAGAGCCTAAGGTTACCTAGACCTTGGGCAGGTAAGTGAGGTAAGTTCAAGTTTTTGATTAATATGCACGGTGTTTGCTTGCTTTGTAAGAATGGTTGCTTGTTTGACAAGTATGTTGCTTGTTTTATTCAAAAGTATGTGTGTGTGAGTCCCATTGCTACTATTACATTGGAAAAATGATTTTTAAGTGAGGGAACGTACTTGAACACTTGGAAGCCTTGCCTTGCTAACCCAACTTGTATGTTTTGTTGTTGTGGTTGTAGTTGATATCTGTGAGAACAATGTCTAGACCGAGATGTAGACCGAGGTTGGTTCGTCAGGAACCACGGGTTGCGGCTCCTGTTGAGCTGGCTGTTGGTGTGGAGGCTCATCTAGAAAGGCCGGTGGCCGCGAGAGTTGGCGCTCCACCACCACCACCTCCTCCACCTGGAGCTGGAGGTGAAGATGGAGCCGGAGGAGATGGACCTCAAGGTGGCCAAGGTCCAGCTGGAATTGACATGACTCCGCTAGTGCAAGCGATAGCGGGAGCGTTCCAGGCCGCAGTTGCGGGAGCTCAGGCTGCAGCTCAGCCTAGGTGTGACGATGCTAGTCTACCTTTGGAGAGGCTCCGTAGCTTGGGAGCCGAGAAGTTTAGAGGATCTACTCTAGAGAGATCGGAGTTGTGGTTGGAGAAGACAGTCCGTATCTTGGCTCAGATGGGTTGTGCGGGCGCACGTAGATTGGGTTGTGTGATATCGTTGCTTCAGGGTGATGCCTACACCTGGTGGGTCACCATTACTACCGAGGTTCCAGAGACAGAGATTGATTGGGAGTTCTTTGAGTCTGCTTTCAGGAAGAGGTACCTGGGACCGAGGTGCCTAGATGAGAAGAAGAGATAGTTCATGGCTCTTACTCAGGGAGATGCTTCTGTGACTGATTATGAGATCCGCTTTGTTCGCTTGAGTCAGTATGTCCCAGAGTTGGTTCCTACTGAAGTGGAACGCTGTAACCGATTCTGCTACGGATTGAATGAAGAGGTTAAGAGGTACATATTGGCTTCTGACTACACCGACTTTGATGTATTGGTCGCGAGGGCCAAGGATTTGGAGCATAGTTTGGGTTCGGCCAAACGAGCTGGTGGTTGTAGTTCTGGAAAGAGGCATAACCACTTTGATGGTAGAGATGCTAAGAGACACAGAGGTGGCGGACATCAGTTTGACCATAGACGTGGCGGTGGCCACCATGGTAGGGGCCATCAGGGCCATAGAGGAGGAGGGCGTTTGCCCGAGTGTACCCGTTGTGGGAGACAGCACGCTGGTGAGTGTTGGGGTAACTTCCGTGCTTGTTGGAACTGTGGTTCGAGGGACCACTTTAGGAGGGATTGTCCGCATCAGGCGGCTCAGGCACCGAACATTGCTCAGGCTCCTGCGAGAGCGAATGATTTTCAGAGAGGCCGTTGGCGCGGTTGTGGCTACTTCCAGCCTAGGGCTGATGCACCTAGGGGAGATGCTCAGAGGAACCTTGCTCATGTTGTGGCTGTGCAGCCAGAGGCGGGAGGACCAGCGAGAGTTTATGCTCAGAGAGAGGCCGGGAACGACACCGATGTGATAGCAGGTAATTTCAAGTTACAGTCTATGTCTTTGCTTTCTTTGGTTGATTCGGGTTCTACGCATTCCTACATTTTGAGTGAGCATGAACAGAAGTTAGATATCCCTGTTGAGATCTTAGATGTAGGTATGCATGTTACTAGTTCTTTTGGTGAGACAGTTGTGGTTAGACGTATGTATAGGAGGTGTCCACTGAAGATTCAGGGTCATGTGTTCTCAGTTGATATAATGGAACTTCCTTTCTATGGTTTTGATATTATACTGGGTATGGACTGGTTGGTTGAGCATCGGGCTAGTGTGGATTTTGAGACGAAGAGGATTTCTTTGAAGCTTTCTGATGACTACGATGTAGTAGTAGTAGGCGAGAACATTAAGTTCTTGTCTAACGTGGTATCAGCTTTAGAGGCTCATAGGTTGATGGACTCTGGATGTGGGGCTTATTTAGCTTATGTGATGAATCCGGATATGAGTGAAGCTAGACCGAAGGATATCAGAACAGTGTGTGACTTTCCAGATGTGTTTCCTGAAGAGTTGCCGGGTTTGCCTCCTGACAGAGATGTTGAGTTTGTGATTGAGACAGTTTCAGGGTCTAATCCAGTTTCGATAGCTCCGTATCGTATGGCTCCGAAAGAGTTGAAAGAATTGAAGAGTCAGTTACAAGAATTATTAGACCGTGGTTTCATTAGGCCTAGTAGTTCTCCGTGGGGTGCTCCAGTGTTGTTTGTGAAAAAGAAAGATGGTAGCATGCGCATGTGTATTGACTATAGGCAGTTGAATCAGTTGACTGTGAAGAACAAGTATCCGTTGCCTCGTATAGATGATTTGTTTGATCAGTTGAGAGGTGCTTCAGTATTCTCGAAGATAGATTTGAGATCTGGGTACTATCAGTTGAAAGTGAAAGAGTGTGATGTTCCAAAGACAACTTTTAGGACTAGATATGGTCACTATGAGTTTCTTGTGATGCCGTTTGGGCTCACGAATGCACCAGCAGCATTCATGGACATGATGAACAGAATTTTCAGAGACTATCTAGACCGTTTTGTAGTTGTCTTCATTGATGACATACTTGTGTATTCGAAGACAGAGGAAGAGCATGATGAACACTTGAGATTGGTTTTACAGAGATTGTTGAGCAATCAGTTGTATGCGAAGCTTAGTAAATGTGAGTTCTGGATTCGAGAGGTTGTGTTTCTTGGCCATGTTGTTTCGGCCGAAGGTATCCGTGTTGATCCATCGAAGATTGAGGCCATTGTTGAGTGGAAACAACCTAAGTCCGTGACCGAGATTAGGAGTTTCCTAGGATTAGCCGGTTACTATAGGAGGTTTGTTGATGGCTTCTCTAGAGTAGCTGCTCCTTTGACTAAATTGTTGCAAAAAGGAGTCAAATTTGAATGGTCAGATGCAAGACAGAAGGCCTTCGAGAAATTGAAAGAAGCTTTAACGAATGCTCCAGTGTTAGTGCAACCTGTTTCCGGTAAGGAGTTTGTGATATACAGTGATGCTTCCTACGTAGGCTTAGGATGTGTTCTGATGCAAGATAGGAGAGTTGTTGCTTATGCTTCTAGACAGTTGAAGATTCATGAGAAGAACTATCCTACTCATGACATAGAGCTAGCCGCGGTTGTGTTTGCATTGAAGATTTGGCGTCATTACTTGTATGGTGAGAAGTGTATTGTTTACACCGATCACAGGAGCTTGAAGTATTTGATGACACAGAAAGAGTTGAACTTGAGACAGAGAAGATGGCTAGAGTTGTTGAAAGATTATGATTTGACCATTGAGTACCATCCGGGTAAAGCAAATGTAGTAGCTGATGCTTTGAGTAGAAAAGTGGCCGTTGAGTTGAGAGCTATGTTTGCTAGATTGAGTGAGTCTGATGATGGTGGTTTGATCACCGAGTTGCAAGTGAAGCCTTCTTTGATTCAGTTGATTAGAGAGAAGCAGTTGCAAGATGCGAGTTTAGTTCCTCATGTTCAGGACATAGCCGAGGGAAGACCGACCGAGTACAGCTTCAGTGGTGAGAACTTGTTGTGCTTTAGAGATAGAATTGTCGTTCCAGAAGATGTTGAGTTGAGACGTCAGATTCTGAGTGAAGCACATTCGAGTCCCTTTTCTATGCATCAAGGTAGTACCAAAATGTACAGAGACTTGAAGAATGATTACTTCTGGGTTGGTTTGAAGAGAGATGTAGCCGAGTATGTGAGCCGTTGTATGGTTTGTCAGAGAGTGAAGGCGGAACATCAGGTTCCTTCAGGTTTGCTACAGCCTTTGAAGATTCCGGAATGGAAATGGGAGAGGATCACCATGGATTTTGTGTCGGGATTGCCTTTGTCTCCTTCGAAGAAGAACTCTGTTTGGGTGATTGTTGATAGGTTCACTAAGTGTGCTCACTTCTTAGCAGTGAACACTACGGATTCCTTAGACAAGTTGGCAAACTTGTATATCCGCGAGATTGTGAGACTTCATGGAGTTTCGAAGTCTATTGTTTCGGATAGGGATCCTAGATTTACTTCGAGATTTTGGGGGTGCTTGCATAGTGCTTTAGGTAGCCGTTTGCATTTCAGCACATCTTACCATCCTCAGTCCGATGGGCAGTCAGAGCGAGTGATACAGATTCTAGAGGATATGCTTCGTTGTTGTGTGATTGACTTCCAGGGTTCTTGGGAGAAGCACTTACCGTTGGTTGAGTTTGCTTACAACAACAGTTATCAGTCTAGCATTCAGATGGCACCTTATGAGGCTTTGTATGGTAGACGGTGTAGGACTCCGATTTGTTGGGCCGAGAAAGGTCAGAGGTTGTTACCTATGCCAGACTTGCTTAAGGGAACCACAGAAAAAGTGAAGTTGATTTGTGACCGTTTGAAAGCAGCTTTCGATCGTCAGAAGTCTTATGCAGACTTGAAGAGGAAAGAGGTTGAGTACACAGTGGGTGAGAAAGTGTTTCTGAAAGTATCTTCGTGGAAGAAGGTAATGAGATTTGGCCGGAAGGGCAAGTTGAGTCCAAGGTTCATTGGTCCGTATGAGATTGTTGAGGGGATTGGGCCTGTAGCTTATCGTTTGAGGTTACCTTCTGAGTTAGAAAAGATCCATGATGTCTTTCATGTGTCTATGCTTAGGAGATATAGATCGGATCCTTCTCATGTGATGCCCGTTGAGGAGATAGAGTTAAATCCAGATTTGTCCTATAATGAATAGCCCGTTGAGATACTTGCTTCTGATAGCAAGGTGTTGCGTGGCAAGACCATAGAGTTGGTCAAGGTGTTGTGGAGACATAGAGGTGTGGAAGAGGCCACGTGGGAGAGGAAGGCGAATATGGTTGAGAAGTTTTCGTATTTGTTTCCACCAGGTAATTTCGGGGACGAAATTCCTTAAGTGGGGGAGAGTTGTAACACCCGGGTTTAGGGGTTAGGTGAAAATAATATTTTAATATTATTTGGGCTCGGTTTTATAATTTAAATTATATTTTGGGTTTTGTTTTCAAATTAATTAATTTGGGTTGACCACATTTTAAGATTTAAACCACAGTTAGCCATGGATTATATGTCCTTGTGAATATTTCATTTCATTAAGGGCAAAAGGGTCATTGGGCTTTTAAACTAAAACAAAATAAAAACACCCATTATCTACTATTCATTCTTTTCTTCACCAACGGGAACTTGAGCTCTCTACCTAAATCCACTGTTCCATCACCTTTCCTCCTCATTCCAACTCCGTTTTGAAAGGTAATGGTATTTTTGACTTCCCCTCATCTCCCCCTTCATAAAAGTACCATTCATTTTCGTTTTCATGAAGTTTTTAGAAAATGGAAGTTTTGAATATTTTGGTTAAAGATGAAAGCTTTATGTTGTAAAACCAAATGTTTTGATTTAATATGTTTAGTTATGATGTATAGAGGTCAAATGGTATGATATATGTGAATTTTAAATGATTTTGAGCAAATTTCGGAATTGAGTTTTAAGAGGGTTTTTGGAGGGTTTTAAAGTGGGTTTTGGGGTTGGTTAATGTTGGATTTTGGGGGCTGTTGGTAGTATGATGTATGAGGGTCACTTTGGGTGAATTTGAAGGTTGTTTGGATGCTTGAAATGGAAGATTTCAGTGGGTTTTAGGGGCTGCTTGGAAATTCTGTTTTGGGGTTGATTTTGAGTGTTGAATGCTTACTAATGTTAATCCGGGTTGGTTCCGATGATGAGTTATTGATTTCGAATGTTTTGTTTGTGTTTGAGATGATTAGAATCGGGTTTGGGCATCGGTGAAGCATCGGAAGTGAATCCGGGAATTTGAAGGTGGTTGCTCGCTTAGGCTTGGAGCTTGGAAGCTTAGGTGAGTGGTTAATTGTTTTACTTGGTTTTAAAAGGGTTGGTTCGAGTATATGGACTAGGTTGGGCTTGGTAGACCCACCTAGAGTTAGGATTGGGGTGGTAGCCTAATCCTAAACTTGATCTAGAGCCTTTGGATGAACTCTTTTATATGGTTGTGTATGTCTCGTATGAAATGTGATATGAATGCTTATGTATATTGTGTTATACATATGAGATGAGACATGAATATTGATGCTTGAGACATGCATGATGATGGTTGTTGGTGAGTACGTGCTAAGCACGGAATTGATTGAAATTAGTAAATGTTGGCACTAGTATACTTGAATACAAATGATCGATCATTAGGATGTTAGTGTGTACACATGAGTCAAAAGTCGCGTGTGGCCTTGGTGGCGTTGAGTCACCAAGGAGGAGTACGGGTACGCCCGGAAATTGTATTTAAATATAGTCGGTGATGAGTGGAATCCCATCGACGGGGCGTGAGGATGAGTGGAATCCCCTCAGCGAGACCGGTGATGAGTGTAATCCCACCGTCAGGTAATGGTTGTGTTGTTGGATGTGAGTTCCAACGGTTATCCGCGTATTTGAGTCATAGCTAGGTGCCAATGTTGATTGATATGTGTATCAATGTGTTGAGATATATGAGCTTTAATTGGATGCTTAAATGTGATTGCATGTATTGTGGATTTGAGCTTATGATCATGGCATCCATATTGTCTATTGCTCATGCATCTTTATCTTGTGGACCCTTGGTATTTTGTGTAATGCCTTGGCTAGATCGTGCTCGGACCCTGCAATGTTGAGGTTTGTTTTTAGAGCTTACCCTCACTAAGCATTATCGCTTACGCTCTCTTTGTTCAACATTGCAGATCCTTAGTTCGCGGGTTGCTCGAGAAAGTGGAGGGCCTCCAAGTGTGGTTGTTGACTTGAGTACATCAAGTATGACTTTTAAATGTTAAACATGTAATAGTTTGAGCAATGGGACATGTGTTGTTTTGATGGATGATTGTTAGTCTTTAGGAGCTTGTGTAGACTCCTTAGTACCTTGCTTTTGTATGGTTTATGTTGCCATGTTGGATTGTGACTCATGCCTAAGTTGCTCATTTTGGATGTTGCCATATGCCTTAGAGGTTACCTTCATGTTGAATGATGTTGAATGAATGCATGTCTTGTGAGGTCTTGCCTTAGTGTTAGACTTGCCTTAATCTTGTTGAAGCATGCTTTTATTGTTGGGTTGCCTTAGTTTATGTGTCTTGTGGTTGGAGGGTGTTTTGGTTGTGTTTTGGGGCACCCTTGTGCCTTAGAACAGCTAAAACGAACCTGCAGACAGGGGGCGTTTCGGAACGGGTCACCCTGTTCCGATACGGTTCCTTTGCAAATGGTCTGCCGTTTCGAAACGGATGAGGGTCGTTTCGAAACATTTTTGCTACTGGAATTTTGAGAAATTGACGAGATAAAGGCGTTCCGAAACGGGCCTTTGATGTTTCGAAACGGTCAAATCTCGTTGACCACGAGAAATTGACCGTCAAGGTCGTTCCGATACGGGTCACCCCTGTTTCGGAACGGTCACCTTATGGTTGACCCTGACCTGTTGACTTAGTCAAGGCATTTCGGAACACCCTAAGGGCGTTTCGAAACGGCCTGCTGTAAAGGGCTAAAATGAGCTGTTTGATGTGTTCGTTGGTCGGTGTATGTTTCAATGTTTGTATTTCCCGCTGCTGTGCTTCACATAGGTTTTAATTATGCCTATAGACAAGATATAATAAAAAGAAAATTTTAGGGTCGTTAACCGAGGGGAAACCTTCACGGGTTTCGCTTCGGTTTTCCCCGTGTGGCCCACTTGGACCGGTTATCCGACCAGACCGGGACGAGGGGTTACATTAAGTAATGGTTGCAATCCCAACGATGGGGGAAGCTTGAATAAGTAGCGGAGGCCTAGTTTTAATCAAAGTGACATGGACATCATTGATACTCTTAGTACTTTTTTGTCAAAAGGATAAAACACTATAATGGTTATCTGAGTCAGACAGGCGACCCCCTCACAAATCCAAACGTGTTTGACCCAAGCAAACCAGACCACAAATTTTAGGATAGAAGTGGGGTGCGGTTAAAAGACTTCTTGATAATATTTTTGATTGGTTATTTTGAGTTTTCTTTTAGTATCAAGACTTATTTTGTAAACATTGATACTTAGGGTTTTTTATTATAGATTTTCAGTTTGGGATAATAAGTATTGATACTTAAAAAAATTATACAAAAATATTGTCAAGAGTCTAACATTTTTAATTACTGAACAAATTTCAAATTTTGCCATTTTATATCGCGCCCTAGACATACGTTAAACTCGCTCCGAATTTTATCCCCAAAGGCCAAAGCTCGTCGACAATTGACACGCAACAACTTTAGGATCCGGCTTCAGAAACCCCAAATTTCTAGGTCTGAATCGGATTTGGATTTGTCTCCTCGGATGTTTTTGTTATTCAAAATAGGGTAAATATATATTTCAGGGGTTGAATTTGGGTCAAAGTTTAATTCGATATTTTAATTTTTTTATCCAATTAAGTACCTGAATTTAGTTTTATGATCTGATTTGATACTCGTTCATTTTGTGTCTAATTAGATACTTAGAATTGACTTTTTGATTCAAATTAGTACTTACGACTTTGAATCAAATTGAACCAACAAGTCAGATTCAAGTAGAGGTGGCAAACGGGTCAATCGGTTCAGGTTTGGCTATTTCGGGTCTGATGTCATTCGGTTTAAATTTGGTTCGGTTCATTTCAGTTCGGTCCTATTGTGCTTCGGGTTATTTCGGGTCGGTTAATTTTCGGTTTGGTTCGGTTCGGGTCTATTTTGGGTCAACGGGAGATCGGTCGGTTTTAATCAACTTTTAGGTTGGTCAATTTTTTACACCCTTTATATGGCTTTATAAAGTCAATATATTTGACTTTTTGGTGAGTTGTGTGGTTGTTCATATCTCATCTTTCTTTATTTCTATTAATGTCTTTTATTTATTTTGGGTTGTTTTCGGTTCGGGTCCATTTCGATTCAACTAAAAATCGGTTCGGTTTCGAGTTTCAGGTCAAATTTCGGGTCATCATGTTCGGTTCGGGTCTCGGGTCAAATTTGCCAAGTCTAGATTCAAGTACTTAATTAGATAAATAATTTAATATCAAATTTAGTTTGAAACCAAATTCATGTACCTAAATGGACAAAAATAAGCTTACAATTAAAGTTGGATCTTAAAACAATATTTTGGTCAACTACATCATTAGTTACTAAACTTTGGCTGTATTTCTGTTTTGGCCACTTAAAAATTGTCATTACAACACAAAAAATTTTAAATCCATTTTTAGTCACTCTATCACTAAAATCTTTTACACCATGTGACATGACAATTTCTTTTTTATTTTCGAAGAAAATCATAAATTTATTTGAGTGACGTTTTTCGTCGCCAGTTGTGTTCATGACAAAACTTCCTCTTTCTTTTCAAAGTCGAAATTAAAAATTTATAAAGGGGATCATTATAAGATTAAAATTTTTGAAGGATGTCACAATAAGACTTTAAAAAATTTGAAGAGAATATATAACTAATTTTACCTTTTTTTCTAAAAAAAATATTCTATTAACATTAAAAAAATAAAATTGACACGAGCCCACACTCTAAAATCATCGCCTATGTTTTGCCCTTGTTTCTCCCTTCATCTTTATTCTTGGGATGACTTCTCTCAAAATCCACTCAAAATAGGCCAAAGTTTTAGACTTGATCTCCATCAATAATCATTTGATGTGAGTAGTTTTGAGATATGTTATTTTTCTCTTCGATCATTTGGAATATTTTTACGAACACCTCCCCAAATTCATTGAAGCCCTTAACATTCTCCAAAAACAGTTGAATTTGGTATCAAAATTTCATGAATTTTAAAAAGATTTTAAGAAAATATAATCCAATAGAGACAGTAGAGTAGTAGAAAACGAGATGATCTTCAGTTCTAATCTGCAAGAAACCAACAATTAATTATGCCGGAATTATTTTCTTTTTCTTTCTTAAAGATCAGACGGTATTACAATGAAGCAAGCTTGATCTAAAGAGTTTTTCAAGCAGTATAAACTCAGAAACATCTGTTGAATGCCATCCACCTGCATCAAGAGCCTGGTAAAAACACAAGATTGAATCAGCAGAAAAACATTAGCAACTATGATGTCTATGCATGCAAATTTCATGTTTCAGGGTTTTTTTTTTCTTTCTAAATGTCCTAACCTTGATATAACACACTCCATTTTTTTATTTAATTCTTTCACCAACAACTTTTTGATGATTCCACGAATTAAAGAAGCCACCAACTCACACTCTGAGCTCACAGAAACATTTCATATTTGTCAACCTAATATTAGGGGTGGGAATCGGTCAGTTCGGGGATGATTTTGTATTCCTCATTCCGTCCCCAACACTTGTGGGTACGTTTTTGGTAATTCCGTTACATGCTTCGGTGAATTTTTCGTCCCCATCCCCATCGGATCCTCGCGATTTTCGAGGAATTTTCATCATAAAAGTTAAACAAAATTTACTATTTTACTAACTAAAAGATATGGTCGATTTCAATTTACATGTCACATACTTAATACACTTAAACATATTTTGTAAAATATCAGTATCCTTGTGAATATTTTTACGATTACGGTTTGGTTATTCCCATTGTTTGTTTATAGCAATTCCGTCCCCATCTCCATTTGAGCTTCGGTGATAAAACTTTACCCGTCCCCATTCCCGTAGGTGAAGGTTTCGGTTATTCTTATCGCGTCAGTTCGAATCCCTATGATTTCATATATTAACCACCCAATTCCCACCCCTACCTAACATTTAGATGGAGTACTAAAAATCTTCGAAATTCCAAGAATCTAACTAACACTAAGATGGAGTACTAAAAACCAGACTCACTGATCTGACACGAATTCTTCTTCCGCGGCGGGCGTAGGTGAAGGAGGAAGAACGAGAAGGATTGGCAGTGCTGGCAAGAAATCCAGTTAAGGCTCTTGGAGCTTTCGAAGCACAAGAAAGCAAGCTACAGTCGAACCTTACACTTATTTCCCCCTTCGTTAACTTACATATATTCACTCATCCTAAGGAAACTGCAATCGAACGAATACACACACAAAAAAAAATAGGGTAAACTACATAAATGATCACCATACTATTCAAAAAGTCGTGATTTGACCACCTTATTGTTTCCGAAGCAATTAAACCAACATACTATTAAATTGGATGCAATTTGACCACCAGCCGTTAGAGGTTAACGGAAGGGTGACGTGACAGTTAAAAAAATAAAGGTATAATTACACAGTTGGTCCTCGTTACTTATACACTCTATTAATTTGATCCTAATTTTAATTTAATAAAATAAATTAATTATTTGGTGACACGTGTCACCGCCTTATTGAAAAACTTTAATTGTTTTTATTTAATTAATTAATTCCTCCTCCAATCAGGTTGTGGGTGGAAAAATTTCATATAATTTTAAATTTTTTATTTTAATCGTGCACTAAACATAATTTAAAATATATTCAAAATATTGTTAATTTTAATTTAATTATTAGATTTATTTAATTGGGTTAGGTGTTTATATGCATCATAAGTATGTTGTGTTTGAGTTCCCTAAAACCGCATTTCTTCCATTTTCCATGCATTAACAGTAATATAAGAGATATATTATATGTTGTATTCCATATCACAAAAATAATCTTGGCTTAGTGGCAAGCACATGCTTCTTTTCATTAAGGGATCCTTGGTTCGAATCCCTTCAACCCTAATTTGTTACTTTCAATTTTTCTAGACATAAATAACGATATAAACATATAATATATGTGGTACTTCATAACACAAGAATAGGCTTGGCCTAGTGGCACGCCCAACATCCTCCCACCATTCCAACCTAGGATTGAATCCCCCCACCCCTAATTTTTTTATTTTAATTTTTTCAGGCATTAATAACGATATAAACATATAATATATGTGGTACTTCATATAATTAATTAATTTTATTAAATTAAAATTAGGATCAAATTAATAGAGTTTATAAGTAACGAGGACCAACTGTGTAATTATACCTTTATTTTTTTAACTGCCACGTCACCCATCCGTTAACCTCTAACGGCTGGTGGTTAAATTGCATCCAATTTAATAGTATGGTGGTTTAATTGCTTTGAAAAAAGTAAGGTAGTCAAGTCGTAACTTTTCTAATAATATGATTGTTATTTATGTAGTTTACAAAAAAACTAAATAAATGAATAACAAAACCGGAGTTGAAGGAAATACAAGTATTAATTTCTTCACACTCTTTCGGTTGCTTAAAAATCCAAAACTAATTCGAATTTAAGTGAAGAAACAAACACCGTAGAACAGATAATCCATCATTTCCCCAACATTCGTTCTTAGTAACCAAACAAGAACCAAAGTTAATCGTGGAAAAAATTAAATAAACAAAGGGTAATCTTCAACAGTGGTCCCTTTCGTTTAAGGTGTATTTTATCTTGGTCACCAAAATTTAAAAAAGATTATTCTGGTCACTTACGATTAGAATCGTTTCTATTTTGGTTCCTTGGATGTTAGTCTCCGTTACTTAAAAAAATTAGTTTCTAATTTAACCCCTAAACTTTCAAAATTTTATTTTTCACAATCTTCTCCAAAAATTATAAAACTAAAACTCCAGAAAATTAAATTAATGGCTATAACCCAACACTACAACTCATTCCCCCAAGATTAAATGCGTCAGCTTCCATTGCAAATGGTTAAACTTTGGAGCCATTTCATCAGTAGCTCTTTTATGCCTCTACAAATGCATTGAACTTGAAATAAAAAACACGACAATATTTTTTTTCGAGTTCAAATAAGTCAATTGCCACATTTGTTGCATAAAAACAATTAATTCAAGAGTTACTTTCTTTGAATAGAATATATGTGCTTGTATAGTGAAAGACAATGTCATGTTGTTAAAAAACTGCTTTGTGTGGTTCCATGCTCTCTGGTTGACTATTCTGTAAATGTTGAGCGTGCTGCAAGATTTTATCCAAAGATTCTTAAGTACTACCCAAATTTCAAAGATGAATCTCTATTACCAGATTATTCAGGAATTCGACCAAAATTTCATGGACCTGGGCAGTCTGCCAGTAATTTTGTAATACTGGTTTGTTTCATGTATTCTTTTATTATGGAGTATTAAAACTGATATATAATTTGTCTGACCATATGCTTGAATATCATTTATGGTACAAAAAGCTACTATTTTTTAATAATCTTGCATAATTTCCTCTAAGAAAGGAATAAAAGAAATTACATATGCTCCCAAATTAGCATTCAGACAATTGTTTATCCACAATTTATAATTGGTGAGAAACTTCGCAAACAAAAAAATAACAACCAAGCCTTTCTCACTACTTGGATAAGCTGAATGGACTATAGTTTCTACCCATGTACTTTATTTTTGAACCATTGAGTAAAAACATTAAGTTTGTAGTCTTATTTAATAGTTAAACTTCTATTCCTCTCAAGTGCTTCTGAAGAAGGAGCCAATTGAATACACATGTGGTTAATGAATCTAAAGAACCAGTGTAGAACCACTTTGTGACATGTTTGATGAAGAGGAGTTTACCATAGTAGACTAGAGCCTAAAGAGTGAAACATAACAAGCCACCTAAAGAATTAGATGTACAGTCTAATTTTAAAACTGAAGTTGAGACCTAGACAGGGGCTTAAGAGACAATTTAAAGGTTAAAACCAAATCAACAAGTTTTATTCTGAATATATTTCAGAAGGGGTACAAGAACCTAGAAAAAAAATGTTCACTGAAGGTGCATGGACCCATCCCTCTAACATTCCATCATCATCTTCTCTTCGAATTTTAATAATTTTATATCATTATTTATGATCCCCAACCTTATCTTTTTTACTCTCCCCTTCATCCTTTTACTCTGTGGAATCTCAATTTGCTTCATCCTTCTAACATGTGCATCCCTTAGTTTGCTCATATGTAGCTAAACCACGTAATGTATCTCTCATATTATCCTCTATAGGAGCTATTACCTTAGTTTGTTCGTTATTTTATGTCAATTAGTATTTTTCATAATTTCGAAGTAGCCGGGCTTAGGATTACATTTGGTATTTTGCGACATTTGGTATTTTGCGAGTTTCAACCATTTGCAATGGAAGCTAACGCTTTTAATCTGGGGGAATGGGTTGTAGTGTTGGGTTATAGCCATTGATTTAATTTTCTGGGATTTTAGTTTTATATTTTTGGGGAAGGTGGTGAAAAATAAAATTTTGAAAGTTTGGGGTTAAATTATAAACTATTTTTTTAAGTAACAGAGACTAACGGCCAAGACACCAAAATAGAAACGATTCTAAACGTAAATGACCAGAATAATCTTTTTTGAATTCTGGTAACTAAAATAGAACACACCTTAAACGAAATGGACCACTGGTGAAGATTACTTATAAACAAAAGAGTGAAACTCACAAGGAGCGGAGGCCATTTGTACAATAGCAGAGTAATCTCATTGAATCGAACTAATTACTCATTCTATCCCACCAATATATCCAATATTATGTTTAGTATTGACATTTTAAAAGTTAAAACTTTTAACTTTGACCATAATTATTTTAAATATTTTAATTAATTAAAATTTATAAAATATATATTTTAAATTATTTAATTGAAGGTTTCTAAAACATATTTTTCGCATTTTGAATGGGACAAAAGGAGTTAAAATTAAAAAAAATTGACCCAAAAAATTCAATAGTAGACATATTGAATGAGACAAAAGGAGTATTTAGTATCTTATCTATTTTCGTTATTTTGTTACTCAACTATTTTTTGGTATAATGAAATTTAATAAGAAAACTTACATATTTAGTACCCAACTATGTTCTTGTTACTATTGTGGTACCCTAACTATTATTTTTGGCAAAATGATACCTAACGTTACGTTTTTGTTCTGTTTTGGTACCCCGACTGTTAAAAACTAACGAAGATAATGGCGTGGCTTGGTATAATCACAGTGTTAATCCAAAACACTTATATATATAAATAAATATATATATTATTAATTTAGTCCAAAATTCATTAATTTAAAACATATCTTAATTTTGATAAAAATTTATCTCATCCCTTTCCCACCTCCTCGTATTCCCGCAGGTATCCCCATCGTAGAGTTTAGGTCATCCAATGGACCCCTTATTAGCCCCCATTGATCCCCAAAACCTAAAGTTTTGATTGTCCATAGTATATTTTTAAACTCCAAAACTTAAAAAAGTGTTCGACCGAAAGAAGAAGAAAAATGTAAAATTTACAATTTTAATCTAAAAATTAAAATAATATTTTAATTGATAAATTTTTAAACTAAAATGATAGTTTGTATAAGTTTTTGGATTAAAACTGTTATTAACCCAAGCCACTACACCATTTTTGTCAATTTTAAACGGCAGAGGTACCAAAACAGAACAAAAAACGTAATATTAGATATTATTTTGTCAAAAATAATAGTTAAGGTACCAAAACGCACAAGCATAGTTAGGGTACTAAACATGTAGTTTTTCCAATTTAATATTACGTTTTGTTTATATAATTTGATGCACCGCCAGTAAATAAAATTCTTTCCACAAGCGAACTTCAGATGATGCTACATATCGTTTTTTATCTTCGGTGCATCAAATCATTTTCCTTTAATATCTTAAATTTATTGACCCATTTTCGTTATTTATCCATTAATATTATTATTTTCTAAGAATTTATAAAAAATACTCGATTTGTCCCACTAGAACTGTCACATGTTGATATTTTTTGGGTCAATATTTTTCAACTTTAACCTCTTATAATTTAAATTTTATTATTGATAAAAATATGAAAAAATATATTTTAAAAACATTCAATCAAGTAGTTTTTAAATATATTTTTTATAAAGTTTAATTAATTAAATTATTTAAATACACTATAGTCAAAGTAAAAAAAATGACCTGAAAAATATTAACATGTGACAGTTTTATTGGAACGGAGAGTAGATAAATTAAACAAAAATATAGTTTAAACACTAAAGCCAAAAAAATCACTATATAAGGATTTTTCTAATATTGATGGGAAAAAAGAGATTGTCCTTTATCCATTCATCTCACCTATGTGCGGTGTGCCAATACTATGGCACCTAAAGGGTCGTGACGACCAGTGATAGAATTGGCAATTTTGGGTGAAAAACCCTTTTTTAATTATTATTGGGCAAAATGGCTCCCAAAAATTATTATTTGGCAAAATGACCCCCAAACTTGTCAGGTCGGTAGACCTCGCGTTGTGTAGGACGCGAGGTACGATATCGCGTTCTGCAGAACGCGATTTTAGTCGACGTGGCATTGCTGTCCGTGTTAACGGTTTTACAGTACCTCGCGTTCTGTCCCCGAGAAATTGAAACGGCGGCTGGAATATATCGCACAGACCTCGCGTTCTGTAGGACGCGAGGTCTGTGCAATTCTGCCCTCACCCAGAAGGCAAAACAAGCGTTGGTAGGCCTGTTTGAGCCCAGTTTCGATCGTGTAAATTGTATATGATCGTAGTACTGAAAATTATCTATCGTATGATACCAACATGGTTAATTTCCGTATATTATACAATGATTTAAAATGGCTTCGAAAACCCTATGCCATCATGTTTTTTTATTATTTGAAGTTTAATTTCAACTAATGTTGATTTTCGATTTAGTAATCCCATTAAATTTATTAAAAACAAAAATTAAATAAACATTATAAAGTTTAATTATAATATGTAAACAAAATATAATACGCAAACAAAATTATAATACGACATTATAAAATTCAAAAGTGTTTTACATAAATATTAAAATCATAAGTAGAAAACAGTAAAAAAAAGACTAATAATGCCTATGTCCACCCGTTCCGCAGTCGGGTGGATGACGCTCACGCTCCGGATACCTCCTGTCTCCATCGTGTGGTGGTCCCTGGTCCCTATCATCCTGACCATCGTGCACGATATGCGGATCTGTGCTGGGCCCAGGAGGGGAGTAAAACAAGCTACCCATCAGCGTACTGTCCACAATCGGAAACCCATACTGAGGGTGCAGCTGTGGATAATCGATAAGCATAAGGTCAGTCGTGGGCGTATGGGGACGATAGGCATCAGTGGAGCCGTACTGGGGTGGAGGCATCGTCTGCTGGAAACTCGATGGACTGCTATGCAATGGTGCGGCAGAAGATGATGCCCCTAGAGTGTCATATCGTGGTCTCGGACCACGCTGCGTCGACTGCCTCTGGCTCTGCCTCTGGCTCTGGGTCTGGCTCTGGGTTTGGCTCGCTCGCCGGCTCCCGCGTGGGCGGTTTTGGGGTTGCTGGGGAAGCCCTGCATCGCGCTCGGCCTGAGTAAGGATATGTCGCATCCCATTGTTCCTATACCACTGGCCATAATTGAAAGCGACCGAATGACCCCCTGCCATAATTTGTTGGAGAAACTCTGGGCGTCTGTGAAATCGTTGAGCCCAAAGCGCTATCCAGCTAGCGTGGTGCTCGGCCCAGTCAACCTCCGTCTTTCCCTGGCGCGTAAGATTGTGGAAGGAGACCATATTTTGCGGAGGGGGTGGAACATTTTTGACGTACCCGAACTGTCGTAGTACCCTATCCGTAGAATGCCACACGCAAATTTCGTAGTTCAGCAGCGACACGACGGAAATCCAAAGGTCTCGCTCTCGCACAAAATCTGGTGGAGTAATCTGGCGAATCTCCTCTAAATCGTAGGGTGTTCACACGAACTAAAAAGAATGAAAAAGTTTGTAACGGTTATATGAAATATTATTGGAAAAATAGTATGGAAAAAATCAAAATAATCGTTGAATTACCTCATCCTCTGTCAAGGTATCGAATCTATATCTGTATTCTTTCTGGGACTCCGGCAGGCCGGTGTGGGATAGTGCGGTGGTCCACCTTTAAATAATGAAAAACGTCGTTAAATAAAATAATTTAATAATAAAAAAATATAGTAGATTATGTAGTACCTCCGTAGAAGCGGAAATAACATAGCGGTGGGCTGCCTAAGATGTGGTCTCAAAGTAGGCATCCGAAACCAAACCCAAGCATGTAGGAATAAACAGCATCCTCCCATCGATGCTCTGGAGGCGTCAACGTTTCTGCAGAGGTCTCTGATAAGAAAGGCCAAGACAGCTGACCCCCAAGATTTTCGTCCAGACTCTTCTAAATCTGTCACATGAAGAAGCTACATAACGTGCACTTTTGTGCGGGATTTGTCGGGCATTAATATCCCGCCAATAATGCGCAAGATGTGGGCTCGCGCACACCGCTGTGAAAATATAGATTTAATAAAGACATCCTAATAAAAAAAATTGTAAGTTCATCCAAATTAAAAAAAATTGTAAGTTCATCCTAAATATAGATTAAATATAAATTTAATAAATGCATCCAAAGAAATTAGTAACTTAATCCTAATTTGCAAATAAATATTTGTAATTTCATCATAAATATTTAATGTAGGCAACCTAAATATTTAATAAAGTCATCATAAATATTTAATAAAAGCATCCTAATTTTGAAGTACTGATTTGTAATTGCATCCTAAATTTATTAAAAGGATCCTAAATATTTACTGAATTCATCCTAAAAATTTCATAAACCATCATAATGTGCAAATAAATAATTTTAATTTAATCATAAATATAATAAAAGCATACTAAATATATAATAATGACATCCTAATTTTTAAATAGAAAAAATACCTGAAGTGCAACTACATCCGCATTGGGGGGGGAGGGGTTCCAAACTCTTCCTCCAAGTACGATAGAGCGATTTTCCCTCCGTCCCACACTCTGTCAGGGGGCATCACGCCCATTTGTTCAGCAAATAGGGTTGGCCAATCTGCCATCGCTACACCAGTAATAACGCTGCCGTTTGTAGGCAACCCCAGAATGTAGCCAACATCCTCCAACGTGATTGTTGCCTCGCCAAATGGAAGATGAAACGTGTGCGTCTCGGGTCTCCACCGTTCTATCGGCGCGCTGATCAACGACGGTCTAACCTTCACCCCCTATATACCGAGCTATGTGCCCAAAACCAGCGCGCTCAATCCAATACATAACAGCATCAACGGGTGCAACGGTGATACGGTTAAGGTAACATTGTAAGTTACGTTCGTATCCCTGCAAAAAAATAAAATAAAATAGTTAGTAAAAATAAAAGAATATAATTTAATTAAAAAATTTAGAAAATAAAAGGAAAAAAAATAATACCTCTGGATTGTTTCGCCAAAATTCACTGCAGTGACTGGCTTGGTTGCGTAGCAAGGGCTCCATGTTATCGAACGATATATAAAACTTCTTGACAAATTTTTGTAAAATTGCTATAGAACTCGCGTTTTGTGGAGGTTTTTAGAAAAAAAAACCTTCAATTTATAGAAGACCTCGCGTCGTTTGGGATGCGAGGTTACAGAACGCGATATCCATGTACCTCGCGTCCTATAGAACGCGAGGTTCATTGAAAAGGCGCGTCGATGAACAGACGCGTGAACTGAACGGTCAGAAGTGACCTCGCGTCCTATAGAACGCGAGGTTCTAAAGACATCGCGTTCTACAGGACGCGAGGTCGTGGGGTTTTTTAAATGAACATAAGGGGCGGGAAACTCATTTAATATTATAATAATAAAAATAATAATAATGGAAATAATAAAAATAATAATTATAATTAAAATAATAATAATATTAATAATAATAACAATAATAATAATAACAATAAAAATAATAATAATAATAGAAATAATAATTATAATTAAAATAATAATAATATTAACAATAAAAATAAAAATAATAATAGAAATAATAATTATAATTAAAATAATAATAATATTAATAATAATAACAATACTAATAACAATAATAATCATACTAATAATTATAATAATAAAAATACGAGTTATGTTTTCATTAGTAACTAAATAATACTAATAATTATAATAAGAATAATAATAATCATACTAATAATAATAATAATAATAATAATAATAACAATAATGAATCATACTAAATACGCGTTATGTTTTCATTAGTAACTAAAAATAACGACATAGCGCAATATTTTGGAAGTTAGTTTGAACAAAACTTCCAAAATACGCGCTATGTTGCCATTAGTAGCTCCAGGGGAAAATGCTTACTGAATACAGAAAAAAATTTCTGTGGGTGCTTCTTGCCTCTCCAAGAGTTTGCTATTTATAGAGGGAGGTGAATATGTTGACGTGGCAACCTCGCGTTCTGTAGGACGCGAGGTCATTCAAACCTCGCGTTGTATAGAACGCGAGGTCTATTAGATGTTGGTATATATATATGCACGGAGATGAATTTTTGTAACCAGTTAAGTTTAGTTTAGGTCAGTTGAATATGAGTTCATGTAATGCTGCGTTTGTTTCTGTTGCAATTTTTATGTCCGAAATTTTGTTTCTTTATGATAGTTGGAGTTCACTTAAAGATTTGTGTTCCGCGAGGTACATACCCCCGCATGATACGTTCATTGAATAATATTTACCGACATATCGCAATATTTTGGAGGTTGTGTGCTGCAGCAGTGGCTTCAATGGCAGCTTCTGTAGCCGCCGTCGAGAGGATCCCCGGCTACAGTTTTGAAACGAAACGACTTTTAGGAAGCGAGGGCGGATTCAGATCGACATTCTGCCGTGGCAGCCAACATTTTCAGATGCGGCCGGTGCCGATTACATTTGTTAATGTGGATCAAAGCTGCTACCATTTCAGAAGAAATCTGATTATCGTGCTCTGCTTCTTTCAGTCGGGACCTCCGATCAAATTTTCCCACCGGAGCGGCTGAATATATTGTTTCGAATTTTGTAGATAATTTATGTAGTTGTCTCGATTTACTTATTAAAGAATACATGTTGAAAGTTTTGTTAAATGAAATGCGACTTAAATTTACTTATGTTTAGTTTTTCATTTCCTATAAATACCCACGAATTCCACCATCATTTACTCATTCCAAATTCTCTCTAAACACCCAATCTTTGCTCACCTTATGGCAAAATTTCAGGCAACATTTTATTTTCTCGATACTTATTTTGAGTCAACAATCACAGGCAAAATGTCACTGAAAGATTTAATACAGTTGACAACAATCGAGGTTAGTAAACACACCGACAAACAAATTTCTTCCATGGAATGTCGAATCCCAACACCGTCAGCTAATGAAACGCACTACGTTATGAAGCTTACGAACGAAACAGACGTTCGTAACATGTATGACCGGCTCAATTCCATCGGAGCTAGAGACGTCGATTTCAATGTTAAGTTTGTCAACTCCAGCGAAGGTAGTACGTTTGCACCCGTAGAACCTGCTCCGAACACTGAACACGCACCGTCTTCACCGGATGTTGATGCGGCTGTGGAGGAGCTACAACTTTTTATGTACAGGCGTAGACAAAGAAAACAATAGCTGATCGAAGAACTAAACCTAAGTTCAGACGTGTCCACTGACTACGATGATTCGGATTAACCATTAGCTTATGAAATTATCTTCCAGTTATGTTATATGACGTCTTATTTCATCCTTTATTAATGTTCAACGGACTTCAAGTTATGTAAACCTACTACTACTCAATTACATTGATAAACTACAATTGTCTATGTTATTCAAACATAAATTTTTTGGACGTAATCTCTGTCACAAATAATATAAAGGGACCTCACGTTATGCACCAGTAGTAGTATTCAATTACATTACTAGACTACAATTGTCTCAAATTCTCGAACATGTTCTCAATTACAGAAACAAACAAATAGTAAACAGTACGGTTATTATAACTTCTGACAGAATGTCTGAAACAAAGCAATTAAAGTGACCTCGCGTTCTATACAACGCGATATTAGTGGACCTCGCGTTGTGTAGAACGCGAGGTACTGGCTAACCCTACCTCCCATCAACTCTATCCCTTACTTGTCGAAAGTTAGGGGACTGCCTCCCAGGCACACGCCATTCCTGACTTGTTCATCATTTACCTGCTTATCGGTTTTAGGTAATGGACAAGCAAAGTTACCTCTCGGAACCATTATTTGCCTTACACAACCAGATTCTCCGGTATTTCAAGGGCCAATAATTTTGCCTGTATATGAAGAAGAACCATAAAACGAAAATATAAGTTTCAATTGGCAAACAATTCCTAGAATTTTCCAAGTATCAAAAATTCAGAAGTCTTTTATAAAATATTCAAATGCCCAGACGAGGCGTTACTACGCTAGTTTACTACGATGGGAAGATATTCGAGGGTACTGAACTCGGCGTCCTTTTTCACTGCGAAGATCCGGTAACGATAAAGCTTCCGAGGAGATTATCGTTCAACAAGTTAGTCAAGGAACTGGAGGCAAAAGTCCCTCATTTCGATAATCATCGTTTGTCCAACGTGAAGTATCGGGTGCCAATATCTATAGACCCTTTACAGTACTCTGTATGCCAAATTGCGGAAAATGCTGATGTGGAAATGATGATGGAAACCCACTTCGAGTATTCAATTGGAACACCCCTTGAGCTGTATGCATCGTTCTCCGAGTCTAATCCAGTTGCCGAAATACCAAGCTGGGGTCGGGCGAATTTCGACTTCGATCCGAATGCCAACGTTGATAGCCCGACCATAGGTCTACGACGTGATTTTAGCCTACTCTGCCGAGACAACGAGGTTGGTGCATCGTCATCTGCTCCTCCAAGGCAGTCCTGCGTAGCGAGTATCGGGTTCGACATGAACCAACCCCCAAACGATGAATTCGATGCACCAACAAATATATCGTACAATCCATACAATCCTTATAGTTTTGGGGGGAGGGAACGTCGGCTCCTTACGTTGCGCACGACCATGAAGCATCATATGGCCGGCACTCAATGTATGTCCCTGGCACCGACTATGGTCAACCATCTATGGGGAGACATTCTTCTTTTGGAGGTGAGGGAGCGTCGTCTTCTTACGCTATGCACGACCATGATTCCTCGTATGGACGACACTCAACGTATGTCCCTAGCACGGAGTACGTTCAACCATCTATGGGAATACATTCTTCTTATGGTGATCTTGATTTTGGTCTTGGAAATGAGGTTCGTGAGCGATCTCGTGAGAGGTCTCCCGCTCATCGACCCCAATCCTCGCCTCGAAGGGTAGTGATCGACGAAGCTCTACTATTCCAGCTCCCGGAGGATGCTTCTGACGAAGAACCGATTAGAGAACCCGGGCCCGACAGAGACGAGCTGGGGTCATTCTATCCCGAACCAGAAGACTTGACAGAGTTACCAGAAGACACTATCATTCCACCACCAGATTTGGATGAAGAACCGACTGCCACCAACTTTCCTGTAGACGCAACGCCAATTTCTATGTTCCAGCAACCATCCCACTTCACAACGGTTGATATGGATGCAATGGACGTCCCTGATTTTCCCCATGACGACACAATAGATGGCCGAGTCAACCGTTCTGATGGTGAACTAACAATTGGTATGGCGTTCTCGAACAAGGAAATTGCGGTGGCGGCAGTTAAGCAGTACAACCTTCGTCATAATGTTGAGACGGCAGTGGCTAAAACCCAATCCACATACTACAAGGCTTATTGCGTCCAAAAAAATCAATGCTGCAAATGGAAAATCCGTATATCAGAGTTGAAGAGGGCAGGCAACCGTTGGAAAATAACAAAACTTGAGGGGCCCCATACATGCACCGTTGCTAGCCTCAACCAGGATCACAAGAACCTGGATGCAAAGTTCCTCGCGGACATCTTTTCGACACTGGTGAAAACAAATCCCACTGTGTCGGTCCCCACATGTCAGGTTGCAGCTCTAGCTATCACCGGCTTCCGTCCAGGTTATTCCAAAGCATGGTATGCAAGGAAAAAGGCCAAAGAGGAAACGTATGGGCGATGGGAGGAATCTTACAAAGAGTTGCGCCCGTGGCTTAATCTCCTGCAGAAACACATCCCCAGAATGGTTGTCAAATTTGATACGGTTCTGGCAAACGAAAATGATCGTGCCGTCCGAGGTGTTTCTCAATTCCACCGGTTATTTTGGACTTTCCCCCAGTGCATCAACGCATTCAAGCACTGCAAACCGATTGTCCAAATCGACGGCACATGGTTGTACGGAAGATATACACAGATCCTACTTCTAGCTATAGCACAGGACGGCAATCGCAAATGCGTTCCTGTTGCATTCGCAATCGTCCCGAAGGAGGATTTGGAGTCTTGGACGTTTTTCCTTCAAAACCTACGAAAATATGTCCTTGATCATGTAATACGAAGAAGAAAGGATGAAGGGGTGTGTGTTATTTCTGACAGAGGCACAACGCTATTGTGGGCGATAGAAAATTTGGGTGACTATTGGAAGCCTCCATACATTCACCACCGTTTTTTCTTGCGGCACATAGCCGCAAACTACCTGCAGAAATACAAGAATCGTGATGAACGTCAAATGGTGCTCGATATGGGTACGTCCTTTATGTCATTTTCATTTACTACATTACTTGTTACTCGCTTTCATTTACGACCTTTTTGCATGTGTTTTTCGCCCATAACTATTCAACTGTCATCCCGCAGGCAACTCGCACTACAAACAATAGGTGGCTGACCTGCTCGAGGAACTGAGAGCGAGAAACAAACATGGCGCATAATACCTTGAAAAAATCCCAAAGGAAAAACGGCTTTGATCATATGACGAGGGTAAACGTTATGGTCACATGACAACGAAATTGGCTGAGGCAGTGAACTCATCACTGAAGGGAGTGCGGCAGCTGCCTATCACTTCCATTGTCAAAGCGACCTATTATCGTTTAGCTACCCTTTTTGCAACCTTGGGAAGGCAAGCAACTGAGTACATGGCAGGTGGACACAAAGTCCATCCAGTTTTCCGCACAAAACTGCATACTCAATTGGGCCAATCAAGACAGATGCAATCAACTCTCTTCTCGCGAGAAGGACACTTGTTTCGTGTTGCGGAATTTTCCAGGCGGTTGGAAGGCATTCAGCAGAACGCTTACGTGGTAGATCTGAGGGAGAGAACCTGCGAGTGCGGAATTTTCCAAACTTTCAAATACCCGTGCGCACACGCCATTGCTGCTTGCACTAACCAACGGATAGAATACATGCATATGGTTGATCCGGTATACTCACTCAAAACGGTGCTTAAGGTTTACGAAAAAGAGTTTCCTCCAATCGGAAATGAGGTTGATCTGAATGCTGTGGATATTGAACCGATCATACGCCCAGATCCAGCACTACTACGAGCCAAAGGATGTCCACGTTCTACAAGATTATACTGTGCCGAGGATATGGTCGAACATCGAGAGAAAACCGGACAAAAGAAGCATTGTTCTATATGTCGAAATCCTGGACACTCAGCTCCTAAGTGTCCTAATCGCTCAGCCCCTCGTATTAATTAATTATTTTTAATTTGTATATGTGAGTTCGCACATGACAATCTAATCAATAAAGTCAGTCCACTTAGATTTATACAATCCGTCATCTTATACTTTCAATCATTCAAAAAAATATGTTATGATAGTGTTTTCGAAACAACTTTAAATCAGCGTACAATGGACGAAAATTAACCGTGTCAGTGTCACACGATAGAGAATTTCCAGTACTACAACCCCAAACTCGATGTTACCTAAAAATTTAAAATTTCTACATATGAAATTCTGCTCCAACATGCCTATCGACATTTGTTCAAATGCAACTTCATTCAAAAAGGATGATAGCATAGGGTTTTCGAAGCCATTTTAAACCATTGTAGAATGGACGGAAATTAACCATGTTGGTATCATACGATAGACAATTTCCAGTACTACGACCCCAAACTCGATGATCGCTAAAAATATACGATTTACACGCTTGAAATTGGGCTCGAACAGGCCTACCAACGCTTGTTTTGCCTTGTGGGTGAGGGCAGAATTGCACAGACCTCGCGTCCTACAGAACGCGAGGTCTGTGCGATATATTACAGTCGCCTTTTCAATTTCTCGGGGACCTCGCGTTCTGTAGAACGCGAGGTACTGTAAAACCGTTAACACGGACAGCAATGCCACATCGACTAACATCGCGTTGTGCAGAACGCGACATCGTACCTCGCGTCCTACACAACGCGAGGTCAGCCGACCTGGCAAGTTTGGGGGTCATTTTGCCAAATAATAGTTTTTGGGAGCCATTTTTCCCAATAATAATTAAAAAGGGGTTTTTCACCCAAAATTGCCGATAGAATTAGAAGAGCTGGAGGAGGCAGTCACCCTCTTAAAATTTTAAATTTTAAATTTTTTATATAATTTAGAATTTATTTATTTTTTTATTAAAAATTTATTTATACCCCTAAAATTTTTATAAGATATCTCTCACTAAAATTTTATAAATTCGCTACCTTTAACATAAAATTTTGCTTTTGTCCCTGGTGGTGATGGGACCAATTGTTAACTATTGCCATTTGTATGCCAACCATGCTAAATTCATATTCTTTTTCGGACATGAGAAAAAAAAATGGAGGGATTCTTTGTATTTGGATTCCATTTGCGCATTATTGTAGTTTAGGTTGAAACTTCATGTATGTGAAGAATTCTATACATCAAGATTTGTCATTCATTTCTGGAAGAGAACAAAGCTACAGGCTTTGGCATTTTGCATGGCTATGAATTGAATACCGTATGCTTTGCTGAGATCAGCGTTCAATAATAAATGAACAAAGTATTTGATGAACTATTCATGAACTATTCGTTTACTGCTCGTTTATTTATAAAGTTAAATAAACGAGTATTAACAAAAATTTTATGTTCGTTAATAAACGAACGGACATGAACATAGATGTGTTTGATTCATTTATATTCACAAACTAACTCATTTATTAGTTCGTTTACTCAGTTCCCCTTTATTTTTTACATTTAAATATTGATTAACGTAGGGACTAAATTGTACACATAGTGAATTTTAGAGTTTAAACTGTGAAGCTTGAGGAGCCTAAGGACTAGTGGTAATTTTCACCATTTATTTAATTGTTTGTTTGTTTAGTTAACATTTCTGAACATATAAAGGAATATATTCACGAAAGCTAAATGAACATGTTGACGAACGTTAAACGAATATGTTCGTAAACGCCTTAAAAAATAAACACAAACCGAACACGTACACTTTCAAAAATAAACAAACGAACATGACTTTATTAGTTAAAACTTGTTTAATTTATACCCATAATAATTCCTTCCCCGGAAAATTTAGAACACATCCCATTTCCAGAGTACTAACAAAGTTTTTTGCTTCGAAATGCAAACCACACTTTGGATCTAAAACAAGAAAGCCAACAGTTGAGGTCTACAAAATATTAATGTGTTTTGAATTTGCATTGACATTATGGAATTAGTGGGATCATTGTCTTTATAAATTTTTTTTGAAATATAATGAAATTATTTATTTAATCTTTTAGAAATATATAATTTTATCACGTTAACGTCTTTATCACTTTTCTGTTAATTTTCTACACGTTCATTTATTGAAGACCGGTGAAACATCTTCAATATTCGAACGGTAAAAAGTTTCATCGGCATGAGGGAAGCAATATACTGAAAAACGAGCTTTATCCGACGGCAGAAGAGAAAGATCAGAAAAAGAAACCGAAATGTTTTTGTCCCGATTCGTGGGATTCGAGGTACTATTCGGTGAAATAAAAATTGAGTTCGAACTTAGGAGGACGAGACAAAACAACTGATAAAATTTGAGATATAACGACCATTATCTACGGTCATGTCCAACGACGGTGAACATCATTCACGTCATAATGCCATAAAAAATATTAATGAATGAATGACTAAAAACATTTAATGTATAAAATTCAGTGAGTAAATTGAACGTTTTGAACTAAAATAAGTTTGAAAGTAAAGTTGAACTATGATTTATATAATTTACTCTTTATTATTTTGCACTTAATTTTTTTTATAAATTTGATTAATGAATAATGATGAGTTCCACTGCTGAACAAAGTAAAAGGTTTACAAAGATGATAATACAGCAGAGATATTCATTCAATGACTCACATGGAAATATCCTTGATCGATACAATTTGTCTGCAACTCAAGGGTTGCAGAAGCTGGAAGATGGCCATATAGGCCAAAAATAGAAAGAAGGGAAAATAGGCTCGGTTCACTGAAATTTCTATGATTCTTTATTCCCTTTTTACGCACTGCTGTCTGATGGAGACGACTGCATGTTACAAAAATGCTCTCCTTTAAGAAGGCAGATTACCTGAGTCATATAGGGTCGAGAAATTGGCTTGGTCCTTGTACATGCAGTTGCAGCCGCCATGACTCTGTAAATTCCATGCATGTCCGAGCACTCTGAGTCTTCCTCCAACAGCTCGTAGAATTTTCTTTTCAGCATCAGAGGCCGGGCCTGCATGCCATTGCCAAATATAAATCATGTCACGGCCTCGATAAGGCTGAAATAAAGCTCGGGATCGAGCCATCGAGGAAGAAATGAAGAATTTCTAAGGTACTGACCCACTCGATTAAGCTTTTGTCATCCTCGGGTGCCGATGTTCGGCAAAACAGTCTCAATAGCAGAACTCCGAACGACAGGACATCGGTTTTCACTAATTCCATTGTTTCATGGTCCAAAGGATCCATTAGAGTAGGTGTATACCTATTCTTGGAATTGAATGGTAGTTCTTGGTTATGAAGCCATGTAGCATTCCCAAAGCCAGAAATCTAATAAGAAAATGAACGGCGTGATTAGAGAATTCAACGATGATATTCGTTCGTAAGAGATTCCGGTTTAAGATATTTTACCATAGGCTGCAAATCACGTCTTATAAAAATGTTACGGGGCTGCAATTTGCCATGGACGACGGGCCATTGTGGACATTCTTCGTGCATGTATCGAACGCCTTGTGCTATAGTTATGGCAATTTTCAGCCTAGCCTCAAACTTCAACTCTCTTCTGTCCGAGCCTGTGAGATGAATGCAGCTCTGTAGCTGATTAGCTGTTCATAGTGAACATTTAAAAGGAAGGTGTATATACATATAGGAGTACTCACCCCAAATATATCTATCTAATGTCATTCCTTGATGGAGAGGAAAAATTAAAACCGTCCCTCTTTCGCACTGGTGATAACCCGAAATAACCGTTACGTTCTTGTGGTTCATAACCGAGGCTGCTCGCATTTCTGCTTCAAGAATGCTTTCCGAGTGTGGAACAAACCTCTTTACTAATACAGATTGATGATCAAAATATCCAATATATGTGCTATAGTTCTTGTCACGTTCATTGCTAGCCCTTGTTGAAAATCTCTTAGTTATTTCCGTAATCGCTTCACAGCTTAGCTTCTGTGGCTTTTCTGCCATAAAATCAGCCTGGGATACTCTTGTGCTGACGTTACTCCACGGAAGATTATGACTCGTTTTAGTGGGCTCCGACGTCGTTTCCTTTTCGATTTCTCTATCGGTGCTCGGCCGAACAACCGGTTTCACTTGTGATGTTGACGATGATCCCTTCATCAGCTTCGGGGACTTGGGATTATGGATTACTTCTTCCATGAGAATTAAGCTGTCCGACGACTCATCCTCCGTGACCCAATGCTCATCGACTACTGATCCTTCCTCATCGGTCACCAACGATACATTACATTCAACGCCGATCAGCTGGAAAGTCAAGTGTTTTGCAAAGGAACTGCAAGAAATAACAAATTTGTAGTACCGGAAAACATATGAGAAACAGAAGGAAAGAACAAAAAGAATGAGGATATAATCATAACCTATCAAGAATAATCCAAGTGGCCCCAACATTGTTTGCCTCTTCACTTATGATATCCTTTGGCTGGTACCCTGCAGCCACCTTTACCAGAAACTTCACCTGCAATACAAAATCCGTATCCGATACTCACACCCGAGTTCGAGTATCATAGCAACAACAGAACAGCAAGAAGACTAGAAGAGTACTTACCCCATTGCTTTTGAACTTTTCATAAAAGGGTCTGAAAATCCGCCTATAATCCTCCTTTTTAAGGCTTACTTGTTGCCGAAGGAACCTTATATACGGATCATCTTCACATGTATAATTGCACCTATGATCCCCATGAAAACCTTTGCTGGAAGATGGCCCGGTCCCTTCAACGGACAGAAGGGTGAGAACTAAAATCTCATCCACCGTGTTATTACTCACATATTTCGAAGCCCTCAGCAGCGGCGCAACGCCTTTCTTGCCGGTGGTGGCGACTTTTTCTCCTTCTAAAACAACAATCAGTCTCTGTCCACTCTCCCTCCTTTTCCTAGTCGTCATTGTTATTCGATTTCGGTGAGCTCGTTTCGAGACTATGTCTATACCCTGTTGTGTTGCATTTATTTTGAGCTGCAATGGCGGCTTTTTAGTACCATGTAATCTACATAGTTATTCTTGTTCTTTGTTATTAACGCTTGAGACATTCACTCTTGGGATCTCCGGACACATTGTCGTCCATTTGTCTTTGCTTTCCGCTCGCCGCATCTCATTTTGCCCGAGTCGCCAACCAGAAACAGAATAGTTACAAATATTGCGCTTGAGATTTGACCTTTTCGAAGACGTTAATGGAGCTCATATTTCTCGATGAGAGAGTTCAGTTTCGCTCGAAATGTTGCCGGTGGGGATTTTGAAATACGGACAGGTCGGGGGGTAAAAGTTTTGAGCATTGTAAAGGGGGAAGGCGGATGGAACTAGGCATGAACTTGGATGACTCAGAAATTCCATTATCTTTCGGCTTTCGGGGAAGGATTGTGTATTGACAGTATGAGGCCAAACGGACGATCTACTTTTAACGTATTATTTAGAATTTAGTGGATTGATAATATGTTCATCAACACGAATCCGACTCGAAAATCCGAACTCGACCCAAAATATATACATCAACCCGACCCGACTTGTTCTATATAAAAATTAATTAATTTTGAGAACTTAATTGTAAAAATAATTTTAGGGACTCAATTATATAAAAAATTAATTTTAAAGACTTAATTATAAAATTATATAAAGAGAGTATTATTGCAAAAATCCTTAAAATCTGACATGAACTTGATTTTTTTATTAAAAAATCCTACTCGATCGGGTCGGATCGGAACCCGATCGAGCCCAGTGAAATGCTCACCCTTACACGTGGATAGGGTGAACAAAACTCATCTCGATTTGAAAAGAATAAATTTTGTGATTCGACACAAAAATACTCGATCGACTTGTATGAAATCATAATTTCATAAACTTGACTTCACTCAATTTTTTTTTGATTCAAAATTCGATGAAACACTCACCTCTACTCTTGGAATGCTTTTGCAACAATGGAATTTATGATCTCTTTGGAATATAATATTTTTAATAGTCTTAAGGTGATTACAATGTAATATATGTTCATATATATTTTTAACCTTTTGACAATGTACACACTTTACAGACAAAACGATTTGAACTCGGATCTCCTATGATGAACATCGTTTATTTTTTTAATTAAGATCACTTGTTAAGTTCTTTTTAGAATATAATTGACCGTGTCAAATCACGAAAGATACAATTCACTCATATTTTTTGATAAAAAAAATTCCATTAATCGAAGCAAAAAGATAAAGAAAGAGCATAAGGGCATGTTTGGGATAGATTACTTGTGTGCTTTTACTCAAATAATCACTTATTTTTTATTTTTTTTAAAGATAAATACTAGTATATTAATAAACGCAAAACCATGGGTTACATCACTTCACATAAAAGCTCATAAAGACAAAATAAAAGAAACTTGAGAAAACCAACCGACAGCCCACGGTTTCAAAACAAAGACCAGCAATCTCATCTGAGATCTAGCACTCGGAGGGGAGAGCAGGAAAGCAATAACAAGCAGATGAGGGGAAAACAACGGAGAGCAGCTTCAAAGCTTCAAATTTCGACATGCAACCACCATTACACCGGGGGAAACGCCATAGTTCTATCTCTCTCCACAATCGCTGCAACACGCGCCGGAGCCTCTTCAATCCAGACCCTAGGGCTCGCAAAACTTCGACCCAGAGCTGTCAAGGTATGAGCGGCTTCATTACATCTCCGATTCACATGTTGAATTGAGCATATTTCAAAGTTAAGCCATTTCCTTTTGATGTTCGAGGTAAGGGCAAAAGTGACTGATTTATCTATTACTGGAGAAGCAACCTTGTTGACCACAGAAAGAGCATCACCCTCTAGAATGATTTTTCGAAAACCCAAATCAAAAGCTAAGGAGAGAGCTTGATCACAGGCACAAGCCTCTGCCACATCTGGCTTTGCAATGTGAAAATGGGGGTAAGTTTCAGACGCCATAACCAACCCTTCTGAGTTTCTGATAATTATCCCCGAAACTGAATTCCCTGAGCCCGCTGTAAAACTCGCGTCAAAATTGATTTTGACTACATCTCTCATTGGCGGCATCCAATGCCCAGAAAAAGTTGCAGGAGAACCGGAGATGGGATGAACATTTATGGCCTCTTGCTCCGCGACATAACTCTTGATGAAGCGCACAATTTCATCAGGTGAGTGCACTGCATCCTCATAAACTCTCTTATTGCGATATATCCAAATTGCCCATAATGCCGTAATTAGAAGATTAAGCATAGAGGATGATAAATGATCAAATAAGTTTGCTAACCATGCTAACCAATTCTGTTCCCCAGAGGTAATTGGTATGGAAATTAGAAGGTCCGAAAAGATCCTCGCAGTAAAAGGGCATTCAGAAGCTAAATGGAAAACTGATTCAGCATTTAAACCACAGAATCGACAAGGTAAATGAGGATGGAGCTTACGAATATGTAAATTAGCAGATGTGGGCAGGTAATTCATACAAAATCTCCAAACTGATATTTTAACCTTTGCTGGTAATTTAGCAAGCCATATATTTCTGAAAACCGTGATTGCTTGATCATGATTTGAAAGCCCTATAGGATTAGTATTAGAACCACATAGCAATTTATAACCACTTCGGACTGAATAAGTACCTGATTTATCAGCTCGCCAAATAATGAAATCCTCCTGACTATGAGTAGGCAGTTTCATATGTAATATATTATGGGCATGAATGTTGCTAAACAAGCTAGTGACTACATCGTATTTCCAGTTGTTAGATACTGGACAAATAAGGTCAGAAACTCGCGTGAACAGGGGGTTGATGGGAGTGTTGTGAACTCTTCCATCAGCATCATCTGTAATCCATGGATCCGACCAAATGTTGATAGCGGGACCACATCCAACTTTCCAACCATAACCCTTCTCAATGAGACCACGACCACACCATATACTTTTCCAAGTATAACTTGGGTTAGAGCCCAAGTTAGCTGATAAGAAGTTACCCGTTGGAAAATATATGCCTTTTAATACCCTAGCAAGTAAACTCGATTGATTTGTAAGAGGCTGCCATCCCTACTTAGCCAAAATCGCAATATTGAATTTGGCAAGGTCTCTGAAACCCATTCCACCCTTGTCTTTCGGATTACACAACAATTCCTAGCGAGCCCAATGAATACCTCTTTTCGAACCGTTGTTTCTCCACCAAAATCTACAGTAAATGGATTCCAGATCGCGACAAAGGGAGAGGGGAAATAAGAAGCACTGTATCGCATAGATTGGAATAGCTTGAAGAACAGACTTGAGAAAAACCTCTTTGCCACCCATTGATAGAAAATGACAGCTCCAACCCTCCACTTTACGATTAGTGCTATCAAGAAGACTTGCAAAAGCCCCACGTTTGTTTCTTCCAACCATTGTGGGAAGGCCAAGATAAGTCTCAGGGTTATTAGAGATACGGACCCCATACGCATTACCAATAGCCTGACGATCAACAGGATTTACATTGGAGCTAAAATAAATTAAGGATTTATCAAAATTAATTTTTTGCCCCGAAATCCTTTCATAACTCAGCAGAAGACTTTTGAGAGCGTGAATACCAGATGAAGAAGTATCCCCAAAGAGAATACAGTCATCTGCAAAAAATAAGTGGGTTAATGTCACACCACTTCGCCCAACCTTTACTCCTTTTATCTCCCCATTCTCTTTTGCTGCATTAATAAGAGCAGATAAACCCTCAGCACAAAATAAGAATAAGTAAGGGCTTAGGGGGTCTCCCTGACGTAGGCCTCTAGAAGGATTAAAGCTCACCCCCGGAACTCCATTGAAGACAATTCGATAAGAAACCGAGGAGACACATCTGAAAATAAGATCCAGCCATTGATTAGAGAAGCCCATAGTTGACATCATCTTGCGAACAAAAGGCCATTCAACACGATCGTAAGCTTTGCTCATGTCGAGTTTTAAAGTAAAAGCCCCATTACGACCAGATTTCCTGTTCTTAAGGGAGTGAAGTACTTCATATGCAATAAGGATGTTGTCTGATATGTGGCGCCCTGGAATGAAAGCCCCTTGGGTAGGATTAATGCACAAGTCTAGAAGTTCACATAATCTATTAACAATGGACTTAGCAATAATCTTGTAAAGAACGGAACACAAACTTATGGGGCGAAATTGGGTCATGGAAGATGGATTTTCCACCTTTGGAATAAGGACAATATTAGCTCCGTTAATATTGGATAAATTCTTTCCATCATTTAGAATCCCCAGACAAAAATCGACAACTTCTTTACCCACAATATGCAGTACGACTGATAGAAAAGGGTAGGGAAGCCATCCTGTCCAGAGGCCTTCAGAGGAGCCATAGATTTAACGGTACCAAAGATTTCCTCCATAGTGAATGGCAGTAATAGCTTGTTATTCATATCCTCCGAAATGATCGGATTCACTAGATTGGAGATGAAATCTGAATTACCAGACACTGAAGTAGAGAAGAGGTTACGAAAATAAGAGTCCGCCACATTAGCCATATCAGGCTCAGAGGTAAACAACCTACCATCATCATCACGAAGAGAGGTGATCCCATTCGTTTTTCTGCGAAACGATGCCCAATTATGGAAAAATCGAGTATTTCGATCCCCATGTTTTAGCCAATTTGTGTGGGCACATTGTTCCCAATAAATTTCATCCTTGTCAGCCTCTAAGTTCATAGCCAATTTCACCTCCAATAATTCAGCTAGATTCTTATCATCAGCATCCAAAGCAGAGAGGTGCTTGAGTTTATCATTAAGAGCAGCAGTATGGTGGCGTTTCTGAATCATTTTCTCCTTATTCCAGTTGGCAAGAATCGAGCTCAGTTGATCAAGCTTTGAAGGTAAATCTTCATTCGTAGAGCTCCAAAATGAAGAAATAATTTCCTCGCAATCTGGATCTAGCGTCCAATTTTCATCAAATCTGAACCAAGCTCTATGTGTATTCGACGCTGGAATATCGGTAGTATTGAAAAGAAAAGGACAGTGATCAGACATTGAATGGGTAAGATGAGTTACCGAAAAATTTGGAAAGCAGTCTCTCCAAGAATTAGTAGCCACCCCACGATCAAGGCGTTCACGTACATTATTGGTAACCAACCGACCACGTTCCCAAGTATACCAATTGCCTGTAAAACCAAGATCCGATAATTCACAATCCCGTAACACGGCCCTGAAAGCCTCCATATTTCTTTCCGAACGAATATGACCTCCTTTCTTCTCTGAGGCATACATAATTTCGTTAAAGTCCCCTGCCACCAACCAGGGTAAATTCCTGTCAGTGTCCAAAGAACGTAAGAGGTCCCAGCTGTCCGACCGCAGGGACTCTATAGGATTACCATAGAACCCGGTGAAACGCCAACCCAAATCAGAATGAGAGTCTTGAATAACCGCATCAATATGATGTAGAGAGAAACTTCGAATAGAGACAGACAAATTAGAAGACCAAGCCAACATGAGGCCTCCTCTAGAGCCTAAAGCCCCCACATCAAAACCTTGAGTAAAACCACATTTTATACGAACTCGAGCCATTTTATTAGAAGAAAGTTTAGTTTCCATAAGAAACAATAGCTGGGGAGAGATCGATCTCAGTTTATTACTGAGTCTACGAATCGCCCGTAGTTTCCCCAGACCACGGACATTCCAGCTAATAATTTTCATTGCGAACGGCGGGCCTCAACTGGGCCGGCCGATGGAGAGGTGGATGCACAGGGTAAATCTGAGTTCTCAGAAAATCCTGATGGAAGATTTAACGTACGGGCCCGTTTAGAGCCCTCCACATTAGTAATTGGGTTGTCTTCATCAACGGCAATCATTTGAGTGTCGAAGCCCACATTATTGCCCACGTTGCTGTTAAACTGATTAAGCGGTCTCATTTGTTTGCCCATATCTGAATTATTGGCTTTAATTGGGGAATGGGAATTAACTAGTGGAGAGACATCAGCGAGAATATCCTGCCTAATCTTGATCCTATCAGGGGTAAATCCCAAATTGTGATAAGATTGGGAATCAATTGAGCCAAGATTGTTGCCACTAATAAAAGGCTCTTCCCGGAGCCAGGGGCTTGCTGGAGGCACCGAACGCCGTATAGGGGCTCTTAGAGAAGCATCCCAGGCCAGTGGGACCTCTACGCCTACATTTGCAACACGAACGGGGAAAAAGCTTTCTCCATGACCCAACAATCCACAGACAAAGCAAAACAGAGTTAATTTTTCATATTCGAATCTTACATAGTGTGAGTTTCCATTAGGCAATAGAAGCTTCTTCCTCCTATTTAAAGCAAGACGAATATCCAATTTAACCCGAATACGCATAATCCGTTTATAGCCTAATGCAGTAGCAGTAGAATCATACTCCATGAAAATTCCAATAAAATTACCAAGCAGACGAGCAATCTTTTCCGATAGAAAACCAAGGGGTACGTCATGAACTAATATCCAAAAACAGACGTTAAATAAAGGAACCAATTCAGGGGATTCGCCATGTTGGAGTCTGTGCATAATCAGCAAATGAGAATTAAAGTTCCATGGCCCTCCCAAATCCACACGATCAGCATCAATACGGTTGAAAAACCGAAAGAGAAAACGGCCCTCACCAATGTCCGTGACAGCAATACCTCCGATCGGTTTCCAAACGTTAGCAAGAGTAGCCTTCATCGATTGGAAATTAATAACACTTGAAGTCAAGAATCTGCCGACGAAGCAATGTTCAAAGTTCAGATCCGCAATCGAATCAGATGGATCATACTGGAGGCAATCGTCTTCACCATCAGCCAAAGCCAGGCGCGCAAGATTGTCTTGAACATCCGACATATTTGGAAAACAAAAGAAAGAAAACACTTGAAAAGACAAGAGAAAAAGAAAGAAACGTGCTACAAGAGCAGAGGAAAACGTGCTACAAGAGCAGAGGAAGCTCCACAATGGTGATATTTATAATCACTTATTTAAGTATAAGCAATCCCAAACACTAATTTTTTGGTAGAAAATTCAGCTTAAAAAATTAATTTTTGGCCCAACTTGAAAAGCTAAATTTTTGAGCTTTTTGGATAAAAATCCCCTTTGAATTGTAAATGACAATTTTGTCCTTCATTAATATTTCAACGGTACACTACATCTTCCCATTTCTTCTTTAAATTTTTCTGCTGAAAAATATTTTCTCATTGCTGCTGAAACCACATTCTTAAATATTGATCATTTGGCTAAAGGAATTTTCATTAAAGGTATGCTATGGTGTTTTACCTCTATGTTTCGGTTATAAAATTTCGATTCATTTTTTGTCTTTTGGTTAACTTTTCTTTACATGTTCTTATCAAATTTTAAATTTTTATTTTTATTTTTTAGTTTCTTTACTTTTCAATAGTTTCTGATGTTCTTTTGATGATAAAAATTGAATGAGTCTTTAATTTTTAGGTGTCTTTATGCTTATATGTTTCTGATTTTTTTTGTTCTGTTATATTTTTCTTTTTCATTTTTTGTTTGCTTTACTATCCTTTGAAGAAATAAAGACACTGCATTTCTTCTTTCTTTGTAATAATAATAATTTCTTGGAGATAGAAAATTGGTATATGTTTCAAACACATGTTGGTTGTACTTGTTCGGATTGTCATATTTCTATTTTCTACTATATGAGTTCTTTGTTTGAAAAAAAATACTATATGAATTTTTTACTGTTTTAATAAAATTATTGTAAATTGCAAGCACTAATGTATTTTTTGTGACATAGCTTGTAGTTTAATGAAACATAATGTAAATTTCAAGCAATAGTATATATTTTTGTAATATTTATATTCAAATTCAACTTTATAAATTTCTCGCAATATAGAAAAATTTATATATATATTTAAAAAATTATATTAAAAATTAATAACAAGTTATTATAAATTACGTTTTTAAATTGACATATTTCATAGGTCATAATACTAATAGATTTAAGTATGACTTAAATTAATATATTTTAAATTTTACAACACCATGTTTAAAATAGACATTTTATCTTTTCAAAAGTAAATGTCAAACACTAAAATCTTACAATTAACTTTTCAGAATCACTTTTAAAAGCAATACCAAACTGGCCCTAAAGCTCAACAAACAACATAAATCCGAACAAAGTTTGAGAAGAATTGATCACAGGCGACCTACGACGGAAATAGGGATGCAACCCTGAAATCATAAACTCAAGCAGAACAAAAATATAGCAAATGATAGAAAGCTCCAACGAAAACAGAGATATGCAATTAGCTCATGTTATTAAATCATTTTTTGTTGTTGTAAAATGCTATTAAATTATTGAAAGTATTCGAAGAATATAAATCGCATTTTCTTAAGTTATAGTTCTAGACCTGGTAAGACTTAAAAACACTTCATTCTTTCTTTAAAGTTTATCCTTTCTTTTTTTTAGATACGATCAGGATTAAAATATTTCAAAAAATACAAATCGCATTAATTTATCAAACGGGAATGGCTTGATTGAGTCTTCATTTGATTTAGATTATTATTCTATAACATTTTAGAAATCAATGTACCTAATATAATTATTTAAAATATATTAAAAAATAATTAAATTTAGAGTACGTGATTGGATTAGGTGAAAGAGTTTGTAGATCTATTTAAAATTTTAAGTTGTTATTTATGGGAGATCCGGTTCAAACATCTTATCTCCAAAAAAATATTTTATCAAAGAATGATCATTTATCACACTATATATTAAATAAAAACAAAAAAAATAATCATAACTCAAATTAAGAATAAAACTACTCATAAATAAATCAGAAAAAAAGACAACAAACGAAAAAAAAAACTTTTAAAATAAAGGCTCTGTTTGGCAATTAGCGGATAGTTGATAACGAATTACATTAGCTGATAGCTAATAGCTGATTGCATTAGTTGATTTGATTAGCGGATTGTATTAGCTGATTGTATAAAAGTGTTTGGTAAAATTAACTGATAGTTGATAGATGTTTGATTATTTAAACAAGCAAAATGACATATAAGGACATGATTATATTTAATACTTGTTTGAATAATTTATCAGTTATTAATATTTTGTATCTAATAAATATTAATTAGATTTGTAAAAATTATTTTTTTAATATAAATTTCCTAAACATATTTGAAAGATTTATATATTAATTTATTATTTACATAATTATTAAATTTTTTATATGCACATATAAAAACGTGATAATAAAAAATAGAATTAACTTACAAACGTCACCATATAAATTAGTGGTAACAACAAATAAGTCCAATATTTAATATGTTATTATTTATATTAAAAAATATTATTATTTAATTTAAGTTATTTGGAGATTTTTGGTAATTGTTAAGGTAAAAGAGTCATTACAACTCTAATATTAAACCTCTAATCTCAAAAAGCTCATATTAGGAGCTTTTTTAAAATTAACTTTTTCACCCCAATCCGCTCTTTCAATCCGCTATTTACCAAACATCAATATTAGCGGATTTGACTAGTCAAACCTCTAATTATACCTCAAACCTCTAATTTTTGCCCAAACCGCTATTTACCAAACATGGCCAAAGTCTTTTTTAAAAGAATATATTTTATGCATTGGTGATGAAAAATTTGTTTTCAAAAGTTAGTCTAATTTAAAGTTTAGAGGTTTAATTTAAAATTTAAAGTTCAAATTTAAAGTTTATTGTTAGAACTTAGAGTTTATAGTTTAAGTTTTAATACTAGAGATTTAGATTTTATGTTTTAGAGTTAAATTAAACGTGTTTGTGAAAATAAAAGTTTTTTCACTTTATTAATTAGGATAGAAAGGATTTTGACACGCATGTGAAGACAATTGATCTAACATTTACATTAAATAAAAAGCGCTTAAATGAAAAAACCAGCCTTTAAGCTATGCATTTTATTTGTTTTTAGTCCTTAAATTATTTTTGATCAAAATAAATTCTTAAATTATTATTATTTGGTTATTTTAAGTCCCTAAATTATTTTTGGTCAAAATAAGTATCTAAACTGCCATTTTTTCTTTTAGTCTCTAAACTATATATTAATTATTTTTTTGTAATGTGTCAACATCATATCGGTCGAAATGTTTTTTTGATTTAGATAACTACTGAACTTAAAGTGACCATTAATGATAGTTTAGGAACTTATTTTAACAAAAAAATAGTTTAAAGACTAAGAGTAAACAAAATATATAATTTAGGGTTGATTTTTCATTTAAGCCAATAAAAAAAAGGTAAATGCCCTTTATGTTTCAAAAGTTTCAACTGAAACCGAGATAAAATGGAATGTTAGTAGAATTTAACCACTCCTTTCCTTGTATAAATGGCCCAACAGTGAACTGAGTCGCCTCAGCGGAGCTTTTAATGACCCTATAACCAGGCCAAGTGACTCTTTTACTCGTACCCGACCCGGGTCCTCTATTCAAATACTCCCCGTAATAAAGCGTACTCAAACCAATATCCCCGCTCCATTCCACCCATCCAGCCGGATCCACCAAATCGTCTATATACGACCGCATAACAACCGTCCTGGAATACAATTTCCAAGGACGCCCCAAATACGTCTTGACCGATGATAAAACGGGGACTAACTCGGAATCGGCACGAAGCTTACAGTTCAAGATCGAAATCCCCGTGTTCTGGTTCGGATCGTCTCGTCCTTGCGCCGTGAAAACGTTCTGTTGGGACGGATTCGGTTTACGGGCGTATAAATTGCAGTCTTGGAAAACCGCAGCTGCGTTCCCGAAGATGGTGTCGATTGTGCCGTATATGTCGCATTCGCGGAAGAATTGCCGGAGGGAATGGATGTAGAGAGTGTCCTGGTAGGCTACGATGCTGCACTTGTAGAACGCGGAGAGGTCGGAGCCGGTCCTTAAAGCCACGGCTTGGTTTTTGCTCGGTCCTGCCGAGTTCTCGAACGTCATCCCCTTGGCTATGAATCCGCCGCCGACCACCGCTGAATCAAGATTAATAAATCGAACTAAGCTTAATGACTTGTGAATAATAATATTACTAAGATTAATAAATATATATATTTATCTTTTTCTTTTAAGTGATAATCTTTAATTTTTTACAATTAATCTCATTCATATATTTACCAACGGTAAAAAAATGTGTAAAATTTTTAAATTTTATATAGTGTAAGAGAATTTTATCCCTATTTTTATATAGTATATTTAATATTCTTTCAAATTGAACGAGTTTAATTGTTTTTTCAATTTCGGAATCATATTAGAGTTAGATTATGTTTTTTTTATGTCGAGTTAGATTAAATTAGGCTAAAATATATTAAATTTGAGATGAGATAAGATCAAATTAATATTTTTTAATTTTGAGTTGGAGTCGGGACGGAAAAAAAATCGTCCTGAACCGTCTCGTTGTCATCCCTAAACTCACCTACTGTTGCAGTGCCAAAAGTTGTATAGCCATCGACGGCGTTTCTGTTGGCTTTCACCACCGTCTTCCCCATACCATCTCCAACAAACATCACCATTTTCTTCTCCTTTCCCACCTCTACGTTCTCAAAATAAGTTCCGCTTTTTATATATATCACAAATCTATAAAATAAATAATAATCACATGATCAGTCCCTTAATTTATTTGATGTTATCGATTTCACATGAATAAAATTAACCTTGTGGAATTGTAGTTTGGAGCTGCTGCCACGGCGTCGTTGATCTTGGTGAAGTTCCCACTACCATCCTTGGCAACGATGAGATCGAACTTGATTTCATCATTTTGAGCCAATAGAAGTTTCCGATCTTTCCCCGATAACCACTCCGGAAAACCTTTTTCCCGGCGACCGTATTTGGGGAAAGCCTTGGATTTCGATTCGTTGACACCGGGGACTTTGTTGAGCATTGCAAGAGAGTTGCTGATGTGATGAGATATGTTGTGTACACTTTTTTCGATTATGTTTTTTGTATTCCCTTTGCTGGCATCTAATCCGTCGAGACATGTATATTGATTCGTCATTGCCGCGCTCAAAAACGTTCGTAACTTGAGGTGGTTCCCCGATTTCCCCGAGGAAAGATCGGCGCGGGCCACCGTCAGCTCCGTCAAGGTGTGGTTCAAAAGCTCGAGACAATCGTTTATGGCGGCATATTCCAACGTGTTGTTACGCTTGAGTCTCTTTTCGATGTTAGCACAATTGGCGGAGCAGATTGTCACCTCGTACATTGTTCGGTTCAAGATTGTTGAGATGAGCTCTGGGAGTGGTCTGGAGGCGAAATTGGGGACAACGGAGATGACGGCGATGCAGAGGTCGGGGTACAAAGTACCGTCACATGCCGAGTAAACATTTCGGAGATGATCGTTGACATGAAGGTGGTGAATTTGAGGGTTTCCGGGGCTCTTTTCCAAAAGGGCGACCAATGAAAGCAAGAGCAAGACAAGTGCTGAAATGGATGCAACAACAAACAAGATCTTAGATCTTCCACTTATATGGTACATGTCAATTGTGTATATCTTAAAAGATGATTTACGGTAAGAAATGTTGGTGTGACTCGAATTTTAATATTTTTATTTTTATATTTTTATCCCGGATATTTTTTTAATGTGTCATTATCTTTTCAATTAATTGAGTTTAATACGGTGTAAATGGTCAATGAGGACCATTTCAATGCAGTAAATCTTACAATAAATCTTACTAATTTGATCCCAATATAAACAATTTTACGGTAAGAAAGGAATTATATTTAGTAAACCGTTTCAAAAAATTCTTTTTCCAACAATACACGAGTAGATTACGAACTAAAACTTTGATTATATTACAATAAAAGAGGCATGTGCAGAGCCAATAAAAACATGAGTGTCACTTGACACTTAAAATTTTCTAAATATTGTTCTATATAAATTTTGAGATGAGTCTACCACGTACGACGAACACCGATGACTATTAATGATGAACACTGATGAACATCATTAAATTAATTAATAAAGATTTAAAATTTTAAGGACCCATCATATAATTAATAATTAGTTTTAAAAATTTAATTAAATTATTATATATATATTAAAATTTTATTTTTTTAATAAGGGTAAACTATATATTTAGTATCTCGCCTATTTTCGTATTTCTATTGAACCCTCATTATTTAAATATTATTTTAATTTGACCCTATTCTTTATAAAAAATAATTTAACCCTTAACCCTCAACCTAAAACCCTAAACTATTAAACCTTAAACCCTTAAACTCTTAAACCTATACCCTAAACCATATACCATTAAAAATAATTTCACCATCATCGATTCAATTCAATCCAATGAATTGTTGAATTCTCCTAAAAAATTTAATTAAATTATTTTTTATATATATCAAAATTAAATAAAATCGAATCTCCTAAAATTAACGTTATCATCTTATTTGAGATGAAGAGGCTATCACAATTAATCATAATTTAAATCAACCAACAACTCATTGTCCGTTTATGGTGGAACGTACAGTTGAAAATGTGTTTCGATAACTAGTTTGCAGTTATATCAGTAATTGTTTTCGGAGACCGATGTCCGTTTCAGTTGCGTACAGTTGAAAATGTGTTTCGATAACTAATTTGCAGTTATATCAGTAATTGTTTCTTTGATGACACAGTTGGCAAGTCAAATTAGAAATCCCCGCCAGCAAAGCTGTTGATCTTCCCCATACTTTGAAGAATATAGAAGTGCCTGAGGTTGAGCAGGTAGTGAATCTCTCTGCTTTGAATCTTCTGTTAGACATCGACCTTAATCGAGCGTCTTTCAAAAGCTAAACCTTTTCTATTAGTATTTTGTTTTTTTTTAATCCGATTTTGTTCGATAACAATTTAGTGATCTTCTCTATGACTGTAGAATTTGGAGTTCGACGACAAGGCTCCTGTGAACTTGAAATGCTATGAAAAAGTATTCTACAATTACTTTAGCATAGGTATGGTTTACCTGTGTGATTTCATACATGTGGAAACTCAATTGCTTATGGTGTTTTTCCATTTATTGTTATTCAAGAATGGATGCACAGGTTGCTTATGGATTCCATAGTCTCCGTAACGAGAAACCTCACCTAGCACAAGGTCCATTATCGAATAAGGTATTCGGATTTCATTTGCTCATCTGACAATGAATTGAATTAATTTTGATTAATTGCGGTGGCCTCTTCATCTCAAATAAGATGATAATGTTAATTTTAAGAGATTCAAGTTTAATTAATTTTGATATATATATAAAATAATTTAATTTAATTTTTTAGGAGAATTCAACGATTCATTGAATTGAATTGAATCGATGATGAAGAAATTATTTTTAATGGTATATGGTTTAGGGTATAAGTTTAAGAGTTTAAGGGTTTAAGGTTTAATAGTTTAGGGTTTTAGGTTGAGGGTTAAGGGTTAAATTGTTTTTTATAAAGAATAGGGTCAAATTAAAATAATATTTAAATAATGAGGGTTCAATAGAAATACAAAAATAGGCGATGTATTAAATATATAGTTTACCCTTATTAAAAAAATAAAATTTTAATATATATATATATAATAATAATTTAATTGAATTTTTTTAAAATAATTATTAATTATATGATGGGTCCTTAAAATTTTAAATCTTTATTAATTAATTTAATGGTGTTCATCGGTGTTCATCATTAGTAGTGTTCATCGGTGTTCGTCGCACGTTGTAGAATTTTTTTAAATTTTATATGTAAAATTTAAAATAAAAAAGAAACGTTTTTAAAAATTATTTTTGACACCTCTTAAATAAGAAATAGACTACATTATTCGTGAAAAAATTGACATCTCTCACATGAAAAAATAAACCCCACTCTGTTTAAAAAAAATATATAAAACATTTAATAAAAATTTTAAACCCTTATCTCAATCCTCCATCCGACATTTACCCTCAGTTCAAAAGATTTTCTTATCAAATTCAAAGAATCTTAATTAATGGTTTCCACCGTTTACTCTCCCTTTCATATTATTGTGTTTAAATTAGTGACATTTAAAATAATTTTTAGAAAGAAAAAAAATGAATCAAATCATTATTCTAGTATCAAAGTAAACTTAATTAGATTTATTTATTGTTTTTATGAACTTTTAGTGTTTTAATTTTCTAATTATCCTTCTATAATATGATCTTTAGAGAGAGACGCTCTGCCTTCCCTTTAAGTTTATAAGCCCTAGCTTTGTTTTGTCCCATTTTGATGTCAATTGTTTGGCCAGCGGCGGCTGGCCTCTTCTCTGACTTTTCATTGCTTCCTTTGTTGTTGTTTTTTTTCTTATCTTTATTTTACGCGTTTTGTTGTCTCCTCTAGCCGGTCGATGAGATTTTTTTTGTTTCCGTCGACCATGGCTCGAGCTTGAGCTCGCTCTAGCGAGGAGGAAGATGAACCATCTATGGTGGCGTGGGCCGTGAAAGTTTCGATGGAGTGTTCTCGGTGGCCTCATTTTTGGGTACCCTAAAATTTTGGGTGCTCGATTCATTCGGGTATCACATATGTCGGCCCGTATTTTGGCCCGCTTTAATCAGGTACCCGTTATTCATGTACTCGTAAAATCTGGGTACAGAAAAATCGGGTAACGGGTACCCAATTCACATTTTTTATTTATTTATTTTTAAATTTAAAATTTTAAAAAAATCATATAGTAAATACATAAAATTTAAAAGTTCATAATACATAACCCAAACACAAAAATTATTGATTTAAAGTTAGTTTTAAGATGAATATTTATATATATATATATATATATATATATATATATATATATTAAGTTTTATCACCAAAAAGACATTAAAAATACTAATCTCGTTTTTTTCGAATCTTGTATTAAACAATTAATAAAAATATATTTGAAAATTTTAAAACTTAAAAGTACATAATATAACCATAGAAATAATTTAGAGAATTAAATTTAGTTTTCCTTAAAAATATTAAGGAACCTAAAATAAAAATATAATTTAAAACTAAAAATTAAATATATAAATAGTATCGGGTCGGGTACCCCGTTACGAAAAAAATTCGGCCTAGACCCGGCTTAACTACCCGAAAAAAAATCTCGAGTCGGGACTCAGCCCGGTAATTTATTTTTAGTAAAATAACTGTTTTTTTTTCATTCTGGGTCGTCATCTAGTCGAGCTGGATTAACATGGTCAGATAATTTTGAACACCCCTACCCGTCGGACAACCCGACCTCTAAAGTTTTCCGTTTTGGTTTAGACGTTTGACGTCGTTCCTCTTCCAGTGATGAATTCCACCGCCTGTTAGCTCTACGATTATGTTAGAGTTAGGGTTGCTTGTTTGTTTCCCTGGTCATGTTTTTCCGTTTTTTTCTTGGGTCTCGGTTTGCCCATTGTTTCTCTGGGTTATTTGGCCCACTCGGTTGTATGGCCTATTTTTTTATCAAAAAAAATCCTTTGATAATATAATTTATTGTTTTTAATGTTTGGGATTAAAAAATCAAGTAAAAATGAGTTGTTAATATTTTTGTTATCGTTTATTATGTGCTAATTTCTTCTGTGAAGTGTTGATTGATTTCAATTATTTGAGATACCTTATTTTCAATTGGGTATATTTAGTTGTTCTAAATGGTTGTAAGGAAAAATGAGATGTTCGAATTTCAAACAGGGGATAGCAACTGTTTAGGCATAAAAAATTGTTGACAGCATCATCATGATAATGTATTAATAGGATTAAGAGGAAAATAGAACTTAACTTGATATAGGGAGTAGGAGTTGCTGCCACTAAAATGTTGCCGGGTTATATAATAAGAAAAAAAAATTCTTTGTTTTTAAATGAAAAATCCCTATGTTATAATCCAAACATGAAATAGAAGGTAGAGACATGAAAAGGAAAGTTATTGGCGTGAGGAACCATAATATATAATTCTATTTTTTATTTTTTGTATATTATTTATTTTTTGGTATATCGCGTGGTTAAACTTGCATTGTTTTTGTCAGTTGCTACGATAAGTGTAAGAAGAATATTTTTGCATTGAAGAATGTAAAAAGTTGCTTGTGAAATCGAATTGGAGATCAATTGATGAATGTTCTAGTTACATATGTTGAGAAAAATATTTTTAATCGCATCGACAAAGAAAAATAATTCAATGATTTCAAAACATGAGAAAGCGCCATGGACAACTATAAGAAAAAAGTATGAATTGTTGAACTTTATTCAATATATTTAGTCGTTTAGTTATTGTTGTAATAACTTTTTAATAATATTTATCGGGTATTAATGTTATGTATTATTATTTTTTATTATATTATTTATACAATTTAATTTTATAAATTATGATACTCAAAATAAAATTTTTATACTTTTTATATGATTTGTTGTTGAGCTTTTGTAACTTGTATATTACTGAAATTTATTAGAAAATTAACATTTAGTGAACAAATTTGAAGAGATTGTCTCCATATATACTTCAATGTGTATGTCAAAATTCTCCTATTAGAAATATGAATCAAGTTACCAGGTATTATACCTATAGTATCAATAAAATATTTGAATGGTTGATACAAAATCCGATACACATTTAAGAGGATTGTTCTCATATTACCGAGAAGATAATTAATTTTTCTCCTAACTTAAAAGTGTCGTTGACATATAAAAATACATTTGTTATGAATAATTGAAACATATATTATTTTAATGTAATTATTTAATTATTGTATCATGTTGATAGTTTGAATACAAACTTATATGGTACCGTTAAGAGATTGCATAAGAAAAAAAATTGTTGCTAATCACTTTGTAGGGTCTATAATGGACTTAACAAATGAATTGAAGGCGTTAACATATGTAAGATTTTTAAAATAAATAATTAAATTTATATTTTTTCTTGTTCAATATGTTTAAATGTAATTTTTTAGAAAATTTATGTTAAATATAGTACAAATGAAAACAATGATAATAATTATTGATTAATCCAAAGATTTTAGTAGAATGTGGGGAATTAGAAGGGTTGGAAAGTTTAATAGAGATATTAAAATAGATGATAGATATTTAGTTAAACGTATTTGTCATGAGATTGAAAACTTAAAAGCTATTAAACCGCATGGTATTAGACGATATTCTCATGAAAAATAGTTAAGTTGGCTTGAAAATTCTTTTCGGGAGATCAAACTCATCTTAGAAATTGAAAAGCAAAAAATTTTGATTAGCAAAAATAAAAATAAGAAAATACAACGAAGAACAAGAAGAACGAGTGAGAATATTTTAGAGTAAATGTTATGTATTATCGGAGTTGGATGAGCCAAATGAGGTGAGGAAGACTTCTATTTATAGTTAAATTTTCATACAATGAATGATCAAGATTGATCAATATCAACAGCTAAGATCGAAAGTTACCTACCACATTCTAGATAAGAGAACTAAATCATCTCATCAATATTTTATGGTTGTTCACATTGATGAATATACTTGTCTTTCAGAATATTCTTTGGTTAAGCTTGAATTGCGTTTGTCAGTTGTTACGAGTAGGAGTGTTCATGGTTAACCGTTGATTATATGTGTTGAAAAAAATATTTTTAATCGCATCAACAAGAAAAAATAATTCGACGGTTTCGAAACATGAGAAAACACCGTGGACAATTGTAAAAAAAAAGAACATGTTATTGAACTTTATTCTATATACTTAGCCGTTTAGTTATTGTTGTAATAACTTTGTAATAATCAGGTATTAATGTTATATATTATTATTTTTAATTATTTTATTTAGACAATTTAATTTTCTAAATTATTAGATCCAAAACAAAATTTTTGACTCTGCCAATTTTTCTTAAATATGCTAGTGTGGTTATAAGGTAATATCTGCTCAATTTTTTTAGCCTTTTATTAACGCACACACGCCGTGCACACTTAGTGCTCGAACCCGAATCATCTGAATGAAGTACATCATTCTTTACCACTGAGACCACTCCACGAATTATTTTTAATTCTGCCAATTAAAAAAAGGTAAGCAGTTTGGTTTTCATTTCATCTATATGGATGTAGAAGTAAATATTGGTTGATGTATAAGCTCGAAGGTTATATCAATAAAGATGTAAATCATACCAACAAGTGTTGAATGCATTAGTAAAGTATATTGTATTTTTAAGGTGAAGACACGAGTTCTCTCCTTAAAGACAACATTCTTAGAAGAAATAGCCTCGCACCCCGAATATGACTTGTAAGACGAACATGTATTATATTACCTAGAAAAAAATAAAGACGTAAATCACAAATTCATTATATTGATTTATTATACTGTAAATTTCATTAAACTTTCGAAGTAGATATATGGTTTCAATCTAAAACATAGACTTGATAATATATTGGTTGGGCTCCCTTTTGTTGAGCTAAATAATGTGACTATATCCCACAAACCAGGCCCAACACACATATACTTCTGGTAATTAGTATTTCTTTTAACAATCATATAGTTATAAGTTACAAAATAATAACATTATATATTGGTACTTTAAAAAAAATATTATTTAATCCCAAAACAATATATAATGTTATTATTTTGTAACTTGTGTGATGTGCCCTTGTCTTGTAAATCTATAAGACACTTAGCAGTTAAGATAGATTAACGGACTCTAAAATTTTCATAGCGTCAACTAACAAAATCAAAGACAGAACCAAAATCAGATATTAAAAGTATCAAATTGTTAAATTTCAGTAACATAAGAACTTATTAAATAGGGTAAATTATATAAATCATCACTTAATTTTATTTTTAAACCTATTTTGATCATTAAAGTTTCAAAACGTTCAATTTACTCATTGAAGTTTAGACAGTGGACGTTTTTTGTCACTGAAATTTAGACGGTGAATGTTTTTTTGTCACTGAAGTTTAAACATTCAACGTTTTTTGTCACTTCACCGTTCACTATCGTCGGACGCGCACCGTAGATGATGGTCGTTCGGTACCAAATTTCACCAATTGCTTCATCTCCCCTTGAGTCTGAATTCGACATCCATTTTGCCGAAAAGTGTCTCGAAGTCCACGAATCAGACACAAATCTTTCAGTTTCTCTCTTGCTGATCTCCCTCCTCCGCCGTCGAATGGAGCCCGTTTCTCAGTATATTGCTTCCCTCGTGCCGATAAGCTTTCCACCATTTAGATCTTGAAAAAAAATTTCGTTCGCCGATAAATAGACGTCGTCAAAAAGTTAACGAAAGAGTGACAAAAAAATGTTAAGTGTCTAAACTTCATCGAGTAAATTGAACATTTTAAAACTTGGCTTAACAGTCAAATAAATGCTCAACCTATACTTTTTTTCCAAATAGGTGTTGAACTATATTTTGGGCCAAATAGGTGCCTAACGTTTCATTACGTGCCTCATTTAAGGTTTTTCGTGATAGACGTTATTTTTTTCTGTTATCCAATAAAATTCGGACACGTGACATGATTTCTCATTTTCTGAAATTAAAATTTGAAAATAAAAAAAATTAATTAACCCAACAATATTTAATTTCTCTAAAACCCTAAACTCTAACCCTAAATTCTTCCATTTCAACCCCACCAACCACCCTTATCTTGATCGTTATGAAATAAATTACCTGAATAAATTATTTATTAATTTCATTCATTTCATGTTTGAATTCAAACTGTCGTTATGAAATAATATAATTTTAAGTTATTGACTTTTGAATGCTAAGACCCAACTATCTTTTTAAGTATTAATTTGTAATTTGACCAATGATATCTTCTTGTCTTGTACGTGGGAAATGTGACTCCTTTATTGTTGTTGCTGTTGTTTATTGTATTTACTTAATTATCGATAAGCTTGTAACTATTTTATAAAACAAAGTGGAAACACTGATTAAATCTGAACATATATAGTCATGGGAAGCTTCATTGTTTCAGCAGCAGCTAGTTAGCACATGCCTCCAAAACTATGGCTTAATTATTTCCTAGGTCCTTATCAATGTTGAATTTAAGTAAATTAACCCTCGGCTCCTCCAAAAAAATTCAGTGCCAAGGGCTAACAATGAATTCGGGTCAACTAGAAATAACAACATTTTCTATTTTATTGAAATCGCTTGATGAACTCATATTTATAAGGTATAATAAATATATATTACATAATTAACGATTCAATAATTTTAAGATGTTTATATTGTAAAAAATTAAATAAATTAATAGATTTAACCAACCGATTTTAAATTAGTCTAATTAGTTGATTTAAGCTATCTATTTCGGTTGAGTCAATTAATTTAGATTATTAGGGGTGAGCAAAACTCGACTCGAAAAAATTAAATAACTCGACTCGAGACGAAAATACTCGACTCGTCTTGACTCGACTCAAAATTTCATAAACTCGACTCGAAAAAAATTTCAAATAAAGTTTAAGTTGTAAAATAGAAATTTGAATAACTCAAAATTTTTAGTAATTGATGAATTTATTTTTAAGTTCGAGACGAGACTCTTAATTTTTTATGATATATATACCTATATATAAAAATATGAAGAAATATTGTCACTTATAAAGAAATATATATGTGCATATCTTATATGATTAGAGAAAGACGTTTAAATTGGAATCAAATTGTACTATAACTTGATAAATAATTACAATTAAATTTTTATAGAAACTCGAAAACTCGACTCGAGTTGACTCGACTCAAATTTCTTAAACTCGACTCGAATCGAAAAATTTCAAATAAAGAGTTGTAAAATATGACACGTCAACTCGAATAACTCGAAATTTTTTGACTCGACTCGATCGAACGCTCACCCCTATATATTATAATCAATTAGTTAATTCAATAAAAATCGTAAAAGAACTCATTGAGTAGCCCCAATAGTAAAAGATTATGTTGTTCCTCCTAGATGACCTGAATTCGAACAACATAGTCTGCATAGTATTTACATTTTCAAAGGACTAAGAGTAAAAAACATATATTACCATATAATCGCAACCAATATTAAAATACTGTAAAAAAAATCCGAATCCTAAATCAATGGGCCAATTTGATTTAACACATGCTTAGGGGAAGCAAGTTTATATATATATATGGGTTAGGATCAACTTACACTGTGTAAGATTCTTTAAGTTTTACACGTTTTTTGAATCGTTGGATGGGGAAAATAGATGGTTGAGATTAACTCCATGTTTTTAATTCCCAAGTGATAATCTTCACATATTTTACTGTTAATCTCATTCATCCGTTTCACTCATCCAACGATCCAAAAAACGTGTAAAATTTATAGAGTTTTACACAGTGTAATTTGATCATATCCCTATATATATATATATATTATGATAAGGAGAAGCATGTTTGCGCGTGTTGACTAGGGTATTATAGCTGGCAAATCCAGTCCCCAAATCCACCGTCAATAACCTAACCCCACTCCGGGGCAAAAGTATTTTAGTCACAAAGATAATTTTAGGCTCTAGGGTTCACATCCGACGTACTTTGTAGACTTTTCATGCAGTATTACTCGCTAGATATTACCTTCACCTGAAACTGAAAAAGTCTTTTTGAATTTAATGAGGGTTTCAATGAAATAATAATAATAATATTTATTTTAAAAGATTTATATTTAAATAATTTTATTAGTAAGGTATGTATAACTTATTAAATATTTAAAAAATATTATTACCTTATAATCATTATAAGACTATTAAAAAAGGCGCTTGTTTTATGGCTGAACTCACCAAAACAAAACAAGCTCCTCATTGTCACTACCAGCTACATTGCAGTGCAATTAGGTTCATAAATTGGTGGAGTTGTTAAAGATTTGTTTAATTTATACTATTCAAACTTTCTATTGTCAGCATTTTATGTAAAAAAAGAAAATGTATAAATATTATACGCAATTAAATTTATAAAATAAAGATAACCGGGCTAAAGTTTATATTCATTCACACGACCTTGCATTTAGGGACAAACACAAGGGTGCTGAGGGGCTGTCACACCCTCTAAAAATTTTAAATTCTCCTATTATATATATATATATATATTATATTTTATATTGCTAATTTAATTCTGCACTCTTAAAATCTTATAATTTTACATCTTTCATATTTCTAATATAACTTTTTAATAGTTCACACATCCTTACATAAAATCATGTGTCTGTCCCTACTTGCATCGCATGTGCTGCTGTGGACAGTGCACCTAGGAAAGACCAATGGGAATTAGGCCAAATTAGGACATTTCCAGATCCAGAGAATAAACCAAAACTAGTAGTTTATACGTTTTGGTATTAGGTAAGCCGTATAAATGTTTGAAAATTTGCACAACAGCTAGCCTGGCTACTTGGTCTCACTCTTCATGTGGTTTATAATTTGAGAAGTCATCAAGCTCGAGAAGAACACCGCGTTTTTTAGCAGTTGACTTCAATTTATTAATGAATAAATGATTTACCTCTATGATTCTCGAGAATTAGAAATGTGTTTGAGTGTTTAATCTAATTTAATTCAAGTTATAATCAGATTTCATGCTACTATTTATAACTGAAGATCTAAAAGAAATAGAATAAATTACGTAAATCATCAATGAATTTTTTACTCTTAAACATATTATGATATTAAAGTCTCTGAACGTTCAATTTACTTACTAAAGTTTAGACATTGAACGTTTTTTTTTTGTCATTCCATCATTTACCGTAGTCGCCGTTCAGATTTCACTCCATCAGATTTCACTAGTCACTTTGTTTCGTCCCCATGAGCCCGAATTTGATCTTCATCTTGCTGGAAAGTGCCCCGAAGTCTACGAATCGAGTAAAAAAATTTCGATTTCTCTCTTGTCGATCTTCCTCCTCCGTCGTCGGATGGAGTCCGTTTCTCAGTATATTATTTTTTGCATACCAATAGAACTTTTATACTGTTTAAATCTTGGAGAAATTCCTTCGTTTACCGGTGAATGGACGTTGTTAAAAAATTAACGAAAAATTTACAAAAAACGTTTAATGCTTAAACTTTAGTGAGTAATTTGAAAGTTTTAAAACTTCAATGACTAAAATAAGTTTAAAAATAAAATTCAATGATGATTTACGTGATTTACTAAAAAAAATAAAAGACAAATACGAATGTTTATGTTAATAGCAGAAATAGGATCGACCAAAGCTACTTTTTCCCATTATATATACACCTAATCCTCCAATACAAACCATCCAAATCAGCTCAGCTTAATCTTCCTTTTGTTAAAAACTATGGCTCCCAAGTTGATATGCTCTCTTCTAATTATATCTCAGCTCATTCTTCTTCCTTTCTTCATACATCCTTCTCTTGCAGACACTCTCCCATCGGATCCGGTCTCGCCCGTATCCGTTTGTCGGTCCACCCCGGACCCTTCTTTTTGCAGATCCGTGTTACCTAATCAGACCACCAATGTGTACAACTATGGTCGTTTCTCTGTTCGTAAATCCTTGTCACAGTCCAGGAAATTCCTTAAATTGGTCGAAAACTACCTGCGGAAATTCCGTCCCTCATTGTCGGTATCCGCGATTCGTGCTCTAGAGGATTGCCGATTTCTAGCTGGCCTCAACATGGATTTCTTGTTGAGCTCGTTTAAAACTGTGAATGCCACTAGTACAACTCTGTCCCATGTCCAGGCTGATGACATCCAAACATTCCTTAGTGCTATTTTAACTAATCAGCAGACCTGTTTAGACGGAATTCAATCCACTGCTTCGGCTTGGAGCATACGGAACGGCATCTCGGTTCCTTTGTCGAATGACACGAAGCTCTACAGCGTGTCTCTGGCTCTTTTCACAAAGGGCTGGGTTCCTAAGAAGAAGAAAATGGCTGCATGGCAGCCTAGTAGCAAGCAGCTAGCGTTCAAACACGGACGTTTGCTTTTGAAGATGTCGAGTCGAACACGGTCGATTTACGAGACAGTAAGTCGAAGGAAGCTTCTTCAGACAAGCGATCCGGACCAAGTCCTGGTGAGTGACATCGTGACGGTTAGTCAGGATGGTAGTGGGAATTTCACCACCATTACCGATGCCATATCCGCCGCTCCGAATAACACCAATGGTGTAAAGGGGTACTTCTTGATTTACATCACTGCAGGTGTTTATCAAGAGTACATTTCCATTGCTAAGAACAAAAAGTACTTGATGATGATTGGGGATGGTATCAATCAGACGATCATCACCGGAAACCGCAGCGTTGTCGATGGTTGGACAACATTCAACTCCGCAACATTCGGTAAGTACTTTCGAGTTTCGAGTTTAACTAAATTCGAACATGTCTAAGCAAAGTTAGCTAAATTATCTGACAAAATTTTGTTTAATTTTACAGCTGTGGTGGCTCCAAATTTTGTTGCGGCAAATATAACTTTCCAGAACACAGCCGGGGCAATCAAGCACCAGGCGGTCGCCGTTAGAAACGGGGCCGATTTATCGGCATTCTATAGCTGCAGTTTCGAAGGATACCAAGATACTTTATACACTCATTCCCTAAGGCAGTTCTACCGAGAATGTGATATCTATGGCACGGTCGATTTCATATTCGGAAATGCAGCCGTCGTGTTTCAGAACTGCAACATATATCCTCGACAGCCAATGACTGGCCAATTCAACGCCATCACGGCACAAGGCCGGACCGATCCGAACCAGAACACGGGAACATCGATTCATGACTGCAATATCGTGGCTGCCGATGATCTGGCCTCGAGCAATATTACGTTCAAAACATATCTAGGTAGACCATGGAAGGAGTATTCGAGGACTGTATACATGCAGAATTTCATGGGAAGTTTGATAGACCCTGTTGGATGGAGAGAATGGAATGGAGATTTCGCGCTGAGCACATTGTACTATGCCGAGTACGACAACAGCGGACCGGGTTCGAACAGTTCGAGTCGGGTGACATGGTCCGGTTATCATACAATTAATGCTACCGATGCTGCTAATTTTACAGTGTCGGGCTTCCTGGTGGGAGACGAGTGGTTACCGGATACAGGAGTGCCTTACACGGCAAGCTTAGTAGTACAGAGCAACTAATTAACAGAACAAGAATTCGTTTATTCTTTTTTTTAATCTTCCCACTTTGGTTGTAACTTGTAACGATCAATATTCGATCCGAATTTCGTCCATGTATTAAACATTTGAATTTTAAAATTTATAAGTTAATGTACAAGCCAATGGAAATCATAAATATGTAAGAATATTAATCATATTGTAGTAGGGTAATGAAGTTGGGCGAATATATAACTTATTTTGGAGCCAACATATTGGCGATGTCATAGACAATCGAAACTAGCTGGCGGAAGATCTTCGTCTTCTTATACAGCTCCATGTCTTTTCCTTCGCTCTGATTCAACACGGACGCGCACTCGCTGGCATCCTCCATGGCGGTTCCAATCTCGGTTTTCATGCTTTTGAAATCCCTCGTCGTAATGAATGCCAGGGCATCATCGAGCTCCTGCATCGCGTCTTCGAAATTATCCGAGCAATCTTCGAAATTCTGCTCCGTGGTAGGTGCCATAAGCTCAGCACTTTCCAGGAGCGTCTGCCTAATGAAGGAAGTAGTGTTCGAGCCGTTGTTGGCGGCGACATTGATCGCAATCAGTCCGAGAGCGACTACGTCCTTAGCGTCACGGCTGGCGTGTTCGGCACTTAGGCTCGAGATGCAAAGATCTTTCTCCCTAACCTTTTGGCAGGTTTCATTGACTAATTTATTGTCGGAAACAGCATTTAGTGAGGGAAAAAAAGAGAGGCAGATGAAGAAAGATAAAGCCAATGCAACATTATTTGCCATAGGCTTCATAGTTTTCACCTCTAGTTTATGGATTTTCCACCTTTCAGACTTGTGAAAAGTTATCGAAATCACGATCTTTATAGTTTACGTTCGAAGCTCGTTTAAAAAAATATGTATTAGAACACGAATTTTCTAAAAATGCCGTTGAACAACTTAAAAGAAAATTACGCTTAACCACTCATAGTAATCACTAAATATGGTGAAAATAATGTGTTTATCCGTTTCTAATTATACCCAAAACCTGTCAATGTCCCTGTAATATTTTAAAATTTAATATTTATTTTTGCGAAATTAATATTTTTATTTGGAATCCAAATCTTTCATTTAACTTCTATTCAGTTTTATTGTAAACCGTTAGTGTGATCGATATAAAAAAGTACAATATTTTTTATCAAAATATTTATACAAAAAATAATCAAAGTAAATCTTAAAAAGCTGTAAACATAGATGATTGAAAAATTGTATTGTTCAACTAATAATGTGTTTTTCTCTCCAAACTGATATGGTCCGAAGCTTGCTACATGAGGATCTGAGGATCTCGGTCGTGGCGACTGGCGAGGTCGGGGATGCGAGACGCGGACAAGGACCGCAACAGGAGCTGTCTGTTGCCGGGATTGGTTGATGGGGTTATGGTGTTAAGCAACTTTGCTTGCCAAGAGATGGGGTTATTGTAATTACTAGCATATTTATTCTTTTCCTCCACTTAAGTTTAAGGAAGTTTTTTTAACGAAAGTATATGTTAGTAGATTTATTTTTTTATAAAAAAAATTCAAATAAAAAATAGTACAAAACTCAATCTTGTAAATAATATATAGACAGAATTTTAAATTTTAAAAGAATGCAAGAACCCTTAGCATAAGTAAACAACAAATCATTTTAAAGAAATTTTAAAATTTTGGTTAATTAGAAAACAATACTGATTCTACATGATGTATGTTGAAATTGGTTTTCGAGAAATTAACGATGTTGATAAACATTGAATGACTGGGTACATATGTAAATATTTTGATACGACGCTATGATTAAAATTAGGATTACATATTGGAAAGGATCAAATAATCTAATTTTAAATAAATAGAGATCTATTTAGTATTTAAACTTAAAAAATTAAAAATTAAGACTTAAATAGAATAGGATTTAAAATAATGATTATTATCATATATATTGACAGTGGAAACTAAAAGTTTCTACAATCACCTTAATTTTAGGGTTTAGGGGCTTAGTTTAGGGTGTAGAGTTTAGGGGTTTAGGTGTAGGAATTTAGAATTTAGGGATAGTGGTTAGAATTTAGGGTTTAGAGGTTAGGATTTAGTTTTTAGGGTAATATGATAAGGATTTAGGTTTTAATCTATAAACCCTAAATTATAACCCTAAACTATAAATTTCAACCACTATCCCTAAATTCAAAACTCATACACCTAAACCCCTAAACTATACACCCTAAACTAAGTCTCTAAACCCTAAAACTAAGACGCTTGTAGAAATTTTTAGTTTTCACCGCCAGTGCATCAAATAATTACCCTTAAAATAATGGATAATTATTCTATACACAAGCGCCTTAGTTTTAGGGGTTAGGGACTCCATTTATGGTTTAAAGTTTAAGGGTTTAAGTGTAGTTGTTTTGAATTTAGGGGCCGTTGATAGAATTTTCAGGTTTAGGGTTAAAATTTAGTGTTTGTGGTTAAAACCTAAATTCTTACCCATTTTATCCTAAAACTTAAACCCTAACCTAAATCCTAAATACAAACCATGAACCCTAAAATTTAACCATAAACCTTAAATTCTAAACACCTAAACTCTAAACCCTAAACTAAAACCCTAAACCTTAAAATTGAGGCGCTTGTAGAAATAAAAAGTCTTCTCCGCTTATATATAGGATAATAACATGGAATAAAAATAACATTGTACCAAGAAGTTTGGGGCAGACCCTCGCATTGCATGCATAGCCCCGTCCTTGTACAATGCCGAGTAAAATCACCATTGTACCAAATATTCATCACATTGACATAAAAAAATGTGAGATAAATTATTTTTAGGGTAAACTACATAAATGACCAACTTACTATTAGAAAAGTCGCGATTTGATCACTTTATTTTTTTCGAAATAATTAAACCACCATACTATTAAATTGGATGCAATGTGACCACCAGCCGTTAGAGGTTAACGGCAAGGTGATGTGGCAGTTAAAAAAATAAGGATATAATTACACATTTGGTCCTTGTTACTTTTACACTCTATCAATTTGGTCATAATTTTAATTTAATAAAATGAATTAATTATTTAATTAGGTGATGACACGTGTCGCCATCTTATTGGAGGACTTTAATTATTTTTATTTAATTTAATTAATTAATTTTCCACCTTCAATCAGGTGGTGACACATGTCACCAGATTAGAGGAAGAAAATAAAAGAAAAGCACATCTTGATCTTGGTAGGAATCAAACCATGGTTGCCTTAGATGAAGGCATGTATGCTTATCACTAAGCTAAGTGGGTCTTTGTGTTGTATGGTGTAGAACTTAAAACTTAACAGATAAAAAACTCCAATAAGACAGAGATGCAATTTTCCCTCTCCACAAACATTATTCTCTCCGCCACGTTCTTTATTTGCAACGCTTCCATTTTAAATCTATCTTTTCTTCACCAAAGTGCTTTGCTTTTCATCGTAACCTCTTTTGTTGAGTACCGTTAATGAGCATCATGTGGCGGGACAATAGAGTTCAATTGTGAAATCAAGACAATTATTTCCAAACAATCAAATGGAAAAAAAAGATGCATTATTTTGGAAGAACAATTGATAGTTTGCAGTTGAATTATCGAAAGAAGAACAGCAGTCTCTACTCCTTGCAAATCCTTGAAAGTAATGTATGCAACTTGAGACCCCTCATTACTTCTGCATGAGCATATATAATAAGCTTTGTACCCGTGTAACAATAATTTATGAAAAAGAAGATGCTAGGAACTATAAGAGCAACAAACCTCTGCATTTCTACATATTCGATATCACCAGAAAAGGAAAAGAACTCTTTGATGTCTTGCTCAGTTGCTTCTAAAGAAACATTGCCTACTTCAATGGTCTTAATCTGCAATGACAACAGAAAACATCTTGATAATAACTAGGATAAGAGAAATAACAGTAAGTTATCAACCTAAAATAACCATTTGTCACCAAGCATATACTACCACTAAGTAGACATGTCAGTCTTAACCTGAACCTGAAAATCTCAACCCAAACCCAAACCGATCATTAGAAATTCAGTAACCCGAAACCAAACTTACTTAAACCTGAAACAACCCGATGAAAAGCAAAGCACTTTGGTGAAAGAAAAGATAGATTTAAAATGGAAGCGCTGCAAATAAAGAACGTGGCAGAGAGAATGGTGTTTGTGGAGAGGGAAAATTACATCTCTGTCTCATTGGAGTTTTTTATCTGTTAAGTTTTAAGTTTTGTACTATACATAACAAAGACTCACTTGGCCTAGTGGTAAGCTTACATGCCTTCATCCAAGGCAACCCTAGTTTGATTCCTACCAAGAGCAAGATGTGCTTTTTTTTTATTTTCTTCCTCTAATCTGGCGACACGTGTCACCACCTAATTAAATAATTAATTTATTTTATTAAATTAAAATTATGACCAAATTGATAGAGTGTATAAGTAACAAGGATCAAATGTGTAATTATACCCTTATTTTTTTAACTGCCACGTCACCTTGCCGTTAACCTCTAACGGCTGGTGGTCACATTGCATCCAATTTAATAGTATGGTGGTTTAATTGTTTCGAAAAAAAGTAAGGTGGTCAAATTGTTTTTTGGAAGTTATTCTATTATTAAATTAATGACATGGAAAAAAATGATGAAGTGGGTGGTTTCTAGTGGTTGGTCCTATGGATGACGTGGTGGGAATCACCCATAATATAATTTCTCATGAAGAGGGTTTAGTATCTATTTTATTAAGTGTGTTTATCCGAAATTTTATTTGTTCACCTTAAAATTTTAAATTTTTTTATTAGTTATTCATTTTACTATGTATGTCAAAATTTATCTGTACACACATATGTAAAAAAAAAATTATGTTGTTAATATTTAATATATGTGAGTCCACCCTCAATTTTTTTTGGGTAAACTATACTAATGACCATCGAACTATGGGGTTGGTGTCGATTTGACCACTATATTTTCAATTGTGTTAAATATACCACATAATTATTTAATTGGTTCCAATGTAGCCACCTGCCGTTAAAAAAACGAAAGGGGATTGTTAAAATAATTGGTATAATTACACATTTAGTCCCCTTTATTTATACAATCATTCAATTTAGTCCTAATTTTAATCTAATAAAATAAATTAATTATTCAATTAGGTGGTGACACGTGTCACCACCTTATTTGAGGGATTTATCTATTTTTATTAGATTTATTAAATTTATTTTCCTTCCCCAATCAGGTGGTGACACATGTCACCACCTAATTGAATAATTAATTTATTTTATTAGATTAAAATTAGGACTAAATTGAATGATTCCCCTTGGGGCCAGCTTCCACTATTTCATTTTTCTGGTGACACGTGTCACCACTTGATTGGAGAAGGAAAATGTGAAACAAATATTTTAATTTTGATATAACTAAAAACCTAAGGACTAAATTGAAAATGTCAAAACGAATTTTAAGTCCTCAAAATATCCCCATATAATTTTAAGATTATGCCCAAGTTAAAAGCAAAGTTTGTCAAATATTTTTCTAAGTGTTTAAAGCCAAAACAGTGATTTTCAAGTCCCTGTTTCGAAACGGCCTAAGGCGTTTCGAAACGTTTTCATCACTGCCAACCCCTGTTCCGAAACGTGTATCGAAACGGCTTAAGAACACTTGAACCCGTTTCGAAACGGTCTCACACGTTTCGAAACTGTTCTTCATATTTTATTTGAAAAAGCATAACAATTGCAATATTTTTAACTGAATATTTAAAGATAAATAGGGTGTTTCGAAACGGGCTAAGGCTGTTTCGAAACGACCCTTGACAGTAGCAAATCCATTTCGAAACGAGGCCAAGCGTTTCGAAACAGTTCTTAAGTTTAAATTGAACATATGACCGTTGAAGTTGTTTTTAACTGATTTTCTGAAAACCGTTAGGGTGTTTCGAAACGGGCTAAGACTGTTTCGAAACGACCCTTGACAGTGGCAAAAGTGTTTCGAAACGGCCCTAAGGCGTTTCGAAACGGGCTCTTAAATGCACCCCAACGGCTCTTTCTATTTTAGTCCGTTCCGAAACAGGTACCCCGCGTTTCGAAACGGGTTGTTGCAGACTGCATTTATGGTGGTGAGATAACATCCCCAACGGCTCTATTGATGAGTGCAACAACCACAACGGCTAGAAATCAATGAAAAGGTATAAAAGGGACCTCTAAAAGCACCAGCAACAACTATTGATCCTAAAGCAAACATCCAAACATCAAATCCAAGCAATTGTGCAAAAATTCCTATTTGTCTAGAAATCCCAATTGTAATTTTCATTCATATCTTGTTCAATTGGGTTGAGTGCTTGTAATTGGGCTATCATTTGTATTGAGAGATACTTCATTAGCCAACAAATTTCTTTGTTCTCTTGTTGTGAGGATTGGGTTGATTTTTGGGTAGAAAAGTCAACCGAAATTGTAAGGGTTGCCTCCTTAGCCTAGAAAAGGGGAAGAACAATTAGTGGAATTGTTGCAAATCCTTAGTGAAGCTAAGGTAGTGGATGTAGAGTTCATTTGGAACTTGAACCACTCTAAGTCCCTTGTCTATTATTTTTAATTTGCAATTTTCACCACAAAACCTTTAAATTTCCAATTCACCCCCCTCTTGGTTTATATCGATCTTGCGATCCACTCAACAATTGGTATCAGAGCCTACGTCTTTGAGGATTAACAACCACAAGAGGAGTTCCTTGGAAGAGTGTGATCATCAAAATATCAAGAGATGGCTTCAACCTCCGGTTCGGGCATGTACGAGTCACAATCCATTACAAAGCCTCCCTTCTTCAACGGTGATAACTATTCTTTTTTGAAGAATAGAATGCGTCTATTCATCAAGTCAAATGACTATCTAGTGTGGGATGTCATTGAAGATGGGTCATATATTCCATTGAAGCAAGATGGTGAAAGCAAGATGGTTTTGAAGAAGAAAGTGGAGATGAGTGAAGAGGAGAGGAAAAAGATTCAAGTCAATGATAAAGCTCTCCACATATTATTTTGCTCTTTCGGTCCGGACATCTATTCAAAGGTCTCATCAATTGAAAGTGCCAAAGAAGTGTGGGACACTCTTGAGACTACTTATGAAGGCACCAACGATGTTAAAGAAACTAAGATTGGAATTCTCAATCTTAGTTATGAAAACTTCAAGATGGAGCCCGATGAGACGGTGTCAAAGATGTTTGATCGTTTCTCCATGATTGTCAATGGGCTAAAGGGCTTTGGAGAGATCATACCGGAAGACAAACTCGTCCGGAAGCTACTCTATTCACTTCCCGAGTCTTGGGATGGGAAGAGAACCGCTATCATCGAAGCAAAGAATTTGAAAACTTTGAAGCTTGATGAGCTTGTGGGTTCTCTCCTTACTCATGAGATCATGAAGCAAGGAAGGGAAGATGAGAAGAAGAAAGAAGAGAAAATGATAGAGAAGCTTGAGGTTGAGAAGAAGAAGAAGATGGGAATAGCTCTCAAGGCTAAAGCTTCACAACATGATGAGAGCTCATCTAGTGAGGAGGATGAACTTGAGGAATTGGCTATGATAGCCAAACGATTCTCACGTTTCATGAGGTCCAATCGGGGAAGAAAAATCCAAAGGAAGATGGACTTCAAAAGCAAGAACAAAGAAAAAGGAAAGGATCCAATCATTTGCTTTGAGTGCAAACAACCCGGCCACATACGTTCGGAGTGCCCTCAACTCAAGAAGAAGGGCTTTGAGAAGAGGAAAAAGCTCAAAGCCAAGCTTGCTACTTGGAGTGATGAGAAGTCATCGGAGGATGACGAACAAGAAGTGGCTAACCTTTGCCTCATGGCACTTGAGGAAGATTCCTCCATGGTAACCTCTAACTCATCTACTTTAGATTTTTCATATGAAGAATTAAATGATGCATATGATGAGTTACAAGAGGTCTATGATGAATTAGTTGAGAAGTTTAAAGAGTCGGTCATTAAAAACAAGAAAATTATTTTAGAACTAAATGAGAAAAATGACTCACTCACTCAAGCTAATTCAAAATTTGAGAAAAAGATATTAGGATTAAAAGATGAACTAAAATTCTTTCAAGATGAAAATGTTGATCTTAATAATCTTTTATCTCAATGTAATAGTGAACACCAAAAGGTGTTGGGTGAGCTAAATGAGCTCAAAAAGTCTTTAAAAAATGTTGGTAGTGTCAAGCATGAAGTAGGTGAATCCTCTAGAACACACCAACCTAAGAAAAAGACTAACTACTACAAACAAGGTAGCTACCCTAGATATAGTAGAGCTAAGAGAATTAGAAGTGTATGGGTTCCTAAGGAACTTGTAAAATCTAATAATGTTATTGCTATGTCATCTTGGATTCCTAAGGGAACCAAGGTTTTGAGAGCTAACACTCATGGACCCAAAATGATTTGGGTACCAAAAACCAAAGTTTAATATCTTTGTTTGTAGGGGGAGCATTGCTACAAGGCCAAAGCACAAAGTCAAAACTCATGGTACCTTGATAGTGGATGCTCGAGGCACATGACCGGAGACAAGAGTCGATTCATGGATCTAAAGCCAAAAAGTGGAGGAGTAATAACATTTGGTGACAACTCCAAAGGCCACATTAAAGGTATTGGCTCCATAGGTAATCACTCTACTATTCTCATTGAAAATGTATTATATGTCGATGGTCTTAAACACAATTTATTGAGCATAAGTCAATTGTGTGATAAAGGATTTAATGTTTTATTTGATAAAAATGGATGCAAAATTGTAGACATTAAATCTAATAATATTATGCTCATAGGTCATCGCATAGGAAACATATATATGGTGCATCTAGATGACATACATACATCTCACGCATGCTTAGTTGCACAAAATGAAAATGATGTATGGTTGTGGCATAGGAAACTAGGACATGCTAGCATAAGTGTTTTAGAAAAAACTAGTCTCTCTTAACCTAGTTAGAGGTTTACCCAAGATAAAATTCTCAAATGATAAAATTTGTGATGCATGCTCTAAGGGTAAACAACATAGGTCTTCCTTTAAATCCATTAATGATGTTTCTACTAGTAGATGCTTACAACTAATCCACATGGATTTATTTGGGCCAATTAGGACTATGAGCTTGGGTGGTAAGTCTTATGCTTTTGTACTTGTTGATGATTTTTTTAGATTTACTTGGGTTCTCTTTTTAAGTACTAAAGATGAGGCTTTGGAAAAATTCATCACATTTTCAAAACTAACCCAAAATGATCTTGAACTAAAAATTTCACATATTAGAAGTGATCATAAAACTGAGTTTCAAAATTTAGGGTTTGAAGATTTTTTAAATGAAAATGGTATTAGCCATAATTTTTCGGCTCCTCGAACTCCTCAACAAAATGGGGTAGTTGAGAGGAAAAATAGAACTTTGCAAGAAATGGCTAGAACTATGCTTTGTGAAAACAATTTACCTAAATTTTTTGGGCGGAAGCCACAAACACTGCTTGCTATATTGTAAATCGAGTAATGATTAGGCCAATTTTAAAGAAAACACCTTATGAGATTTTAAAATCTAAAAAGCCTAACATTAGCTATTTTCACCCTTTTGGTTGCAAGTGTTTTGTTTTAAATAATGGAAAAGACAACTTAGGTAAATTTGATGCAAAAAGTGATGAAGCCATTTTTATAGGTTACTCTTTAACCTCTAAAGCCTATCGAGTATTTAACAAAAGAACTTTAGTAGTAGAAGAATCCATTCATGTTGTATTTGATGATAACCTCCTTCCTAGGAAGGATTCTTGTGATGATGATGATGTAGGAATCATAAATGCCTTTGATGGAGGTCAAACTTCAAAGGAGGATGAGATTCCAACAAAAGAAGAGGACACACAAGATCCACCTCTTGAAGCCTTGAAGGACTTGGCTATTGAGGAAAAGGAAGTGAGCTACCCAAGGGAGTTGAACTATGTCAAAGATGGTGAAATCTTGGGTGATCCATCCAAGGGGGTAACCACTCGTTCTTCTCTTAGATTAATGAACCATGTTGCATTTATCTCATGCATAGAGCCTAAAAATATAAAAGAAGCATTGAAAGATGACTTTTGGATTATGGCTATGCAAGAAGAGTTAAATCAATTTGAGAGAAGTAATGTTTGGACATTAGTTGATAGGCCTAGTAATCAATCTACAATAGGAACTAAATGGGTCTTTAGGAACAAGCTAGATGAGAGTGGTAACATTGTAAGAAATAAAGCTAGACTTGTAGCATAAGGTTACACTCAAGAAGAGGGAATAGATTTTGATGAAACATATGCACCCGTAGCTAGAATGGAAGCCATTAGGATGTTGCTTGCATATGCATGTTATCATAATTTCAAGCTTTTTCAAATGGATGTTAAAAGCGCATTTTTAAATGGTTTTATAAATGAAGAAGTGTATGTGGAACAACCACCGGGTTTTGAAGATTCAAAATTTCCAAATCATGTTTTTAAACTTACCAAAGCTCTTTATGGTTTAAAACAAGCTCCTAGAGCTTGGTATGAAAGACTTTCAAATTTTTTGATTGAAAAATGATTTGAAAAAGGTAAGGTGGACACTACACTTTTTATAAAAATGTATAAAAATGACATCTTGGTAGTTCAAATTTATGTTGATGATATTATTTTTGGTTCTACTAACGAATGTCATTGTCAAGAGTTTGCTAAGTTAATGCAAGGTGAATTTGAGATGAGCATGATGGGGGAGCTCTCATTCTTTTTGGGACTCCAAATCAAGCAAAAGAAGGATGTCACCTTCATCAACCAAGCAAAATACATAAAGGATATGCTCAAGAAGTTTGGCTTGGAGAATGCAAAGCCTCAAGCCACTCCTATGAGCTCATCTACAAAGCTTGACAAAGATGAAGGAGGTAAGTGTGTTGACTCTAAGCTTTATCGCTCCATGATTGGATCTTTGCTTTACCTTACCGCAAGTTGACCAGATATCTTGTTTAGCGTTTGCTTGTGTGCTAGGTTTCAAGCTAGTCCTAGAGAGTCTCACCTTATAGCCGTTAAGAGGATCTTTAGGTATCTTAGAGACACTCCTTGTTTAGGTCTTTGGTACCCTAAAGACTCTACCTTCAACCTTCATGCTTACTCGGATGCGGATTATGGGGGTTGCAAAATCGATAGGAAAAGTACTTCGGGAACTTGTCAATTCTTAGGTAGTATGCTCATATCTTGGTTCTCTAAGAAACAAAATAGTGTAGCCTTATCTACCACCGAAGTCGAGTACATATCCTTAGGGAGTTGTTGTGCTCAAGTCCTTTGGATGAAGCAACAACTCTTAGATTATGGAATTAAAGTTGAAACCATACCCCTAAAATGTGACAACACTAGTGCAATATGTTTAACAAAAAATCCCATCCAACACTCTAGAACCAAACACATTGAAATAAGGCATCATTTCATTATAGATCATGTCCTTAAGAAAGATGTAGTTATAGAGTATGTAGACACCTTGAATCAATTAGCGGACATATTTACAAAACCCTTAGACAAAGAGCGTTTTTGGTCCCTTAGGAGAGAGTTAGGTCTAGCTAGCCTATCTTGACCTTTTAGGACCTCTTTTGTGCTTAAATTTGCTTGATCTTGTGAAATGCCATGTTTATGTGTTTAGACTCCTAATTTCATCCATGCTTATAGCTAGGGGGAGTATGTTTATGCTTAAATATGTTTTGCCTGCTCATTCATGACATTTATGCATGTTAGGCCTAAGAAAAACTCATTTTTCTGCACTTTTAGAGCCTCATCTGCACTTCCAGGCCCAGGTGTATCGAAACGGGTGACCCTGTTTCGATACGGATACCTTAAATCCAGTTCTGAGAGAAGGGTGTTTCGAAACGCCTCCAATGTGTTTCGAAACGTTTTGGCTACTGCCAAGGGGTGTATCGAAACGTGTTTCGATACGGGTCAACAGGGCTTCGATACGGTCAACACCGTATCGAAACGGTCAACTGACGGTCTCAAAACGGTCAAAACCCTAGTCGTCTCGTTTCGAAACGGTCCTGACCGTTCCAAAACGGCATCGCGGATAGCTTTATTTAGGGCTTTTAATGTTAAAATCCTACTTTAACTCAAACTCTTAAAAAACCCTAAAACCTTAAACCGCCTCCCTCTCTATAAATACCCTCTCAAACTCATTGTTTTTCACAAAATTGTGAGGGGTTTTACTCTAAAACTCAAGTCTAAGCAAGTTTCATCAACATTGTGCAAGGATTTTCATCAAATCATCCAAAATCCCTAACTAAGGTATTTTTTATTTTTTTCTTTTTCTTTCAATTTATGTTCGAATTTTAGGATAGAAAATTTTATTTTTGTATAAATTATATGTTTTCATGTGTGGGTTTTCCATATCTTGTAAAAAAAATTCAAAATCTCAGATTTTTTGATTCGAATATAAATTTTTTCAGTCGTATTTTTTTTATTGTTTTTTTAATTTTTTTTAAATTTTGTTTCAAAAACCTAAGTGAGATTTATTATTATTGGATTGATTTTAAATATCAATGCATACACTTAATTTTAAAACATACTTGCTTAATGTTTTTAGATGGCGGAACAAGCTAACAAAAAGCGTAAGGCCATTCAAACCGGTGATTCGAGCATGCGTCCGAACCTCGCTCAGCTCTTTCAGAAATCCCTTCGAACTACGGAGATGCGAGCTCGCTTCACTTATGTCAAGGATTTCAAAGTTCGTAGAGAACGTGTCATTGATCTTGATTTCCTCAATTCCGAGCGATTCCTATTCCGTTATCTCGAGCGTTTGAGTGAGTGGAATCTTCTCTTTTTCTTGAGCATTCCGGATATTCGCTACAAACATATGGTACTCCTTTTTTACTCTAATGCTCGTTTTATTCATGATGAGACCAAAACTGAGATTATAGGAATTGAATCTTTCATATTGGGCAAAAAGTTTGTTATTAATATTGCTCTCTTGGAGTCAACTTTTTTTTTGAGAAGTAAATAGGCCTCATTAAAAACCCCCACTAATCCTAAGAAGGGGGAAAAGAGTGCCTCTAATCTATTATTATTAAACCACCAAAAAACTGAGAGTACAGACAATACATAGCACCTTGTTCCAAATCAATTGTCAAAAGATGCACATCACACCCCTGCACCTACTAAATACACGAAAAATCAGAAACACTACCCTATTCCTTTGCGCGCCAGTTCATCCGCAGCCGTATTACATCTCCGAGGGATCCATCTTATCAAATAACTTTTTTCCTTAGTTACTTGAATAAGATTCGAGACCTTGTTATAAATTAGATTAGGAGGGATTGCTTTTAAGTTGAGCCAATCCACAACCTCCTTGCAGTCGCTCTCAATAACCACTCGTCGATTTGATGTCCAATTCGACTTCATTAAACGGTCAATGCCAATCTTCATTGCTTCGAGTTCAATAAGGGCAGGGGGGCCGGATCACAGTCTTCAGAGAATTTGAACAGTACATTACCCAGATCATCTCTAAGAAGTCCCCCGACTTTTCCTTTAGCCTTTCTCGCTCGATATGAACCATCTACATTCAGCTTTATCCAACCCGGGGGAGGAGCAGCCCAACTCATTTGACTAGGAGCAGTATGTGGACATAAGGCTGAATTTGTAGCTAACATCGGATCGGCAATTAACGAGTCCAAAGAGATCTTACAATTCGCAAAGCTTCCCCTTAGCCAATATGCTAATCTGAAGCTAACAATCAATACCAATTGCAGCAGGTCCACTTTCTTTCCCTTGAAAATTATGTCATTCCGAAACAGCCATATCGACCAAACAATAGCGAGAGGGATGAGCGACCATACCTTACTGTGGGAGGGAGGGCCGAGAGAGCTCCAAGCTTCTAAGAACAATGGTCCTACACAAGGTAAAACTGCCGAAACACCCACCTTGCCGAGATAAGTGTTCCAAATTTTCCAGCTAACATCACAAGAGAAGAATAAATGCGAGGGAGTTTCAATTTCTCGGTTGCAAAGAGGGCAGTCCAAACTTCCCACAGCGGCAACCCCTCTTTTGACAAGTTCGCTCTTCGTCGGAATTCGACCCAGCATAACTAACCACAAGAAAAGTTCGACCTTGGGAGGAGCCAGTCCCAACCAAACACAATTGTTCCAGAGGTTGTTTTTCTGTCCAGAGCCCAGAATAATGGATTTGACGGATTTAACCGAGAAGGATCTTGCACTCGTACCTGTCCAAATAACCCAATCATGTTCGATATCACTCGATTGGAAACCGTTTAGTTTAGCTAAAAGAGACTCTAGCGATGGAAGTTCGCGATCAAACAAATCCCTTCTAAAAGGTATGTTCCAAGTCCACCGCCCATTTGATTTTTGGCCAAACTGATCAATGGTCCCCATTTGGATTATAGATAAAGCGAATAAGCGGGGAAATTCAGCTTTCAAAGTCTTATTTCCGATCCACAAATCTTCCCAGAAAAGGATGGAATTCCCATCTCCCACTTGTAGACGCAAATGGTCTCTTAAGATGGTCCCAATTCTGTCGTCTTTATAAAAAGAGGATATGATGCCGTTCCAAATTCACGATGTATGCCGGGGAGCAGATTCGATAGGTAGTAAACCGACCTTATTCCCTGGGATTTTGGATGAGATAATTTTTCTCCAGAATCCATTTGGTTCATTACCAAAACGCCAAATCCATTTTCCTAGTAATGAGCGATTCATCGTATTCAAGTTAGTCACTCCAAGCCCTCCACGCCATTTGGGTTCGCACACCTTATCCCACTTAACCCAGTGGATTTTGGGAGCATTCGACGAACCTCCCCATAAGAATTTTGCTAGTAGGCTATTGATTCGATTCAACACAGCAGTGGGCATTTTGAAGAGAGACATGAAATAAACCGAAATGCTAGACAAGGTAGATTTGATGAGAGTTAGCCTTCCTCCAGTCGATAAGAATTTAGGCATCCAGCCTTCCAGCTTTTTTTTAATATTTATGATAACCGAATCCCATAATGCACTAGAATTGCGCTTAGCTCCTAATGGCATGCCAAGGTATTTGGTAGGAAATTGATCAACATCACAACCTACCGATTTAGCCCAAATAGTTAACTCCTCCATTCTGACATTGATACCCAGAATTTTGCTTTTCTGCATATTCAATTTTAGACCCGAGGCTAATTCGAACACCCGCAAAGTTCTCTTCACATTTTTTATTTCCCGGCAAGTGGCTCCACAAAATATTAGAAGGTCGTCAGCAAATTGCAAATGGGAGACCTCTAATCTATTATTTTCACGGCCTACCGAGAATCCCGAGAATAGGCCATTGGTCACGGCTTTTTTTCATTAGACAATTGAGAGCTTCCCCTACAATGTTAAATAGAAGAGGGGAGAGCGAACATCCCTGTCGAAGACCTCGTGAGATCGAAAATGATTCAGTAGGCGATCCGTTAACCAACACCGATATCCGGGCAGAAGAAATACATTTCCAGATCCACCTGCACCATTTGCTTTTAAATCCACATTTCTTCAAGATCAGCATAAGAAAATTCCAATCCACAGTATCGTAGGCCTTGTGAAAATCGATTTTGAAAGCCACACCTTTCTTTTTCTCTTTCGACATGAAATCAATTACCTCGTTTGCTATTAGTGAGCAGTCGAGGATTTGACGGCCAGCAACGAAAGCAAATTGGGAGTCTCCCACGATAGAACCAATCACTAGCCTTAGTCGATTAGTAAACACCTTGGATAATAGCTTGTATAGACCACCGACTAGGCTGATAGGCCGATATTCCTCCAAAGAGACGGGATTGCTGACTTTGGGAATTAGAGTTATAAACGAGTGATTTGTGCCCGTTTCCCAATTTCTCTCGTGATAAAAATCTTCAAAAAATTTGAGAATATCCACTTTCAGCAGCTCCCAAATTTTTTTTAAGAATCCGAGATTAAAACCATCGGGTCCCGGAGCTCGATTACTATCCGAAGAAGAGAGAGCACTCCAGATTTCCTCCTCCGAAAAATTGCTTTGCAAAAAATTTGCTTGTTGATTGCTGATCCGAGATACATCGATGTTCAAGTCCTCCACATCTAGTGAATGCTTCGAATTATATGCCTCCGAGAAATGATTGTATACCAGCTCTTTTAATTTTTTCGGATCCGAGACGACAGTCCCTTCAACCTCTAATTTCGCAATAAAATATCTTTTTTTCCGAGCTGAGGCTGTAAGATGAAAAAACTTGGAATTTTTGTCTCCTTCTTTGAACCAGCGCAGTCGGGATTTTTGTAACCATGCGCTTTCCTCATTCCTGTATTCAATCCACAACCGAGTCCTCAATTCTCTTAATCTAACAAGATCGTTCGAAGTAGCTGCCCCCCTTGAATGGATAACTCTAACGCATTAATATCAGCTTCTAGTGAGGGGATGTTCCACTGCATATTTCTAACCTTGCTTACATTCCACTGCTTTATAACTGATTTGCAATCTCGAATCAATCCCCCAATTTTTCTCCTTGGGTTGTTAAGTTTTATATTACGCAACGCGAACTTGATCTCTTCAACAAGCGCTTCATCCTCGAGCCAAAAGTTATAACATTTAAAGGGACGGGGACCCCAATCCGAACCTTCCACTTTGAAAAGAATAGCACAGTGATCTGATAAAGATTTATTTAAGGCAACCTGACTAATATTTTGGAGGATCAATTCAACTTCAGCCGAGATGAGAAACCGGTCGAGCCTCACAAAAGTAGGAGGATCCCTATTGTTGCACCAGGTGTATTTACCTCCGATTAGAGGTAAGTCGAGTAGAGCCGAGTCAAAGACAAATGATTTAAACCGAGCGATCAATCCCCTGTTCAAAGAATAGCCTAATTTTTCACTTGGGTCGAGAATCATGTTCCAATCACCCCCCAAAATCCACGGCAAACTTTTATTGAGAATAACAGAAGCAATTTCATCCAGGAATGAGCCTTTTTCAGAGTCAACAGGAGGGCCATAGATGTTGGCAATACCAAATTCCACTTGAGAGTTAGAGAACGTACCAAAGGTGACAATGAAGTTTGTACGGATTACCACATTAGATACCTTGAAGAAGCTATTATCCCAGAAGCACAAAAGACCTCCCGACGAGCCCATCGCAGGCGAGAAAGCATGGCATATATCCGATTCATTCCAGACTTTCCTGCAAAAGTTCGCTTCCAAAGCTTCCAGTTTGGTTTCTTGCAAAAGAACAATCTTCGGCTTTTGTTCACGGATTAAACGTTTAACCGCCCTGATTTTTTCCTTTCTTCTGATCCCACGAATGTTCCACGATAGAATTCTTAAATTCATTAAAATTGCAAAGGGGAAAATACCTTGACGAAGAGACCCATACTGACATGATTAAGCTTCACACCTAATACCTTGTTCTAGTTCACAGACTCTCCTAACAACCGAATCCTTGCCTCCCTTGAATTTAACTTCCAAGATCCTGCTTACTTCCCAAACCGAATCTGCCTCCAATTTTTCGAGTGAAACAACTTCTTCAGAAAAGGAAAGAAGGTTACAATTACCCGGATTCGACATCCCTTCTTCAACAGAATCCCTTACTTGTCTTCTTAATTGTCTTCGAAAGCTTGCTCGCAAGAAACCACCCGCAATCTTACCACTGATATTTTCCGTTTGGTCTACTTGGAACCTTCTATCGATGATTTCAATGCTGTCTGGAACCTCAGATCCACCACAATGGTCTTTAGTTCTATTGGGTTCAATTGATAGAGAATTCCCATCCCCTAGGGTTGCTTGGGCTAAATCGGGGACTGCACCAGAAGGTAAGGAACCCAACACCTCCATATTTGGCCCAACTTCCACGGGGCCCATATCTAAGATATTATTCAAATCTGGCTCATGACCCAGACTATTCCTCTGATATACCTCTTCATCCACGTGGCTATTGACTGGTTCTCTACTAACAATTGGAGAATTAAACCGTTGTCTCGAAAATGTGTCTGACACCATCTCCTCAGCCGCAAAGGAATTACCAGATTCCGAGGAATTATTTGAGGACCCCGATATAGAGTCCCAATCGTCAACCTCTACCCCATCATCTGCAAAAACGTTTCCAATTCCCTGGTCATCATGACCGCCATTCACCGGCCGCCGGAGCTTCCGGTCACCGTCAAAGAACTCGTCATTTTCCGGAACCGGCAGATCACCCAACTGATTTACTTCCGTAACCAGAAGTGATTCTTCATCCAACGCACTTTCAGCCTGGAAGAATTTGATATTGATTATATGCGACTTACCAGAAACTATAACATTTACGTAGTCTGGAATATCGGTTTTGCTAGCCACCCTGATGGTCATTGTCGCCGCCGTTAAGTTACTCATACTTCTAGTTTCCTCATGCAAACCCACGAAAACGCCCCAACGATTACCCATGGCTTTGAAAAACTCCTCACACCAACAGACAAGAGGCACGTCTGTTAACGTCAATACCGCATATTGTAGGGGGACCCCATCAACAAGAAGGTGAGATACATGGTGGAACCAGAATTTAATAGCTTCACTCTTGTTCTCCCATGCAAGATTAAGCGACGATGGAGAAGGAAAACTAATAATGAAAGAATTGCTCTCAGGCCCCCAAGGGTGCAGTTTCGCCTCTATCCCTTCAAAATCAAAGGCTTGCTGGACTACCTCCATCTCAAAGGATCTTTTCAAAATACCCACCATGCAGCAATTTAACCAATATGCGACTCCCGGAAGGATATTGAAACTGAAGAAGGATCCATCATTACATCTAATATGAGCTTTGTTATCTTCGTTAGCCTCTCCCGACTTATGCGTGCTACCTTCAGCCAAATTGTTCATCAAGGCTTGTTTAAACGACAGATTTTTGGATACTGTACGAGTTATTCCTCTCCTCATCGGAACCCTAGCATTGATGTGGTTATTCGTATTGCCTCTGTTTACGCCCTCTGGTTTTCCACCAGGTTTTGGATATTTCGCCTGAAAAACTCTAACTATCCTGTCATCAATCTTTAGTTTATCCATCTTGTTAATAGCATTCAGCATATTGGCCTTTGATTCGAAGCCCACGAACGCAAAAGTCGCACTTTTGTATTTCGATCTGCTGTTCTCTCCTGGGATGAAAACCCTCGTTACCCTACCATGCCTACCAGCCAGATCCTTCAGGTCCCATCTGGATACTCTTCTGCTAAGATTGTCCACAAAAATCGTCCATTCGTTGCCAGAGTCCTGCCTGTATTTTTCTCCAACAGTGCTTCGGTGACCCACCTCCGGTCTTCTTCTAAGGTTATGAACGGAAACTCTTCTCGCCACCACGCTCCCCTTCCGTACATAAACTCCTTGAACGGTGTTGAATCTCTCCTGCGTGTTGTTGAATCTCGCCGCCGCTGCCATCACCTCAATATCCCCAAACTCTCAAACTTTCTTTTTTATCTAATATGTTCCTTGGAGTCAACTTTTAAACTTAAAGATGAGGGTCTTGAGGATGAACGTCACTTTGGCACTTTCACCGGTCCGGCACTTACTTTGGATGTGCACGGTCGCGTTCTTCACTTGATGGTTTCATGGTTCATTCGACCTTCCGGAGGTAAATACTCTCATATCCGTCAAACTGATCATTTTTGGCTTGAATGTTTCCGTAGAGGTGAGCGCCCTAATGTGCCTAAGATTATTTTTGCCGAGATGGTCAATAATGTTAAGCTTATTGACACAAATGAGTTGAAGTCTTTTACCTATGGCACAATCTTGAGCTACATCTTTAATGACCTTGGTATCGATTGTACCTACGACTCTCCGGAACCTCGTAAGTCCAAGATTGGTGAGTCCTCCCTTCGCAAATCCGGGTTTCGATATTTGAATGATGTTTGGGAAAGAGTTGATAGAGAAGCTGCTCCTCCTCCCGTTGCTCCTCCACCTCATGTTCAAGTTGGAAACAATGAAGCCCTCACGGGCCCACGGCTCTCATTACCGAGCGGTTCAATGCTTTGGATACTCGCATTGCTTCGGGTTTTAATGCGATGGACAATCGTTTGAAAAATGTCGAGGATCGCCTTCATACTCTTGAGACTTCCCATTCAAACTTGGATTTGTCCTTCTCTACTCTCTATGGGCAATGGACGAAGTTTCACCGTTCTCAAGTCAAGAGCGACGATGAGACTTCCGATGATGATGACGAGGCTTAGGACTATCATATCATATCATATCATATTATTTATGCCTTTTAGGTTTAAGATTGCATCTTTATGTTTTATTATGTTTTAGGAACCTATGCTTTTGATCTTTTGTTTGGGATTTTATTATGAACTTAATGTTGGTTTATGTTTTGGATATTTTGATATTATGAATTAATATTATGGTTGCTTATTAATGCTTATTGGTACTAATCCTTTGTCTTCTCTATGAGCTTTCATTATTCTTTTTTATCTAACAAAAAAGGGGAGAAGAAATTTAAGAGCCACAAACTAAAATTCGTTTTAAATTTTTAAAAGGTTTCTTTAAGCTTTATAACTTGGATTTCAAGTCAAACAATTTCAAGTCAAACAATTTTTTTTAAACTTTAAAAACCTATCTTAAATTAAGGGGGAGTTAGAATATTTTCAAAACTTTCAAAATTCTTAAAAATTCTAACTTTGGTTTTGTTATATCAAAAAGGGGGAGATTGTGAAACAAATATTTTAATTTTGATATAACTAAAAACCTAAGGACTAAATTGAAAATGTCAAAACGAATTTTAAGTCCTCAAAATATCCCCATATAATTTTAAGATTATGCCCAACTTAAAAGCAAAGTTTTTCAAATATTTTTCTAAGTGTTTAAAGCCAAAACAGTGATTTTCAAGTCCCTGTTTCGAAACGGCCTAAGGCGTTTCGAAACGTTTTCATCACTGTCAACCCCTGTTCCGAAACGTGTATCGAAACGGCTTAAGAACACTTGAACCCGTTTTGAAACGGTCTCACACGTTTCGAAACTGTTCTTCATATTTGATTTGAAAAAGCATAACGATTGCAATATTTTTAACTGAATATTTAAAGATAAATAGGGTGTTTCGAAACGGGCTAACGCTGTTTCGAAACGACCCTTGACAGTAGCAAATCCGTTTCGAAACGAGGCCAAGCGTTTCGAAACAGTTCTTAAGTTTAAATTGAACATATGACCATTGAAGTTGTTTTTAACTGATTTTCTGAAAACCGTTAGGGTGTTTCGAAACGGGCTAAGACTGTTTCGAAACGACCCTTGACAGTGGCAAAAGTGTTTCGAAACGGCCCTAAGGCCTTTCGAAACGGGCTCTTAAATGCACCCCAACGGCTCTTTCTATTTTAGTCCGTTCCGAAACAGGTACCCCGCGTTTCGAAACGGGTTGTTGCAGACTGCATTTATGGTGGTGAGATAACATCCCCAACGGCTCTATTGATGAGTGCAACAACCACAACGGCTAGAAATCAATGAGAAGGTATAAAAGGGACCTCTAAAAGTATCGGCAACAACTATTGATCCTAAAGCAAACATCCAAACATCAAATCCAAGCAATTGTGCAAAAATTCCTATTTGTCTAGAAATCCCAATTGTAATTTTCATTCATATCTTGTTCAATTGGGTTGAGTGCTTGTAATTGGGCTATCATTTGTATTGAGAGATACTTCATTAGCCAACAAATTTCTTTGTTCTCTTGTTGTGAGGATTGGGTTGATTTTTGGGTAGAAAAGTCAACCGAAATTGTAAGGGTTGCCTCCTTAGCCTAGAAAAGGGGAAGAGCAATTAGTAGAATTGTTGCAAATCCTTAGTGAAGCTAAGGTAGTGAATGTAGAGTTCATTTGGAACTTGAACCACTCTAAATTCCTTGTCTATTATTTTTAATTTGCAATTTCCACCACAAAACCTTTAAATTTCCAATTCACCCCCCTCTTGGTTTATATCGATCTTGCGATCCACTCAACAGAAAATAAATTTAATAAATCTAATAAAAATAGATAAATCCCTCAAACTTTTCACCACCTAATTGAATAATTAATTTATTTTATTAGATTAAAATTAGGACTAAATTGAAATGATTGTATAAATAAAGGGGACTAAATGTGTAATTATACCAATTATTTTAACAGTCCCTTTTTTTTAACGGCAGGTGGCTACATTGGAACCAATTAAATAGTTATGTGGTATATTACACAATTGAAAATATAGTGGTAAAATCGACACCTACCCTATAGTTCGGTGGTCATTAGTATAGTTTACCATTTTTTAAGGGTAAACAACTTCATTGACCACCATACAATTGGAAAAGTTGCGATTTGACCACATTACTTTTATTCGAAGCAATTAAACCACCAAACTATTTAAATGATATTAATGTGACCACCAGCCGTTAAAAATAACAGAAAAGTTGAAGGTGAAGTTAAATAAAATTGGTATAATTACACATTCGGTCCCCTATATTTAAAAAATCTATCAATTTAGTCTTAATTTTAATCTAATATAATATATTAATTATTTAATAAGGTGGTGACACGTGTCACCACCTTATTGGAGGATTTTAATTATTTTTATTTAATTTGATTAATTATTTTCCCCCTCCAGTCAGGTGATGACACGTGTCACCTGATTGGAGAAGGAAAAATGAATGTGGAGAAGGAAAAATGAATGCAATGAAAAGCCTCCAAAGGGATCGAACCCACAACCTCAACGACAAAAGAAAAGGACAAGCATGCTTGCCACTAGGCCAAGCACATTTTTGTAATGTAAGTTACAACATTTAACATATGTTTTAAATACGTGTTAATGCCCGGAAAAATAAAAACAAGGAAAATGGCCTTTGGTGGATTCGAACCAGTGCCCTTGAAGTAAAAGTAAAGCGTGTTTACCACTAGGTCAAGCATATTTCTAAGATGTGGTGTACAACATTTAATATATATCTTTAATAATTGTTAATGCCCGGAAAAAGAAAAGAAAAGAAAATGTGATTTTAGGAAAATCGAACATAAAATATTTAACCCAATATAATTTTAATTTATTTAGTTGGGTTAAATATTTAACCCAATATAATTTTGATTTATTTAAGACATATTTCTTTCTGGGAAAATAAAAGGAAATAAAATGTGGTTTAAATATTGGGTTAAATCTAACATAAAATATTTAATCCAATTAAATAAATTAAAATTTAATTAAATAAATCAAAAGTATATTGGGTTAAATATTTTATGTTCGATTTTTCTAAAACCACATTTTTTTTTTTCGGGCATTAACAAATATTCAAGACATATATTAAATGTTGTACATTATATCTTAAAAATATGCTTGGCCTAGTGGTAAACATGCTTTACTTTTACTCCAAGAGCATTGGTTTGAATCCATCAAAGGTCATTCTCCTTGTTTTTATTTTTCCGGGCATTAACAAGTATTTAAAACATATATTAAATGATGTAACTTACATCACAAAAATGTGCTTGGCCCAGTGGCAAGCATGCTTGTCCTTCTTGCTTATGGTTGAGGTCATGGTTTCGATCCCCCTGGAGGCTTATTAATTAATCAAATTAAATAAAAATAATTAAAATCCTCCAATAAGGTGGTGACATGTGTAATTAAATAATTAATTTATATTATTAGATTAAAATCATGACTAAATTGATAGATTTTTTAAATATAGGGGATCAAATGTGTAATTATACCAATTTTATTTAACATCACTGTCAATTTTTAAATAGTTTGGTGGTTTAATTGCTTCGAAAAAAAGTAATGTGGTCAAATCGCAACTTTTTCAATAATATGGTGATCAATGAAGTAGTTTGACTTTTTTAATCCGCCACTACTCAAAGATGACGAACATTTCGATAAGCAGCACTTGAAATGCTTTCTCCCCAACTTTATTTCCTACGGATGCTTTCGTCTTCTATCTGTGAATTACAAGCATAAAAGGAATCCAACCGTATGGAATTTTGGATTTCGATTGTTTTTATGACAGACTAGTAACTGGTTTCTTGGAAATAACTTTGAAGAAGATTACGATGCTCCGCTTTAAAAGGCAATATTGTACCAGTATTCCCCAACACCGAAAATCAGAACGCCAATATGGAGAAGATACAGCACACCACGCTGACCACCAACGGCATAAACATGCACGTGGCATCGATCGGTTCCGGCCCAGTTATCCTTTTCCTGCACGGCTTTCCCGAGCTTTGGTACTCATGGCGCCACCAGCTCCTTTCACTGTCATCTCTCGGGTATCGTTGTGTGGCTCCCGATCTTCGTGGCTACGGTGACACCGACGCCCCCACTTCGGCGGCTTCGTACACCGAGTTCCACGTCGTGGGGGATCTCGTCGGCCTCCTCGACACTCTCGGTGTTGAGCATGTGTATTTGGTGGGACATGATTGGGGCGCACTGATTGCTTGGTCCTTTTGTCGGTTCAGGCCTGATAGAGTCAAGGCTTTGGTGAACCTTAGCGTAGCGTATCGGCCTAGGAACCCTATGGTGAAGCCCGTGGAAGGGCTCAGGGCTTTGTTTGGCGACGATTACTATGTTTGCAGGTTCCAGGTAACTGATTCAGCCAACACTTCAATTAGTTGTTTCGATTCTTTAATTCTACTTTTGTTGTTTATGTTACTATATTACGCCGTAGGAACCTGGGGAGACCGAAGACGACATTGCTCAATTGGGCACCGAAAAGCTTTTCAAGTTGTTTTTTACGTCTCGCGATCCACGTCCGTTTTATATATCTAAAGAAACAGGGTTGAGAGGCTGGCCTGATCCCCCACCCTTGCCCTCCTGGATTTCTGAACTCGACATCGACTACTTTGCTAACAAATTCAACCAGACCGGATTCACCGGAGGACTGAACTATTATCGAGCTTTGGACCGGTACGTTGAATCGAGCTTGCCAAGTTGTTGAAGAAATCACACTTGTGTAGCCAAGCTAATTCAATCTTACTTGTTGCAGAACCTGGGAACTTACGGCACCTTGGACTGGATTAGAGATCAAGGTACCGGTTAAATTCGTCGTAGGAGACCTGGACATTACCTACCACATCCCCGGTGTGAAGGAATACATACACGACGGCGGATTCAAGAAAGACGTGCCATACTTGCAGGAAGTAGTCGTCGTGGAAGGAGCAGCCCACTTTATCAACCAAGAAAAACCAGAGGAGATTAGCATGCATATCTATGACTTCATTAAGAAGTTCTGATCCTTTACAAGTTCTAACTCTAAAATAATGTGTGGGGATGTACACCATGTGTAACCCCTAAACCCGGCCTAAAAAATAGCCGAATTTAGGGAGTCACGTTTGAAAACTTTGCTATGATATATTAAAATAGCGTGAAATAAATTATTTCTGATAATAATATAAAATATCTCAATAATTATAAAACTCGAACGTTAAAATAATAATCATATAATTTAAATAGAACATTCAAATTTAAGTCTGAAAACGCATGTAAAAATAATAAGTCTCAAATTTGAAATTACATTAAAATCTCAAAATAATCTTAATAATAAAATACTCTCGAAAGTAAAGTATATCCATATTGAAGATAAAATAGATTCGATAAAATAAAGAGATCCTCCGAGTACCAAGTCACATAGAGTCCATAATATCTAACAAATGAAAACTATGGGGGAGTAAGCTAAAAAACTTAGTGTGTCTCTAAAGTGCAAGAAAAATCATATTCGTAAAAACATAGTAATATTTTCTTAAAATTCTTTAAAGCACAACACATAAATCACAAACGCAATGCAATGCACCCAACTACAACCGCTAAGAGAAAAGTTCCCCAGAACTCCTCACTACAACCGCCAATCCGAAGTGGAATTCAGCCCGAATGGTGAAACCACTGAACTTCCCCAAACAAATCCCAACACATGCTCATACAATGATATGATGATCAGAAATCAAATTTCATAAACAAAGTTCCATAAATTCGATATTCTGTAAACATACTTCATAAATCATAGTCCATAAGTCTATAAATCATAGTTCATAAATCGTAGTCCATAAATCACGATTCGTAAATCATAGTAAAAACATATTCTGAAAACGTATGCATGTGATGTCAACCATAAAAACCATAATACATATAAATAATCACATATATGGTAAAACACCAACACATAGAAAAAGAACATATAATTTAATTATAGCACCGGAAGAAACACATTTCGCAACAATAAAACTCTAACGACGAACAAAGGGCGGTTGCGGCTTCGATGTAAGGTGATGACAACGTCAATCTGAAAAAAAAAATTCATAAAGCATGGGAACAACTAAGAGTAGCAGCACTTTAAAACTTAAAGCTTAGGTTTATTTCTAAACGTAATAACTATGACTATATATATAGTTGAGCGGTGGTAATCTAAACAAATTAGGTTTATAATAATAATAATAATAATAATATAGTAAAAACAAGAATTTAAGTTGAAAAATGAGAATTAATTCAGCCGTGGGAAAAAGGGAATTAGAAGTTGAAAAAATAAATTAAACAATTTTTTTATCAATGCATCCAAGGATTTCTTTTCCGGATTCTGTCTGGTGCCCCGGCTCCCAAAGGTTCTGAATAGCCGGTCCGATGAATCCCTTAGCTTCTCTGAAATTGTCACAACTTTCTTGTAGTCCAAGGCATTGTAGCTCCTCTCTAAATATCGGGTTCAGAAAATTGTCACGGACCAAACCTTTGGGACCGAGTCATTGGCACAAACATCGAGCAACGAGGTTGTGCGCGGAGCATCGAGCTCGCCAAGACCATCAAACTTGGCCTGGCACTTGGAGAATGCTAGCAAGCCCGCAAGCCCACCAGACTTAGTAAAATCCATGGAGGATTTACCGAGGTAACTTGGGATGGTAAAATGTGATAAGCCATCCTACATATCACTTATATTATTTGTAATTATCTTAGAGATAATGTTTGTGATAATTAGAGATTTAAACTAAGAGATAGGGTAGATCTCGTCCGTTGATGTAATTTAAACTGTACCGTTGGATCTGGGGGAGTTCAACTATAAATAGAGTCTCCCCAGCTCAGTTGTAATCATCCATCATTTGAGTAATACACTTGGCATTTACTCTAAATACTCTGTAGCGTTCTTCGCGTTCTTGAGCTTTCTTTCCACTGTTCTTTTTGCCTTTCTCTTTTGATTGCTTCCTCTTTGAACGATCTTGTATTTGTGAGACTTGTAAGTTTTGATCTTCCGGAGAAGGTTTTTAGGCTTACTTAGTCGTTTGTCTAAGAACATCGACTAAGGCCGCACGTTCTGAGTTAGCGAAAGTCTACGGGCGTGACAATTGGTATCAGAACCAGGTTCGAAAGCAAACACAGGTTCGAGATGGCAAAGAAAGGAGGGAATGTCACAGCACCAAAGGGTACGGAGACCCAGGCTGATGACGAAAAGTGATACAGTCCGATAAACACTGTGGTTACGTTGGAAGAAAGGGTGGAAAAGCTTGCGGGGTCTATGAAGGATGCCCAAGATGAGTTTGGCATTGTGAAAGTGCGCCTTGAAGAGCTAGAATCTGCTGGAGAGGAGCTCGAGGGAAGTGTGCGGGAACTTAAGAGCAACGTACGAGACCTTGACCGGTGTGTTGATAGTGCGGATAGACGGAGCGATGCACTCGAAGCCGAGCTGAAGGCTTTGAAGGCGAAAATGATGGAGGAAATGAAGCAACTCATGGGAGAGCTTCAGATTTACAAGGCTGCTGTGAACAGTGTGTTAACCACTACAACAGTCGGACCAAAGTTGGACGTGCCAAAGTCGAAGGAGTTTAATGGGAATAGGCCGGCCCATGACGTGGAGAACTTTTTGTAGAGCATGGAGCAGTACTTTCGTGCCGTTGGCATCAAGGATGATGCGGATAAGGTAAACATTGCTTCAGTTTACTTGACCGATTATGCCCTTTTATGGTGGCGACGTAGATGCTCTAAGGAAAAGAGCAAGGATTGTCCCATTAGGACGTAGGGAGAGTTCCAGACCGAGTTCAAAGAGAAGTTCTACCCAACGAATGCCCAACAGAAGGCTCGGGAGAAGCTGCACGAACTCAAGCATGAGGATTCCATCACAGAGTATGTTAGACAGTTCACCGAACTCAAACTTCAAATCAAGGACATGACTGAAGCAGAAGCCCTCTTTGTCTTCAAGAATGGGCTGAAACGGTGGGCCAAAATGGAGTTGAAGAGGATGGGAGTTGAGGAACTTTCCAAGGCTATGACCGCAGCTGAGTCTATAGCCGAATTTAAGATAACAGAGACCACCAAGCCCCGAGGCAAGGGCTATGGTGGGGGAGTCAAGAACATTGAAGCGCTCAAATGTTTCGCCTGCGGTGGGAATCACATGAAGAGTGATTGTCCCATGAATGATCGTCTCAATGCTATCCAAGGTAATGAGACCGAGGAGTCAGAAGAAGAGGTGATGAGACTTGGCGCAATTGCAAGTGTCAATAAGCCAAGGGAGAGCCGTGGAACGACTACATCTGGCAAAGTAGCCGAGCCAAGGCCGAAACCTGGTGTGATAGTGAATGATAAAGCTGTCAAGCCGAGGGTTGAGAAGACGCCAATAGAGTGTCACCGATGCAAGGGGCCTCATAGAGTGCGTGAATGCCCACGTCGAGTCAAGCCATCCAAGGTGGTGGACGAGCCCAAAGAGAGCGAGGCTGTGAGACTTGGTTCGATGGTATTGAATTCTGCTAAGGCGAAGGGACGCAAGCAGAAAGGGTTGATGTTTGTCAACATCAACGTTGCGGGAAGACCGAGGAATGCTCTAGTGGACACCGGAGCAACCGATCTGTTCATGTCCAAGAAGGCTGCTGAGAAACTTGGTCTTAAAGTTGAGAGTTCAACCGGTAAGATCAAGACTACAAACACTAAGGAAGTTCCGATTGTCGGGGCAAGAAAGGTGGAGCTACAGATTGGTCAATGGAAGGGCAAGGAAAACTTCAAGGTAATCCATTTGGACAACTTTGATTTCATTTTGGGACTGAAATTCCTTGACCGCATAAAGACTTATGTTGTTCCTTGTGCCGACGTCGTCTACATTTTTTATTCCAAACAACAATGTGGTGTGCCCATATACCGAGATGAGGGACAAGGAAATAAGACGCTGACTACCATTCAGTTTATCAAGGATGCTCCAAGTCAAGGAGACATCGCTTCGAAGACTGCTGCTGAATGGACTACCTTAGTGGGGAAAAAGTTGCCCAAACCAGCTAGCGACATGAGGCCCGTGGGAAAAGCACCTTTGGGTAAGGTGGGAGAAGCATTGGACTTCAAGTGTGAAAAAGGGTCAATGCGGGAAAAGTTGTCGTTGGGCAACGAGGCACCAAAATTCACTAGCGAAGGGAGGATGTCGTTTAGAGTAAATGCAACCAAGGGCGAGGTACATCTTGAGCTCAACTCTTTTGATTATGAGTCTGATTCGTCATCTTCGACGAGTGTAGGAGAGAGCTCTTACGGTGATGATGTACCCGGAAGCGTCTTAGCACGTGACATAACTTGGCGGGAAACGTCGAAGCAAGCGGTCTTTGTTGGAGGACATTGTTGCCCAATTCCGAGTTGGGAGCAAGCGGAGACATTGAGTAGCCACCAAGTTTATGTGAGAAATGGTGCAGAGGATCGAAGAGTTACATGGCGGAAAGAGCCGAGGAAAGCAATTCGTATGGGAGAATTGCACGAAGCTGAGGCATCGACGAGTTATCAAGTTGACCCTGCCCAGGATCGTTCGAGTGGAGCGACGAGGGCGTCGCTAAGTTCAGTGGGGGAGAATGTCACGGACCAAACCTTTGGGACCGAGTCATTGGCACAAACATCGAGCAACGAGGTTGTGCGCGGAGCATCGGGCTCGCCAAGACCATCAGATTTGGCCTGGCACTTGGAGAATGCTAGCAAGCTCGCAAGCCCACCAGACTTAGTAAAATCCATGAAGGATTTACAGGGGTAACTTGGGATGGTAAAATGTGATAAGTCATCCTACTTATCATTTATATTATTTGTAATTATCTTAGAGATAATGTTTGTGATAATTAGAGATTTAAACTAAGAGATAGGGTAGATCTCGTCCGTCGATGTAATTTAAACTGTGCCGTTAGATCTGGGGGAGTTCAACTATAAATAGAGTCTCCTCAACTCAGTTGTAATCATACATCATTTGAGTAATACACTTGGCATTTACTCTAAACACTCTGTAGCATTCTTCGCGTTCTTGAGCGTTCTTTCCACTGTTCTTATTGCCTTTCTCTTTTGATCGCTTCCTCTTGGAACGATCTTGTGTTTGTGAGACTTGGAAGTTTCGATCTTCCGAAGAAGGTTTTTAGGCTTACTTAGTCGTTTGTCTAAGAACATCGACTAAGGCTGCACGTTCCGAGTTAGCGAAAGTCTACGGGCGTGACAAAATTCTCTGGTTGATTGATCAAAAGCAAATTTATCAACTGCCTTGCCTCTGCGAGTGCAGTTTTCAACTGATTTGGCATCCCCTTCGGAAAGCGCAGGAGATAGGTTATCCGCAAAAGATTCTAACAACCAAAAATCTAGCCCCAACAATCTTCTTTGGTATGTAAGAAATAACATCTTGTAATACTCTTTTAAGAACTTGAGGAGGCAATATATGTTGAGCAGTAGAAACCAGAGTTTCCAAATATATTATGACCTCATTCACATATTCATTACCGCCCGGTGAAGCTTCGTCGGTCATTCAATTCACATTCTCAATCAAAGTTATGAAACCATCAACTTTTCTCTCCCGCGGCATCGCATGCTTTTTTAAGAGGAAATTGATTCCTACCCATTTCTACCATTCTCAAATGAATGCCTGAAAGTTGTGCAGTATGGCAAAAAAATCACAAGCTCGCTCTAAAACAGCCATATTTGCTGCAACCTGCATTGCCTGGGAAACTCCTGGGACAGATGAACTAATCAGCTTCAAAAGAGCCTCATCCAAAACCTCACCCCCAAAGTCGGTCCAAATACTTCTTTACAACATCATAGAAATCCAACTGCCCACGGTAAAACATAAAACTAACAGAATCCTCACGATCCGGCAACAATCAGGCGGTAGATGAAAATGGCGCAACATTATCGAGTACTCATATTCCTTCTTCATCAACATCTGCTCGAATTTATCATCAGCAAGAGCTTCGACAATCTGCTTCCGACAATCCGATAATAACATGTCATGGTAAAATCACTCTAAAAATCAGACATTAATTGAACCTTTTTATTCTCAAAGTAATATTGTTTAAATAGATCTTTGAGTCCTAAAGTTTGGTCAATATGATAAGTTTTATAAAGATGGGTTAAATCAAATACAAACAAGCCGTTATTACTGTTACCATAACCGTTATTCTCATCTTCTCCAACTCCACCTTCTTCGTCATCTTCTTCTAAAGCGTAAACGCAACCTCTCAAGCTGAGTCGACTCTGTTCTCATGCTTGCCTTTGCTTGATTCTCAGATCTTCGCGTAAATAAAGGGCTCGTTTTAGTAAACTGCACAGGTCTCGTAAAACTTTGAACTGTCCCTGCTTGGAACTCGTTTTGATCGAGTCTAAACACGTCAATGCCATGTAGAACTAGAAATTGTCGTTTGAGAGATGAAGATTTGCTATTGAGCAAAGCCCCATCAGCTTAATACACGATGTAACCGATTGGAAAGCCGAGTTTACGTTCTTTAAAACATTTTGAGCTACGACTAAGGAGTCAAGGGAAGAAAGAAGATGACCACCGACTGATTGGAGTCTTGAGTTTGAGACTTGGATTCGGAGAAGTCGGATTTTAAAGAATCGACATCAGAGAGAAGAGATCGGAGATCATCGACAGCCAGGATGAAATCTTGGTATGTCATGGCTTCTAGTGAGATTGAAGGTGAATTAGGGTAAAGGAAAGGGGAAATTAAAATCGAGAAACAATCTGAAATGGGGAGGATTGGGGAAGCACGTGACTTAAAGCTTGAGAAAAGGGACGACACCGTTTCGCGAGAAGAGAATGACGACATCGTTTTGTTTCCCGGGTTTCAGATTGACCATGCCCAGTGCGCGTAATTGGACAAGGAAGGCCCAATGTTGTTATCTCTGTTATTTTGTCTTATTTTTTTGATTTGTTGAACCTTGCCAGCTGTAAATTAATAATTTGTTAAGGCTGGTACATATAGCAGAGTGTAACTGTTTTCAAGGTTTATCATCAATGAAATATGAAAATTATCTCTCTTCTATCATCACTATTTGATGTGAGCACGTTTAGGCCACCCAACGATGCAACTTTAAATTTTCAGGGAAGTTTACTTTTTCATTTGTTACATACTGATGTGTAACATTTCTTATATTTATATTAGTATGATTGGTGTGTTTTGAATAAGTTTGATATGCCTTATAATGTTTTTTATATTTGTTTAAGTTTTATTATTTATTACGAATGTTTAAATAATATATATATTATGTTAACAATATTTTGTGTTAGTATAATATAACTTATAAATTATTTCCTTTTAATATGTTTATTTTCATGTGTGTGTACAGTGTTGTGTGCACGTGAACCTGCAAATACATGGTGAATGTGTGTGTAGCCAATTACGTGGAGTTCACCAATCAGCAACCCCTGCAGCCCTCACGTGGAGATGCACTTATAATTAAAGGGCAAAAACAAATTGTGGACTTTTAAAATATTCAAGTGCAGCCATTGGAATTCCTTTAGTGCGGCAAAGTTAAGAGAAAAGAACAAGCAGATTTGTTCTTTGAATTTCAAATGCTTTTATGCACATATGCATTGCCACCCACCTGCCATTAATTGTTGAATAATAAAATCCAAAAGGGCCCCAAAACTGCACCAAGCATGTGCTTGGAATTAAAAGTGCTGCCACCACCACTTGAAGAATTGAATTTAATAAATCAAAAGCTGCTGCCCCACTTTGAATTGAATTTCAATTGAATTGCCGTCCAATTTGCAGCCCCTCAAATTCCAAATACACGGCTGGAAATGGGATCAATATGCCGCCCATGCTGAATTTAGTGTTCTTTTTATTATTATTTTTTTTATTTTCATCTACTATAAATATGTAATGCATGTTCATTTGAAAACATATATAAGACTTTGATGAATGAAAATTTGTGAGATTTTATCTCAATTTTAGTTCTTTTTAGAACTATTTTCCTTGATACTTCGGGTTCCCAATTGTTAGATAATTGACGGGTCCAAGTACTTTATTCGAATAAATTCAAGATAAGGTTCGGGTTCGTTCAACAGATTGTTCGAGTTCTTCCTTGGAGTTTGTTCATCTATCGACTACGAAGAACAGATTCGATTCGGGTTTGCATAACAGATTATGCAGGTTCTTTCGAGTTCAACGTGTCAAGTCCAAGAACGTTGCTGCCATTGTTGAATGTTTGAAGATATATCTTCATCCTTTTATTATTTCGGCAACTTTCTTCTTTTTCTCATTTCTGAATTATTTTCTTATTTTCTTTATTTTCGACACCTATATAAAAATCTATGTTTGTTTCTGTTGCAGAGAAAATACGTGCTATTATCCTAGATCCGTGAATGAACGAGGAAAGTTGATTTCATCAGCAACACCCTTGTATCATATGGTAATCAGAGCTTTGGTCGGATTATAGCATCTTCTGCACTACCAGACAAAAAAATATATATATATATCTATCCAAAAAAAATCAAAAAAAATTGAATTATATATATATATATATACGAAAATTCAAAAAAAAAAAGAGTGATGAGTTGTGAAGAATAAAAAAAAAACCAAAAAAAATTGTTGAAAGGTTTTGATATGTTGGAGGATGTATCTATCTTACCTTGAAATGCCTTGTAATCACCCGAAATCAACTTTTCTTGTTTGTTCCGGAAATAGGATGGTGGTAAGCATTTCTACTGCGTAAGTTGCTAAATTCTTGTTCTTTTAGCATCCTTTCTTTCATTTCATATTGTTATTTTTTTTTTATTTCAGCCCAATTCTCAACTTTCATTTTTTTTATTATTATTTATTTCTCTTTTCTCCTAACCCTTATCTTTGTTCTAATAATATTAAACCGTCACCCGTTATTTCAATTTGACAACACTTGAAGAATCTGAACATCGGAATCAGTTCCTTTAAAGAACTAAATACGAGAGATCGAGGGAAAAGGCAAACAGAGCGTGTGAGAACAGAAGGGGAGACAAAAAGAGCCATTCAAGTATTCTCCCGAGTGAAACACGAGTGCTGAGTGTTAATTCCTTATTTTCTTGAGTGCAAATTCTTTGGAGTGACTAGTAAAGATTTTTGTTGTGTGATTGGTGAGGAGTAATTTTTTTTATTATTTTTCTAACCTTTAACCCGTTTGTTTGTTTATTTGTTTGTTTGTTTTCTTTGTGTGAAAATGACAATTTCTGATATACAACAACCACCAAATCTTCAGATGCAAGCCTTAGAGCGTATGATGCAACGAGTGATGGCAAATGTATTGAAACCTATACATTCTCAATTGGATAAATTAGATGGGGGTGGTTCCCATTCTATCCATGAAGAGATAAATGATGACAATATGCAGACATTTGCTACTGATGAAAAACTTGTTGACGATAGAAGTCTGAATGATCAACCACCACAGGATGAACCGCAACGAAACAACCTCTTCCATACGAGATGCAATGTGAATGGCAAGATATGTATTGTGATTATTGATAGTGGTAGTTTTGCTAACATTGCTAGTACTCTCATGGTTGACAAGTTAGGACTGAAGACGACCCCACATCCCAATCCGTACAAGTTACAAGGGTTGAATGATGGTGTTGAAATCAAAGTTACCGAACAAGTTGTTATATCATTTTTCATTGGTAAATACAAGGATGAGGTAACTTGTGATGTGTGCTCTATGGATACTTGTCATTTGTTGTTAGGAAGACCGTGACAGTATGATAAGAGAGTTTTGCACGATTGTTACACCAATCGATACTCTTTTACTCATGAGGGCAAAAAGGTAACTTTGGCACCTATGACTCCAAGCGAAGTATATGAAGACGAAGTTCGTTTGAAAGCGAGTACTGCAGCTTGGAAAACCAGCAAAGAGAAGAATGATTGTGACAAAGAAGAAGTGAACTCAAAGGTTTTATCTGATTCTACGTTTTCTTCTATCTCTTCTTCTAACTTGCAGGTTAATAAGGTGATGCCATGTGAAGTTCCCAAGGTTGATACTGTTGGTATGTCTAGTGCATTAAAATTCTTTCTAGAAATTCACCAACCTTCTATACCACGGTTTGACGTTCCTTCCTACTGTACTATTAATTTTTCATTTTTATATGCTGACTTCTTTGGATGTACATTAGATTGTGAACAACCTTATGTTGTGATTTTGGATGACCATCAAGATTCTTGTTGTTCTTTGGAGTTGCCTTTGTATGTCATTGTTTGCAGAATTATAAATGTGCAACGAACATTGTCTAACTTTATGTTGTGCATTATTCGGAGAAGTACAAGAAAGAAGGCATTTCCATTTGTGTTCTTTGTAAAAGAACTTGGTTCGAGAGGATGGCGAATGTGCCGTGCAAGACGACTGAAGAAGTTCCCTGCCAAGCGAAAGTCAAAATTGTTCCCTTTTGTAATAAAGGTCGATTTGGGGACAAATCGCATTAAAGAAGGGGGAGATGATGTGAGCACGTTTAGGCCACCCAACGATGCAACTTTAAATTTTCAGGGAAGTTTACTTTTTCATTTGTTACATACTGATGTGTAACATTTCTTATATTTATATTAGTATGATTGGTGTGTTTTGAATAAGTTTGATATGCCTTATAATGTTTTTTATATTTGTTTAAGTTTTATTATTTATTACGAATGTTTAAATAATATATATATTATGTTAACAATATTTTGTGTTAGTATAATATAACTTATAAATTATTTCCTTTTAATATGTTTATTTTCATGTGTGTGTACAGTGTTGTGTGCACGTGAACCTGCAAATACATGGTGAATGTGTGTGTAGCCAATTACGTGGAGTTCACCAATCAGCAACCCCTGCAGCCCTCACGTGGAGATGCACTTATAATTAAAGGGCAAAAACAAATTGTGGACTTTTAAAATATTCAAGTGCAGCCATTGGAATTCCTTTAGTGCGGCAAAGTTAAGAGAAAAGAACAAGCAGATTTGTTCTTTGAATTTCAAATGCTTTTATGCACATATGCATTGCCACCCACCTGCCATTAATTGTTGAATAATAAAATCCAAAAGGGCCCCAAAACTGCACCAAGCATGTGCTTGGAATTAAAAGTGCTGCCACCACCACTTGAAGAATTGAATTTAATAAATCAAAAGCTGCTGCCCCACTTTGAATTGAATTTCAATTGAATTGCCGTCCAATTTGCAGCCCCTCAAATTCCAAATACACGGCTGGAAATGGGATCAATATGCCGCCCATGCTGAATTTAGTGTTCTTTTTATTATTATTTTTTTTATTTTCATCTACTATAAATATGTAATGCATGTTCATTTGAAAACATATATAAGACTTTGATGAATGAAAATTTGTGAGATTTTATCTCAATTTTAGTTCTTTTTAGAACTATTTTCCTTGATACTTCGGGTTCCCAATTGTTAGATAATTGACGGGTCCAAGTACTTTATTCGAATAAATTCAAGATAAGGTTCGGGTTCGTTCAACAGATTGTTCGAGTTCTTCCTTGGAGTTTGTTCATCTATCGACTACGAAGAACATATTCGATTCGGGTTTGCATAACAGATTATGCAGGTTCTTTCGAGTTCAACGTGTCAAGTCCAAGAACGTTGCTGCCATTGTTGAATGTTTGAAGATATATCTTCATCCTTTTATTATTTCGGCAACTTTCTTCTTTTTCTCATTTCTGAATTATTTTCTTATTTTCTTTATTTTCGACACCTATATAAAAATCTATGTTTGTTTCTGTTGCAGAGAAAATACGTGCTATTATCCTAGATCCGTGAATGAACGAGGAAAGTTGATTTCATCAGCAACACCCTTGTATCACTATTCTCCTAATTTCTCATATCCTTTCTTCTGCTTCTAATATCATTTCTTTTTCTTCTCGATAATACCTCAAGTTGTGACAATTTGGTAATCAGAGCCAGGTTCTTAAGATCCACCTTCACACTGAGAAAAGCTAAGAAGACGCAGCAGATGGGTGACAACGTAGACCTGATCACCATTCAGCGTCAGTTGGATGAAATGAAGGTCAACAATGGCAACCTAGAAACTCGTATGGGACAGATTGAAATCAGGCTGGAAGAAACTCAAGCTGACTTGCGAAAAATTGTCAACCTTTTAACCAAGGAAGCTGAGAGCGTGGGGCTAGAAACACTTGAAAAACAAAATCAATCAGCTGCGAATGCTCAAGCTAAACAGAAAGGTAAGAAACCCGCTCAAGTTACTGTTATCGATGATAAGGAAAGATATACAGTAAAAATAGATGAACCAGGAATCTTAGACTCTAAACCTCGCGCAACTACCTTATCTTCTGAAAAGATGAAAATGGGAACTCACTATTCAGACAAGGGAGACACCTCTCTGTTACAAGAACCTTGCAAAGAAGAAAAAACAAACTATGGAGTGAGCTGGCACACCTTCAACCTCAAACTAAAAGTGGAACTTCATATGTTTGACGGGGCAAACACCAGAAGTTGGATAAGGAAATGCGAAAAGTACTTTGCTATTTTTCTATCCCTGAAACACAAAAACTGGAGATGGCTGCTATGTATTTGGATGGAAAGGCAAAAACTTAGTTCAATGGGTATATAATGCAGAAGAGTAAGGCAACGTGGCAAGAGTTTAGGGTTGACATGTGCCACAGGTTCTCTGATAAAACTTGTGAAGATATCATTGAGGAGTTTAATAAGCTGGTGCAAAGGGGTTCAGTGGAAGAATACTAGGAGAGATTTGAAGAACTGAAACCCTACATGCTGATACACAACTCCACCCTAGAGGGAAGTTATTTTATTTCCAGCTTTATTAGTGGGTTGAAAGAGAAGATAAGGCACAAGGTTAAGGTGCATAGACCTGTTTTAGTTTCTGAGGCTTGCAGACAAGCCATGTTGTATGAGTTATCAATAGACCTGGACAACAAGAGGTAGAGGTACTCCTCTAAGGCAACTGGGTATCAGCAAGGTGCCACTCACAAGAACCAAGTCCCTAACCAAAACCAAAAGAGTGTAACACAACCACAGAACCCTAGACAATCCTTAATAGAGTACATGCGGGCTCACAACCTCTACTTTAAATGTAGAGAGAAATTTGTTTCTGGTCACCAATGCAAAATTAAACAGTTGAACCTAATGGAAGAGGAAGAAGAGCAAGAAGGAGAAATATTGGAGGGACCAAACAAAAAAAACCAGAGGAGGATGCAGAACCACTATTTTGAACATGATTTTAGGGTCTTACAAATGGGAGGCACAAACATGGTGTTAGGGGTGGATTGGATGAAGAAATATAGCCCCATTACCTTAGACTTCAATGAAATGACTATGAGATTTCAGAGTGGTGAAAAGGAGATCATTATTACAGGAAGGTCACAAGTTCCTAAAGTAAAACTAATTTCAGAAGGTAAACTACAAAAGATGGCAGCAAAGAACCTTGAAGTTATTGGAGAAATTTACCTGCTCAATGCAGAAGAACATAGAGCCAAGGTGCTAGAGACACTCATGCCATTATTGAGAGAGTACAACCAAGTTTTTGAAGAACCACAAGGAATGCCTCCCTCCAGATTGTTTGACCATGCTATCATCCTGAAACCAGGAGCACAACCAATTAATCTCAGGCCCTATAGGTTTCCCCACTACCAGGAAACTGAAGTTGAAAGACAGATAAGGGAAATGTTAGCTTCATCTATAATCCAGAATAGTACAAGCCCATTTGCTTCTCTTTGTTTGTTGGTAAAAAAGAAATATGGGAGTTGGAGGCTTTGTGTGGATTACCGACAACTCAATTCAATGACCATTAAGAATAAATTTCACATACCAGTTGTGGAAGACCTACTGGATGAGTTAGCTGGAGCTGTTTACTTCTCGAAAATTGACTTAAGGTCAGGGTATTGGCAAATCAGAATCAAGGAAGAAAACATACAAATGACAGCTTTCAGGACACATCAGTGCCACTATGAGTTTAAGGTAATGCCCTTTGGGCTCACTAATGCCCCTGCCACCTTTTAGTCTTTGATGAATAAGTTGTTTGGACCTTATCTTAGGCAGTTTGTATTAGTGTTTTTTTATGACATATTGGTGTATAGCCCTGACCTGACCACTCACATGGGACACCTTAAAATAGTGTTGGAAGTCCTAAAACAGAATCAGTTGTATGCAAAAAAGAGCAAATATTTTTTTGGACAAAAATAGGTAGAGTATCTGGGGTACATTATATCTTGCAATGGGGTATCCACTGACCCTGCAAATATTGAATCTATGAAGAATTGGCCTCTGCCAAGGAACTTAAAGTCTCTTAGGGGTTGACTGGGTACTACATGAAGTTTATTAAAGATTATGGGAAAGTTAGTAAGCCCTTAACCAACATGCTGAGAAAGGAGCAGTTTACATGGACTGAAGAAGCTAGAACAACATTTGATAGACTAAAGAAAGTCATGTGTGAAGCACTTGTCCTAGCCCTCCCTGACTTCAAGAAAACATTCTGTCTAAAAATTGATGCAAGTTCTAAAGGTGTGAGAGCAGTCTTGTCTCAGGATGGGAGACCTATAGCTTATTTCAGCAAAGCCCTAGGGCCAAGACATGCTGATCTGCCCATTTATGAGAAGGAGTACTTAGCTATTCTATTAGCCATCTCTAAATGGAAACATTACTTTGAAGGTGGTCCATTTGTGATCAAGACTGACCATGAACCATTGAAGCACTTATTAGAACAGAAGTTGACTACCACTATCGAAAAGAAAAGGCTCTCCAAGTTGCTAGACTTGGATTATGTGATACAGTATAGGAAGGGAAGATCTAATGTGGTTGCAGATGCACTGTCCAGGCAATATGAAGAAAATGGTGAAAATTTTTAGATAACAACAACTGTTTTGGTTCCAAAATAGGTTCAAGAGGTAGAAAAGAGTTATGAAGGGGACACTGCTGCTCAAGAACTTGTGATTGTTCTGAGGATTGATGAGAAAGGAAGGGAAAATTGGACTCTTAGCAAGAGTATCTTGAGGTATGAGGGAAAGGTCTACATTGGTAGTAATGGTGATCTCAGACAGCAACTTCTACAAGTCATGTATGATTCCCCTCAATGGGGTCACTTTGGGATTCAGGCTACCTATCAGAGGTTGAAATCGTACTTCTACTGGCCAGAGGTGAAATCACTAGTGAAATAGTATGTACAAGAATGTGAGACATGCCAAAGGACCAAGGTAGAACATGTAGCAAAACCTGGATTGCTACAACCTATTTCCATACCTCAGCAAGCATGAGAGACCATAACCATAGACTTCATAGAAAGGTTACCCCATTCTCTGAAATTTAGTTGCATACTAGTGATTATTGACAAATACACTAAATATGAGCACTTTTTGGCTATGTTCCATCCCTACACTGCTCTAGAAGTGGCTAAGGTTTACCTAGATCAAGTCTACAAGTTGCATGGTCCTCCTAAGGTGGCCATTTCAGATCGGGACAAAACATTTACTAGTCTCTTTTGGAAAGAACTAATGAAACAACTAGGGACTACTACATTTTTCAGCATTGCTTATCATCTAGAGACGGATGGACAAACAGAAAGACTCAACTAATGCATATAGCAATATCTGCGTAATATGTGCTTCCTAAAACCTACAAGTTGGGCTAAGTGGCTACCTCAGGCAGAATGGTGGTACAACACCAACCATCACACTGCCCTCGAAATTACACCTTCCGAAGCTTTATATGGGTACAAACCCCTTATGTGGAATTGGGAGCAATCAACTACAGTAAACAATGTGCAAGAATTAATGGCAGCAAGGCAACAACTCAACAAGCTATTAAAAGAGCAATTAAGCAAGACACAACACAGAATGAAGCAAAATGCTGATAAAAAGATAAGTGAAAGGGAATTTCAAGAGGGAGATGAAGTTTACCTCAAGCTGCACCCCTATAAGAAATCTTCCCTGGCAATCCGCAGTAATGTCAAGTTGACAGCTCGATTTTATGGACCTTACAAGATTAAGAAACGGGTTGGGTTAGTAGCATACGAATTGGATCTCCCTGGGCACTTAAGGATCCATCCCGTGTTTCACGTGAGTCTGTTGAAGAAGAAAATGGGACAGAATGTGATTACCTCTCTGAATCCGCCCGAGGTTGATGATGAAGGATAGTTAAAAGTGTATCATGTGGTGGTCTTGGACAAGAGGATGGTCAAGAGAAACAACAGAGTCGTCACTCAATTACTCATCTAGTGGTCCAATTTGGGGCAAGAAAACGCAACGTGGGAAGACTACACTACTCTCAAATCACAGTTCCCTAAATTCGATCCTTGGGGACAAGAATCGACTAGAGGGGGAGGTATTGTCATGGCCTATGGTGAGATCGAAGGTGAATTAGGGCAAAGGAAAGGGGAAATTGAAATCGAGAAACAATCTGAAATGAAGAGAAGGACGACATCGTTTTGTTTCCCGGGTTTCAGATTGACCAGGCCCAGTGCGCGTAATTGGACAAGGAAGGCCCAATGTTGTTATCTCTGTTATTTTGTCTTATTTTTCTGATTTGTTGAACCTTGCCAGCTGTAAATTAATAATTTGTTAAGGATAGTACATATAGCAGAGTGTAACCGTTTTCAGGTTTTATCATCAATGAAATATGAAAATTCTCTCTTTTCTATCATCTCTATTCTCCTAATTTCTCATATCCTTTCTTCTGCTTCTAATATCCTTTCTTCTTCTTCTCGATAATACCTCAAGTTGTGACATGGTAGTGAGATTTACAAACTTCTTCGATTTCCGATTCCTTAGAACGAGCGAAGTGATGAAGGTGGTGGTGGAGGGGTTTCAGGCCTTCCGGAAGCGAACACTTTGCGGACAAAAGGACCGAGGTCCTCGTCGTTACATATAGCAGATGAAAGGAGTTGTTCTAATTTGTCATCGGAATCGCTGCCATCTGCGGCTGCTGACGCCACTTTGCGGCGCGACCTCGTTGCCTGCATTTCTTTCGTCGGTAACGGTGATGGCGTCGTGATTTAAGAAAGATAGAGAGAGGAGGGAAATGGTAAATCTGAATTCTGAATTGGTTATTATGAGTTTGACTTTTTTATCAAGGTTATTCTGGATTTGACGAAAACGACACCAAAATTCCAAGATGATGAATTCAATAATAACAAAATCTCATAAATTGACATATATGAGTATGACATTGTGAATGAGATGAAGTATTAGATCATTAAATAAGATAATGTTAAAATCTTGACGTTATGAATGAAATAAATTAATTTGAACGGTCATTCAGTGAGTTGGATATCGGTGGTTAAACAAAAAATAACCCATAACAACTTTTAGTCCAGAAATTCTACTGCAATTTACATGAACATTCAATCGATTCGAGCCGAGTCCAATTTTATTTGAATTTTTTTTTCTAGTATAGTCGAGTTTATGAAATCCGGTTCAAGTCAAGTTGAGTTACTCGAGTTTCTGGTCAAATTTTATTGTAGGCATTTATAATGTTATGATACTAAACAATTCTAATTTAAAACAATATATATATATATATATATATATATATATATATATTCCTTTCATATTTTTTATATGTGATATATATCGAGTATAATTGAGATATTCGACTCAAACTTAAAATCGATCTACTAATTACTAAAAATTTGAGTTATTCGAATTTTTCATTTTATAACTCAAATTTTATTTAAACCGATTTCAAGTCGAGCAGAAAATTTTACTTTTTCCAAGTTGAATCGAGTTTTGCTCACCCCTACTATGGGAAGTGAGCATTCAATCAAGTCGAAAAGTCATATTTTATAATTTAAATTTTATTTGAAGATTTTTTCGAGTCGAGTTGTTTAAATTTATATTTAAATTTAATTTTAAACATTTATAATGCTATGATACTAATTAGTTACAATTTAAACAGTTTTTTATAACTATATGTAATATAAATATATTTCTCCATGTTTTTTTCTATATGCATATATATCCAGCATAATTGAGAGATTTAACTCTAACTTTATCCATTAATTATAAATTTTAAAATATTTAAATTTTCATTTTATATTCTATTTTATTTGAAAAAATGTCGGAGTGAGGTTTATAAAAGTTGAATTTAGTCAAAAAAAAAAACGAGTCAATTATTTTTTACATGAAGTTAAATAATTTAACTTTTTTCAAGTGAGTAAAATTTTATACACATTTACCTACTGCCACGCACCGCACCGCGGAATACACCAGCTACTATTTTCAAAGAACCATTGAAACTTGAAAGCTGTGTACACAAATTTGTGCATCTGCTTTTGAGCTGACAGATTTGCCATAGCCTGCGCTGCTCTCCAGACTCTCTACCAGTCAAAGCACCCACCTGCCCTTACCCCATTTCTCTGTCCATCTTCTTCGTCCCCAAAAGGAAACACAAAATCCCCTTTTGAAAACAGCTTCAAAAATTAAAACCACACGAAAAATATAGGAACAAACAAATGGTTCTCAATCTCACCACCGCCATTCCCATATCGCTCCTCCTCCTCTTCCTTCTCATCCAATCGCCTCTCGCATCGTCATTCCTCCTCACCGTCACCGACGACGAACCGTCAGCCTACGAAGTCCTCCAAGCCTACAACTTCCCAGTCGGTCTTCTCCCCAAAGGAGTCGTGAAGTACGATTTAGACGAATCCACGGGCCGATTCCATGCCTATTTAAACGGTACGTGTAGTTTCTCGTTGGAAGGATCTTACCAGCTCAAATACAGATCGACAATCAGTGGAATCATATCCAATAACAAGCTCAAAGACCTTTCTGGAATCAGCGTCAAGGTCTTTTTTATATGGCTCAACATTGTGGAGGTTATTAGAGATGACGATGAGCTGGATTTTTCAGTAGGGATTGCCTCTGCAAGCTTTCCGATTGATAACTTTTATGAGTGCCCGCAGTGTGGATGTGGACTGGATTGCGTTAATGGGAAAGTAAGCAAGCCTAGAGTTAAGTCTTCTTTTGCTTCAGTTTAGATGAATTTCTAGGGAGAAAATATTTAAGTTATTGAATGTTAAAGTTTTCATCTTGGGTTGAACTGAAGTGGGGTTTTGGTTGTATATTGAAATTTGCAGAGTTCTAACTTTTTATGTGTTTAGAATTTAAACTCTCGTTTGTGTGTATTGTTTCTAATTATATTGTTGGTGGCGCTTTAAATTTTAATTGCTTGGATTAGGGAAGGATTGATCAACTATGCGGCGGGGACATTGACATATTAGTTCATATTTTCTTTTAATGCTACAAGTTAGATTGTTAGAATGCTAAGCCTTGGGACATGATTCTATCGTGTTCGAGTTATGTTAGTTCGGGTGTTAATAGAAGGTTATGGTTTGCAAGATTGTCTACTGTATATGATAGTGCTGCAAATTTGTGTCACTTTTAAGTGACCATTGAGTGAATAGAAAGAGGTCGAAAGGGCAGAAAGGAGGACTAGAGCAGACGAGTGTAGCGAGTATTGTGGAAGGTAAAGTAGGAGGTAGTAATTGGACATTAGTGGTAGGAGTAGGAAAATACAGAATGTTTCTGGCAGGAACTATATACAAGAAGTGAAGATTTCAATCATGTGTTTGAATCTTATCAAGTCATTAGCCAAACGCCTGAAAATATCTCAAGTGCTAGGTTGAGATGTATGCGACTCCCACAGTATAATTCGATAGGCAGGATCGTTTTTACTCATTCTGCAGGTACCCTTTAGGCTTAGCAGAGAATTCCTATGGTTTCAATAAGAAAATGTTATCATTAATTTGCATATTGTAGACTTTTCAGTTGCCTAAAATGCTTCGTTTCATGTAAAACCGCATATCCTGACTAGTACTTGTCATATTGTGCTCTGCAATCTGCATACAGCATGAAAGGCCCTGATCACATGATTATTAAAGCATGCTAGATTCAAAACATGGAATTGTTGGTTGGTGTATCTGGCCATTTGAAGTGGTTAAAACTGGTGCACGACTAGTTTGATGGGGTTATTTTATATTAGCTGATAATAAGTAGGCTGTCTTTATCATGTTTAAAATGCACTTGTAAGGACATTTAGACCTGGATTAAGGCTCAGGGTTTGCATTGGAAGGTAATTAGGCTTAACTTTTAAGTATTCAGTAAATTGGAGATGATGTCGGAAGTTCTTACACCAATTTATGTAGCATGTAACTTGAAGGTATCGCAGTACTGTAATTTTCGACAATCTTGAGATGCTGAAGCTAGTGATAAGTTGATAGTTGTTCAACCAAGATGTAGGAAAATTTTAGAAATGGGTTAGTTGATAAGGTCTTGTGCTAAAGACAAATGTTGCACATGTTTTAGACTAATTTACTGCTAGATGTTATAAACCCCCTACTTAGATCTAAGACTCAAAGAGAGGGGAGAGCAAATATTACATCATTGTAATTTGTGATAAAAACCTTCCTTGAAGATCCAATTCTTATCCATTGAACTAGGCTGTTTCTACCCTTTATGAAGAAGATAGTCTTGGAAGAAAAGACATTATGTGATTGTTCGGGGATGATCAGATGCATTGTCGCCCGCGTCTTGAGTTATCTTTTGGAAGAAGATAGTCTTGAGTTATCTTTTGTTCGGGGATAATCGAGTTCGAGATTGGATTCATCTATGCATAACTCGCAAATTTGTTTCCCATCAGGTACTAGTTTCCATTTAAACATTAGCGGCAACTATAGTACTCGTTTTGCAAGCTCAAGTAATGTAAAAAGGTTTAACACCTGCCATCTCTGAATTTTTTTGAAGGGTTCGAACTCATACAAGATGGGATAACATGAGTATCCTTAGCCACTAGGTCAATCAGTGCATCTCGCCATCTCTCATTTATTGAATCTCTTTTTATAGTATCTATTGATCATATTGGGATATGGAGGAATGTAGGAATGTGTTGAAGGTATAACATGTGAAGAAATAACATAGTTAAGTGTGTTTCCGGGTTTGGCAAATGGCAAGTTTTCAAGGGAAAAGAGAAATAAAACAATAAAAACATGCACTTTTGTTGATTTTAAACTTTTTCCCCGATCATATCTCTTAAACAAAGTCTATTTTATTAAATTGAGAAATAAAAAAAATGATGTTCTTCAAATAAATTATGGTAGCGTAATCGAGGGGAAAATAAATTGAGAAATCATCTCAATGGTAGTTATTTGAATCGAACTCGAATTTTTATTCAATTTATAATCAATTTTTCTCAAGTTTAAATCATTACGAATTTGAATTGACACATGTTGAATTTTGAGTTTGGAGCTTGAACCAAAAAACAAAAGCTTTTGGAGGTGTATAATCCTCTCGAGCCTTTTAGGGGTTAGATATTTAGCTTATGGTTTAGTAGTTTAGTTTGTAAGGTTTAGAATTTAAAATTAATGATTAGAATATAGAATTTAGTATTTTAGAGTCAGATGTTTAAATTTCAAATTTTTAAAGAATAGATATACAAATTTGTGTATATTTTTTATACACAATATGTATCAAAAAAGGGTTTTATTTTGATGCACAAGCTGTGTAAATTTTTTTTACACAACCCTTTTATAAAATTTAAAATTTAAATCACAAACCCTAGCAACCTAAAACCTAAACCCTAAACTCTAAATTCTAACCATAAACCTTAAATTATATACCCTACATACTAAACCCCTAAACCCTAACCTAAAATCTTAAACCCTAAACCCTTGTGCATCAAAGTATTTTCCATCAAAAAATACTTTTTATTATACTTCTTATATATATATATATATATATATATATATATGGATGAGATCAAGTTACATGACGTAAAACTCATTTAGTTTTATACTAATCTAGGACCATTGGATGAGTGAAATGTATGGGAAAATGTTTAGATTATCACTTGGGAAAAAAAGATAAGGAAATAATCTGGGTCATTAATTGTCATCATCTAACGGTCCAAAAACTGTGTAAAAGTAATTGAGTTTTACACATTGTAAGTTGATCATAACCCATATATATATATATATATAACACGCAATTACTTTTACACTCTTTTTAGACCGTTGGATATATATATATATATAGGGATAAGATCAACTTACATAAAATGTAAAACTTATAGTTTTATACGTTTTATGGATCGTTCGATGTTGAAATGGATGACTGATATTAACCCTTACTTTTTTCCCCAAATGATAATCTTCACATAACCCATTGTTAATTCCAGTTATATAATTTACTCATCGAACAATCCAAAAAAGGTGTAAAAGTTAAACATTCTTACATTGTGTAACTGGATCATATATATATATATATATATATATATATATATAACCCATATAGGTATATGATCTATTTTTCTCATCCAACGATTTAAAAAACGTGTAAAATTTAAAGAGTTTTACACTGTGTAAGTTGATCCTAACATATATATTCAGGTTGGGTCCCAAATATGGATATTATGTGGGCTCAAAAGAGAAATTGACCTAGCGAACCATTTTACAGTTAGGGCCCAAAGATGACCATCCCGAACCAATTCAATATTTGCGTCGAAGTCTCAACCTTACCGGCACTCCCTACCGACTGTTCTGCAACCGATTAGGGCATTTTTCCCCCAGGGAAAAAAGAAAACCCTGAATTTTAAACCTCTGTTTGCTTTAGCTTAGAGCCAGAGCTAGGGGAGAACAATGGCGGAGGTTAGTCAGGGTCAGGGAGAAGAAATTCCTCCGAATATGACTTTATACATCAACAATCTCAACGAGAAGGTCAAAATCGACGGTACGTATTTCAACTCTTCTAATCCTCCCCTAATGAAAGGCTTACACTCCTTTTCTTTTCATTGATTTCTTGTTTTCTCGAATGATGTTTGCAGAGTTGAAGAAGTCGCTGTTCGCTGTGTTTTCACAATTCGGAAAGATACTGGACGTGTTAGCATTCAAGACGCTGAAGCACAAAGGTCAAGCTTGGGTTATTTTCGAGGATGTTAGCTCCGCTACCAACGGTTTTAGGCGAATGCAGGGCTTTCGCTTTTATGACAAGGAAATGGTATATGTAGTTTTTCAATTGGAACTTATCTATCTCTTTGCCTATGATTTATTGCATTCATTTCAGTAATTGAGGACTTTTAACTGGATTTAATACGCTGCCAGAACCGCAATTTAAATCCTTGAATTTGCCTAAGCATTTTTATATTTGAAAAGAATTGATAGATTTTCATTTTTCCTGTCATTAATGGAGACTGCTCTTCTTTTAATATGTCAAAATTGTTTTTCCTTGTTTCTAATAATTGGAAGTATTTTATGAAGATTCAAGATATAGGTGGGTTTTCTGGATATTTCGAATATAAACCATGTTCTCTACTTGCATAAGACGCATAGTATTTGCTACAAATAACTAACAGAAGAAATATTTAAATATTTGCAGAGAATACACTATGCAAAGACTAAATCAGACATAATAGCAAAAGCAGATGGAACTTTTGTACCCCGAGAGAAGCGAAAGAGGCATGAAGAAAAGGGTACTCTCTGCTTTGCCCCTTATCTAAAGTTGAAAAAGCTAATAGTTGAGCGATGAACATGTTTCTTGTTGTATATGGTTTGTCTATATTTTCATGTTCAATCAGTATCGCTACTGCTGCTGTTGTTGGTAATCAGTTCTTTCCTCTACTAATACTTGGATCTAAAAGCTTGAGTTTATTAGAGTTTGCACAACAGACTATTGAGATATTATTGTTGAATCTTTTTAGAATGCACATTCAGATGCTTATATTTTAGACTTTGGTGTATCCTTGGTGTGCATCGAGGTGTTGGAGAATTAAAACTGAGCATGTGTTCTCTTTGCTAAGCATGTGTTCTCTCTCTCTCTCTGACCTGCTGCTTATTCTAACATGCGGCATACATTTTTTTTCTTCTGTTTTATAGTTTTCTTCCCTGTTCTTCTCTTGAGATTTGTATATGCTGTCTCAATGTAGGAGGGAAAAAACGGAAAGAGCAACTTGATCCTAATCAAGCAGCAGCAGGTTTGAATCCAGCTTACGCGGGTGCATATGGTGCAACACCTCCTGTAAGTGATATGAATATAGTATCTTATTATGGATTGACCACGTTTAGAAGGTTATATATTTCAGTCGTTGGCCATATTTATAACTTTTCAGCTGCCGAAATCTGGCTGCAAGAGCATCTTTTATTCAACCTACATTGAAATTTTCTGTGCTTTGCTGTGTTGATGACTTGTTGCCTATTTGTTTGCTATGATGAATCTCAGATGCTAATTGAACTTGACCACTCTATATCACTAGACTCTATGAGACTCGTGATGGTCGGTGGTCCACAACACAAGTGGTTGAAGATTGGATGCTTTTGAGTTGCAATTGAATGAAACATGGTTGTTTGCTTTAGGGTCTAGTTATACTATTTACTTTGAAATTAGTATCAGTTAGATGTCGTCAAGAAAAAAAAAGAAAAGAAGGTTAAGCATGTAGATGTTTCTTATTATTTACTCAACCTTTTCCTCCAAAATGTTGCAGCTATCACAGTTACCCTACCTGGGTGCTAGACCAATTGTTCCCGATGCTCCTGCGCCACCAAATAACATTCTGTTTATTCAGAATCTTCCTCATGATGCGACCACAATGATGCTGCAAATGCTCTTCAATCAATACCCCGGTTTAAAGGATGTTAGAATGGTGGAAACGAAACCAGGTATTGCCTTTGTGGAGTACGAAAATGAGATGCAGTCAACAGTTGCGATGCAGGCGCTACAAGGTTTCAAGATGCAGCAGAACCAGATGTTGATTACTTATGCAAAGAAGTAGATGGTAATTACCATCAAATCTAATAGCTGTTTTGTGATATGTTCTCTTTAACTAGAGCTTCAGGATTGTTACCGTAGGTTGTTGGCCAGATGTTCATGCTTTAAGCTGTGGATTATTATTAAATTCTCTATAAACATTTCTTTAGTTTCAGCAGTCCATGTATTTGGCATGATAAGCTAGAAAGCATAGATTGAAATTTGAGTATGGAATCCAAATACAAGAGATTGGCATATCGCTAATGCTATTGCTAATCAGCTATACTCTCTCCAGTTCGGTATTGTGTTTGTCCAGTTGGTCACTCAAATCCTTCCTCCATCCTTGGATCAGTCTCTCCTTATTCTTAATTATCTCCGACTTGGTTTCCAATTCTTCTTCCATTGTTGCAATCTCCTGTTAGAACAAGAAACATGTCAAATTAGGCTTATTTGGAGTAGGGGTGTGCATTTCGGATATCCGAAATTTTTGGATAGGTATTTTAGTGATCCGTATCCAAACCAAAAAAATCGGATACCCGATTTTCGAATATCTGAAATTATGAGTTAATTTAATTATTTTTTGAATTTGGAGGTCTTATCCATGAACATTTTAGGTTTTCGAATATAAAAATCAACAAATTATTGAGTATAACAAGATTTGTATTCATAAAAAATTCAATTTTTTAATATATAACAAGTAAAAGTATCGAATATAACGGATAGATCGGATTTTTTTGCACACCCCTAATTTGGAGTGGCTTAATCATACACAACAATCATCTATAGTAAAGGTTGAACTGGTTTACTTTTCTGAGCATTTCAGCTTTAGTTGGCTGATCCTCGCGTTGCAGGCCAAGGAAGTATAACTGAAGCTTCTTGGCAGCCTCCATGAAATCTCTAGCATGCCTCTCCACATCAACTATAGAAATTGCAAATAAAAACACCATTTTGTTTTCCACCGCGAGTGTATAGGATAATAATATATATATGAAATGGAATCTCCTTATTTTTTGGGAATTAAGGAGAGGGTGAGAAGTACTGACTCTGATGAGAAGGGTGGGGAGAACGATCAATAGCTTGAAGCTCTCTGGCGGGCAAGCATGGCAGCAAAGCCGTCTCCAACGCAACCACCCACGAAATCATGCCATCTCTTGATGAACCCTGAGGCGATTGAACCTGCGGATCCAATTGAAGCTCTTGTCTTTCGCTCATTATTCTTCACCTTAATTTCGCTCCAACAAATTCTAGGGTTTAAACGTTTCCCCCTTTCTTGTGCAGAGTGCGTCGACGTTTGCCCCTTTCCTTGTGTAACTATAATTCTCAACGGGCTTCCTCTTTGGGCTCGATCATGGGTTAATAGGACGAATGTCCCCCGAGTTATAGCAAATTTTCTATTGTAGTACATATATTTTATAAGCGTAATCTTCACCGAAAGTCCCTTTTGTTTGAGCTTTATTCTGTTTTGGTCACTTGATTTGAAAAAAGATTAAAATAATCACTTATGTTTTTGATCGTTACTGTTTTAGTCACTCGGTCGTTAACTTCCGTTAATAAAAAATATTAATTTTAATTTTGACCCTTAAACTTTTAAAAGTTTATTTTTTCACCCTTTTACACAAAAAACCATTACCCATCATCAGCTTCCTCCCTTATAGGCAACTCTACCACTTGACCAACCCAACCGTTCACCACTAATCTCTCAGCCCACACCTACATCAAAACTTCTCCTAAATCAAACAACCCACTCACCACTTTCACTTTTTCACCCTCCAATCTCACCACCACCATTACTTCTAACCAAAACCACAACCTCTCACCCGAACCTCCCTCATCTACACCCCCTAACCGAAACCACCTTAAGCCACCTTTTTGTTACCCATCCAACCTCTCCTTCAACAAACAGCAACAAGTACCAAAATTAAAAGAAACAACAAAGAATTAGAGGAAAAGAAAAAACGAAAAAGGAAAGAAAGAGTGCTCACCCATTCTCGGCCATGGTGATTTCTCAACAAACGGAGCACCACCAAACGGATCTTAATGGTAGACGACCCTTATTCAACGGTGAACGGCGTCAAATCAAAGCCCTAAAACGCAAGAGGCTTCGGTCTTGTTTCGAGACATCCAAGTTTGCTCCCGGTAAGTTCAGGCCGAGAAAGAAGAAGATGAGTAGAAAAGGATTCATCTGGCGGCTTACTCGACCAGAGTCAGCAGCGGACTGTGGTGATCCGGCGTGAGAAAGATTCGAAGTGGAAGTCAATTTTTGTGGATTTTGAGTAGCGTCTGTGGTTCACGATGAGGTTTTTGTTTGATAAGGGTGGAAATAATGAACTTTTAAAAGTATGGGGGGTTAAAATTAACATTAATATTTTTTATTAACGGAGGTTACCGGTCGGGTGACCAAAACAGTAACGATTAAAAACATAAGTGACCATTTTAATCTTTTTTCAAACCGAGTGATCAAAATAGAACAAAGCCTAAACATAAGAGACGTTCGGTGAAGATTACCCATTTTATAAATGTCATTTCTAGTACCTAAAACTTTTTTATTTTTTTATAATAAAGTTGGCATTCATTAACAAAAAACATACAACATAAACAAACGAAGAAATACATGGGGGAGAAGGAGAACCAGAGCAAACTGAAACAAACACAAACAAGAGGAGTAGGGGAACAAGCAAACAAAAAACAACAACAAACAAACAAACAAACAAACAAACAAACAAAACAATCAGAGGAGCAACGGAGCAAAGAAGAACACAATGACCCTTCCCAAATAGAGAAGGAAGTCTGAACCAATGGAGAAAGGAGCAAAAACCGAGCCAGCTATTGATCTTGAACCTACATATACATTTCTGACCACACAGAAGGATAAAACAGAGAGTAGATGATGCATCAAGAAACTTCGAGGTCACCACTTCAAGATCAGAGGAGAGTATAACGAGTGGAGGGCGAGAACGAGAGGATGGGGCCAAGCCAACCGTCAGGGACGGTGATAAAGAGCAGCACCGCTGTCAAAAGCCCAGCAAAAATCGAAGGCAAGAGTTCAACCAACCCTACATCTTCGAGCTCGGGCATCCCCACACAAATGACAACTCGAACAAAGCCCTGGGCACCGGGGGAGGGGACTTCGCGACCAAACTAACCACCAGATGACCGAAGAAAATTAAATGCCGAGAAAACAAAAAAATCGAAGAAAAATGAGTAAGAAAAGGGGAAGGAGAAGAGAAGGAAGGCGACAAAGAGGACCAAAGATTAGGGGTGGGCAAAAATACCCGACCCGGTTGACCCGACCTGAAAACCCGACGACCCGAACTTAAAATGTCGGGTAATTTTCGGGGGGAAATTACCCGGCCCGGCAAATTTCCCGGGACACGGGCCGAAAGTTTTCCCTTACCGGGTACCCGACCCGACCCGATAAAAATTAATATATATATATATATTATATTTAAAATTATATTTTTATTTTATGTTTCTTAATATTTTCACTCTAAAATTAAGTTTAAATCCCTACATTTTTCTATGTTTGTATTATATTCTTTTAAGTTTTAAGTTTAATTTTTTAAAATATTTTTGGGTTTAACATGTGATTTTTTTTAATTTTAGAATAAAAAAAATAGAAACCGAGTACCGGATATAATGAGCCGGGACACGGACCGCTTAATGAGGTACCCGAATAAACCGGATACTCGATTTTCCGAGTACCCAAAAATCGAGTACCCGACAATGCCCACACCTACCAAAGATGAAAGAGAAAAATTTTAAGGGGGGACCAACCGCCGATGAAAAGATCGGTTGGCCTCCCAAATTCGAGCAAAAGATATGGTTTTTTGGGGGTTAGAGAGAGGGGAGAGCAGATGATGGTTTCTCGATCAAGTTATTTGCTTTAAAAAAATTAGTAAAGTATACAAATGGTCACTAAATTATCTCTAAAAACATAAAATAGTCATTAAATTTTCAAATGCTACATAATGGGCATTAAACTTTAATTTTTGTTACAAAATGGTCACTGAGCCGTTAACTATCATTAATTGGGTGACGTGACAGTTACAGAAATTTGAATAATATAACATCTAATCCTCCATATTGGCACATTTAATCAATTTATTCTTAATTTAACCATCATTATTAATGTCTAAATTGACTAAATGTGTAAATATTGAGGATTAAATATGTTATTATACAAATTTTTATAACTGTCATTTCTCACAGTTAACGACAGTTAATGGTCCAGTGACATTTTGTAATAAAAATTAAAGTTTAATGACCATTTTATTATTTTAAAAAGTTTGATGGTTATTTTATATTTTTAAGGATAATTTAATGACCATTTATGTACTTTACCTAATTTTTTTTTTTGTTAAAACACTGCGGTGGTATATGAAGTTATATAGCACACTTCTGTAATCTTGTATTATCACATGAGACCAGATAACGATGTTTCTTAACAAATATGGACACAATAAATCTTTATGAGTAATTTCTTAAAATAATTTTATTTTTTAAAATTAACGCGTGGTATTATAAAATAATACTACCACGTCAAAATAAGAAATAATTATTTCAACACTAAAGAGTAAAATTGAAATGACATAATTGTGTTGTGTTCTATGTATTTTTTTAAAGGAAATCTTTTTGTATTTAAACACATAAAATATTGTATACTGTCCCATGTCAATTTTCTTTTTTTAAAAATAAAATATGTTTCAGCTCGTTTGTTTTTGCTTGCTTTATAAACTCAAGTAAACATATTCTCTTTGAGCTAAAAAAAAGTAAACATATTCTCAAATAACATGCGATAGACACTGCTAATTTAGTTTAAAGGTTGTTTTAAGTACAATAAAATATTTTGATACATAAGTTGTGTTAAGTTTGTTAGTTTTAGGGTTTTAGATTTAATTTAAGTTTTAGCGGTTTAAGTATATAGTATTTAAAATTTAATGTTAGAATTTAAAGTTTATGATTTATGGTTTTACAGTTAAGGGTTTAGATTTTAGATTCTATAATTTAAATAGGAGGGGTTATATAAATTTTCTTTTATACATATTGTGTATCAAAATATGACTATTAAATACGTTAGTAGTACAATGAGAGACAAAGTGAAGATTGGGGTAGGAGGGGTAAACATAAATATTTTAAAAATAGGGGACAAATTTATAATTAATTCATTTTTAAATTCTTATATATATATAATAAAGGTAAAAAATTAGGGGATGGGACATGAGCCCCTCCCACCCCGAACAAAAATTCTATGGCCTTTTTAATGCCTCTATATATGCCTCAAAGTTAAAAAAAACTAAATATTAAGCTCTAACCCTAATTCTAAATCTTAAATTTTAAACCCTAAAATAATTCATACACCCTAAATTCTAATCCCTAATTCTAAACCTTAAATTTTAAACCCTAAAAATAAAACATACACCCTAAAATCTAAATAGTGATACTAAATCTAATCCTAAACACCAAACACAATTTTTCTAACTTTAAAATATATATAGAGGTAAAAAAAAGGACATGTGATTTCTGTTCTTTGCTCCACGTACCTCCGTCCTTGGTGTGTATATATATATATATAAAATAGAAAAGAAATTGCGAGTACAATAAAAAAAATTTGATACACAAGTTTTTTTAATTTTAAGGGGTAGAGGTTTAGGTTAGGTTTAGGATTTAGATTTTAAGGTTTAGGACTCATGTTTAGGGTTTGTATTTTGGAATAGCTCGCGAGCTTTTCGAGTCGGGTATCGAGTAGCTCGATTTGTTAAGAATTCGGGCTGGATTCGAGCTCGAGTCGAGTTCAATTAAATTGAGTGTTGACCGAATCAAACTAAAATAATTTATGATATGTCTCGTCTCATTTACTGTCATAGTTTTGAGGCTTGTATTTCTACCTACCGTTAGAAATAAAGAATATGGAGTTTTGGTTCATGGCATGAAACAATAGTCAAACTGAAATCAACCCTAGCCTATCACTATTTAATAGTAATAATGTCACACGTCGTTCAATTTGTTTTGTAGTTGTTCCTCAGTTGTTGAAGCAAAGTCAAATGCATGCATCAAAGCATGGTGGACTTTGCAGGCTTTTAACTTGTTCGAGCTACAAAGCATGACTCATGAGCAAGGTTTGAAAACAATGGATGATGGACCCAAAAACTTGCGAACAAAAATTTTGAGTGTACGCCCACATAAGGCATTTACTACAAAATCCACGACACGCCAGCATTTATGTCTCTTAGATCTTCATGATGATGGCTTCAACAAAAATTGCCTCCGCTTTCGGGTTTTCTGCGATTATTTTTTTCCGAATTACTTTTTCATCGTCATTTTTCTGATTCTAAGGTCTTATAACCTCTAAAATACTTATAATATGATTTTATTACGAAATTATGATAACTGATTCTATTAACTGACAGTCAGAATTATAGCATCAAACCATCAATGCGAGAAGAGATGAATTGTCCAAAACACCGTCATCTCAATTTTACCATAAAGATTTTCATTAGGGTTTAAAAGTTTTGCACAACTTAAAATCATTTTTCTTGCAAAGATCTTAAAGTCTCTAAAATACTTATGATGTGATCTTATCATGAAATTATGATAATTGATTCTACTAACTGACAGTCAGAATTATATTATCAAATCATCAATGCGAGAAGGGATGAATCGTTCAAAACACCGTCATCTCATCTTTACCATAAAAGTTTTCATTAGGGTTTAAAAGTTTTGCACAACTTGAAATCATTTTTCTTGCAAAGATTGCTTTGCTTGCTTTCATTACATGCATTAAAACCACTGTCGTCACTCATCGGGGTGTTTGAAATTCTTACGAGTATGGAGTATACATGAAGAACAAGGGCATTAACTTTTTATTGGGGGGTTAAAGTTGCTGCATACTCTATATAATAGGGAATCATATCAACATAGGGACCCCCATTCCCTATTCAAACCACTTTCTCACTTGGAAATCATATACTCGTGTATTCGTAATCGTATATCATTAATATTATACGCTCACATACCCACACCATACTCTAAAAAAGCTTGCACGTTTGCACCCAGCACGGCAACACGCAACGCAAACCCTACGTGCACTCTTGCATTATTCTTCTCTGCTTCGTTGCATCAACGGGTTCTTTCTTTAGCCGATTATCCGGATCGAACTTTGCACACGAATCTTAATATATGAGTAATTTTTTCAACTTAATTTTCTTCCTTTACAACATTAAAATTCGAACTCCGCATTTATCCCGTTAAATCAACCAATTGTTGGTTAAATTAAATATGATTTACTTTGAATTTCTCAGCTCACCACTATGCTTAGTAGTATTATTAGATATTTTTGGTCTGACATCTTCGGTAAGCATATTGGAGTATGATTCAGACATGTAATAACTTTCGGATTTGTTGGTTAATGGCTTCTGGTTTTATTTTATTTGTCGGTAAATTACATGTTTATTTTATAATATATTTTTAGAATTCGCGACTCTCCCTTCTAATAATATTTCTTTTAAAAATTTAAACTCGAGAGTTCTCTCCTTAAGAGAACAATGTACCTTATCATTGCACCCAACACTTGTTGGTGGCTTCTGACTTTCTTTGTTTTCCGAATTCTTCTTCTTATTTATGGAGATTATTAAGAAAATGCAGTAATTCTAATAAATAAAAAAAGCCAGCTAAGCTCGTTTCTCTCTCTCTATTGCACTTATAAATGCTGGAGTCCCTTGTATCATACTTCCACATCTTGAAGGCACAAGAGAAAAGCATTGGCATGCATATACTTAAGCGGGCGAGCAGCTCCTGTTGGAGAAGCAGGTCACGTGCAAAGAGTGCCTTATTTTCCCTTGTTGCACGTGTTCTCCTTCTCCACCACGGATTCCTCGCCCTTCTTCCACTTTTTCCCCGTTGCCTCGTCGCTTCCAAGCTCCACTCCAAGAGTGTATATTTTGTAAGTAAAAATGTTACTCTTATTATATTGAGATATTATCATTACTATTATAGTTACTAATATAGACAAAGCGAAGATCGAATATAAAAAAAGGACGTGAATATTAAATTTTAAAAATATAGGGAATAAGTATTATTAAACTAAAAAAATTGAGGGACACAAACTTATCCTTTTTTATTTCAGCCCTTGATTATGGATAAAAATTCTATACACAGGCGGTGGAAACTGAAAGTTTCCACAAGCGCCTTAGTTTTAGGGTATAGGGAGTTAGTTTAGGGTATAGAGTTTAGGGGTTTAGGTGTAAGGGGTTAGAATTTAGGGATAGTTGTTTCAATTTAAGGTTTAGGGTTATAATTTAGGGTTTATAGGTTAAAACCTAAATCCTCACCATATTACCCTAAAAACTAAACCCTAACCCATAAACCCTAAATTATAACCCTAAACCCTAAATTGAAACAACTATCCCTAAATTCTAAACCCTACACCTAAACCCTTAAACCCTATACCCTAAACTAACTCCCTATACCCTAAAACTAAGGGGCTTGTGGAAACTTTTAGTTTCCACCGCCTGTGTATAGGATATTAATCGTATTATTAATGGTTTTCTTTTAATTTTCTAATACAAACCCTCTGCTTAGATTATATTAGTGTTTGAATGCGAAAAGGGTCATTAACGCTGAATAAATATATACAAAAGAAGGAGAAATTGTTTTACCAATAACATGTGATATTATCAACGGGGTTGGTTCAAGTAATTAACAACTTAATTCAGCTTAAACAATTTTCAAATTCGATGCGTTGTGTATGCAAAAAAAAATTACTGAAATTTCGTTGAGAGACTCACCTAACAAAACTAAGTGTACAATGCAGATCAGTCCGGATTAATCAGGCAAAGCCCTGAAAACAAAGAGTGCAACAAAAAAATAACATGTGTTCTTTTGTATACTTAAAATATTTTAATTTTTTGAATACATTCTTAATTATTTGTACACTTGAAGGGTGATGGGCCCCTTTTAGGAATTAAACTCAGCCCAATGTTTATATCAGGCTTAGTTGAGTTTGAACCAATAGCTTTATAAGGGCCGAGCTTGATCATGTGCCAAAAGTTTCGGTTCACTCAGTCGGGTCAAGTCGGTTTATCCTCAAAATCCTGAAAAACCCTTTCCCTCTTAACCAAGCGAAGTCGTGGTTTTGTTTCTTCTTTTTGCCGCGCCGCAGCTGCCAACTCTACATAAGCTCAGGTAAGCCATGGCAGACAAGAAGCGCAAAGAGAGAGTTGGAGGTGGCGAATCCAAAAGCAACAAAAAGTTTAAAAAGCATTCTAAGTTAACGAAGAAGAACAAGGATAAAACCGATTCGAGAAGGAAGGGGAAAGGTCCTCGCTTGCCTTCTGCACTGCGAACGGAGCTTGATCGCCTGAAACCTAAAATCTCCTCCGACAGTGACGACGGAATCGATTCCGATATCGGAAACGATGTTTATGAGTACGAAGAAGAAGTGCCACAAGAAGAGTCCCGGAAGAACCGCCGGTTCGATCCTGTCGAGAACTATGAATACGAGATCCCTGAGGATTTTGAGGTTCGCTCGTTTTACTGAATTTTATTTCAATTTTTGTTTCGCGGCAATGTTATTTTGGTTGAACTCCGGATAACCGCTTCGTAGAAGCTAGCTATTAGGAGTGGAATAGCCTAAGTCCGTTTACATCCTTCTAGGAAACTCCGTACTTTCTAAAGTGAAATCCGATTCATATACTTCACAATTAGGCACATATAATCAACCATGTTCTGCAGTGTCGGCTCTTACTTTGCGCTCACAGTCACCTGCTGCTGAACCTTTGATTGTAGGATATCTTATTAGCTTGCAGGAAAACCTCTTGTTCCTTATTTTTATTTATATTATGTTTATCAGTATTTTCTTCTTCTCGTGTAGGATGAAAATGTCTCATCAGATGATGATGAAAATGATGACGGGGAAAGGCATTTGAGGATGTTGCAAGGGATCACTGGGATGTCAACTGATGCCTTTGGAGGTAAGAATTTGTTGAATTTACATTGTTGGATAAGTAAGGAGTTTACTGATCAACCAACTTCAATTACCTTTGTTAGTTTATAAAGTTTGTAGTACTCTAATTGACAGATTTTAAATCTCAGTCATGTTTTTCATTTAATTGTACTATCTTTTCCTGTCGGTTTAAAGTTTTACCAATTTGTTTTTTTGAGAGATTGTAATGATTTATGTCCTCAGAACATGGTTGATATTTCAGTTGATATGATTTTTTTTTCTTTTTTGGGTGGTTGCAGACAAGAAGAAGAAGAATAGCATGGTTGTATCTGAGGCACATCCCGAGTCCGAATACAACCCTACTCGTGATGTTCTTCAGGGTGATGGACGCATTACAGTTCAAGATCTTTTGGATCCTATTCAAGGAAAACCAGGATATAGCAAACTTAGAAAAAGAATGCAACATGTGGATAAAAAGTCTGCATCTGTTCAAGCTCCTCTTCCTAAGTCAGATAGAGAGAAATTGGAGAGGATGGCAGTGTATGAACATTCAAAGAAAGATATTACTAAGTGGGAACATTTGGTCAAAAGGAATAGAGAAGCTCCTACTGTTTTTTTCGGTGATGATGTAAACTTGGGGTTTTCAACTATAGGGGCAATAGCTTCTGAATTTGAGCCTAGAACCGAGTTTGAGAAGAAAATTGCTTCTTTGGTTTATGATGACAAAGTTATGGAAGCTCACAAAGCAGATGGTTCCAAACTTCTGGAATTAAATAAGGTATGAGAATTTTATAACTTCGTTGTTCACCAAGTCTGGCATTTGGTTGCTTTTAGAGGTTTGCAAAAGGCCTGCTTCTCCCTGATTACCTTTTCCCAAACATTTGTGATGAATTTCATCTTGATATTTTAATTAAAAGAAATACACCACTCTTAAGCATTGCCCGTCTTAATCCAGGTATGGTACACTGGTACAATCATGATTAGAGTTTTGGAGATTCTGGGCTACACATAAGTGCTTTTACCCATCTTTTTATCTAACATAAAGATCATGGGTGTATGATGCCTGATTGCAGACAGTATCTTTCTCTGGATTTTGGACTCAATTTTTATTTTTTTCTTACAGTTCACTTGATAGAGTTTCCGGAAATATTTGTCCTCATATCATGGTTTTCTAATAGAGAGGTTAAAAGTCTGGCCAATTTGATTCTGATAAGTGTGGAATAGAATTTGAATAACTTTTTTGAAATCAACTGAGATCATAATGTTCTATGTGAACTAAAATGGATTTTCCATATTAGGAGCAAACATTGGTTGAGTATTGATTTTGAATATTTAGATTTTATAGTTTATCATTCTTTTGAACTTTTTCCATATAAAAACAGATGTGCCTTCAAACTTTTTATGCTTATGCAATGACATGTGGATGGCTGTAATTCTGGGCATTTGGATGGACTTGGATCGGCACATGGTCTTTGTTCTGTTGCATTGAATATTCTGTGATTGTTAGTCTGTCACTGCATAAAATCTAATTGTTAAGATCCTGAATATTTTTCTTGCTTGTTTGGTTCGCTTGGTAGATATCTGAAGAAGATTACATGAAGCACCGCGATCATGTTGCCAAAATGCGCAGCCTTCTTTTCCGTCATGAAATGAAGCAGAAACGCATCAAAAAGATCAAGTCCAAAACTTATCATCGTTTAAAAAATAAGGATAAGCTGAAAGTAACATCTGCAGAAATGCTGATGGATCCAGAGGCAGCCAAAGAACAAGCTAGGAAGCAAGAGTTCAAACGGGCGGAGGTGATCAATCATTTTCCTTTGTTTTAATAAATATGCTGTTTTCAAACAATGTTCTTTCATATGTGCTTTACCAAACAATAATTAAGAAATGTTGAATCTTGATTTTTCTCCCTATTACTCTATGATGCAGGAGCGAATGACCTTGAAGCACAAAAATAAGTCGAAGTGGGCAAAGCGTATTTTAGAGCGTGGTTTGAATGCTCAGGATGAAGGTACTCGAGCAGCTATGGCTGAACAGCTTCACCATCATGCTCTTTTGACTAGAAAAATTAACACTGTTAACGACAGTAGTAGTAACAGTGATAGCAGTAGTGACGAGGATGACGAGGGTTCAAACGATGATAGGGCATCTGAGTTGCTAGAAAAAGCAAAAGAGAAAACACTGAAAGTATTAGAAGACGATGAAGAATTGCCCAATTCTGGAGTTCTTTCTTTACCCTTCATGGTATTTGTTGCTGTATTTTTTCTTTTGGTCTGTCATTGGCACCTATGAGTTGTATTTGTTTATTTTATCCTGACATTTTCTGCCTCATTTGTTATATGTTAGGTTCGTGGAATGAAGAAAAGAAAGGAAGAAGCAATTGAAGAAGCTAAGCTTGCCCTTCAGGAGTATGAGCAATTGGAGGGTACAAATGGTGCAGTAAATTCAAAACCAGCCACTGCAAGCGGTAGAAGGGTCTTTGGTAGGGCTAATAATGAAGTTCCAAATTCTAACAAGAAGACCAAATCTGATAAGATGAAAGTGGATAATTATTATGGTAACAGTGACAGTGAAGATGATTTGGAAGCCAAAGATAATATTATCGTTGAGGGTGGCAGAAGAAATGATGTTGAGAATGATGTTGGCCCTAATTATGATAGTAAAGAAGCAACCGATGTTTCTATATTCAAGGTAATAGTGCTTCTGATTTTCTTGCACCCTTCTCTTTTTCCTTTCTTTTAGCCTGCAAGGGTAATAGAATATTCTACTGTTTTGGATCACAGAATTTTGATGATGTTGATGGTGATCCGGGTTCAAAAACAACATATGAAGTTGCTATTTTTGCCTCTGACTCATGGAGAAAGGTTATTATCATTTGCTATCACTTTGAATATTCTTTAATCCAGAGTAAGCTGGTTTTCCATGCTAACTGGTCTGTGTGCAATCGCAGATGAAAAGTGGGAATGGAGTAGATACAAATGTCAAAAAGTCGCAAGAAGTCAAGGAACCTATTGTGCATAATCAAGACATGGAGGTTTGATCTCTGATACTTTTTAGTTTGCTCTATTTTTTGTGTGTTTTGGCAGCTCCTTATTGTTCTGTTCCTTTTCTTGGAAATTCTGAAGAAGGGAGAAGAGGAAAGTGATTCAGATAGTGGACAGCAAATGGTGGATGGTATTTTGTCTTCGGGCCCCAAGGAATCATATGAACTCCCTTCTCAAGCAGAGCTCATTCAACTTGCTTTTGCTGGTGATGATGTAGTAGAAGAATTTGAAAAGGATAAACAGGGGATCTTGAATGAGGAAAACCCTGAACCAGATAAACCTGTGTTGCTCCCTGGTTGGGGCCAATGGACCGATGTACAGCAAAAAAAGGGTTTGCCCTCATGGATGCTTAAAGAACATGAAGATGCTAAGCGGAAGAGAGTAGAAACTCTTAAGAGAAGGAAGGATGCACATCTTAAACACGTCATTATCTCCGAAAAGGTGGATAAAAAGGTAAGTAGTCTAGCTTTGCTCTTAAATTTTTCAACTCAAGTACATATTTGGTTGTGTCAAATGAGCCACTTCTTTATCTACTTGTGGAATTATTAACATTCGTCACAAGATCTGCAAAATTTGGTGGTAAAATGGTCAAGTTTCTGTAATTTTATTTGGCAGGCTGAGAAATTGCAAACAAAAACTTTGCCCTACCCTTTCACATCCAAGGAACTTTTTGAACAAAGTATGCGCATGCCGATTGGATCTGAATCAAACCCAGAGACTGCAGTCAGAAGTCTTAATCGGCCAGAAGTAAGTTCGTTTTTTTTTTCAAAACCATGATCCTTGGAACTTAATATATTTCTTTGGAGTGCCGGGATGCTTGTGTAGTTATTTTATGCGGGGGGACATAGTAGAGATTCGTAAAAATGGCGTCGACTTGGGAAGCTAATTCCAATATTCCTCTTTTCCCCCTTCAAAGCCTCTCATACACATTCATTGCATGCATTATAATTATATCTACTCACCTTCCTTGTTTTTTCATACACAGGTGGTGAAGAAACCGGGGGTAATTATAAAACCGATCAAGTTTGAGGAGCTGCATCGTCATGAAAACTCCGAGGATAACAATAGGAGAGGGCAAAAACAGAAGAAAAATAGAAGTAAAGGTGCTACTGGCAAGAACAAGAAACAATAAAAGGCGCAGCAACTAAATCTCAGAAATTTCCTTTTTAAGTGCCATTTTTTCCCTAATAGTATTTTATATGTAAAATTCATCTGGTCCAGAAACTTTGAATTATTAAGGGCAAAGAATGATTTGCAATCGACGTTGCTTAGGCCATAAGCGTGTAAAGCTAGATCAAGTGGTTTAAGATGCGCGGGAGAATGATAATTTATTAATTTGAGAGTTTTCGTGTACTCTGTAGAAAATTTTGTATTAATTGTTTCCTAATCTGCACCAATTAAGAAAGGCCCAAGCAGTTTTAATTTTTTTTTAAACAATTCTTACATAGATTGTTGACCCAAGCAGTTTCAACTTTTAATGTTACATGTTTATATATTCATATTTATATATGGCTTTATCCATAATTTAGCACTCGAATTATATCCACGTTTTTTATTGATCTAATTTTATTTTTTTATATAATTATTAGTAATCAAGTTATTAACTGATTAATTCAGATTAAATATCATTAAAGTTTATTATAAGATAATATTTTTACTTCAATTAGTTCTATTTGCAATATTCAAGATAGTAAGATGAGACAATATAAACATTCTTGATTATTCGGTCATTTTTCTTCCTGTTTTTGAAATAATGTCCTGGTCTAATTGTTAATATTAATCTGTTTTGATATTTAAATTATCTTTTCGTCTTAAAAAGTTAACGTGTAATGTTCTTATCTGAGCTAATTATAGTTTAAGTATCAAAGTAGATTATATATATACACAGCTACCAAAATTTACTTTGCAGATGGTGGAAACTGGGAACAGCAGCCTTATATTTTTCCACTAGCCAAAAAGAAAAAAATACTCAAGACTCTTTATGTACATGTAAATGGGAAAATTGGCAGGAAATAACAGAACAGACACCAACCTGAAAACAAACAAAAAGAAAAACATATTTACATTTAGAGCTCCTCAAAACCTTCCTCATCGCCATCTTCCTCCACCCTTTGAAGCTCTCTCCTCCAAGCTTCCATCTTCGCAAAAACGCAAATACATCATCAGTTACGCCACTTAAACTCACACCGCTGGTGCAATTAACGAATAAGATGATGATTATGTACAACACAAAAGCAACCAACAAAAGGAAATGTGCGATAAAGAGTTCGTTCTAATCTATTCTGTGATAATTTTTATGATTATTAGGTTATGATAATGGCCCCTTCATCTGTATGTATGTTAATGCACTCCCATGCTTCACAATTTGAACCGGAAACAAAGCAATTGTACCTGATCATCCGAACACCTCAATTGCTCTGCAACAAATAGTATGTTCTCAGAATCTCCCGGTTTCACTACCTTGCCTAAACGTTTAGCTACTTCATCGTAGCTAATCATTTCCACCTTGAAACCGTTGCTCATGAAAAGATTGTTCATCCATTCCTGTGTACTGGACTGCAAACAACACAAATACCACACAACAAGGGAATGTGTTTACTAAAGAAAAGCAATGCAAGTAAAGAGCAGATACAAGCTATGAAAAACATAACAGACCTTGTTGCCGAATTCGGTCTCCGCCAACCACGCAGGCAACTCTCCCAAGAAGAGGCAACCCTTCATGGCCATTCCACTGACTGTTAATAAAATCTCTTCAAAACTTGCCAAAGTCATAACAGGTAGTCCCTACGAAATCAAAAATGAAAGAAAAACAATCTTTTTTTTTCAGGCAAAGTTAATCCTTAGAAGTTTCAGCTGACAAGCATTGCAGAAACCGTTTTCACCTGTATAGCCCATATGCTCGGGCGATTACCATTAAAGCCTTTCGTAACCAAAGTTTCTTGAATATTAGGCAACTCCAATGGAACATGAAGAAGCAAACATCTTCTCGGGATCTTAGCACCGATACCTAATTTCGATCAAGAACACTCAGACCATGAACTACTTATCCAACACAAAAACCAACCATATATATAATAAAAACATAATAAACTATACAGAATTAAGTTCAAGAGTTAGGCACCATTCAGCTTTTCAGCAGCCTTTTGGAATACCCTTTTAGGGGATATATCGAATATGATGGTTGAACTTGGCCAGTTAAGCCTATATGGCCGAGTATCCATTCCATCTGACAAAAGAACAACCTGCAATTTCACTGTGAAAAGTTAAATTTCTACTGCAAAGAGTTCGATTCAAACTTGAGCTTAGTGAAAATCACCTGTTTAAGCCCATCCATGTGGTTTACAGTACGAAGCAGCTTATCATCTACGAATTTGGTCGCAATGCAATAGTGTTTCGATTTGTTTTCCAAATCCATCCGAGTGTGGGGCAAAACAAAGCACCCGGCATATGGGTCAACAAAAAGAGGGTCTGCATGTACAATACATACATACATATATTATTGTTAAGCTTAGTTGAAAAGAGGGGAATGTATAGAGAATTGGGGGAGGGGATTTTTGCTTGCCTGGCCGGCGGGTCTCCTGAAAACGGAGAGAAGCTGAATTGATGGCGGACTGGAGCAATGGGTCGTTTTCGTCGCTGAGTTGAGCTCTGATTGAGCATGCATTTCTCTGCTTCTTCTTCCTCTGGGTGTTGGAGAGGAACAGTGCCGCGATTGAAGTCGACGGCGGTGACGCCGTCGCCGTCGCAGTCGCAAATCGGAGTAATTCCATATTGTATTTCGCGCTTTTGGATGGACGAGATTCGTTCACTTTATCGATTTGGAGTTTGAACGGCAGAGTTTTGATAATTTTTTAATCATATTTGGTGGAAAGCGTATCGTAAGGAGCGTAAAACAGGGGCAGTTGAAGAACATCTCTTTAGTCTTTACACACTTATCATATTATTTTAGGGTAAATTACCCCAATTGGTCATCTGACTGTTATTATGATTTTAGTTAGGACACTAGAGTTTAAAAATGTATAATCGGATCACTTAATTTTTAAAAAAAATACAAAATAATCTATTTTCGTCAAATAATTAAATAAGGAGAGATAATATGTCATTTTAAAAAATTAGTGAAGTAAAAAAAATTCATTAACATTTTATTTTTTTTCTTTTATTTTTCTCTCTAGTTTATCTTATTCTTCATCAAAATTTAAAATTTATAAAGCCGCACAAAATCTAGCAACAAAAATATACACCAATCATTGATAGCCGACCATCGATTATTAAAAAATAGAGTTAAATAACATAAATTTTAAGTTTTTATTGTTCAAAATACGTGCTATGAAAATGAATTACAAGTAATTCATATTATGAGTTTGAATTCCTCTCAATGTTTTTTTTTTGTCTGCTTCAGGAGGTGCACGAGACGATGCGACACGGGCAACGTCTGCTTTGAACAATTCTTCAAACTATTGGTAGTGACTGTTTATACCATCAACTTTTAAATTGGTTCAAATTTATCATTAAATTTTATTTTGTGACTCGATTATACCATCGAGCCATTAATTCCTTAACGGTGTGATGAATTAGATGCTAAATCAAAACGACCTCGTTTTAGCACCGCTATTTTGATACTAAAGTGCCCAAACGGCGTCGTTTTGTTGGAGAAAAATGTGAAAAATTATACACTTAATGAGATTTAAACTTAGAACCTTTAAAATCAAAGGCAACCTCCTAACCATTGAGCCAACTTAATATCTTTGTTTTGTTCCCAACACAAATAATATATATTTCAAATTGCAGTTGATATTAATCCAATCTATTTTATTATATAAATAATATTTTTTCATATAAATAACATAAATATATAAATAATATTAATATATATATAATAATATATTAATATAGATAACTAATAAATAAAAATTTTATATTATCAATAATAATATATAAATAAATAATATATTATTATAAAAATTAAAAAGTTAATTTTCAAAAAACCCCAACATTTTCTAAATTTATAAAAAAAATCCAAAATCCACGAAAACATTAAACTCTAACATATAAACCCTAAAACTCTAAATCATAAATTCTAAACCTTAAGCATATTGGCAATAAAAATGGATGTATTTGGAGTTTAATCTTTAGAGTTTTGGTGAATTTTGAGTTTTTTTAAATTTTAGAAATTTCATTTTTTTAAATCAGTTTTTTTTGTTTTTATAATAATATATTATTTGTTTATATATTTTAATATTATTTGTTTATGAACAAAATTTTAGGGTTTAAAATTTATAGTTTAGATTTAGAGTTTATGGTTTAAGATTTTGTTAGATTTTAGGTTTTTAAAAAATTTGAGATTTTGGAAATTAGTTTTTTTAATTTTTATAATAATATATTTATCTATTTAATATTATTTATAATATAAAAATATTTATATATTTTTATTTCATTTATTATTTATATATAATATATATTAATAGTTTTTAATATATTTATATTATCAATAATATATTTATATTGTTTATATAGAGTAATATAATTTATATGATAAATATATATTATTTGTGAGGTAAATAAAAATATATATTAAATTGGTTTAGTGGTTAGGTAGTTTCCTTTGATTTGAACGATTTCAAGTTCAAGTCCTATTGAGTCTAAATTTTTTCATATTTTCCTCCAGCAAAACGACTTCATTTTAGACAATTTAGTATCAAAATAGTGGTACCAAAACGACACCGTTTTAGTCTAGCATCCAAGTCATCACGTTGTTAATGAGTTAACGATGCGGTGGTATAAACGAGTCGAAAGATAAAGTTTGGTGGTAAATTTAGACCAATTGAGTCTCACAATAAAATTTATCTACATACACAAAGTCTCAAACTCAAAATTTCTCTAAGCAATATCAAGTTACTTATCACTTAAACAAACTCTCATTGGTTGGAAAAGTTATATTTTAATCCATTACATTATCGATTTATAAAAATGGCCACTAATTTATCCTAAATCAAACAAAATGATCATTAAAAATTTTAAAAATCACTAATTCAATCCAATTTCGACGACACTAGTTGTATGAAACTTTTATTTTGATTACTTCAGGTAGAGAAGGCTTTTGATCAATCAATTGATTTGAAAAATAAAAGATTTGAGACGATCAAAATTCGAAAGAAATACAGCTCAATGGAAACGATCCAAGCTTAATTCATTTCATTCTTGAATGCAGATCTTCTCATTTTAGTATTCTCAGACTATCACCGTCTTATTTTACCCAAAATTCTATTTTTGAAGCGTTAACTAACATTTTCGTTGCAGTTCACTCGAAAAACACTAACAAGCCAAAATTGAGGGAACTGGAAAGTAGAAATAGGTAGTTTGAAGATCAATTAGGAGCTTACTAATTAACTCATTAAAGAAAAATGCATGTTTTCAATATCAAAATTTGCTATAAGCAACCAAAATTCCTTTGAGAATAAAGAGTAAAGTTTTAAAGAACATGAAAATGACACCTGAAATAAATAAAAATAGGTCCCTAAGCAAGGTAACTAGAGAAAACACTAGACCGATCTCTTCATTCTTCCTCCTCCCCTTCATTCTCGGCAATATTGAAGTAGCGGAGCTCATAAACGGAACGGTCCTTGTTGGAGGCAATCACCCGAAGCCAATCACGAACATTGTGCTTCTTCAAGTACTTCTTAGTCAAGTACTTAAGATACCTAGAAACCAAACAGAAATTCCAAGGATCAGTCAACTAAAACTCAAAAACTGGTTCTTTTCTTTCTAACAAAAATCCCACGAAAAGTCTCAGACATCCAAGGAAGGAAGGAAGCAGCAAAAGCTCTCAAGCCCGGCGAAGGCGAAAGCTCTCAGGCGGCCACTGCGAATGTTTTGAGAAACAAGCCTTAAGGATTGTCATCATTGACCTTAAGCAGCTAAATTTATCTAAAATCTTCACATAATAAACAAATCCCTGCCTTAAAAAACTAGAATTCAAGTTATATAGCAAACGGAAACCCATTCAGAGTAAGCATAGTATTAAATTGCAGCCGCAACACAATGGTAGCATTGTAACAGTTTTGGAGGTTGCTGCAACACCGCAAACCGCATTTAGAATTATAGTTATTTTTGAGAGAAAAACCACTCCACACAAGGGCCGTGTTGCAACCGCATCCGCAATTTAATAATATGGTACTAAGATTCAATTCAAACTTATATGCAAAAATGCAAGAAAAAAGGGAAATTGAACGGCAATAGCATCCAAGGAAGGATTAAAGCAGCAGTAGCTCTCAAGCCCGGCGAAGGCGAAAGCTCTTAGGCGGCCACTGCGAATGTATTGAGAAACAAGCCTTAAAAATTGTCATCATCGACCTTAACCTTGAACCTAAAAGAGTTCAACCATCTTTGCCTAAAGATTCAAATTTCAAAGCCATTTTCAAGATCTAAAATTCAGAGATGCGGCACACGCGTTTTATCCACATTACAACTAAAAGATGAAAAGATAAACGGGGAAAGTACCGCTTGGAAAAGTTGGAGTCCGACACGACGGCGATTCTGTTCTTTTCGCGAGTAATAGTGACGGAATCACCGAGTGCACCGGCTTTGCCACCGACCTTGATCCGTTCCTGGAGGAACTTCTCGAGTGAGGCAATGTCCATGATCTTATCTTCAACCGGCTTAGAACAGTCGATGGTGAACGTTGCTTCCTTCTTCTTCCCCTTTGGTCCGGCTGCTGCTCCACGACTCATCTTTGCACCAACTCACTGCGTTTCGAACGAGTCAAATCAATTAAAAAATAGAGGATGAGAAAAAATAAATGGAGCTAGGTTTAGAGAGAGCACCTTAGCTGCCGCAGCGTATTCTGAAGACAATCAACGGCGGCGAAGTTACACATGGTAGTAGCTGAGTGTATATATGGGATTTTGAGTCTAGGGTATTTCAGGATTCCTCTTCTGTTTCTAAGTTTTGGGCTGAAGCAGAGGAATCGTTTGTTGCTTTGATCCAACCCAAATTTAGTACAGCCCAATTAAGTATTGGAAAAATCAAACTCAACCCAGAAAGATAAGAGAATGTTTCTTGTTTATTTTTCTTAAATATATAATGCGTAATTTTCAATACATTGACGGTGGAAATTAAAAACCTAAACCCTCACCTATTATCCTAAAACTAAACCCTAACCTTTAAACTTTAAATTCTAACCAACATCTCAAAATTATAAACCCCTAAACCTTACACCCTAAAATAAATTCTTAAACTCTATAATTAAAACACTTATAAAAACTTTTAGTTTTTATTACTAGTATATTGGATATAAATCATTTATAATTACTGTGATGATTAAAGTAGCTAGTGCCTGAAATTTTATGTTAATATGTCATGCTTTTAGATTAACTTATAAATATAGTCTGGTTTTTCAATTCAGTCGTTTTATATCATATACTTCTTAAAATTTGATTTTTTTTTTTAAATTTTGGCCTAAATAATAGTGTGATTGTGCCAAAACATTTTTTTGAAAATATAACTACTAATTTTATTAAACGAGGAAAAATTCAAAAAATACAATGAAAGCTTATCCCTAAGTAAATAAATACCTAAATTCGGATACAACCCCAGAAAATTAAAATAGCGGTTCTAGATCATAAAAGGACCAAACAAGGAGCATGAAAGAACTTACTCCAAAGACTCGAAACAAAAGGCGGATACAAACATCCCCAAATCAACGATGATGGTAAAACCATCAACAAACAACATTAACAAATGCATATTACAGTGATCGAACGTTGACAATAAGATCATTACCACAACTCAACCGCTAATAAACGGTAGATGTAATCATGTATCCAAACCCACTTCAAGGGTCCAAGACAGTGAGATCAACAACATAATGAAAGGAGCACCATCTTGATCAGTCGTGGTGACGTCATATCCAACCCTGAAGAAGATAAATAAACAAAAACCGTGTCAAGAGACAAAAAAGCGTGCTAATAAGTAGAGAAAAAGCATACCAAAAGGTAGACGATTTATTAAAAAAAGACTGAAAATAAAAAATAAAAAAAAATAAAAAGACAAATAAATAATGGATCCGGCGGTCGTTAACCAACAAAATTAAAAACCGCCGCCGGCTACTCAACGAGAAAAGATGAGAGCTTGCGGCTGCACTTTGTTAGAGAGAAAAGTAGGTGCCAAAACATTTTTTGTTTATTATTGTGGTAAGTTTTGTTGTTTCCGTTGTTGTATTTGATGTTATTTATCCGCGTTGACATTTTTTTATGTTATTTTATCAGTTAAATCATGTTTTTTATTATTGTGTTTATAATCATTGAAGAAAAATTGTAATTGAATTGTGGTAAAATTAGTTTAGTATCGACTTAAAGAGCGATTATTGTTATATACACTTCTATATTGTATTGATGATGCTTATCTTTAATCGTTGATAATACGTTTGTTTGTATCTATTATTTGTTCGAGTTATTTAGTTACATTTTAAACTTTTTTATTAGTTTTGTTTTATTTTTAATTGGTTAGTTTGTACATTTGATTAGATAAATGACTCGATTCATATATTTTTGTTTTATAATTTTTTATTTAATTTTTATATTTATTCTTTATTTTTATTTTTCTTGAACAATTTCTACTTAGGGAGAGGGGAAGGATAATTTTGCTCCTACTGGGTAGGGGTGTTCAAAAATACACGACCCGACTACACAAACATAAATAACCGAGTATTACTCGAACATTTTTTACCCGGGTCGGACACATGACCCCCCATTTCTCGGGTCGGGCCTGTGTCACAAAATTAAGAATTTTCGGGTACTCAGTTACTACCGAGTACCTGAATATATTTAAAATTAATATTTTTTATATATTAATATACATATTTTATATTAAAGTAATAAAAAATCTTATTTTTTATATTTAATAAATGCATATTTTTATATTAAACTAATAAATATTTTTTTATATTTTTATATTCGGGTACCCAAATACCTAAATTTTCGAGTACCCGCAATTTTTGGGTAACTGACTAACGGGTACCCGCAAAATCCGGATCGAGACACGAGCCGCACTTTGAACTACTTGACGATCCGGGTACCCGCTACTTCAGGTATCCGAATTTAAACACTCCTATTATCGAGTCTTGAACCCACAACTTCAAAAAAGAAAAAAATGTCATATGAGAATTTTAACTACATGCTCTAGAGATTGTTGACGATATTTACTCTTTATTTAGAATTAGACAAATTCATCCATTGTATTATTAGAGTTAAAATTAAAATATAAAAAATATAAGAGTATGGTGACTCAAATTAATCAAATTGTAAATCTAATACATGGACTAGGGTTTTGCCTTCCTAAAAAAGGAGGGGAAAACCGGGGAAGGGATTTGTGTTATTTAATTTCATTCGTAAAAAAAAAAAAAAGTAGGGTTTTTGTGAGTGATTGACAAAAAAGGAAAGAAAAAGAATGGAAATGCAGTAAAGGACTTTCCGAGTTCTGATGCTCGCGGCGTCGCCGTCGTGTGTGGGGAAAATAAAAGCTTAGACACTGCAAATGAGAGATGGAAGACGAGCTAATCGCCGTTATTCCTTGCTCTTCCCTTGCCGTTGATTCCGTCCTTCGTTTCTCAACGGTAAACACATCTCAGCCCTATTTATTGACGTAACTTGTTTTCGTTTCTTTTCTTACCAAATCCAAAGAAAGAAGATGAATTGAAATCTATTTCCAGGCAGGTGCACTTTGGGGTTTTTGTTCAGCCCCGTATGATGCTCGTAAAAGAGGTAACAATCTTAAATTTTCGATCAATTCTTGTATTAATTTCTATTTTCTCTCGTTAAAGTTCCCAACTTTCCTGTTAGCCAAACACCAACAAGCTAAATACTGAAGTCTCAGCTCACAACATTGATATTGCTTTATTTTTGGTTGATTTGGTGTACAGGTTTAACTGGGTTTTCTCAAGCTTCATTTGTGGTAAAGGAAACTTACAAATTTTGGTTGATTGTTTCATAATACCAGGGCTCTTTTTTTGTCTTTAATTTCGATTTGATCTGTTTATTCCAAAGAGATTTAGTTGTTTTTCTCAATGTTGATTTCTTTTATCTCCTAAACTCAATTACAGGCAAAGTCTGTCGGAAAATTCGGATTCCAATGCGGTAATTTAACTTATCTCTTATAGAGGGTGTGATTTTGCTGCTTGTTTATGAGGCATCTGATAGATATTGAATCACTTCACATTGATATTCAGGACTTGTTGCCGGTGTATTCGCCACCACTCGCTGTGGCCTTCAGAGATATCGGAAGCAGAACGACCAGGTTTGTTAATAAACTTCAGAAGGGGTTTAATCAAACATAGAACATTTCCATGAAAATCAGGGAGAGTAGCAGAAAACATTTGTGCCATAGTATTAGTTAGTTCAAGGCAGTTCTCGAGCACATTTGCCGTTTCCTTTGCCTCCCGTGAAGGGGTAAACGGCATTGCTTATACTCGTGATACGGGGAAAACATGAACATGTTGTTTTGTAACACAATGAACATGTAATTGCGTATGTCTTCAGAATTCAGGTTACTAAACTTGTCTACTATGCTTGCTATATAAGATAACAAGTTTCGGGTTCATAAGATTGTTTTTTCCTATGTTCATTATTGCATATAAAAGGGAACTGAAGTTCTGTTGTGCACTTATTATAAACCAAGCTAAGCTCTCTACGGTTTTCCTTTTTTATCAAATCACGGTGCATGAAATAGCTCGAGGATGTGGTTACAATGATCAAGCATGTTTTCTTCATTTCAGATAAACACTTTAATTGCGGGTGCTGTTGCCGGGGCTGCTGTTGCTGCAAGGACCAGAAGCTGGACAAATGTGGTCGGGGTCGCATGCCTCGTTTCGGCCTTCAGTGTTGCTGCTGAAATTTCCAGAACAAATTGACAATCTAGTGGCCTAAACCATGTCGATTAAAGGTAATGAGGGAGTGATCAAAGGAGTTCGGAATTTGTAAGAGTAAACCTCATATGTAATATAGATTCGAATAATAAATGCACATGGTAATCACCATTGCTGCAAACACAAGCTGTTGCATTAATAAAAATAGGGTAGAATGTTATTGTTCAGATTTGCAAAGCTCAATGTCAATTAAAGCTTACAAGAGACATGGAAATTACAGAGACGGCAACCGCACGTCAAAAAGGGAAACCTCCAAAACTATTCTTTGTATATATGTATGGCATTGCCACACTAAGATGACGATTCGCTGTTGTTGCCCTTGTTGGTGTTGCTTCCCTCCTTGTGATCGCCGAAGATACGTTGTCGAAAATCCGAAACCATTAGAGGGAGACCCTTTCGGAGAGAGACCTTCGGTTCCCAGCCAAGTTGCTCTTTAGCTCTTGAGATATCGGGTTTCCTCTTGTGCGGGTCATCTTCAGTGTTGGGTCTGAACTCTATCTTTGCATTCGGGTCTATAGTTTCTTGGACAACCTGTAAGTATAAAATCGAAAGATATTACGCGTTTAAGCACATTTCAACCCACAATTTTCACATTGCTGCAAATAACGCGTACCTCAGCAAGCTCGAGCATGGTGAATTCGCCCGGATTTCCGAGATTAAAAGGTCCAACATGTTCTCCTTCCATCAACCGCATGAGCCCTTCCACCTGTTGCAATACATTGTTTTTTAAACTGGTGCGAAATAACACTGATGCATGCTTCAGACCAAACTATGAGGCAACCAAAATTTGATGGTCCCCTTTGGGACATTCATTTTGGTACAAAGTCACATGGTGTATGTTTCACCTATTAATCTTTACACTCTTCAAACAAAAATTTATGGTTTAAAAATGTAAGAAAAGCAATTTAGATGACATACCAGATCAGAAACATATTGGAAACTCCTTGTCTGCTTCCCATCGCCATACACAGTCAAAGGCTCCTTCCTTAAAGCCTGCATTCATTTGGTCAATTCTCAACATTAGCACCCGTACCGGCACGCCACTGCCGAATCAGTTGCTGAAAATAAATGCGATAAAAGGGCACCTGAGCAACGAAGTTGCTAACAACACGACCGTCATCGATGCACATACGAGGTCCGTAAGTATTGAAAATTCTGGCTATCCTAACCTGAAAGACCAATATTTTTCACATTTTAGAAGTTTAGTGTTTTCAAATGACAGTAAATTAATCAATCCAACCTCAACTCCAGCTCCTCTGTGATAATCCATTGTGAGTGTTTCGGCAGTTCGTTTTCCCTCGTCGTAACAGCTTCGGACACCTGCCGGCACACATTCACACTGGTTTCACGTTTTTCTTGAAGAATTTTGCTTGATTTTAAGCTTAAGAATCTAAGATAATGAGATATGTAGGGGTACGACCATGAAATTAGCGCGGGAAAACAAAGTTAACAATACAACTAAGTAACCTACATCTGAACTTGCAATAACAAGACAAATATTAAAAGAAATGTCCCCACCACCATCATCATCCTACTGTCATTTCCATTTCTCACCGTTACAGAACCTGTCTGGTTCTGAAACATGGAGTAGTAAATATGTGCTACGTGTTAGACTGTCAGTGTGTCAAATAAAATTTCTGCTGACAGTACGATTTCAAGTGACCGGTAATCACGGATTACTTCTGAAAATGGTCAAAAAAATTCGACCAGATCTAAAAAATATCTAGACTGCCATTTTTCTGCAAATATTGTCTGCCAACTTCCGAAACAGGACAAATTCCGAGGATTTTTCCGGCGACCGTAAACTTTCAAACAGAAGAGGAGAAAGGGTGTTTTACCAATTGGATTAACGTTGCCCCAATAAGTTTCCTTCTGTGGGTGCTGAAGAGGGTCGCCGTAGACTTCACTGGTACTGGTTAACAAGAACCTTGCGCCGACTCTTTTCGCCAGCCCTAACATGTTCAATGTCCCGACCACGTTTGTCTTGTAAGAGAAACACATTCATTAAGGAAAAAACAGCAACAAATTTGTACAGTGAAATCAAAAGCTATGGTGATTTCAGGGGAAAAAAACAGAGAGGATATGATGGTTTTGACTGGGTTGAATTTGTAATGAACTGGAGACGCGGGGCAAGCGAGATGGTAGATCTGGTCGACTTCCAACAGCAACGGCTCGACGACGTCGTGTCGGATGAGCTCGAAGTTCGGGTTACCGAAATGGTGCATGACGTTTTCTTTCCTTCCGGTGAAGAAGTTATCGACGACGATCACACTGTCTCCCCTTGCTATCAACCGGTCGACGAGGTGAGATCCGACGAACCCGGCTCCACCCGTCACGACGATTCTCAAACCTTTCCGTTTTAGCCCCAACGGAATCTTCCCCGCCGGGTTGGAAGACCCGAAACCGAGTCGGTGCTGGTGGGAGAACTTGTTCTGGGTTTCGACGGGGAAGTAGGTGATGGAATCAGGGATCGGGTCGATAAAGTGGTGGCGGGGAACGTGGGGAGCACGTGAGATTGGGAAGACGGTGAAAACCAGAGTGGCAATAGCAATGCCGATGAGGACGAAGACAAGGCGTTGCTCCCGTAGCATGTAGCGAACCGGACGGGTGACGGAAGCCCATGGTTTATCGGGTTTGGGCGAATACGAATCCGACACAGGCTGAGACTCGTGGCCCCTGTATATCAGCTCCGACCCCATCGCTCTTCCAACTTCAAAAATCCTGAACTCTGATTACGAGATCAAAATAGATACAAATTCAAAAGAATTTGTGAAGACTGAGTTGCCGCCGAGCTGAGCTGAGTCGGGCTGGAGGAATATGCAAGAAGGAAAGAGGAGAGGGAGATGTGTTAAGAAATGGCGAGGACGGTGGCTTTTGGTTGTTTATAAAGAGGTCTTGGGGTTTGAAAAGTAAACGTTTGCCCTTAATTCAAAATTTTATAAACTCGGTTCAAAAAAAATTCAAATAATTTTAAGTTATAAAATGTAAATTTAAATAATTCGAATAATTCAAATTTTTTAATAATTAGTAGATTAATTTTTAAATTCGAGTCGAGTCTTACAATTCTTTCTAATACTCCCTCTGTCCCACTAAAACTGTCACATGTTGACTTTTTTTGGGTCAAACTTTTTTAACTTTGACCTCTTATAATTTAAAATTTATTATTGATAAAAATATGAAAAAATATATTTTAAAAACTTTGAACCAACTAGTTTTTAAATATAATTTTTATAATTTTTAATTAATTAAAATATTTAAATAAATTATAGTCAAAGTTGAAAAATTTTGACCAGAAAAATGTCAACATGTGACAGTTTTAGTGGGACGGAGGGAGTATATATTAATATAAAATATGAAAAAATATATGACACATATGAATATATATATACATATATTGTATGATTAGAGAAAGTCGTTTAAATTATAATCAAATTGTACTATTACATGCTAAAATAATTAAAATTAAATTTATATATGAATTTAAAAACTTGACTCAACTCAAATTTTATAAACTCGAACCAAATCGAAAAAAATTTAAATAAAATTTAAGTTCTAAAATATGACGCGTTAACTCAAATAATTCAAAAAAAATTTAATCAACTTGACTCGATCGAACGCTCACTCGTACCCTCACATGGTGAGGACCGAGTGAAGTTATTTAACTTTAATTACATTTCCATTTTTTCATGTTGTAACTATTTTGATTTTTGGAAGGTCTTTTAATGTTTTACTTTTTTTGGCTTATTTACTAATAAAGCTGCTTCAAGCAAAGGATGTGGGGTTTTAACTTTTAATTTTTTTTAATCACCACTATTGTCCAACTAATCTGAATTAAACATAATATGATATGACTCTTCCAATTTAATTTTTTATTTATAATTTTAAAATTTAAATCTTTAACACTTTTAAAGATTTAATGTATCGTCTTATTAGATTAATTGATTTTTTTAAGCTAAGGTAATTACAAATAGTATATGTTCTAAATATATTCTTAACTGTTGAGTTGATCGAACAATTGCAAATGGCCAAGAGGGGGGTGAATTGGCAATTAAAATTTTGGTGGAAAGAAATGGGTGAAAAATAAAATTGACACAAGTAGTTAGAGTGGTTCAAGTTCTCCAATTGAACTCTACATCCACTACCTTAGTTCCACTAAGGATTTTCAACCAATTCACTACTTGAATTCTTCCCCTTTTCTTGGATGAGGAGGAAACCTTACAATTTCGATTAAGCTTTCTACCCAAAGCTTAATCCACTCAAATACAAAGAAAGAATTTGGTAAACTCAAATGTTTCCTCTCAAAGGATAAATGTCTACCCAATTACAATTTCAATCACCCCAAACTCAGAATACAAAATGACAATTGAAAAACAATAGAGTTGGGTACAAGAATTTGACTTTGAAGAGCACTAGGGTTTGGATTTTTGCTTTGATGATGCTTAAAGGTTCAATAGTTGTTGCTTGGTCAAATGAAGCTTGTTTTTATACTCTTGCATTGATTTCTAGCCGTTTGGGTAGTTGGGATCATCAATAGAGCCGTTGTGGACATTTTTCCCGCATTAAATGCAGCTCTGTAGCCTATCGTATCGGTACTCGGGAAGGGCGTATCGATACCTGCATCAAAGAGGAAAGAGCCGTTGTGCCTGAAAACAGGGCGTATCGATACGCTAAGAAGGCGTACCGGTACGGTTTAAAGGGGCGTATCGATACGGAAGGCCGTATCGATACGATTTTTGCTCACTAGAATCTCAAGCTAAGTTTACATAAAAAGTGTATCGATACTCTTACCAAGCGTATCGATACCCTATAACGACCTTTTGAAAATTAGGAAACCAACCAACTGACAAGTAACGGTCAAATAATTAAATGCTCAGATTTTTCAAAGATATGATTATCGTATCGATACGGTTGCAAGGCGTATCAGTACGGTTTCATTAAACCAATTGCCCAGATGAATATCGTATCGATACGGTTGCAAGGCGTATCGGTACAGTATGTTCATTGAAATTCCAGTGGCAAAATAGGGTATTGATACGCATAAGGGTATCGATACGCCTGGGCGTTTTTGCATACTTAGGCTTGAAAAACATAGGAAAAAACTTAGGAAAATTTATATGTTTAAGAGCCAGTCTTCAAATATTATTTTGTTCAAAAATACTTGTCAATTTGTGAGACTTTAAATAGTACTTAAAAATTTATTGTTTTGCAAATTGGTCCTTGAGTTTATGTGTTATATCAAAATCAATTTCGGTTTTACAATCTCCCCTTTTTTGATATAACAAAACCATAAATAAATTTTTAAGTTTTTGAAACTTTGAAAAGCTTTCTCCCCCTTACTTTAAGATAGATTTTCAAAACAAAAATATTTGACTCTATAATCCTTCTCCCCTTTATGTTAGATCAAAATAGAATACAAGGATAATAGCAATATAAAGCAACAATAATTCATTAAACTTAAAGCAAGCATAAAAGTTCAAATGCATAAATATTAAAGTAAACATAAAGGTTCAAATGCATAAATATCAAAGCAACCATCATAATCCAAACTTTTAAAAACCTAAAAACATAGATAATAGGCATAAACTTCAAATCCTAAAACAAAAGTGCAATAATAATAATAAAAGACTAAATGTCCTAAGATGAGATGCATGATCTACTCGTCACCTTCTTCACCATCGTCGTCCTCGTCATCTTCTTCGTCATCTTCTTGAGAGGGTTGATTCCTTCGGGTTTGATTGATCCAAGCACCATGGAAGGCGGTAAGAGAAATATCCATGGATTTTTGGCGAGCGGCCATGGTGTCTATCTTCTTGTCCATGCCTTGGACGCGATCCTCTAAGGATGTGAAACGATGATCCATCGCAGTGAACTTCTCATTGAGGAAGGCCATGAGAGTATCCATGGAGGAGGAATCAAGAGGAGCACGGTGAGAGCTCGAAGAAGCACGAGAGGTATCGACCGGAGCAACGGGTGGAGGATCTTGAGCATTGCGAACCCACTCATTGTCAACATAAGTGAAACCGGAACGTGCTAGGGAACGCTCATCGATGGGTAGGCCAAGGGTTTCGGGAAAATCATGTGAACAATCAATGCCAAGGGTATGAAATAGAAAACTCAAAGCTGTGGAGTAATAAAAGGATGAGACTTGTCTGGTATGAGCGTTTTGAACTAAAAAGACAAGGTCGGCAAACATGATTTGACACAAATTTGGACGTTTACCTTCTCTAAAACACTTAAGCCAAAAATCATCCGTTTGACGAATAGTTTAATATTTTCCCCCTGATGGACGGAAAAACCAAGAGACAAGAAGGTGAAGGATACGGTCGTGAGCATTTAAAACCTTTGCGGAGCCTAAAAAACCCGTACCCAAAAAGTGTTCATCATCAATACCAACATCCTCAAAACCAAAGACATTGCATAAAACCTTTTGATCAATTTGAAAAGTTTTGCCCATAATAGAAGATTCAATGGCAATGACATGCTCCCTAGGTTCATCATGTATGCATATGGCATTAGAAAAGAATACAATGACGAGGTTCCTATATAGGATAGGAGGGATGCTCAAAAAGGGTAAGAATTTCCATTGCTTAATCAAGGGTAGGTATTGAAACTTGAAACGGGCAGAATTTAAAAAAGGGATGGACACAACTCGCTCTTCCCTAAGGTTCATTCCTTGAAAAAGTTTATAGCGTTCTCTATCACCATCCTCGAGAAAACTAGATTGGATAATATAAGGGAGGTTAGGTGTAGGATTACCCTCGACATCCTCAATAGGATTGGAAGAAGAAGAACGATGACGCTTAGTTCCCTTTTTCGGAGCCATAATCCTGAAAATACATCAAAAAGAATTCGAATATGTATGCAATTAACATCCTATTTAATCCAATAAAGTCTAATAATTCAAGGTAATTTGCTAAAAGGAATTTTAATTTTTAAAGAGATATTTACAATTAAAACAGTTTTAAGAAAAAAAATATCGAATATAAAATATATTCGAATGAAAAATTTTAATTTTTGGAAAAATTTTTATGAAAAAGTTGAAACCCATAACAATCAAATAATGTTTGTACAAAAATCAGTTGAAACAATAATTAAAAACAAAACGAAAATAAATAAAAAAAGAAAAGAGAAGATTTATACCTTGAATCTTAGAATGGATGAAAGAGGGGATGTGAATGCACAAGATTTAATGCCAAAGCTTTGCCTTGATGTGTAGAGTAAAAACCCTCAAGGAATTTTGAAGATTAATGTTAAAATTTGAGGGATTAAGGGGGTTTATATAGGGTTTTGCGGCTAGGGTTTTTTAGAGGAAAAGGGGTTGTGATTTTTTAAAGAGTTTTAACAATAGAATCCCTAAATAGCCTCTCCGTCGAGGCCGTATCGATACGCTATACACGCGTATCGATACCCTTTAACCCTAATTTTATTCGTCGACATTACCGTATTGATACGCGGGGACGTATCGGTACGCTTGGCTTTGACTATTTTCCCTTGACTTGTACCGTATCGATACGCATGGTCGTATCGATACTCGTTCATCCTAAAAAATTCCCAGTTATCAACCCGTATCGATACGCTTTGTAGCCGTATCGATACACCTTTACCAGATTATGCAGATTTGACAGATTTAAGTGCAAAAAGCCAATTTGAAACGTTCCTAAATGCATGTACATGTTATATGAACAAGTGTTAATGGCTAAATTTAGTACAAACTCCCCCTAACTATAGGCATGGATATTTTCAAGAGCTACATCATATAAACATTGCAATTTCACAAAATCAAGCATTTTTAAGCACAAAGAGGTCCTAAAAGGTCAAGATAGGCTAGCTAGACCTAACTCTCTCCTAAGGGACCAAAAACGCTCTTTATCTAAAGGTTTTGTAAATATATCCGCTAATTGGTTCAAGGTATCAACATATTCAATAACAACATCATTTTTCAAAACATGATCTCTAATAAAGTGATGTCGAATTTCTATGTGTTTAGTTCTAGAGTGTTGGATGGGATTCTTAGTAAGACAAATGGTACTTGTGTTGTCACACTTAAGGGGTATGGTTTCTACTTCAACACCATAGTCTAAGAGTTGTTGCTTCATCCAAAGGACTTGAGCACAACAACTCCCTAAGGATATGTACTCCGCTTCGGTGGTAGATAAGGCTACGCTATTTTGTTTCTTAGAGAACCAAGATACGAGCATACTACCTAAGAATTGGCATGTCCCGGAAGTACTTTTCCTATCTATCTTACATCCCCCATAATCCGCATCCGAAAAAGCATGAAGGCTAAAGGAAGAATCCTTAGGATACCAAAGGCCTAAAGTAGGTGTGTCTCTAAGGTATCTAAAAATTCTCTTAATGGCAACTAAGTGTGATTCTCTAGGACTAGCTTGAAACCTAGCACACAAGCAAACACTAAACATAATATTCGGTCTACTTGCGGTAAGGTAAAGCAAAGAACCTATCATGGATCTATAAAGCTTAGAATCAACACACTTACCTCCTTCATCTTTGTCAAGCTTTATGGATGAACTCATAGGAGTGGCTTGAGGTTTTGCATTCTCCAAGCCAAACTTCTTGAGCATATCATTCACGTACTTGGCTTGATTTATGAAGGTGCCATCCTTCCTTTGTTTGATTTGGAGTCCCAAAAAGAATGAGAGCTCCCCCATCATGCTCATCTCGAACTCACCTTACATTAGCTTAGAAAACTCCTTACAATAACACTCATTAGTAGAACCAAAAATAATATCATCAACATAAATTTGAACTACTAAGATGTCATTGTTATATCTTTTTATGAAGAGTGTTGTATCCACCTTTCCTTTTTCAAAACCTTTTTCAATTAAGAAATTTGAAAGTCTCTCATACCAAGCTCTAGGAGCTTGTTTTAAACCATAGAGAGCTTTTGTAAGTTTAAACACATGGTTTGGAAATTTTGAATCCTCAAAACTCGGTGGTTGTTCAACATACACTTCTTCATTTATAAAACCATTTAAAAAGGCACTTTTCACATCCATTTGAAAAAGCTTGAAATCATGATAACATGCAAATGCAAGTAACATCCTAATAGCTTCCATCCTAGCTACGGGTGCATATGTCTCATCAAAATCAATTCCCTCTTCTTGTGTATAGCCTTGAGCAACAAGCCTAGCCTTGTTTCTCACTATATTACCACTTTCATCTAGTTTATTCCTAAAAACCCATTTAGTTCCTATAGTAGATTGATTACTAGGCCTTTCAACTAATGTCCAAACTTTACTTCTCTCAAATTGGTTTAATTCCTCTTGCATAGCCAAAATCCAAAAATCATCTTTTAAGGCTTCTTTGATGTTTTTAGGCTCAATGCATGAAAGAAATGCAACATGATTCATTAATTTGAGAGAGGATCTAGTAGTTACCCCCTTGGATGGATCACCCAAGATTTCACCACCTTTGACATAGTTTAACTCCCTTGGGTAAGACACCTCCCTTTCCTCAAGAGCCAAGTCCTTCAAGGCTTCAAGAGGTGGATCTTGTGAATCCTCTTCTTTGGTTGGAATCTCATCCACCTTTGACGTTTGTCCTCCATCAATGATTCCTACATCATCATCATCACAAGATTCCTTCCTCGGAAGGAGGTTATCATCGAAAACAACATGTATTGACTCTTCAACAACTAGAGTTCTTTTATTAAATACACGATAGGCTTTAGAGTTTAAAGAATACCCTAAGAAAATAGCTTCATCACTTTTAGCATCAAATTTACCTAAGTTTTCTTTACCATTATTCAAAACAAAACACTTGCAACCAAAAGGATGAAAATAGCTAATGTTAGGCTTCTTGGATTTTAAAATCTCATAAGGTGTTTTCTTCAAAATTGGCCTAATCATTACTCGATTTATAATATAGCAAGCGGTATTTGTGGCTTCCGCCCAAAAATATTTAGGTAAATTATTTTCACAAAGCATGGTTCTAGCCATTTCTTCTAAAGTTCGACTTTTCCTCTCAACTACCCCATTTTGTTAAGGAGTGCGAGGTGCGGAAAAATTGTGGCTAATCCCATTTTCATTTAAAAACTCATCGAAACCTAGATTTTGGAATTCGGTTCCATGATCACTTCTAATGTGAGAAATCTTAAGTTCAAGATCATTTTGAGTTATTTTAGAAAATGTGATGAATTTATCTAAAGCCTCATCTGTTGAACTTATTTTGATTTTGATATAACTTAAAAGAAATTTAAAAGGACTAAATTGTAAAAATTTGTAAAGTATTTTTAAAGAAATAAATTTGTCAAAAACTCGATTTTAACTTGACAAAATACTTTGAAAAAGTTCGATTCAATACATATATCGAACTACATTTTTAAAAGCCAACAAATGCTCAAAATACTCATTTTGGAAGGAAAGTTTCGAAACTTTATAAAAGTTTCGAAACTATACTGGGCAGTAGCATGGCAGTAGCACTCTGTTTTTGAAACCTGGGTAAAGGTTTCGAAACCTTCATAAGGTTTCGAAACCTTGGCCTGAAAGTTTCGAAACCTTATGAAGGTTTCGAAACCTTTGGCCTGCAACGGTCAAGTTTTTCAAACAACGGTCATTTATTTCAAATCTAACCCTAAAGTTTCGAAACCCTTGGTAAAAGTTTCGAAACTTAAGTGCAGGGGAGCTTTTTAAAGTCAAAAATAAACATCCCCAACGGCTCCAAAGACCCCCCAAAGGCTCCTAACGGCTAGATGCTCAAACAACACTATAAATGCAGCATTGGATCATCAAGAAACATCAAGAAAGAGTAAGAAACATCAAGAAAGCAAATACAAACATTCAAGCTTCCAAGAAATCATTTTGTGCTTATTTTTCGATCTTTCTTGAAAAACACTAGAGTGTTCTTCGTTGTAATTCTTGAGCTAGTGTTTATTCGGGTGTGTGAGAGAGCTTAAACTTTGCAAACACTTTCCTAGTGAGGATTTTCTAGTTTGCTCATTTGTATCCAACTTTGGGATAGGATTCAATAGACTTTGGGGTATAAGTCTATTGAAGTGTGTAAGGTTACTCCTTGTCCTTAAAGGAAAGACAAATTAGTGAATTTGTGGGAAATCCTTAGTGTGGACGCTAAGGTAGTGGATGTAGACTTTGGTTAGAAAGTCGAACCACTCTAAATCGCTTTGCAATTTTTATCTTTGCAATTAGCTTCCGCCGCAATTTTCAAAAATCCAATTCACCCCCCTCTTGGTTTTATTCGATCGATTGCCACGTTCTACATCATCCTTTGTACTTAAGAATAGAACCCAAGTATACCTAGAGTAGTCATCTACAAGCACAAAAGCATATGATTTACCACCCAAGCTCATTGTTCTAATAGGCCCAAAAAGATCCATATGAATTAATTGTAAACATCTACTAGTAGAGACATCATTTATGGATTTAAAAGAAGTTCTATGTTGTTTACCCTTTGAACATGCATCACAAATTTTATCATTGGAAAATTTAAGTTTGGATAAACTTCTAACTAGGTTAAGGGAAATTAATTTCTCTAAGACACTCATGCTAGCATGTCCTAATTTTCTATGCCAAAGCCACGAGTCATGTTCATCATGTGCAACTAAGCAGGTGTGGGATGAATGGATGTCATCTAAATGCACCATGTAAATATTGCCTATTCTATGTCATATGAGCATTAGTTGATTTGTTTTAATGTTTACAATTTTGCAATCACTTTTATCAAATAGAACATTAAAACCCTTGTCACACAATTGACTAATACTCAACAAATTATGCTTAAGACCGTTGACATATAAAACATTTTCAATGAAAATAGAAGAGTGATTACCAATGGAGCCTATTCCTTCAATATGGCCTTTGGAGTTGTCACCAAACGTTACCACTCCACCACTTTTAGGCTTTAGTTCCACAAATCGACTCTTGTCACTGGTCATGTGTCTTGAGCATCCACTATCAAGGTACCAAGAATTTTTGCTTGAAGCTTTAGCCTTGTAGCAATGCTCTCCCTACAAACAAAGAAATTAGGCCTTGATTTTTGGTACCCAAATCATTTTGGGTCCATGAGTGTTAGCCTTCAATAATTTGGTTCCCTTAGGAATCCAAGAAGCAATAGCATTCAAATCATTAGAAATAATGAGTTCTTTAGGAACCCAAACACTCCTAACTCTATGACCTCTAGCTTGCTTATTAAAATTTCTTTGTTTAGGTACAAAAGGTTTTCTTTTTACATATTGGGATTTAGAGTGATTTCCTTTTTCAAAATTATTTTTCCCAATAGCAATAGATGTTTTAAGATTATCCACTTCCTTTGTGTGATAATCTTGAAAATCGGAAAGAAGTTTTTCAAGTTCAAGATTTTTAGTTTTAAGATCATTTGAAAGATTAACTAAAAACAAAACCTTTTTTTCCAATTCGGAGTTAGCTTTTGAAAATGTCTCATTTTGAATTTTTAAATCGGAAATTGTTTTCTTGTTTTTCAAAATAGACTCTTTGTATTTTCCTACTAACTCATCATACACTTCTTGCAATTCATCATAAGCATCTTGAAGTTCCTCAATAGAAAAATCGAAATTGGATGAATTAGAGTTTACCTTAGGTTCATCATCGATGGCCATGAGACATAGGTTGGCCACTTCCTCCTCTTCCTCGGAAGACTCATCGTCACTCCAAGTAGCTATTTGTGCTTTGAGCTTGTTCTTCTTCCCAAAGCTTTTCTTTTTCAATTGAGTACACTCGGAACGGATGTGACCCGGTTTCTTGCATTCATAAAAAGTAATTGGGTCCTTCTCCTCTTCCTTGCTTTTACTCTTGAAGTCTCCCTTTCTAATGAATTTTCTTCCACGATTTGACTTCATGAACCGAGTAAAACGTTTGGCCAACATAGCCATCTCCTCATCTTCATCCTCACTAGAATCGTTTTCTTGATATGAAGCTTTTAGTGCGATTCCCACTTTCTTCTTCTCAACTTCCTTCTTCTCCACTATCTTCTTCTCTTATTCTATTCCCTTCCTCATGATCTCATGGGTGAGTAGAGATCCAACAAGAGCATCAAGCTTGAGAGTCTTCAAATCTCTAGCTTCAATAATGGCCGTTCTCTTGCCATCCCATGACTCCGGAAGAGAATACAACAACTTTCTCACTAGCTTGTCTTCGGGAATGATTTCACCGAAACCCTTCAAACCTTTGACAATGACCGAGAACCGATCAAACATCTTGGAGACACTTTCTTCGGGATCCATCTTGAAGTTCTCATAGCTTAGATTGAGTAGCCCAATCTTTGTCTCCTTGACATCACTAGTTCCCTCATATGTTGTCTCGAGGGTGTCCCAAACCTCCTTGGCATTTTCGATTGAAGACACCTTGGAGTAGATATCCGGACCAAGTGCACAAAATATTACATGAAGAGCTTTGTCATTCACTTGCATCCTTCTTCTTTCATCATCGGTCATTTCGGCTTTGATCTTTGGGACGAGCCTTTCTCCATCTCTCCTCATGGGAATGTATGGACCTTCTTCAACTACATCCCACACCATATAGTCGGTAGACTTGATGAAAAGCCTCATCCTATTCTTCCAATAAGGATAGTTATCCCCATTGAAGAATGGTGGCTTGGTGGTGGATTGGGACTCATAGTTGGATGTGGATGCCATTGCTTGACTTGTTGTTGATCAAACTCTCATAGAATCGACTCAAGAGGGTTGTAATCCTTCCAATGAGTGTAGCTCTGATAGCAATTGTTGAGTTGATCGAACAATTGCAAATGGCCAAGAGGGGGTGAATTGGCAATTAAAATTTTGGTGGAAAGAAATGGGTGAAAAATAAAATTGACACAAGTAGTTAGAGTGGTTCAAGTTCTCCAATTGAACTCTACATCCACTACCTTAGTTCCACTAAGGATTTTCAACCAATTCACTACTTGAATTCTTCCCCTTTTCTTGGATGAGGAGGAAACCTTACAATTTCGATTAAGCTTTCTACCCAAAGCTTAATCCACTCAAATACAAAGAAAGAATTTGGTAAACTCAAATGTTTCCTCTCAAAGGATAAATGTCTACCCAATTACAATTTCAATCACCCCAAACTCAGAATACAAAATGACAATTGAAAAACAATAGAGTTGGGTACAAGAATTTGACTTTGAAGAGCACTAGGGTTTGGATTTTTGCTTTGATGATGCTTAAAGGTTCAATAGTTGTTGCTTGGTCAAATGAAGCTTGTTTTTATACTCTTGCATTGATTTCTAGCCGTTTGGGTAGTTGGGATCATCAATAGAGCCGTTGTGGACATTTTTCCCGCATTAAATGCAGCTCTGTAGCCTATCGTATCGGTACTCGGGAAGGGCGTATCGATACCTGCATCAAAGAGGAAAGAGCCGTTGTGCCTGAAAACAGGGCGTATCGATACGCTAAGAAGGCGTACTAGTACGGTTTAAAGGGGCGTATCGATACGGTTTTTACTCACTGGAATCCCAAGCCAAGTTTACATAAAAAGTGTATCGATACTCTTACCAAGCGTATCGATACCCTATAACGACCTTTTGAAAATTGGGAAACCAACCAACTGACAAGTAACGGTCAAATAATTAAATGCTCGGATTTTTCAAAGATATGCTTATCGTATCGATACGGTTGCAAGGCGTATCGGTACGGTTTCATTAAACCAATTGCCCAGATGAATATCGTATCGATACGGTTGCAAGGCGTATCGGTACTGTTTCATAAAACCAATTGCCCAGATGAATATCGTATCGATACGGTTGCAAGGCGTATCGGTACGGTATGTTCATTGAAATTTCAGTGGCAAAATAGGGTATCGATACGCATAAGGGTATCGATACGCCTGGGCGTTTTGGCATACTTAGGCTTGAAAAACATAGGAAAAGACTTAGGAAAATTTATATGTTTAAGAGCCAGTCTTCAAATATTATTTTGTTCAAAAATACTTGTCAATTTGTTAGACTTTAAAGAGTACTTAAAAATTTATTGTTTTGCAAATTGGTCCTTAAGTTTATGTGTTATATCAAAATCAATTTCGGTTTTACATTAACCATTTGACAATACATGCTCAATCACCCTGCTACAGCTGCTAGTGCTCGAACCCGTGACCTCTAGGAACAACAACCGTTCCCAAACACCGAATATATTTTATTTGAACAATGGCATCTGAATTTTATTAATTACCATAAAAGATAATACAATACAATGCATAAAGGACAAGTCCACTAAAAGTCTCTTACAATGGTGCAAGGAAAAGCAGACACTTCCATCGAGATTGACATACCAAAATTCAGAAACTTTCCTGAATCCCCTTCTCCTTGTCTCTATCCAAACGAGACACTTTACAGTATAAAAAGGAGTGGTGAGCAAACTAAGCTATCAGACAAATTGCTCCGCTACCCAGGTCTGATTACATCGACAACCAACCATCAATCGAGTGGGGATCCATCTTTTCTAAGACCACCGACAGAATCATGATCAGAGATTAGCGTCGTGAAGATCTTTGTACGAGCACCAACCGACCGCTAAAGTATGGTGAAAATTATGCCACAAGGACAGATGAAACGAACCACAAAAAAATAAAAAATAAATGTGTCACAAGAACATAGTAAACATGTGCTATAAAAACAAAAATTCTTATTAAAACATAAAAAATCAACAAAAAAATCTAATAGATTTAATGATCGACAACCAATACTAAAAATAATTGTCAACTATCAATCAAAGGAAGAAACTAATATTGCAGATGACAGAAATTTGAAAGCGCGGTTAGGTTAAAAAAACTAAAGAGAGAAAGAGAGCGGCTAGAAGATGGTGATTCGATACATAGGAGATTCTATAGGTTTCCGCAAACAGAAAATGAGGAATAAATACTATGATATTTTATCGTTAGTGTATATTTTATTTTAAATAGTAATTTAGTCATTTTATAATGTTTTGAATCTTAAAATTTTAATTATAAACACAATTAAATTTTGTTCGGTAGAGCAAATTTAAAACTATTACAATTATCATCTATAAATATAATATAACTTTCAATATTTATAATTTTAGTTTTGACCCTCATTCTTTTACATCATTTCAGATAATAAGTTTAATTTTACTATCAACTTTTTTTAAGATGTTTTTTGAACAATTTTTATCTATGGAGGAGAAAGAGGAATTTTGCCCTTATTGAGTTTTGAATCCACAATTTAGAGGAAAAGGAATGTCAACTGAGAGCTTTAACTACATGCTCAAGAGATTGTTGACTTCTTAAAGACAATTAAATTATTATATTATTACTTTTTGAATTTTTTTTACCAATATTATACTTTTTGAATACTTTATAATTTAAAATTATTAGTTAATGTAACATACAATTTAAATAGTGTTATACTAATATAAAGTACATATAAACTTAAAACTATCACGTGGTTTATCACTTCAAAAACATTGAAAATTTAATGTTTTGTTAATATTTTCCCTATTTTGACTGAAATTAACTTTATTTATTCTAAAAGATATTTTTAACATTATTTTTTCTTCTTCTTACTTTTAGTATTAAAAAATGCTTTTGGCTCAAACTCTGATTTGAAAAGCAATGGAGAATGTTTATAAATCTAATTAACTAAATTATTCATAATAAAGTCATTACAGGGTAAAAATGAATACACTTAATTAATAAGGATAAGCGATATCAAGGAGTAATTGCAGCAATATTGTTGTTGTTGTAACACCCGGGTTTGGGGGTCGGAAGAAAATAATATTTAAATAATATTATTGGGTCTCGGTTTATGATTAAATAATATTATATATTATTTGGACCTTGTGTCTTTCTTTATTTTCAAAATAAACATTTTATGTTGGGCTAATTTGAAATGAAACTAAAATTTCATGGATTTTAAAGTAAGGGAGAGTTGCCATCTCATTAATGGCAAAAGGGTAAATAAAATGAACTTTTAAAATTAAAACACCCTTTTTGTTAAATTAAACATGTGATCATCTTCTTCACTCTCATTTTCCACCATTTTAACGACAAGTAAAGCTCCCCTCCCCCTTTCACTATTCCATCTCATTTCTCCTCCAGTTTGGCTCGGTTTTGAAAGGTAATTATATTTCCGACTTGCTCTCATCTTCCTCTACTTGGAAGTACAAATAGATTTCATTTTCATCGATGTTTTAGAATTTGAGTTTTTCAAAGTTTTGGTTAAAGGTTGTGACTTTATGAGTTTTTATCAAGGCTTTTGGTTTATTTATGTTAGATATGTTGTTTGTGAATCAAATAGTCCAACATATATAATTTTTAGAGTATTTTAAATGAATTCCCAAATTTGAGTATAAATGAGGTTTTTGGAGGGTTTTGGGTGAGTTTTGGGGGTTGTTTTAGGTGGGAATTGATAGGCTATTGGTAGTACTATGGTTGGCGATTGATTTGGGATCATTTGTGGGTGCAATGAGTGTGGGAAACATGGATTTTGGATGTGGTTTTGGGGCTGTCCGAGATTGCTAAGTATGAGGTTTGGTCATGGCTTGCAACATTGTAAATTGTACTTGAATTGTGTTCCGGGTTGGTCTTTTGATGTTGGGCTGATTTGAGGATGTTTGAATTGTGATTGAGGTTGTTTAGAAGCGGGAACTTGCGTCGGAGAGCTTCGGGAAGAAATCCGGAAAATTGAGGGTGGTTGCTCGCTTGGCTTGGAGCTTGGAAGCTTAGGTGAGTGGTTAATGTTTTTAAAATGGTTTTAAGTGGTTGGTTCAAGCATGTGAACTAGGTTGGGCTTGGTAGACCCACCTAGAGTTAGGATTAGGGTGGTAGCCTAATCCTAAGCTTTAGTTAGAGACCTTGGATGTACTCTTTAATTATTGTTGTTCATTATGATGATTATGTATAATGTGATACACATGTATGTGAAAGTATGGCTTAATGTATTGATTATATGCATGTTGATAACAAATATAATGTGGATATATGATGTGATAATTGTTTGGATGATATACATGTGGTGTTGGTTTGTGAAATGAGGTTATGATGTGGATTACATGATTTTTGAGAATCATGGTGAGTACGTGCTAGGCACGGAATTTATATTGAAATTGATATTGTAAAAAGTTGTGTAGTTTGATTTATATTGGCACTAGTATGCTTGGGTACAATGATCGATCATTAGGACGAGTGTGCACACAAATTGAGTCAAAACGTACGTGGCCTTGGTGGCGTTAAGGCACCAAGGAGGAGTACGGTGATGTAATATTTCACCGGAAATTTATATATATTCTACGTGATGATGAGTGGAATCCCATCCGTAGGGCATGTGGTGATGAGTGGAATCCCGCCCATGCAAGGACCGGTGATGAGTGTAATCCCACCGAGGTAATGTTGTTGTTGGAAATGCGTTCCAACGAGTTATCCGCGTATTCGAGTCATAGCTAGGTGCCAATATGAGGTTGTATGTGCATACCAATATGAGATTATGCATATATGCTTATATGATACGAAATGTGATGCCCTTTACGAATTGGTATATGACGGGGTTAATACTTTGAATTATGCATCGTGGTAAGTTGAGCCTATGAGATGTTGAGCATGACATAATGTTGATTATATGTTCATGCATCATGTTCAACTTGGCTTTTGCGGATCGGAGGTAAGATCATGCATTTCTTTTTGGTAATATCATGCATCATGTTCAACTTGGCTTTTGCGGATCGGAGGTAAGATCATGCATTTCTTTTTGGTAATAGCTCGTGCTTAGACCCTGCATTGTCGAAGGTTTGTTTTATGAGCTTACCCTCACTAAGCTTTTATGTTTACGCTCTCTTTTGTTCGACAATGCAGATCAATAGCTTGAGGGTGGCAAGGGCAAGGAAAGGTCTCCAAGTGTTGCTAATGGTTAGCTCAATGTATGAATTTTAAGTGATAAAATGTAATAGTTAAGCAATGGGATAGGTATTGTAGATTTGAGTTTTGATGTAGGTCGATATTGGCTTGGTTCTTGGATGCCTTGTTTGATTGTAAGTATTGCTTATGTTGCATGCCTTGTATGTCTACATGTCTTGGTTGCTAAGACATGAAACCTTAAGTGCTTGTACATCCATATATGCTAAATTGCCCTTTTGTATGAATGTCATGAACGAATGCCTTGCTACTTATCTTAATTGCATCTCCTGGTTGTAGTATGCTGTATAAATGATTATATGTGCATAGGAGAGTCCAACGATGCATCTAGAGTTGTGTTTGAGGTCACCTAGTTGAAAATTGTGCAATTGCAGAGCAGGCGTATCGATACGCCTAAGGCCGTATCGATACGGTCTTGCCTGCAGAGTTCAGTTTTGGCTTGGCGTATCGATACACGGGGGGGCGTATCGATACCTTTTTCGCTACTGAAATTATGAGAAATTGGGGAGTTTTTGGCGTATCGATATGGTGATGGGGTGTATCGATACGGGTTTATCTCGTTGACCACGAGATGTTGACCAAAGAGGGCGTATCGATACGCCCAAGGGCTGTATCGATACGGTCTTCTTCGAGTTGACTGTTTGGGTTGACCACGTCAAGGCGTATCGATACCCTTGATTGGAGTATCGATATGGCCTGCCCTATAAGCTTAAAATGGACTGCAATGTGTAGTGGTGTTTCGAATGTGTTTCTCTTATGAATGTTTTCCGCTGTCTTGATCACTTAGGATTTAATACGCCTCTAGTCAGGATTAAAATGGAAAAAAATAGGGTTGCTAACCGAGGGGGAACCTTAACGGGTTTCGCTTCGGTTTTTCTCGTGTGGCTCACTCGGACCGGTCATCCGGCCAGACTGGGACGAGGGGGTTACAGTTGTGTTTTTATTTTAAGGAATATTACACTTTTATTTTTTTTATTTCATGATATATGGTGGTTTTTATTAAATTAATTGAGTAACCAATGAGGTTTGCTGGAGTGACATGTATTGTGGCCTGAAGTCGGCATGAGTGATGGCAGACTTCACTTTTATTTTGCCTCAAGTCGACATAACTACGTGGCAGCTTTAGCTTTTTTTGTGGATAAAATTGGCATGATTGCATGACGACTTCTACTTGTATTGTAGCAAGTGCAATAAATCACGAAACAAAATGATAATATAATATTTTTTAACAACAATATAAAAAATTAACACGATACAAGCCAGTGGCGGATCCACCTTTTGTGTGGGTGGGCCTGGGACCACCCTGAACTTTTTAACATTTACATATTTGTCCTTGTTTTTTTAAAAATTTTATGAATCAGTCCTTAAATTTTTGTAATATTTAAGGTTTGTGTCCACCCTGGAATTTTAAAATTTTATATGTGACTACCTCAAATATATTTCTGGATCTGCCACTGATACAAGCTCTATATTTGATTATTTCCCACAGTTTAAAACTTTATTGTATATCTAGCCAAAAAATTCATTTATTTCACTAGTAAACCAACTTTGACCTTCCCCCGGTTTTGGCCTAGTTAGTGTATACCCAAGTATATTGAAAAATAAGAATAAAACCCTTTCAATTGAAGTTAAAGCTTGAAATAGGGACTAATTTACAAATTTCTTCAAATTGTTGTCTTTTTTCACAATTTAAATAATTCCATTCACCGTTGCAAGACCTCTATGCATCACGCTTGTAAGAATAATAACATAACAATAGTGGCTTTGGTGGATCAAATCTTAATTAGAGTGCACAATTTTCTTTGTTTTTTTAATTTTATTAATATCATATACAATCGTATAAAATCGAATAGATCAGATCATAATCTTCCATCTTAATTATATTTTTACTGATTCAAAACAGTTAGTATAATCTGCGAAATCGTTAGACAGGATGTTTTCCGAAGATGAAATTAAACACGCTTTATGGTCCATGGATGGGTCTAGGGCCCCCGGGCCCGACGGATTCAATATGAACTTCCTGAAGAAATATTGGAATACAATAAAGGGGGATGTGCTGAAGTTTTTCATCGAATTTTACAACGGCACAATTTCAGATACTTCGTTCAATAGATCCTTCATTGTTCTGATTCCGAAGAAGACACCTCCATCCTCAATGGAGGATTATCGGCCGATAAGTTTGGTTTGCAGCATGTACAAACTGGTCGTGAAGGTGTTATCCTATCGCGTAAGCGGGTGCATCCATGAGTTTATAAGCGAGAACCAGTTTGCTTTCTGTCCGGGCAAACAGATCCTTGATTGTGCGTTGATTTCAAATGAAATTGTCGATGCTATGAAAAAAGGAGGAAGGTCTGGAATTGTTTTCAAAGCTGATTTTAGGAAAGCATACGACACTGTTGACTGGAATTTTTTGTCGCTAGCAATGAAGAAGATGGGTTTTGGGAATAAGTGGCTGGCATGGATTCAGTTTTGCATCTCCTCGGCAAATATATCGATACTAGTAAACGGCTCGCCAACTCCAAGCTTTTCGATTCAAAGAGGGCTGCGACAAGGCTGCCCCTTGTCGCCTATTCTGTTTAACATTGTGGCCGAAGTTCTTAGCGAAGTTCTTAAGAATGCAGTGCGAGTGGGTCTTTTTGAAGCTGTCAACATCAACGGCAGTGACATATCCGTATCCCACATCCAATTTACGGATGACTTAATAGTATTCAGTGAGGCTAGTGAAACACAAATAAGAAACATAATCAGAATTTTGAGGGGTTTTGGATTAGCTTCCGGACTACGGCTGAACTTGGAAAAGTCCAAATTTCTTGGGGTGAATGTGGATCCGATGTTACTAGAAAGATGGGCAGTGATGACCAAATGTTCCACTGAAAACTTCCTCTGCACCTACTTGGGTCTTCCGTTAGGTATTGTGCGTAATTCTTTGGAAGTATGGGCACCCGTGGTGGAGAAGGTCAAAAAAAGACTTGCAAGCTGGAGATCGCGCCTCTTATCTTTCAGCGGGAGATTGGTGCTAGTCAAATCGGTACTTTCTAATTTGCCTATTTATTACATGTCATTGTTTAAATTACCGGCTGCTATTTGTAAGCAAATAAACAGATTAATCAACAATTTCTTGTGGGGTGGAGCCGAGAAGAGATCGATTGTGTGGATTGGGTGGAAGGATCTATGCAAACCAAAAGCTAATGGAGGTCTCGGATTAGTGGACATGAAGGTAAAAAATAGAGCCTTACTAAACAAGTGGGTTTGGCGCTATGGGGCTGAAACAGAGTCTCTTTGGAGGAGAATTATAAACACCAAATATGAGAGAAACTCGGCCGGGCTGATTCCTAATAATTTGAACAAATCGAATAAATCTAAAGTGTGGTGGGATATCATTTCCCCAATCAGCAACGAGAATAATCCGTGGATGCGCAATATCAGCTACTTGGCGGGTGATGGTAAGGCAATTAGTTTTTGGGAAGAAAGGTGGTGCGAGTCGTTTATATTGAAAACTAAATATCCTAGAATGTTCGCACTAGCCGTCAAGAAACAGGGAGTCATTGCTGATTTTGGCAGTTTTGAGAACAATGTTTGGAGGTGGGATATCCAGTTTCGCAGACCATTATTCAGTTGGGAGGTGTCGATGTACGGGGAATTTGTGGATGTTATTAATCGTTTCAAACCGGGGGGAGTTCTACAAGACAGTCTAAGGTGGAGTGCAGCACCTAATGGAATCTACACTCCAAAGTCGTACTGCGATCTGTCAATTGCAACAACTGGGGAGCCGGATCGAATATGGAGTTTGGTATGGAATAAGGATGTGCCTCCGAAGGTGGTATGCTTCATTTGGCGTTTAATCCACAGAAGAATTCCCACTAGAACCGAGTTGATCAAAAGAGGTACGAGGCTTAACTCTCCCAATTGTGTGTTTTGCAACATTAAGGAGGAAACTCCAAACCATTTATTTTGTGAGTGTAATGTAACTTGGCGGGTTTGGCAAGGTTGGAACAGCATTTGGGGTCTTAACGTTATTATCCCTAAGTGCATTAAAACTCTAATCAACATGTAGTATGCTACTGACATTGGTTTTAGAAATTGGCGAGTTTGGATCCTAGCATTTTATAGCCTGGTTTGGACTGTTTGGCTGCATCGAAATGAAGCTGTTTTTAATGGGAAGAAGTCGGATGTTAAGTTAATGATTGATGTGGCTGTAGTAAGGATGGCGTATTGGTGTAACGCGAACTGGCCAGGGAATATGTTATCAGTAAATGATCTGTGCAACCTTCCTGCCACTTTCAAATTGGTGGCTATCGAGACGCCACGAGCACAAAAAAACAGCTGGTACCCCCCACGCGAAGGCTCTCTCAAGTTCAATGTAGATGGGGCTCTGTCGGGATCGTTTGGGGCAGCCGGGATAGGAGGCGTTCTACGAGATAGCAACGCTAAAATATGGGCAACTTTCTCGAAATTAGTGGGCCACATGGACGTATCCTCTGCTGAAATCCTCGCCGTTGCTGAAGCGTTGAAGTGCTACAAGTCAGTCCCGAGACTAAGAGAGTATCCGTTGGTTGTGGAAAGCGATAGCAGTGTTGTTGTTCAATGGTTCAAAGCCCCGCACCTAGCTCCGGACATTTTTAAGAGGCTGATAACCTCAACGATTAACCTATGTTGTGATTTACAGTGGTCGATCGAAGCAATTTACAGGGAGGCGAATGTGAGTGCTGGCATACTCGCAAAGAAAGGAATCCACAGAAGCAGGGATTTTCAGCTGTTAATTGATGGAATTGCAGGTGAGTGATTAAGGCTTGCTGATCAATAGCAAGTGCTGCAATATTAGAGCTCTCAAAAGAGGTGGTAGAGCAACATGGCTCTCGGAAATCTGCTGCCAGGAGTGCAAAATCAACTGCAGGGCAGTGAAGTAGTAGCGTATATTTTAATGAGTGTTTAGTCTTCATGTTGCCTGTACATTTATTTGTTTGGCCGTGTATGGAGCCCCAGTTTTTCGATGTTGTGTATTTATCTGAAGTACTGTTCCGCGCACTCTTTTTCCTCCATAGGTTTTAGGGAGGTTTTTTAATGAGGCTGGGATAGTACTTAATCTAAATAAAATAAGTCTGTTTCAAAAAAAAACAGTTAGTATAATTTTCAATTTTACATCACCGGTTCAATCAACCGAACATTTATTTTTGAATTCAATCGATTAGTCAAGTCCAATTACGATAACTATAACTATATAAGTCCTGACTATAACGAGTGTTGAGTTAGGTCAAATACCTGAACCAAGGGCACAAACCAACTTGCCTCAGTGGTTAAAGGAACGGTTGTTGTTCCTAGAGGTTACGGGTTCGAGCACAAGCAGCTGCATCATGGTGATTGAGCATGCATTGTCAAATGGTTGAGAGTATATTCAGAACAAATACTACTTGTAATCACCTTAGCTTTCAAAAAAAAATACCTGAACGAAGGACAAAACTCTCTTTCTCTATTCATAATATTCAAATATACAATCTAATTTAAAGAATATCAAGTTTTTATATCGCTTGACTCAAGGGGTTATTGGTATTTTTTGGATTGATACTTATTTTGATCGTTGCTTTTTTAGGCTTAACTACAAAATAAGCTCCCAAACTATGTTATTTTTTTGTAATAAGTGTTTAAAATATTTTGTTTGGCTGAAATAGACGACTAAAGTTTTATTTTTGGTTGAAATATGTGGCTAAAATATTTTTTTGACTGAAATAGATGTCTAAACTTTCATTTTTAGTTGAAATAGGTGCTCAAGTAGGTGTCAAAATTAACTTTAAAACAAGACAAAATGAAAGTTTAAGAGCCTATTTCAATAAAAAAAAATAGTTTAAGCACTTATTTCAGCCAAAATAAAAGTTTAAGCATCTATTTCAACCAAAAAATACTTTAGGCATCTATTACAAAAATGAGATGTATTTTGAACACTTATTTTATAGTTTAGCCATTTTTAAAGTTAAACTCACTTCAAGTGAACCAACTTTGGTGGATTTGGACATCTTCCATGTGTTCCTTCTAACTTGTAATGTTGTGCTAATTTTAGAAACGGTGATTCAGGATCTCAGTTTCTTTTAGTTCCTTAAACGACAAGGGATCTGCACGTTTTCTTAGATCAAAAAGAGCACATACATTTTCCTTGTAATGAAAAAGATGTCACTTTTTTCGAACAAAGCTTTCTGTTATTTTAATCGAAAAGAAAGCTTTCATTGTCTTGTTATGATAATGGATGTTTCGTATAGGTAAATTGTACCATGAAGTATCTCAAAAGTCAAGTGCAGTTTTTCTCTTCTACTGTACGACAATTAAAAAATGATTAAAAAACGGCATGATCGATTATAACCGGAAATGTTAAAAAAAAACATATAATCTTGAGATCCACTGATTGACTTAGTGGCTAAGGATGCTTATATTGCTACATCTTGTATGAGTTCGAATTCTAGACATGGGAATGTAATACATCTCTATTTAATAAAAAACATATAACGTTTTAGGTGAGACGTGGGTATCATTTTAGGTTACAACTTAAAATATTATGCAGATAATGTTATATATTTTGATAACATTTCATATTTCAACTCATCCACCATTTTTTAGCTTTAAATTAGTTTTTTTATAAAAAAATCACTTTTATCTTAGTATTATCAAAATTATATTTAAATTTCACCGACATAAAATGAAATAATGAATAATAGATTTTTAGTGTAAGTAACTATGTCTGGTCTATTAGCTAATTAATTCAAATAGAATAATGTAAATATTTAGTATAAAAGCGACAATTTCAGTCTAATTTATTCCATTCGTAACATTAAATTTGAACTTCAAACTTTACTTTAAAAGATCTAGCGTCTCATCTGATAGTTGATGATTAATAGGTTTTTATATTAATGATTTCAAACGAAGCATTCTAATGTTAACGAGGGTTTACAAGTGATTTGAAAGAAAAAAATGACTAAATTGATGTACTTTTTTAAATATGAAGGGTGATCCAAACATAATCTTACCCATAATTGAATGACCTAAATGTAACCTTTAATAATTGGGTGACCCAAATGTAACCTTACCTATAATTGAGAGACCCAAATGTAACTTTTAATAATTATGTGACTTATATTATATGTAACTTTACCTATAATTGAGTGACCTCCATTGTAGTTTACCCATAATAAAAACTGAATAAATAATAGTTGTGAACTGAAATACGGCAGTTAGATTTTTGCCTTATTAGCAAATTGTTTGTCTCCATAATCTCCATAATTAAGGCATCCAAACAACCTCTTAATCATGTGTTCTTAATTAATCCTAAGTATAAATTTAATTAATGTATGTATAACATAAATTGTTTAGAAGCTACATGTGCCAAGTGGGAATTGATAAGTGTAATTAAAACATCAAACAAATTGGTTCAAGTGGTAAGCAGTTTGGTATCGCTTAAGCATGTCTTGAGCTGGAGGCGTTGTGTGTGCAGAAAATTTTCGTTGGGAGACTCACTTACCAAAACCAGATGTGCGACGCAAGTTTATCCGAATTGGTCAAGATAGAACCCTAAAAATCGAGAGGGCAAAAAAATACACCCTCATTCATTTTAAAGAGGAAAAGGGATTGGAACAATTCTACGATGTTTATTTAATTGCAAGTTGAGAGGTAAAAACTAGAGGTAAGAACTAGTGGTAAAAATACAACCTCATTCGTTTTAAAGACTCATTTAATATTTTTTTTGTTTTTTTCTTGGTTCCTCAAAATTTTGCTTAAATTAATTTGTACCGATTATCGCACACTTGATTCTGATGAGTGAATTTTACAGCAGAAATTTGCTACAAATATAAAATCTCAAACTCGAGATATGTTTAAATGATACCAAGCAATAAATAATGTTGACTATCTCAAAGGATTTTGCTTTATCCACTCAGGTGTCTAAGTCATGCCATTACCAACAAAGCCCATTAGCCACCCTTCTATCGCCGGCACATATACTCAAAGGTTGGTTGGCCTGCGTATGGCATGGTTGCACTACGATTATGATACGGTATAAATCGAAAATATTACAAAATACATAAGTTAAAATGTTACACTAACCGAAAATATTATATTTTTTTATAATATTTTAAGTTGGTGGTCTTAGGACAAGTATCGATATTTAGAGACAAGTTTCGACACTTATAAAATCTTAAAACGTTATCAGAAGTGATAAATATCGATACTCAGAGCTAAGTTTCGATACTTAACCACCAACCTAAAATATTATCAGAAAGTATAACACTTCAATTTTAAATTTCGTGTTTTATAACATTTTCCGTTGGTGTCGTATTGTAGTCCTTGTTGTATGTTAGACTCCCTTCAAAAGTGTTAATGAACATTGAGAGAATCATTTTTATAGTGAATTTTTGTAAATTTTAATTTAAATTGTTTGGTCAGTGGATTAGTGATCAATGGTTAAACTTAAAAAAAAGGCAAAATTAAAAAAAAATAATTATAATGTCAATTTTTTTATAAAGAATATTTTCTAAATAAGTAGGATAAACTATAAGTGCTAATTTTCTGTAAGAGGTATCAACACTCTTTTAAAATGATGTCAACATTATTTTATAGTGATGTGTATTTTTTTAATACTTTTATATAAAATTTACAAAAAAATCATTTTAAAAAAATTAACAAACACCCCAATTTCTTTACCGGCTCAGCCGTACGAAATCCCCTATAAATTGCTGTCAATGTAACCATCTTATCATTGGGGTGCTTAATAATAATAATAATGATAATAATGACAATGCATCATAGGAAATTACTTTAATATTGCTCTCCAAATTTTTTTAATTTCTGAAAATATTCTGGTTTGAACAGTACTTTAAAAGTCGGATTCAGTTGAATTTGACTATAAATAATACTTTTCAAAAAGTCTCACAAAAATATTTAAAGTCGGAACCTCCTGATCCCGCCTTTCAAGGGGAATTTTATAATTTCCAATCTAAAGTCGAATTCAGCTGCACCAACCTTTAAGGCACTGTTCATACTGCAATAATTTTAGAAATAAAATAATTTGCTCCATACTTAAAGAATAAACAAAGTTTGGTGCAATATTGCTGGAAATTGTCCAAATATAAAATTCTATTGAAAAAATCTATCATTCTACGTATTACAAAATCTTAAAAGATTTTATTGAAAAAAAATTGATCATTCAATGTATTACTAAGCCCAAAATTCCAAATTTTAAAACCCTAAAATGTAAACCCTAAACTCTAATATATTAAATAAAAGTTTTTTAAAGTTTTGTAATATATTGAATGATATATTTTTTTTAAAAAAATCTTTTAAGTTTTGTAAACCCTAATCCAAGCTGCATATTATAACTTTGAAAATTGGGTTTTAGATGGTTTTCTGTCGGCAGGAATCAATAATTATAAGTGATTTAGCTAATTAATTCAGCCCCTCAAATTTGTTGGATCTAACTGCAGTTTAGGTCGTATGAGTTTTAAAAAATAATCTGATATTTAATTTTGGATTTAATTTTTTTTTTGAAATTAGGTAATTTGATCTCTTTCGATATTTGATTCGAATCTAACCAGATAACACGGAGCTAATTTTAAATTAACATTTTAAGCCTATGTTTATTTTTTTGAATAAATAAAACAAATTGTTAGATATTCTTCACCACCCAAACTCATCCCCAAGTCTGCACTACCTCTGTTGAGTTTTCCTTAGTTGCTGTTTTTTAATTAATTAATTAACTTTTTGAATATTTCCCATCGATACGAACCACATGTATAGTGTTAATATATAAAATTTAAGAACATATATGTGACTGTACATGATAATTAAAATTATATTTAAAGGTCAATCAAAAAATATTTAAAGGGATCATTGTAAGCTATTGTTCCATTAAGAAAAGGATGAGTGTACATCATCCATGTTTTTGAAATTTTGGTTGTCCTAGTTGAATAAAAAAATTAGACCCCTAATTAGAAATTTAAATTACGATTGTGGTCCATTTTCAGCTACGTTACATTTATCGCGATTGTGGACATAACGGTTGCAGACATCGTGCTTTCGGACGATGTCGCTACTACTATATGACGGATTAACGGTCATTGTTACGGTTGCGGGCCGTTATTTAAATCTTTGTCCCTTATAACAAGTATTGAAAAAAAATAAGAGTATGTCAATAATAAGAAATATTGAAAAAAAAATTGGGTATCTAATAACAGATATTAAAAAAATTAAATTTTAAGAAAGAGAGAAAATTGAGAAGAAATTTAGATGTGAAGAATAAGAACAATACAAGAATTACTTATAGGTCTATTTGAAATTTTTGTTCTTATTAAAATTAAAAAATAAATTATTATTAAAACGTTAATAATTACCCTAAAACCTACTAAAACTGTACTAACTACAAACTAACGGTATCTTTTTATTTTTGCAGAAATAAAAACTAACGGTACAATACATAATATTAGATTGCTTGTAATTTTGGTTAAGTTGTAATTTTTTTTATAAAAAAAATAATGGTTCAAAGTTCAAACGGTTATAAAAAGTTAATAATGAATTATCCAAAAAAAATTATTCCAATATCCAACATTGATGGCTTTACTCAATTTGCACGTTTCTTATATATATATAATTATTGTAGTGGGCCCAACTAATATATTTAGGCGTGGGCCCTAGGCAAGATGGGGGCCTGGGCCGTCGCTCTTATTGCCCTGGCCAAGGAACGACCCTGGTGTACATTCATTTTTTAAAAAGAGCAATATTCGTACATATTTCAAAGTTCAGTAGTCTTTTGATATTTTAATAAATAATCGAGAGATCCATTAATTGGCCTAGTGACTAAGGATGCTCATCTTGACATGAGAATGAAATACACTATTATTTAATAAAATAAATAAATAATCGAGAGAGATAGTTGCTGACAATTCATGGCGAGTGGTAATCTCGTCTTAGATATTTTTGGAGAATTAAAAAATGACTTCTTGTGGAACGAAAGTATATTTCATTACTTTGAATAATTAATTTAATATTTTATTAACAAACTATTATTTTTATTGTTTTGTTTAGAAAACTTCTTAAATACAACTAAGACAATCATGAGCAACTATTAACCTACAAGATTACCACTTGAGATTATGAGAAATTATTGAAGTCATACAGGTAGAAAGTGGGGCTCTCAACGAACGCTCATGTTATTTTTTCACCTAAGACTAGGGTGAACGTTCGATCGAGTCAAGTCGAGTAAATTTTTTTTGAGTTATCTGAGTTGACGCGTCTTATTTGTTAACTTAAAACTTATTTGAAATTTTTTCGATTCGAGTCGAGTTTTCGAGTTCCTATATAAATTTAATTGTAATTATTTATCATGTTATAATACAAATTTATTCCAATTTAAACGACTTTCTGTAATCATATAATATAGGCATAACGCCAAAATATGCCCCTTAACGTTTGACCGAATAGTCATTTTGGCCATATTCTATTTTTTTGAACCATTTAACCCTCAACGTTTCATTTTTGGGTCAAAATGGCCCCTCGCAGATGAAAATTGTTAGTCAACTGACGATAAACAACGTAAAATGACTTGACAGAATGACGTGTTAGAAGAAAAATATTGTATATTTTATAAAAATATTTTTTGACTTATTTGTCATTATGTAAAGTCAACATATTTGTCTATATGATACTGCTATCGCGACGTGCACCGCCATGTAGGTTTGTCACGTCACTTTAAGTTGTTTATCATCAGTTGACTAACTGTTTTTATCCGCAAAAGGGTCCATTTTGACCCAAAATGAAACGTTGGAGGTTAAATTGGTTACATAAAATAATAAGAGTCAAAATGACTATTTAGTCCAACATTAGGCGGATTTTTTTTAGCATTATGCCTATAAGATATCCACATATATTTCTTTATATGTGGCATATATTTCTTCATATTTTTTATATTGGTATATATATATAAAAAAAATTGAGGGACTCGACTTGAACTTTAAAACCAATCTACTAATCACTAAAAAATTCGAGTCATTCGAATTTTCATTTTACAACTCAAATTTTATTTGAAATTTTTTCGAGATGAGTCAAGTTTTTTTGCCTCAAGTCGAGTCTGAAATTTCAATTTTTTCGAATTGAGTCGAATTTTGCTCACCCCTATTCGAGACGATCCTAACGAGTGGATACACATAAAATAATAGGAGGATTAGGTGTTATTTCAAATTTTGTCAATCTTGGAATGAAATTAGAAACTGTATTTTGTAGTTTTATAAGTGCATTCATTTTGCAGATGATTATGTTATTCATGTAATAGTAATATTTTTATCGATGATATCTATCGTATTATGTTAGTATCGTCGTCTCATAAATAAAATGATGTTAAAATTTATTTAATTCTCAACAAATTTCTAGAGTCGGTAATTAAAATTTTCAATTGATATATTCTTCTTTTTTTAGATTGTGAGTTCAATATTTAATAGGAGTATAATTCCTCTTTCCTCTCTTCTTACGTAGAAATCGTTCAAAAAAATTTATTTAATTAATATATCGTTAGTATAATAGATAAAATGAAGTGAAATTAAATATGCTTAATTTTTTTATTATCTTTTTATTCTTTTCGAATTTAGTGGGTTTACGCTTTGAGTTGTGATCCCAGTCATAGGCAAGGATTAGTGCCGCACCCAAATCAAATACTGATGGTAGTTAGGGGTGTTCATATCCGGGTACCTGGATTTTCGGGTACCCTAAATTTCGGGTACCCGGAATTTTCGGGAACCTAAAAGTCGGCCCGTGACCCAGCCCATAAGAACTGGGTACCCGCAAATTAGGTACTCGCAAAATTCGGGTACCCGATTTATTTTTTTTATATTTTTTAAATCTAATTTTTTTAAAAAATACATAAGAAACACATAAAATTTCATGATATATATTTCAAACACTAAAATTATTGATTTGTGGTTAGTTTTAAGAGAGAAATATTTAGATATATATGTATATATATTAAAGTTTATCGACAAAAAAAGGTATTAAAAATATTAACCTCGATCATGATTTTTTTCGACTCTAATATTGACAAATTAATATAAATATTTTTAAAAGTTATAAACTTAAAAGTATATAATACAAGTATAAAAAGTAGTTAGGGGTTTAAAATTAATTTTTAAGAAAAAATAATAAGAAACATAAAATGAAAATAGAATTTAAAATATAAAATATAAAATATATAAATATTAAAATTAGCGGGTCGGGTCGGGTACCCGGTTATAAAATTTTTTTGGCCATGACCCGGCCCAACTACCCAGAAAAAATTACGGGTCGGATACCCGGCCCGAAAAAATCGGGTACTTTAATATAAATACTCGGTAAAATTAAATCGGGTAGGCGGGTCGACGGGTCGGGTAGTTCGGACCGGGTATTTTTGAACACCCCTAATGGTAGTAGTGGACTAAGGCTTCGTTCGGCGCCGTTGGTAAAATCTTGGTTTGGGTTGAGAAGCAGTGTTTGAGGAGAAGTTAAAAATTCCATCTTCTTCAAAAGCTGCGTTTGAGATCAAAATCGGCGCAAAAATTAAGTGACAAGGGGCAAAAGTAGAGTGTTCGATAAAATTTCTCCAAAAACTAGATGAAGAAACAACACCGAACGAAGCCTAAAATTTCGTTCGAAAATAATTCTCAAACAATCATTGTATCAATGAACGTATAAACAATGTCAAACAGTTACGCCAAGCACATAAAAATTAAAAACAGTAAAAAGTGTTTGAAATCCAATTTTTACCATAAAAATTAAAAACAGTAAAAACTGAAAAATTTAACTTCTGTCAGACATTTATTTTCAGTCCAAAGCTCGTTATATAACCAATACCAAATGATGCCCACATTAAAAGGCTTGGGCTTTTTTGAAAAAAAACCTTTAATTATTGCACAAAATACCCAATATCGTCATGGTCTAGCTACCGTAGCATGTGAATATGTGGCTCTTACTTGAGAGACCGGGCCTACTCTTCTTAATGTCTTGTCTTTTCTTAGTCAGAACAAAAAAATATTAAAAATACTAATATTAGTAGAAAAATTATTCAATATATTTGTCGTGCAATTATCTTTTATGTTTAGGTATTAAAAAATTAGTTTAGGTCTAAAGTTTATTATTTTAATTTGTATTGTATGTTTATAATTTAAGGTTTAAAATTTTTAGATTAAAGTTATATATTATATTTACAGAGTAAATGAATATATTTTTGTAAAAAAATACTGTTATATTATAAAATTTAAGAAAATAATCTATTTATTTTATTTTGTAAAAACTTGATCCTCTTCTTTACTAAAATTAATAAGTTAATCCAGTTGTTTGTAAACAAATCAACATGAACAAATTGTTTTTTAATTAATTTATTACATATAAAATCGTTGAATGACTGGTTTTGCTTTTTCATTGTACCTAAATTGTTGAGATTTTGTTCTTTATGTTTAGAGATTTGATTAACAATATTACTCAGTAGACTATTTTCTCAGATTTTATAAATTACGAGGATCAAATCTTGATAAAATAGAGAGTTTAACTTTTCAGTTTTCATAAAATAGAGTGAGGAGATTCAAAATTAAACTTTTTTATTTCTATTTTACAATAAAAACTTTGTTCCCAAGCAGAGTGTTATACTGATGAAAAGACCGGATCAGAACAATATTAATAGTTTGAGGACTCGTTTAAAATATTATGAAATTTTAATATCAATTTAAAATCTAAATATAATTTGAGGATGTCTAGCGTAATTAACTATAATATTTTAGTTTGCAAGAAAATAGACAAACACGAGGGGAAAAATATAGTGACCAATTTCGCTCTAATTGGAACTAGCATTTCCTAGAGGATTGCTGGTACTTTGTCATGGCAGATTTAACCTTGTTTCAGTGTTTATAAGCTGAGTTAAAGAAAAGCTAAACCGACGGGGATTGGTCCAAGTAGTAAGCAGCTTGGTATCTCTTAAGCAGGTCTCGAGTTTTGAGACGTTGTGTATGCAGAAAGTCTCCGCTAGGAGACTCACCCACAAAGCCAGGTATACGACGCTAGTCGGTCCAGAAGTCAGAATAAAGTCTTAAAATTCGGGAGGACAACCAAAAAAAGAAAAAGCTTCAAGGAAGGAGATTTACATTTACATGAACAAACTAAAAATTTTCATACATAGCTGCAAGGAAACAACATTATTTGATGCTGAAATTAACAGCTTAACTCATTTGTTCAGCTGGATTTATGCCATTGTATTATTGTATATGCCTTATTTATCATTAATTTTACACTTTCCTTCTTGGGTTCATACTTCATAATCGTTTTACAGTCCGGAGGTTGCAAGTTTATTGACCAAAGCCAAAGCATTACTCGTAAAATACGAGGATCTCAAAACCCGGTTCCGCAGCATTTTGGCCTGCTTCCCCTTCGGGTTCCCGAAACCATCGACGCAAGTGTCTTGATCGGTTAATGCTGCACTCAACCAAGTCGTCACGTCCCCCATCTGTGTGTAGAAATTCCTGGCACTTAGATTCCGAAGGACCCCGAGTGAGCCGTGTAGTTGGTCCACAGCATCTTGAAAGCACTCGATGCAATCGGAGAGTGGGATTCTGTATCTCCCTCTCATCTCTCTGTATTTCTTCACCTTCAACAAGTAGTGGACAACTTTCTTGGTTTCTCCTATGGTTACCGAAACCCCGGCTCGCGCCCACTTGCTCGGACTTGTCTTGGCAGAACTGGAAAATGGTGCCAGTGTGCTGATACAAAGGGCACGGTATCTGGTCACACTACATGCATCTTGCACGTAATTGCTTGCTGATTGGCCCCATTTTAGGATGCTTAGGAGAAGCAAAAGTGTGAGGTAAATATTGGCGTTTGCCATTACCATTGAGTTACTTGGGGGGGAAAGGCTGAAACTTGGAAGAGCCTTTTGTTGTGTATGAACTATATGATTTCTCTGCATTTGCAGAGGATAGCTCTTTATAAAGGGGATTCTTTTGGCTGACTAGGGCTACTCTTTTTTGAAAAAAGAAAAGGGAGAAGCGAGAGAATGGTGAAAGCAATAAATTTTGGATTGGGTTTTTGGAATAGGTTGGTTATAAAGGATAAAGAGAGAAGAACATGTGAAGGAACAGGTGAGTTACTCATGAATTTGGATTCAGATTAGATACAATCCGTATCCAACCCAGAATCCAGATACTGCAGAGGTCAATTATGAGGCGACTCTCACAACCTAGTTTGCTCAATTCAGCAACAATCATTAACAGTAATTGGAAATCGAAATTAGACTCATTTTTATATTTTAAACAAATTATAGTTTTGTGAAAAAGGTCACATCCAATGGTTAAACTCAAGCATGAAACAAATCTCATATACAGGTTTTCAAGCAGTACTTGTCATTGAGCTGTACAATGGTAAAACACAGCAAATGAGATGAGAAAGAAGACGAAGACATGGCTAATAGGATTAACGTGCAAAAACAACGTTATCAGCTAGGCAGACCTATAAGTAGGTGGTGTGCTGAATAAGGACGGTTTTGTTAATTTCAGTTGCTTTTTTAGCAGCAATGTAAGTTTTTGGACTTGGTGCTAAAAAAGTGACCGTTTTACCTAAAAGGGGGAAGGGGCAGATCAAGTCCTTATTTAGTTCGAGTCACATGAATCTATCAAAATCAATGATGCAGTTCACATGAATGTAGTGATCATTTCATGGCAGCTAAAACATCAACTTCAACTAGTAATATTCATTGTTCTAGGATGAAGGGAACTACGGAAAGTATATACAACCAGTAATATGTACGAGAAAAATCTTAGGACCGGTTATAACTCGAAGCAGACATAAGATAGCCAATGAATTCTCAAAACCTTTTCCGGTCATGCAGATGTTTGTGAAACACAGAACCATAATCACCAAACTGGATATCACTAGGTGGGTGCAGGTCAAACACATACGAGACGGACCTCGATGTCACCATTGGCTTGTTAACCGTTACTGTATCCAGTAACTCCCCAAAGCTGGCTTCATCAAACAGAAATGACTCGGTAAGGAAGAAGAAGCTCTCTCTGGCCAACTTTTCCACCTGAAACAACACCACACCTTTAAAACATTTTGCGGGGAAAAAAACCTCGGTTAAAATGAAAAAAAAAAATCGAGAGCTTTTTAACTCCATGATCACTATGACCTATGATAAGAGCATAACAATGGTATGGCATTGATGATTTACCTCTAGTTGTGAAAATTTGATGTTGTTCATGGAAAGAATTATTTTAACCTCAAACAGGGCCTCGCTCAATATTCGGATAGCCAGATACTCAAAAAAGTTCTGCACAACAACTTTCTGCGCATCTAAATTTTCACTATGCCCTTCGAGATAAGGAAGCCACAGGATGATCTTGACTTCATTCCATGGTATTTGGTTCTCCCCCGTATTTGAAATAATGGTCTGATAGGGATGATGGAGGCCCCATAGGATTCTGACATCAGTCAATAATGGGTCACATATTGATGTTTCTGACAAACTCGTAGTAGAGATAATTCTTGATGGCTTGCAGTAGTTAGCAAGATTAGAGGTGAAATGCATGCTAGCGTCATCCAACAAAAGGATGTAACCGTCGGAAGAGGTTGTTAATAGTTGTAGAAGAGATGAGGCATCAGCATGATCCGCTTCTGGTAAACATACATTTGAGCCAGACGATGAGGTTGAGTTATACGAATCATGAGAGAAGGAACACAGATCTCCATTCCTACAACCCTGCAAAAGCATTTACACAGCATTAAAAACTAAACTACGAGAAATTATCAATAAGTTAATTTAACAAGTGAAGAAATTATTCTTCCCGACGGCATCCAATGTCATCAGCGATCAGACTAAAATCTTGGTACTGTCTTGTAAACGGGTTAAACTTTGAAACTCCGAATATATATGCATAGTTTGTTCCATTTATTTTAACATCAAATTATAGCAACTTTAAGTAGTAATAGATATAACATATTGGTCACGTATGGTACAAAAATAGCATTTTCAAGACTAGAGCAAAAGATACCTGCAGAGAGAAAAAGAATTTGCATGCTGGCTTTTTTGCTTGGAGTGAATGAGAAAATCTGCAGAGACTACCCCTGTTGCAACATCCATTTACAAAATAGACGCACAAAGGAGTCTCTCCATTGACGTGCAAATCATAGTCATTAATAATTGCCTGGGAATTACCACAAGTGTCTTCCGCATATTGAACTCTTATCTGTTGAATATAACAATAAAAGATCAATTAAATATGCCCAAAGAACAAAGTGATGCGCACCTGATTTTAAATAATAGTACCTCCTTAATAGTATTCGCCAAGTTTCCGGCCACATCATTGGTCCGAAAGTGATCAGAAGCAACAAATGGTACAGCAACACATTTCCTTAATTCTAAAGATTGCTCGAGCTGTTCATCACTAGAAGAAGGTGCATCTATTTCTCCCTGTGGCTGACATTCAAGAAGGCAAGTGTGTGCAAACTCATAAGGATAATAGTAGGTTGGAATGCCATTAGATGCAGGCAGAAAGTATGGCCGGAAACGGTGCATGGAATTTAATATATCTTCATCTGCAAAAGAAAGATGTTCAAGTTGAGAAGAAACTAACATTAAGACCACCACTTTAGCTTGAAGAATCAATTTTTAATAGAGAAGACCAGAAGCAACGACACAAAATTGCTTTGAAGAACAAAAAGGAAATTTAATATTTTATCAATTCATACACATTTCAGAGATGTGGTGCAGTGATGACTGCAGAAGATGATGGAAAGAGCACCATTCTTCTTCAAGCTTTGGCAGCAATAATGTTGCAGGTTCCATTTCGTCAAACTCCAGCACTCGTTTCAAATGTTCAAGACGGTGCTTATCCTTCAGAAAAAGGGAACACATTTACAGCTCAAGTTCAAAACTAGTTTGGAAGCATGAAATCTCAGCCAATTTAGAAGATACAGTACCTTAAAAACACGTTGCCAGAACTGATATGCACGTAGGTTTCCTAAGAATGATACCTCCTTCCGACCAGTTAGGACAATTTTGTCACTATCCCCACAAAAGTAGCAGTTTATGTACTCTGTAAACTGAAGTAGAAAAATGCTTATGAGAAAGCCAGTTCAAATAACGGTACCCATAACACAATTTTATGCCTTAATGGGCAGTACCAAATGCTCATCCCCGAAAGGATGAAGAATAGGTAGAGGTTGAGTATCCATAAATATGCCCAGAAGAATGCCTTCTCGCAACATCCCAGCTTCTCCAAACTTTACTACAAGCACGGATGCATCAAAAGACAATGAGAAACTGGCAAGCAGCCTTCCATAAAACGTAGGTTCATACCGGGCCCTCGAAGATGTTTTTTCAAGTGCTTTCACATGAAGTAGCAAATTCAATGCATCTTCAACAACTTCTGCATGTGGAGGGTCCAGAGCCTTCTGCAACAAAGCTAACCCCAATATACCAGAAGTTAGAGCCCCTTTGACCTTTTACAATGTAAATGAGCAATATGAACTGGTGCATACATAGGCATAGGTCTTTGGCAAGCAAGTTACTTTGTATATCCACATTCAATTCTCTAGGAAAACTGCAGTCAATAATGATACTACAAATTCTTACAATGCAGACTCAAAACATTCTCTACAAATAAAAAAAATATAATGTCTCATGACCAATCAAAATTGCAGAAGGAGAAATATAGTAATAATTAACTGTATAACCTATCATTTACAAAATGAAAACAATCAAAACATAAGCCACACCTTTAGGATCATTAATGGCTCTGGATTCAGCACAACATATCTGAAGCACTTGTTGCCTCAGAGACAATTTCAGAATAGACGGACACTCAAAATCCTCAAGATCGCTAAAAAATGATTGTGTAACCAACCGATATACATGGCCATCACAAGTACGACCAGTTCTACCTCTCCGTTGCTCAGCCTAAAACATTTAGGTGAAAAGGAGGAACTAAATATGATAAAACATCAACATAAAAAATTTTAATCAATACCTGAGACTTAGAAACCCAAACAAGCTCTGTTGAATCCTTTCTTCGAGCAGAGTCCCAAAAGACTTGTAGAGACCGGCATGAGTCAATAACAAATGCCACTTTGGGTATGGTCACAGATGATTCTGCAATATTTGTCGCCAGTATTACCTGTGTAAAATAGTTTTTATAGAAACATCTGTAAGCACAACACAAGATATAAAACTTGAAGAAGAAAGTTACCAAGGTAGATGCTATTGATGGAAGCAAAATTTTAAACTTCATGAACAACCTACATCAAATCATCATTTAACTTTCCCATATAACCACAAATGATCATATATTTTGGACAACCTTCCAAGTTTAATGAAAAAGCAATTAAAGGATACATGTAGCATGCTAAAAGTTCCATATGCATAATCAATATCTTGCAGGCTCAGCCATTAATACTCAGGCAGTCATAACTAGGGTTACAAGGTATACCTTACGATGAGATTTCCAGATTTTCATAGCCATGAGAGCCTGTTCGGTATCAACACTACGATGTAAAATGTGAACCTTAAAGGATGAACTAAATGGCTTCAAAAGGTACCATTGCTGCTCAAGGGCATAGTATGTGGGAAGAAAAACCAAAATGCTCTTCTCAATATCAAGCTCATTTTTGTGGATGTACAACACTAATTCATGAATAAGTTTGTGCACTTCAGGTTTGATTTCAGCATCTGCCATGGAAGGGCATGGACCAGAACAATATCTTGAAGTTATTAACTCTGAACTGATTCCAAGAAAATCAGTCACCTGGTAAAAAAGAGGTAATACAATCATGTCTACGAAAAGAATGGATCCAATATCATACTTTATCAGTTCATATACACTTGAAACCCACTGAATGTCTCTGTGTAGGGGAGCTCATGGTTAACCAACATACAACGGTTAACCTGTAGGTTTTGTTCATAGTGCAATTAGATAACAATGTCTAAAGATAATGTGTTCATCTTATTATGTTCATCTCATTATGATTAACCAAAATACTATAATGGTTAACCATGAACACCCCTACCTCTGTGACTTGTCTAAAAAATCCAAATCTCACTTACTATCACATTTGACATGGCCAAGTATTAACATAGACCATATAAAGATAACAATAAACTCATCTTTCATGATAAATTTAAAAGGCACTAACAGTATAGTTGTTTCCCTTAAAGATGTTTTTAACATCACATTGCCTCTAATGCTTCGTGAAGAATAAATTTTCTTTGTAGGATTCTCAAAGATGCACCATCAGACCATGTGTCTTACTGTCTCTCACTGAACAGATCTAAAATCCCCAAAAAATTTCAAAAGTTCAGCTGACCTGTTCAAGATATGAAACTCGTCGCTGGAAAACTTCTTTCTGGTTAGAACTGGGAATTCCCAGCACCTCAACTCTTTCACCTCTACCAAGGTCCCTGAAGTAATCTCTGTATCGTCCAATATCAGCAGTTGCAGACATCAATACCACCCTGGGGAATTCGCAGATTTATCATTGAGATTGAGTTAGCAGTTGAGTGACAGAAAAGCATTCCTCAACTCCATGCTAGCTTTAAAATGAACAGATTATATGGATTTGGAAACAGAAAATATCACGTGAAACTGAAAGAATCTGTTAATTGTTAACCTCAGGTCTTTGTTCTTCAGTAGAAATTGCTTCACACAAACAAGGACAAGATCAGACTCGATGGATCTTTCATGCACTTCATCAAGAATAATAACCTTGTATTTAAGTGCCTGAAACCCCTTATCTCGCATTTCATCCAACAAAACTCCAGCAGTTTTGAAAACAATCTTTGTGCTGTGAAAAAAAGAGAGAAAATGAACATAAAAACTAAAATAGATCCTGAAAGAAGTAAACAAAATTGCCTAGAAGTGGCTGTGGAAATTGAAGCAGGTTGCTTGTACAGCAATCTTTGTGCTTTCATGAAGAAAGGAAAAAAGAAAGAGAAAGAGAAGGTAGGAGAGTACAAATGACAGTTATATCAATACTCTGTGAAAGCCATTACTTCCATCTATGAGAATGAAAAATCAATGAAGTACCATTAAAGGGGATAATGTCTTTTAAGCATTGCAATTGGGTTCTGATATTTGTATTGACAAATCAGCAGATTAAGGTTAAGAAATAAGTGTTCTTTTGTGTTTCTGAGAAGAAGAAAAAAAGAAGACAATAAAGGGATTCTTGCTAAATGAAGGTTGCAATATGTTTGTTAGCTAGCACAAAGCCACACAAAATCAGTTCACTGAATACAAATTACCTAGATGATAGATGCTTTGAATGACCTATATGGTATCCAACCTCCTCACCCAGCTCACAATTCCGAGCTTTCGCAACCATTTTGGCCACTGCTACAACAGCAAATCTCCTTGGCTGTGTGCACAAAACGGGAACCATGTTTTCTTCCAATAGGAATTGTGGAACTTGTGAGCTCTTCCCTTATTATAGAAGAAAATTGAAAAAAGAAAAAAAAAAGGCAGTAGCAATTAGCAACTAAAAAGAATATAGTTAAAAGCAATTAGCAAAATAGTAACTTGCTCCCTAGGTTTTTCATTTTCTTATTACCATCATACGCAACTTAAGTAATATCGTAACATTGACATCCAAACAGAGCTTGTATTTCCTCTTTCCTATTTCCCCTAACGATCGCCATGAAGACTACAAGTCTACAACTTTAGAACATATAGTTTTCTTGAACTAACCAAAAAAACCAAACAAAAATGGCCTAATTAAGTAAATAAACCAAAATCAGCGCAGAAACATAGTGAAGGGAAGCAGTACCGCAGCCGGTTTCGCCGACGATGAGAGTGACGCGATTCTCGAGTATTTTCTCAACGATTCTCTCCCTGAGCGCCACGACGGGTAGAGACGAGAACTCGGAGGACGAGAATGACGCCGAATGCGCCGATGGAGACGGTGGCGACGCCATTATTTCAAGCTTTTGAAAACCCCTCTCTCTCCCCCTTCTGTTTTGTACCTTCTGCTGCTGCTGCTGCTCGTATAACTGCTTTTTTAGCTTTTGCTTACTGTTTCCCTCTGTCTCTGTTTTTAAATAGAAAATAAACTCTTCGGGCCGAAGTCCGACTCTCCCTCTCCGCTGTGTCGTTTATTAGTCCATTTTTTTTCTCTCTCGAGGGGAGCGGTGATCACAGACGGTCGTGTGTAGATGAGATCACGAGGATATGTACGGACGTTGACTTCATGTCGACTTTGTTGTCGCTATGATTGTTGACGGATCATGATGTGGCCAATGGAGCGTTGCCGTACAGAGTTGAGTGGTGTGCGGGAAATGTTGCGGAAAGGAAGCTCGAGTCCTTCGCGCTTACGTTTAGCATGAAAACTGAAAAGTGGGTCGCGTCGCGCGGCCTTTTCTATGTTGTGGAAAATAATAGGCTGAGCCGTGGGGCCGAACCGATGACCTAAAGCTTATGACTTTGGGTCCTTCGGCACAACTTTTTCATCGAGTTTTTATTTATCGAACGAAAAATTATGTCGAAATAGTTTTAAATGAATGTTTAAACACTTGGTAAACGGACATTTAAAAAAAAAAAATTTGTCAAACGACTATTTTCACTTAAATCGTTAAACGAAAAGTTCTGCGTTAAATTTGTTGACGATACAAATTGGGAGATTGTAATTTATATCTGAGGGGCGATATATTTGAATTTTTTTAAATACTTTCATTCAATTGAAATAATAATTACATACTATTTTTATTTGAGTAATAAATATATTTGATATTGTTTATATGAAGTAATAAATTTAAATTTATTATATATTGGCCATGTTTGGCAATTAGCGGATAGAGGATTGCATTAGCTTATAGCTAATAGCTGATTGCATTAGTTGATTTGACTAGCGGATTGTATTAGTTGATTGTATAAGTGTTTGGTAAAATTAACGGATAGCTGATAGCTGTTAGATTATTTAAACAAGCAAAATAACATATAAAGACATGATTATATTTAATATTGTTTGAATAGTTTATTAATTATCAATATTTTGTATCTAATTAATATTAATTAGATCTATAAAATTATTTTTAATATAACTTTTCTAAACATATTCTAATGATTTATATATTAATTTATTATTTATATAATTATTTTAATATAATTTAATTAATTAATAAATTTAAATACATATAAATATGTGATAATAAAAAGAAAAAAATAAATAGGATTAACTTATAAATAGGGCGAGAAAATATTTAATTTAGGTTATTTTGAGATTTTTGGTATCTGGTAAGGGTAAAATAGTCTTTACAACTCTAATATCAAACCTCTAATCTCAAAAAGCTCATATTATGAGTTTTTCAAAATTAGCAGTTTCACCCCAATCCGCTCTTTCAATCCGTTGTTTACCAAATAATAATATTAGCGAATTTGACTGGTCAAACCTCTAATTATGCCTCAAACCTCTAATTTTTATAAAAACAATTGTTTCAAATGACGACTGAGTTAGGGTCCGTTCTGGCGTAAAACGAAAAAGTTTTTTGCTGCAGAACAAAAAAGGTTTGTCGAATACTCTGTATTTGTTTCTCTTTACTGCATTTTTGTGTAATTTTAATCTCAGACGTTTTGAAAAAAAAATTAAATTTTCAGCTTTTCCCACTCAAACCCGAGTTTTGCCAGCTCCACCGAACGGAGCCTTATTCAAATATTCATCGGCTTACAGATCAAAGGTCTCAAGTAATTAATTAAGAGGTATGTGATTAAAGAATTACTATCAATTCATATTAAGATTGTTTTTTTGGACAATTTTTATCTAAACATAATCTTACTTGGAGGGAGGGGGGAAAGTTCTCTAGAGAAAGGAATGGAGTGTTCCTAATAGGTCTGGAACTCATTACCTAAGGAAGATGAGAGAACAAAGATAACCAACTTGACCAACCGGCCAAATATACTTGCTCAATTCATATTAAAATTCACATGATACTTTTTATCGCATTCAACATATATATAATATCTTTGATAAAAAAACATATTTACAATATCTTTTATAATTTTATCAATTTTTTAATATATACATACATGAACTATCCATATCCTTTTATACCCAAAAGTTATAGGATGCTAAATGTTTAAGTATGATTGATTTCACGTCTTTATGTATATTGTATCAACGATATTATCCATCGAATCATACTTAATTGACTAGTGACTTCATCAATTTATATTGAGATTTACTTAATACTTTTCCTTACAACATCTCTCAATTAAATCTTTAATCCAACCCTTATATCAACAAAGATTTTATCCTCGTTTTAACCAATTTACCAATATTATTAAGACCACAGTGTATAATTCATTTTTTTTATAAAAAAAAAGAACAGTGTGTAATTCATTAATATACAATCACCCATCAATGCAATTGTTTTGTTCTCAAATCAAATTTCATATTTAATGTATCAACTTTCCTATTTAAATATACTGCCATATGGTAATTAGTAGAAAATGGCGTAAACGAATAATTAAAAATTAACTTTCTAAACTTAACGTGATTTTGTAATACAAAAAATCAAATCAATATAAATAATCAATCTAACAATCCATAAATGATCCATTCCGTTTATTTATACAAAAATAATATTCATCCCATATAGAATGAATAAAACTATATTCGATTTGGTTAAAAAGATTCGAATTCACTTGATTTAAATTGTAATTTCGTTAACTTAATGCGCCTCTAAAAGAATTTGTTTAAATTTTTTGTTTAATTATTTCTATCCAAATTATTATCGATTAATCCGAACTGATTTTACAGAGACCCAATATGAGTTTCAGGGACGAAGCTATATTCACAATGGAAGAGCTCTTGCCCCTAGTCAAGGAATTTTTTTATCTTTGTTTTTTTTATATTTTCTAAAAAAAATTAAAATAATTATGAATTTGCCACACTTTTCAAAATCTATGTTTTGCCCCTCACCTCCAAATCCTGACTTTGTCTATGATGAGGGCAATCCTTCCAACCCAGTTTTCTTCGTTACAATGCCAGGATTCAAAACGTTGACCTTGCTTAAGGACCTAGTGCCTCATCATGCTAGACGAACTGGTTGTTGGTAACATTTCAAATAAAATTTCAATTATAAAATATAAGGGAAAACTACCCCACTGACCACCAAACAAATTGGGGATACCTATTTGGACCACCGAACTATAGAAAACGTCAATCAGACCACCGAACTTATAAAATCAACCGATTTTGACCATCGCCGTTAAAAACCTAACGGTGGAGTGACAGAACTACCCCTCCAATCAGGTGGTGTCACGTGTCACCACCAATTTAGTAGGAATCAAACTTGGGTCTCTCAAGTGTAAAGCCAATGTCTTTGCCACTGCACCAAACACAACTTTATGCTATAATTCTCCAGATATAATATATAACTCTTATTAGTTTCCACATTTATAAGCCAAAAGCTTAAACATTAAACACTAATTTCACATATATATAAATCTCAAACCCTAAACTCTATCCCTAAATATTTCAAATTAATTTCACGATAAATATTTCAAATTAAACCCCAAACCCTAAACATTTCAAATCAATTTAACGTTAAATATTTTAAATTAAACCCTAAACCCCAAAACCCTAAAAATTTCAAATTAATTTCACGCTAAATGTTTCAAATTAAACCTTAAATATTTCAAATTAATTTACGCTAAATATTTCAAACTAAACCCTCAACCCAAACCTTAAACCCTAAAAATTTCAAATTAATTTCACGCTAAATGTTTCAAATTAAACCCTAAACCCTAAATATTTCAAATTAATTTCACGCTAAATGTTTCAAATTAAACCCTAAACCCTAAATATTTCAAATTAATTTCAAGCTAAATATTTCAAATTAAACCCTAAACCCTAAACCCAAACCCTAAACCCTAAAAATTTCAAATTAATTCTATGCTAAATATTTAGGGTTTAATTTGAAATATATAGCGTGAAATTAATTTGAAATATTTAGGGTTTAATTTAAAATATTTAGCGTGGAATTAATTTGAATTTTTAGGGTTTAAGGTTTGGGTTTAGGGTTTAATTTGAAATATTTAGTGTGAAATTAATTTGAAAGTTTTAGGGTTTGGGGATTAATTTGAAATATTTAGCGTGAAATTAATTTGAAATATTTAGGGTTAGAGTTTAGGGTTTGAGATTTATATATATATATATGTGTGAAATTAGTGTTTAAGGTTTGAGCTTTTGGCTTATAAATGTGGAAACGAATAAGAGGTATATATTTGTAGAACCAATGTTTTGATATAATAATTGAAAATTGTTTTGGACTAATTTGAAAAGAATTTAAAACTTGGTTTTAAGTCCAAACAACTTGAAATTATGTTTGAGGTATTTTAAGAGGTTTTTGACAAAGATTTTTCATGTTTTCAATAGCCAAACCTGACTTTTCACGATAATAGTATCGATACGGTTGTACCAGTATAGATACCTTTTTGCCCCAGTTTGGCCACTGTCAAAACTCGTATCGATACAGGCTCTTACCGTATCGATACGGAGTGGGGTCGTTTCGATACGCCATGTCAGCGTACCGATCCCATTTTAACTACCCCAACGGCTATTTCCCAACGACCATTTAAATGTCAAAGGGTACCGATACGCCCTCAAGCGTATCGATACGCCCAGGCTGGCAAGAGCCCAATGGCTAGTTCATATGAAGGCCGTATCGATACCGTTCCACGCGTATCGATACCGTTAGCTGCAGAACAACATTTATGAAGGGAAATAAAGTCCTCAACGGCTCCAATTCGTTCCCAACGGCTATTAACGGCTACAAACTCAATTGGGAGTATAAAAGGGACCTCCAAGCATCAAGAGAATGCTAATGCTCATATTGTCAAACATCAAATGATCAAATATTGTCTTAGTACCTAAAGTGTCAATTCTTGTATAGACAAACACTAGTGAGCCAAAATTGTCAAATTTGCTCAAGTGTTTTAGGTTTTAGGTGAGTGCTTCATTGTGCAAACAAACACCTATTAGAGGGTTTAAGTTTGCTTTGTTTATCTCTTTGTAAAAGAGGGTTTTGATCAAGGCTTTGGGTAGAAGCTTGATCGGTTGTAAGGGTTTCCTCTTAATCCTAGAAAAGGGGACGAATCAATAGTGGATTGATTGAGAAATCCTTAGTGGGGAGCTAAGGTAGTGGATGTAGACCTTGGTTAGAAGGTTGAACCACTATAAATCATTGTGTCTTTATTCTTTCTAGCTTCCTAAACCCTAACACCCAAAAATTCACCTCTCCACCACTTGGTGAGCAACTTTGGTTGATCGAATCGAGCTCCACACAACTCAACAATATTATATCCAGAGAATTATAGCACAAAGTTGTGCTTAGTGCAGTGGCAAAGCCATTGACTTTTCACTTGAGAGACCCAGTCTCGATTCTTGCTAAACGCAAAGAAGAGAAATTTATTTTTCTCCTCTAAATTAGTGGTGTCACGTAGGGGTGATATGTAGAACTAATGTTTTGATATAATAATTGAAAAATGTTTTGGACTAATTTGAAAATAATTTAAAACTTGGTTTTAAGTCCAAACAACTTGAATTTATGTTTAAGGGATCTTAAAAGGTTTTTGGCAATGTTTTTATTGATTTTAAATAGCCAAACTTAAGTTTTCAAGCTACCCGTACCGATACGGTCCAACCCGTATCGATACCTTTTTGCTCAGTTTGGTCACTGCCAAAACTCGTATCGAAACAAGCTGGCAAGAGCCCAACGGCTAGTTTCTGATGAAGGCCATACCGATACGGGTCCAAGTGTATCGATACGGAAGGCTGCAGAACAGCATTAATTAAGGGAAATAAAGTCCTCAACGGCTCCAAATCATCCCCAACGGCTAGTAACGGCTACAAACTCATCAAGGAGTATAAAAGGGACCTCCAAGCATCAAGTGAAGGCCAATGCTTCAATTGTCAATCAACAAATGATCAAGAATTGTCTTAGAGCTTAAATTGTCATTTATTGTATAGACAAACACTAGTGAGCCAAAATTGTCAAATTTGCTCAAGTGTTTTAGGTTTTGGGTGAGTGCTTTAATTGTGCAAACAAACACCTATTAGAGGGATTTGTGTTTGCTTTATTTATCTCTTTGTAAAAGAGGGTTTGATCAAGGCTTTGGGTAGAAAGCTTGATCGGTGTAAAGGGTTTCCTCCTGAGCCTATAAAAGGGGACGAATCCATAGTTGATTGATTGGAAATCCTTAGTGGGGAGCTAAGGTAGTGGATGTAGACCTTGGTTAGAAGGTTGAACCACTATAAATCTTTGTGTCACATTTCATTTTAGCTTCCACAACCCTTCCACCCAAAAATCTACCTCTCCACCACTTGGTGAGCAAGAACGGTTGAACGAATCGAGCTCCTCACATCTCAACAATTGGTATCAGAGCTTGGCTCAATTGAGGAGGATTCACATCCTATTGAGAAGATCCGGCAAGCTCGATCACTATTTCATCAACCGGCTCAAATGGCACAATCCATCGACAAACCGCCTTTCTTTGACGGAACCCACTATGCCCATTGGAAGACAAAGATGAAGTTCTTCATCAAATCTAAAGATTACAAGCTATGGGATATAGTTGAAGATGGTTCGTTCGTGCCTCAAAGAAGCAAAGCGGAGTGGAGTGCCGACGATTGCAAGAAGATAGAGCTTAATTGCAAAGCCTTGCACATCTTGTTTTGTGCTTTTGGCCCAACCATCTATGAGAATATGTATTCTTTTGAGAGTGCCAAGGAGGTATGGAACAAGCTTGAAGTCACATACGAGGGGACCGATGAAGTCAAGGAGACCAAGAATGATTGGGCTCCTAACTTTAGAGTATGAGAACTTCAAAATGGATCCGGAAGAGAACATCGAGAAGATGTTTGATAGGTTCTCCACTATCACCAATGGTCTCAAAAGCTATGGAGAAGCCATCCCGGAGGAAAAGCTTGTTCGAAAGCTCATCTACTCACTTCCCGAGTCTTGGGACTCAAAGAGGACTGCCATCATCGAAGCAAAGAATTTGAAGACTTTGAAGCTTGATGAACTCATGGGGTCACTCCTTACTCATCAAATCATGAAGAAGAACAAAGAGGATGAGAAGAAGAGGGAATAAATTAGAGCTATGGGAGAGAAGAAAATCAAAGGGCTTAGCATCAATGCAAGTGCCATGGCTCTCAAATCCTCCACTTGTCATCATGTCTACTCAAGTGAAGAGGATGATGAAGAAGAAGAGATAGTTCATCTCTTCAAGAAGTGTGTCTCGTTCATGAAGAAAGCTTTGAGAGAGCTTGAACGAGATTCCAAGAAAAAGGAGAGGGCAAGCAATTCAAGCCATAAGAAGAAGGCATGTGTGGCTACTTGGAGTGATGAGGACTTCACCGACGATGAACAAGTCAACATTTACCTTATGGCCATCGAAGAAGATTCAAGGGTAACTTCTAATTCATCTACTTCATGTTCTTACTCTTTTGATGATTTACAAGATGCCTATGATGATTTGGTTTTAGACTTTAAAAATCACATTTTGAAAAACAATAAATTGATTTCAAAGTTAAAAATTCAAAATGATTTGATTTCTAAAACCAAACTTGAACTTGAAGCAAAACTCGAAGAGTTTGAATTAAAATGTTTTGATTTACAAAATTTGCTTCAAAAAGTTCAAGAAGAAAAGGATTTGATTTCCAAAGAGCTTGAAAAGAAAAACAATTTTGGAAAATCAAATTTCTATGTTAGACAATCTAGTGCCCCTAGATTTGTTAAAGGAAAATGTTTTAGAAGTATTTGGGTCCCAAAAGGACTTAGTACTTCAATTAAAAAGGATGACATTGAAAAATGGATTCCTAAGGGGACTAAAATTTGTGCTACTAATGTTCACGGGTCCAAAGCAATTTGGATATAAAAAATTACTTGATTGTCTTTTGCTAGGTGTGATGGAGAGTGATCAACATGTCAAACTTTGAGGGGGAGCTCCATGCACACAAGGAAGAACACTTGAAGAAGGAAGGCTTCACATCCTCCCTTGAGTTCAAGTGTTGGTAAAAATCTAGTTGCTCTTGTTTTCATTTGATTTATTTTCATTTATGTCAACTAGATGATCATATATGTTGGACTAACACTCTTAATGATGCTTTGAGTAAGGGGAAGCCATTTTAAAACCAAATTCTTATTTTGTCAAATTTTTTACCTCTATTGTTATTTTTGAACTTAATGTTTTAAATTCTTTTTGATATAACAAAAAGGGGGAGAAATGGTTGGAAACATTGAATTTTCAAATGAATAAGGGGGAGCTTTATTTGATTTCATATCTTTAATCTCTTATTCACATTTTTTAAAGTTAAAGGGGGAGAATCCCAAACAATTTTTCAAGTTAGTTTTATTATATCAAAAAGGGGGAGATTGTAGAACTAATATTTTGATATAATAATTGAAAAATGTTTTGGACTAATTTGAAAAGAATTTAAAACTTGGTTTTAAGTCCAAACAACTTGAATTTATGTTTGAGGGATCTTAAAAGGTTTTTGGCAATGTTTTTATTGATTTTAAATAGCCAAACTTAAGTTTTCAAGCTACACGTACCGATACGGTCCAACCCGTATCGATACCTTTTTGCTCAGTTTGGTCACTGCCCAAACCCGTATCGAAACAGGCTTGACCGTTTCGATATGAATCGGGATCGTTTCGATACGCCTGGTAAGCGTACCGATCCCCTTTCCAACAACCCCAACGACTATTTCCCAACGGTCATTTAAAAGTGAAACCGTACCGATACGCCCTCAAGCGTATCGATACGCCTAGGCTGGAAAGAGCCCAACGGCTAGTTTCTGATGAAGGTCGTACCGATACGGGTCTGTGAAACATATGCTTTAATTTTGATATAACTAAAAACCTAAGGACTAAAATGAAAATATCAAAACAAATTTTAAAGTCCTTAAAATTCCCTATATCTTGTTAAAGACCACTTCATAGCTAAAACCAAAGACTTACAAAATATTTTTTAAGTATTTCAAAGTCAAAACAGTGATTTTTCAAGCCCCGTTTCGAAACGGCCCAAGGCGTTTCGAAACACTTTCAGTTCGATGTGTACCTGTTCCGAAACGCGTATCGGAACGGGTCAAGGCGTTTCGAAACGATATGACACGTTTCGAAACTGTTCTTCATTTAAACGAACAAAGGCAACGGTCTTTAACTGGATTTTGAAAAATAAATAGGGCGTTCCGAAACGGGATTCGGCCGTTTCGAAACACCCCTTTGACAGTGGCAAATCTGTTCCGAAACGGGAAAGACCGTTTCGAAACACCCCTTTGGCAGTGGCAAAACCGTTCCGAAACGGCCCTAGGCGTTTCGAAACGGGCTCTCGTAGACGCTCCAACGGCTATATTATTTGAAATCCATTCCGAAACAGGTTGACCCCGTTCCGAAACGGTAGGCGTCTGGGAGCTGTAAAGTCATGAGAAAAACACCCCAACGGCTCTAATCTTTAGCCCATCACCCACAACGGTTGGAAATCATCAAGAGGCTATAAAAAGACCCCAAGAAGCTCCAGCAATCAACAATTGAGCTACAAGCATACATCCTTTCATCAAATACAAGCATTTGTGTTGAAATCCCATTTTTGTCTAGAAACCCCAATTGTATCCTTCATTTCTATTTTGTTCAATTGGGTTGAGTGCTTGATATTGGGCTATCATTTGTATTGAGAGATACCATATTAGCCAACAAATTTCTTTGTTCTTTTGTGTGAGGATTGGGTTAATTTTTGGGTAGAAAAATTAATCGAAATTGTAAAGGTTGCCTCCTTGTCCTGGAAAAAGGGGACGAACAATTTAGTGGAAATTGTTGCAAATCCTTGGTGAGACTAAGGTAGTGGATGTAGAGTTCGGTTGGTGAACTTGAACCACTCTAAATTCCCGTGTCAATATTTTTAAGTTGCAATTTCCGTTACAACATCGTTAAAATTCCAATTCACCCCCCCTCTTGGTTATTATTATTCGTGTGATCCACTCAACAATTGGTATCAGAGCTTAACTCTTTGAGGATTAACAACCACAAGAGGAGATCCTTGGAAGAAGTGTGATCATCATCAAAATATCAAGAGATGGCTTCAACCTCCGCTCCCGGCATGTACGACTCACAATCCACCACAAAGCCTCCTTTCTTCAATGGTGAGAACTACTCTTTTTGGAAAAATAAAATGCGTCTATTCATTAAATCAAGTGACTATCTTGTGTGGGATGTCATTGAGGATGGACCATATATTCCATTGAAGCAAGATATTGATGGCAAGATGGTGCTTAAAAGAAGAACGGAAATGAGTGAAGAGGAAAGGAAAAAGATCCAAGTAAATGATAAAGCTCTTCACATGCTATTTTGTGCTTTCGGTCCGGACATCTACTCAAAGGTCTCATCAATTGAAAGTGCCAAAGAAGTGTGGGACACTCTTGAAACCACCTATGAAGGCACCAACGATGTCAAAGAAACTAAGATTGGAATTCTCAATCTTAGTTATGAAAATTTCAAAATGGAATTTGATGAGACGGTGTCAAAGATGTTTGATCGATTCTCCACAATTGTAAATGGTCTAAAGGGCTATGGAGAAGTTATACCGGAAGACAAGCTTGTCCGAAAGCTACTCTATTCACTTCCCGAATCTTGGGATGGGAAGAGAACCGCAATCATCGAAGCAAAGAATTTAAAAACTCTAAAGCTTGATGAACTTGTAGGCTCTCTCCTTACTCACGAGATCATGAAGCAAGGAAGAGAAGATGAAAGAAAGAAAGAAGAAAAAAGAATGGAAAAGCTTGAAGGGGAGAAAAAGAAGAAAATGGGAATAGCTCTCAAGGCTAAAACATCCCAACTTGATGAAAGTTCATCTAGTGATGAGGATGAGCTTGAAGAATTGGCTATGATAGCCAAACGATTCTCACGCCTTATGAGGTCCAACCGAGGAAGAAAAATCCAAAGGAAAATGGACTTTAAAAGCAAGAACAAAGAAGAAGGAAGGGATCCAATCACTTGCTTCGAGTGCGGACAACCCGGCCACATACGTTCGGAGTGCCCTCAACTCAAGAAGAAGGGCTTTGAGAAGAAGAAAAAGCTCAAAGCCAAGCTTGCTACTTGGAGTGATGAGGAGTCATCGGAAGATGACGAACAAGAAGTGGCGAACCTTTGCCTCATGGCACTTGAGGAAGATTCCTCCTTGGTAACCTCTAACTCATCTACTTTAGATTATTCATATGAAGAATTAAATGATGCTTATGATGAGTTACAAGAGGTATATGATGAATTAGTTGAGAAGTATAAGGAGTCGGTTATTAGGAATAGAAAAATTATTCTAGAATTAAAAGAGAAAAATGACTCACTTACTCAAACTAATTCTAAAATTGAGAAAAAGGTATTAGGATTAGAAGATGAACTCAAATTCTTTCAAAAAGAAAATATTGATCTTAATAATCTTTTATCTCAAAATAATTGTGAACACCAAAAGGTGTTAAGTGAGCTAAATGAGCTCAAAAAGTCTTTAAAAAATAATGGTAGTGTCAAACATGACATAGGAGAATCCTCTAGAACACACCAATATAAGAAAAAGACTAACTACTACAAACAAGGTAACTATCCTAGACATAGTAAAGTTAAAAGAATTAGAAATGTATGGGTTCCTAAGGAACTTGTTAAATCTAATAATATTATTGCTATGTCACCTTGGATTCCTAAGGGAACCAAAGTTTTAGGAACTAACACACATGGACCCAAAATGATTTGGGTACCAAAAACAAAAGTTTAAATATCTTTGTTTGTAGGGGGAGCATTGCTACAAGGCCAAAGCACAAAGTCAAAACTCATGGTACCTTGATAGTGGATGCTCGAGACACATGACCGGAGACAAGAGTCGACTAATGGATCTAAAGCCAAAAAGTGGAGGAGTAGTAACATTTGGTGACAACTCCAAAGGCCACATTGAAGGTATTGGCTCCATAGGTAATCACTCTACTACTCTCATTGAAAATGTTTTATATGTCAATGGTCTTAAACATAATTTATTGAGCATAAGTCAACTATGTGATAAAGGTTTTAATGTTATGTTTGATAAAACCGGTTGTAAAATTGTAGACATTAAAACTAATAATATTATGCTCATAGGTCATCGCATAGGGAATATATACATGGTGCATCTAGATGACATTCATACATCTCATGCATGCTTAGTTGCTCAAAACGAAAATGATGCATGGTTGTGGCATAGGAAGCTAGGACATGCTAGCACAAGTGTTTTAGAAAAACTAGTCTCTCTAAACCTAGTTAAAGGTTTACCCAAGATAAAATTTTCGAACGATAAAATTTGTGATGCATGCTCAAAGGGTAAACAACATAGATCTTCCTTTAAATCCATTAATGACATTTCTACTAGTAGATGTTTACAACTAATCCACATGGATTTATTTGGGCCAATTAGGACTATGAGCTTGGGTGGCAAATCATATGCTTTTGTATTAGTTGATGATTTTTCTAGATTCACTTGGGTTCTCTTTTTAAGTACTAAGGATGAGGCTTTGGAAAAATTCATCACATTTTCAAAATTAATTCAAAATGATCTTGAACTTAAAATTTCACCATATTAGAAGTGATCATGGAACCGAATTTCAAAATTTAGGATTTGAAGATTTTTTAAATGAAAATGGTATTAGCCATAATTTTTCAGCTCCTCGAACTCCTCAACAAAATGGGGTAGTTGAGAGGAAAAATAGAACTTTACAAGAAATGGCTAGAACTATGCTTTGCGAAAATAATTTACCAAAATATTTTTGGGCGGAAGCAACAAACACAGCTTGTTATATTATAAATCGAGTAACCATTAGGCCGATTTTAAAGAAAACACCTTATGAGATTTTAAAATCTAAAAAGCCTAATATTAGCTACTTCCACCCTTTTGGATGTAAATGTTTTGTTTTAAATAATGGAAAAGATAATTTAGGTAAATTTGATGCAAAAAGTGATGAAGCTATTTTCATAGGTTACTCTTTAACCTCTAAAGCCTATCGAGTATTTAACAAAAGAACTTTAGTTGTAGAAGAATCTATTCATGTTGTATTCGATGATAATCCCCTTCCTAGGAAGGATTCTTGTGATGATGATAATGTAGGAATCACAAATACCTTTGATGGAGGTCAAACTTCAAAGAAGGATGAGATTCAACCAAAGGAAGAAGACACACAAGATCCACCTCTTGAAGCCTTGAGGGACTTGGCTATTGAGGAAAAGGAAGTTAGCTATCCAAGGGAGTTGAACTATGTCAAAGATGGTGAAATCTTGGGTGATCCATCCAAGGGGGTAACCACTCGTTCTTCTCTTAGATTAATGAATCATATTGCATTTATCTCATGCATAGAGCCTAAAAATATCAAAGAAGCATTGAAAGATGATTTTTGGATTATGGCTATGCAAGAAGAGTTAAATCAATTTGAGAGAAGTAATGTTTGGACATTAGTTGATAGGCCTAGTAATCAATCTACAATAGGAACTAAATGGGTCTTTAGGAACAAACTAGATGAGAGTGGTAACATTGTGAGAAATAAAGCTAGACTTGTAGCACAAGGTTACACTCAAGAGGAGGGAATAGATTTTGATGAAACCTATGCACCCGTAGCTAGAATGGAAGCCATTAGGATGTTGCTTGCATATGCATGTTATCATAATTTCAAGCTTTTTCAAATGGACGTTAAAAGCGCATTTTTAAATGGTTTTATAAATGAAGAAGTGTATGTAGAACAACCACCGGGTTTTGAAGACTCAAAATTTCCAAATCATGTTTTCAAACTTACAAAAGCACTTTATGGTTTAAAACAAGCTCCTAGAGCTTGGTATGAAAGGCTTTCAAATTTTTTGATTGAAAAAGGATTTGAAAAAGGTAAGGTGGACACCACACTCTTTATAAAAATGTATAAAAATGACATTTTAGTAGTTCAAATTTATGTTGATGATATTATATTTGGATCTACTAATGAATGTCATTGTCAAGAATTTGCTAAGTTAATGCAAGGTGAATTTGAGATGAGCATGATGGGGGAGCTCTCATTCTTTTTGGGACTCCAAATCAAACAAAAGAAGGATGGCACCTTCATAAATCAAGCAAAATACATAAAGGATATGCTCAACAAGTTTGGCTTGGAGAACACAAAGCCTCAAGCCACTCCTATGAGCTCATCTACAAAGCTTGACAAAGATGAAGGAGGTAAGTGTGTTGACTCTAAGCTTTATCGTTCTATGATTGGGTCTTTGCTTTACCTTACCGCAAGTAGACCGGATATCTTGTTTAGTGTTTGCTTGTGTGCTAGGTTTCAAGCTAGTCCTAAAGAGTCACACCTTATAGCTGTTAAGAGAATCTTTAGATACCTTAGAGACACTCCTTGTTTAGGCCTTTGGTATCCTAGAGTCTCTACCTTCAACCTACATGCTTACTCGGATGCGGATTATGGGGGTTGCAAAATCGATAGGAAAAGTACTTCGGGAACTTGTCAATTCCTAGGTAGTATGCTCATATCTTGGTTCTCTAAGAAACAAAATAGTGTAGCCTTATCTACCACCGAAGCCGAGTACATATCCTTAGGGAGTTGTTGTGCTCAAGTCCTTTGGATGAAGCAACAACTCTTAGATTATGGTGTAAACATAGAAACCATACCCCTAAAATGTGATAATACTAGTGCAATATGTTTAACAAAAAATCCCATCCAACATTCTAGAACCAAACATATAGAAATAAGACATCATTTCATTAGAGATCATGTCTTTAAGAAAGATGTGGTTATAGAATATGTAGACACCTTAAATCAATTAGCAGATATTTTTACAAAACCATTAGATAAAGAGCGTTTTTGGTCCCTTAGGAGAGAGTTAGGTCTAACTAGCCTATCTTGACCTTTTTGGACCTCTTTTCAAACTTAAATATGCTTGATTTTGTGAAATATCATGTTTATGTGTTTAGACTCCCAATTTCTTCCATGCATATAGTTAGGGGGAGTATGTTTATGCCTAAATATGTTTTGCATGCTCATTCATATCATATATGCATGTTTGGCCTCTTAGAAAATCATCTTTCTGCTTTTTAGAGCCTCATCTGCACTTCCAGGCCCAGGTGTATCGAAACGGGTTAACCCGTTCCGATATGGGTGCCTTAAAATTTGTCCAGAGAGAAGGACGTTTCGAAACGGCCCAAGTTGTTTCGAAACGTTTTCGGTTCGATGTAAGGGTGTATCGGAACGCGTTCCGATACGGGTCAAACGTGTTTCGAAACGGTCATCCCCGTTTCGAAACGATCTGTCGAAGGTTTTAAGAAGGGTCAAACCCTAGCCGCCCCGTTCCGAAACGGACTCGCGGACAGCCCTATTTAGGGCTTCTAAAAGTTCAAAAACCTATTTTTTATCAAACCCCAAAAACCCTAACCGATTCCTCTCTATAAATACCCTCTCAAACCCTTTGTTTTTCACAAAATTGTGAGGGGTTTTGCTCTAAAACACAAGTCTAAGCAAGCTTCATCAATCTTCTGCATAGATTTCACTCAAATCATCCAAAATCTCAAATTAAGGTAATTTTTCTTATTTTTCTTCTTTTTCAAATTATGTTCGAATCATAGGATAGAAAAAATTATTTTTGTATACATTATATGTTTTTAGTTGTGGGTTATTCGAATCTTATAAAAAATTTTCAAAATCTCAAAATTTTTGATTCGAATATATAAATTTTTTTTTAATCGTATTTTTTTAATTTTGTTTTCAAAAACCTAAGTGAGATTTATCATTGGAATGATATTAGAAATCAATGCATACACTTAATTTTAAAACTCTTGCTTAATATTCTTAGATGGCGGATCAATCGAACAAAAAGCGCAAAGCCGTTCAATCCGGTGAATCGAGCATTCGTCCAAATATCACACAGCTTTTTCAAAAATCTCTTAGAACTGCGGACCAGCGTGCTCGTTTTGCTTATGTCAAGGACTTTGCGGTTCGTAAGGAAAGAGTCATTGATCTAGATTTCCTCAATTCCGAGCGATTCCTCTTTCGGTATTTTGGACGTTTGGATGAGTGGAATCTTCTTTTCTTCTTGAGCATCGAGGATATTTGCTACAAAAACTTGGTACTCCTTTTCTACTCTAATGCTCGTTTCCTTTACGATGAAACCAAAACTGAGATAGTAGGAATTGAGTCATCTTTATTGGGACAAAAGTTTGTTATTAATATTGCTCTTTTGGAGTCTGCCCTTAAACTCAAGAATGAGGGTCTTGAAGATGAACGCCATTTTGGCACTTTTACCGGGAAAGCTCTAAATTTGGATGTGCATGATCGTGTGCTTCATCTCATTGTTTCTTGGTTTATTCGACCATCCGGGGGTAAATACTCCCACATCCGAGAAAAAGATCACTTTTGGCTAGAGTGTTTCCGTAGGGGTGAGCGCCCAAATGTCCCTAAAATTATTTTTGCCGAGATTGTCAATAACATTAAGCTTATTGACACGAATGAGTTAATTTCGTTCACCTATGGGATTGTTTTGAGTTTCCTCTTCCATCATCTCAATATTGATTGTACCTATGATTCTCCGGAACCTCGCAAAACCAAGATTGGTGAGTCCTCTCTTCGCAAGTCAGGATTCACTTATGTGAATGGTATTTGGGAAAGGGTTGATAGGGAAGCGGTTCCTCCTCCTGTTGCTCCTCCGCCTCAAAATCAAGTGGGAAACACTGATGCTCTCACTGCTCTCCTTACCCAGCGATTCAATGCCTTGGATTCTAGACTTGATACTATGGACACTCGCATTGCTTCAAGTTTTGAATCTATGGGCAATCGGTTGAAGAACGTTGAAGATGGTCTTCATACTCTTTCGACTTCGCATGCCAACCTTGATCTTTCCTTCTCTACGCTTTATGGGCAATGGACGACGTTTAATCGTTCGCAAGCCAAGGATGATGATGATGATTCGGATGACGAGGCTTAGGATGTTTATCATATTAGTTATGCATTTAGGATTAAGTTTGCATCTTTATATTTTAGAACCTTTGCTTATGATCTTCTATTTTGGGATTTGATTATGAACTTATTATTTATGCTTTGAATATTTTGATGATATTAATTATGATTGCTTATTATTGCTTATTGGTACTAATCTTCTTTATGAGCTTGTTTCTTTTTGATCTAACAAAAAGGGGGAGAAGATATTTAAGAGAATTGCCATGCCACCAAAAATTTTCAAATTTTTAAATTTGTCTTAAGGTTTTGATCCTTGATTTCAAAAGTCACAAGTCTTAAATTTCAAAACCTATCTTAAATTAAGGGGGAGTTAGAATATCTTCAAAACTTTCAAAATTCTTAAAAAAATTCTAACTTTGGTTTTGTTATATCAAAAAGGGGGAGATTGTGAAACATATGCTTTAATTTTGATATAACTAAAAACCTAAGGACTAAAATGAAAATATTAAAACAAATTTTAAAGTCCTTAAAATTCCCTATATCTTGTTAAAGACCACTTCATAGCTAAAACCAAAGACTTACAAAATATTTTTTAAGTATTTCAAAGTCAAAACAGTGATTTTTCAAGCCCCGTTTCGAAACGGCCCAAGGCGTTTCGAAACACTTTCAGTTCGATGTGCACCTGTTCCGAAACGCGTATCGGAACGGGTCAAGGCGTTTCGAAACGATATGACACGTTTCGAAACTGTTCTTCATTTAAACGAACAAAGGCAACGGTCTTTAACTGGATTTTGAAAAATAAATAGGGCGTTCCGAAACGGGATTCGGCCGTTTCGAAACACCCCTTTGACAGTGGCAAATCTGTTCCGAAACGGGAAAGACCGTTTCGAAACACCCCTTTGGCAGTGGCAAAACCGTTCCGAAACGGCGCTAGGCGTTTCGAAACGGGCTCTCGTAGACGCTCCAACGGCTATATTATTTGAAATCCGTTCCGAAACAGGTTGACCCCGTTCCGAAACGGTAGGCGTCTGGGAGCTGTAAAGTCATGAGAAAAACACCCCAACGGCTCTAATCTTTAGCCCATCACCCACAACGGTTGGAAATCATCAAGAGGCTATAAAAAGACCCCAAGAAGCTCCAGCAATCAACAATTGAGCTACAAGCATACATCCTTTCATCAAATACAAGCATTTGTGTTGAAATCCCATTTTTGTCTAGAAACCCCAATTGTATCCTTCATTTCTATTTTGTTCAATTGGGTTGAGTGCTTGATATTGGGCTATCATTTGTATTGAGAGATACCATATTAGCCAACAAATTTCTTTGTTCTTTTGTGTGAGGATTGGGTTAATTTTTGGGTAGAAAAATTAACCGAAATTGTAAAGGTTGCCTCCTTGTCCTGGAAAAAGGGGACGAACAATTTAGTGGAAATTGTTGCAAATCCTTGGTGAGACTAAGGTAGTGGATGTAGAGTTCAGTTGGTGAACTTGAACCACTCTAAATTCCCGTGTCAATATTTTTAAGTTGCAATTTCCGTTACAACATCGTTAAAATTCCAATTCACCCCCCCTCTTGGTTATTATTATTCGTGTGATCCACTCAACAGGGTCCAAGCGTATCGATACGGAAGGCTGCAGAACAGCATTAATGAAGGGAAATAAAGTCCTCAACGGCTCCTAATCATCCCCAACGGCTAGTAACGGCTACAAACTCATCAAGAAGTATAAAAGGGACCTCCAAGCATCAAGTAAAGGTCAATGCTTCAATTGTCAATCAACAAATGATCAAGAATTGTCTTAGAGCTTAAATTGTCATTTATTGTATAGACAAACACTAGTGAGCCAAAATTGTCAAATTTGCTCAAGTGTTTTAGGTTTTGGGTGAGTGTTTTAATTGTGCAAACAAACACCTATTAGAGGGATTTGTGTTTGCTTTATTTATCTCTTTGTAAAAGAGGGTTTGATGAAGGCTTTGGGTAGAAAGCTTGATCGGTGTAAAGGGTTTCCTCCTAAGCCTAGAAAAGGGGACGAATCTATAGTGGATTGATTGGAAATCCTTAGTGGGGAGCTAAGGTAGTGGATGTAGACCTTGGTTAGAAGGTTGAACCACTATAAATCTTTGTGTCACATTTCATTTTAGCTTCCACAACCCTTCCACCCAAAAATCCACCTCTCCACCACTTGGTGAGCAAGAACGGTTGAACGAATCGAGCTCCTCACATCTCAACATGATAACGAGCGGAGCCCGAGCCCGAGCATGGCCAGGCTCGGCTCGGCTCGGAAACAATGTAATTAGGCTCGGCTCGGGCTCGAAGCTCGTCAGGCTCGAAATGAAAAATTTTGCTATAGTTTTTTTATATAAAATATTCGTTAAAAAACCCTTTCGTAACCAACACTAAAACGAAATTCAATGACCGGAAAGGAGAAAAAGTGTCAAAAATTAGATTAATCCAAATAATCAATAAATTTTCTTATAATACAAACACATAATTAAAGAAGATACAAAATCAAACAACAATCAACTAATGAAAGAAAATACAAACACATAATTTTTTTAGTGCATATGTAGATTCCGAGCCTGTTCACGAGCTTTTCGAGCCGAGCCTGAGTAGGCTCGGCTCGACTTGTTAAGGTTTCGAGCCGAGCCCGAGTCGAGCTCACTCGAGCCGAGCCCGAGTAGCTCGCGAGCCGGTCAGGCTCATTATCACCCCTAGTGACACGTGTCACCACCTGATTGGAGGGGGAAATAAATTAATAAAATCAAATATAAATAATTAAAGTCCTTCAATAAGGTGTTGACACGTGTCACCATTTAATTAAATAATTTATTATTTTATTAATTTAAAATTATGACTAAATTGAAAGAATGTGTAAATAATAGGGACCAAATGTGTAATTTTAAAATTTTTCCGTCAATTGCCACGTGGCAGTTCCGTCACTCCACCGTTAGGCTTTTAATGGCAGTGGTCAAAATAGGTTGATTTTATAAGTTCGGTGGTCTGATTGACGTTTTCTATAGTTCGGTGGTCCAAATAGGTATCCCAAATTTGTTTGGTGGTCAGTGGGGTAGTTTTCCCAAAATATAACTGAATAATTTAAAAATTTTAGTAATTAGTAGATAACAGTTTCAAGTATGATGCATATGAAAAATATGAAGAAATATATAAGCTTAACTATAAAATAGGTGTCCAAACTATATCTCTTTTTGCAATATGTGCCTAACATTATTTCTGGTTGGAATAAGTGCCTAAAGGTTCATTTTGTTACTGTTTTAAGGTAACGTCGTTAACAAAATTCATCATTCAATCAAAATTTGACATGGGTCATTTATTTTAATTATTTTTTAAAAATTAAAAAAATCTAAAAATTCTCAAAATCTACAAAAAGTCGCAAATCCCTAAAATCTAAAAATTAAAGTCATTGATGTCGTCAATATCCTCTCTGAATCTCATCGCCATTTTTTTCGAAAGTCCCCGCTCGTTTTCCCTATCATCATCACCGATCACCAGCAAGATGTGTGTCAATCGATCGTCGAACGGTTGTAACTTTTCGAGTTCGCCGTTCGATGTTTGATTGACACGTCTTCCACCAATTACCAATGATGAGTGGTTGGAGGAAATAGATGGTAACCTCTGACGGCAATAGTGGTGGAGTCAAACGAGACTATCGACGACGACAATAGCTTCAATTGTAAGTGTTTTGGGTTTTGGAGATTTAAGACTATTTTATGATTTTTTTTTTACATTTTAAGATATTTTTAATTTATTTTCTTTTTAGTTTGTTTTGGAAAAAAATAAAAGAACAAGTAACGTGTCAAGCTGTAATTGGGTGATTGATTGTTTCACAAATTGATTTTAAAATGGGTAAAAATGAAACGTTAGATACTTGTTTCAATAAAAAAACACTTTAGATATATATTGCAAAAAGAATGTATAATTTGGACACTTATTTGGTAGTTAAGCCAAATATATATGTATATTGTATACGATTATAAAAAGTTATTAAATTGGAACAAATTAATACAACAACATTATTACTCTGTTTGGAAAATAGCGGATAGCTGATAGCGGAATACATTAGCTGATAGCATTAGCTGATTTGACTAACATATAGTATTAGCTGATTGTATAAATACTTTTGGTAAAATTAATTGATAGTTGTTTGATTATTTAAATAAGCAAAATAACATACAATGACATGATTATATTTGGTACTTGTTTGAATAGTTTATTAGTTATCAATATTTTGTATCTATTAATATTAATTAGATTATGAAAAATAATTTTTAATATAATATTACTAAGCATATTTGAAGTATCTACATATTCATTTATAATTTATATAATTATTTTTAATACAATTTAATTAAGTATTAAAGTTAAATACAAATATAAATGTGAGAAAAATAAAAATATTAGTTTAAAAATGTCACAATGTAAATATGTGAGGAAGGAGAATTAAAATAAAAAAGGGTTAAATTTAGGTTACTTGGAGATTTTTGATAATTGTTGAGGGTAAACTGATCTTTCATAACTCTTACGTCAAAACCTCTAATTTTAAAAAGGCTCATATTAGCAGTTTTTCAAAATTAGAGGTTTCACTCTCATTTTGTTGTTCACCAAACATCTAAATTAGCAGATTTGACTAGTCAAACCTCTAATATTAGCTCAAATCGCTATTTACCAAACATGACTTATAAATATTTGCAATTAATTTTTTTATAACTTGAAACTAGACATCTTTATTAATAAACAAAAGAAAAACAAGAACATAACCTTTCAAAGGTTTCACAACATTAAAAAATAATAAAAAAGAAAACAATTTTTTTATAAAAAAAAACTAAATGGCTACTCTAGTCAGATTAGACACTTCTTATTTGTACTACAACAAATCTCCGAAGTCTATTGTAGGAAGAGTCAATACGGAGTTGTCAAAACATGAACTAGATGAAATTCCTACTAAAAACTGCAAATACATTTCGTGTCGGTTCCTAAGGTGTCGATCTGCTCCACTTCTGATTATATCGGTAAACAACCATAAAAAGGGATGAAACTATCCACGATAACCGACAAACCCAAACCAAAAACAAACGTCGTGGGAAACACTGCATGAGCATCAAGCAGCCGCAAAAAGCATCAAAAAATGTGTCAAAAAGTCAGAGAAAAGACGTGTCATAAAGACAGAAAAACAAGTGCAACAATATATGTGAAAATGAGATAACCAAAACACATGAAAATTTATTGAAAATTAGAAGAAAAAAACTTAAAAAACAAATCAAATCAAGAAATGAGAAATTACAAAGAAGATAAAACACCGAAGATCGGTGATCCACACTAAAACCGGTGCTATCGTCGGTTGTCAAAACAAAATAAAAAAAAAAGGAGACAAGAGGCTGAGTTGAAAAAAAAAACTAGCGACTAGGGTTAAGTTTATTATTTGCAATTAAAATTAAATAGGTAGTTGTACAACTCGACTTGATTTGAAATAATTTCAAATGAATTTTGATTTATAAAACATGACTCATCAACTGTATTAATTAAAATTTGTTTGATTCGACTCAATTTAATAATGGGTAAACTACATAAATGACCACCATACTATTGAAAAAGTCGCGATTTGACCACCTTATTTTTTTCGAAGCAATTAAACCACCATACTATTAAATTGGGTGCAATGTGACCACCCGCCGTTAGGGGTTAACGGTAGGGTGACGTGGCAGTTAAAAAATTAAGGGTATAATTACACATTTGGTCCTTATTATTTACACATTCTTTCAATTTAGTCCTAATTTTAAACTAATAAAATAAATTAATTAGGTGATGACATGTGTCAACACCTTATTGGAGGAATTTAATTATTTATATTTAATATAATAAATTATTTCTCTCCTCCAATCAGGTGGTGACACGTGTCACCACCTATTTAGAGGAGAAAAACAAAATCCCAAACTTGCACTAAGTGGGAATCGAACCTGGGTAAATCTAGGATAAAAGCAAGGCTTTAACCATTAAACTAAGCACATGTTTGTGCTATAATTCACCAATTATATTATATGTCTTATTTTTTGTAACCATTCAAACTCATCTTCTTCCTTGTTCCCCTTGCGTTTAAAACAGAGATTAAAGGGCATCGACAATTCATACTGCATTCCGTCTTCTAATTGGTGTTATCTTTTTCCCTTGTAATGGAAGTAGGCATTGATGCCTTTCTGTTTAACTTTTTTTTTCTTCAGATTTGGGGTATGGGAAGCGGCAAAATGGTCGCTCGAGTTCGGGAGCAAACTATCTATGACCCTAAACACCCCATACTACCGAATCTAATGACAGATATAGTAGAGGAAAATAGATATCTTCAATGCAAAGAGTCAGCTATGGAGACTGCATTTCTTATAAAGGCAATGGATTCATAAATTGGATTTTAGCATTCATCCTATGGTTCTGCCACTACCTTACTGCAATGAATGGAAGCTATAGAGTTGAGGCACGTGATGGGATTCAGTTCCATACATAATATATACTATCTCGTAAAGAAGATAGGTTGAACCAATCGAATTAATCCCGAGTTGAGCACCACTTTTTTCTTTATTGATTGCGAAGTTGGCTTAGCGAAATATTTTATGATTTCAAAGTTTATTAGAACGACGGGAAGATCTTAAATGTTGGAATTCGATTCTATATATGATATATATCATCTCTTAAAGATGATAGGATGAACAAATTAGATTAATCCTGATTTGACCACCTTACAAAAGTGAGAGGAAGAAGATGCCCTTTAATCTTTGTTTTAAACGCAGGGGGGACAACAAGGAAGAAGATGAGTTTGAATGGTTACAAACTATAAGACATATAATATAATTGGTGACTTATAACATAAAAATTTGCTTGGTTCAGTGGTTAAAGCCTTGCTTTTATCCTAGATTTACCCAGGTTCGATTCCCTCTTAGTGCAAGTTTGGGATTTTGTTTTATTCCTCCAATAAGGTGTTGACACGTGTCATCACCTAATTAATTTATTTTATTAGTTTAAAATTAGGACTAAATTGAAAGAATGTGTAAATAATAAGGACCAAATGTGTAATTATACCCTTAATTTTTTAACTGCCACATCACCCTATCGTTAACCTCTAACGGCGGGTGGTCACATTGCACCCAATTTAATAGTATGGTGGTTTAATTGCTTCGAAAAAAAGTAAGGCGGTCAAATCGCGACTTTTTCAATAGTATGGTGGTCATTTATATAGTTTACCCTTTAATAATTATGCTTATTCCCATGTGTAAAAGTAATGGGTCGGCAATCCATGGATAGGCCTGATAGGCCCGTAAACCCGCTGTTTTGGTAATTTTGTGACCGCCTGATTGAAACTACCCAAAGTGCGTTATCGTCAATTTCTCTGGAATTTTACAGTGCACAATCCATCTGATCGAGCGGACGAGAGAGAGATGGCGTCTGGTTGGGGAATCAATGGGACCAAAGGTAGGTGCTACGATTTCTGGGTCGATTTCAGCGAGTGTATGTCCCGTTGCAGAGAGCCCAAGGACTGCGGTCTCCTCCGTGAAGACTATCTCGAGTGCCTCCACCATTCTAAAGAGGTGATTCTCTCCCCCTCTTTAACTTTTAATTTCTTTCCTTCCATTTCGATTCCAGATTTATGGATTCTAGTTTGTTTTTCTGCGTTATCGCCGGCGGAGTGTCTAATCAGTTTTCTTAGATAATTTCTCGATCCATTACGTATAATTTTAGGCTTTTTAGCTGTACTTGCTCTGGACTTGATGCATTTGTATGAGATATGTTTAACTCCTAACTGCGTTGGAATTGGCTCAATTAGTTTCTCAAATTATTTGCGAATGAGATCTGTTGCATCGATTTGTTCCTAATTTCGATATCAGAATTGAATCCTTCTTGGCGAGCCTAATGCTGCTTATGAATTAGGTATTAATATTAGTGCTTTGTTTATGTCTTAGTTTGAGAATTCTTCCACCTTTAGGTGGCATTTGGTATGAGGTTAATTCTTTAAAATCAAGGGGGTGATCTAATTTGCTTGTTTGGTTGTAACTTATGAAACTTATGTTATGTGATAGTAACTTTAAGTCACCGAGAGTGATTAGATTACTCATTACTGTCCCGGGTTGATCTGGATTACATCCAAAGTTGTCGGAAAGTATCAATATAGCTGTGACATCGAGGCAGTTTTAGGGAATCTAATGAACTTATTCCTACAGTTTTACGAGTTTATTGGAACTATAGCATCGATGTGTGCGGTTTTGCTTAAAGGATGTCAATTTCTGTCACAAGATGAAAATGATGTCAAGTGTGTGATTTATTGTGAGAAAGTCCATCACATTGTCTATCAAATGGTGTTTTAGTGCTTTTGCAGGAGCAGCTAGTTTGAATACATAATCATGAAAGATGAATGAGCTTGTGCATATTTCGTTTATGTTGCCCTCATCATTCTCTCCTAAAACCATGTTAGATGTGCGAACTTAGGTCAATGGCAAAGAAAATTTCATATTACATGACATTATGAATTGAATTTAGATGGTTTGGTTTTTATCCCATAATCCATGTGGATATTTGATCGAATACCGATGGGATCCATTTCATACATTACTGTTACCGATCTTGATAATTATTGCAGTTTCAACGAAGAAATCGGATTTATAAGGAGGAGCAACGTAAATTGAGGGCTGGTGCACGAAAAGACAAGGAAGGCGAAAACGGTGTTCATCGTCATGCATAGTGATGGTTTGTGATCCTTCAATTTTCCTAGAAGAATAATAAGAATAATGCATGGTGATTGTTGGGACAGGTCTCTTAAACTCATTGATAAACTGCCTTGGTTTCCCTTTCCTTGGAATGGATTATTGTTTTGAGCCTGTGGGTGTGGGAACAACATTGTTCTGAGTATCTGTTATGAACCTTGAGGATGAATCATTGAATCGTTTAACCATGGCAGTTCAATGTTCATTTGGTGTCACGAGTCAACTAGACACGAGTTCACTTGAAAAATTCTTAAAAATATTTTTATTTTAAAAGGATAATTAATGTTATTATAAGAATATTTTGTACTTTTTGTAGTATAATTTTTAAATAAGTCGACTTAAAAACATCATTTAAGAATTAAACACAAGATCAATGAATTCATGTAATTTTTTTTGTTACTTCAATTAGAATATAAGTGTGACAAAATCTAATAAGATTTAAACATTAAGATGTTTGAAGTGAAGTTTTTGAATTTGAGTTTTGTACATAGGAAAAAGAAAACTCCAATCAACTTTAAATTCAATTAAAACTAATATGATTAACCAGGCACCGGAGATTTTAAAATTAAAAAGAAAAAAAGCTTAACTTAGAAATGTGTGCTCAAACCATATATTTTTTTGTGATAAATGCTTAATATTTTTTTTTGCTGAAATAGCTGCAAAAAGTTTCATTTTGTCTCCAAATATTTTTTATCACCCAATTAAAACTTAACACGTGTTTATATTTTTTTAATAAATAATTAAAAAATAATTATTTAAAAAAATCTAAAAAGTCTTTAAATCTCACTAAAGTCTAAAATTCCTAAAACTTTAAAATCTCAAAATTGATGTCACTACTACCTTTGATAGTCTTGTCAGACCCCACAATCATTGCATGTGGTCACCGTCTGTTTCTCTCAACCACCATCGTCAGCAAGTGACGAGAGGCGTGCTAATCGGATGTCGAACAATTAAAGTCATTCACGTTCGTCGTTCGACGTTTGATTAACACCCTTCCTGTCAGTTATTGATAATGGGTGATTGGAAGAAATGGACGATGGCCTTAGGTGACGACAAGGTTCAAGGAGACTAAGGTAGTGATGTCAATTGTGGATTTAAAGTTTTGGGCTTTTAAAAATTTTGGACTATTTTATGATTTTTTAAAATTTTAGGATATTGTTTAATTTATTTTAATTTCAAATTTTTAAAAATAAATAAAAAATAAAAGACACGTGTCAATCTATTATTGAGTGATAAATTTTTTAACGGTGTTACTTTAAAACACTAACAGAATGAAACTATAGGCACTTATTTCAGCACAAAAAAATTGTACACATATATCAGAAAAGTGTATATTTAGACACCCATTTTTGAGTTAAGCAAAAAAAATGGTAAAACTACTATCAAATTACTAAATTAAAATATATATGAAAATACGAACACTAAATTAATTTAGCGGTGTAAAACACTAAATTCTTTATCGAGATTAGGTGCAATATCTGACTTAGATTAGTTAATCAATGAATTGAATACTTATTTTATATATGTAAGTTAAGATTCACTTACCTAGATTAAAATTTAAAAATTTTACACAGTTCTTTCGAAATTAATAATTGAAATTAACAATAAATAATGAAAAATTTATCTTAAATAAATAAATAAATTATTTTTAATTTTAAAATTTTAATCTCAATCATTAAAATTAATTTATCTAATAATCCTAAAAAAACATATAAAATTTTAAAATTTTACGCTGTCTAATGCTTATACAATATGCTACGCCCACCGTCTCTCGTAGCCTCGTAGGCCGTGGCGGCCAGATTCATTGCCAATGCAGCAGCCGCCAACCACTTCCTCATATTGACTTGAAAGTTCTCGCCGAGTTCAAATTTAAATCCAATCATTTTTAGCTCAAGAAACATTAGAAAACGTACAAATTTCACCCCTCTTTTCTATATATAGCCTTTACCCGAAAGCCACAAGTTTCAGCTGCTCCACCGTCACAGATTTCCCACTTTGAAAATGACGGAGTCGTCGTTCTCGGAACTCTCCGACGACGTCGTTCTGAACATCTTCTCGAAGCTCGAAGATGACCCCAGGAGCTGGTCTTGTCTCGCTTGCGTCTGCACCAAATTCTCTTCCCTAATTCGCAACATCTGCTTTAAACAAAAATGCTCCAAAACCATCCCCTCCGTTTGCGCCGATCTCCTCTCCTCATCGTCCGTTCCGCCCGGCGGCTGGGCCTCCCTCCATAAGCTCTCTGTCTGCTGCCCAGGCCTCCACCACGCCGGCGTCCTTCTCGGGCACTCCGATTTCGGTTTTGAACGCGATATAGTCCCCGACGCCGTCCCCCAAGCCTCGAGGCCGTATTCCAGCAAAACGGAAAGGAGTCCCCATCCGGATCCGGAAGTTAACGTTCCCGGGTCCGAATCTTCCTGGTCCCTTTTCGATGATCTATGTTACGACACCGTATCTTCTGCGTCTGAGTCGATGGATGGTTATACAGTAGAAACAATCGACAACAAAGGCATAAAACGCCGGCGTGAGCTTTCCGTTGGTAAAAGAAGGAAGATATCGAGACCGCTTAGATCTCATCTAGCATACGGCGTTTGGAACTTAAGCCGGGAACAAGGCAACAAGTTGTTAGCAAGCCGGTTCCGAGGCGATTGCTTATACATTTGCGATTGGCCGGGATGCATTCACACAGAGGAGAAGCGAAATTACATGCTTTTCAGAGGGATTTTCAAGAACTTCAAGAGATCCCGTGTGTGGAGGACGATAAACGATGGGAACAGACGCAAGATCGATCTGAACTGCGCCTTCTGCTCTTGCAAACAGACGTGGGATTTGCATTCTGCTTTCTGTTTGAGGCGGGTTTTCGGGTACCACGACGACGGGGAGCCAGTTGTTCGAGCATATGTCTGTGAGAACGGCCATGTCTCTGGTGCTTGGACTGATTTGCCTTTGTACACTTAGGAGCAACAGCATATCGCATCAAAGATTACTAGTAAGTTGTTTTCATTTGAATTAATAGGAATTTGCAATCTGATGATTACTAAGCAGAATTTAGCATTGTGTTTTCTGGGTGAAGTTCTTTTCATGTTGCTTTTCTGGGTAGTTGAGAATCTGAGCGATGTTATATGGTTATCTATCACACTGTATACTAGCATTTCGATCATTAGATTATCAAGTGAAGTTGAATTTCAGTCTTTGAATTTTCGGATTGAATATTTTTTTAATAATTTAAAGGTGTTTATAAGATAGTATATGTTTATATATATTCTTAATCTTTTACAATGCACATACACCTTACAAAGTGATTTGAACCCGTGTCTAATAATTTTGCTGCATTTATCGGAGTATTTAGTGTCACCGACCGTAAATGAGAGTTAACCATTGGCTTTGGTCATGGTTCAGTTTTCTTTCAATATTCCTATCTTCTTACCAAACACATCAGTGAATAAATATATATAGACAGAGAGATATATAGTGTAAAACTCTTTTAAGTTTTACTCGTTTTTTGGACCTTTGGATAAGTGAAATAAATGGATGAGATTAACCGTAAATATATGAAGATTATCCCTTAGAAAAAAAGAGTAAGGAGTTAATCTGAGTCATCCATTCCCCCATCTAACGATCCAAAAAACGTGAAGATTAACCGTAAATATGTGAAGATTATTCCCTCATATATATATATATATTTCATCTTTATATTTTACACACCTTTAATTTTTCCCTTTTTATTTTATGATCTATGATACTTTGAACAGTAAAAAGTGAAGTCGTATATGTTCCATCCGACTTCAAAAATTAACTTTGAAATCAGCATGTGTTTCATTTAACTTCTAATGGTACGGTAGAAAGTCTGCTGCTCTATCACGCCAGAAAGTGAGTTGAGAAAGGTGAAATCGACATATGTTTCATCCGACTTCTAAAATTAACACTGAGTATTCAATCTAATTGCACTGTTCAAAGTACAACATATTGGAAAATAAATAGGGGAGTGCAATGTTTGGGGGATTTTTTTACCAGCCCCAATATTTGGGGAATTACTCAAAATTTTCATCCTTCCATGTTTCATTTCATTTCCCACCTGCACGCAGTCAAGCATAATCCCCCTGCCCCTGTTATAAGTCATCTTTTGTTTTGAATTCCTAGGATTATAACCTCCTTTTATCTATTTGAGAAATTGAAAAAACATGGATAAAGAGATAAATCACTGAGTCAGCATGCATTGAGTAAAGGAGGTCTGCCTAACAGACATAGTTTCCATAATTTACAAATATGGTCAAAAGTTTATCGATTTTTAGAGTTTCCTTTCATGGAGTCACAAAGTCGGATGCAATCATTTGGCATAAACATGGAGCATTTGCAGCCAAACTTAGACTTATATAAGCAGACTGTGGCGGAAGCTGGTAGACCTGTTGTAGGCTAGAAATATCCCCCCCAACCTGTTACCCTTGTTACGGTTGGGAAATGAGATGAACGTTCTCTTTCGAGAGCGCTATAATTATTTGGATACAAGCTTTCTGCTTCATGTAGGTTCTGACCTGATGAACTTGATGGAGGATGGACATAAACGCCTCCGGTTTGATCAAGTTGTGGGAGTGAGACTGCTGGTGCCACACCTCTCGTCATACCAGGAACTACAGGAGCAGGCACACGAGATTGATTGAAGTGCTGCTGATTGAAATGATTTGGCCGCCGATAAAAGACAACAGATGTCTGTATCAGACCATTGGCATGACCCTCGCTTCCTGGGTGACGAGGAAAACCCGAAGAAACAGACAAACTCCCAACTCTAGAACTGGACCTATGAGTAAACAACCAAGTAATTTTCTCAATGGTCAACAGCATTTGTGAAAACAAAAAAGAGAGTATATATTATTAGTTTATTACGTAGATATTCAAACCCATGTTAGCCGGCACCTTACCCATGCTCAAAGGCGGGATGATGTGGAAAAGATCCGGACCTAGTCGAAGCATTAGGTTCACCGGTAGCAGATCCCTGAGCTGCAGCTGGAATAGAAGCTGTATCAGTAGTATTGCCGGAATGGGCTTATGATTTATATGATACGAAGAAATTGGAGAATGCCGCTACAACTATGATATCGGATACTAATGTAGGTAAAGGCACATGGGAAATAAATATCTCATTGTGTCCAGCAAAGCAACAGATGAAGCAGTAGCATGTTAGCATGATCTACATGGAGAAAAAATATTACTTGTGTCGCGTAGTTGTTTCTTCGTTGGGACACCAAAGAAATGAGATGAAGAAAGTGATATTAATCATAAGAACTTACATGCAGTTGATGGAGATTCCACTTCCCTGAAAGATATAACAAAGCATCAACATGTCAGAGGCAGCAGCAAAGTCCGTATCGAGTGAACTGCCGAACATTTTGAGTAAACAGACAGCAAGATTCTTATATAAGTGAGTTCCCATCTTGTTTTACAGTTCCCTCAAATTAGTTAAAAAGAAAAACTATAACTATAAGCTAGATCTCATAGTGAATAGGTTGTAATTATCTTGGGGATAAAGAAGCCGGTTGCTATCGATGCTCGTGGAGAGGATGAACTAGGCAAAGACATGTCAAAATCCGACAAGTAATCTAAATATGCAGTTAATCTAATGCAAGCAATTATGTTGATAAATTCTTCCAGCAGTAAACCACTCCAAATTCAAGAGAATGTAGCCTTAAGGATGCGCGAACGAAAACAAAACAAGATAGATCTTGCTTACTCGGATGATGAATCAACTCTTGTAAATTCGCCAAAGGGACACCATTGAGTTCTAACATGCTGCATATAAAGAAGGTGCAATGCAAACACATTGCAAGAAGAAATGTAACCAACACACCTTTTAACAGCAAACAGAAAGCGGATATAACAAGCAAAACATGTAGAAGTTGAACATTGTTATACCATTTCAGAATAAACTGGCTCATAATCATCACCGTCGTCGTCATCATCAAGATTCCGGTCCTCCATGCTTGGCCCAGGAAGTGATGGGGTGGAGCCGTTTACATACAACCATTGACCTTCTTCAACCTTCTGGCAAATCGGACATTGCATAGCCCCTTTCATGTTAAATGCCGAACCGATGCAATCTGCAGAGTATGGATCATTAGCAGCAAATCATCAAAACAAGAAGACAACAAGACACAATGCAAAGTATAAGCATTCTTCAAGCAGGACAACACATGCAGTAACAGTGACTAAACCGCTAGCCGCAGGTAAACGGCTGGCCCTGAAATGTACTCCATTCTCATAGTATCTACCCCTGACCTCATGGTTAAGCGACGAGGTGAGCAACCGCCGTACCGCATCTCACGGTTAGTGAATTACCCAAATTCTCTCAAAATCATCGAGTAGTTTTATCTTTGTGAAAACAGCATGGTTAAGAAAGAAGAAAAATACCCAAATGGAATTCATGGCCACATTGAAGCTTAGCCCTTGATCTGTGGCCGGTATGGGAGACCAAATCAAGGCAAATCGAGCAGGAGATGTGGGAAGATGGAGGAGCTGCAACATTCCCATCATGAACGTCCATCAGAAGATGATTAATGGAGATCACGATCAAGATGAAGATGAAGATGAAGATGAGAGGTTTCCGAAGCCACTATACGTTTCTTCCACCGATGGAAAACTCACTATTAAAACAGAAAGAGCGGACCAAATTGCAAAAAGAATCAGAAAAGGACAAATCTGAATCTACAAATGTAAGAAAATGTTTTGACGTCCTACCTGTCAGATTACGTGGTTGGGAACTTGGGACTTTTATTTGTTTATTGGACAAGGGGGATGGATTCAGATTTTAGGGTGTTTGAAAATAAGGGAGTTCGAGTCTAGTTTAGTCAAAAATTTCGAGTTTACGCGTTATGTTTTACTATTTAAATTTTATTTTTTTATTGGAGTTGAGTTCATAAAATTCGAGTCGAGTTTTTAAATTCCTATACAAATTTAATTGTAACCTAATTTAAACGACTTTCTCTGCTCATATATATATATATCAGAAAAAATTGAGGGACTCTACTTCAACTTAAAAATCAATCTACTAATTATTAAAAATTCCGAGTTATTGGAATTTTCATTTTACAACTTTATTTTCATTTGAAAAAAAATTCGAGTCGAATCAAGTTTATAAAATTTATTGAGTCGAGTTGAAAATTCAATTTTTTTTCAAGTCAAGACGAGTTTTGCTCTCCCCTATTTGAAAATCTTATAGATAATTTTTAGACTTAAGGGTATCATAAGCCCTTAAACATTTTTGGGGAAAATGAATTAAGCTCATAAACTATTTTTGCACCCATTAAGCCCTTATGCTCCAACAATTCATCAATTCAACTTTAGACCAACGTTGACTATTAAATTTAACAATTTTTTAGACCAATTAACGGAATGTGTCGTGTTACAGTGCTGTCACTTGGCAGTTATATTTTTTTATTTAACTTTTTTTAAATCTCATAAAAATTATAAAAAAATATTTTTTTTAAAAAGTTGTAAACATCGCATGACAAAATTGTAGTGTATCACATGACAATAATATCTCAAAAAATCATCAAAAAATGATAGTCAAAGTTGGTAAAGAACTTAATTGATAAAATTTTAAAGTATAAAGACTTAATTGGATGAAAAACATAAGGACTTAAACTCTTCCACCTAATTTTTAATATAATGTCTGAATGTTATAGAAATCTTTATCGACTATGTCTATACGTCCAAGGATAATACATATTGAAACATATTTAAATTTATAATTTTATAAAAAAAAATAATAAGGCTTTAGATGTTTTAAGCCTTGAACTTTTAAACAAATTAATAAAGTCCCTAATTTTTTTATCTAATTAAGTCTTAAGCCTAATAATAATATAAATCGAATTAAGATCAACAATGTGTGTGTATCAAATGCGTGGATACTCATTATAATTGCTAATTGGTCACCTCACCTCATCCAGGATAAACATAACTTGAAGAAGAAGAAAAATAAAAGTAAACGTGCGGTGTGGGGCTCTTCATTCTTTCCAGACGTTAACATCTGCGGCGTCGGAATTTCTGTGGGCGGTGCGGTGTGTTGGCCGTTGGGTGAGTCAAGTGTGAAACGCTCACTCAGGTGAGAAGATAAGATTTCATCATAAAAGCGTCGAACCGCTAATTAGATATGGCAGACAGCGCAATTCAACGTGGATAAGCATGAGACGCTGGCTACCCTTTTTTATGTACAAAAATTGGACCAATAATTTTTTTAATAATTTAAAAATAATTATAATATAATATTTATTCATATATTTTTTAACTTTTTAATAATACACATATTTTATAGACGAAACAATTAAACTCGAATTTCGTAAGATAAACGTATTTTTTTTTTATTGAAATTACTTGTTATGTTGTGGACCAGCAAAGTTGTCCTTTCATGTTTCGGACAAGTAAAATTGCATGGTCTGGTTTGGTCCCACACTCACCCGAGACAGAGATTAAAGCTCTATGCCTCTATCTAATAGTATTTGTTGAGATGGTTGACCCATTATTTATTTATTTATTTATTTATTCATTTCACATGATTTTTCCCATTCTTTTCAATTTTATTTCACATGATTTCTGTCTCAGTTTCTACTTTACTTGCAATCAGTTGCGTGTAATTTTCCCTCCTACTTTCTACCATTTTCAGAGTGATTCTGGGATACAGTTAAAAGTGATACACAAATTAAAATATTACAAAGCATGGAATTTAAATGTTATCTAAAATTTAAGCGCTTGGTTTAGTACAACGAAAGTAAAAGAAGTGTGTTGTATTAAATAATATTTGTATATTAATAAGATAGATGAAAGATAATTGTTATTTTATAAAAGTATTTGGTGATAAAATTTGTGATAAGGTTAAAAGAATAGTGTTATATATAAATGTACCATTTTACACTTAAAATTTTAGTTTTATATTTTTATATTATTTCGACCTTGAGTATTATATTATTTTTAGGGTTTATAATTATAGTTTGAGTTTAGAGTTTAAGTTTAGTGTTTAAGGTTTTGTGTCCATAATTTAAGGTTTGATAGTTTGAGTATATGATTTAAGGTTTTGGATTTAAGGTTTAGACTTTGAGTTTGAGGTTAGGGATTATGAATGATTTAAGGTTTTAGAGTTTAATGTTTAGGGTTTGAGGTTTTGGTTTATAGGTTATGGTTTAGAATTTAGAGTTTAGGTTCATAGTCGGGGGTTTATGTGTCATAATTTTTAGTTTAGGGTTTAAAGTTTAACACTTGAGGTTTATAGCTTCATGGCTTTAGTGTTTATGGTTTCGAGATTGAGGTTCTAGGGTTTGAGGTTTTGGGGTTAGGTTTGAGATTTGAGATTTATGGTTTGTGGTTCATGGTTTAGGGTTTAGAATTGAAATATGTTCACTTTGTATATTTGAATATACGATTATTATAGAAGGGGAAATATGCACCGGATGCAAAAACGAATTTTTTTTTGCAAGCATCCTAGTTTTAGGCTCTAGGGATATGATTTAAGATTTAAGTGCATAAATTGAGGGTTTGTTGTTAGAATTTAAGGTTTGAAGGTTAGAGAGTTTTTAAGGTAATGGTTAGGGATTGAAATTTTAACCTATAATACCTAAATTTTAACCACACCCTTAAATTCAAAATTCTACGCTTAATCTCCTAAGCTATAAACTATAAACTGAGTTCAAAACCTTAAAACCAAAGTGTTTTTGGCGTGTAAAAATCCTCTACCCCTTTATCAAGCCCCCTTCTATATCCTACATTAAAAATCACTTAAAAATTAAATTATAAATTTTAACCTTAATTTTTACATTCTAAACCTTATACCCTAAAAAACACTTTACCCTTAATTCTCTAAACAGTAATTATAACCTTTAATCTTAAACCCTAAACTCTAAACCTTAAACCCATTATTCTAAACCTTAGACGATTTCTGAATGTTTTTTGCATGAATAATTATCCATTATAGAAACCACTGATTTGAATTTTATTATGGAAACCACCGGAGAATTCCTTTAAAAAAAATAAAATAAAAAACCATTGGAGGATTCCATTTTATATAATTTGGGATTTTATTATTAATGACTTACCATTGTCAGCTGCAGATGTAATACCAGAAGCGGTAATACAAATAGAAAATAGCCTGTTTGAAGCAATCAACAGAGAGAGAGAAACAATAATCCGAAGATTCGGCCATTTTCTCCTCGCAAATCTCTTCATCCACCAACACACTCCGCCGCCAATCTCTTTACTTTGTCTTGAATTGTTTTCTATGTTCATGTAAATCGACCCAAAGAACCAACACAAACCAAGTAATTTTACATATTTGTTATCCTGAGAGAGATGAAGTTCTGCAAGAAATATCAAGAATACATGCAGCGACAAGACAAGAAACTACCGGGGCTCGGTTTCAAGAAGCTCAAGAAGATTTTGAAGAACTGTCGGAGGGATATTCTGTCCAAGAAAGACGTTCATGGAGTTCTTGACATCCAAACTGTTGGTAATGCTTCAAGAGTTACCAAAGCTATATCCCACATTGGTTGGGAAAATAGTTAGGGAAGGGTATTTATACTCATGCTTCCTCCATCCCTTGTTGAGTGGGAAAGAACAAGGGATGTCCTCGCGCGCTGCCGCCGCCGTTCGGCTGGCTTGGGTACATGTACGGGTACGGGTAACATGTGTCTCCGACACGTACGCGCGCTTAAATATTCTTTTTGGAGAAAATTCGTAGGAATTTTCTTATGAACAAAAGAATATATGTGAAAGAATTTTTTCATATTTATTTTGATTCGAACGTTCAGAACCGTTTAGTGAAACGACCGTTGCACAGTGAATCGACCGTTGAACAGTGAAACGTCCGTTGCACAGTAAAACGACCGTTGAACAGTGAAACGTCCATTGCACAGTAAAACGACCGTTGAACAGTGAAATGGTCGTTGCACAGTAAAACGACCGTTGAACAGTGAAACGGCCGTTGCACAGTGAAACAGCCGTTGCACAGTGACATCCGGCCTATAAATAGAGGTGCTTCATACACCATTTGAGACATCCGATCAAACACATTAAACACTTCAATTCTCTCTGTTTTTCCTCTGTTATTCGAGCATCCTGTGAGCAGTACCACTGTTGTTCACTCCGGAGTCGAGTGTACGATTTCAGGAGCGTCCGTGTGCACCTCGGGGGACATTCTGCCTGTGAAGCGACTACACTGTTCGGGGCAGTTTTGTTTCTAAGGCAGTGGCCATCATACCACGACACGGTTCACAATTTTTACTACTGTTGTTTTATATTTTCCAGTCAGTGCTAACAGCCGATTTTGCAGTTCATTTTACCAACACAAACTTGTCCCCAGCTTTGTTCAGGTCAGTTGATGAAAAAACTCTGGGTTTTCTCTTCTGGTGATTTTTCTTGTTAATCAAACTTTCCGGGATTTTTTCTTCTTTTTCTGTTGTTTTGTTTTGCGGTTTAACAGTATCCAACAATATGTTAATTGAGTGATCTGTTTGTAACAATATGTTAATTGAGTGATCTGTTTGTAACTTTTAAAAAATCTTATTTTTGTTACTAAACTTATACTCTTGCTTCTAGTTTACCCATCTAATTTTGACCAACTTCCAAATTTTATCTTGAGTGAGTGAATTAAATTGAGGATGCATTAGCTATAATCTAATTTTGACCATATGGTCCATCTTATGCAGTAGCTCGCGAGGTTGCGGTTGCGGTTGCGGATGTTATGTGATTTTTTTTAAATTTATTATGATCCTAAAATGCAGTTGCGGTGTTGCTGCAGCATTATGATCCTAAAAAATAATAAGGCTTAAGATGTTTTAAGCCTTGAACTTTTAAACAAATTAATAAAGTCCCTAATTTTTTTTATCTAATTAAGTGTTAAGCCTAATAATAATATAAATCGAATTAAAATCAACAATGTATGTGTATCATATGCGTGGATACTCATTATAATTGCTAATTGGTCACCTCACCTCATCCAGGATAAACATAACTTGAAGAAGAAGAAGAAAGAAAAAAAGTAAACGTGTGGGGCTCTTCATTCTTTCCAGACGTTACTTTCCGCGCCTTTTACATCTGCGGCGTCGGAATTTCTGTGGGCGGTGCGGTGTGTTGGGTGAGTCAAGTGTGAAACGCCCACTCAGGTGAGAAGATAAGATTTCATCATAAAAGCGTCGAACCGCTAATTAGATATGGCAGACAACGCAATTCCACGTGGATAAGCATGAGACCCTTGGCTACGAGAAATTATATCATGGGTGATTCCCACCACGTCATCATGGGACCAACCAATAGAAACCACCCACTTCATCATTATTTAAACTTTAGTGAAGATTCATTGGTTGGAAAAAATGACATGGAAAAATCATGGTGAAGTGGGTGGTTTCCATTGGTTGGTCCCATGGATGACGTGGTGAGAATCACCCATAATATAATTTTTCCTTAGCTACCCTTTTTTATGTACAAAAATTGGACCAACAAAGTTTTTTTTAATAATTTAAAAATAATTATAATATAATATCTGTTTATATATTTTTTAACCTAATAATTGACGAAATAATAAAATTCGAGTATCGTAAATAAACATATCTATTTTTGTATTGAAATTACTTGTTAAGTTTTGGACCAGCAAAGTTGTCCTTTCATGTTTCTGACAAGTAAAATTGCATGGTCTGGTTTGGTCCCACACTCACCCGAGACAGAGATTAAAGCTCTATGCCTCTATCTAATAGTATTTGTTGAGATGGTTGACCCATTATTTATTTATTTATTTATTTCACATGATTTTTCCCATTCTTTTTCAATTTTATTTCACATGATTTCCGTCTCAGTTTCTACTTTACTTGCAACCAGTTATGTGTAATTTTCCCTCCTACTTTCTACCATTTTCAGAGTGATTCTGGGATACAGTTAAAGTGCTACACAAAGTGAAATATTACAAAGCATGAAATTTAAATGTTATCTAAAATTTAAGCGATTCGTTTAGTATAACGAAAGTAAAAGAGGTGTGTTATATTAAATAACATTTGTATATTAAAAAGATAGATGAAAGATGATTGTTATTTTATAAAAGTATTTAGTTGTAAAATTTAGGATAAAATTAAAAGAATAGTGTTATATATAAATGTATCATTTTGCCCTTAAAATTCTAGCTTTATATTTTTCTATTATTTTGACATTGAGTATTATATTATTTTTAGGGTTTATAGTTATGGTTTGGGTTTAGAATTTTAAGTTTAGTGTTTGAGGTTTAGTGTTCATAATTTAGGGTTTGATAGTTTGAGTATATAATTTAAGGTTTAGGGTTTAAGCTTTAGACTTTGAGTTCGAGATTAGAAATTATGGTTTAAGGTTTTAAAGTTTCATGTTTAAGATTTGGGGTTTTGGTTCATAGGTTATGATTTAGAATTTGGAGTTTGGGTTCATAGTCGGGGGTTTATGGGTCATGATTTGCAGTTTAAGATTTAAGGTTTACAACTTCATGACTTTAGTGTTTATGGTTTCGAGATCAAGGTTTATGGTCCAGGGTTTGAGGTTTGGGGTTTATGTTGAGATTTTAGATTTATGGTTTGTGGTTCATGGTTTAGGGTATGTTCACTTTGTATATTTAAATATAAGATTATTATAGAAGGGGAAATATGTACCGGCGGTGAAAACAATTTTTTTTTGCAAGCATCTTAGTTTTAGGCTCTAGGGACATGATTTAGGATTTAAGTGCATAAATTGAGGGTTTATTGTTAGAATTTAAGGTTTGAAGGTTAGAGAGTTTTTAAGGTAATGGTTAGGGATTGGAATTTTAACCTATAATACCTAAATTTTAACCATAAACCCTAAATTATAACCACACCCCTAAATCCAAAATTCCTACACTTAATCTCCTAAGCTATAAACTATAAACCGAGTTCAAAACCTTAAAACCAAGGTGTTTTTGGCGGGTAAAAATCCTCTACCCCTTTATCAAGCCTTCTTCTATGTCTCACACTAAAAATTACTTAAAAGTTGAATTTTAAACTCTAATCTTAATTTTTACATCCTAAACCCTATACCCTAA